>OU342977.1:21297500-22547500 GCA_910592155.1 Ypsolopha scabrella
GCAATTATTTCATTACTACCCACAAGTTTAACCAATTTCTGCATCATACGCATGAATACAGATGGTGAATTTGCAAGACCGAACGGGACTTTTAAGTACTCAAAATGACCGTCTGGAGTGACGAACGCGGTCTTATCGACTGATTCAGGCTCTATACTAATGTGATGATAGCCTGAAAACAGGTCCAAGCTTGTGAACAACTTCTTTCCAGCTAAACGCGATAGTTCATCATCGTTGTGGGGCAAGAGGAAGCGCTCTTTGACGGTAATCGCGTTTAAATCTCGATAATCAACGCAAAGATGGTAATCGCCATTATTTTTACGCACCAGGATGATGGGGGAGGCATATTCAGATGAAGATTCCCTTATGATGTTCCCTTCCAACAACTCCTCAATTTTATTAGACACGATCTCCCTTTCAGCGTGTGATAATCTATATGGCTTCCTATTAATAGGTTTTTCAGTTGTAAGATTGATACGCATTTGACCTAAATTAGTACGCCCTATTTCTTTCGTAGAACTGGCAAAACAGTCTGCATATGCCGCTAACAAATCAATTAGTTTGGTTTTACTATCCCTGTCAACAGGACCTACTTTAATCTGCTTCAAGCTTACCCCGCCAATCTGCTCTATACTCTCAGACTCTCCTCTCCTCAAAGATAAAATATTTGAACTCACCGCAGCCTCTACTTCACATCGCTCTGCTCTTGTTATAGTATATCCCTTATTCCATTTCACAGGTTCCTCTCCCATGTTGCAAACTCGAAGATAGCCGCCACCTTCTCGAAGCATGGTACTGGCAATCGCGTAGCTCACAGCTCCCATGCTGAAGTGCCTTAGCTTGGTGCAGTAGTTGCCCTGCGATGCTCCTTCCAGGGTCACTTTCACCAAGCTGTCTCCCACTGGTACTTCGGTATCCTCGGCAGCTTGAACTCTGAAACGAATCGCTTCATAAACGGTGTCAACATTGCTCAACTCATCAGTCGTTACCTGCCTCAGTTCTGATGTGTTATTGGAGACATTAAGAATAACGTTCTGGCTATTTATTATTGGTTGACCAATAATCAGGACAATATTTCCGAGATCACCGTCGGTAATAACTGCTCTGGTATCCATTTCAATGCCGTCTACTCCAAGATTAAATGAGACTTCTCCTGCTGCTTTAACCGAACCTCCCGCGAATCCTTTCAGAATGACGTTAGAGTCCTTAACTGGTAATTGCATTGCTTCCGCTGCACTCTTAGCCATGACCTTTAATTCGCTACCCGTATCAATGTATGCTTTCATAAAAACTCCGTTGACACGAGCCGTTTTATTGTAGGTATCATTCAAGTTGGATAAGATCTGTACCTTTTTTTCCTGGCTTGATGTACTGGCTTCAGTAGCAATGCAGCTGGTCGCCACGTGACCCAACTTACCGCATCTAAAACACTTGCGCTTGTCTGGCAGTGTACAATTTGGCGCCACGTGCCCGGTTTGATTGCATCGGAAGCAGATTGGTGGCTTGCGTGTTGAAGTAGCCTCGTTTGATGCTTGACCCGTCGACGAATCCAGCGCCCGATACGGATATTTGACTGGAGCGTATATTGTTTTACCTGGATTTGTAGCTTTATAGTTGTCAAATGCCGATAGGAAACCCTCATATAATTCGTCCGGGCTCGTGCATTGAAAAGCTTGCGCATTTGCCTGAAGTTCCTGTGGCAGGCCTCGGATAATACACGAAACAGACGCTTGATCGCTCAACTGACACCTATAGCACATGGCCAACTTCTCTTGAAAATACTTCGTCATGGATTCATTTGTAAATTTTTTTCTATTCATCAGTTCGTCTAACAGCGTAGCATAGTCGTGGAATCGTGGAAAAGCTTTTATCAGCATCGATTTCCACTCTTCCCACGTGTGATCATAAAAATCTAACCTATTAAACCAAACACGTGCTTGACCTTGTAACTTTGCCTGCAGGTTAAATGATTTTAATTCGTCACTCCACTTATAAATATCTCGGAGTTGTTCAATTTTATTAATCCATCCTTTAACATTAATATCTTTATTTTCTGGATCAAAATCAGGAATTAATGTTTCAGTTTTCAATAATTTATGCGGTTTTTGATCTGATGCTACATTATTTTCGTTCATGAGGTTTTTAACAGCCTTTTCCACCTTTTTATCAATCAATGATTTTAATGCTTCATTACGAGTATAAGATTCATCTAGCTCCTGATCATCATCACTTACTTGAGGACACGCTAGCTTGGCTCTTTTCCGCTTCACATGACCGCCAGTTGAGCTTCGTATCCGCTTCATTGTTGTTCAGATGCCACTTCTGACTATAATTTTGTCAGGTGTAAGAAATAAAAATGTACACTCACAATCACTTGGTTTATTTTTTAGAAATATAAATTACAACACTCCTCGATTGAAACTCTCAAAAAGATATGTCCGAGCCGCACCACACAGCCGCCAAAATCAAACTTCACTCCTCTCCACTTCCCGCCTCTCACCACGAAATCAACTGAGTCAGTACAGCTCCTCTCCACTTCCGTTACAATTTATTGTTTTGAGCAGAATCTGATACTGTTATAAAAATTACACGTCTAAAGAAATAATGGTAATAAAACTAGTCTCTTAAATTTAATATTTTTTCAGGCATTCAAAACCTAACTATAATATCTTTTTGTATTTTTTTTAAGGTGACCAGCGGGTACATTTCTTCAATTAATAAATTATTATTACCATAGATAGACATGGGATTCGCTTTATTACTATTATCGTTATTGTTATACCAGGTGTAAATAGAGTGCGACTATTAAATGAAACCACATATTCTACCGACCCTACTGAACCACTTTTCCCAAGAGTCATACCCGCGGACACCCTTAGTTTAGGAAATAATTGAGCTCCAAAAAAAAAGGCGTGGACCCTAACGCATCGACATACGGGCGAGTTTAGAGAGAGCGTCGTTCGTGAAACCTCCAGCTGTTTGTGGTATGGGCGCTGTCAGGATGCCAATGGTTAGGATCACATGCCACGTGGTCGTTGATACGTCGATCTCATAAATAATAGCACAGCCACGTGGTTCACAATGTCTGTATTGATAATCTAATGTTACACACTTAAGATACAACGCGATGCACTAGATAAAAGGCGATATTATGGGTATCGAACATGGTGAGATTACAGTAAAACACAAAATCAATAACTAAAGCCTCATAGTGGGAACAAACAAGTTTCTTCGCACCCAGTTACTTCGTCCACGCACCAAACAAAAGTGTCCATCTAATTTCATTTTAAAAATCGGATGTCTTCTCCTGTCGGTCGTTCGTGCAACTATGCCAAGAACCATGTCAAAGCGCGGCAAAACCAAGCGCTTGCGTTTCCAATCAAAACGAATAAGTTACAGTTACCAACTTAACATAACCAATCTTTCTAATCTGATTGGGTAACTCAATCAGTCTAGCCAACTTTACAAAACAAAAATACTCAGAACAACAGACACTAAAATGATTGCTAGCTTAAAATATCACTACAGACAAACTATTGGCGTACAGCGCCATCTGTTGGAAACGTTAACAAACTTCAAGTCAAAGAAAGAATAGACAATGAATCACATTTTAGTTCTGAAATTCATTCGATGACAGATCCGATTCATAATTTGTTCCAAAATAATCGTTGTCGACTAGTGGCTACACGTCACGATCCGACATATATAATTATTAAATTATAAATATTCAATCCAGACGCATTTGTTCAATACCCACATATTCATCGATCGAGGTTTAATTTTGTACATCAATATTTATGGAACTCGTTTTAATAAACGAAAAATTTTTTCAACATGCAATTTTTTTATTAAAAACTCCACAAAAGTAAACCATATTCAGAAAGGGCTCAAAGATAATCCGTTAAACGTAACATAATAGCTCGTATGCGTAAAATGTGTGTGTAAAATGGTAATTCTATTCTCACGGTTCGTCAAACCTTTTTTTACGTCATTAGCGGTAACACCTGCCTTTCCCACTCGAGAAATTTCAGCATATATTGTAAAGGTCTGAGATTATATGAAAACAACGTAAATACTTTTTAGGGTTCTGTAGTCTGACAAGGAACCCTTATAGTTTCGCCATGTCCGTCTGTCCGCGTCTTAGCTCAGAGGCTATTAGTACTAGAAAACTGTAATTTGGTATGGGTATAATACATATTAATCACACCAGTAAAACGGCAAAATAAACGAAAAAATTTTTTTTCTGGGCTTCCCGTACACGTAAATGTCTAACCTATTTTTCGATTTAGGGATCTGTTGGCGAAACATTAAGCTTTAAAGTGCTAATTTAAACACTTTTGTGCATCCCATGAAACGGAGAATTCTGGTATGGGAGCACGCATATTCTATTCAGTGACGTGTATCAATTTAGTTTGTACAAAATTTTAAATATGGATAATATTT
The DNA here is from genome assembly GCA_910592155.1 of Ypsolopha scabrella. Taxonomy (NCBI): domain Eukaryota; kingdom Metazoa; phylum Arthropoda; class Insecta; order Lepidoptera; family Ypsolophidae; genus Ypsolopha; species Ypsolopha scabrella. The sequence goes on from OU342977.1 coordinate 21,301,944, forward strand.
CATTTACTTAATGTGTATTTTAAGTTAACATTACATAAGATTTTTTTTAAAGTTAACCATAGGTTAGTTTTTTTGTTTGTACCTACTAACATTTGAGAAAAATAAAATTTGTAATTTGTAATTTTTAAATTATAATCCTGTGGACAATTTTTGTTAGAGTCAAGTGTCCCCCCCTCCCCTGCCGGCCAAATGGTTGTTTATGAATAGGTGAAAAAATTCACAGAAGTTGTAGGTATATATAATAAAGTTAAAAGGAAAACTATCACAGGTAAGGAGGCTTTACAGGTTTACGAGTACAGGTCGCGCCAAACTTTTAGTCCTCTCTAAACGACAATGTATGGGCCGTTCTTCGGGAGAGCAACTTCTGGGCGGACTAGAAGTTTGGTGCGATCTGTTAATAGTAGACCAACTTATAAAATGTATTGGGCAACTACGGAACCCTACATTGCGCGTGGCCCGACACGCACATGGCCGGTTTTTGGGTTCCGTAGTCCGACAAGGAACCCTTATAGTTTCGCCATGTCCGTCTGTCCATCTGTCCGTCTGTCCGCGGCTAAGCGCAGAGACTATTAGTACTAGAAAGCTGTAATTTGGCATGGATATAAATATTAATTACGTCGAACAAATGGTAAAATAAAATCTTGAAAAAAATTTTTTTTAATGGTACCTCTCATACAAGTAAACTGGGGATGAATTTTTTTTTCGTCTATCCCATAGTGTGGGGTATCGTTGGATAGGCCTTTCAAAAACATTGTGGCTGTGTTAAAACCATTTTTCGATTTAGGGACCTGTTGGTGAAATATTAAGCTTTAAAGTGAAAATTTTAGTTAGAGTGGGGCGTCTCCCCCCTGCCGCCGGCTAAACGGTTGTTTATAGAAATGTGAAAAAATTCACAAAAGTAGTATATATAATGAATTTAAAAGGAAAACTATCACAGCTACGTAGGCTTTACAGGTTTACGAGTACAGGTCGCGCCAAACTTTTGGCCCCCTATTATGTATGGAACCAGAAGTTTGGCGCGGTCTGTATTAGTTGACCAACTTATATGTACCGGGCAACTACGGAACCCTACACTGCGCGTGGCCCGACACGCACTTAGCCGGTTTTTCTTTTATGGAATTTGACCGTTTAGTGAAACAAAATTTGCACTTAAAATGAAGTTCACAATCCTGTATAGGACATGAAGCCAATTCTGCTTAAAAGGATACGTGAATTGCATTCATGGGCCACGGTATAAATGTAAATGTGATTGAATGTAGCGCGCAATGCTATGCAAAGTATTGAGAATTTTATTTTGCTCATGAGGAACACCATTTTCGACAAAGGGCACTCTATTAATACCTATTCATATCTGGATTTCTATGAAACCTCTCAACCCTCTCTCATTTGTGCTAAGACAATAGATCGCATTTTAGATCGTGGCTCGGATCCAACTTACAGATTATGGCATCTTAGATTACCATTTCAATGTATGTTATCGATCTATATAATATACAATACAATATATACTCTAATCTTTATACAAGAATCTGCTAGTTGCAAATCAAGGGAAAATTCATTTATAAAAATAAATAATAAGTCTACAGAAAATTTTAACTTATTTTCAGTCATATGCGGACAAACAAATTATTAATAAAAAATGTTTTTCCAAATTTCAGTCGTTTATATATTATAATGTTAAATTTAAAACTACGCTACATACACAGAAATGTGTATATGTGGTTCACCACTGTTGGTCACTAGTTTTCCGCAATTAAAAACAAAAGTGGTCAGCAATTAATTTCATACTGACTAGCTCGCAGTTCATGACACATTTGGTGCTTGAAAAAGCCTGTACGCCCTTGTAGCCAATTACAAATACACACATCACTAAAAACAGGGAACATCTGTCACGTAGGCCTAAAAATTCGGTCTAGTGGGAATAAAAATCACGTCCTTTATAGCTAACATACGATGACACGAATAGAAAAATTTTGTCTCTCGAAGAAAACGTTTGAGCACGACACGCAGGACGAGTAGTTTTATCGAGGCAATAATCACGTGATAACACAGACGTACCTATAATATAGCAGCAGACCTAACATTAATAATAAACGCACAGAGTCGACGCGTGGCAATTTTAGCTCTGTGAACTTCGGGCTCTTTTAAATATAAATATTGCTTGTTTCCAAACAAAATATATACTAGAGACTAGTTTAAGAATTAACAAATATGTTCTAAGCATAAGCCAGCCAAAACACCCCATTTTTATAAGTTTCTTCGTACCATGAAGCCTAAATGTAGCTTATTTTTTGTATGGAAACTTGCCACGCTATTTAATCCTTATGTTTGGTCTGCTACTTAGTAATAGTTACATGTATGTGCGTGATAAATCTTAATGTATGTGCTTGCGTTTCCATTTGTCAAACGTTTCTTGGAGAGACAAAACTTTTATATTATTTTCGTTCATATTAGCTATGCTGATTGTTCCGTACAGGTGCAACCAGCGTCCCTCTTATCATGGGTCCGTCAAGGTGACCTACATCCCCAAATGATAAGGTACGATAAAAATGAGCATAAGAAGACCCTACTTTTTAGGAGTCCGGTTCTATAAAAATGCTAATTCAATCTGTGCATCATCTCGAAGACAGACGGACACAAGAAACGCGAGGGCGTCCTCGCGCCGGAGCATCCCAAAGCCTCAGTGCACATTAATTTGTGAATATTCACATTTGGGACGTAATAATCGTCAGTGAAAAGTGTGTATCACCTCTAGGTATCATTTGAAAATGCATATCGTGACGTTATCTTTCAGTTAACTAGAAAAGAATAGAATAATTTCTTTATTTAAGATATAAGGTTTAAAGATACTTTATTCTTACTAAGATACTTTATTCTTATTCTTACATAAGAAGAAATCTTAATTAATTAATTATAGTTTCGTCCATCCGCACAGACAATAATTGAAGGTAGGTACTCATGGATATCGTGATAATTTTATTCTATTACACTGATCTCTGTGTGGTGTTAGTAAACTCCGCAGTTCACTTCTTTAATCTTATAACCACCTCTCTAATACCAGTTATTATTTATTTAAAATATGTTGAGCCAATTTACGCTTGAAATCATTAAAGAGTTCAGAATTTTTAATTTCTGAGGGTAGATTGTTAAAAAGCTGTGCTCCCTCATATGTAAACATTCGTTTGCCGTAATTTGTTCGGATCTTTGGTAGTATGACGTAGCTAGGCCGTCTTGTGGAGCGTTTAGACACTTGCCTGTGCTGGATATATATATATATATGTAACAAACATAATTTAGACACTAGTTACCACTATAAGTTGTCTTGAAGCGTGGATAATAATTTCCTTTGCATACTTAATTAATTAAATCCGATCCTATTTTTAATTTGGATCTTCTGTTGGTACCTAATTAGTAAAAATTCGGGATAAAAATGGAAAAAAACTCAAGCCATCTCATTCCAGATATTCCTTTATTTGTCGCCAACATGATGGCCTTTGGGGCCAAAAGACGTTAGAATGGAGACCACGTAAAACAAAGCGTAGCATAGGCCGACGTCGCGCCCGCTGCACCGACGATCTGAAGGATGTTGCGGGTGGCGGCTGGATGAGGAGGACGGAGGACCACCAAGAGTGGTGAAATTTTGGAAACGCTTATGTCCAGCAGTGGACGAACACAGACTGATGGATGAATGGATGGATAGATGACTTTTATTTATCACTAAAATAACATCTGAATTACACCATACCGTAATCACGGCTTTTCAAGGTCGCCTGCAGTTATAGTCACCTTACATTGCGGCTGACACGTATTTATGCAAGGCTAAGGCGTCATCTCGGCCATGTAAAACTCGGCCGCGGGCCCGAGTTGACACCTTCCGATTAAATCAATTTTATTGGGGGTCAACTCGGCCGATAGTGAAAATTTGAAGTAGTGTACAGTCAACACAAGAAGTCCTCAGAAAATGTAATATGATTTAAATTAAGAAAAACAACGACTTGGCTTCAAAATAAAACAAAATATCAATATTTAAATAGGTATATATTATAAAAATCAACATTACGAAAATATGAACGAATACTCTACCTAACCGTAATTAATCTAATCACCAATAGGTATAACAAAGTTTCATGCTGCAAGTTTTTTTTAAAAACCTTATTTAAGTATATTTAAAGAAAACACGTTGGACAAAAACAAATACTTTATGGAAAAGAAGAGACAGGTAAGACTTATCATGATTTCAACAACGCATGTTCTTTTCTGGTTACGAGATTGCTTTAAATTTTTTTTAATAGTTTTATGGTAGGTATTTGGATCCAATCCTTTCTTAGATTGACTGACTGTACTTTGTATGTGAGGCCGAGTTGACCCCCAATAAAATTGATTTAATGGAAAGGTGTCAACTCGGCTGCGCGGCCGAGTTTTACATGGCCTTAGCCTCTTTTCGTTTATGTAGCAAAATTCATACTGGAGACTCAGTAAGTGGTCAGAACCAAGGTTACAATATTTTTTCTGCCTCTATACTAGTTCAAGAACAACGTCGACAAAATTTATATAGGAAGTCTAAACGTTATTTTGAGTATTTCACAAAAAGGTTACTTGAACCTTGGTCCTAACCACTTACCGAGTCTCCAGTAAAAATTAGGCTGTATAAACGAAAGTCACTTATAAATGTGTTCAGAATTACGGCGTTGTGGGCCTACAAAGCGGGAAAACTAAGGATTCGTAGAACTTTTGCTATGCCGTAGTTATTTAGAGAAATTGTTAGGTTAGTAAGTAGGTATGCAGGAAATATATTTTGATTTTTATTCACCTTAAAGTCATTATTCGATAGACCTGAAAAAGTTTTTATTTTCAAAAGTATTCCTAAGAGAGCGAGATTTCAAAACCCGGCAAAAGCTGTCTAGGGTTATCAGATCCTGATGATATATTTATTAAGTTTATATTAAATAAATAAATTTCATTTATTTGATAACAGTGATCGATATTTGTTTGTTACATAGCTACATGTTTGAAATCAAATAATTAATAACTAATATAATATTAAATCAAATTACAAAAATCGAAAAAGAATAAAATAAAAATTACAAGAATAGAATCATAAAATCAAATTAAAATAAAATAAAAGTATCAATTTCAATACCTTCTCACCTTCTCTTATGATTCTACCAGCAGTCCTTGTTTTTTTAACTATGATGTGACATGGCAACATAAGTAGGCTTAGCATCGAAAGTAGGGTTGACATGGAAAGCCGAGGAACAAAGGTTAAATTTACTGAAATATGTTTGCTTATAAAAATGTATAGAAATAATTGTAAGTAAGTACATTGTAAATAATCAATCAATCAGACTGAGAATCTTGGGGTATATTCTTATTGATATCAACATACTGTTCCAATTTCAAAAATCACACCACCTAATCCCGATCTCTGATCATTAGTAAATTGATACAGGGATTACCCATTGATGGATGAAACCTTTAACATTTGAATTGGGTGAATACCTCGTTCATTTTAGAAACACACTAAGGCCAAAGGCCAAAGCTTTGTTTAAATTCAGCTTTACAGAGACTGCATCACATAATGAGTTTATAGCTTTTGGATCAATACAAGTCATATCTATTATGTAAGTAATATTCTCACAATACTACCTATGCTATTAATAGGTAGTATTGTGAGAATACCTAATGGTGCTTTAACTACAAAACCTATTATGTATTAAAAATAACAAAATTAAACAGACTATCCAAAATTTAGAAATAAAAGATTAAGAAAGTTGACCAAAATCAAAGTAGTAAATCAAATATAGTGGATATAAAATAAAATAAAAGATACTTTATTTGTCTTAGTAAACTAACATACAAAATTACAAATACAATATTACTTAAATAACAAAAAATCCATCCATCCATCAGCATGTTTCGTCCTTTGCTGGACATAGGCCTTTCCAGGTTTTCGCCACTCTTGACAGTCCTTCTGGAAGAAATACCCAAACTCACACACGCTGGGCAGGCGGGTTGATGAGCGCGGTGCCGAAACCCTTACACCAGTGACGCCGCTGCCCGTCACCAGTCTGTTTTATATAAGGTTCGGCAGTCGGGGATGGATAAACAAAAAAACAATAATACTAATCTAACAAAACAAAATAAAACGAAAAGGCTACAAATTATTATAAAAAAAAGAACACAAAAACTACTAGTATGAGTCATATACACTCATCGGTAAATAAAATAAAAGGCGGTGCTCTGAGATCACTACAGGCAAGCAACAAAGTTTTGAAACTGGATAGGCGGGAATCTTGTAGATGGTATCTCTTTAGTGGTGGTAGACCTCGGCCGTGGCCGTCACTTGTCACTACCCTCATGACGAAACCATGACGCCAAGCGACTCGTTGTGTTACGGCATGACGTCATAAGAAGCCGTACCGGGAGAGTAACAAATTTGAATAAATTATACACAAATTCTTGTACTTTTATTCCACATATATTTATTTTTATTCTAACTTAGGCTACCGGTTTCGTATTACACATCATCGGGCCAACAAATTATTAATTATTTAACATGACAGAAAGAAAACAAAAGAAAACATTTTTAACAAGCAAATATAAAATAAACATATTATGTTTATATAAAATAAATGTTTATTTTATATTTGCTTGTTAAAAATGTTTTCTTTTGTAAACATATTATGTTTATATAAAATAAATGTTTATTTTATATTTGCTTGTTAAAAATGTTTTCTTTTGTTTTCTTTCTGTCATGTTAAATAATTAATAATTTGTTGGCCATAACATATTATGTTACGTATGTTATAATTATGAACGTTATCACTTGGAGTTTAACAGCTCCAAGTGCAAAACTATGACGTTCACCAGGTCACTCGCGCCGCCAGGCCGAGACTACACCTTAGCCGGAGCTCCGCTAGCACGAGTCTCGCAAATACGTGATTTAGGGCTGATATATGACAAGGGACTAACGTTTAACGACCACATAAATGAGACTTGTAAGAAAGCTTACAAGTCATTGGGTTTTGTCATGCGACAATCTAATAGATTTAATGACATCAGACCAATATTAATGCTCTATAACGCCTATGTTCGAAGTAAATTAGAGTTCAACGCAATCATCTGGGACCCACATGAGAATAATTATAAACTCATGCTGGAGAAAGTCCAACGAAAATTCGCGCGATATGTGTACAAAAAAATGTATGGGTACTATCCCTACTTATTCCCATCTATGTTTGTGGCGGGAATGGTAGGAATGAACACCCTAGAGCTGAGACGCAAACTGGCGCTAGTAGTGCACTATTATCTGCTGTTACACAATAGAGTTGATGACCCTCCCACGCTCGCGGGCTGCGCGCTGGCGGCGCCGGACAGGTACGCTATGCTGCGGTCGCATCATCTCTTCGCGACGGGTGTGGTTCGCACACAGCATGCTCGCTACGCGCCCACGTTCCATGCGTGCACTCTTCTTAATGCGATGGCCAACCGTAATAATGAATTAGACATTTTTAATATAACCCTTCCGGCATTTGTTAAAATTTGTAAACTATTTTTAAGCTTATAGTTATTCATTAAATATTAGTTCATAGTATATTTAACTTGTGAGATGGTTTTTACTGTTAATAGGTTAAGGTTCTGCTGTCAAATAAATAAATAAATAAATAAATGTTTATTTTATATTTGCTTGTTAAAAATGTTTTCTTTTGTTTTCTTTCTGTCATGTTAAATAATTAATAATTTGTTGGCCCGATGATGTGTAATACGAAACCGGTAGCCTAAGTTAGAATAAAAATAAATATATGTGGAATAAAAGTACAAGAATTTGTGTATAATTTATTCAAGATGATATTCCACCAAGAACCATCAATCGAATCCATCCAGTAACAAATTTCTTTTTCTGTTATTATACTGTATATAATGTTATTATACACCTGCATAAAATAGAGAAATCTAGGAATAAAAATATTATATGTAAATGATGCAACGAAGAAACAAGTTGATAAATAAATACGGGAAATACATCCAAAAAATATTAAGGGTCCATGCCACCTAAACGTGCCCCACCGTATTGCTGATTCATGACAGAAAATATTTGTTGAATGAGAAATAAATAATCACACAAGTTGTCGAAGAGTTGTATTACAACCTAATTAATTTGATTTTTGCATAGAATTCATAGCAAGCTAGAAAAATAATCTAAAGTTGCAAAAATTACGTAAAACTGCTCTTCGCGTATTTCTCATTGGCGATTTCTCAGATAATTTTGGAAACTGAAATTCAGGCTCCCGTAAGTTAAAAGTGTACAGAATGGTGAGATTAATTTATTTTAGCCAAACAAAAATTGTGACTTGGTGTATTTATCCATTAAACATCACCAACTTTTGCGTGCGATTTCCCCATACAAATGACTATGGAGGGCGGCATCGAAACGTGATTATTTAGAGCGCGCGATGTTTCCGTTGTCGTAACCAGTCGTAACAGCCACGGCTCATAGCGCGCTATTTTAAACAATAATGAAACGTCATAGAGTTCAGTTCTGCCTGACGCAACATGAGGTGCTCAATGTCAGGGAGAACGGGTCCTTAAGGTTGGGCTACTAAAATGTAATAAAGTTATACACCTGCATAAAAAAGAGAAATATAGGAATAAAAATATTATATATACATAATGCCTAACCATCCGCACCATTCGATTAGTATTGCTAAGAAGAAGGGCAAGAAACTTAGCAAACATGTTTTTTTTTTATTTGTAACATAAATTTAAATGTGTAACATAAACTTAATCTATACAATGTTCTTATACCTACTTAAGTAAAGGCAAATATAAGAGAAAAAAAATTAGAGTCACGAGAGAAAAAAAAATTGATCTTAGTCAACCCGTCTTACATTGTCTATTACCTTTTACAGCAAAGTCAGTTTACATATTCATTAACTATAAAGGGCTTAAGATTAGCCTTTAGAGGAAACAAACATTAAAATTTGCTAATTATGACTTACAATTTTGATAAACAAAGAACGCACTACACAAACGCATCAACCAATACCGACACACTGCCAAAACAACAAATAACATTTTACCCATACCCAGCCACACACGCCTACACAACCAGACTTTCAACCAGTGTTTCACCGTAAGAATCATTAAATCATTCCATCCCCCACTAACTGACATACAGCTCAGGACATGGGAGTCCTCTTTCATATGGGCACTTGGTGCGCATTATAGCCACGGTTTAAATAAACAACACTAAGTACCTACTGATACAGACACCAAGGTTGCCAATTGTTTAAATTTTTAAAGTAAGGATCTTCCCAGCTAAAAAATCCTATAAAGACCCATAATAATTAAAATAAAATCATATAGTTGTAAGTTAACCTACAGACAGACGGACAAACCTAAAATTGCTGAAGTAGAAATTTGAGTATGCTGATGTTTCTGGACAGACTTTTGTATCGGCTCGCCTGCTTTGAATGACTCACCTGATTTTGGGGCGAGGCTCCAAGGACTTAACTATTTCTATCAGATTCATAATGGCCAAGCGTAAGCCCATTGCGCATATAAATAATAAATAAAAAAGCAACCCTGAATATTCATTTTAAGAAGGGCAGGCTTTTGCTCACCAGTGAGAAACAAAATAAATGCTACTTGATTCAATCATTTTATCTACATTGAATAAGTTAGAAAATGTATATATTATCTAAAGTAAAGCTTATCAAGTCGTACTTTGGAGTCTACTAACCACGTTTGTTTATAAGCTCATAATATAAAACCAGCCAAGTGCGAGTCGGACTCACGCACGAAAGGTTCTATATCATTATCTAAAAACGGCTGTTGTATGGGAATGCGCAGGTCCGACTAGTACTTGGCCGGTTTTAGTATTTGTTGTTATAGCGGCAACAGAAATACATCATCTGTGAAAATTTCAACTGTCTAACTATCACGGTTCATGCATTATCTATAAAAACAGCAAAAAAATCATGTCTGTTGTATGGGAGTGCGCAGGTCCGATTCGCACTTGGCTGGTTTTAGTGTTTTTTGTTATAGCGGCAACATACATACATCATCTGTGAAAATTTCAACTGTCTAACTATCACGGTTCATGCATTAACTATAAAAACGGCAAAAAAATCATGTCTGTTGTATGGGAGTGCGCAGATCCGATTCGCACTTGGCTGGTTTTAGTATTTACTATTATAGCAGCAACAAAAATACATCATCTGTGAAAATTTCAACTGTCTAACTATCACTGTTCATGAATTACAGCCTGGTGATAGGTAGACTGTTGAAATTAACAGGGTACGTGTAATTATGTACTAGGCCTTATGCCACTATACCATGACAATAAACCCCAAAAAAATAGCATTTCGTTAACGTTATTTGTTTAAGCTCTATTTTAAAGACGGTAATATATACAAATTTCAAATTTGGTTACGTCGTTGTACATAGTCTAAAGTAAACAAATAATAAAATTAAAGTTCCGTACTCAGAGGGTTCAGTATTATTTTACAAGCGCTACCGTTTTAGCGCCTTATTTTTGTCGCCGTTGCTTTGGAATATATATTGTTGATATGTATTTTTTTAGAGTTCCATATCAGTATTGTGTGATGGTACGGAACCCTTTGTGCGCGAGTCCGACTTGCACTTAGCCAAATTATTAATATATTCTTAGAAGGGTGTATACAGAGCCAATTTGAGACGTAATCCATACCCTTATTAACTACGGTCAAAAGCACCTGGAATACCAGTGTATCAGGATCATTGCAAATAGAAGGCTGTATTCTCTGCGTATTTGTCTGTGAGACAGGCGTGAATATGCGTATATTCGTGAAATTTAGATAATATCGACCCCTGCTCTTTAATTTACGGGCTTGTGATACGCTCGGGTTCTCCAGCCAACAGGGATTCACGAATATTTAAAACACTTCTAAATATATGTTTTCCAAACACTATTTATTGAAATAACTTGAACTGTTACACAAATAGTTCACTTTATTGCTTAACACACGGCAGCGTAACAACATAGTCAGAAAGCAATACTCGAATGGCCCAACATTAGTAACACCACTCTTTTATACATCTGGTATGAATATCCCTTACCTACATAATACCATAGATCAAACTATGACTATTTACATAATATTGAATTAATAAATTAACAAGTAATAAATAAACGAGCAAGACAAATACTACGCTCAATAACTAAACAGTATTGTACTCGGCTGAGTTACAAACAAAACAATAAAGCGTCTTATTATCCCTCGAGGTATCATGACAAGGAAATGCTTTAATATTGGTAACACTTGACATATTTTCGTACCTCGACTATTCTCTACGCTTTACTTTCTCATTTTTTGACAAGAATCTTAATAGTACATAATAGAAATTCTCTCTTACAAAAAAGGAAAGTTGAGGGAAGAGTGAAAAATCTCATCTTCCTCGAACTTACATCAAACCTGATGTGCAATTGTGTAAGCCAATGGTATTCAAATTCGATTGTCATATGGATATTTGGCTAAGCAAATTAGCCCGTTTGACAATTGAAATCGTACGTTTTTGTTTGTCAACAACAAAACAAGACAATTATCATTTGACAGCCAAAAACGTGCGAGAATCAACGTCCAGGATCCCAAAAAGTGACAATATTTTTGCGGGAATACCTTAATATAAAGACATTTTCACAGAATGCTTTTCCATTTTGGTTCTTAGGCGGAAGTAGCAAATATTTATTTTGATTTCTTTTGAAATTTAGCGTTGCATAAATTTTATCCTTAGAATATCTAAACTCATTGTTAACTAATATAATAACACGCAAATATGACAAAATGTTTTTAACATAAAACGTATAAAAACTAACACTCACCCATATTTCTAAAGCCTCGGCCTTTCTTTAATATATTATGACATTTATAGGACTTTTTTTATTATATGCCTCTTCGATCGATAATATTTCAATCAATCAATCATTTATTAATTTGTAAACATAGGTAACAATCATTACATTGATGGTGTTGGTGCTTAATACTAGAACGCTATGTTTGGCCCGTGGGGGGCGTACAAATTCTTGAAATAACATTAGCATTAATAAAACCATAAACAATATTTAAATCATGCGGAAAGTCAAATATTAATTAATAGATCAAATCAAATCAAAATCAAAATATTTATTTTTGCAAAATAGATACATTAAGTATACTTTCTAGACTTAAATACTAATAAATTATGTAGTTAATTACATTAAGATCATAAACGATATAATATATAAAAAACATGTCATATTTAACACAGTTAAAATATAAAAAACAAAGTCAAAAATTTCTATTATTAGCATTTTAGGGAAACATCTTCAAGGAACTCTTTTATGGTATACGTTTTTTCTAGTAGAAATGAGAAAAGTTTCTGTTTAAACAACCTTAAATTCAAATCTTTGATAGTATTTGGGATTTTATTGAAAATCTTTGGTGCCATACAAAATATACTGTTCCGCATCAATGCTGTTTTTCCTTTTCGCAATTTTAGTTTATGTCTGTGTTGATTTCTGACAGAGCTAGGTAAGTTTCGGAGACCTTAACAAACAAGTTTGAGTTTGTTTTGACAAAAATAGCTACCTCGTAGATGTAAAGGGAAGGAAATGTTAAAATCCTTAGGGGTTTAAAATGGGGTTTACAGCAATCTTGAGGTTTTAGTCCGCAGAACGACCGAATGCACCTTTTTTGAGCTTTAAACACACTTTCCTTATTTGTAGAGTTACCCCAAAAAATTATGCCATATCTTAATGAAGAAGCTACGAGTCCATAATATGCAGATAGCACCGCTTCACGGTTGACAATTGGTGATAGTTTAAAAAGAAGATAGGCTGATTTATGTAGTCTATTACAAATGTCTTTTGTCTGGTCTTTCCATTTCAATTTGCTATCTATCAGTAAGCCAAGGAATTTCGTTACTTCTATATTTTCAATTTGTTTACCATTATGATTAACATTAATGTCTCCTACTCTATTAACACGTTGATAAAAATTCATAAATTTAGTTTTGTCAAGGTTTACGATAAGATAATTATTATTAAGCCATTGAATTATGTCATTTAAAGTATTATTAATTGTCAGTTCATAATCGTCATAATTGTCACATTTAATAGTCACAGTGCTGTCGTCTGCAAAAAGTACCATTGGAAAGTGAATATTTTTTGGCAAGTCATTAATATAAGTCAAAAAAATGCTATCCTTTTGCTATATTTCACCTAACAAACTTTTTTTTGTCGGTAGAATTATCGGTCGGCAATGTTTTTGCAAGTTTTCTGAATCCCCTTTGAGGTCTATCCCAAAATAAACTACATCGCGTGTCATTTTTGTTGTTAATAATGCAACGACCTATAATAGCTCGTTCTAATAATGTCAGTTTTTCCGGACGCAGTTAGGAAAAAATCGTTGTCTAACGATGTGATACTTTTTTATAATTATCATGAGAATTTAATTTGAGTATTTTATATGTTAAATACAGTAGTATTATTGGTATTTCGTGTGGTAGTATGATGGCATTTCAATGACCGTAAGCGTCACATTAATTGGGCCATTATCACAAGATTGCCAGTTTGTGTTGAGAGACAAAGTGATGTGACATAAACAACATTCAGATAGCATTAGAAGTAAGCAAAAAACATTGTACCTTGACCTTTAAAATATATAAATAGAACATAAATACATTCTCCATTGTAATACTCTGAAAGATTTTTCATGACTTCTAGAAATAAGTTATTCGTCGTTTCAATTGTCTTTTCTTTTACAATTTTCTTTTTAAAGAAAAGGCTGTTGGATTTAATTTTAGTAACTCTTTACTATCGTAATACACGAATTTTAACCCACAAATATCCAAAAAGATCCTTTGCCTAGTCTGAATTCAGAATTATCGAGCTAAAAAAACGATGATATAACGAATATCGTTTGAAATACTAATTTACAGCTAATGTATATTGTATGTCATAGCGAAATCGTTTTGATGCTATATATTTTGATGATATACCGGGTGTAAAGCTGTCTCACGGACGACGCTCTCTCTAAACTCGCCCGTATGTCGGTGCGTTAGGGTTCACGCCTTTTTGTTTGGAACTCAATTATTTCCTAAACTAAGGTTGTCCGTGGGTATGATCCTTGGGAAAAGTGGATCAGTAGGGTCGGTAGAATATGTGGTTTCATTTAATGGTAGCAGTCTATTTACACCCGGTATATTAGTCAATAAAATATTCATAGTACATTATCAGGTCTTACGAGATTTATATAATGTAGTTTTTCAATGGACCCCAAACAAAGCAGACTTGAAAATGGGGGTTACAACACAAGAAAGCGGCAAAATGATAACAGTTTTATACTAAAAAATGAAAATTTTATGGCAATAGGCATGATGACTAAAAAAAATTATTAGTCCGTCAGTTAGAATCAGAAAATATTGGACAAGTATTTTTTCTTTTTTAAATTTAACAAAAAATTATGAGGATATAGCCCGCTGAAGTTCCACGTGACGTCACATCTAGGTACAATTTTACTTAGAAGTGACGTCATTTTCCCCCACTCCCAAACTTTGACGCGCTTTATCTCTGTCATTTTTGTTTGATTGACAAAAGAAAAAATATATGTCCAATATTTTTTGATAATTTAAATGATGGACTAAATAGAATAATATTTTGCGTACCCTGTGTACAAGCCTATTGAGTAGATTGGGCGGCTGAAATTGTGTACAACTCAAAACGAGAAAGCACATCTAGGAACAAAAGCTTAGTTTGACGATAAAAGGGGTTCGGAGCCTACCCTAATTATCCCTATATGTAACGTAAGCCAACGAAGACCACTAGTTAGGGAACACTAGTAGGTCCTAAGGGACAGTTTTGGAGTACTATTTTGAAATAATGTTGCCATTTTCACCCGAGAGTCCGGCTCAATATATACGTACAGACCTAGAGTCTTTATTTGTTAAGCTTATCTGTAACGCAAGTACCACATGTAAAATTTTAATTATAACTAATTTAAAAACATACATATCCTTACGACATATACCTTGGAGAGGTTGTCAGAGGTGTTCCTAATGTGGCTTATCATAAAATAGTCAACAGTGTTTAAATCACTCTGACTGACTATTTTTCTTAGTACCGTATTTCAGGCACAAATACATGCTTTTTAGGGGAATGCTTTTTTTTACCGTTCAGCATGTGGTAAGAATACAAGAAATATTTTGCACATAAAATCCAAAAAGTCTTTGATGCATCTTCCATCAGCCTGTTTCGTCCACTGCTGGACATTCGCCTTTGCAAGATTTTGCCACTCGTGGCGGTCTTCCTGGAAGAAATACCCGTATTCACACACGCTGGGCAAAGGGGTTGGTGAGCGCAGTGCTGAAACTCTCACCAGTCTGTTTTATGTTATAAGGCCCGGCAATTTTGGATGGATATACCGCCATAAATCGGTCCCAGATAATGGTGGCCACCTGGTTTTACCTAAGCTGCCTGGCGGTCAAAGCGGGGTTTGCGAGAAAGATGGCGTTAGGAAATCCAACTTTATACAAGTTTTTCACAAAATTATATCACAATACAGAAATTAAAACAGTACATACATATTGTTTTTGAATATACGAGAAATCTTTTGACTATCCTAACAACATGATTTGAAAATTTCGTATGTAAATTTTATTTTCACACTACCTGCTCGACAATGTCCAATTACATATCATGCAACCTCAACGTAAAGTAAAGCATTATCTCTTATGGGATATAAAGTTTTATGAAACTCCCTAGGGAATAAAGTTATTTGAATTTGGAACGTCAAATTCGTGTGGAAACTCGTGGAAAACTCTAAGTAAAAAATGCCCATATGGCATCGTAAAGAGATTTGTTTGAAAATCGAACTGGCCACCAACTCAAAAAAAAAAGAAAAAGGTACGTTTTCAAAGAATGTGAAACAAAAGACGGTGTATGGTGCTGTGATTGTCAGTGAATTTTATTGCAAGTAATAAGGTGCTTTTTATTGTCTCGCAGAAGGTGTGAAAAGTAGAGTGTGCTTCTCTGGAATAAAGCCTGTCTTCGTCTTGGGCTTGAACACCTCGCTTCACTCAGGACTCAACTGCCTCGCTACGCTCGGGAGTTAACCCTAGAGTCCCTCGTCACGCTTAGGGTTCAATATGCCGCCCACGACGTAAGACACTGCTTTATTCCCTTAGTTCATAATCTACTATAAAACGTGCACTGTCTGTCATGGATTGTAAACAAAGCATTCAGGTACATGACCTTTGCCGAAGAATCGTGAAAATGCCTACACACTTTATTTTTTAATAGTGCTACTATCAAACTTTGACTTACAAAAGCAGATCATCGAAGTCAAACAAGACCAAGAAGAAGTGGACAAGGGATGTTAACTTCAAAGTTAAAAGCAAACGCCTATTAAACTTATTATATTTTTATAATAAATAAAATTTAACACTTTTAGTTAATATTTCCTTAGCACCTAGGTTTTGCTGGCAGAAATCTCTCTCAGAGATAAGCTCGCCTATAGCACGTTTAATTTATGACTGCTTGTACGTATAACTTTTCTGTGCAATAAAGAATATATAAAGAATATATTTACAAAGGCAATAACATCTACATGGAGACATTCCCAAACTAAACCGCATTAAAACTATCCATAGTTTACAACTTAAGAACTTGGACAAATAGAAGTTTATATCCCATTTTATTTGTATTAGTCTTTTACAAAAAGCATAAATATTAACACATTTACATAATATAAACTTGGATTTATACAGCGTTTAAAATGAAAACTCGAATCGAACTCGCGACAAACTCCAACTTCTCTTCACTGGACCAGTTGTTTTGTTAGCAAGCTGAAGCCGTTCAGCCGGCTCTACTTCAAGGAACTGTCCTGGCTGGGCTGACTGACCGGAGGGAAGTGCACAATACTCACGATCACGGAGAGTCAGTGCAGGACTCATCACTCCAGCTACCAATTGAGAATTTACTGAAAAAAGGACAAACATTTAGTTTTTTGGCTAAATAATGCGTTCAAATCAACTCCAAGTTACTGAGTATGGGAAGCCATTGCTCTATTTTATGATATTATTAAAAAGGATAAATTAGAGCGTGCGTGCATACAAATCAAAGTTAAAATATTTCTTTTGTTTTCTTCTTGTGTACATAAATAAAGTACAGTATAAGCAGCGGAAAATTAATGTTTTAAAACCAGACGTTTTATAAGTCAACTGTGTTTTCGCGGAGCTTACTATTTTTACTGTGGTATAAGTGCGTGTTATCTAAAATACGACTTTCCTCCCATGTTTAATTCCGCTTCTTTATATTCTGGCAAGAAAATGTGAATTTTGCTCGACGAAAGAGATGATAAGCACCGACTTGGCACTGGAAAGAATTCGCTTGGAGTTTGTAATACAATAGAGTGCACTCGTATAAAATGCATATACTTACATTATGTTAACAGTTTGAACATCTTTAGTGTGGAGAGTTTGCTGATAGTCACAAATAGTTTCGCTCTAATGTGACTAAGTATATTATATGTAAAGTTAATACTTGCCATTGTCGGCACTAGCATAGATAAAACTAAGTGAAACATCATCATGGTTAAAGAAAACACTTGTACTGTTTCACATAATTTATATATTTTAGACTAGTTCCCTGAAGCTGAAAATCCAACTTCTAAATTAACGTAAAAAAAAGAAACGGCCGTTTATGGCACAAGAAACGTAAATTTCGACACTCTCAAGGTAATCAAAGTTTATATTTTCCGTTGATCTAGAACTAAGAAATTTGGCAAGTAAAGGGAAAAATCTAAAAACTTAATTACAATAGTAAACCTTAAACTTTCGCGATTTTCACACATTATTAACTTTGTATTTCGGTCTTACTCGCGATAACTAATAACATACCTTAATTACAATGTTGTAATTAAATCATAAAATATATCGTATTTTCCATAAAAAAGAACTTTAACCTAAATGCGTATAATTGCTCTGTTCTGTGGACTGAAAAGAGACAATTTTTTATTGTCTACTCTGGAATTTCGCAAATACGGCGACGGCGGATAGGACAATATATTTCCAAGCGATTGCACTGAAGTTGCACTTTTCACTTTTACGCAATAACGTGCCAAATAAAAATAAAGACTTGAGAGCCACCGCATACCTACCTGTTCCATGAATGCCGAGGTTGTGTGGCTGTACATTTTCTCGCTCTACTCGGAAATAGGTGAGTTAAAGGGGTAACTTTTTACCTCGGTACAAAATGCACATCATAATATTGTTTTCCTTACTTTTGAATAAAAAGTATGCAATAAATGTTTTGTAAAGCAACTTGCGGGAATAGTTTATTAATAAATAGCAAAGTAAATTTATACAACAAAGTCTTCACAAAAAATCACGTACTTTAATGTATTAAATTTTGTTTGCATTACATGAACAAACTTAAAAGCGTCTTTACAGTTGTAATGTACCCATAATGCAGCTAACATAAAACGCATAAAATTTAATAATTACCTAACTATTAACAATCAGTTTGCGCGAATTGCTGTAAAATGCATTTATTGCAAATTTTTTAGGCAAAAGTAAGGAAAACAATATTATGATGTGCATTTTGCACCGAGATTCCTCCATTACCACCTTAACTGCATTCTCGGGACAGTCGGGTAGTAAATCTTTTATATCACTGCGAGTGTTTTGAAAAGTTTTGCTTTTAGCGTTATAATGTTCAAATTTTAAGATACCTATGAATGCGTTGGTCCTAAAAGGGTCTATGTGCAAAATTTTTTTGCTGAGATAAAGCTAATTTTTGTTTATAAGGACTTTGGTCATTTTATTTGTCTTTATGGGTATGTAACTAAATAAATAAAATCGCCTTATTTGCAAATCAATAACCTTTAATTTTTACACACAGTAATATTTAACTTATTAGACATATCAAATTAATTTAGACGTAAAGGGGTCTACATGAGGCCAAATAGACCCTTTTACTTTTAGTTCTGTATACAAATATTTTTTTCATCAATTTACTTCATAGAAGAACATACTTCTCCTTTAATACTCCGTTGTTAACTTGGACTGCCATTTTGTTAGATCCATAGACATTTTTACGGGTAAATGAGACAGAAACAAATTTTAAAAAGCATGTTTGCGTAGTCTTTTTAGTGACGTTTTTTAACATTCCGCTTGGGAATGCGACATAGACCCTTTATCGACAAAAAAATGCATTTTGAGCACAAGGTATTAAATAGACCCTTTTACGGGCAACGCATTCAAATATGGAAGTACTGCATCATCAACTTATGAACCAGCCAACAGAAGAGGGGTATCGAGAATAAAAAACAATCTGGGTATCTTTTCTATCTAAATAATTCTTTAATAACTTAAATTACACTTTATGAAGATTGTTTTTCTAGCAAAATCCATCGCTTTAGAATACTCTAAATATTATTAAATTAGAGTGCATTGCAAACTAAAAAAGATCTATTAGAAATAAATTTAAAGTCAAGAATTTGAAAAAAGAACTTCGAGCTAAGATTCGAACCTATAATATATATTTCACCTTCACTCATATCGTAAAATCCTGACTATGTACACAAAAATTGTGCAAATTGACAATTTTTACTTACGAAAATCTGATTGCGAAATGCAAAATTAAGATCTCGTCTCTGCTACGGATTGCGGAAGTATGACCATATCACTGAAATTCCTTTCAACTGTTGTCTAACAGGGATCCTTTTGCGTGTCGCTAGTGGCCAGGAAGTTTCCATAGCATCCTCCTCTCTAAAGGAGGATGTATGATTGTCGGTGTTCGCGAGCGGATCGTTTTCGGACTAAAATACGTGATGACATTAGATTTGTTGACATAGAAAAAATGTTTACTAGGTATTCACACACACACACACCCACACACCCTCTCACCCACACACACCCTCACACACACCCTATCACACACCAACCTCAACATCTTACATGACCTACATACACGCGCGTTCATAACTTAAACAATTCTCATCCTCTTCTTTGCATACTACTATCTATATCTATAGAATTATGGAAATTTATTTATTTATTTATTTATTATTGGGGTTCTTGTTGCAGTGCGTCGGGAGTTTTCAGTTTCCGAACAGATTGACTGGAGATCTTCAGCAGAGGATTTGTGGGTATCCTTAAAGCTCAAGGCTGATCACAACAAAGTATATCATTTAAATTTATGCATAATTTATCTTTGTACTGAGAAATCAGGCAACGCGTTTTCCACACAACTTATGAACTTCTCAGACAAATTATTCGATATATATTCCTCGAACCCAGATCAAATTTTCCTTATTATTGGTGATTTTAACCTTCCCAATGTATCGTGGCAGGAAACAAATCATGAACCATCTAGTTTAATTGGAAACTCTCAGACACATTTTTTTGATACAATAGGCCAATGCAGCTTTAATCAATTCAACGCGGTTAAAAATATTAATAATCGCATTCTCGACTTGATATTCTCAAATGCGTCGTGCATTGTGTCGCCGTGTGACGATCCCCTTGTTCCTGAAGATCCTCATCACAGAGCATTGGAGGTAGGCTTTCACATTGATAATATGATTTTTCTTCCATATAAGGCTAGGACTAGATACATATACCATAGAGCAAACTATGAACATATAATAAACCATTTAAATGAAATACCATGGATTCTGCATTTATATAAATTTAGCCTCGAAGAAGCTGTTACATTCTTTTATAATTCACTTTATAAAATTATAAAAGATTTCGTTCCCGTTAAAAAAGAAACAAAACACACAAAACCACCATGGTATTCGGATGCACTACTGAAAATATTAAAAGAAAAAGATAAATATCATCGCAAATATAAAAAATACAATAATTTGTCCGATTACAACTCTTTCTCGGTACTTAGGAAAAGAGCGAAAATTGTTGAAAATATTTGCTTCACCGAGTATATGGCTAATATCGAAAATAATATTATTGCTGACCCATCCAGTTTTTGGTCATATGTAAAAAATAATAATAAAGGTTCTAATAATATTCCCTCCCTCATGAATTACGAAGGTCGCTCGTTGGACTCTGGGAAGGACATTTGTGAAGCATTTTCCGACTTTTTTGGAAAAAACTTTTCGCCTCCCTCAACCGGTAACGTCAATCTCATCGAGGTTCCCCAGACTCATCTTATTTCAGGTATAGAGATTAATCTAACTCGTTTACTCACGGTGTTAAAATCATTAGATCTTAAAAAAGGGGCAGGTCCAGACAACATTTCTCCTGTATTTATAACAAATTGTGCCGAAGCATTGGTTTTGCCCTTATCTATTTTATTCAAACGTTCCGTTAATGAAGGTATTATGCCGATTTTATGGAAATCTGCGTACATAACACCAATCCACAAAAAAGGAGATGTAAATTTTGTTGATAACTATAGAGGTATCTCGAAACTATGTTTATTTGCTAAGGTATTGGAAAGGATAGTTTATGAGCAGACTTATGCAGCGTTAAAGAGTTCGTTCTCATTAGAGCAGCACGGTTTTCTAAAACAACGATCAACAACTTCGAATCTTGTCCTAACTCACGAGCATGTTACAGCTGGAATGGAAGAAGGTAGTCAAGTAGATATAATATTCACGGACTATAGTAAAGCTTTTGATCGCATAGACCATGTACGGCTTATAGAGAGGCTTTACTCTTCAGGTATTCATGGAGATCTTTATCGATGGTTCCAGTCATACGTCAAAAACAGGACCCAGTCGGTTGTGATAAACAACTATAGCTCACAGTGGCTCACGGTTCCCTCGGGTGTACCACAGGGCTCACTCTTAGGTCCACTCCTATTTAGGTCTACTCGACCTCAATGTTTCTAAGTGCTATGTCATGTCGTTCTCGCGTAAATCATCTGTGACAATTTTTCCGTACGCCATTAAAAATCATCTTCTACCACGAACAGACTCAATTAGAGATTTAGGTGTCGTACAGGACTCTAAACTTCTGTACGACAAACATATTGAAAGCATAGTTAATAGGGCTTCTAGAAACCTAGGGTTCATAATTAGATCGTGCAAGCATTTTAGAAACATAAAAGCTATAAAAATTCTTTATTGCTCGTTCATTCGAAGTACACTTGAATATTGTTCCCAAGTTTGGAATCCCAGGTATGCCATATACATCACAAGAATTGAAGGGATACAAAAACGTTTTCTCCGATACCTGGAATACAAAACTGGAGTAACTGATGCTACATACGAGGCACGATGCAAGAGACACCATCTGCTACCACTTGACGTCAGACGCAATATTGCAGATGTAGACTACCTCATAAAAATAGCTAACGGAAATATAGACTGCCCTGAACTCTTAAGCTATATCAATTTACAAGTTCCCAGGTCTGCCAACCCTCGTCACCAGAGCAAATTACACGTTCCCGCTGTGCGTACTAACTACAGGCAAAATACGTATACAATACGTGCAGCTCGGAGTTTTAATACGTTAAGTCATGAAATTGATATTGACCTGTTTCACACAAGCTCAGACACATTTAAGAGACTCGCAGCAAATCTATTTTTTAAGGAGTGACATTAAGAAGGTTTAGGTGCAACCACAAATAAACTAATATTTTACGTAGGTATAGATACAGCTTTGTATTATATAAATATACATATATATATATTAAATATATTATTTACAACAAGTAAGTATATTATAATAATATTACATTACACTGTTTTCTTATTTATTAGGCAGTTCACAAATCAACTGTATTTATATTAAATTGTGAAAACTATAGGCTAACTTGCATTGCCATGTTATGTTAATTTTCGATTTAAAGCTGTTTGTTTTCCTATCATAAATAAATAAATAAATAAATAAATAAATTTATTTGTTCCACCAACAGAATTACATACATTACATACTTATTGCATTTACAAAGATTTTGTTCTCATATGTATCCCAATTATAGGTAGAAACATCATTCTCAATTTGCAGGACAGAAAATAGTGACTAATCTAATAACGCGACAATTTTTTTTTTCTTATATAACTAACATGCATTAGCAAAAATTCAAAATAAAATAGAAATGACTAATAAGACCCTTAATTACAACACCCACCTCTAAGTAAATATGTACATAAAAAGAAATGGTATTATACTAACAAACTATGGATAAAAAAAAGTTCTAGTTTACAAACAAACTAAAACAGTACCTAATAAAGAAAATATTATGAAAAAGGGAAACTCAACTTATCTGTCTACGGAGTGACTGAACTAAAAAGAGACTGAAGTACCTTACACTTATACGAGACGAGGCTGTCATGATGGATGTCAATAACTGTATTATTTTCAATTAATTTTTCATTCATACTGTTGTATTCCGACAACATTCTGTACAGAGGTGTGTTTCTTGCAGTGTTAGTTCTGAGCACCGGTATGTGAAAAATTTTAGTATGAGGTAGGCGACGATTCGACCGAGGTACAGACAGAGCGACTCTATCTAGTGCTTCCGGGCAACATACTTGTCCGTTGACAAGCTTCCAGAGGAAAGTTAAGTCTATGAGCCGACGGCGATTGATTAAAGGCATGACCTTGAAGTATTCCAGACGAGCTTCATAAGAATTCCTATGGCTAAAACCCTTTTCATGGTACGCTAGATGTCTAGTAAACGCTCTTTGGATACGTTCAATCCGGTCTTTGTGGACATTATACATTGTGTTCCAAATGACACTAGAATACTCAAGACAGCTTCGAGCTAATGCATTAAAAAGAGTAATTTTAGTATTAGCGTTTTTAAACTCTTTAGTTGTTCGCTTGATGAATCCCAACATTTTCAAAGATTTCTTGACAATGTGATCGTAATGTGCAGTAAAACTTAATTGGCTATCAAGTATCACACCTAAGTCGCGAATTTGAGACACCTCAGGAACAGGCTCATTGCCAATTGTGTATGAGGATGCAATTCTATTGTGGTTTTTGGTAAATATTATGTGGTTGCATTTTGATACGTTCAATAACATATTATTTTGAAAGCACCAGTATTTAATATGGTTGAGGTCATCCTGAATCAGATTGACATCTTCAAAAGATTTGACGGCTCTATAAATCTTCATATCGTCAGCAAAAATTGAGTAATTACAATGCTTAATGTGCTTCGTTATATCGTTTATAAAAAGTAGAAAAATTATTGGACCCAAGTGTGACCCTTGTGGCACGCCAGACGTTGATACGTAAGATTCGGATTCGTAACCATTCGTTACAACAAGCAGACGTCTATTCCTTAAATAGGATGCAAACCAGGAATGAAGAGAGCCGCAAATGCCATAGTCTTTGAGTTTATGTAGCAATAGGGAGTGACTAACCTTGTCAAAGGCACAGCTAAAGTCCGTATAAATTACGTCAGTTTGAATGTGTTTATCCATGTTTTCAGCAATGTCCGACACGAATGAAGTTAAGTTAGTGGTGACAGATTTACAGCGCTGGAATCCATGTTGCTTTACGCTAATCATTGTCTTGGTGTGGTTGGATAAGGCAGGACATACTAAGGATTCGAATAACTTGGAGAACGAACTGAGAATTGATGTAAAATGTGGAAATGTAAATAATATAAGATAATGTACCTAATAAACATATTATAAACCCACTTACTCAATTACTAATAGAGTAATAGTAAATACTTCAAAATTTATTAAATTGTATATTAATATCCCTGATTTTATCTGATCACGCACTTATAGTTAATATTTCCTTAGCATATAGGTTTTGCTGGCAGAAATCTCTTTCAGAGATAAGCTCGCCTATAGCACATTAAATTTAAGACTGCGTGTACGTATAACCTTTCTGTGCAATAAAGAATATGAAAATGAAAGTAATTGCTCGCCATCAATTTATAAATATCTATATGTTTGTTATTTTATAAAATAATTGAGATCAATTAAATAAATCGTTTATGTTACTTTAGTTCATTTAAGTAAATTTCATGTCTTCTATGTAATAGAATATTTTTTGTAATATTTAACTATAGCAATTCTAGAGCCAACCGGCCTGGCACGCGACGATGTTAGGAGGCCTGACGAAATGATGCTCGTTCCGTGGAAAAATGGGCGGCCGCTGGTATGGGACGCCACATGCGCCGATACAGTAGCACCGTCTCACTTACCAGCGACCGTTGCCAGGCTGGCGGCGGCTATAAAAGCGGAAGGCACGAAGAGGCGAAAGTACACAGCGTTGGGACAAAGTTACCACTTTGTTCCCTTCGCTGTGAAAACCCTCGGGCCGTGGGGGCCAGAAGCGCGACGCCTCTACAAGGAGATATCGTTGCGCCTGGTCGATGCTTCAGGGGATCCAAGGGCTGGATCCTATTTCGCGAGGCAATACCACCAGCCTGTTGGGTACCCTGCCGGGTGACGGCTGCGATCTGGCTTAAATTTGTTT
This sequence comes from Ypsolopha scabrella, assembly GCA_910592155.1. Lineage (NCBI taxonomy): Eukaryota > Metazoa > Arthropoda > Insecta > Lepidoptera > Ypsolophidae > Ypsolopha > Ypsolopha scabrella. Next base: position 21,327,378 of record OU342977.1, read on the forward strand.
ACTTAGCTTTAGTACCTATTCTGTGGTTTATTTAAGGTAGGTATTCTTTTTCTGTTTTTTATATATTTACTTTGGTAGTTTGTTTTATTTATAGTTAAATTTTTATTTAAGTTTTAGATAATTTAAATAAATAATCATTTTACACTTTAAAAAAAACTATAGCCGATACACAATCAAGTCAGAAAATGTGTCAATTTATGTGGAGAGCCCTGGTCGTAAGATTTCAGGCAGGTTCCAGCCTACCATAGTGGCCAGAGTTTGGTATCAACATGTAAATTTAAATCAATAAATATTTTTCATTTTCATTCTCATAAATCTAAAAATAAAGTTGATTATTTAATTTCATTGATTCAGTGCGAATGCAATATTTAATTAAAAAGTGGGATATTTCTGCGCTGATGTTTGATGATTGATGTTATTTATCTGATAAATGTTTTTAATTGGATCGTCCTGCAGATGTCTATATGAATTCTATAATTGAGTAATTATTGCCTGCGTATTTCCTAACTTAACTGTATTCTGTAATTTAGCTCCGAAAGAAATTATGTTTGAATATGGAAATGCTTAGTTCAATGAATGCTTAACCAAGGTCTCGTCAAGGAACGGGAAGGGAATAATTGTGTTTAAGGAAAAAAAAACCGATCAAGTGCGAGTCAGACTCGCATACCTACGGTTCCGTAATTCGATAGTTTTGGGAACAGTCAGGAAGAAGGTATTTAAAATCTTGCCCATAACTGTTTATGATAGCAAAAAAGAATTGATTGTACTACAAAAGAGACACTCAAATATTTTTAAACCGTACTCGAAATTTTAATTTTGACATTTTTCTATCGTGAATTTTTGACCCGCTATATTTTTTCCGTAATCTTTACATAAACCCAAATTACATATTTGGCATGGGTCTACATATTAATTACGCCGACAAAGTGTTCGGTATCGGTAGATAGGTCGTTCAAAAAGACTATGGGTTTGTGAAAACTATTTTTCGTTTTAGGGATCCGTTGGCGAAATATTAGGCTTAAAAGTGTTCATTTTTGTTAGAGTAAAGTGTCCCCACCCTTGCCAGCTAAACGGTTGTTTATGAATTTATGATAAAATTCGCAGAATCAGTATATACTAGCTTTAGCCCGCGGCTCCGCTCATGTCTAAGAGATTTTCGTGGAAATAAGGAAAACAAAATAATAAGATTTTTTGAACGACTATAGGTATATGCAACGGTCACCATGTTTTACCAAAGCGCTAGTAAATACCAATCAAATAAGCTCAAACTCGAAGGGTCTGCTGTTGTCCGTTAAGAAGATCCCGTAACCACCTTCTAGTCCCATCAGCAGACCTTGGTCACCATGTTTTGCCAAACTGCTAATAAATACCAATCAAATAAGCCCAAACTTGAAGGCTGTTGTCCGTTGCGGACATCCAGTGCCCATCTTCCAGTCCCATCATCAGACTCTGATAACGCATGTTTTACCAAAGTGCTGATAAAGACCAATGAAATAAGCCCAAACTCGAAGGGTCAACTGTTGTCCGTTGAGGAGATCCTTTACCCACCTTCCAGTCCCATCAGCAGACCTTGGTGACGATGTTTTGCCAAATTGCTAATAAATACCAATCAAATAAGCCCAAACTTGAAGGGTCTGATGTTGTCCATTGCGGAGATCCAGTGCCCATCTTCCAGTCCCATCATCAGTCTCTGGTTACCATGTTTTACCAAAGCGCCGATAAGGACCAATGAAATAAGCCCAAACTCAATGGTCTGCTGTTGTCCGTGGAGGAGATCCCGTACCCACCTTCCAGTCCCATCAACAGACCTTGGTCACCATGTTTTACCAAACTGCTAATAGATACCAATTAAATAAGCCCAAACTCGAAGGGTCTACTGTTGTTTGTTGAGAAGATCCCGTACCCATCTTCCAATCCCATCATCAGACCCTGGTCACTATGTTTTACCAAAGTGCTAATAAAGATCAAAAGTTAATTTAAAAAAATCTTTACTTGACGACAACTTTTTTTTCCGAGATCGGGTTTTAATGAAGTAAAGCCTATATTCTATTCCAAATTAAGCTCTGTACAGCTGTGGAAACTACATGAGAATCCATTAAGTAGTTTTAAAGATGTGCATGAACAAACAGACAGACAGAATTTTTTACTATATGTATTGACTGATGATAATGAAGTTAAAAGGGAAAATATCACAACTAAGTAGGCTTTACAGGTTTATGAGTACAGGTCGCGCCAAACATTTAGTCCCCTCTAAACACGACAAAATGCATGGGCCGTTCTTCGGAAAAGCAACTTCCTACCAGACTAGAAAGAAGTTTGGCGCGATCTGTATTAATAGGCCAACTTATAAAATGTACTGGACAACTACGGAACCCTACACTGCGCGTGGCCCGACACGGACTTGGCCGTTTTTTTATTTTTTACAGAAACAAAAACATTGTTGCTGTTTTGTAACGCACCCCCAAACTACATGGCTTATGAACGCTCCCTTTGAAGTTGACACTGTGATTATTTTTCCGTAAACGAGATCACTCCAAAAAAAGGTGTATTTGTAAATGTTATATATTAAATTTCAAAACAAAAAGTGTGTCTATGTTTAACATGTATTCAATAAAAGAAATGTTTATAAACTTTTAGAGATTTCTTTTTTTAATATTATTATATGAACATATACACAAAAAATAATTTCAAGATATATTTCGGGCCCTACTGGACCCGGCATCAGTCGATACAAATTAATTCAGCAATTTATAAATATTTTCAAGATGGTAAATTTTAGATTCGTTACTCGTATAAAAGTGTGAAATGGACCTTCAAAGGAATCAACAAAAGTATTTGTTCATGTTTTAGGCTCAGTTTCAGCCTTAATCCGCGGGACTTTATTTGACTTATTTACTTTAAAATAAACAATGAAAAAGGTAAGCAAAGTCCTCATTAAGTAGGAGTTACGGGAAAGAAAATTTACTTGAAATTTTTAGGATTCATTAATATTTAAACAATTTGAAAGTTGAATAAGTCTTGGTTAATTTCGCTTGGCAACAAATAAAACTGTATTTATTTTCTCATGAGTTATGATCTTATGATATATAGGTTGTTAAGACTATGTAGCGGAAGCCTAAAACTGGTGACATTGTCAGCCCAAAAAAAAGATTTCGTGAAAAAAATGAGAAATCGTGAAAAAATATCAGTGGTTTTATAATTTTGGTCGAGTAGGTAGGTACTCTCCAAGTTTTAACAGTAATTCAATCTGCCTGGGCAGATTATGGAAGACTTAATTCAACGACATGCCGAAAACATAAAGATGTATTGCGTTGCGAGTATACTGACCTGTTTTACATGCACTATCCGTCCGGAGAAAAATCCTTCAGCACAGGTTTTATACTAACATACTCGTATCTAAATACAAATGGATAAATCACTGAAATGTTTCTATGTGATCTAGGGATAGGATATTCGAATCGATATTTACCTAAAGTTGAAAAAATAAAAATATTTGCAACTGTGGAGGCGGCTTCTTAAAATATTATTTATTTTTAAGCAATTCCGTAATTACGAAAATAACGAAATTGCTTAAGACCTAACAATAATGTACCCAATACGTAATTAATGTTACCGTAAATGTATGTGTATTTTTCAGGCATTGTATACAACTCCTAGGATTAAAAAAAATTACAAACAGATTTAGGTCAAACAGCGTAGAAAGTCTCCGTCCAGCGGCCTTCTACGCTGTTTGATATAAATTTGTTCGTAATTTTGAAAAAATCCTAGGAATTGTTAAATTGAAAAATATAAATACATTTACGGTAACATCTTTTAAGTATTAGGTACATCATCGTAACGTTTTAAGCAATTCCGTAATTTCCGGAACTTTTACTGTCTAAATAAATAATATATTATTTTAAGAAGCCGTCTCCATAGTTCACAACGTTTTCTGGCATTTCAAAGATTCAAAATGTTTATTTGTTAAATAGATACATAAAGTATACGTTTTACATGTCCATTCTAATCTTTATAAAAATAATATTAAATGATTTAACTAATAGGTATAATACGGGGAATAAATATAGGGCTTAATAAATACGGGGCTTAAGTTGGGCTAATAATAAAGTATAAAGTTATCCATACATATGCATAAAATAAAGACTTATTAGAATAAGAATATTATTATACATAATGCAATTAATAAATAAGTTGATAAATAAACTGAATAGACCCTAAATAAATATAATGCCTAACCAAATACCGGGTGTAAAAGCAAAGGCAAGAATCCTTTAAGGGTGTGTTAGTATGATCGGTAAAGATATCATTTTAAATACTGGGATCTCTAAACAAAGTACCAGTACCTCACAATAAGACGATTTTCTTTACTCAAAATACACTAATCGCGTGGACACCATTACGGTCGCTGGCCACTCGAATGAGGGGTGCGGGTTGCGGGGTGCAATTAGGTGTGTGGGGAGGCCGGTGAGCTGCGTAGTCATAGCTTAGAAAAATGATAGAATTTTTGGTGAAAATTCAAGGAATAATTTTTTTTCTCGCATTGACATCAGAATCCTGTATACTTTCATACCCTAAAGGGATTCTTGACTTTGCATTTACACTCTGTATATAGTAACATAAGTAAAGAATTAAAATATTGTATATACCTAAATATGCAATGAATAAATAAGTTAATAGATAAATAAACTATAAATAGATAATATATAATGCCTAAATCCGCTCATTCGATTAATCTTTCTAAGAAGAAGGGCAAGAAACTTAGCAAAATCATATCTTTTCGTATATATTTTTTTTCATCATATGGCTTAATACTATTACAGTATGATTGTATAAAATGGTTATACTAAACAAAGTATTTAACTTAAATAACTAAAGGATAAAAATATAAAAGACAGAAGGAAACTGTGTCATAAGAAAAAAAAAAAATTTTAGTCTACCTGTCTAATGAGGTAGTAAGTTAAAATACTAAGCAAAACATCGTCTACCTGTCTCATATAGTTTATCACTTTTTTTTTACAATCAAATTATCAACTAATAGTAAATAGTAAATTTTTCAACTTTAGGTACATATCGATCCGAATATCCTACCCCTGGTGATCACTTTGCTCATCACTTTACTTGTCGAGTGACGGCAAGGAATAAAGGTAAACAGGGACTACGGACTTTCAAATTGAGTTTCATGCCGTTCTTCTTAGTATGGTACTTTTATTATCAATTTTTACGGTTCCGTACCCAAACGGGACCATATTTCTAAGCCTCCGCCATCATTTCATCCGCTTACAGCCGTAATAGCCAGTTGAAATTTTTACAGAATTCGTTATACTATAGCCTCTGTCACAGTAAAAATTAAGAATTTAAAAAAACCAAGGGGAGTCTTCAAAGGAAGAACTTCTAAAAAGTAGCATTTTTATAGCGATATTTGTTTCAGGTCTATCTTAAATAAGGATGGTAAAACACACGAGTTTAAAATTCAGTCAAATAATAATCAATTTTTTGTTCTTTAAGATGGTAACTTTTTACCTCGGTACAAAATGCACATCATGATATTGTTTTCCTTACCTTTGAATAAAAAGTATGCAATAAATGTGTTTTAAAGCAACTTGAGGAAATAGTTTATTGATAATAAAGTCTTCACAAAAAAATACGTACTTTAATGTGTTACATTTTGTTTGCATTACATTAACAAACATAACAGCGTGTTTACAGTTGTAATGTAATGCAGCTAAAATGTAACGCATAAAATTGAATAATTTTCATGTGATCACCTAACTATAGGTTGGGGAAAAAGTTTCTTCGCATTTTATATGAAACTTCAAATCTTTTTTAATAAAGTTTATTTATATTTAAGTATGTGGGTGCCATTTTGTTCGATAACTTTCTGCCATCTTGTAAGTAGGGACATAATCCCATTGCTATAGAAATTCTGGAGCTTCTGATCAAAAAACCCCGACAAGTGGTTTTGGCAGTCCTCTCTTGATGTTAACCTGACACTGCCTAAAGAATTCTGAAGAGACCGAAACATGTGGAAATCTGAAGGTTCAAGGTCAGGACTATACGGCGGATGCATTAAGAGAAGAGCGCTAGACTCCGCGGCCATACAAAACGAGATAGCTTTTCATTTGTACGCTAATGCATTAAATCACATAAAACTTTAAGTAACTTCATCTTTTGCACGACCTACATGTCCTATTTAACTTTAAATTTCGGATAATAAACAGGCATAAGAAATACAAGCACTTAAAAATCTGTGTTTTAAGCTCCAAAATGTTCCATTTTCATATTCGATTTTCTTAAGCATTTCTCAAGCAAAATCGTATTTTTTTTAATTTCGGACTCGAGTTGTTTCATAAATATTTGTAAAATGCAATCATTTTGTATGTAAAACGAATAGAATTTCAGTAATTAACTATGCTCTACCGTTCGAAATCGTGGGCGCAAATTACATAAATCCGACATCGTACTCTGTCGCATCAGGGGTGGGGAAGACATGCGGGGGAATCACGGGACGAGCGATTATACTCGTTTCACTCACCTTACTCGCTTGATACATGTGCAGTTGATTTATCAAAGAGTTTTTACATATAGGTTAGTGGAAAAACTATTGAGTGTGGTGGACAGAGTTTTCGTGCAAAAATGGTTGAGTACTTACTATTTGTTTTTTTTTTATATAAAAAAAGTGGCAGATGGGCAACAAAGTGATCCTATAAGGGTTCCGTTTTTTTTTCATTAGGACCCCTAAAAACTCTGTTTTAGGTTTGCGAAATAATTTTACTTTATACAGGGGTAAAAATAATTACGTAGTCCCTTCTTATTCTGAGAGATTATTCCATGGAACTAATAGATCACATACTAAAAGGGAACTGCGGAAATAAATGTAACATTCAGTTAAAATTAATACTGGGGCTAAATTTAATAACTAAAGTATGGCCAACGAGATGAGATGAAATACGTAAACAATCGGACCGTTAGTGAGTTGTCTCTATCCTTATCTCTCGTACCGCTCATACGCAATAATGACGTCAGTTGGTCGACCGCAGTTACCAATATTTGCGCCGTTTTGTGAACAAGTTCATTACTATTTGGATTGCGTTCGAAGTGATATTATTTCGTTTACGTGTTTGTTTAGTTTTTTGTTATTATTAATCCGTTACTGTTAGTTTTTCTTGTTGATTTTCTTGTTGATTTTTGATTGATTGACAACATGACTGATATGATAATACAAATAATTATTTTTTTCATAAATACGGCTAATTCGGACTCTTTCGACAAATCATCTTCGTTTAATATACACGACAAGGATTAGAATAGGAAGTTTAAAATGTATATAAAATTTAATAAAATAAAAATTTTTTGAACCTCTGAAAGTGTGTTTACATTAATTATTTCGTATTGTTGGTCTTAATTTAGGTATCTATTACGGATGATCGGTGAAATTCAAAAGTAGATTTTCGTTTAACTGCAAAGGAAAATAAAATTATAATCTTATCGAAATATTGAATATATTAATAAGAATAAACGAAAAAATTCAATATTAAATGTACATAAGGACATATTATAACTTGACCCTATACAGAAGTTAAGGGCACTCTATTCGCCCCAACTCCCATACTAGCGCAGTTCACTGATAATATCCTTATATAAAGGTTCTTGCTTATTATTTTTTCTTTTTCAACATATTCCATACAATATCCACGACTTGAATCTAAAACATTTATCAAAATCAAATACATACAAAAGTTACAAGCGTATAAAAGTCCTGAATGTTACACATATTTTGAACATTGTTTATGTACAGTAATGTCCTAGAAGCGATAGAACAAATCAAATGATTTTAAGTTCACAGCATAGTATATTTTATACTGTTCAAAATATTTTTGTTTCATTTCGATTTTTGGGATATTTCTCCTGAAATTTTGTTTTTGTACATCAATATGGTTTTCATTCTAGTTCAATTAACCACGAAGAAAAAGTGCTTGAAGTTGGATGCATACATTATGAAGAAAATATTTTCAAGTGATACATCGTCATCAAACTTTGAAAAGGATTGAAAAGGAAAATGAAGAAAAAAATATGACATTAGAAGGAAGAGTAATTGGCGGTATCAAGTATTTCATCGACAGCTTCATGATTCCTGTACACCAAAATTTGTAGCCTTGGAGATGAGTCCTGCAGACGCAATTCAAAAGGGATTGATCACATTTTGTAAGGTGCCAACTCAAGGCATAGAATTGAAAACAGAGCATAACTATTATTATCAGGTCCAAGGTCAACTTATTGTGACGCAAAGGACTTATTGCTATTTCATTGTTTGGAGTTCAAATGGGTTGCTTTACCTAAAAATCAAGAAAAAATGCAAACACCTCTGAAAAACTTTTACATGCAGTGTGTTCTTACAGAACTGATTGAACCTAGAGTACCTAGAATTATGACTGCAAGAGAACGTATTACTATTAGGTGAAGTAGAAATTTAAGAAAAAAAATCATCATAACCACACATTTTTCGTATATTATTTTATCCTTGTAATTAGGTACTCGTATGTCTGCACTTGTTGGAATTTACACAAAATGGTTACTAAAAATTACTGTATATTCCATAACTACGTTTTCTTAACTAAATATCCGACCGGCTCCACATAAGAAATTGTCAAGGGATTACCTAAAACATAAAAAAAATGTTTTTCAACATTCCGACGTTAATATGTGCAATAATATCTAGATAAAAATATATTTGGTTTTGTTTGTCTTTGATCGAATCTAGCTTTTTAGAGTATTTTGAAAACTACTCCAGCGAAACCTAGACCAAACTAAGTAATAAACTTAAAAAACGCAGCATCAATCAGCTCATTGTTACCTTTCTAAGACTCATATTTACCTATTACACCTATTGATACAAATAAAATTTTCATAACTCTATGATCTATGATATAATAAATAAATAAATAAAATAAACATCTTGTTGGTTAATTTCTTGTTGATTAAAAATAGGTATACTACATAACGTTTACTACTATACTACGCCTTACCGTATAAAAAAGTAAATTATATGTACATACTTTACATAACATCTTTTATATAAATCTTACATAAATTACTTTATATAAATCTTTTTTACTTTACTTCACTTTTCCTTATGTCAGCGGTCAAAACATATATGGAAAGTACATTATTAAGTTTACGGCCTGTATAGGTAGTTCTATAGAGAAGAAGAGCACAAAATACATGGTTTTGGAAGCGCAAACTGGTTATACCATTTGTCTACAGGAACAACTTTTACTATGGGAACAAAAATGAAATCATGAAAAATCAGGTGTTTCCTACAAAAGATAAATTACATAGCCGCCTAAAATGTACTGAGTATATGATTATTTTTTCGCGATTCGAGTATTGGCTCTGTAGTAAAAATTGTTCGTTAGAGGAGATATTAATTATTTATTTATTATTTAGTCATTAAAGACTTAGAATAGTACTACCACGTAAATATCCATTTAGTTACTCGTATGACCACACTGTAAACCTCAAAAATATTTTATATATTATAGTATCCTACATTCGTCCGTTTGATACTATTATATTGTACTCTTTAGACAAAGACGAATAGGAGGTCATTCATTTTTAATTAATCAATCAAAAGTACTAAAAACGAAGGTATGAAAGGATGTACTGATCTGAGTCCAAGCTGTGGGTACATTATGAACAAGTGGGGGGCGCGCGGGGAGGGCGCGCGGGGAGGGCGCGCTCGTGCCGGCCGCGAGTGACCGAAACAGCTATAACAATTGTGAAAATCCAAATCTCGCGCGCGAAAGATTAGTCTAGCCTTAATACGTCCCAGCCAAACTCTCTTAATTTTTGCTGAGTGGCTAAAGATGTGTGAGGTCTAGCGTTATTATGATGAAAAACCACACCTCTTCTGTTGACTAATTCCGGCCGCTTTCTCTCAACTTCTTGCTTTAATCTCATCAGTTGTTCGCAGTAGAGTTCAGAATCGATGGTCCTGCCTGGCGGTAACAGCTCATAATGAATAATGCCCTTCCAATCCCACCATACACACAGCATTACTTTGTTGCGAGATAACCTGGGTTTTGCCAGAGTCTGTGAAGCCTGACCAGCCTTTGACCACGACCTTTTTCGCACGTTCTTGTCGTACGTGATCCACTTTTCATCACCAATTATCAGGTTATTCAAAAATGGTTCGGTTTCATTACGTCGTAATAAAGAATCACAAATGAGTACACGGTTCATTAAGTTTCTTTCAGTGAGCTCATGAGGCACCCAAATATCAAGTTTTTTGTGTACCCAGCTTTTTTCAAATGCGCCAAAACTGTTTTGTGGTCAATCCCCAGTTCTTGTAACTACTGATACGCCGATCTTGCTCCACTTTTTCAAAAATGGCATCCATTTTATCCGTAACAGGGCGCCCAGAGCGAGGTACATCTTTGACATCAAAATTTCCGGATTGAAAACGCTTAAACCAAATTTGTGCTACTCTCACAGACACTGCACTAGGTCCATAAACATCACAAATTTTTTTCGCAGCTTGCGTTGCATTTTTACCTTTTTTGTAGTAAAATTTTATTAATAAGTTTTCTTGCTTGTTATTTAAGATTGCTTTGCTTGTATTGCTTGCTTGTTGCATGTTTTTATGCGGGCGGGCGGGCGGTGCACGAGTCTGCATTTTGAATAGCACGACAAGAGTTGTTTAGCGGAATATTGCAAATTATATTCATATATCCTTTACTTTGTAAAATTTTAAATTGTATCGAAGTTCTTCATTAGATTCACTCATCTTAACAGTAAGAAAGACAGTTGAAAATCACACATTTTACCTAATTTAAATTTGGAATTATCTTTTTTTAAATTTAAACTTTTTAATAATACCAAAACCAGCCAGATACAAATGGTATAGCCAAAGAGATTTTGTTATAAGTTCATACATACTATTTGCGAAAAGAGTTTTTCCCCAACCTATTATTAACAAGCAGTTTGCACGAATTGCTATAAAACGCATTTATTGCATACTTTTTGTTCAAAAGTAAGGAAAACAATATTATGATGTGCATTTTGCACCGAGATCCTCCGTTACCACCTTAAGCTCTCCCACTTACTCTACTTTACCCGTGCAAATTAGGCTTCATCTTTTGAAGACAGGCAATGAGGGATCACGCATATAGCGATAGGCAAGTCATTCCACAATCTGACAGCCTTAACAGCAAAAGAATTACCATAAAAATGAGATGAGTGAGATGGAGTTGCTAAAAGCATCATAGCGAACTCGACGTGATTTACGATGTCGATGATCGTGTAACGTTTTATGAAAAGTTCAAAATTAAAATGAAAAAAGCATGTTTATTGTGTGAAAGTTCAAGTTTATACTGCTATAATATGCTTAGGTATGCTATATGTATTGAAAGTGTCGTTGTATGGCGTGGCGGTGGACTATTGATAGCTTAATAATTTATTTTTCTACATAGTATCCGAGTCTCTCTACACACCGAGTCTAGTTTCCAAAAAAGTTTTGTCTTGGTCCCTCTCCACGGCATCCATCACCTCGTTATCGTCTTCGTACCTGTTTCCCCTCAAGTATTCTTTCGATTTAGGGAACAGATAAAAATCGCTAGGTGCCAGATTTAGTGAATAAGAGGGGTGGTCAACCAATTCGAAGCCAGCTTGCTGAATGGCAGCCATCGCAACCGCCGAGCTGTGCGCGGATGCGTTGTCGTGATTAAACAGCACGCCCCTTCGAAGTTTCCCTCTCCTTTTCTCTTTGATGGCATCCCTCAACTTACGAATTAAAGCTGCATAATATTGGCCAGTAATAGTGGTTCCACGCTCCAGCTAATTAATCAACAATATCCCTTCTGAGTCCCAAACTATTGAGGCCATAACCTTGCCAGCCGATGCCATGGCACGAAACTTCTTCGGGGTCGGTCATGATGGCCGTTTCCATTGCGAAGATTGCTGTTTTGTCTCGGGATCAAAATGATGGACTCATGTTTCGTTCATTGTTACGAAACGAAACAAAAAGTTTTCAGAATCTTCCTGAAACTTGTCCAACAATGTCTTCGAAACGTCAAGTCGATTTTGTTTCTGACTGTCGGTTAACATTCTCGGCACCCATCTTGCGGAGACTTTTCTCATACTCAAAGATTGTTTCAATATGTATTGAATACTTCCATATGAAATGCCCGTTTCTTGAACTAAGTAACGGATGGTAAATATTCGATCGCTCAATACAATTTTCTCGACTTTCACAACATTTTCTTGGGTGACCTACGTCGATGGACGGCCGCAACGATGTTCGTCTTCCGTGCTCGGTCTCCCTACTCGAAATTTAAAAGCCTACCTTGTGACAGTGGAATACGGCGGAGCAGACTCTTCTAATATTGCCTCCAAATCGCAGTGAATATCTTGCGTCGTAAACTATTTTAAACAGAAGTATTTAATAACGGCTCGCACTTCGTTTTTCTCCATTTTCGAGAACACGTTCCGACACGAAGCAAACAAATGACTTTATTCAGAAAAAAAAAACAAAAGGTAATCTAATATTTTTTTCTTTATTAATATTACAAATATCTGAGCTATGCCTGCCAGTATTTTTTTTTTCTTACCAAGGAGTATATATGTCGTTCTCACTACTTTTTGATCCCCCCTAGTATATAAAAGCGGGCGGTAGAACGCTGGCCTCTCAATCTTTAGACCCACGTTCGATCCCCGGTCGGGCATGTACCAATGAGTTTTGCGGAATTTATGTGCATAGTATTTGTGTTCTACTTGCTGAACGGTGGAGGAAAACATAGTGAGGAAACCTGCATGCCCTAAGAAGTGTATAATTGTGCCCGAAGTACCGGTGATAGGTTGGAACGTAATTAATAATCGTCGGTGAAACGCGGGTGTACCGAGTGTGGAGTGTGACTTGCATTTTCACAGTTCACACAAGGAACACCTCTGACATCCCCTCGGGGATCCATGTCGTGACGATATGTTTATGTTTATGTATATATGTTTATTAACACCAGTGCTTTGCTTGCGTGGAAGTTCTTTCACTCAATGTACGTACCTTTTATATACGCGTAAGATACAACTATTATTGAATGTTTTCGGTGTGGTGATTATTTTACGAAGAGCCTTATAAATTGACCTGGGTCACAACAATGATAATGAAAAATTGCATTTAAATCCGTTGAGTAGTTCTCGGGTTAAAACAGAACTTAAAGACGGACGGAAAAAATTATAAAAATGATACTTTTGGCCTTAGTACAAATACAAAATTTAAAATGACACGAAAATTTTCAATGTGTAGATACGACCATTTTATTACTTTAATAAAGAATTTAATATTTCAAATTACTGTATTATCGAAAATCAATGCTGATCAATGTAAACCAATTTTAACAAGTTACATGTTTTAAAATTGGTATGACAGCCAATCAAATAAGTAAATATTATTATTTGATATACAGATGAATTTCAAACAAACCCCGATAATTTAGAGGTTATTAAGTAACGTTAACATTTTAAATATGAAAAAAAATTAAAATTAAAAGTCAAAATATTATTAGAAAATGATACTAAATTATCGGGGTTAGGTTAAAAGTCATCCTGTATAGGTATTTATACTCTGTAAACATTATAAAACGTTTTAAGCACAGACATGATTTGTCAATTAGAAGACCTCAGGAATACGTAGAGTGTTATGGATCTTACGGGTCAAGTTAAGTTTGTCTGTGTAACGGCATGTGGAAAAAGTTCGTGTTTTAAAGGGTATGTACGGAACCCTCAGGGCACGAATCCTACTCGCACTTGACCGGCATTCTTAAGTATTTGGACTGCCTGTGTATGAGGAATAGGCCTTCAAAAATAGCCCTCTTATTGTCTAACTTCTATATCCATCGCTATAGCCTGCAAAAGCGTCGTGATTGGCCTCAAATGATGTGTGATGGATGTCATTTCTAGCCAATCACGGCGCGTTTGAAGGCGATTGGAATGGATGTCGAAGTTAGACACTAAGGCCCCTGGTTTTATATTGAACTTTGGGTATCTATACGCCTTAAGAGCCCTGGTTGAAGTCAGTCGCACACGTGGTCGCTATGCTTGCTATTTCATTCTACATCCAAGTTCGGATTATAGAGTACTGACTGACTGTTATTGGTTGACCCGAACGTTTATTTCCCGGGTTCGTACGGAACTAACCGAAAACGCTGTGAGAGGCAAGCTAACGCGAGACAAAATTCATGTCTTGAAAAAACTCGAGAATGGTTTTGGGTCTTCCTATGATTCCATCCATCAGCCTGTTTTGTCCACTGCTGAACTTAGGCCTTTCCAGGATTTCGCCACTTTTGGCGGTCCTCTTGGAAGAAATGCCCATACTCACACACGCTGGGCAGGCGGGTTGATGAGCACGGTGCCGAAACCCTCGCACCAGTGACGCCGCTGCCCGTCACCAGTCTGTTTTACATAAGGCCCGGCAATTGGGGATGGATATACCGCCATCCATCGGTCCCAAGCAATGTTGGGCCGCCTGGTTTTGCCTGAGAGCTGTTCTCTTACTCTCTCCCGAATAACTTCGGGAGGATTTGCGAGTAAGATGGTGGTACCTCCATAGCCGAGCCCGGCATCAGCTCTACACACGGGCAGGCGGAAGCGTGTTGTGTGTGCGAACCGACCGCGATCACCGCCGTATCTATGGTTGTGAGATACTTGCCTATTGCTACTATAATAATTAAATATAAGTACCGGCCTCCACAATCACTGATAAACCCTACGGGTTTTTGTTGATTGTGCATATTATGTACCTAGGTTAAGATTTTTGAAAGTAAAAATACTATAAAAAAAAAAGATTACAGGAGAGATATCCCAAACATCGAAATGAAAGAAAAATTTATTTGAATAGTATAAAATATACTATGCTGTGAACCTAAAATTATTTGATTTGTTGTATCGCTTCTAGTACATTACGGTACATAAATATTCATCAAAATATGTGTAAAATCCAGGACTTTTATACGATTGTAACTTTTGTATGTATTTGATTTTGATAAATGTTTTAGTTTCACGTCATGTATATTGTATGGGATATGTTGAAAAAGAAAAAATAATAAGCAAGTACCTATAAATAAGGATAATAACAGCGAACTGCGCTAGTATGGGAGTTCGGGTGAATAGAGTGCCCTTAAGGCGTAGTAGGTCGATCGCATAGCGAAAGAGATAAGCATATCTAAAAAGGCGCGCGTCTGATCAGTGGGGTATATCAAGATGACAGTGGATAATGTTGTTTTTAAATTAATAAAATTTAATATAAATTGACATCAGTGCGTTTTGTAAAAAAACGTTGTGCTTTGGTTTAGATAATAGATTTATATGTTTAAAACAGTCATCATTGTTATTGTTATATATCATATGTGGTGCAGTTAGGGAGTATTACTTGTTCAAAAACTCAGTTTTTAGTACCTACGTCGCCTTAAGGCGCATGCCTACGCTAAACTAGCAACTCGATATTATGTTAGTACAAAAATCGACGAAACCGACATTGAAATAACATTCATATCAGCGCGTATTGCAAAGTGGCCGTTACGACGTGCACTGTGTCTCCGGATAGCGCGAAATAGGAGAAAATTATAAATATTTAAAAACGGATTGGACTCACTTTTTTAACTGTGCAAGGAAGCACAGGTCGAGCTTTCGATGAGATTATGACTCATCATCATCAGGACTCTTCGGGAGTACTTTTGCCCACGGCGGTCAGTCGAGTACTAAGCTTCCTTCCCTCTCTCGTCGCCGCTCGCCTTTCCGCTCTTCGGCTGCGTTCGGAGGTTTCCGGTATCGAAGCCAGACTCGACCGGACATTTGATAAAGTTTTCACTACTACTTCCGGGTCACGTGTTTCACTAGGTCCAGTCACACAGACGGCACTGATAATGTCCTCAACCACTGTTGGCACTTTTTTGTCATACGAAGCGTCAAGCACTGGTTGCCAAGTTGGCGCCAGATGCCAACCACGGTTGAAATTCGGATGCCTACCAATTTCGATTGCTTCCATCACCTTACGGGGAACAAAAAATTTCTCTTTAGCCAGTACGGTGGCTTTATCAAAACGAATATAGTGCCTAGTATCCGAATTTAAGGCGTGTTCAGCCACTGCCAAGCCGTTTATGTCCAGCTTTTTTATGCTTCGTATGTGCTCTTTCAGCCGTGTAGAAACATTCCGTTTTGTCTCACCTATGTAAAATACTAAAACTAAAACTGGTCAAGTGCGAGTCGGACCGGCGCACTCCCATACAACAGACATGATTATTTTGCCGTTTTTATAATGGTACGGAACCCTTAGTGCGTGAGTCCTAGTCGCACTTGGCCGGTTTTTTTTAAGTGTTCAATCCACCCGTATAGGAGAAGTAGTCCTTAAAAGACAGGTCTAATAGTATATCACCTCAACGGATCTTTTATACTGTTTACTTGATACTCTCTTGGAAGCTGCTTATTTTTACCTTGTAATTTTCCTTCTCTACTTCTATCTATTTTTATCGTTTAGTAAGACGTGATGATGAAAGATATTTTTATATTTTTTTCACCGCTCTTTATTGATGCAGACGGATACTGATTAGTATTTGATAACTTCCTGTTTATATCATTAAATGATAAAATATTCCTTCCTGATAATAATTTGTTTATATTGAACATTTTACAGTAATTTTGCGTTTTTATAGTTACACAGATTGTTTAAAATTGTATTAAACGATTATATATTTTTTTTTTTTATTACAAAACATGACCTTATAGATTTTATTAGATTTTAAGGACCCCAGTGAAAATCCCAGCTGCGCCGTAAAACAGACGGACATGCACCAAATTTTTGCAATGAAAAACGTTTTTGACTGAATTATAAAATCGTCGTTTATATGTCAAAAAAGGATATTTTAAGATTCAATTCGTTCTATGTCATTAAAAAACAATGAAAAAGGCATAATACGTATTTTACTACTCTAACAATGAACACTAGAAATTAAACCTAATTAAAGGTAAATTGGAGGTAAACCTAAATCGCGCTTTTAATATATAAATCAGTTTTTTTGCTCTCCTGTAAAGTTGACCTCGGGTGACATAGGACCTTTTGCAATATGAACGACGAAATTATACTCAATTAATATTGTGAGGTAATTTTAATTTAGAATAAGTTTTTGTTTTTTATGTTGTAAATAAATGAAATAATAAATCTGCAAATCTAACTTTAAAAAAAACATGTTATAAGCAAAAAATATCTAGAGGTTCATACATATCTTTTTTTTGTACATTTTCCATTTTATAAGTTAGTCTACTAATATAGTAATAACTGTGATAGTTTTCCTTTTAACTTCATTATATGTACCACCTCTGTGAATTTTTCCACATATTCATAAACAACCGTTTAGCCAGCAGGGGGGGGGGACACTTGACTCTAACAAAAATTAGCACTTTAAAGCTTTATATTTCACCAACGGGTCCCTAAATCGAAAAATGACTTTCACACACCCCTAATGTTTTTGAACGACCTACTAAGGTTTAAGTCGGTGTTTACTCACACTAAGGGATAGACGAGGAAAAATAATTCACCCCCATATACGTGTATGGGAGATAAACTTAAAAAAAAAAAACTAGATTTTTTTACTGTTTTGTCGGCTTGATTAATATGTATTGTATACCCATAACAAATTACATATTTCTAGTACTAATAGTTTTTGAGCTAAGCTGTGGATAGATGGACAGACAGACGGACATGGCGAAACTATAAGGATACAATGTTTGTTAAAATCTAGTATTAGTAGAATATTTAATGAGTTAGTAAATAAAATAGAATCTATTAATAAGTTATAACTAAGCAATTCAATGTCTCAAAAATTCATTTGACCATTTAATTAATGTACATATAACAAGTAACGTAAAATTCTTAGTTATATTCTATTAGTATATTAAAACACCACCCCAAATGTGCATAGTATTTGTAGTGTTACAAATAGCTTAAGTTCTTATTCATAATATCTTTTTACCAATTATATAAAATTAAAAAAGATTTATAAGGTTCTGCGATTCCAAGCGAAAAAAATTTAACAATGATAGAGTATCCACAATACAACATTTTCCAACGAAAAAAAAAATATTTTGCGTGAATTTTTTTCATCTTTTCATTCAAATAGTGAACTGATTAAATCACTTTATACTGGGAAGTGAAAAAATTATTTGATAAAAAGAAATGTTATTTTACTTGGCAATTGTTTTTACTTATTATTGTAGGACCTTAGCGTCACAACATTTCGCCGACCAACATCTACCGACGATTTTTACGTCCCAACCGGACAGAGTTGTAGCCGTACTTCAGACATAAATATACGCTTTTTGGTACAATTGAAGAAAATACCGCAGAACAAATTTTCGCCCGTTTTGCGATGGCGGTAACAGCGAAAAGTGAGTCTGTGGCAATCTCTTCGATGGTACATCCAGGTTTTCCTCCCATTGTTGTCCTTAAAACTTAGACCATATGACATAGGACTAGGCAAGCGCACTTATCCCCCTCTGCCGAAGTAGATCATTTCAATATGTTTGCTGAGGCATTAAATAGCATTATCTAAAAGTATAATACAAACTTTAAAATATGAAGAAATAATAATCTCCACTGGTTAAGTATTTCACTACTTATTCCAATTTAAAAAACTCATTCGCTGGTTTGAATGAATCGATTTTTATTTTATTGTGGCAAAGGTTCCATTGCTTGCAGTATAGACTAAATAATAATTTAGTCTATGCTTGCTGTCAACCATTGAACGAAATGGACGAAAATTCAGTATTTTGCAAATATCTCCGAAAATAGCCGCAAATAAAATTTCAAATAATGTTTGTTCGCAATTTTGAACCAATAATCTCCATAAGGTGTTAGAATTTTTTGTGTCTTCTCAGATGACCACTGGTGAATTTGTTCATGTAAGTTTGCTTGTGTGCGCGTTTTGTGTTTGTGTTGCAGCCTTTGCTTTAGTATCACACATCAATTTTTCGCAGGTGTGTGCGTGAATGAGTAAATGTATGCTGTGCGTGTTTACCTCCCCTCCCGTGGAAAACGGCAGAATAATTTCAGTACTAAGAGTCGCGCTTTACCAGGTCCCATGTTAAATGGTCTAAGCCTTAAAATAAGCAAGCTCAACCGGATTTCAACCCGTATCAAGGTTGAGAGTCTGGCATCCAACCCACTGAGCGTGGCAGTAGCGGTATGCTTTTTAACAAAACCTAGAAATGCATTTTGAATTTTGGCTCACTAAACTGTATGTTGCAGACTCAAATGTCGTACTTAGAGGCACAATTTTTAGGGTTCCGTTCCCAAAGGGTAACCAACGGTTACTAGGTTACTAAGACTCCGCTGTCCGTCTGTCTGTCCGTCTGTCACCAGGCTGTATCTCATGAACCGTGATAGTTAGACAGTTGAAATTTTCACAGATGATGTATTTCTGTTGTCGCTATAACAGAAAATACTAAAAAACAGAATAAAAAAAATATTAAAGGGGGCTCCCAAACAACAAACGTGATTTTTTTTCCGTTTTTATAGATAATGGTACTTTGGGAAAGTTGTTTATTATAATCAGTAGATTACAACAACCCTGTGCAACACTCACCCGTTTTAAGGAGATGATGAAATTACATTTCAAAATATCAGCCTAGTTCACTACGATGTTCAATTACTTGAAAATACTCAATCAAAATCATGTACGACACGATCTCTGCCGGTATTATCTTTCTACACAGTTCAATTTCAGTGATTTTCTGGTATACGCTGTAATTGCGGTTTGTTAGCACAAACAAAATAAACAGTTCTTGCATCATTGCTTACCTACCGGAAATACTGGAGGAACTCTCTTACTTTGTAGCTTGGAAATTGAGTGCCTTATTATCATTATATTAACGAGACATGCCTGCTGTTGGGTTTGTGACTAGACTATTCTAGTTTAGTTTGACAGCCATAATTTACTCAACTTAGTGATTTTAACATGTTTTGGTAATTTCAAGGCACACTTCAGAGATGTCATTTGATTAAATTTAAAAAAAATTAGTTTGATTTAAGAGTGTTTAAAAGAATTGCTAATTTTAGTCGGTGTGCTATTCAGAATAGCAATATATAGTTCTGTCACTTAAAATTACGTTTTTTAGTAAGTTTCTTAGCTTAAAATTAACACCTTCAAAATCGGCTTTATTGAAAACCATTGACTTTAACCTCAATTTTTCTCGTTGTTTTTTTTTTCTTAATTCTTAGCGTTCCTCTAGATGGCGTTGTCCATGAAGACGGCTGCATTTCGGTAAATAACTTTGCCCAGCTGGCAATAATAAAAAAAGTTGCGTTAAAGCGAGAATTTATGTTGCTTTATATTTTAGTTGAAAGTTTTTTGTGCAAATAAATTACAAAATGAGTTGAGAAGAGGACTCTCTGTATGATATAGATTGTACTCCACGAATGCTTTGCTCACGAAATTTATAACAATAAACATGACTATTTGCCCAAATATGAGCAAGTAACTTTTTTATGAAAAACATGAAAATGTCTCATTTTATTTTTGAGAAAAGCACTATACTTTTTTCGACCATTAATTAAGCAATCCTGGCCTTAGCAGTAATGTACTATTGAGAAACGATCAGTGATGTGTATCGCCAGATCGATATGATGACAAGACCGAAGCGCTCTGTTGCTGCGTTCAGTGCGTAGGACAAATCTGTTTATCAAATAATTAGGGTAGAGGGGATTATGAATAACATTGTATAAAAGGGAAAGAATGTGTAAGTTCCTGCGAAAACGAAATAGAAGCAACTTTAGCCTGCTACGAAACTCGGAGGCGTGGTCATACTTAATGATTGTTTTGATGATTAGTAAGTCTCCGCGGTCTGTCTGTCCGTCTGTCACAGGGGTCTACAACGTCAGCCATAATAGGTAGACAACAGAAATTTTCATAGAATATAAAAAATAAATTGGAACCCAAGGGGTGTTCCCATACAATAAACCTCGAAGAAATTGCATTTTTCAACGTTATTCATTTTAGCTCAATCTCAAAGACGGTAATACATCTGGGTGCACAGCAGTGCCCCCCGCCAAGACGAGCTAAACGAAGCGGGGCACTACGTACCCTTTCTCGAAGCGTTTCGTCATATTTTCGAAGCCTCATAACTTCGGTTTGGATAATATTAGAGATATCAAATTCCCAAGATAAGATGTAGTGAGCAGTCATTAAACACGCTTGATAATTTTCATTTATACTTTGAATTTTATTTATACCTAAGATACGTCGATTTCATCACTCACTCACTGATGTGATGATCATCAAAACCTCTAGGGTACTTCCTGAAGTCCTAGAAACCTGAAATTTAGTATTCAGGCTAAAATTAGTCCACAAACTGTAACTTTCAGCCTCCGAACCCTCTTAAGAGTTATATATATATTTTTTTTTATTATTATTATTTATATTTTTTACAATATTATAAAATTTGAATAGACATATATATATAGTATACATACATATATTTATATATATAACTAAGATTTTTTCAAGGAGAAAGCCCCCCCCCCCCCACTTTCCCCAAGAAAAAAAATATATTTAATATATTTTTTTTTCTTGTAGGAAATTTTATCTAGTTTTAATAAAAAAAAACGCATTAGAATTGGACAACTAGTTCCGGAGATATAGCCAAAAACAAAATTGGCGGGAAAATTTGCAAATTTGCAAAAACGCGCGTTTTCCAACGGGTTAAGGGGGTCCGGTTCTGTATTATTAAAAATATACATTCCCAACTCTCAAAAGTCCTAGAAATCTGATCAAATCAAATTTATTTTGTAAAATAGATATAATCCTGTTCTGTTTTATTTAAAAAAATATTAACAACTTCCAAAAGTCCTAAAAATGCGAAGTTTGGTATGCTGGCTAGGATTAGTACATTAAAAATATACATTCCCAACTTCCAAAAGTACTGGAAATCTGATCAAATCAAATCAAAATATTTATTTTGTAAAATAGATACATAAAGTATACTTTCTACAAGTCAAAGTTAATCTTTACAATAAATATCTTTAGGAGATAAATAAAATGAAATTTCGTATGAAGGCTACGATTTGCACAAACCCAACTAAAATATTTAAATATCTGCAAATTTTACCCTCCAACCCCCCACCCCATATGGGGGTCAAGGTGACAAAAATCAAGGCGCTAAAGTTCTTGCGCCTCACAAACAATTCGACACCCTCTTGAGTAAATTGTAAATAATAAGCCAACGAGTAAAATAGGCAAAGATAGTGGCCTATAAAAAAGTGATAACTGAGGCGCAAGAAATGCAGCCTGAAAAAAAGTAGAGCATCTTACAAAATCCATTGAAATCCCATCAACAACATTTCATGTAAACTAGGTCGCCAAAACTCAGAAGCTCATATCGCTTCACGGTTAAAAAGTTATCAGATCTCATGTAAAGCTAAGCCCTTAACTCCTTGGGTTTAATATTTTTTCATTTTTATTATTTTTCGTTGTTAAAGACATAGTAGCACGTATCCTGTGAAAATTTCAACTGTCTACCTATTACGGCTGAAGCTGTAGACCCCTGTGAGAGATGGACGGCCAGACAGACGGCGGAGGCTTAGTGATAGGGTTTCGTTTGGCACCCTTCGGGTAGGGAACCATAAAAATATGCTCAAGGGATGCCACATTTGATTTTATGGTTGCAACACCCATGTTCACCCACACACACAAAAAAACAACAGCACACTATGACAGCAATCGACATAATGACGTTTTAAAGTTAGTGTTTCCAATAGAATAAATTATATCTATTTTAGTTTTCAAAATGGCGAGACTTCTTATTTTCCTGGTTAGGCTTTAAACTTATACATTTAAGAGCGACCTGTACGCTGCATACAAAAAGCCTTAGGTGTATGTGAAATTATATCCAGGATCAGGATTAACATGCATACTTAATTAGGGTGTCCCTTATATTGACCAAAAATTTTTTTTCTCAGATTCTGTTACGCATACCCCCTTATTTTATTTGTACTACCATAGACTATCCGTGTGCAAAATTTTGTTTCTCTACGATGTCATTAACCCGTGGCGATTAGAGCTCAAAGTTTTTCATAATAGTCGATTTCTGCTGTAGTGCTTAATCGGTCCAATGTCCATTAAAGTATCAATTATTTAAGTATAATAAGTTGGGTATACCAATAAAGTAATAAAAATAATTTTGAATGCATGCAGGTATTCATTAGAACCATCTACCATACACTATATTATCAAAACTATTCCGGCTACTTTTTAATGTGTCTTTTTTGCAGTTGGGATAAAATTTTCGGTGTTCTGGAACACAGCGTGAAAATATTGCTTCTGTTCTTCGTGTGCTGTAATGAGCTTATGAAAGTCCTGCATGAGCTAAACTCCTCGCTCAGCTACGTCATTAACTGCCTTCAAGTAACAATTTTTCTTTTACGCAGTAGAAATAACTTATTTTGTCCCCATGTAGAAACGTTTTATAAACTTGCGTCGATTTTAAGCCGTGTGAATATGTTCATGATCAAAAACGCATTTCAGCACCAGCTCATAGACGTGATGCTGATAAGTGAGTATACTTTTTATCAAGGTTCCAGTCTTTAAGCGTGTCAAATACACCCTTAGCTTGATCCTTTCCTGTAGAACTGTCCAATTTTGTTACAGCTAGAAGTTGTTCTCGTTGTCAAAATAGTATAAGGAATAGTTTTCCATCCCAAAGAACTGTTACTGCTTCAGGCGCATCGTTCTGAAAGTTTTTTTTTTTATCAGTACTGTGACAAAGTGTTTTATAGCCGCTCGAAGAATATAAACAGAATCTCTGATACTTGACTGACATCTATCTAGAGGTGCTACAAGTTTTATAATCATTTATCTCTCTTCTAAATAATGGTATTTTCAGCCAGCGTAATTATGATTGGAATCTCTTCTAGATCCTTGTTACTGCTAATTGATGAAAGGCTAAATTATGAGAGCAGATACCTAATCACCTGAAGTGAAGTTGACGCGATTGCCGGAGTTAAATGCCTTAACCTGCTAAAGCCTTCTTTTTTCCTCTTGAAACTTTTTCTCCCTAATTTTTCTTTCTCAGCTAACTTTTCCACACCTATTAAGCAGCCCGGCCGACCAGGTTCTCTCTGTTTTTTCATGAATATTTATCTTCTATTTTTACTAGAGCATCGGCGTGTGCGACATCAAATCAAATTATCAAAGATTTTTTGAAAGTCCTCTTTACGTTGCTTGTAAACTTCTTGAATTTTCTTGCAGTTTTTTTGTGACTCTCGCCAGCTTCTTTACACATTTAGGCAATGCCCTTGTTGGTATCCTGACCTATTCTCAGAAGATATTACACTCGCGCACAACAATTTTTATTTACAATTAATTTGACTTCACGAATATTGTAAAACAAAACTGCGAGAACTTGTCGATTTGACGGTAACTTTGCACCTACAATTTGGTGATTTACATCACTAACTAAGAAATTGTTTTGTTTAGAACTTTTTGATTCCACAGGCATCTTTAATTATTAATTAATTTGTGGTTATCACACGAAAATATCAACACGAAGACAAACTGAGCAATTACTTACTACCAGTACAGTGTACTTTGTATGAAATATGTTTGGGCGCAAGTCGGCACGGGTTAGAGTGCTTAGAATGAGCTAAAACTTACGTATGGTCCTATAAGAGTGTAATAGTAAAAAAAATAGCGGGTATGCGTTAAAAATATTGACTTTGAAAAATAAGGGACACCCTAATACATATACTTATTCTCTCCCAGAGGGCTATACGGAGTATACAGATTTTCATCTGCGACGACCTTGACACACCTCTTTCACATACATCAATCAAGTCATACAAGCTCTTTTATTCCGGTTACTTTTAAGTATTCCTTTCTTCAGTATGTCGCCAATTTGGTCAGCATACCCTTTTAGGGCGGCCCGGTTGAGCTTCACCTTCCACTTGTGCAGTATACATTTCTTTTGTCACTGTACTTTTATTCATCTTATTAGTCCAGACTTTCGTTTACATTGCTAAATTCATACTGGAGAGTCGGTAAGTGGTCAGGACCAAGGATCAATAACCCTTTCTGTGAAATATAAAATTTAGACTTCCCATACTAATCGAGTCGAAGTTGTTCTTGAACATGCGTAGAGGAACAAAACAATATTTTTCGTATTTTGCTAACAGGGTCATTGAACCTTAGTCGTAACAACTTACCGAGTCTCCAGTATGAATTTGGCTATATAAAAGTAAGTCAAAAAGAATTGACTAGCCGTCTTGCGAAATCTGTAGACATTGAAAGTATTTCCACAGAAAAATAATTCGTCCATGTCTCTTTCTAGGTAATATGAGCCATGGAGGACTACCCATTGAACGAAACCTTCGAGAACATTTCCGAGCCGTATCAGCCATACTACGAGCGACCGGAGACGTACATAGTGCCCACTATATTTGCGATGATCTTCGTCATCGGAGTGGTCGGGAATGGCACGCTAGTGGCCGTCTTTGTGAGGCATAAGGCCATGAGGAATGTTCCGAACACGTAAGTTTATTGAAGAACTATTTTTTTGGGCGAATGAAACATACATAGGAGACGTGCATTGGCGAAACTTGGATTTGTAGTTGAGGGGGGACCGCTGGCTCCAATTTATCAAGCCATCAAATATCTGTTATCTATTTTAATAAGATAAATAGAGACAATAGTGGCGAAGGGTCCATATAACACGATTCCCATCGGCTTGTTTAGGAAATAGCATTCATACTACATTTCTTTATTCCGTGCGCTTCACTTTGTCAAAGATTTCCATAAATCTCAAAACGACAAATACACTTGGCTGACAGGGAGTTGCAAAGTAAAACAAAAAAAATATGTTCTCCTTGGTTACTTTTCTGAATGAGGCGATTTTTTTGTCCGAGTTCCCTTTTTAAAATGTTCACTCTTCACCACTGAGAGACAATCCTCCGTATAATGAGAACACCAGACGAGATTTAAACCAGATTTAAATATAATTAATATACGCAACCCCCACTCAGTCATTACTTTACCTAAGTCTAGAACTACCTTTGCAAGAAGACAATTCTACATATAATACAATCTGTACATTTATACAACAAAATAAACAGAATTTTAAAAATCTATGCCTTGTTGTTTATTATACACTTACTACATAGTTAACAATTTTGCAATGTAAAGCAAGGTATATTAGTGCTAAGTATATCTGTTTATAACATTATTATTTTAAACATATCATGAAAGAGTGAATTTTTCCTATTAAAGGTTTTTTAACTTAAAGGAAGATTCGTCACCAAAACCTTTGTAACCTAATCTTATAAATAAATAATTTTGAATTTTATAATCACTTTAAAACGCAATAAACAAATTAAATAATGCCTTATATTGGATAATAGTAGTTTATGAAACGTATTAAAACCTTAAATAACATTACAAAACATAACTAAAAATAAAAAACCTAACAAATACAACCTAAAAGCTTAAATATTTATAAAAAATAAAAAATTACATCCAGATCGCAACCGTCGTTGGGAAGGGTGCCCAAAAGGCCGGCAGCGTTACCACGTTGAATGGCCAAACTTATTTTTTGGGCAAAGTAGCTTCCAGCCCTTCAGTCACCTGAAGCGTCAACCAAACATTCAAGGCTAAATGGCGCGGCAGACGTCCAGCACTATACTGACAAGATAGGCCGTGGTGGCCCATTTGGTCGACACTATGTCCACAGCGGCAGCGATGTGGCTCATTTATTTTAGCTCCTATTCTCAGACCGACGGCCAGGCTGAAAGTAGTCCTCTCCAGTAGTGTCCCGATGTTGGCAGATGGTAATGCATTTAACCAATATCCCGATTCTGGCTCGCTAGTTGCTAGAAGACGGGCTCGCTCCGCAGGGTTTATTGAAGTTTCCAGTAGGTTCGTTTGAACCTGACTGTAGAGCGGCCCGTCCCAAAGCTTTTGGGAAGCCAGGTGGATCGGGACGGCGCACGCGACCTCAACACCACCAAGTGATGGGTTTATTATTCGATTGAAGAGGTCGATCGTGCTATAGGCTGAGGACAGGAAGGCTGGTAGTGCTACGCTGCTTATTTATCGAATACCCAGACCTCCACATCTGATAGGAAGTGTTGCCTGGGTCCAACTCCTTTCTTCAAACGAGCAATTTAAGTTAGTTAAATTTTAGTTTATGAAACTGGTACATAAAAAGGTAATTAAAAACGCGAGTGTCAGTTTGAAAAACGAGCCGAAGACGAGTTTTTTAATAGAACACGAGTGTTTTCATACCCAGCTAAGTATAGTTTCATACACTACTTTATCTAAACTCATGCCTAACAACATGTTTTCATAATAATCTTTATAAATTTGTCGTTAGCCATTTTTGATTTTTCTTGTAAAAGCTCGTTCTAAAAGTGTTCGTAATTTCCGTCGTTATTTCCACAATGTCAGGTGGAGTCAAATTATCATCACCACTACCGCCATTAGTAATTTTAGGGCAAAATAATACTTTTGGTTTGACCCATAAAACCACAGTAAATAATTATTTCCACGTAAGCTATGGCGCCAAAATCCAACAGTCCACCACGCATGTGCACGCGTTGCGCGAGCCGGCAGCATAGGCAATGCAGGCCGCAAATAAAATGAAATTGTGACCTCCTTTGTCACGCCGCAATATTATTTAGTACGTGTTAGAGAATATTATATGATAACCTTATTAGTACTTGATATTAAACCTCAGACATGGCTGTTTGGGGTAAGTTCCCTTTGCCTTCCTAGTTAGTATCACATGTACTGTAATCTCAGAAAAGTTTTTTTATAGCATTATGTTGTTCGGAGACCTATACTATATTTTTTTTTGTGTTTAAGACAAAAAAAAACATTATGCCAGTATTTTTGAGTTCGTAATGAGGATTTTACGATATGAGGTTAGATAAAGTATATTTTTACATCGATGACACTCCTATTTATGGGTGGGCCAGGCGTCACTGTGCCCCCCTGGTTCAACCTAGTTGCGCCCATGGAAACGTGTTTTTAACAAATCGTCATTCAGAAATGGTACTAGACACTAAAAAGGGCCCATGATTAGTTCGTTCGTTATGTTTGTCATGTGACTATAAACATGTGTCTAGCATAGTTTTCGTGGTGTGATTTTTCAGCGTTAATCGGATATCTATGTTTTTTAATTCGCAGTTTTTATGGTTCCACATCCGAAGGGGCTTACAGCTTCAGCCGTAATAGGTAGAAAGTGTAAATTTTTCCAGAACACGTGTTACTATAGCTGTCAAATAATAAAATATATAAAAAAATATCCATACAAGAAACTTCGAAAAAGTTACAATATTTTAACGTTATTTTGTTTTGGCTCCTACTTAAAGACGAGTAAATACTCTAAAGTGAAACAAAAAATAATAAAAAGTAGGGTTCCTTGTTTGACACCTTTCGGGTACGGAACCCTAAAAATACTGTTTTACCTATCTCTTTACACTCGGTTCGAATATGACACAATAATAGAATTCACCAACAACCTATGTATGACATCCAAAGCATTTCAAAAGTTCATAGTGACATGCAAAGTTGTTCATAGAAGCTGATTTATTCAGTTCACGTCAGTTAGAATATTTATAAATGACAGGTGGCTGACGTTCTACTTATTGATGTTTCGGTTACACAGGTTGAAATAACCTTTTTCCCTAAAATGGGGTATTCTACTCATTTAATATGAACAAATTTTTCTATGACGGGGCTAATCCTGAAATTGCGAAAAAAGGCTATTTCATACGTACATTTTGTAAGTAGTATTTGGCTTTTTATGGAACAGCTGTTTTTTTTTATTTCAGGGTTGTCCCCATTGTAAAATAGTAGTTTATGAAACTGATACATATAGAACACGAGTGTTTTAATACCTAGCTATGTATATATATATATAATTTATTTATTTATTTGTTATCATATTCAACACAAAATTTGAGAAAAGGAAAATTACTCATTGTCAGCAAGCCAACATAATGACAATTGAAGCGTATTATTCAAAAGCTGAATCACCTCAGTCATTCTTGATTTACACAGCAGACAGAATGACAGGAAATAAAGCTACTTAATAAGGATTCCCGTTCTTAGATGGAAAAGGTGACATTGTTAAAAAGAACAATGACAGAACGTCTTATTAAGATTAAAGGCACAAAGGTAATTAAATTCAATTACTCCCCAAAGTAATAAATTGGCCCCGTTAACGTTGACGTCAAAAAATTACGCTGCAGATAAAAGTTAACACATTTTAAAATGTATTGTGAGGAGTCTGCACTTACTTTCTCTTTTGTCTGAGTTCTAGCTGAGGCTGAGATGTTTTATTCACATTTGTTCCTTGTGCTCTCTAATCACGCGGTATTTTTTTTTATTGCATTGCGTTTTGACTTTGACCATTGACTTTTGACTGTTTACAGCACTATTGGGATGTTATATCAGCTCAACTTTAAACCTGTTTTTTCTGTGAAAAAAGGCATTGACGGTTTGTAAGTTATGGGAAAATCCTTCATAGAAATTAGCTGTAAACAGTAAGCTTAACATTTGGATGCACTCGGGCCAACTGTTTATATACCGGATGTAGACTTACAGACATCAGGACGATAAGGCTTCGTAAACAAAGTAAGGTTAACGTTTAACAACGTGAGAAGTAGCATGTCTTCTACGAGCGTAGACTATTTGCTACGCTGTAGCTTTGTATCCTCGCTACGCTACGTACTATAATTCAAAACGAACTTTCGTTAATAGTAGATTCGCAAGAAAATATAACATTTTTGTGTTGTTTTCTTCAACATATCGTGGATCAAAATACCCCTAATACTTACTTATCATCGTCTACTCACCGCACACTCAGATTCGTACATTATTAAAGATGGCAAAACTACAAGTCGAGAAAGTTTTCTGAATAATAATGTGATGAATAATATATATCTGGACTAATAATAAAGTATTAAAAAAGTCGTGTCCATACATTGAATATATTCGCGAAATTACTCGTAGTGTTGTATTGGGGCCAAAAAACAAAAAATTTAGCACTTTTGTATGTATGTTCCGTTTCAAGTCAATCATAATCATAGTGATCATCATAATATAGTTTAAGGGGTGTTCATACAATAGCCGCGAAGCCGAAAACAGGGCAGAGATTTAAAAAAAAACGCGGATGGAGCCGTGGGCAAAGGCTAGTAACAAATATTTTCCATTTATCTTGAAAGAAATTAATACTGCAGCGGTACCTTAAATTTTGAGAAGTGGATTTGAATCCTGCCGGTATTTGCACAATTACCACTTGCTAGCGGTGAAGTGAAACACTGTACGTTGAATCTGAATGCCCTAAAAACGTGTATTTGTGCCCGAAGTACGGCGAAAAAGCTCACCTCCCATCACATTGGGACGTTAAAGATAGGTTTTTTTTAGTACTTACTTCAAAAACCGGCCAAGTGCGTGTCAGGCCACGCGCAGTGTAGGTTTCTGTAGTTCCCCAGCACATTTTCTAAGTTGGTCTACTAATATAGATCGCGCCAAACTTCTAGTCCCATACATTTAGAAGAACGGCCCATACATTGTCATGTTCAGAGGGGGCTAAAAGTTTGGGGCGACCTGCACTCTTAAACCTGTAAAGCCTATTAGCTGTGATAGTTTTCCTTTTAAATTAATAACATATACTACTTCTGTGAATTTTTTCACATATCTATAAACAACCGTTTAGCCAGTAGGGAGGGGAGGGGACGCTTGACTCGAACAAAAATTTGCACTTTAAAGCTTAATATTTCGGCAACGGATCCCTAAATCGAAAAATGGTTTTCACAGACCCACAATGTTTTTGAACGATCTATCCAACGATACCCCACACTATGGGATAGACGAGATAAAAAAAATCATCCTCAGATTACATGTATGAGAGGTACCGTTAAAAAAAAAACCATTTGACATTTCTTCCTAGAATTTTATTAATTATTTTTTTCAAAAATGTTATGGTGCAATTTTGGTTTTAATCAAAATCAGCCTCGAGACACCTTTGAGCCTTTTAGGGTTCCGTACTTCAAGTTAAAAAAAACGGAGCCCTTACAGGATCATTTTTTAGGATTCCGTAGTCCGACAAGAAACCCTTATAGTTTCGCCATGTCCGTCCGTCTGTCCATCCTTCCGCGGTATAAGTAATAATCACGTCGATAAAATGGTAAAATACAATCTCGATTTTTTTTTAAGGTTGCCTCTCATACTCTTAACTGGGTATGTTTTTTTTTTCTCGTCTATTCCATAGTGTGGGGTATCGTTGGATGAGCCGTTCTAAAACATTGTGGGTGTGTGAAATTCATTTTTAGATTTAGGGATCCGTTAGCGAAACATTAAGCTTTAAAGTGAAAATTTTAGTTAGTGTGGAGCGTCCTCCCCTGCCGGCGAAACGGTTGTTTATACCGGGTGTAAAAGCAAAGTCAAGAATCCTTTAAGGGTATGTTAGTATGACTGGTAAAGATATTATTTTAAATACTGGGATCTCTAAATAAAGTACCAGTACCTCATAATAAGACGATTTTCTTTACTCAAAATACACTAATCGCGTGGACAGCCTCACTGGTCGCTGGCCACTCGGATGAGGGGTGCGGGTTGCGGGGTGCAATTAGGTGTGCGGAGAGGCCGGTGAGCTGCGTAGCCATAGCTTAGAAAAATGATGGAATTTTTGGTGAAAATTCAAGGCATATTTTTTTTTCTCGTAATGGTATCAGAATCGTGTATACTTTCATACCCTAAAGGGATTCTTGACTTTGCATTTACACCCTGTAGAAATGTGATAAAAATTCACAGAAGTAGTATATATAATGAATTTAAAAGGAAAACTATCACAGCTCAGTAGGCTTTACAGGTTTACAAGTACAGGACGCGCCAAACTTTTGGTCCCCTAGAATGTATGGGATATATATATGTACCCGGCAACTACGGAACCCGACATTGCGCGTGGCCCGATACGCCAGCCAATGAAAACGTAGCGACAAAAACAATACTTTTGTAAAAATGAAATAAGCCTTTTATTTTTAAATAAATGTGTGATCCAATTTCAGCAT
Source organism: Ypsolopha scabrella (assembly GCA_910592155.1). Taxonomy (NCBI): domain Eukaryota; kingdom Metazoa; phylum Arthropoda; class Insecta; order Lepidoptera; family Ypsolophidae; genus Ypsolopha; species Ypsolopha scabrella. The sequence goes on from OU342977.1 coordinate 21,359,482, forward strand.
TTTTTTTCACGTAATATACTTTATTAGGTTCTGTCGTAAATTATTTAAGACTAACTTTTGCCCGCGGCTCTGCCCGCGTGTTTTCCGACTTAACGACATGCTTTTTTCCTATGTGTTAAGTTAGGGTATAATCTATATCCATTCTAAATTTCATCCAACTCCATTCAGCCGTTTCAGTATGAAATAGTAACAAACATACACACACACACCCTCACACACACACCCTCACACACACCCTCACACACACCCACACACCCTCTCTCACACACACACCCTCACACACCCTCTCTCACACACACACACAAACTTTCACATTTATAATATTAGTGTGATAGTGTTATTAGTGTGAAGTGTGATAAGTCAAGTATGTAAGTAGCTAGATTCTTCGTCAACCTCAAAAAAAATGTATTCATTTTGCGTACTTAATTCATTTTCGGAAATTTTCAGTTTTTGTAACCAGCGGCTCAAGTACTGTCGTTATTTGAATTTTGTCATTGACTTCGGCGGTATATTGCGCTATCCGTGGAAAAATGAATGGTACACACATGGTACAAACCTCTTATAATTTAATGTCTAATTGTCTTCTTTGCTGACTTGGGTTTCTAAGCAAACTCATCTCTTCCAGGTACATCCTCTCTCTCGCTCTGGCTGACCTGCTGGTCATCATCACATGCGTGCCCTTCACATCCATCGTGTACACCGTGGAGTCGTGGCCTTGGGGGGAGTCCGTTTGCCAAGTGTCTGAAGCAGCTAAAGACGTCAGCATAGGCGTGTCTGTGTTCACGCTGACCGCGCTGTCAGCGGACCGGTACTTCGCCATCGTTGATCCGTTGAGGAAGTTGCATGCCACTGGTAAGTTTTTTCAGTCCGTATAGTTCATGTGATTTTAGCGAAATCCTTTGCTAGGATGTACATCGCAAGGTCAAGGATCCCAGAGAGGTTGTCAGAGGTGTTTCCAAGTACGGTCTACGAAATTCAAGTGACGTCAACATTTCACTGACGATTATTTATTACTTGTCAGCGCGATGGGTGGTGAGCGCTATCGTCGTACTTCGGGCACAAATAAAGCTTTAGATACTCCTATTTAAGGCGACGCATTGGAAATTTTGGCGACATGGATCTCTATTTTTCTCAGCAATGAAATAACTCATGTTATTACCAATTTATAAACTATATTAAGTATTTTATTGACATCATTTTGCCCGAAGATTTTGTGGATTGATTAATTTTCATAGCAAAAAAAATATATTTAGAAAACCTCTTTTAAAACAGAGATTTCTATTTTACTGACAAACGGGAACGAATGAAGCCTCTAAGTTTTTTATTTAAATTATCCTAGAAATACACTTCAATATGGCCGATGGGATTTATTAAATTACTTATAGTTGTCATTTTAAATAAAACATACTGTTTGGCATACTGTTCTTTTACGGCATAAGCTAGTTCGTGAGCGCATATTTGTATGGAGTAAGTCCCCCTTTGAAATTAAAAGCTTATCAATTCCTTGCCTTAAACTGTATTAGTAATTAGTTTTCTCAGTCCTTGCTTAGGACGTTTTTATCATGTAGTGCTCTCATACAATGCTAATAGTTTCCCATGCGATGGATTTCACTATAAAGCATGTATTCTCAGTAAAAAAGAACTGCTCATTTAACAATGAAAGCGCCTGTCTCTTAGTTAGACCAATGTGTGATTTGGGGTTTGTACGGAAGTTTTTTTTCGGTTTAAAAATTTTGAATAAAATTTCGTATTAAATTACAAGAAAAAAAAACAATTAGTGCCTATTAAAAAAGTGTTAAATATTTATTAAACTAATATAAAACTAATTCAACATATAATACAACAATAGTCACTTTGTCTCATGACATCACATTTTAAGCTATCCGGGTTAAAACTGCGCTGCGCAGGGAGTTTTTTATTATTATTTTGTGACAGTATTATCCGGACTTTTTAAATTTCAAAGTGTTAACCCTAAAGGTACAACGCCCTCGTGATTGTTTATAATGTGCAATCTAAAACTATCTCTTTCTTTATTCATTGTAGTTAAAAACTCCTTTGTTTCATGCATGTGTTATTTTATTATATTTTTTATTATATTTAGATAAACAACAAAAATGTTTGACCCTTTAGGTCTAAAGCAATCTCCCCAAGTGTTTAATTAAAAAATAAAGTTAAGATATTATACTGAAATATTTTGTACGGAAAAAAAGAAAACCTTTATATTTTTAGTACCTATTTTATGAAAAAAAAAAAACCTGTTGATTTCTTATTGGCGTTCTTGAAACGAACGTTTGAAAACATAAAAAAAAGGTTGTAAAACATATTTTCTTTGACAAAAGTATAAATCTTACTACATTGTTTATAAGTAGATCACCTAGATAAAATATCAATAAATCAAATGTATTTCTTTCAATATTAAGAAAGTCCTTTAAAAGAACCCTCGAAAATTTAGCTTTCTTCGTGTTCTAGGCTCAGGTACAGCCTATAAAAAACCGCATCCAAATCCATTGAGTGGTTCTCGAGTTAAAAGCGTTTATTGAATCCTAGCCCACTTTCCGGCATAGGCCTTATTTTATGAACATACCTTATAGCCTATGTGCTGACCAGGGTCACTACAATGATAATAACCAAAAATCCCGTCCAAATCCGTTGAGTGGTTCTCGAATTAAAACGGAACACACAGACAGACAAAAACTCAAAAAATTGTGGTTTGGCTTCAGCACAGGCACGTATCCGGACTTTTGTTTCGGGGGGGAGGACATTGATTAAAACAACATTGTGAATTGTAAAAGAATCCTCTGTAATCAGTAATCAATCACTGATAGTACAGTGATTCACTGTATAAAGTATTAAAAGTACCGTACTTTTTTGCATCAAAACGAACCCTAACGTCATTTACAGTGGTTATGAATAAACATTCCCGGTCGCGTGTATGTCACGTCAAATTTCGGGGGGGGGATAAATCCCAACTAACCCCCCCCCCCCCTGGATACGTGCTTGCCTTAGCAGTAGGTACAATTACGAGTACTAATAAAATAACCCATTTCATTTAAAATTTCGCGAAAATATTCATTGTACAACAGATTTGACTTTTCTACTTCTTTAATATTAGTATACTAAGTTCGCGATAGGTCGACATGACTTGTGCCCTGTATGATATACATGTATAGGTACATACATATAGATATTTCTACTATATGCAAGACTTATCTTCATTTATTTGTTTTATTTTAAATATGCAGCATATATACCAATTGCGATATAGAAAAGCACAAGAAAAGTAAATCTGGATAAACCTCTCGCTAATCGGGCGATTGTTCTACCAACTGAACTATCCAGTTTTCCATATTGCAATGATATAATGTTTATGGTTTTTAGCTGCTAGCGTTATTTTTTGCTATAATAATAATTGTGTGTAAAAGGTAAATATATATATTTTTTTAATGTGTCCTTGCGACCGATAAAACACCAAATGTTACCAAAACGTTTTTTATTTCTTTTAATACTTATGACTTTATTTAACTTGAAATTAATATCAGGTCGTGGCCTTTTACGAGTATATTAATTATACATAACTATTATTCTAAAATAGATATGGAAGAACAATCCCGATTGGTCAGGCAGGTTCCTCGGCTGCTAAGGTTCTTTGATTTCCACCCAATAATAAATTGCTTTCTCAACTATTCAGTTGGATTGAGGTGAAGACTACCTGCAGATATATTATTCAGGTAAAATACGTAGTTACTTGACTATTTGATTTACCTCTCTAGAACATCTCTTGGATCTCTCTAAAATGGGTTTAAATCTATTTCCGTCTATCTGTGGCATACGACCGAATCTGAGTGAATCATTTAGTGGATGCCCCTGCACCAAAACGTGATGTATTTGTGACTCAGGATGTGTTTTGGTAGTAATCTCAGAGTGGAGAATTGTTTTGATTTGGTGTTTGTATCTACTGTGATGTAGATATTATAAATGAATGAGAATGAATAATTTATTTATTAGATAAAGGTACATTTATATACCCTTGTTACACGTCAATTATAACTAAACAATTCATCATCATCAATTATTTAAGAGCCTAGCTCTTGTCGGTGTAGCATTTTCTATCGTTCTCTGTACAGAGCCAAATCATTAAGTTCTTTGGTAACGTGTCTTAAGGTGGTCATTAATAACACAATTAAACAAATTAAATTTAAAACGAGAATTATTAACGGTGTTATTAAACGGGATGTTATTATTAAATAAATTTGTTATAACAAGGCCTATTTTTTTCCAACAACGATGCGTTGACTTTTCAAAATTTCCAACATTATAAATGCATAATTAACTGGTTTTTAGTCACAATTAGCCGTTGAACGGTATTTTGCATGAGGCAAGGTAGCACATGCTTATTTATATTTATATTCTAGGACCCGTAACAAAATTAAAAAAAAAAACTTTACAGTTGTCGTTTATACCGTCTCTTCACTTCCGTTTTCTGAGAATTGACTACAGGTGACATTACAGGTGAAGTTGCCAATAATACTAAATACTAGAGCCTAAGGCTCCATATTCTTGTATAAATCAGGCTTCCTAACTAAAAAAATATATATACGACTTTTTATAATTTACACAAAATCTACTCTCAAATCCCGTAGGTTACTTCCTATTCCTTGTCATATTTTTCTGACATTCGATTTGGAGAATGCACCATTTTCAAAGAAAGGGTGGTGCGGTGCATATTGCTTGTCCATTAGGTAATTTCGTCGTGTATCGAGCCCAATATCATACAAACTGCTATACTAGTGTCAAGTGTTCAAGTGGCAAATTGTTGTCAATTTGAATATATCAATGAATGACGTGTTGAATTCATTCATCATTTTTTTAACATAGAGGAAATCTTCCAGAGATGTTTTGCGTGTAGACCCGTCAAAGTTTTTTTTTTTTTTTCAATTTTATATTTACTCGTGGCAGTAGCGTGCATTGAACTTTTTGCTTTAAATCATCTTTAAATGCAATGAGAAGGTTAAGTTGAACAATACAATATTATGAAAAAATTAAAATGTCACTTTGAAAAATCATTATTTGTATGACGCCAGGGTAGGCTCGGCACGGCCTACCCTAGAGTACATGATTTCCACAGACGTATAATATAGCAGCAGACCTAACATTAATAAAAAACGCATAGTCGACGCGTGGCAATTTTAGCTCTGTGAACTTCGGGCTCTTTTAAATATAAATATTGCTTGTTTCAACGCGGTAAACTCGATTTAACAGATTTTGTATGTACTTGTTTGTTTAGCGTAACCAGGCGAAAGAAAAATAGTTCCTTCAATATTCATTTCAACTCTTTTTTGACATACTTGACTATATTTTTTGTATTTTTTTTTTGTATTTTTTTTTTGTATTTGTATTTGTATACTACCTACTAATACACAATATCGAAGTCATTCATGCATAATTATTATCTTGATGAGAGTAACGCGTCACTGCTCCAAACTAATACAATTAGGGAAACTATTGTTTATTCAAAATAGAGAATTTAATCAGGTGAAATGGTCTGATATGCCAAGGGTTGATAAGTAGGTCACATTTCGCCATTTAGTTGCATAACATACACTTTATTGTATTGTATATTATGCCACTTCTACGTATCGTAAATAATATTTTCTTCAACACCCAAAGCTTAGCTGGAATAAATTGCTTGTAGTGATAAGCCCGCCGTTGTACAATATTGTTTATTTGTGACTTTTTAATTCGGTGTTCATTCTGCGTAGGTATCTATTAATTCATTCATTCATTCATCGAGTCTTCCGATTTGGAACATAATTACAAATGAGGCACTGAGTGAGAGCAAGAAAAGCTAAAACTTTTCTAGACAAAATTAAAAAACAATTATGTCTGGAAATGTTAGACCTTTCTTGCTCTCAATGCCTCAAATACTATTTGGCCCAAAAATTACCTCCAGCTACAAACAATGTATTCAAACGCAGAAGAAAAGTAAATCTAGATGTAAGGAGCTTTTTTAAATACAATTCTAATGGTCCAGAATACCATAACAGCAACCAATTGTCGATTTTTTTTAAAGGAATAGGCTTTTTTAAGGTCATATAAAAGTATAATTTTTGTTCTCCTTGAAATACAAAAGGCATAAAAATATTCAGGAACTGAATAAATAGCTTTGATGACGTTATAGTCATGTCATTTAAGCATTACAGGAAATAGAGGCCATTGCCCACAAGAAAAAAAAGTATGTCAAAACCGACGTCTGTTTTTTATTTTTATTTTCAGTAAACCCATCATTACCCCTCACCCCAAAATTTATTTTTTCATTCTTTCTTTACGTCAAGGTACTCCCTATTGAGCCTAAACGGTATGACTATTACGTCACATTCCCATTTCTCCAAACTGATTTTGAAAAAATAATTTTTATACAAAAATTCCACCTGAAAGTTAAAGAACAGTATGTATCTTCATAGGTGGTTCTAGGTGGTAGAGCTGATGCCGGGCTCGACTATGGAGGTACCACCATCTTACTCGGAAATCCTCCCGAAGTTATTCGGGGGAGGGTAAGAGAACAGCTCTCAGGCAAAAAAACCAGGCGGCCCACCATTGCCTGGGACCGATGGATGGCGGTATATCCATCCCCAATTGCCGGGCCTTAGATAAAACAGACTGGTGACGGGCAGCGGCGTCACTGGTGCAAGGTTTTCGGCACCGCGCTCACCAACCCGCCTGCCCAGCGTGTGTGAGTATGGGCATTTCTTCCAGGAGGACCGCCGAGAGTGGTGAAATCCTGGAAAGGCCTATGTCCAGCAGTGGACGAAACAGGTTGATGGATGGATGTATCTTCATGATTTTCAGAAAAAATATACAAAAAGGCCTGTTACAATTTATGGTTGGTTCGAAATACTCCCATACTATAATAGGGTAATTAAAACATCTACAACGGTTTTATAAATACCTACATGGTTTGTATGATTATAAAAACCGATGTTTTATTGTATATTACAACACGGCTTATAAAAAAGCTTCAATGCTCCCACAGAACACCTTCAATAAGTAAATTACTGACAATTAGGCTGAACAAAAATCCTTGCCTAAGCTGATACGATCAAATGAGAAAAAAACAGTATTTTTAAGTATCTAAAACTTCTGTACCTACATAGAAAACCCCAACGGGTTTATCTGTGATTTCTTTGAGCCACTTTATCATAAAAATTAAAAGTAAAATACAAACAAATAACATTTGACTAGGTGCAAATAACAAATAACATTGCTACTGGGGTATCTCTGATGGGTAAAATCCGAAACGAAGAGATCTGTCTGAGATCGAAAGTTACCGACATAGCCTGCAGAATCATTAAGTTGAAGTGGCAGTGGGCAGGCCATATTTGTCGCCGACATGATGGCCGTTGGGGGCGAAAGGCTTTAGAATGGAGACCACGTACAGCAAAGCGTATTGTAGGCCGACCTCATGCCCACTGGACCGACGACCTGAAGGACGTTGTGGGTGGCGGCTGGACGAGAACGACGGAAGACCGACATGAGTGGCGTAATTTGAAGGCCTATGTCTAGCAGTGGACGAACACGGGCTGATGGATGGATGGAAATAACATTGTAACTACTAGGTTAACAAATATTTATTATACCACACCTGCTTGGAAAGTTCCTTCTTACTTTTTCGAAAACGATGTAGAATATACGTCATTACTGTCATACCAATATGCGGGCGGAAAAAATGTATGAAAATCCATTGTTAACGTGCTGAGCGGGCAGAAAAAGTATATGAAAATCCATTATTACCGTGCTGTTTTTTTTATTTGTTGACAACATCCGTACGATAAGCATAAATGTTACATTAAAAAGGGTATAAACTTCTTGGTACATCACCTAGCTTGAACAATAACGCCAAAAGACAAAAAGTTTTTATGCCTTAGTTTGCAAAATAATACTGGCCACTTGCTATTTATGATCACAAAAAAATTAAAAAAGTGAAAGTCAAAAAGTTTTAATGTCCAAATTTGCAAAATAATACTGGCCATTTGTTATTTATGTACATAATAAAAAAAAAAAAAAAAAAAAACTGGAAATCGAACGCGAGTCATCAATCTGTTTCGTTGGTTGTATCTTTATTAAAAGTAACTCAAAATGTCGTCTAGTAGTGATATAGAAGAATGGGTGATTTTGTCTTTTATTTTCCTCGCAGGTGTAGTATAAAGCACTATATGCGCTCGGGAGAAAGTACGATTCCCAACTCGTGTCTCGGACCTCAAACTACACCCTCGTTGGTAATCGGCCTCTTTCTCCACTCGGTGAACAATCTACTAATTTTATAATTGCTCTTAGATGAGCTTTGACATCTATGTCATGCAACACATTCTGTAATTAATTATTTAAGACTATTTTGCCCGCGGCTCTGCCCGCGTGTTATTCGGTTTAACGACATGCTTTTATCCGGGATAAAAAGTAACCTATGTGTTAAGTCGGGGTATAAGCTATATCCATTCTAAATTTCACCCAAATCCGTCCAGCCATTTCAGCGTGAAATAGTAACAAACATACGCACACACAAACTTTCGCATTTATAATAGTAGTGTCATTTGAGGTAGCAGGTACAATAGTCCCAAGTATACATTCCATGAACATTGTTGTATTTAGGTAGAACATAAGAAGGAAGATAAGAAAGATTACATAATTTTTGTGACCACATTCTTTTTTAGGGTTACGTACCCAAAGGGTAACCAACGGGACCCTATTACTGAGACTCCGCTGTCCGTCTGTCTGTTTGTCTGTCCGTCTGTCACCAAGCTGTATCATGAACCGTGGTAGTTAGACAGTTGAAATTTTCACAGATGATGTATTTCTGTTGCTGCTATAACAACAAATACTAAAACCGGCCAAGTGTGAGTCGGACCTGCGCACTCCCATACATCAAACATGATTTTTTGCCGTTTTTATAGAGAATGGTACGGAACCCTTCGTGCGCGAGTCCAACTCGCACTTAGCCAGTTTTTTTGAGACAGCTCGTTCAAAAAAGATGTTCGCGTTTTCTTTTTCTTATTGTTCACAAAATTAGTACCAGAAAATAATAGCGGTAGAAGCATTGAATCAATGGGTAGAAGTTACAATCTTGTTTGACTAAGATTGAGGGCAGAAGTTCTCTTTGATCTCAGTAATTACATTTGTCCCTGGCTTTGAAACTTCCTGTAGTAGTATTCTGCAAACAACCAATTTATTGAGATCATATCACTCGATATAGTTATTATTATTAGGTTTCTATTAATTTTGCTGCATTGGGTTTTAATGATGTCGTATATTTTACTTATTATAACGAATAACTTTCTTACCAGCATAAATTACACAATGAAAAAAATCCCTAAAATTATAATTTACCTGAGGTTAAATTATTTCGTCATTAATACAACCTGTACATATGAAAAAAATTACCTCACCACCCTGCTCTTACAAAACAAATTCTAATTTACAGTACATAGTGATTCCTTTTCAATATGAGTGGGTTGTTTTATAAGGGACGCTGATGAACTTAGAGACCTGTAAATTGTATGAGCAATTTATATAAAGTCAGTATTATAAATACAAAATACAATTTATTATAATTTATAGATTTTAACAATACTTATTATATTAACATAAAACCTATCTAAGAAATAAAATCTAAAATAAATGTAATAATATCAAATAAATAAATAAATACGCCCCAAAACATTAAACTAAATAAAAAATATTTTCTAAACCATTGCCGTCGGGTAGGGTGCCCAAGAGACTAGCAGCATTACCTCTTTGGATCGCCAGACTGATCCTCTGGCCGAGGTAAGCCCCAGCCCTTGGGTCACCAGAGGCGTCGTCGACCAAACACGCCGACAGTTCTTTGAACAGACGCCGCGCGCTCGGACCCCACACGGCCCCAGGGTTTCGACACCAAACGCCTAAAGGCTTAAGGCTGCGTACTTGCGCCGTTTTATGTTCTCCAAAGACTCCGCAGCCAAACCAGCCTTGGCTGAGGTCGCTTGTAGGTGAGACGGGGCGAGTATATCATCACACGTCGCGCCCCACACAAGCGGCCTGCCATTTTTCCAAGCCAATAAGGTCATCCCATCGGGCCGCTTGCCATCATCACGGCAAATGCCTAGCGGCTCTAGGATAGAAGGTACATTTATTTATTTATTTATATACAAGTAATTTAAAAGTACTTTGGACCCTCCTTTAAAGCTAACAAAAACCTGTATTAGGAGGGACTGTTCTTCTCTAGTTTTAATTAAGGTGCTCTAAATATATCTGCCACGGCTGCAATGGAAGACGGTATTGTGTATATACATTACAACAGTGATGAAATTCTGTACCCCGGAATAGTTATATAAATTTGAGAACATAATGTAAATAAATAAATATTTACGTTATTCTGCATAATGCGGTTCACAAACTACGCGCGATGTGTCGTTTCGTCAATGAAAATAATTTCTATCTCTTTCCAACTGTTTTGTGTTACTACGGGACGGTTTCATACAAGTAAATCAATTCTAACATAAGTTACATGTTTTTTGTATGAAAAAATTTATGACGTTAGATCAATAAAATATCGTTATAATTAATTATAATTATTATTAATCACTCTCTCATTGCAGCCGTGGCAGATATTTTGATAGCACCTTAAATAACTACCTATTATACCTGTATAATTATTAAAATAACAAAAACCTTTTTTTTGTAGGAGAAAGATGAGAAGGTATATATATATAGGTATATATATAGGTATAGTATATGGCGAAACCAAGCCGCCAAGCTCTCGTACTCCAACGTCATGAGAAGCCGTACCGGGGTGTGGAAGTGTGGAAGAGATGGGATTCCACCCGGAATCTTTCCCGATTTCGGAAAGATTCTGGAAAGATTCCCATTGAAACCACCCGACGGGTATTCATTCGGGTATTAACTTTTTTCACTACTTTTACGTGGTACACTAGGAGTTATCTCACGGTTTTTATATGAGGCTAGGGACCATCTTAATGTATTACAGTTCATTAGTACATGCTGAACAATAAATTGGAAAATAAAGTCATTTATGTGATTTGTGGTAAAATTTTACTACGATTACTTTGATTCATTTTTTTTGTGATTTGTCAAAAAGTATCTAGGTGTTTCTTTTTGATAATAAAATTGTAAGGTCACCCTTCCCTAAAATAACCGAGGCGAGCGTTGCTTAACTTGAATAAACAAAGAACATAAACATTAAAATGAACGCAAGTGTTCATGCGCATGTGTTCAAAGTTGGATTTGAACTATTTTAAAATCATTTTACCTTTATATTTAGTAATAATGAGCGTAAGTAAAGAGATTAAATAAAAACTACAAAACTAAATACTATTTAGAATCTATAACGTATCAAGAACTCATTTTATATTTGTTAATTCATTTAGTTACAATAATTATGATTTCACCCGCATAAATACCCATTTTGGGTTGCAACCCGGGTTAGAAAAGTGTTCACTTACTAAATATCGACACAATAGAACCCATTTTTAAAACAAAGCTTGGCTATGAAATTGATATTTTTAATGATTTTATTAGTATTTCCGCTGGGCTGATAATAATCGATGTTAAAAGTTATGCCCAGCGGCGTGCTTTTCTCATTATTCAGATTTCTTCCAGCAAACCAAACCAAATTATACACCGATATTTTTAGGGTTCCATACCGGAAGGGTGTCAAACCTTGCTATCTGTATGTCTGTCCGTCCGTCTGTCACATGGGTCTACAGCTTTAGCCCTAATAGGTAGACAGTTGAAAATTTCACAGAATACGAGTTATTATGTATACGAATGAATATTTTTTGTTACTTTATTTGTTTCAATTCTATCTTAAGGAATACGGAATACATACAAGATTCAAATTTGTTCAATTGTTGTACCATATTTTTAAGCAAAACAAATAATAATAATATTGTTCCCTACTAGCGTTGCCATCCGTCCGGATGAGGCCGGACAGTGTTAGGCTTTTTTACCTCTTGTCCGGCCTGTCCGGCTTTTGTTAGGCTTCATCATTTTATTACTTTTCACGCAACACGGCCGTGAGTCGTATCGCCCCCGCTAAAAGGGCTCACATATTTTAAATCGCTGAGTAACAAATTACTCGCAAAATAAGAGAACAGCTCTCAGGCAAAACCAGGCGGCCCACCATTGCCTGGGACCGATGGATGGCGGTATATCCATCCCTAATTGCCAGGCCTTAAAACAGACTAGTGACGGGCAGCGGCGTCACTGGTGCAAGGGTTTCGGCACCGCGCTCACCAACCCGCCTGCCCAGCGTGTGTGAGTATGGGCATTTCTTCCAGGAGGACCGCCAAAAGTGGCGAAATCCTGGAAAGGCCTATGTCCAGCAGTGGACGAAACAGGCTGATGGATGGATGGATGAGTAACATTATATTATTACTCAGAGTTCCTTGCTTTTTGCGAGTATTATTTAGCAATACCGGGCCATTATGCCAATGTAGAAAGAGTATTCTCTTTAATAGGACAACAATGTATAAAACAAATAAACAGGTTTAACCTTGAAACTATTGCAAAAATGTTATTTGTGAAATTTAATTTAGGACATTTAACGTGAAAAACGTTTTTTACGAAATTATTAAAGAAACTGAGCTTTTAAAGCAGGTTTCTGGCAAAGAAAAATATGTCGACACTGGTTAAAACTTTTTAATCTCTTAAACTTGTATTTTATCAGATTTTTAAGCACCCGGCATTGGAACCCAAAAGTCCGGCTTTTTTGCGGCTAAGTCCGGCTTTCTGATTTTTAGAGCTATTCCCTACTCAGCAGATGCCGAACTGTTTATTAGGCACTACCAATACCTATTGTCAGTGTACATTCGCACTACCATCATAGCGGCTTGTTTTGTATCACCTTGACGTTGCTACGAAATCTATATTATTGTTATTTTGGGTCGTTTTTAGGGTGCCGTACGGTAGCCGTAATGTTTGATAGTACAGAACTTTATGGGCGAGTCCAACTTGGTCAAATTATTTTAATATCCTTATAAACATCAACATAGAACATGTCCATGTTTATAAAGGTCTGCCTTTGACTAGCGGGATGTTCATTGTAAATGTACGAGTATTTGCTAACCATCCAATGATACAAAGGGAATGCAATACAAATGAGTGAAGTCTTCAAGCCGTTCTTGATTAATATACCAGTTGATTGAAACCATTGGACTGTCTTTTCCCAGTGACTTAGTGCGCACTGACCACAACTTGCGTCACCCGTAAACAGCGCAACTGACCCAATTAAAATTTCAAGAGGCAATAATTTTAAGCCATCAACCTTTATGAGGCTATGTAAAAAATATGTGGATGCTTTGTTTCCGTGTATTTCATGAAATCTACGAAAAATTATACTAAAGTTTTGATATATGCATTTTGACTTTAAACCTAATCTAGCTAGGGTTTTGTTTTTGGAAAACACGTTTGGATAGACTAATTTTCCTCGATTGAAATAATTATTGAAATGAGGTCTTCAAACGCACTTTTTCTCCCCATTTGACGAATAGGGATCATGTAGAGAACTCAATCATATCTTATTACATGGGTTTTAATAATATCCTGATATTTGATCTCGAAATTTTGCTAGCTATTAGAGTTTTTAAATAAAATAAAAAACATACTTTTTATGTTTTGCGCTGAATCCGCCCCCTTCGCACTGCAGGTTTTTTCGCTTGGAGTGAGGGTAGCAAAAATAAAATTTACATAGCCTGGCCCATGGGGCACATTAATTTTATTTAGTGATTTTGAACTTGAGTATTATTGTCAGAGAGTTTACATTAGAACGCTCGCTTCACGCGCTGCTGTCGCAATTATCGAGGCTTTTTGGATTTTACGAAAAAGTATTTGGTGTTATTATTGTAATTATATAAAAATTTACAATTGCTAATGAAGGCTTCTCTCAACGCCAACGAGTTTGAATTAAGTAAATTTGTAACAATTTTGAACGGTAACAACAGCATTTTATTACAGATAAAAAAACACGTAGTAATCTAAAGGTACTAGGAGATTCCTGAAATTTATTTGATCATATAGAAGTGAAGAAAAATATATGTAAATTTAACGCTACATCTATCTCCCAGAGGGGTAGGCAGATACTACGATCCTAATATACCTCCTTCATCCCATCCACATCCATCAATCTAGTCGTAAGCTCTTCTATTCCGGGTACTTTTGACTTTGCCCATCTGCAGTATGTCGCCAATTTGGCCAGCAATACGTTAATACGTTACGTATAAAAGAATATAACTGACATTACCACATAATACTTCGGCTTTCAACAGTTGTCATCAACTCAACAATAATAAAACGTGATTGTTAAAGCCGGTATTTAATATTACTTCATGGCTTTTAAGTTTATCGGGACCTATATTTTTATAGTACAACAATCGTCATAATGACTTGTCGCAGCCTTATAAGAAAATACATGTTCTCTTATATGATTATTACAGGCCATTTGCACAATGTACTTCAATTACCATGTAGCAGGGCATAATGGTTCTCTCGCATGTATAGCGTATATTATAGAACTGAATATCAAAGCGCTGATAAAGGTCGAATAAACATTACCAATAGAGTCGCCATTGAAAGGTCGTAAAGAGACCCTTTCAGGCAGAAAGCTTATGACCATAAAATCTGAATGGCATTATCTCGATTTAGATATTTTCTATAATAAGACTGAGGACGGTCCCGTGAGGGCCGAAATAAATCGTTTTTTTGTTGTTTAATACTGCTAAATTACCCTACATGAAAAAATCTATACACAAATAATAAATTGGTAAGTAATTCGTGTCTGTACACTGAACATTTTCAATGAATTAGGTTGTTAGTATCTGAAGCTAAAACGAAAAAGACACTTCAACGCTCAGATCAAATAAAAAGTCAAGACGTAGTTTACTCAATGTAACGGGTGAAGCAGGCCAAAAGTGAGACAGTCTCGTGTTCGTACACGGCTTGAAACTCACACATGCGCAATCTGTCTCAGTTTTTACTTGGCCGCAACACTCACCAAGTGCACACATGTTTACGAAACTGGCTTCAGGGCAATGTTGACAGGGCTTCGTCTTGTGTTTTATTTGGTCTGAGCTTCAACACAAACGAAGCCGGGCAAAGACTAGAAAAGCACAAACAAGGAAAACATTTTTATTTATAAAATATACAATGAGCCAGCACAGCTTCCCGTCAAAAATGAAAATAGTTCGTTGTTATTATACACAATGTTGCTATAAATGTATTAAAGCAATCCGTTTATTGCTATTGGCCACAGAGAAACAAATAAAAAATAATGATCGATATATATTTTGGTCGAAATATATATCGATCATTATTATTTTTTCTTTATTTTTTTTTGTTTCTCTATATACTCCATATAACTAGCTATAATTAAAGGCTCAAGAATTCACAAAAACAGTATTTATTTGATATTGGCCACATTTGTTATTTATAAGCTAACAAACGAATGGACCAAGCTTCGGACTTATTAACTAGCTTTTCGCTCGCGGCTTCGCCCCTATTTATCTCAAACAGCCCACTCAATCTCTGCCCTGTTTTCAGCTTGGGGGTTATTTTATCAACAATTTGGCACCGTACGGAACCCTACTTTTTATTGTTTTTTTATTTATTTTAGAGTATGTCGTTGCTTGCTGTCTTTAAGTAAGAGCCAAAACCAATAACGTTGAAATAATGCAAATTTTTCGAGGTTTCTTGTACCTTGGGGACACAAATCATTTTTTATAAACATATATTTTATTATTTGTCGCGATAGAGGCCATAGTAACACGTAATATGTGAAAATTTCAACTTTTTGTCTGTTACGGCTGATGCTGTAGACTTCTGTGACAGACGGACGGATAGACAGACAGAGAGCGGAGGCTTAGTAATAGGGTCCCGTTTGGCACCCTCCGGGTACGGTACCGTAATGACTCCATCCATCCATCAGCCTGTTTCGTCCACTGCTGGACATAGGCCTTTCCAGGATTTCACCACTCTTGGCGGTCCTCCAATAAACCGTAATGACTATTATCTATAAATACAAGGTGAAATTAAATTAACCGACCAGATTCATACTGGAGACTCGGTTAGTGATCAGAAAAAAGGTTTCAATTACCCTTTTGGTGAAATTCAAAAAAAATTTTTTTTTGCTTTCCTACTGCCTAGACTAGGATTTGTACTAAACTAGTCCAACCAGTAAGGGAGCAAAAAAATATTTTTTTTTAATTTGGCCAAAAGGATTGCTGAACCTAGTAGGCGAAGCAAATAAGCTCATATTTTACAAAAGAGTGGCATTAAGTGGCAACGAAAAAAATGAATTTCTAAATGTCAAATTTTTTTGTCATCAAGTAGCCCTTGCCAAGCCATTTACTATAGTGAAAACCCGGTAGCTCTAGCTCTAACCGTTCCTGAGATATAGCCATGGTACCCAAAGGGACCCAAACGGTACAATTTTTTTTTTGCATATTCGGGTAGATCTTGTCGAGACCTTTTAAAAAAACCCCAGGAACAGGGGTCTAGCTTCAACTGTGTAGGAGATATGGGCCGAAAAAGATTTGACACTTGGAAAAGAAGGACATTTTTTTTCGACCCCTGGGGTCTGAGTTTGGGGTTTCCAAGACCAACCTTCGCGGAGATATGACCAAAACAAAATTTTATTTCGCGCCTCGTATAAATTTTTTTAAAAATGAAAATCAACTTCTTTTGGAACCCCGGGGTCCAAGTCTGGGGGCTCCAAGACCAACCGTCGCGGAGATATGGCCAAAACAATTTTTTTTTTCAAACATTTAAAAAAGAAATATTTTTGGTTTCCGGGGGTGGTTTTCGAAAATGTTGGGGTCCAAAGAACTTTTGCTCGACCAACTATCCAGTAGGAATTTTTTCTCATACAAATATCTCAACGGGAACGGAAATTGGAAGAAATGTCAAAAATGTTTCCCTGGATACTACTAAAGATGTCAAAGTCAAAGTTTTTTCCATGGATACACTTCATAGGATTGACCTCTGGTCTCTCTGGCTTACCAATAAATAATAAAAAAATGTTTTCATACAAAAATCCCATGCAAACGATGTAAATGTCAAATGTCAAAAAATGTAAAATGTCAGATTTTATTGGGACTCAGATAATAGTCGACTACAACCCCCCTGCATCACTTTTCTGTCAAACCCCCCCTTCCACCCAAACAACCATGTCAATCAGTGAGTCAGTCACCGTATTGTAGCTATAATGCATACCACGTGTAAATAGACTACCACCATTCAATGAAACGACATATTCTACCGACCCTACTGAACCACTTACTGGCCATATTTTTAGCATTCCTCTGTCAATTTAAGATTTTTGTATCACATTCGAAAGCTAATAAAATGCGGATGTTTTCAAGCTTATACGCACAGAAAACTGTATAGAGGCTTTTTGTTTTAACCTAGCTTTTTTGTGTAAATCTTTTGCGATTTTCAAGAGTTTTCAATTGTTTTGGAGTACAGTGTCAAGGTTTACGTCAATAATGTGCATTTTAGGCTTATTGTTTATTGTCTGGGATTTTATAAAAGCGAAACAAATAAAAAAAACTACAATATGGGCTGGTTTTTTAATATATATTTTTAATGTTTACTTTAGAAAAAAAGCTTAATTTTGAAATATCTCAGAAATGGTTCACTTTTCGAATCAACTGCAATTGTTCTCTTCTACAACCCCTTTAAAGGATTGCATCTAATTACCAATCAGCCTGTATAATGAATAATGAATTATTATCTTAGAATAGTAATAATCACGATTCTTTTATTTCTCATATTTGTGTTGCGTATGACAGCGTAAGTACCTAACGTAAGGCGTTGCACTACTGTAGGGAGGAATATTGTATTGTGTGACAAAGCTCAAGTCAAACCGACTTCTTACTTTACAGGTCTCAATATTTAAAACCCATAACGCATTTAAGACCAGTTTATATCCTACTGAAGCCTGTATCAAATATTTCTTTTACATACCAACATTACGTTATTTTGAAAATTATACGTAATGTTTAAAGTACTTCCGTAATGTACTAGAGATAATCACTCCTTGTGAACTTTTCTCGTCATGTCATCTAACTATTCCAAAAGATATTAGAATTACGGGACTTAACTCCACTCTTAAACGGAATTCACCTCGCCTATAGTTCCTAATCACTAACCGGGTCTCCAGTATGAATTTCAATTTCACCCTATACTATATGCCTATGTCCATGTCTAAAAAGAAGCGGAATGCAAAGCGGAGGAGTGGCCCTTTGACGGCTGTGTACAAAATGTTTCCTAACATCATAAAACTCATTTCGTATTTCATTAAAATTATGACGTATACCGATTTACCGATAGATCATATCGTAATGGCTATTTGTTGTTTCAGTACGACGAATACCCAACTTGGGCTTGTTATTATCGGGCTATTTAGATAGTCCAAACAAAAGTATCATTATTTAGCTTTGAACAAACAAAAGTATAATTATTTAGCTTTGAACAAACAAAAGTGTAATTATTGTGAAAGTTTACAAACTACATATTAAACGAAACTGAAATTTGTTACTTTATTTGTTAAAATTATGTTTTTGTTGCGAAATCCATTGCCGATTACCCGATCCTTGAATTACCCGTCCTTTAGGGCCTCAATCCTCGAGAACCCCGAAAATTTGATTATGTTTTCTTTTGTTATTTTTGCTATTATTATGCACCATCGCAACAAAAAGTGCTTTTAAGTACATTAATACATTAATGTGTTAGTTTGGTTAAGGATAAAGTTTAGTTCATGAACATAGCAATGGAAACACTTAATAAAACTGGCAATACTGAAAAGGAATTAGCAAGAGAACAACATGAACCTATTGATGTAAAAAAGTCAAATTCAATATTTTTGTACCCAACGAACGCTTACGAAATTAAATCATTAATCGGTCAGCTCAAAAACGATAGCACTCCTGGACTTGATGGGTTAAGAAATCCACTTATTAAAAATGTTTGTGACTTGATCTTGGAACCACTCACCTATATTTTTAATATAAGTTTATCATCAGGTATCTTTCCAAGTGACTGGAAAACTGCCGTTGTGGTCCCAATATACAAGGGAGGTGCAAAGGACATCCTATCATACTATAGACCAATTTCTTTGCTAGGAATATTTTCAAGAATTCTTGAAAAAATTGTTAACAAACGTTTACTTGATTTCCTTGAGACCCATGATATTCTTTCGCCTCGGCAATTTGGATTTAGAAGGAAAAAGTCCACAGAGGATGCAGTTACAATGCTACTGTCTGAAGTTTCTTCAGCTCTTGATTCTGGTCAGGCCTGCATCGGCGTCTTTCTTGATCTTTCAAAGGCGTTTGATACAGTGTCCACAGAAATCCTTCTTAGAAAACTGGAACGCTTAGGAATAAGAGGGACAGCTCTTGAATGGTTCCGTAGCTATATGACTGGGCGTAAACAATGTGTCAAGCTTGAAAAACAAGTCAGTGATATGGAAGATGTGACATTTGGAGCACCTCAAGGCAGTAATCTAGGCCCAACGTTATTCATCATATATATAAACAGTACCACGCAACTTTTCCAGTCAAATAAGGACGTTGAGATTTTATGTTACGCAGATGATACCGCTTTAATTTTTAAAGGTAGCTCTTGGGCTAGGGTTTTCGTACAGGCCGAGATGGGGTTAGCTTCAGTAGCTGACTGGCTTCAAAAGAACCGGCTTACACTAAACGTCGATAAAACCAAGTTTGTTTGTTTTCATAAGACTGCTGCCTCCAGCCCCACATCTCTCCTCTCACATGAAATGAAGGTCCACATATGTAATGATTGGAAGGACCCAGTCAATATTGACCCTCACGCAATCTGTTCATGCATGAAAATAGGTAGGGTTGTATCGGTTAAATACCTTGGAGTTGTCTTAGATGAGAACCTTAACTTTAAAGAGCATGTTCAAAATGTGGCAGGACGTGTGCGAAGACTAATAGGCGTGATGAAACTCCTACGAAATGGTGCGGATCGAGCTGTCTTGAGACTGGTTTACTTGGCGTTATGTCAATCAATTCTGTCTTACTGTATTACAGCGTGGAGAAGCAGCGCAAAGTCAACATTGATAATCCTGGAACGAGCACAAAGATCAGTTCTGAAGGTAATGCTCAAGAAGCCTTTCAGGCATCCCACAGTAAAAGTTTTTGAGGAAGCTCAAGTCCTCTCTGTGAGACAATTATATATACTAAGAGTAGGGCTAATCCATCACAAAACTGAGTTACAAGCACGCAATCAGACTATTCAATCGGGACGAAGGCATCGTCTGAATGTGAATACCGCATTAGTCAAGACTGAATTATATATACTAAGAGTAGGGCTAATCCATCACAAAACTGAGTTACAAGCACGTGTGAGATTTAATATTTAACTTTAAGTGAAAACATTGTAAACTATCTCAATCATTATGTAACTAAGTGAGGCTTTTAATTAATTAAATGCAAGGACGCTTTAAGCCAAAATAAATCCAATAAAATGCAAATGGCATTTTAGTAGAATCTAAGTTACTTGAGGAAATATGTAAGAAAACATAATACATACAAGTTATACCATTTATTTTCAATCACCCACATCAATTCACAGAAAATTAAACATAATACATCGAATCAAATTTAGATATAATTGGCAAATATTTATCACTATGGGTGACGTAGTATCAAGGATATAGAAGCAGTGACATAGTAACAGTACATAATAACAGTTACACGGTATCAGAGACATAGTACCGGTGACACAGTAATACAATAAGAGTAATAAACAAAGTGACCTAGTAACAAGTTTACTTAACTTACGTGTCCTCTCGATGCAGCACAAAGAATGGTTTTCTCTTGCCTAGCAGGCCCCTCAGTCGGACCACATTTTGTGCTGCACCAATAGGAAGCCTTCACAATTAGCCAATCAGAAGCTAGCACATGTTTTATAACAAAAATATTTATCAGATTTGGTGGGAACGATCAAATCAATTACTCTTTATTTTTATATTTGTAATCGTGCACTTTATAAATTCTAATACAGTATATAAATTAATACAATTATTTATATCATAACCTCATACACGCAATCAGACTGTTCAATCGGGACGAAGGCATCGTCTGAATGTGAATACCGCATTAGTCAAGACTGAATTGTTTAAGTACCATTGAGCGTCGGAACTACCTACAGCCAGGAACACAGATCCGTCCGGTCTATAATGCCTGAATGCAGTTTCAGGTGTGACTAAGAATCTTGCCATTGCAATCTTAACCCGATGCACTAGGATGCATTTCACTCAAAATGCACTTGAATTTTTTCACTACAAACGGTGGTTGCGAGCCTCCGGGCTTGCTCCTGGATAAGTTCTAGACATAAATCTCTGCAAAAGACTTGCAGGTGTTGCACAAAAGTAAGAAAATCACAGCTGCATAGCCCATGAAGCCCACGGCGCAAAACTTAGACTTCTAGTAACGTAACGTCGATCCTAGGCTAGCTAGGCTTTCTTAATCTAGAAACGTTCGTGACGAATGTAGAGATCATGTCACGTTTTTTTTTGTATGTGTATATATGTGTGTGTGTGTGTGTGTATGTGTGTGTGTGTGTGTGTGTGTGTCTAGTTAGTGTACGAACATTTTATGAACATTTTATTTATTTACATTATAAAGCTGTGTGTCATCCGTCACCGTCTTGCCCGCCGGACTCTCAGACGGCGAAAGCAGCAGCAAATATGTTAGCGAAAAGCGTTTTCATACTTTAGTTTTGTTTTGTGGCCGTAGCAACGAAATTAACCCAAATACTTTATCTTGGGTTTTTCATAATAACTCCACGGGTGTGTTAGCACCTCATTTATCGATTCACAAAGTGCTTTTCCTCGTTATAAACGACCCGTCGTAAAATGAAACGATCGATAAAAGTCGCCTGAATATATGTGGCAAATACATGCAATGTCGTAACGGGGAATTCCAGTGAATTTCAGCCAAGGTTGCGGCAAGTACCTTGGGCGTGGAATCACATAAACAAAAATTATGTGCGGCGCGCCCGAAGTGTCGCTACGCTAAGTGTCTTAATAGGAAACCCCAGTAAATTTCAGCGGAATGTGGGCGTGTAATGATATAATTAGAAATTATGACTGCGACACTGCGGCGCCCGTAGGCGAGTTTACGGGCGCCTCGCAGGCGAGCACCCGCTGTGTAACGTTCGACTGCACTTTCGTATGTTGCGACGTATTCGCTGATGGGCTCCAAGCCGCTGTCGATAAGCCTGAGTAAAATACATGATTTTTTCTTCAAAGATAGCACAGTCGCCGCACCTGATTCCATTGTGTGACCGGGAGCTCCATGCAGCGTTGGAGAGTCACCTGCACCGCGGTTTTATCGGTAGCTCGATGGTGCGACGACTCCGACACGAAGTCTTTTAAGATTATATGTAACGTAACGTCGTTCGTAAGCTCACCTGCTCGTAGACCTTTGCTACAGACATTCCTTAATCTTGAAACGTTCGTGACGAATGTAGAGATCATACCACGTTTGTATGTGTATATGTGTGTGTATGTATATAGTTATCGTACACGTACACGTATGTTGCATAGGTAAGATAGTATGACGTGAACATGTCTTTACTACGTTTACTACGACCGTCGTCATGTAGCAGTCAGCATGTCAGCAATGATAGTATAACGTTAGGGTGCCGGAGCAGCAAGCGCAAGTACGAACGTCTGATATATGCACTCTGTATCAATGCGCCGCAACGCTCGAGACACATCGATGGTGTAATGTTGCATAAACATTATTTACATTATGAAAGCTGTGTGTTATCCGTCACCGTTCTGCTCGGACCCTCGGACGGCGAGATGTTTCGCTATGTTAGCGAAAAGCGTTGTCAAACTTTACTTTTGTGTAGCAACCAAATAATCCCAAATACCTTATCTTCGGTTTTATAAAAACTAGCACGGGTTCGTTGCTACGTCATTTCGTGATTCCCGAAGTATTTTTCCTTGTTAGCCAAACGATTAAACCCATAGGTATAGGTCAAATAATTATTTGACTTATCGACCCGTTGTAATGAGGATAACGATCACTAAAAGGTATGTCGCTAGGCAGGACCATGTGTGGCAAGGCCGAATGATGTCATTGGGAATTCACCTGAATTTCAGCCAAGGTTGCGTCTATCGTGTAGTTAATTAAACATTCTCGCCGCGCCCCGTTGCTATATGCGCACCTTTGAAAACAAAATCACGGCAGGACTTTTGTATGTTGCGACGTGTTCGCTGATGGGCGCCAAGCCGCTGTCGATAAGCCTGAGTAAAATACATGGTTTTTTCTTCAAAGATAGCGCACTCGTTGCACCTCGTTCCGTTGCGTTACCGAGATCTCCATGCAGCCTTGGATAGTCACGTGCAGAGCGGTCTTATCGGTAGCTCGGTGGTACGTACGGCCAAGACGGAGTTACACCTGGTCGGCGTGCAAGTTAATCTTGTACGGAGTTTGAAAAAGTTAGCATGTCAAAACGTATGCACTTTGTATTAGCTACATTAGGTACAAACCCAACTTTAGTTTAAAAACAAACGGTATGATAACATTTATTTAGTTATGGCATAAAAATATGGTGAAATTTCCGTTGACGTCAGGGTTTCAGCCAAACCACAGAAATAGTTGCCTATTATTACAATGGTATCGGCATTATTTCTGATGGGTGACGCAAAAGTATAAACCGCTCGCGATTTAACCACAATTATTTATTAATTTTAATTCAGGATTATTTCATAAATGCCTAATCAATTTTCGTTACATTGCTTCATTGGATCGTTCACGTCACAGGCGATGATATCAGCAGGCCCCTATATAATGGGCCCAAATTATCCTTGATATTCATAAGCTCATCGACAGCCAACGTGCCAAGTGACCCGTGACTCTCCGTGCTATATGTAAGTATTGAATATTTAAATTAATTATTTTGTGCATTTTTATACTTCTCTTGTGCATTCTTTCCAGGGATAAAGCGCCTGTTTTATGACTGAATTTAATATTTTATTTCTTTTCATTCGCAGCCACTAAACTATAAAATGAAGGCGGCCATCTGCGTGGCTATGATCATCGTCCTGATGTCGGAGGCGAGGCCTGCCGCCAGGCCTGAGGTGCCTCCGCAGGTTGCTGCTGTGAGTATATCATTTCTACAAACTGCTATCAACGACCCATCCAAGTTTCTTATTACCGTTGGAAGTTTTAAGCAAAGAGTTTGTCGTATGCCCCAACCCTCAGAACGTCTTGTAAGCTTCAACGAAATTAATGTTAATTTTTCTATTTACAGATTACTGATCCGACCAGGTCCCGCTGCAGCGGCGAAGCTGCGGGCCCTCACCACGTCAAGAAGTGGGAGGCCATTGGGACCCGGATGGGTTTCCCAAACGGCCCAGACGAGAACCAATACTGGTGGTATGAGGCGTCATAGCACCAGTATTGGTTGAGTCTGGGTCAGGGGGTATTTTTTTTAAATAAATTTTTTTATAAAGTATTTCTTGGTATCATTGATGTAGATAAGCTGACGTAGGTATCCCAACTGTCGTATATACCTGGCTGTGAGCTTAGGTTACCATCGGTCTGCTAGGCTACATGCACATGTAATGTGCATCGGACCGATGTGCAGATATAGACGTCACGCTGCAACTTGTGCAACAGATACTGCACTCTAATAGGTCGAGCATAACGGCTTGGGAGTTAGCACCATTGCATGATAGAACTGTGTCTCCTGAGTTCAAAAATACCACTCCCCGCTCCCCCCGACCCTTAACTTTGGAGTTATAGGCCGTACGGACTTGTGTCATTGGGTGTATATATACGGATTTACATCAGACCCCGGACTAAGTCAGACTTGAACCACGGGAGTCTAGACAATGATTAACGTTATTATTATTACAAAAGGGCTTATTTTACTACTTAAATTGTTTTTTCTTTTACACTTAGCAAATATATTAAACTTAAAAACTTAAAACGAATATGTACAAAAATTTTGAAAGGCAATATTTATAATGAAAAGAAATAAAAGGCACAGGGTTTGAATATAAAATATATCTATGAATAAAATAAATGTATATAGTGTGTAGTATATATGAGGCACTGAGAGCAAGAAAAACCTAACACCCCCAGACACAATAAAAAATCAATTATATCTGGAAATGCCATATGCATATCAGAATATATACCTATAAACTCAATAAATTGGTCAAGAATAAATAGATAATGCTGCATAAAGTATAGATGTTTGAAATGTTTTTGTGTCGTATAATATATTATATATTTAACGTATGGCATGTATACTAATTGGTGTTTACTCGTAGTAACTAAATGTTTATTTCACAACTTCTAAAATAGCCTCTGTAGAGTTGTAATCCAATGACAGTAACCATTTTGTAATTTTTTGTTTGGCTGCCCACATACTGCAGTCCCTAAGATTGCAGTATTTACTTGCATGCTTGTAAATGTATGGGAAAGAGAAAGAGCTAAATCTCTTTGCAAATCCAGTCTTGACTAATGCGGTATTCACATTCAGACGATGCCTTCGTCCCGATTGAACAGTCTGATTGCGTGCTTGTAACTCAGTTTTGTGATGGATTAGCCCTACTCTTAGTATATATAATTCAGTCTTGACTAATGCGGTATTCACATTTAGACGATGCCTTCGTCCCGATCGAACAGTCTGATTGCGTGCTTGTAACTCAGTTTTGTGATGGATTAGCCCTACTCTTAGTATATATAATTCAGTCTTGACTAATGCGGTATTCACATTCAGACGATGCCTTCGTCCCGATTGAACAGTCTGATTGCGTGCTTGTAACTCAGTTTTGTGATGGATCAGCCCTACTCTTAGTATATATAATTCAGTCTTGACTAATGCGGTATTCACATTCAGACGATGCCTTCGTCCCGATTGAACAGTCTGATTGCGTGCTTGTAACTCTGTTTTGTGATGGATTAGCCCTACTCTTAGTATATATAATTCAGTCTTGACTAATGCGGTATTCACATTCAGACGATGCCTTCGTCCCGATTGAACAGTCTGATTGCGTGCTTGTAACTCAGTTTTGTGATGGATTAGTCCTACTCTTACCATCAGTTGGTAAGAGTAGGACTAATCTACTCTTGGCGGTCCTCCTGGAAGAAATGCTATACTCTCACACGCTGGGCAGGCGGGTTAGTGAGCGCGGTGCCGAAACCCTCGCACCAGTGACGCCGCTGCCCGTGACCAGTCTGTTTTTTTATAAAGCCCGGCAATAGGGGATGGATAGGTATAGCGCAATGGTGGGCCACCTGGTTGTGTGTGCCTGTCTGCGAGCTGTCCTCTCACTCTCACTCGAATAATTCCGGAGGATTCGCGAGTATGGTAGTGGTACCTCCACAGTCGAGCCCAGCACCAGCTCTACCACCTGTTAATGCCCAAAATATATTGAACAGCTATTTTTTATGGTTTTAGGATTGGCCTCACAGTGTAAATTGTTCGTACAGACGAGTACCACAGCCAGATTACATTTCCAAAACCAAATTTTCAATTGGTGTATTTAAATGATAAACTAATACATATTATAGATGGATATATAAAAAACCGACATATTATATAAAAGCGGTCACCTATGGGCCACTTTACCAAGTATGTGATTATTTAATTCAAACAAATTGTTAGTATAACACTTTTGTTGGCAATAATACTTTTGAGCAACATTGGCATTTAATCAAATTTATTGGGATGCTCAAGGATCGGGGCCCTAAAGGAAGGGTACCTCAAGGATTACGCACCTCAAGAAATAACCCTTATTATTAGAGTGCATGACAAACTACGTAAGTTCAATTAGAAACAAATATAAAGACAAGAATTTTGAAAAGGTTCCTCGGGCCAAGATCCGAACCTGCAACCTCTTGTTATCAGGACAACGCTACCCACTGCGCCACCGAGGTACTTATCCTAGACCGTTCATCTTTCCACCACAGTTGTTTTTCAAAATTCTTGCCTTTAAATTTGTTTCTGATTAATCTTTTCTATAGTAATATCTATTAAGGTATGTTGTTAGTTATCGCGAGTAAGACCCCAATACAAAGTTAATAATCTTTTCTAGTTTGTAATGCACTCTTATAATAATATTTACAGTATTTCAAAGCAATAGATTTCGCTATATAAACATAATCGTAATTAACGAGAACTTTGAATACCATACAACAACACATATGTAGCGACGATAGCGCCATCTGTTTCCTAAAAGCAAGGCGTGAAATCACATAACGCCCTTGTGACGTGAAAGTCCAGTATGTGCCTCAAAAGCTGGTTAGATCAAATAATTGCAAAAATATTCGGTGGACAAGTATGGTACGGGATAGGTGAGGATACGATAAATTTTTCGTGTTAAGGACCACTTAACTGGACCACCAACTACCTTGGTGGCGCAGTCGGTAGCGCGCTACATATACAAGATAAGCGCGATAAAAAGAGGCCGCAGGTTCCAATCCCGGGCAAAATTTTTTTTTGTTTATTCTTTTTGTTTTGTTTTTGAATGTATATAATTATAACTGTACAATAAAATATTATATTTATTCAAAAATAAAACAAGAAGCTTTCAGTAGAAAATATATTTTTATATATTTTTTTAAATTCTAGCTTATAAATAAAATTTTCTTAAAAAAACAGTTAATGGCTTTTATTTCTATTGATGAACACACAGAAATAATATAAAATAAAATGTGCTATATTTCGACCCCTCAGTGGGGTCGTCATCAGGCGAATGGAAAATAAAATTATGACATATACATGAAACGTAAAAAATACTGACATCTATTGACATAATTAATTATAAACTTTTGAGAAAGGAGTTGTTAATAGATTTTATCTAACCTCATATCGTAAAATCCTCATTACGAACTCAAAACTACTGTGTGATACTAACTAGGAAGGCAAAGGGAACTTAGCTTAAACAGCCATGTCTGAGGTTTAATATCAAATACCAATGAGGTTATCATATAATATTCTCTAACACGTACTAAATAATATTGCGGCGTGACAAAGGAAGTCACAATTTAATGTTATTTTCAGCCTGCATTGTCTATGGCTGCCGGCGCGCGCAACGCGTACACATGCGATGTTGGATGTTGGATTTTGGAGCCAAAGCTTACGTGAAAATTAATTATTTACTGTGGTTTTATGAGTCAAACCAAAAGTATTATTTTGTCCTAAAATTACTACGCAGCAGGTGATGGTGATGATAATTTGACTCCACCTGATATTCTGGAAATAACTATGGAAATTACGAACACTTTTAGAACAAGCATTTACAAGACGACAAATTGAATCAAGATTAAGTATTATAAAAACAGGTTGTTAGGCATGAGTTTAGATAAAGTAGTGTATGAAACTATACATAACTAGGTATTAAAACACTCGTGCTCTATTAAAAAACTCGCCTTCGGCTTGTTTTTTAAACTGACACTCGTGTTTTTAATAACCCTTTTATGTACCACTTTCGTAAAGTACTATTTTTTAATTCGTGTCTTTAAATTTGTTTACAGCTTTTCTAGTTTGTAATACACTCTAATAATAACTTTATTTGTTTTTAGGCACGGTCGAAACATAATAAATTTCTAATTGTTTGCGTTTACATATTGTTTCTTTTGTTATGAGTATGAGTAAACAAAGATTTAATTTATAACTGCAGTGAAAAATCCTGAACGGCTAGGAACGCGTTAAAAAAACAAACCAATTCCAAAGTCAACACTAAAAACAATTCTATCAATAAACTTAGTTCTTTTTGATCAAAAAACAGACATAATCGACTGATCTGAACCGTCTTACAACAACAAAGACCGTTGTGCTTGGCCCAAGATCAAATCCCTATTTATCTTACAAAATTAGCTTTTCATTCCGCGTAGGCTTTACTCCGTGAAATTAAAGTGCAAAATATACAAGGAATCAGCTAGTGTGTTTTGTAATAGTGCTTTTTCGGTGCCAGATGCTGCTTGCTGAAGACCATTCCCCCGAACTCGAAGATCTACTTCGAACGTTTTATTACATTTAAGTAAATATTGACTCGCTCTCTAAATCACTCAACTCACAAAAATGCACATAAAACGGTAAAGTTTGGCGGGATGTTAAGCAATGCTGTTTGAGAAAAAAAAACCTTTGATAATGCTATAACAGCGAAACCGGTAAGGGAAATAATATAAATAAGTGGACAAAAGTTCCACCAAGTGCCAACAATCACGAGCATCAACTCCACTGTTTAAGAGTACTATTAATATATTAAGACTAATAACATTATTTCTGCTTAATCATATACAAGGTGAAATTAAATTAACCGACCAAATTCATACTGGAGACTCGGTTAGTGATCAAGAACTAGGTTTAGTAATCCTTTTGGCCAATTTCGAAAAATGAATTTTTGTGCTCAAGGGAGGTTAAAGTAAGGACTGGTTGGACTAGTTTAAGTACAATTCTAGTGCAGGCAATACGGGGCAAAAAATATTAATTTTCGAATTTCACGTGGAGGGTTCCTGATGACTAACCGAGTTTCCAGTATGAATTTGGTCGGTTGATTTAATTTCACCTAGTATACTTCTATGATATCTTTATTTATTTCTTAGGTGTTTGCAGTGGAAATGGCAGCAATTCTGATTGAGAAACTTTTTTGGGCACATTATTTTTATTTGCCAATATTTGCCCCGTTTTTAACTAGGGCGTTATTTTATAAACACTTAAGCATAGCATAGCTTAAGTGTTGAGCAGGGTCGCAACGATGATAATCTGGAAAACCGCATCCAAATCCGTTAATTGGTTCTCGAGCATTTCTCGAGTAAAAACGGAACATACCTATTTGGGTTGGAAAAAACACAGGTTTTTTTTTAAAGAACAAAATTTCCTGTTTTAAATAAAAAAGCATGTTCTAAACAAAAATTTTTTATGCGGCTGTTTTAAACATGTTTACAACGGCCGTATCCATATAGAGGTAGATGGTCGAGATGCATACAGAGAAAAGTGTCTTAGATGTGCTTTCATCGAGAAAGTTAGCCCTACCAAATCTTTACTGCACTTTACTCTCAGTCATGGAGCAACATGCTCTCAGTGCACCAATTCCAGTCCAAGACTAAAAGCACTAGCACTTAATTTTATGCTAGTCCTCTCCTTACCCATATACACAAACGCAAACACACATACACTTTTTCTCTCTTCGCATCGCTCTCAATCCATCTGCACTCTGTACACAGTACCCCCCCCCCTATTTTTAAGTTTGGGGAAACCCCCACTTGGACGGCTATTCCGGCATTATTTCGCATTCGCAATATCAGTCATTAGATATTTGTTTAGTTTGATATATTTATGCTATGCGATGAAAATTAGAGTGACTAAACAACATCAGATTAAAACTATGGGATATAAGGAATGCTTACTATAACTTTTCAATCAAAAAAATCAATTCATATCCGTACAAAATCAGTTGTAAGATAACCAGCAATCTGCCTTCGCAAAAATTGCACACGTGCCAGAATTGAGGGCATCGACGGCGATTCTCGCAACATTTTTCACACGCTCTGCTTTTCATACGCCTCTGTTTATCGCGTCATAAATGCCGTGTGACGATAATTCTATTAACTATAACTCCTTAAAAGACACGTAAAGCATGTTATGAATACGTACAACAGGTTTATATTTTAAAAGGTTCATGCGTTTCTTCATAAAGAGCTTGTAAAAATCACCCGCTTTCGGCCTTCGCAAATTGTTGCATGTGCAAGAATCGCCGCCCTGTATTCGAAATTTTAATTTATAAACGTCTATTAGATGTCTCCAATAATCAAGATACGCGCGATAAATTAAAAAAACCGTGTTTAATATGTGCGTGTTTTAAACACGTTTGAAACGAATTGTTTTAAAACATGTTTTGAACACTTAAGCTTCGGTCAAATAAACCCCATATGGATGTTTAAACACATGTTTCAAACAAACGTTTAAAACCCTGCCCCTGCCAGAGTACACCCTTGTCACCCTACATTCAAGGTATACTGCGACAACTGTACCTTCGGTCGTAAGGGTTGGTTATTAGCTTTCACATTTTCTGTCAGCTTTCTTCTTGTCAATACCACATGTC
The DNA here is from genome assembly GCA_910592155.1 of Ypsolopha scabrella. Taxonomy (NCBI): domain Eukaryota; kingdom Metazoa; phylum Arthropoda; class Insecta; order Lepidoptera; family Ypsolophidae; genus Ypsolopha; species Ypsolopha scabrella. The sequence continues at coordinate 21,390,626 of OU342977.1, forward strand.
GTATCACTTTGTGGCGGTAAATATCCGTACCTTTTGAGAATGATACCTTTTGAATATGCTTCCTTGCTGAAACGTTCTCGTTTAAATTACTTGTCTTATACAGAGTGTATGTATTAGGGGAGAAGATTTATTTTATTTATTTAACACGTTCACTGCATAGCTAAAATGATACCTACTACTGGTGCGTCACGAGATTTAAAAGAACTCGTTATTGTCTTCTCCTAATGACTGGACGAGATTCATTAGATGCCGCACGGACTGTTACCTTTAAAATCTAAATAATCGGGAAAAAAGTATAAAAAGAACATCACGAAACCTTTAGGATCTCGTAACGCACATGTGTATAACGATAAAAACAATAGTAATTGGAATAAAAATGCTTGGATTATTTATTACTGGTATACATACAAATTAATATTAGACAAATCAATGTTTTTCTTTAAAACACGTTAAGCACAAACTTTTACTGCATCTAATACAAAACTCTAGCATTATACCGTGACAAAAAGTATTGTTTGGTTGTGGTTATGAGCTTATTTCACTCATTCCCATACTGTAATAATAATATTTTCCCTGAATAATAATAGAACTTATCTAGTTCCTTAATATGTTATAGGGTATTTGCATGCCAAATTTCATGAAATTTTCTGAGTCGTTTTAAGGCATGAAACGGTAATACACATACTTACACAAATTCACTTTCAAATTTATAATATTCCTATGATCTGTAGGAAACGGTTTCTTTAATTTTTACCAACCCTTAAAATAAATATAAGAAACTTTTTGTGTGTGATACTGAAAACATCTGCTAATGATTGTGCTAAAACCAGAAGCCGAAAAAGACCTAAAATCAGAACAAAAGATCCTCATCAGCAACACTGCCAAGAAAACAAGACGTGTTTTTTGCTACGCCGCGCCGCCGCCGCCGCGCCGGGCTAGCAGGGTGCGGGACTGCGGTGGTGCGTGGGACGTGTAAAGCTGACGACACTTTAGCTACGAGCAGTCAAACTCGCATTGATTTTGTAACAAGCATTTATTAAGCAATAGATAATCAGTTTTGTAATGAGATATAACATTTTGGTTGGGCTTGTCTTATTTTGAGGTAGTTACTTAATAAAAATTGTTTATTGACTGCGAAATAAAAATTGCTAAAGAAAATTATTACTATAGTTAGAATCTATGAACTGCATTCATTTATTATGAGATATTTCTTTGGTTCAACATTTCTAAACATATTGCTTCATAGTAGTGCATGTGTAAGTTTATACCAGTAAGCAAACGATTTTTTTTTTCTGCTGAGCTCGATTTGTCCATGCTGCTTACCCGTCGGCTCATAGGCTTGTCGATCGATAGAACCCTGCCGGCTCATACAAGACAAATATTCATGAGTAGTTATTACATAGGGTGTAATCATGATGTGTTCATTAAGTTAAACCACATGCTCTACTGATCATCCTGAACCACTTCCATAGATAAACTTGTGATAAAACGCGAAAAAGAAATAAGGAGTTCCCGTAGAAAATGACAAGGAGGTATTAAAAATTTGTATGGGGAAGTGAATTTTTATTTCGCGTTTTATCAAAAGTTTTTCTATGGAAGTGGTTCAGGATGATCAGTAGAGCATGCGATTTGATTTAATGAGCACGTCATGATTACACCCGGTATTATATATAAGGCGACTTTAATTTATGCAGCCCAACTCACACTGGAGGCTTGGTAAGTGATCAGGAATACGGATCGATAACACTTTTTGCTGATTTCGCAAAACAAAATCTTGATCCCATAGTAATTGACTCGGGGGCTGGGCTTGCGTTTGTAAGGAACACGAAAACAGTAAATTACAAATTTCACAAAAATGTTCATCGAACCTGGTCACTGAGCACTTCAGTAAGAATTTGGCTGCATAAATTAAAGTCACCTTATATATAGTAATATGGGTATCGTTGCATAGCTATAAAGATGAGCAACAAAAAAATATATTATAATAATTTAAAAAAAGTTGTGGGTTGTAATTTGACACCTATATTTTACACCTACCCGCTTTTTTATACAATATAGAACTCTAGATTTTTTATGTTTTTTTCTATTCCTCATATTTTTCTACAACATTATAACATTTGAATTATATATATATTTATTAAATTGATATATATTCATATATATATAACTACATCAAGAAAAAAAAGTTTTTTTTTGTTTTGTATAGAAAATTTAATCCGGTCTTAGAAAAAAAACCGGCCAAGTGAGAGTCAGACTCGCATACCTAGGGTTCCGTGATTCGACACTTTTGGGAACAGTCAGGAAGAAGGTATTTAAAATATTGCCCATAAATGTTTATGATAACTAAAAAAAGAATTGATTGTACCACAAAAGAGAGACTCAAATATTTTTATACCGTACTCAAAATAAAACTCGTGGATGAAAAATTTAATGTTGTCATTTTGCTATCGTGAATTTCTCACCCGCTATATTTTTCCTGTAGTCTTTACGTAATCCCGAATTACCATGATTTTTTAAATATTTTTGCTTTATCAGTTTCGGAAATAAGGGGGGGCATGCATTTTTTGTGGTTATTCAAAGATTTCTCAAAATCGGTGCCAGTAAAGATAGTAAAAGTATATATTTTAATGATTAGCTCTTTAACTAATATTTGATACCCGAATTGTATTTTTTTTATATATTTTTCTCCCCTTTTATTGGAAATTTTTTGAACAATAAAAAAAAATTTACACCGTATTGTGAAGGCAACAGAATGCTATTTTTGTAGCAAATTTCAAGTCATTATCTTTAAGGTGGTTAAACCGAATTCCGGTGAAAAATGCACATCTTATTATTGTTTTCCTTACTTTTGAATAAAACGTATGCAAAAATCGCGTTTTAAATCAATTAGCTGAAATTGATTATTAGTAGGAGGGTTCTCGTATTAAAATTCCCATACACACCATCTAGCCTTTTTTAAATATCGTTCGGGCTGACTCCTTCTTTTGTAAAGAACTTAATCACAGAACGATATTCAAACTTAAACATTTGAAATCTTTTAGACTTCCTGCTGTTATAAATGCCGTAAAATCAAAACCACAAGCAAAATAAATCTGAAAATGTTATACAAAAGAGCAGAATAAATGACGATGACAATGACATATTATATTTTATTTTTTCAATCTCCAAATCTCTCCAGCCAGGAACTTTTCGACCGCACTACGTACAGTCTGTCAAAAAAGTGTTCAAATTAATATTGAAGAAACTATTTTTCTTTTGCCTGGTTACATCAAACAAAAAAGTATAAAATCTGTTGAATCGAGTTAACCTAAATTATACTACTTGAACGTTTAAAGTCCAATAAAGTTCATTAAAGTTTCATTTTCATTTCAACACTTTTTTGACAGACTTCACATCATTATGTTCGGGTTACATTATTAATACTGAATTTACGAGAACAGTACATTTACAGTCGAGAATTCCTTGATTTTAATCTTTGATTTTAAGTCGAAATTAATTTAATTTTATGAACATAATATGATTTTGTGCAGATCTACCAAGTTGTTGTGAAATTTTTATGGCATAATTCCATTTGGGCGCGATCCTAAATTTACATCAACGTAGGTATATTTAACTGTAGGCCATTGGTGTAAAATCTCTATCATCGATATGTGCAGTTTGCCAAATGTTTTCCAATATTGTATCGGATAGTTACCGATGGAGAAACGAGACTAAAAGATGACAAGATTAGCTCTTAACATTATATCATTGCGGTAAAGAGAAGCAGAAAGGGATATCTGTTTATACGAGTAGCTAGCATAGATGAAACTAAATAGAAAAAAATTGTCTCTCGAAGAAACGTTTGACCAATGGATACGTAGGACGAGTTGTTTTATCGAGGCGGTGATCACGTGATAAAGCTTACCTGCGTTTCCATTGGTCAAACGTTTCTTCGAGAGACAAAACTTATCTATCATTTTCGTCATGTTAGCTACGCTGGACGTGGGACTCCTCATAATGTTCACTTGCAATTGATTTATTTATTTATTTAATTTAACAACTAACACTGTCATTACAGGTTGAAAACCTAATGCAACAGTGCAGGCATGGTACACAAAACAATCTTTAAAAACACTTAAAAAACCATAAATGCTAAAAACATATCTAACATGAAAAATCAAAAAAACAAATTACAAAATATTAGAATATACATAAATTAACGATAGCTCAAGTAATATAATGTTGCTCTTGTGAACTCGCTCAATGAACACGAAAAAAGATCGATGTGATCTCCAACCTCATTGAGAATTCGAGTAGCGCGCTGTAGTGGTGCTTCCCCATGGAGGTTCGTCCTCGTTCTCGGCAGCCCGAACAGCCTCCCGCGACGTTGTCGAAAGTATCGCTTAGGAATTACTAGCCTCATATTGCCTAAAATACAGGGATTACATACCCTACCAGTAAAAACTTTAAATAAATAAGCTGTCAGAGCATAATCTCTCCTTACTTCCAATCTGTTGTATCCCACCATACCCAAAACAAATAGGGTAGGATACATCAAGGGATAGCAAGGATAGACCCCATACATTTTCATGTACAAAAACCTCATGAATTTGTTTTGTATACGCTCCAACATCAGGCAGTATTTGGTTTCATGTGGAGCCCAAACAACCGCGTTACATTCAAGCTTGCTCCGAACAAGTGCATTATATAAGGCTTTCACCGCGCCAATACTGTCAAAACCCCGAGCTTGTCGCAACACAAAGCCCAACGTCCTGAAAGCTTTCTTGCATACTTCTACAATATGGTCTCGAAACTTAAGATCTGATGTAAAGCGTACTCCAAGGTCTTTTACTACCTTCACTCTTTTCATGTCACTCCCGTCTATATTGTACAAGTGCTTTAGTGGAGCATGTGCGCGGCTGAACGTCATTGTAACGCACTTGTCCACGTTAAAATCTAACCTATTCGCACGACTCCATTCCACCACACGGTCTATATCTTGTTGCAATTTTTGATGGTCAGAGTCTTCCTTGATACCCAATATTAACTTTGATAAATCGCCAAGTGTTAAAATTTTAATAATATCATAGTTTAGAATTAGCTCTTGCTTCTAAAGTATATTGGGATCTTAAAGCAGGGAAACTACCATCTAAATATGTTTAGTAGCTTTTACGTGTTTCATTTTTATTTACCAACTACCTACACCGACAACTCTTTTGTCGCGCCCATTTTTCATATGGCTACGTAAAAATGACTAATACATGATTTTTTTTTTGTTCTGTTATTTTTGTTCTTGCGTGAAATTTAAATTTTTATTAGTATTGATAGTTTTCGCCTTGGCGGTTGTTTTATCAATACTCCTTATAACTCATATGTTGGCTAGGGTTCCTACTATGATAAAATGATAATAAAGAAAAACACACCCAATTTCGTTGAGTAGTTCTCAAGTTAAAACTGAACATACATACTGATAGACGTTAGATCAACAAAAATTTATTTTATAATTGCCTTAGTAGAACACTAAGAACTCATTCCATTTTAAAAAATTCAAAAATATTCAACGAACAGATACGATTTTCTTACAATTTTATTATAAGTATAATAAATATAGATGAGAATTTCAAAGACAGATTAAATCAGAACAACAAGCCGGGATTTATGCATTTTATCAATATCATAGAAACATGTACAGTTGCTCTATCATCTAAACCGCGTTTAAAGACGTTTTTGAATCGTTTTAAACTTTTACTATGATTTTCATAAAATTTCTAAATAAATATATGACATTTATTGAATGATGCTCCCCGTAATTAAAATAACGAAAAACCTTAAAGCTTTAATCTACAATAAGTAAACAAATAATTACAAATGCGTAAATAAAACGAGTAATGTGTTTAAATTTTTCAAATTCAAAAAGGGACTACGTTAAAAGTTATAGGTATGCACAAGTACGAACTATTAAATATTTCAAATAATAAAATCTTGAAATTGATAAGTGTCAGTTTTTCTTCCATGAAAATTACGGTTTTTCGTGGCACTGGGGCGGGGGTCCCTGCGCGGGGCGCGCCGCTCAGTCGCTTGCTTGCCTGTGTCACGCGCACATATTTTGCAAAACTATTATTTCACTTTGACCGTGCTTGTAGCAAAAGGAAAAAGCATAAAGAATATTAAAAAATGCTTTGCCATGCTAAGTGGAAACATATTTGTGTTTAGTCGTCAAATGACCGCTGAAAATCACATTTTTCATGTGAATAAATATGATTAGTTGACTTGTTTGTCTTTATTAAATCACAATCACAATTTTCCATGTGAGTACGCCGCGAGACTACCTGCGTGCAAAAAAATACCTAACACTGGAGTGCGAGATTTTGCTTGTGCACCCTTAAATACAAAATAATATCCACTATTTTAAACAATTACCATCTGGCAATTATAGTAGTCGGAACTTTCTTGTATATCCTAGCCCATCTCCTTTATGCAAGGTCAATTAGTTTCTAAGGTCTAAAGTGTAACAGATAGAAATGACGAAATTATACATGATCCGTTTTCTCTGCGAAAAATAACAAACTCATTAACCTACAACCTTCCGAAAACAAAAAACACATATGGAACGAGAACATACCGAATATGGCGATATATCCTACCAAAAATTATTAATGGTCTGCCAGAAAATTTACAAAAACTATAGACACAAATAAATTTAGAGAGAAAAGCAAGTTGCACTTTATTAATAGCAAAAATTATATTTAAAGATTTTATTAGAAATAAGATAGAATACTTATATTAGAAATGCACGTCATATAAAACCTGTTGAACACCTAGCCACCACGGATAAACTCTGCGAGTTTTCGTGGATAACTCAGGAAATCTTGACTAGCATATAAGTTATATTAAAGAAATAAATTTGAAAAAAAGAAAAAAAAACGTTACGATAAAATAAAATCCACTTGGTATTAGGTATTGGAACATCAAGAATTTATATTTTCAGGTTTCCTTTGAATGATACCTATATTATGTTGATTCACACAAGTATATGGCATCTTTTGAAGTCCTTTTAGCCTTTAAGTGATACGAAGTCAAACGAGATTTTCCTTATATTGTCCAGGAAGGCTTTCAAACTTTTCTTATTCATATTACGCTGATGTAAAGACATGAGATGTGTTTTATAATTTTATATATACTCGTATTGATCTACCTTCTATCTATGTCTTCCTGTCTGTCTAGGGTAAACATGTGTACTGAGTACTTAGTATGATAAATGGCAAACTTGGGGGGCTTGTGAGTTATATGATAGCCCTAGGTATAGCTGAAAGGATAAAAACTGAGGTTGGCGGCCTTCATTGCGACTCATTATAGGCAACTACTTTCAGTAGTGCGACACTGATAAACATAAATATTTTAATGTTGTAACCACAAGGTGTTGTCACTAAAATCGAATATATACTTGATCTAGGCAAATAAATCAAAGGTGCAAAACCTTATTCTGAAACTCGACATAACCATCGACAGAGTTCTTGTGGAATTTTATGATTTCGAAGTAGTTTCGCTGAAGTTCAAGCAAACGACAAGAAAATGGTGCTACGTTTTTAGGGATCCGGAGTCAATAAACCCTTATAGTTCCACCACGTCCATTCGTATGTATGTCTGTCTGTACGCGGCTTTGCACATAGTACATTATAATACTGGGCTTAGCTTAGAGGCTCGTTAAGTTCATCATTAGATAGGTCGTTCAAAAATATTGCGGGTGTGTGAAAACCATTTTTCGATTCAGGGATCCGTTTGCGAAATATTAAGCTTTAAAGTGCTAAGTTTTGTTAGAGGCAAGTGTCCCCCCCTGCATGTCCGCTTAACGGTTGTTTTTGGATAAGTGGGAAAATTCACGGCAGTTACACAGCTAAGTAGGCTTTACAAGTTAACGAGTAATAGTCGACCAACCTAATTTTGCAGTTTTGTTTCATACATTTTATAGGTAATTTTCATCCAAATCATTTAAGTCAATTAACTAACTTCATACTTTCTGATAAGAGCGATAAAAAGATGTGCCTGCGTTTCCGCGACGTTATCGCCTTTGAGAACATTTTATTTGTACTAGCTTTGTTGGTTCTGCTAAAAGTTTCACAATAGCTTAAAGGCGAAATGTATTTGTGAGGGACTCGAAAGTTTGAGAATCACTTTCGCTTTCAAAGGTTAATGGATATTTGGTGAAGGAACGACAAAAAGGACTGTTTTTTTTAAGAACTTAAGAGGCAAATGGAAAAATAAAACCACAGACCGATGTTAAATAAATTCCGACCTGTATGGTATCACTTTTTAGAATTGAATGTTTTTCACTTAATAATATAATGGCATAAAATATTATCGCCAGAAGAAAAAAAACTGTTTTCTTGTATTAAGGCGACTCTATTCGCCTGAACTCCTATACTAGCGCAGTACGCTGATCATATCCTTTATAGTTACTTGCTTATTACTTTTTTTCTTTTTCAACATATCCCATACAATAACCATGACGTGAAACTAAAAGATTTATCAAAATCTAATACATACAAAAGTTACAAGCGTATACAAATCCTGGATTTTACATGTTTTGATGAATGTTTATGTACCGTAATGTCCTAGAAGAAATACAACAAATTAAATAATTTTAGTTTCACAGCATAGTATATTTTATACGAGTCAAAAATATTTTTGTTTCATTTCGATTTTTGGAGTATTTCTCCTGAAATCATACGAACCACCAAAACCATTCTCGAATTTTTTCAAAATATGAATGTTGCCTCGCGTTAGCTTGCCTCTCACACCGTATTCGGTTAGTTCCGTACGAGCTCGGGAAATGAACGTTCGGGCCAACCAATAACAGTCAGTCAGTGCTCTATAATCCGAAGTTGAATATAGAATGAAATAGCAGGCATAGCGACCCCGTGCGCGACTGACTTCAAGCCGCCGACTACAGGCTTCTTAAGAGGCTATACGAATAATTTTTGTCACTGCTCTATAATCCGAAGTTGAATATAGAATGAAATAGCAAGCATAGCGACCCCGTGCGCGACTGACTTCAATAATTTTTGTCACTGCTCACTGCGAAAAAAAGCGAAGTGCGGGAGGGGCGGTTTCAGGGCGAAAGAGAATGCTTTGTTTTTTTTATTTACTGTAATATAATATATATATAATATAATATAATATAATATAAATTACTGCTTGCAAAATTTCTAATATCCTAAATGTAGACATTGTTAAAAGCCATCCAATAAAATATGGTTAAGTTCGGTTATGATTCCTCATCGTCGAACGAGGAGAAAAGCACATTTAATTTTGAAGACCTCATTTCAGTAATGATCTCTAATGAAGAAAATTGAAAAAAATATTTTCCATAAACGAACCCTTAAATAATATAATCAACATGAGTATACTAGAAATTGATTGCATTTATCTGTGTATTTAAAGAAATGTACAGAAAAACGCACTCCTATTGTATTTACATAGCCTAGGCATCTAACGTAATAATAGTACAATAGGTAAGTTTATTCAGTTGACTCTACTTTTAAACTATTCATAAATTGAATTTTTCATACTAACACTCACATACTTTTATTTCATTAAACATATTTCATAATAAATTAATATAATATATATTATATGTTACGGTGAGAGTGATAAATGTGGTAATTATTTATAATCAGTGAGTATCACTAATTACCACATCGTTTGGTGAAAGTGATAATGGTATAGTTTAGACGCATAATCATATAGGACTTTCCGAGCTCTTGCAGTTAATTTTTTTTTATAAATTCACAGCAAAAATTTTATTTGCCATGGCGATTACGTAGAGATTCATTGTAAGGTGCTAAAGAAACTTCGATTTAAATTCAGTCAAAAAGATACATAACTTAAGTTATTCTCTTAAAGCGAACTCGGTAATTAAACGAATTTAAATTTGATCGGACGGTTTGAAATTGGCAGTAAGTGATAAATTATAAGAATTACCAACCAATTATATTTATACCCTGCCAATATACTGTTGCGGTCTTGGTAGCGGTAGAAAAGCAATTAGCAACCTTGCATTTTCATCCCATTAAAATCCTTTTTATTTATAACACTTTTTGCACATACAATAAAATCAATACAAAATATCAAAACAATCAAACATGGTGTACAAAGGCGGCACTTATTGCTAACAGCAATATCTTCCAGGCAACCTTTGCAAGCAAACAGAAAGATAGTTGACAGAATAAAAAGGAAGGAGTAAATGCTAATCAGTGAGGAAAGATCAAGCTAAAATATATATCTAAATAGACTTTTCTAAGACATAAACTTACATATACAATACATGAACATACTAATACATACCTACATACATATAATAAATAAACATACAAATATTATAATACTGCATATTTGAGTTCTACTTTGATGAGTATTCGGCGGAGAAAAATTCCTTCACTTTAATTTTAAATAATTTTATATTTTTCAATGTCTGTATTGACAAAGGCAATCGGTTCCACAGTCTTGCAGCGTGTACCGTAAATGAGTCACTGTAAAAACCTGTTTTGCTTACGGGAATGGCTAGTCTTCCACTATTGAACGTGCGCATTTCACGCCCACGTTCAGTAATAAAGGTGAAACGTTCACAGAGGTACCTAGGAGCGGAGGGATTGTTTATGACACTATGGAGAAGAGAAAGGATGTGAGCATTTCTGCGAAGACGAATAGGGAGCCAATTTAACTGAGAACGGAACACTGAGACATGATCGTACTTACGAAGAGAAAAAATGAAGCGAATACATAAATTTTGAAGCCGTTCGAGTTTATTGAGAAGTTCCTCAGTGAGGTCTAAATAACAAGAGTCTGCGTAATCTAGGATTGGGAGAAGAAAAGACTGTGCTAGCATAATTTTGGTTTTGATTGGCAGAAAACTCTGCATGCGTTTCAATGCGTGAAAGGTACCGTACATCTTTCTACTTAAAGATTCCACATGTGGAGCCCAAGATAGCGTTCTATCAAACGTTACTCCTAAGTTTTTCGCTGTATCTGTGTAAGGAATTACAGAATTATCAAATACAATCCTTGGCATTTGGTCAATGTCAATCTTAGACAACATACGTGAACTACCTATAATGATAGCCTGTGACTTACTGGGGTTTACCAGTAAGCCAAAAGCCTTAGCCCATATCGATAACGTACTTAAATCTTTATTCAAAGAGCAGATTGCTTCGTTAATGCTCTCTGCAGGTGCATCAACATAGAGCTGTAGGTCATCAGCATAGAAGTGGTAGTGAGAAGATAATTGTTTGGCTAGGATGTTTATAAATATTGAGAAAAGTAATGGAGACAAGACGCCACCTTGCGGTACACCTGTTGTTAATGGACACCAGTCCGAACAACATTCAGTAGCTTTGATGCACTGTTGGCGACCGCGAAGATATGATTCAAACCAAGAGATAACGGCTGAAGAAATGTTAAGTGCGCGTAACGCCCCAAGCAGAAGATCAAAGTCAACTGAGTTGAAGGCATTGCTGAAATCAAGCAAAGTGAGAACTGTGAGGTGCTGCTTCTCCATATTAAAGCGGATATCATCAGTGACTTTGACAAGGGCAGTTACAGTGCTGTGACCGGGACGAAAACCTGACTGTAGCGGATTAACCAAGTTGTTACAGGACAGATATTCACTCAACTGAGTGTGGACAATTTTCTCAAGGACTTTGGATAGAAAAGGAAGTATAGAGATTGGGCGATAATTGCTAAAGGAGGTAGGATTAGTGGTTTTCGGTAGTGGGATAACAAATGCTTGTTTCCATGAGGAAGGAAATGTGTTGGTGGCCATGGAATCATTAAAGAGTTGTGTGAGAGGAGCCAGCAATACATCGAGGATAGGAATGAGCATATCCAAGCCTATGCTATCGCTACCAACCGCTTTTGAGGAAATAGAAAGGATGCACTTCTTTACATTCTCAACCGTGACTTCACTGAAACTAAAAGGTTTATGCTCGAGAGTAGGCAAATTGTTAAGATAATTAATGGAATCACATTTGATTGACTGGTCAACGACCGTCGGAGGAGTTGTAAAGAAATTGTTAAGACCATTTAGGTCTATGTTTGCTGGTGAAGACAAGGAAGTTTTGCCTACACCAAGAGTCTTAAGAAATTGCCAAATATTCGTCCTATTACATTTATCTATAGTGGAGTGAATGTGGCGTCTTTGTGCATCTCTACACACTCTATTGCATCTGTTCCTATACTCTTTGAATAAGTTAAAGTTATCGTCTGTAGGATTAACCTGATATTGTGAACTGGCATGGTCACGTAAAGCTTGCAGCCTTTTAATTTTCAGCCTTTTAAAATCCTGTTTCAGAAAAAAACTGAAATGGGATGGAGTAAGATTACACAAACCAAAATTTAGCAATACTTATTGGTTTTTTTTTTCTTTATAATTATTTCATTGATGTATTTGGGTCCACTAAGTACGGCATGCATAAAGTTTCTCGTATCTACTCCACTTTATTATCTAAATACATGAACGTACAAAAAAGGCAGACGGAGTTTCGCTAACCAAAAAATGAAGCACCCATGATGGTCTACTCGCTTGTAAGCACGAGCCCGGCACGCACACATTCACATCATGATAAGTCTATTTTAAATAGAAACTCCACTCACACACTTGTAAACTGCCGCCATTGCTGTGCTTCAGTTGTCGACTCTGTCCTCCTAGTTTTGTACGTCTGTCTAAATGAGAATAAATGTTAACCAAAAACATTATCTCCTATTTTGTAAGTTCCGCTTCGGAACTCTCAATTATCATGAGAAAGGCAAATTTTTCATCCGAACGGCGAAAATTACAAAAGCTTAGTCTGTAAAGAAAAGTGGAACGGAATTTATTCTATCGATCTTGTTATTCCGAGACCCTTTTATTTGCACGGATGACTTTAAATCGGGTACAAGGAATTCAATCAGCAATAAAATGTAACAGTTCGTAAAGGGCCTTTTGTACCAATTTGTTACTGTCGCAAAAATGCTTAGTGGTTGATATTTAAGAGGACTGTATCGATAGGCCGCGCGAACCCATTAATAGACAGTGTTTATTCAACTATTATGGTAGATATGGATAGGCCATATTTGTCGCCGACATGATGGCCGTTGGGGCCAAAAGGCGTTAGAATAGAGAACACCGAGGCCGACCTCCTGCCCGCTGGACCGACAATCTGAAGGACTTTGCGGGTGGCGGCTGGATGAGGAGGACCACAGTTTAAAAATCCATACAGTTGTCCAACGTTTTGCCTTAGCTACTGTGTACTTCTGCATGAAACTTTACCTTTGTGTAAAGTATGAGGGGTCACTAAGCTTAACCTAAAACTTCGGGTCTAAGAGAAATAACCTGGATCCCTTACACCTAGCGTTGCCATCCATCCGGATAAAGACGGACAGTGTAAGACTTTGACCTCTTGTCCGGACAAATTTGACTGCGTCCGGCGGTCCGGCTTTTGTTAGGCTTTATCATTTTATTAATTTTCACGCAACACGGCCGTGAGTCGTATCGCCCCCACAAAAATGGGTCACATATTTTAAATCGCTGAGTTACCTATGTATATTAATTACTCAGAGTTTCTTGCTTTTTGCGAGTATTATTTTGCAATACCGGGCCATAATGCCAATTTAAACAGAAAATTCTCTTTAATAGGACAACAATGGATAAAACAAAGAAACAAGTTAAACCCTGAAACTATTGCAAAAACGTTATTTATGGAAATTATATTAAGATATTTAACGCGTAGTAACTTTTTTTACGAAATTATTAAACTATAATTACTTTTAAAGCGGGTTTTGGCAAAGAAAACGTGTCAACAGCACTGATTAAAATTTTAATTTTGTAAACTTGTGTTTTATTTGGTTGAAGAAAACACTTGTACTGTTTCACAAAATTATTATAATTATATTTCCGACTAGTTTCGCCTTAAAGGCATTTTCCGGGTTTTATAAATGTACGAGTTTGTCACAAAAGCTGTTCAAGTGTGTTTTATTTGATTTTTAAGCATGCGGCTTTGGGAGTCTTGGGACCCAAAAGTCCGGCTTTTTTGCCGCTAAGTCCGGCTCTCTTATTTTAAGGGATGGCAACGCTACTTACATACACCTAAGCTTCTTTGCATTTTCTGCTCAAAGTAAATATTCTATTATCTTATCGAAATAACAATGAGTTGACAATGTTTTTGGTGGAAAAGATATGAGAGCGTTAAACGTGACAATAAAAATAACCAACAAATTTGAATACTTTTAAATATTAAAACTCACACAACAAAGATTTTTACACCTGCATGACTTCGTACACTCGTCAAAACAAGACTTTCCCCTAAAACATACAACAAATACACTTATTTTGACTAGGTACAAACTTGTTTGAGTAGTAAGTAGACAAGGCACTCAATTAGCCTAAGCTGACTAATAAATCTTTTGCAGCAAACAGACCGTTTCGTTTGAAACAGCGCTCTTATTAGGGTTTTAAGGTGGTAAAGCAGAAACTCGGTGCAAAATGCACATCATAATATTGTTTTCCTTACTGTTGAATAAAAAGTATGCAAAAATTACGTTTTAAAGCAGAAATGTATTAGTAATAATTAAGTTTTCACATTCAAATCCTATCATTTAATGATTTACATTTTAATAGCATTCGATTTACAAACTTAAAAACGTATATATCGTTGTAATCAAAATGTAAGGCAAAAAATAACATAATTTTAATGCGAGAACCCTAATAGGTATTAGTAATAAATTTTCGCCAATTGCTTTAAAACGCAATTTTTGCCTTCCTTCTAATCAAAAGTAAGGAAAACAATGTTATGATGTGCATTTTGCACCGAGATTCGGTTTTACCACCTTAAGTACCGGTATTTATAGATAACCTGTTGCTGTATACCAACATAGTAACTGGTTTGTGAGCCCTGCCTTATCGGAATTAATTGTACTAGAGCTCAAAAGAATTAGCAAGTAGGAACCCAGGAAATGGTATTTTTTAAGTACTGATTAGTACTAACACTTAACCTAAGACGTCACGCTGAGTTGTTCGAAACTAATTTTAAAATTTAAGTAGAGATTAAACTAATTTAATCACGAGAATCATGATTTTCTGTTGCACGAAACCTCCAATTAAATATTTAAGCAACCTTTCTTAATTTAAATAAAAACCTGTCAAACTCATGATTATCTTCGAAGTTACGTTGTTCGAACGAAATTTCATCTCCGTTAGTGCCTAATTTGACACTTCATTAAATTAAAATTTAAGTGGGAACTATCCGGTACTTATCCCGCTAAATGGGAAGATGGCTGCCATGTCACAGCTGTTTTTGATCAAAGTTTAACATTTGTACCGATAGCGCGCTGTTTCGTGATTATTCCAGAAGATTTGCGAATTTTTCCAAAAAATCTTACCAAAAACGAGTGATTGCAGACGATTGTATTAAATCGTGAGTATTGAAGTTTGGTATAACCGGTGTAAGTATTTATTAAGTGGACACGCAGTCGAAATACGAAAATTTAGAAGATCTGTGAATGGACCATTATATTTGTTCTTGGCACCAACTGGAGAGCATACCAAGGCCTTATTAGGTCTTCGACCAGTATCCCGAGGGTCTCCAGTTAAGTACCTGCATACTTGATGAACTACATATACCTACCCAACCTAAAAATGGGGACTAATATTCTGTGCAAATCTTCCCATTAGTTGCATACTTATGTTTACTATGATTGCAGAACATGTCGGATACATCACTGTCCTCGTTATCTTCAGATGAAGAGCAAACACCAAGAAGATACCATGAAAGAGAAGATCTTTTCAACAAATATGGTGAACATGAATTCATGGAACGGTTCCGGTTCTCAAAAGCTGCTGTCCGGGAGATTTTAACAAGAGTAGAACATAACCTTTCTCCTGCAACTGAAAGGTCAAAATCAATTGACGCAATGACCCAGCTTTTAGTAACGCTGAGGTTTTATGCAACAGGAACCTTTCAGATGCTGTTGGGTGACACAATCAAAGCAAATAAATCTACTGTTTGTAGAATAATCCAAAGAGTATCTTTGGAATTGTGTAAGCTGGCCGAAAGATTTATAAAAATGCCTTCCGAAGAAGAAAATCGAAATGTTGTTGAAGATTTTTATGAACTGGCAGGATTTCCAAGATGTGCAGGTTGTTTTTCTTTCTAGTAGAATGACTACAATCATGTTGCCAATGTTATTTTACCCAATATTTTAATATACGACTAGATGTAGTATTTTTTTCATGGTATCTTTTTCATTCTAGGGGCAGTTGATTGCACCCATATCAAAATCATAAGCCGGGGTGGAGACTTAGCTGAAGTATTTCGCTGTCGAAAAGACTTCTTCTCAATAAATGTCCAAGTGGTGTGCGATGCCAAATTAAAAATAAGGGATATTATTGCTCGGTGGCCTGGAACTGTGCATGATAGCACAATTTTTAATAATTCGCCCCTATGTGCAGTGCTGGAAGCTGGTCACTATGGTGAAAACTTTTTATTGGGAGATAGTGGGTATTTTTGTAAAAAATATTTGCTCACCCCATTTGTCCGTCCAGCGACACCAAGTGAGGAAAATTATAACAGAGCCCATGTCACAACTAGAAATACAGTTGAAAGGTGTTTTGGTGTTTGGAAAAGGCGTTTTCCTTGCCTACAAAAAGGTAGGTTATGCTGCATAAAATGTAGCTTCCCTTTATAAAAGGTAATTTAGTTATCTTACTCATACATGTTTTCAGGTATAACATTGCGAAAAACAAGTACCATTTTAAGGGTGATAGTGGCAACAGCAGTACTGCATAACCTTGCAATAGAGCTAAGGGATGAACAGCCACCCCAAGAGTTAAATGTGGACTTTGATATGGATGAAGCTACAATCGAAGAACTGCATGAGGCATTCCGGCATGGCGAGGATACATCTGTGAGGACCACTTTAGTGAACACTGTGTTTTCTATATAAGTTATTTAATCACCATCACAAGTGTGGTATGTACCTAAACTTATACAATCATAGTATAATAATATCAGTCAGCAAAACTCAACATGTTAGGCAGTATATTTTTGTAATAATTTGTTATTTTTTAGGCTTGCAGACAGGATTACAGCTCAGCGCCTTGATTTGTTTTTGATCTTTCAGTTGAAAGATTTTGTTGCATCTTTAATAAATAACTCTCCGGGAGCAACCTTGAGAACCAGAAATTGTAAGAAAAAAATTATATAAATTTTACGTATAGCCCACATAATAAAATGTTTGTTTACGATGGTAGAAATAGGTTTGATTCTGTCAAATGAAAATTATGTTTACAGAGAAATTAAATTTATTTTTGTTTTTCTAAAATTGCTATTTCTAGCTTGAGTTTTTTGGTTATTAGCAGGTGTTCTTTCTGGCGAAGCCTTATGTCTTGGTATAGTCGCCTCCTCTCCAAAATTGAATTTTCATATTTCTTTTTAAAGTAAGCATTTTTGTAAAAGTTTGTTTTTTTCATGCTTGCAGATACCATTCCTGTCCGGCATTGAGTTTCTGGAAAAAAAATGGCTCAAATAACAACACAATACATATATACTGATTAGTGATTACATATTTTGTATTTTGTAAAACAAGCCACCTTTTATGTTTCTTTTTTGGGTTCTGTATTTTGTGTTTTTCTTAATAGGACCTGTAAAATAATAAAAATAGTTTAATAATTAAATTGTAAATAACTATGTATTTTTTTATTCAACAACAAAATAAAAGCTACCTTTTGGTTTTTCACATTTCGTTGAATCTTCAATAATTTCCACAACAACCATGTTTTCCTCTATATCTGACAATGACTCTATTGTTGCCTCTGTAGCCGTCTCTCTAACAGGTTGCTTCTGTGTCAAGATATCTGAAAAATAATACAATTATTATGACTTTGAATCTGAACTTCACACTGAATCTTGAATATAACAGTAGGAACTCACCCTTAAAATATGAAGCTGCACTATCATATGGGTTGGAAAGGGGCTGCACCTGATCTTTAATTAGTTCTAAGACCTTTAGGTCTTTGTCTTTGATTCCAGGAGTGAAGCAGCCTCCACCAGTTTTTTTGCGTTCAATCTGGAATTCATTAATTTCATTGAAATATGAATATACAAAAGAGTTTCTCATCTATTATGACAGAGTTATAAATTGTAATTATACAACACTAAACATAAAATAAGTAAACCCACTTTATCTGATTTGTCCAGGAACTTCAAGGCCTCCAAATCCGGTGTATCTTCATCCTAATGAAAATAACACAGTGTTAGAATTGAACAATTGCTCTAATATAAATTTACTGAATAAATTTACTTTAACCTACTTCGTCATATTTGTATAAGGACTCCTGAACATCTGCTCTTTTCGTCTTTTCTTCCTCCAACATATGCAGGTAGTCGGCTTTCTAGGAAATATAGGTAATAACAAGTTACTATAGAAATAAACAATTTTCTCTTTCATATTTAAAATCTTTGGTGAATACTTTGAAGAATGTCCAATACAAATGTTTTTAAAAGTCAATAGGTTGGTAACATAATTACATTGGATGTGGCCAGAGCTTTTCTTGCATTTTGCTTCATATTTTCATACAAATGCTTAAGTTGCTCTGCTGTTCTAATGCCACTGGTAGATGAGGCATTATAGCTCTTGGCTAATTGCGTCCAAGCATCTGCCTTTTGTTGGAAAATATTCGTCCCTGTGCTCTTCGATTCTAGTATGTGGTTGTGACTAAAAAGAAGAAATTTTATTATAATAATTTTGAGATTCAACATTGCTCAGAAATCGGGGACCGTATGCTTACCGTTTAGCCAAAAACTTCAAGTTTTCCTTCTCCGCCTCTGTGTAATTCGCCCCTCTTTTCCGTGCAGCCTTCTCTTTTTTTGGACTTGACGCCATGGTGCACTCAAACCTTTTGTATAATAATATATTCCAATATTGCTTCGATTGATAAGCAAAAGTAAGAAAGATACACGAACAATGCTATGTTTGTTTATGTTTTTGACAGTTAGAAATTTTATAGGGAGCACGTATGTTCTATATCAGTGGCAAATTTACGAACTATTGCTAAATTAGCTTCTAATGTCAAGGACATAAAAGTCATTTACATTCAGTGGCGCCACATCAAAATTAGAATTAATGCGGGTTATAAAAATATCGTTCACGTCAATCATTCAAGTTCAAAGATTTTTAGGCCGGTCTATTCTGTGTACAGATTAATTTTATTTTTATATCGGGGAACACTTAATTGTCATTTAAAGGTAAGTAAAAACATTTCGAACAACAGCTTTAAATTTAATCATGAGATTACTTAATCTTGAGATAAGTTCCCAGTTAGCTAACGGAAAATTAGCGGGGTTTTCGTGCAACTCATTCATTCTGAGTTGCACGAAAACCCCGCTAATTTTCCGTTAGCTAACTGGGAACTTATCTCAAGATTAAGTAATCTCATGATTAAATTTAAAGCTGTTGTTCGAAATGTTTTTACTTACCTTTAAATGACAATTAAGTGTTCCCCGATATAAAAATAAAATTAATCTGTACACAGAATAGACCGGCCTAAAAATCTTTGAACTTGAATGATTGACGTGAACGATATTTTTATAACCCGCATTAATTCTAATTTTGATGTGGCGCCACTGAATGTAAATGACTTTTATGTCCTTGACATTAGAAGCTAATTTAGCAATAGTTCGTAAATTTGCCACTGATATAGAACATACGTGCTCCCTATAAAATTTCTAACTGTCAAAAACATAAACAAACATAGCATTGTTCGTGTATCTTTCTTACTTTTGCTTATCAATCGAAGCAATATTGGAATATATTATTATACAAAAGGTTTGAGTGCACCATGGCGTCAAGTCCAAAAAAAGAGAAGGCTGCACGGAAAAGAGGGGCGAATTACACAGAGGCGGAGAAGGAAAACTTGAAGTTTTTGGCTAAACGGTAAGCATACGGTCCCCGATTTCTGAGCAATGTTGAATCTCAAAATTATTATAATAAAATTTCTTCTTTTTAGTCACAACCACATACTAGAATCGAAGAGCACAGGGACGAATATTTTCCAACAAAAGGCAGATGCTTGGACGCAATTAGCCAAGAGCTATAATGCCTCATCTACCAGTGGCATTAGAACAGCAGAGCAACTTAAGCATTTGTATGAAAATATGAAGCAAAATGCAAGAAAAGCTCTGGCCACATCCAATGTAATTATGTTACCAACCTATTGACTTTTAAAAACATTTGTATTGGACATTCTTCAAAGTATTCACCAAAGATTTTAAATATGAAAGAGAAAATTGTTTATTTCTATAGTAACTTGTTATTACCTATATTTCCTAGAAAGCCGACTACCTGCATATGTTGGAGGAAGAAAAGACGAAAAGAGCAGATGTTCAGGAGTCCTTATACAAATATGACGAAGTAGGTTAAAGTAAATTTATTCAGTAAATTTATATTAGAGCAATTGTTCAATTCTAACACTGTGTTATTTTCATTAGGATGAAGATACACCGGATTTGGAGGCCTTGAAGTTCCTGGACAAATCAGATAAAGTGGGTTTACTTATTTTATGTTTAGTGTTGTATAATTACAATTTATAACTCTGTCATAATAGATGAGAAACTCTTTTGTATATTCATATTTCAATGAAATTAATGAATTCCAGATTGAACGCAAAAAAACTGGTGGAGGCTGCTTCACTCCTGGAATCAAAGACAAAGACCTAAAGGTCTTAGAACTAATTAAAGATCAGGTGCAGCCCCTTTCCAACCCATATGATAGTGCAGCTTCATATTTTAAGGGTGAGTTCCTACTGTTATATTCAAGATTCAGTGTGAAGTTCAGATTCAAAGTCATAATAATTGTATTATTTTTCAGATATCTTGACACAGAAGCAACCTGTTAGAGAGACGGCTACAGAGGCAACAATAGAGTCATTGTCAGATATAGAGGAAAACATGGTTGTTGTGGAAATTATTGAAGATTCAACGAAATGTGAAAAACCAAAAGGTAGCTTTTATTTTGTTGTTGAATAAAAAAATACATAGTTATTTACAATTTAATTATTAAACTATTTTTATTATTTTACAGGTCCTATTAAGAAAAACACAAAATACAGAACCCAAAAAAGAAACATAAAAGGTGGCTTGTTTTATAAAATACAAAATATGTAATCACTAATCAGTATATATGTATTGTGTTGTTATTTGAGCCATTTTTTTTCCAGAAACTCAATGCCGGACAGGAATGGTATCTGCAAGCATGAAAAAAACAAACTTTTACAAAAATGCTTACTTTAAAAAGAAATATGAAAATTCAATTTTGGAGAGGAGGCGACTATACCAAGACATAAGGCTTCGCCAGAAAGAACACCTGCTAATAACCAAAAAACTCAAGCTAGAAATAGCAATTTTAGAAAAACAAAAATAAATTTAATTTCTCTGTAAACATAATTTTCATTTGACAGAATCAAACCTATTTCTACCATCGTAAACAAACATTTTATTATGTGGGCTATACGTAAAATTTATATAATTTTTTTCTTACAATTTCTGGTTCTCAAGGTTGCTCCCGGAGAGTTATTTATTAAAGATGCAACAAAATCTTTCAACTGAAAGATCAAAAACAAATCAAGGCGCTGAGCTGTAATCCTGTCTGCAAGCCTAAAAAATAACAAATTATTACAAAAATATACTGCCTAACATGTTGAGTTTTGCTGACTGATATTATTATACTATGATTGTATAAGTTTAGGTACATACCACACTTGTGATGGTGATTAAATAACTTATATAGAAAACACAGTGTTCACTAAAGTGGTCCTCACAGATGTATCCTCGCCATGCCGGAATGCCTCATGCAGTTCTTCGATTGTAGCTTCATCCATATCAAAGTCCACATTTAACTCTTGGGGTGGCTGTTCATCCCTTAGCTCTATTGCAAGGTTATGCAGTACTGCTGTTGCCACTATCACCCTTAAAATGGTACTTGTTTTTCGCAATGTTATACCTGAAAACATGTATGAGTAAGATAACTAAATTACCTTTTATAAAGGGAAGCTACATTTTATGCAGCATAACCTACCTTTTTGTAGGCAAGGAAAACGCCTTTTCCAAACACCAAAACACCTTTCAACTGTATTTCTAGTTGTGACATGGGCTCTGTTATAATTTTCCTCACTTGGTGTCGCTGGACGGACAAATGGGGTGAGCAAATATTTTTTACAAAAATACCCACTATCTCCCAATAAAAAGTTTTCACCATAGTGACCAGCTTCCAGCACTGCACATAGGGGCGAATTATTAAAAATTGTGCTATCATGCACAGTTCCAGGCCACCGAGCAATAATATCCCTTATTTTTAATTTGGCATCGCACACCACTTGGACATTTATTGAGAAGAAGTCTTTTCGACAGCGAAATACTTCAGCTAAGTCTCCACCCCGGCTTATGATTTTGATATGGGTGCAATCAACTGCCCCTAGAATGAAAAAGATACCATGAAAAAAATACTACATCTAGTCGTATATTAAAATATTGGGTAAAATAACATTGGCAACATGATTGTAGTCATTCTACTAGAAAGAAAAACAACCTGCACATCTTGGAAATCCTGCCAGTTCATAAAAATCTTCAACAACATTTCGATTTTCTTCTTCGGAAGGCATTTTTATAAATCTTTCGGCCAGCTTACACAATTCCAAAGATACTCTTTGGATTATTCTACAAACAGTAGATTTATTTGCTTTGATTGTGTCACCCAACAGCATCTGAAAGGTTCCTGTTGCATAAAACCTCAGCGTTACTAAAAGCTGGGTCATTGCGTCAATTGATTTTGACCTTTCAGTTGCAGGAGAAAGGTTATGTTCTACTCTTGTTAAAATCTCCCGGACAGCAGCTTTTGAGAACCGGAACCGTTCCATGAATTCATGTTCACCATATTTGTTGAAAAGATCTTCTCTTTCATGGTATCTTCTTGGTGTTTGCTCTTCATCTGAAGATAACGAGGACAGTGATGTATCCGACATGTTCTGCAATCATAGTAAACATAAGTATGCAACTAATGGGAAGATTTGCACAGAATATTAGTCCCCATTTTTAGGTTGGGTAGGTATATGTAGTTCATCAAGTATGCAGGTACTTAACTGGAGACCCTCGGGATACTGGTCGAAGACCTAATAAGGCCTTGGTATGCTCTCCAGTTGGTGCCAAGAACAAATATAATGGTCCATTCACAGATCTTCTAAATTTTCGTATTTCGACTGCGTGTCCACTTAATAAATACTTACACCGGTTATACCAAACTTCAATACTCACGATTTAATACAATCGTCTGCAATCACTCGTTTTTGGTAAGATTTTTTGGAAAAATTCGCAAATCTTCTGGAATAATCACGAAACAGCGCGCTATCGGTACAAATGTTAAACTTTGATCAAAAACAGCTGTGACATGGCAGCCATCTTCCCATTTAGCGGGATAAGTACCGGATAGTTCCCACTTAAATTTTAATTTAATGAAGTGTCAAATTAGGCACTAACGGAGATGAAATTTCGTTCGAACAACGTAACTTCGAAGATAATCATGAGTTTGACAGGTTTTTATTTAAATTAAGAAAGGTTGCTTAAATATTTAATTGGAGGTTTCGTGCAACAGAAAATCATGATTCTCGTGATTAAATTAGTTTAATCTCTACTTAAATTTTAAAATTAGTTTCGAACAACTCAGCGTCAGTGTCACACGTGAAATTATGACAGTAAGTTACTTTTAATGACATAGTTCCCAATGAAGAAAGTTTTTGTCAATTCTACTGAAAGAAAGTAAAAAAAAAAAATTCAAGGCTTATATAAAGTAGTGGAAAGCGGTATTTTCATAAGAGATTCCCAGTACGGATGCCTTGCAATAACCGGTAAGTGAAAACTTGTCAATGACTTGTTGGTTACCCTTATCATACATCGTCATTTAATATTTACTTAGCTGTAAGTTTTCCGAACAAAGTAAAGTATTAATAATTGAAAGTGATTGCCCTGACAAAGTTGCAAGTACTGGAAAGGCTAAACTACAGACCTATGCTAGTAGGTCAGTAAGCGTAAGCTGAAACTGACGTGTTTTTTGTACATAGGTAACACTAAAAGTTTCCGGAACTGGCCACTTACATAAACAATATTTAAAAATTTATTGCAACATTTGAAAATAGAACTCTTTGGCTGTAGAATGCAGTTTGTTTCATCTGACTATCTTTTGTTTTTACCTTGTGGCGCCATTTAAAAAATTGTGTGTCTGCATCAACATGGATTTAACTCGGGAAAATTTTCGTAGTATGATTTTCTACGATTTTAAGTGTAATTTGACAGCTCAACAGAGCATCGCTCGGCTTGAAACAGCTTTTGGCAATGAAGCACCATGCAAGACGACTGTTTATAGCTGGTTTGCAGAATTCAAGCGTGGTCGTATCAATCTCAGTGACGAATCTTGCGATGGCCGGCCGTCCACCGCTGTGACCAACAAAAACATCGATGCTGTGCGCCGTATGATTGAAACAGACAGGCATATGACCTACCATGAAATTCGCGCATCCTTAGAAATAGGCATGAGTCAAATACAATCAATCCTACACAAACATTTGGGTGTGAGAAAGCTGTGCTCGCGGTGGATCCCACACAACTTGACCGAGGCTCAAAAAACGGACCGCGTCACTTGGTGCAGTGCCATGCTTACCAGATTCAACGAAGGTGCGTCAAATTTGGTGTGGGACATAGTAACAGGTGACGAAACATGGATTTATTGCTACGATCCCAAAACAAAGCAGCAATCGAGCGTATGGGTCTTTCAAGATGAGCCGAAACCAACCAAAGTGGCGCGCGTGAAAAGTGCATCTAAGCGGATGATTGCTTCTTTTTTTAATAAAACTGGACACGTGGCTACTGTTGCTTTAGAGAATCGTCGTACCGTGAATAGTGACTGGTACACGACCATTTGTTTGCCGGAAGTTATTGACGAACTCCGTAAAAATAACCG
Organism: Ypsolopha scabrella; assembly: GCA_910592155.1. Taxonomy (NCBI): domain Eukaryota; kingdom Metazoa; phylum Arthropoda; class Insecta; order Lepidoptera; family Ypsolophidae; genus Ypsolopha; species Ypsolopha scabrella. The sequence goes on from OU342977.1 coordinate 21,415,637, forward strand.
TAAACACCGTATCATCCTGCACCACGACAATGCTAGTTCTCACACGGCCAGACAGACAAACGACTTTTTAAAGACGAAAAATGTAGAACTCATGAGTCATCCTGCATACAGTCCCGACCTGGCACCTTGTGACTTTTTTCTGTTCCCAAAAATTAAGAACCAATTACGCGGTCAACGATTTTCATCACCAGAAGAGGCTGTCAAGGAGTATGAAAAACACGTTTCAGAGGTCACCACAGGGGAGTGGCACAAAAGTTTTCAAAACTGGTTTGATCGAATGAAAAAGTGCATAGACGCCAAGGGAGATTATTTTGAAAAACAATAAATTAATTTTGTACCTTTAATAGTATTTTTTCATATTCATTCCGGAAACTTATAGTGCGTCCCACGTATTTGTAATTAAATATTATATTTATAATTACAAATAAAATGTAAGGTCCAGATCAAAATCAAAATATTTATTTTTCTACAAGTCAAAGTTAATCTTAACAATATATATGTTTAGAATATAAAAATATGTATATTATATATAATAATACGGGAAATACATTGAGAAATATAGTAAAAAAAAATATTATATATACATAATGCAATGAACAAATAAGTTGATAAATAAATACGGGAACTACATACAAAAAATATTTAGGTTGGGCTACTAAAATGAAATAAATTTATACACCTCCATAAAATAGAGCAATATAGGAATAAAAATATTATTTAAGGTGACTTTAATTTATTCAGCTTAACTCATTCTGGAGACTTGGTAAGTGATTAGTAACACGGATCTATAACACTTTTTGCTAATTTCGCAAAATGAAATCTTGGCGTCCCATACTAATTAGACTCGGGGCTGGGTTTGCGTTTGTAAGGAACACGAAAAGAATAATTTACGAATTTCACAAAAAGGGTCATCGGACCTTGTTACTGAGCACTTACTGAGTCTTAGGTAAGAATTTGGCTGCATAAATTAAAGTCACCTTACTATAGGTATATATACATAATGCAAAGAACAAATGTGTTGAAAAATGAACTAAATAAACCATAAATAAAATAATGCCTAACCATCCGCACCATTCGATTAGTATGGCTAAGAAGAAGGGCAAGAAACTTAGCAAACATGTCGTCTTTTTTTTTCATGTAATGCTGTTGGTTCGTGTGTGCGAACACAAGCCGCGCTCGGTGCCTGTCTGTGAAGTTAGCCTACTATTCTGTTTTTACTATGCTGTATTATTAACATACAGAATTCATACCACGTTTTTAGGGGGCATCCACTTAAATTGGTGGATACTCGGCTACCAAGATTTGATCCCAAGTCACAACAAGAGTTCCATACTATGTCTACTTACCAACTGCCGCTTTCTTACTCAAATAAGAAAAAACCGAGCAAGCGCGAGTCAGACTCGCATACCTAGGGTTCCGTTATTCAACAGTTTTGGGAACAGTCAGGAAGAAGGTATTTAAAATCTTGCCCATAACTGTTCATGATAACTTACAAAAGAATTGATTGTCCCACAAAAGAGAGACTCAAATATTTTAGCGTATTCGAAATTATACTTGTGGATGAAAAATTTAATTTGTCATTTTGTTATCGTAAAATTCTCACCCGCTCTTTACGTAATCCTAAATTACCACGATTTTTTTCATATTTTTCGGTTCATTCGTTTCGGAAATAAGGGGGGGGTGCATGAAAATTTTGTGGGTTTCAAAGATTTCTCAAAATCTGTGCCAGTAAATATAGTAAAAGTATATGTTTACCATTAGATCTTTAATATCTACAATTTGATATACATTTGTATTTTTATGAATTTATTTTTTATTTTTCTGACTTTTGTATTGGAAATATTTTGAACAATCTTGAATTTTTGATATTATTTTTTTACTGTATTATGTAAGCGAGTGAATGCTGTGACATACGGACGGACGGACGGACAACGGAGTCTCACCATAAAGGTTCCTTTTGCACTCTTTAGGTACTGACCCTAAAAACAGAACCCTTACAAATGCTAAGACTCGTGTGTTCGTACATCAAAGCAAGATTATTAAGACACGTGTACCAGGGATTTGAACCCGAACTTGCCCGGTTTCTCTAGATCAGATCAATAATATTCGAATTTCTACCACACCACAAACGAACTAATAATACTATACGTGGACGCACTATAAGTTTCCGGAATGAATATGAAAAAATACTATTAAAGGTACAAAATTAATTTATTGTTTTTCAAAATAATCTCCCTTGGCGTCTATGCACTTTTTCATTCGGTCAAACCAGTTTTGAAAACTTTTGTGCTACTCCCCTGTGGTGACCTCTGAAACGTGTTTTTCATAGTCCTCGACAGCCTCTTCTGGTGATGAAAATCGTTGACCGCGTAATTGGTTCTTAATTTTTGGGAACAGAAAAAAGTCACAAGGTGCCAGGTCGGGACTGTATGCAGGATGACTCATGAGTTCTACATTTTTCGTCTTCAAAAAGTCGTTTGTCTGTCTGGCCGTGTGAGAACTAGCATTGTCGTGGTGCAGGATGATACGGCGTTTACGGTTATTTTTACGGAGTTCGTCAATAACTTCCGGCAAACAAATGGTCGTGTACCAGTCACTATTCACGGTACGACGATTCTCTAAAGCAACAGTAGCCACGTGTCCAGTTTTATTAAAAAAAGAAGCAATCATCCGCTTAGATGCACTTTTCACGCGCGCCACTTTGGTTGGTTTCGGCTCATCTTGAAAGACCCATACGCTCGATTGCTGCTTTGTTTTGGGATCGTAGCAATAAATCCATGTTTCGTCACCTGTTACTATGTCCCACACCAAATTTGACGCACCTTCGTTGAATCTGGTATGCATGGCACTGCACCAAGTGACGCGGTCCGTTTTTTGAGCCTCGGTCAAGTTGTGTGGGATCCACCGCGAGCACAGCTTTCTCACACCCAAATGTTTGTGTAGGATTGATTGTATTTGACTCATGCCTATTTCTAAGGATGCGCGAATTTCATGGTAGGTCACATGCCTGTCTGTTTCAATCATACGGCGCACAGCATCGATGTTTTTGTTGGTCACAGCGGTGGACGGCCGACCATCGCGAGATTCGTCACTGAGATTGATACGACCACGCTTGAATTCTGCAAACCAGCTATAAACAGTCGTCTTGCATGGTGCTTCATTGCCAAAAGCTGTTTCAAGCCGAGTGATGCTCTGTTGAGCTGTCAAATTACACTTAAAATCGTAGAAAATCATACTACGAAAATTTTCCCGAGTTAAATCCATGTTGATGCAGACACACAATTTTTTAAATGGCGCCACAAGGTAAAAACAAAAGACAGTCAGATGAAACAAACTGCATTCTACAGCCAAAGAGTTCTATTTTCAAATGTTGCAATAAATTTTTAAATATTGTTTATGTAAGTGGCCAGTTCCGGAAACTTTTAGTGTTACCTATGTATAGACAAATAAAAAGCTACTCTCGCTAAGCGGCAATAAAGTGCTTTTCAGTTAGCACTGCATAGCGAGCAATATATGACACGAATAGATACATTTTGTCTCTCGAAGAAAGTTAAATGAGTCGTTTTATCGAGGCGTTGATCACGTGATAAAGCTCACCTGCCCAGATAATAGAATACTAGTCCTGCGTTTTCCATTGGTCAAACGTTTCTTCGCGAGACAAAACTTCTTTATTATATTCGTCCGTGTTAGCTATGCAGAACTGCATTCTAAAGGTGATCGAACCAAATTTCGGTGCAAAATGCACATCATAACATTGTTTTCCTTACTTTTGAATAAAAAGTATGCAGAAATTGCGTTTTAAAGCAATTGGCGAAAATTTATTACTAATAATAAGGTTTCCACCTCGCTGATTCTCTGATCTTCCACCGATGAACTTTAAAATTTCGCACACATGTGGTTCTCGTTCAGTATTTATTCTGGTGTCTCCAAACTGAAAAACAGTTTTATTTTTCTAGGAAAGTTGTGTTATTTTATGCATTACTTTGTAAATGATCCTACACAACAACTACAACCACGCTTCAAGTAGACTAATTTTTTTAAATGTATTCTCCCCATTATATTTTATAATCAACTGTTACTCTTTTATTATTATTATAGACAGCAAATATAGTTTCTAGCCAGGAACCCCTTCCATCCATCCATCAGCCTGTTTCGTCCACTGCTGGATATGTCCGCTTGGCGGTCCTCCTGGAAGAAATGCTCATACTCACACACGCTGGGCAGGCGGGTTGGTGAGCGCGGTGCCGAAACCCTTGCATCAGTGACGCCGCTGTCCGTCACCAGTCGGTTTATATAAGGCCCGGCAATTGGAGATGGATATATACCTAGTCGGTGCTTAAATTCTGTCACAAACAAAATTGGCTATAAAATGAAAACTAGTCATGATATTCAAAAAAAGTTTTTTTTTTAAAATGGTAATTTAATTAGCTTACATTAAACACAAAATTTATTCAAAATGATTGCCACCATTTTTCACACAAGCCTTCAATGTTCGCGGCCAATCATCAATAGCAGCACGGACCATATTCATGTCGATATCGGCCACTGCTTTAATCAATGATGACTTTAGGCTGCTCAAATTTTTGTGAGGTTTAGAACAGACCTTCTCCTCCAATTCCTGCCAAATTTTGTAATCCAGTGGATTAAGGTCAGGGCTAGATGAGGGCCAATCTTGATGCCTTATTAACTCGATATTCTGGCGCTCGAACCACTCCTGAGTTGTTTTGTCCTTATGGGCAGGTGCGGAGTCCTGTTGAAACACAAATGGCCGTCCTCCAAAGAATGTCTGGGGCAGATCTTTTACTATGCGATCTAAAACCGTGTCTTGGTACACTTTTGCACTGGTTTTGACACCTTTTTCATAAAAATGCACTTCAGTAGGGCCATAGTAGGACACTCCTAACCAAATCATGACCGATGATGGATGATGGCCGTGCTGCACTCTAGGAATGGCATTTCCAGCGGCCGCAGAGCTGGTAGCGTACACCCTGTCATTTTGTTTATTGTACTTCTCTTCGATATTAAAAATTTTCTCGTCTGTAAACAGGATATCGCGGTGTCTGTTTCTTGCGTACTGCTTTAGCAAAACTTTGCATTTTTTGGCTCTCATAGCTATCAGACGCGCGTTCAGAAGATGTCCACTTTTTTTCGGTAAGCTCGTAGTCCCAGGTCTTCATTGAGTACTTTTTTACGGTACTTCTGGTTAATCCCATCTCCAAAGCCATCAGTTTCTGCTTGCGGACGGGATTTCTTGCAATACGCGCCTTGATTGCTTTGATGACCCCTGGAGTCCTAACGGAACGAGGTCTGCCAGTTCTTTTCTCGTCATCGACACTAGAGGTTTCATTGTACCTCTTGATGGTACGGTACACGAACCTCTTCGTGATTTTTAATTTTTGAAGCAAGTTGAATATCGTCTTCGGTGGATGGCCGCAACGATGCAATGCAATTACTGCTACTCGGTCCTCTTTGCGAGTCCACTCCATCGTAAAAAATGAATGAATGTAATTGTGATTTGGCAGATTATTAATCAAAAAATATTTGAAAATCGAACACCATTTAATGTTTTTTTCTAGGTGTTCTATTTTTAAAATAAATGGCCAGTGACAGTATTTAAGAACCGACTAGGTACCGCCATCCATCGGTCCCAGGCAATGGTGGGCCGCCTGGTTTTGCCTAAGAGCTGTTCTCTTACTCTCCCCCGAATAACTTCGGGAGGATTTGCGAGTAAGATGGTGGTACCTCCACAGTTGAGCCCGGCATCAGCTCTACCACATACTTATTAACCCCTTATTTGAGGGTAAAAGCTTCATCCAACATTTTCCATTCTCAATTTCTAACATTACTCACCTCAATATTTGTTATTTATTTTTTAACTTGAAATCTTGAAAATCTATAAATTCCTGAAAGGAAGATTCTTGAAAGTTAGACTGCCAAACGAACAACAAAGTGATTCTTATATATTTTTATAAATTAAAAAGAATAACATTTAGAGTGCCCCGACTAAGCGCTACGAGTATACGTCACGCGCCGGGAGTTACGCCCCGTAGTAAATTAACCGTAGCACCGTAGAGTGTCTTGGCTGCTACGGATCTACCGTTGCAAATTGTCTACCTAAAAAAAAACATGGCTATAAAGATATTGTTGTAAAAATTGCTCATTTTTCGTGTAATAATGCATTGGCAAAATGTTATATTTTGGTGATGACAATATCTCAATAGGCCACCCGAGACAATCATGCAAGAGATTAAAGATATTTCATCCAAACGTAGGATATTGAAAATAAAAATAAAATAAAACCATAATATAATAGGACCATAAAAAGTATTTTTTTAATTAACGTGTCATATTAAATGTATATAGCATATTTTTTGTACGTTACAATCCCACTAATATTATAACTGCGAAAGTTTGGATGTATGGATGGATGGATGGATGTTTGTTACTCTTTCACGCCGTAACTACTGAACCAATTAAGCTGAAATTTTGCGTAATGTAGTTCTAGACTTTAATTTTTTCCCTTTGTACCCATGGAAAAACTGTAAAAGAGACACACAACATGGGAAACAGAGGCGCATAAAACACACATTTCACCAGCTGTGTTTACTGTAGGTAACAGTCCGAATAATATTGACTGATTTTATAGGAGTACACAAAAACTAATTCAACGCGGGTGAAACCGCGGGCAAAAGCTAGTTATCCATACTTTCGCGCATCTCATACACACAACATAACATATGTGGAATTGTATCGAATGAAACGTTATAAATTAGAGATATTTCTTTAATAAATCGGGAGCAACAAAAACACGTCTTCTATCTTCTAAATCGAGAGTGACAGCCCTCTTGAGTGTTGCCACTTTAACCAAAATCTCAACCTCCAGAAGGGAAGCGTTTAAAAAACATAAGAAAATTAAAACAATCTAATCTAATTAGTAAATAATTATACCACATTATAACCTACATATTTCTGTTTGTATTCTTAACCCGTAAAGTATATCCAAGCCCCGATCTGGACTGAAATCCTTTTACTGTTTTGATTAAAGTGTTAAAATTGAGAATTCCACAGATTAATATACCGGGTGTAAACGTATTTTTGAATAAATCCAAAGAATCTACTGATCATACTGCACTAATTTCCCAAAAATCCCCGAAAGTGAAAAAATATCTTACACATTTCCTTACTCATTTTGAGAAATCTACTGTGATTTTTTAATTTTCATTTCTTTCTTGCAATTACTTTTGCAGAAATTATTATTAGCGTGCATTACAAACTAGATAAGACCCCCTCGTGCGCGTTCAGTATGTGCCTTACGAGCTGGTTAGATCAAATAAAAATTCAACGGGCTAGTATAAGTACCTCGGTGGCGCAGTCGGTAGCGCGTTTGTTCTAATAACGAGAGGTCGCAGGTTTGAATCCTGGCTTCAAATTCTTGTCTTTAAATCTGTTTCTAATGTATCTTTTCTAGGTTGTATTGCGCTCTAATAATAATATTCAGAGTATTCCTAAGCGATGGATTTCGCTATAAAAACATAATCTAACTGTTGTAAAATGTTTCTCTGGGAAAATTGACCAGTGTGGTCCCTAGATGATGATCATTTAAGAGCCCGGTCCACGACGACGACAACTTTGATGAAAAACAATATGTTAAATATTTTTCTGGCCTTTATCGCGATGTTTTTGGAAAAACTAGACACAACACCTCTTCATATTGGCCTTCTAAATGAAGGCCTAGAATTTATTTCCTCCTCCGAATCGTTATTCATAATATCTAAGTACCAAAATAACACGCAAAGGAGAAACAATTGAATCAAATCATTTTTAGGTCTTCATTTAGATGGCCAATATGGTGATGGCAAGTATGATGGTGTATGTCCCTGATTTTTACAAAAACATCGCGGCAATGACAAGAAAAATAATCAAAATAATGCTTCGCCCCAAACGGACGGAAAATACGGAGCGGGTTCTTAGAGATATCTGTCTATTTATACTGAGTATATCAATATAATTTTGTCAACAGGTGGCAGCAAACGTGCAACAAGACTTACTGTGGCTACAGCAGTGGGGATATGGGTGCTTGCAGCGCTACTAGCGACACCCGCGTATGTTGGTTCTTACCTACGAGCATTTGTCGTGAATCCTACAACACAGGTGATACTTCCCATTTCTTAGTACCTGTAGAATTATGGCGATTTTACGTTTGCCGCCAATTTCGTTTTTGTGTATATCTCCGAAAGAAGTGGTTAGATTTCAAAAAGTTTTTGCATCCCTTTATTCATAACCAAATTTATAAAGAAATTAAGTTAGCAGACAAATCAAAATTAAAACTCCAATTAAAAAGAGAGCTGAGTTCTTGGCTTCTAGCAAAATCGTATGAGGAAGTAGAAAGTCTTTTGGATGTTATTCAGTACACAATCATCTTATTATTATTATTTTTGTTTTGTTTTGTGTTTATTAAAATAATCTTGACGTTTCAGATATAAAGTAGCAAAATTTATTTTTTAAGTTAATACCCTATTTTTATTGTTGCTAGCATTTTGTATATACTTATTTAAAATCATGCACACACATATACACTTTGTTAAATATTTATTTATTATAACATACATATTTATTTTATTAAAACATATTTAGAATAAAGTAAAACTTTAATTTAATTTAATTTATTTAAGTTAGCACGGGTGGGCGCCTTCTGGCAAAAAAACACTTGTGCATCTCATGAAACGGAAAATTCTGGTATGGGAGCACGCATATTCTATTCAGTGACGTGTATTAAGTTAGTTTGTACAAAATTTGAATATGTATAATATTTCATTAGTACTTAATGTGTATTTTAATTTTACATTACATTAGTCATTTTTTTAAGTTAACCATAGGCTAGTTTTTTTTGTACCTACTAACATTTGAGAAACATAAAATTTGTGTTTGTTAATTTGTATTTGTAAATTCTAATGCAATTTTTTTTCTATAAAACTAGATGAAACTACCAACAAAAAAAAATTTTTTTTCTTTGAGAATACATTACTTTGAATTTATTTACAAATTTTATAAATATATCTTTTCATATTTTATAATATTGTAGAAAAATATATATAACTCAACATATATATTTAAAAAAAAAGCAGGTCGGCGTAAAATTTCGGTCTAGAATTACAATCCACAATTTTTTTTATATGATACCCTTATAACTAGGTTTATAATATATTAACTAACCATATTTTTTTTTGTATGAGCCGGCAGGGGCGTGACGATCGTCACCTATATGACTTTATGGGTTAAATGCGTAACAAAATTGACTGTAGACGTAGTAGGATAATGGGGATTGGTTATTTGCAGCGTTACGTTACTTGTTCCTTTTGGCACCTTTCGGGTACGGTCCCTGAATACTACACAGAATTCAAATTTAAATTCAAAATGCTTCGTATCATCCCAGTAAAAAGAGTGGGGTTATGCGTTCCACGTGAAGGTTGGTATGCGCGGGCAGTCAACTACTTACGAGTATCTGATCAATGTAAAACTTGGACACGTGTTTTTTAAGACCTTTTTGTCTTTCCGTTGTCAGGTCGGTTACTTAATTGGAGACATTTCACTTGATAAGTTTATTCTACGTATTTTGAGTGACGACACGGCTGACGGCCCCAAGTGGGCCGAAATATATTTCAAAAAAATATTGTATCTTTATTATTCAAATTCAAACTGCAGCCTCGGTAAGTGGCCAGGACCAAGGTACAATGAACCTGTTTGCGAAATACGAAAAATTTTTTGTGCCTCTACACTTGTTCAAGAACAAACTTGGCTCAATTATTAAAGGAAGTATAAATGTTATTTTGCGCATTTCACAGAAAGAGTCATTGAACCTTGGTCCTGACCACTTACCGAGTCCCTAGTATGAATTTGGGTATACAAACGAAAGTCACCTTATACAGTTTGAATGAACCCCCTAGCTTTTTTTAATTCGGAATCACCAATAGAACAAAAAATATTCCCGGCTGTAAACAATGCACATAGGCTATATCGTATCGTATAGGTTTTGTAGAGCGTTGTCTCTGTCACCGGAAAATTAGTGCTTTTCTTGACGGTCAATATTTTTTTTTATTATGAATCATGACTCATGACAAAAGTAATAAAACATGTATTTTTTGTTTCGAACATAGAACAGTTTCCTTTGATATAGCTGGGGGTTCATTTTCAACCGGTATATTCCGGGAGGCATCGAACAATAATTTTCCTTTGACACATCAAACTTTTTGTTGACAGTTCCTGGTCTGCTACCCGTACCCAGTGGAGTGGGGGGAGGGGTACCCCCGCATGATGGTGTTGCTGCGGTTCCTGATCTACTACTCGCTGCCGCTGGCTGTCATAGCCATGTTCTACATCCTGATGGCGCGCCATCTGGTGCTAAGCACGAAGAACATGCCGGGAGAGATGCAGGGGACGCAGCGACAGGTACAGATAGACAAAGATTACATAATTTATAGTCTTTGCCCGCGGCTCCGACCGCGTTCATTCGATTACGTTTTCGGCTTGGGAGTTATTTTTTGAACATCCCTTATAGCCTATGTGTTAGGTCACTGCGATGATAATGAAAAAGCGCATCCAAATCCGTTGAGTGGCTCTGTAGTTTAAACGGAACATACTCACAGACAGACAGATAGACGGACAGACAGATAAAAATCCCAAAAATAGTTGTTTTGGCCTCAGAACAATCCTTATACTAATATTAGAATAACCCATTTCATTCAAAATTTTGCGAAAATATTTAATGTGCAGACACGACATTTTTATCACTTTATTATTAGTATATAGATAGATCTATAGATATAGATATTGTTAAGAACACCACCACTTTTTAGCACCTTTGAAATGAGGCGATGAGAGCTAGAGTGGCCTATCTTTTCCAGACACAATTAATAAATCAATTGTGTCTGGAAAAGAAAGGCCACTCTGGCTCTCATCGCTTCAAATAATCTTTGATCTCAATCTCGAAATAACCACCATGGACGCCGTTTACAAGATTCGTCAACAGACTACCCGCAAACTTCACTTATATCGTATCGTATAGGTAGTCTCAGCTTTACCACAGATTAAATTTTTACACTGTGGCTTTACTGTGACTACCGTATCAAATGTCATCTTGACATAAACTTGACGTTCCAAAGTATGGGTAATTTCATAACACTTAGCTCTACTGAGCTAAAGAGATTGCCCTAGTTTCCTCGCTTCCTCTGGTTTTGGTAAACAAAGTAATAGATAGAGATACATCGAAACTCCATAAATCAAATGATGTAGTAAAGTTTTTAGTGGATTATAAATATTTTATTGCATGCATATAAATTCTCAATTTGGTTGGCCTACAATTTGCGTCCTGTTTATATTAAAGATTTTCTTCTACGAGTATCATATAAATTGCAACGTCTATTGCAAAACTAATAAAAACCGGCCAAGTGCGTATCCAGCCACGCGCAATGTAGGGTTCCGTAGTTACCTAAATCGAAAAATGGTTCACTCACACCCACAATGTTTTTAAACGACCTATCTAACAATACCCCACACTATGGGATAGATGAGAAAAAAAATTCATCCCCAATTTACGTGTACGGGAAGTACCCTTAAAAAAAACATTTTCAATGATTATATTTTACTGTTACAGCTTTCTAGTACTAATAGTCTCTGAGCTAAGCCGCGGACAGACGGACGGGCGGACGGACGGACAGACAGACATGGCGAAACTATAAGGGTTCCATGTTGGACTACGGAACCCTAAAAACGAATATTGATGTAATGTGGGTTTCATAAAGTGAGAATGGGCATTTCTTCTAGGGGTCCTCCAAAAGCGGTAAAATCTTGGAAAGGCCAAAGTGTCCAATATTGGATTGGATAAACTAAGACAATGGATGAATGATTGTGGGTTTCATGAAGTTACATTGTTGTTTAAAGAAGATTGTAGGTGCCTTATACCTTCTGGGTGGGTTTTTGAAATATAAATCCGAAGATAAACATAGCGAAGTCACAAGGGTCCCTTTAACTAACAGCTGCGTCATGAAGTGCTTGTACATTTGTTCTACTTTTGAACGGAATTTCAAGGGCCCGGGAAAAAGGAACTTCGCAGACGGACAGCAAAGTAAAAAACGGCAATAATGTAATATTAATATGAAGGCCTTTTTGTATAACTATCACAAATAAGTCTCATTGCAAAAAAATTTGAGATCATATGTATACTGGGTGTTAATATGATGTTGTAGGAGCCGAAAACTGGCGATAGTACTCGTCCATACGAACAACTTTTACTATGGAGCCAACCCTGACATCGCGAAAAAAATCAGCTGTTCTATATAAAAGTTAAATACCTATTCGACCGATATTTATGAAACAGCTGATATTTTTTTCGCGATTTCAGGGTTGGCTTCTTAGTAAAAGTCGATCGTATGGACGAGTGCCAGTTTCCGGCTCCTACAACTTCATCCTAACAGTCTGTATAATCGCCGCTATATTATGGCACTGCTCTCTTAAAAAACCATAGCTTAAGGGTTCTTTTTTTTTTCATTTTGAGGTACAGAACCCTAAAATCAACAAAATACGCAAAAACGTGCTTGAGGGCGAACAGCGGAAGCTGCGGAGACGAAAAATCCCAAAAAGTCTTGGCCTAAAATATATTTGCGTCACGTCTAATATCAGCGCTATATTTTAGTGAACTCAACCCGTTTGTTAGGTTCCGAAAACGAATGTCTATAAAGGGTAAGATTATAAAATAGTTTGTTCACAAAGTATAAACGTTTGACTGACGATCTGTGGCGGAACTGCATAAAAAACATATCGCCACCACAAGAATGCCTAAAGAACAGCTAAACCGATTGGGCTGAAATTTAACATGCAGATCAGGAATTAGCACGTTGAACGTCGCAGAAGTGCTGGGTACGAACACTTGGGTTGCAACGCTGAGTTTTCGAACGGGTTTGGCCGTGTTGCTACACTCCAAACGTCACGTCATTTGAAGTTAGATTTATTATCGTTGTTTATTTGTCATTTGTTAGGAGGTAGAGCTAATGCCGGGCTCGACTGTGGAGGTACCACCATCTTACTCGGAAATCCTCCAGAAGTTATTCGGGGGAGAGCAAGAGAACAGCTCTCAGGCAAAACCAGGCGGCCCACCATTGCGTGGGACTGATGGATGGCGGTATATCCATTCCCAATTGCCGGGCCTTATATAAATCACACTGGTGACGGGCAGCGGCGTCACTGGTGCAGGGGTTTCGGCACCGCACTCACCAACTCGCCTGCCCAGCGTGTGTGAGTATGGGCATTTCTTCTAGGAGGACCGCCAATAGTGGTGAAAACCTGGAAAGGCCTATGTCCAGCAGTGGACGAAACAGGCTGATGGATGGATGGATGGATGGATTTGTCATTTGACGTGCTTATAAGAACCTTGCGAACCCTGCTCAGAGTTAAGGTTGAAAATCTCGACACTGGTGTAGCAACACTGCCATTTTTGAGCTGTCGGTGTTGAGACCCGTGTTTATTTTTGAACGGGTTAGTGTTGCAACCCGGGTAGTGAACAGAACCCGGTGTGAGTTTATGAACGACTAACTGCAGAATGCGTCCCACGTGAGAAATTCCGTTTAAGCAAAGAAGCCCAGAGAAGTGGTTACAGGCTGCAGTTCTTCCGTAGATTTTTGCAGAAGTACCTTTAGCAGAAGCTTAAATCCGTTTTACTGGCCTTTTTTTTCAGATGCGAGCTCGAAGGAAAGTCGCGCTGACAGTTCTTGCATTCGTCGTGGTTTTCGCGGCGTGCTTCCTTCCCTTGCATGTCTTCATGATGTGGTTCTATTATTGGTAAGTCAGTTCAAATGTTTACTATTTATCGCCCTTGCTTGACCACGTCTGTGGCCTAGTGGGTGAGTCTCGGTGAGTGAGAATCCCGATGTTGCCGGTTCGAATCCCTTAAGGCTTGGTCCATGGTGCACGATAATCTTACTGAGTGATTTTGAACTTCAGTATGTAGTCAGAAAGTTTACAAAAAACGCTCGCTTCGCCGAGCACGCGTAATCAGTGAATTTTTGAGGTTTTTCTAGATTTTAAGAAAAAGTATTTTTTGTAGGAGGTTTTTCCCCTGACATTGGAAAATTAACCATGTTTTCTTGTTATAGCAGTAATTTCAGACATAAAACTCAAGCTGTTTAGATATGTGTAAAACAAATTAGTAACTTAATTAGGCATCTTTTTCAAAAAAAAAAAACTGTCGAGTGGATAGAGTTATGAGTTTGTCCAATTAGGTAAACAACCTGACAGCGGAAAGATAAAGGTCTGAAAAAACACGTGTCCAAGTTTTACATTGATCAGATAAGTAGTTGGCTCAGCATATTAAAGCATAAACCGTTGAAAGACCAAAGGCAAAGAATTTGAATTTTTGGAGTCATTTTACTACTATCAATTGTTTGATAAATTAGTTTAGAACAATTCTGGAAATTATGTTGGTTGAAATAATTTAGAATTATTTTTAGGATTATATTCATGCATTTCCTAACGCTTATTCTCAGTTTATCCTTTTTACTGCGTTTCCTACTGAAAAATAACCTTTTCTCTCCAACCTTTACCCACCTATTCTGAAAACTGCGGTTTTCCTGCCATAATACGTATAGAAGGATTTCTTGGATTTTCAACTAAAACAGGCGAAATTTAGCGAAGGAAATAGAACGATTGCACGATGACGGGATGGTCTTATACATTAGATTCCTTCCCACAATTACCTACCAAAATCCATCTTAATAGAATGGAATTTTTGCCTTCCGGATCAAAAAGGATGGATTAGTCTTCTATTTTCGGAAAATTATTTTTTTCAGCGCAAAGCAATATTTAAATATCCATTCGTCGATCAAATTTGATCGAAGTATCCATGGCTCAGACATAGATACCTAAAACTTAAATAAAATGTAAAAAATATAACGTAAATTTTTAGGGTTTCACGTTTATTTTTTTGAACTCATCGAGAAGTACCTCAAAACATTTTGCGATTTCGTGTCCATCGACAAAGAAGAATTTTTCAAGTTATGAAGAAAGCGTTAACAATTTTACGAATAAAAAACCGGTCAAGAGCGTTACGGTTCCGGAATTCGACAGTCTTGGGAACAGTCAGGAAGAAGAAGTCAGGTTCGATTCTTATCTTAGGGGTCGCCAGCAGTGCATACGCTCGGATGAGGTTACCTCGGAGTGGAGCCAACTATCTGCTGGTGTTCCTCAGGGTGGCGTCCTCTCCCCTCTCCTGTTTTCAATTTTTATTAATTCTATCTCTGAAGTACTTTCTTGCAACTACCATCTTTATGCAGACGATCTACAGCTATATCGACACTTTGTAGTATCTGAAATTGATACTGCAATTTCTCTAATAAATGAGGATATGGGTCATGTACAGAGATGGGCCGAATCTTATGGGCTCTTAGTGAACCCTACAAAATCTCAGGCAATTATAATCGGCAGCAGACATATGACTAACCTCCTGAACAAACCTACCATTATGCAAGTTTCCTATGACAATACTTCTATTGTATACGCTGAAACTGTGAAAAACCTTGGTGTTATTTTTGACTCCAACTTATCCTGGACTGCTCACGTCAATGAAGTTAGTAGAAGAGTTTTTGCTACGTTTTACTCCCTCAAGCGTCTCCAGCGATTTCTGCCCTTTAGGACTAAGGTCACTCTTGCACAAACCCTTCTATTGCCAATAATTGATTATGCGGATGTGTGTTTCCTAGATGCCAATGAAGAGTTGCTTAACAAACTAGAACGTCTCCAAAACCTGGGCATCCGGTTTATCTACGGATTGCGTAAGTTTGATCACGTGTCTCATTACAGGGAAAAGCTGAAATGGCTTTCTATTCGTCAGCGACGAAATTTCCACATTCTGTGCAGACTCTTTAACATCCTTTGGAGTCCTTCTACCCCTCCATATTTGCGTGAATGCTTTGACTCCCTTTTTTCCAAAGACAAACAGAACAGACCACACACAGTATCCCTTTTAAAAACTCCATGTCACAACACGGGTGCTTTTGGGAATTCGTTTACGGTGACATCCATCAAACTCTGGAACTCGCTACCGCACACGATTCGCGATTGTCAAACGATCAGCTTATTTAAGAAGAAACTCAAAGAGCACTATTTATGAATATTTTTATGTAAATATGTTTATGTTCTTATTTAAAACATAATATGTATTATGTAAGTACGTTTATGTAGGTATATGTCCATTTATATACACATTATTTAAGTATGTGTATTAAAGATTTGTATATATTACTTTTATTATTATGTAATAAATATTATACTTATTTATTTAGCGAGTATGTTAAGGCTAGTTTTAAGTCGATATTGTTTCCAAATTTGTTTTCCTTTTTTTTTAAATCATTTATGTGGGTATTTTTCTTTATGTGTGCACATAGGACTATGCACTTTTTTACCAACATGTCCATAGCACCTAGGTTTTGCTGTTAGAAATCTCTTTCAGAGATAAGCTCGCCTATAGCACATTTAATTTAAGACTACTTGTAAATATTAATAACTGTGTGCAATAAAGAATATGAATATGAATATGAAGAATTTAAAATCTAGCTTATAACTGTTTATGATAACTAAAAAAATATTGATTGTACCACAAAAGACTCAAATATTTTTATACCGTACTCGAAATAAAACTCGTGGATGAAAAATTTAATTTTGTCATTTTGGTATCGTGAATTTCTCACCCGCTATATTTTTCCTGTAATATTTACGTAATCCCAAATTACCATGATTTTGTTCATATTTTTCGGTTCATTAGCTTCAGAAATAAGGGGGGGACATGCATTTTTTGTGGTTTTGCAAAAGATTTTTCGGGAAAGTGTATATTTTTATAATCAGCTCTTTATTATCTACAAATTGATAGGTACCCATATTGATTTTTTTTAAAATATATATATTTTTTATATTTTACATTTTGTTATATTTCTCTTTTGTTATCAGCTTTTTTAATTGCTATAGCTGTCTTGTAATTGGCCAGTTATGACGTATGATCGTCATTTTTTTCATATTTTTCGGTTTACCAGTTTCGGAAATAAGGGGGGGGGGGGTTATTGTGGTTTTTCAAAGATTTCTCGAAATCGGTGACAAATACCTATAGTAAAAGTATATATTTTTACCATCAACTCTTTAATATTTACAATTTTATACAAATATTGTATTTTGAAGAATTTATTTTTCATTTTTCTCACTTTTGTATTGAAAATATTTTGATAAATATTTTTTTTTTATATTGTGTTATGTAGGCAAGTTAATGCTATTTTTGTGGAAAATTTCAAGTCTTTATCTTTACTGGTGCTAAAGACGGACGGACAACGGAGTCTCACCATAAAGGATCCTTTTGTACTAAGTACTTAAAATTTAAAATATTTTCGTCTTCTCGAACTAAGTCCTAAGCCCATGCGTGTCAGACACGCACTTATCCAATCATTAGAATATTGCAAGAAAAACTTCAAGTTGAAGACTACTTAAATAAATACTTGTAAACATCGTCCTAGGAATTTACTGGTATAAGGCGGAGTACTTTTCGCTCCCGTTAACCAGTTTTCCAGATTAGCGTCTCTGAATTCAGCTCAAAGTAAGTTCAACCTAAAATAGAATAACACGCTAATAATATTATAACTATGACGACATTATGAAATACCGCAAAAGGGTGGAGTACGAGGAAAGCTTCTTAGCTTAAATAAACTTTGCTATTATTCTGACATTTTCATTACACTTTAGGCATTCGAGTTTATGTGCTGTGATCCTGTCACATCAAAGGATTCTCGTAGTTGTAGCTGTACTCAGGTTTTTTTAATCAACACGTATAGTACTCGTGAGTATTCTAAGTGTATCAATTTAATCACTATTTAAAAAATAATTTGGCCAAGTCCGTGTTGGACTCGCGCACCAAGGGTTCCGCACCACCACTTGCAGTAAGATGGTTGTAGCCCCACACTGAAAAAAAAATCTAAATAGAACAAGCTATTGTTAACTGTAAACAAGATCTTAACTCCATATGAGCGCAACAAGATGTCAGTTTCCTCAACGATCATAAAATCATTGGAAACAACCAAAAAGTTTGTTAATATAGCCAAAATTGATAAACAAGCCTCTTGATGGTAAGCTATTTGTTTCAGTGCACAGTCGAGCCCGGCACCAGCTCTGCCACTTTTTAGTGTTCCGTAGTCCGACAAGGAAACCTTATAATTTCGTCATGTCCGTCTATCCACGGCTTAGCTCAGAGACTAGCTGTAATTTGGCATGAGTAAAATTCACAGAAGTAGTATAGTATCGGGTGTAAATAGAGTGCGACCATTTAATGAAACCACATATTTTACCGACCCTACTGAACCACTTTTCCCAAGAGTCATACCCGCGGACACCCTTAGTTTAGGAAATAATTGAGTTGAACACGGACGACGCTCTCTCTAAACTCGCCGGTATGTCGGTGCGTCAAGGTTCACGCGTTTTTTTTGGAACTCAATTATTTCCTAAACTAAGCGTGTCCGCGAGTATGACTCTTGGGAAAAGTGGTTCAGTAGGGTCGGTAGAATATGTCGTTTCATTTAATGGTCGCACTCTATTTACACCCGGTATACATATAATGAAATTAAAAGGAAAACTATCACAGCTAAATAGGCTTTACCAGTTTACGAGTATAGGTCGCGCCAAACTTTTAGTCCCCTCTAAACACGACAATGTATGGCCGAGACCGAGACCGAGAGGTTCGGCTATAAATTGTACCGAGACTTGCCGAGATCGAGACCGAGACCGAGATCTTGGTTGGACCTTACATAATATAGGCCCGCTGAGCTAATTTGATTTATTTCCGAGAATAGTTTTTGCAATAAGCTTTGTACTGCACACTTTACTATTTTCACAAAATTCTAACACTTAACACCATCGGCGCACGAAAGAAAAAAAATTGAAGTTATTTATTTGTCACAAAAATACATACTCACAAGTAGTTACAAAAAAAAACATTCAGGATATTAAATTTGTTGGCAAAACGGAGTACTTTCAGCATGGGCTGTAAGTTGAAGCCGAGTTAGGGGCAGCGCTGAGTTTCAGATTACGCCACCTCTCACAGATCTTAAAACACATCGCAGGTAGGAGGTACACAAGAAAAAAAACAATCTGAGAATGATAACGACCCAAATAAATTAATTACTTATATCTTTTAATTATTTATGTATTTTAAATTGAATTATACGAGGTGCTTTGTATACCTATATAATTAGAAGTTCTACGTTTTGTGCCCGCGCGTTTGAGAACAAAGAAATATAATTAAACGAAAGTCACTTATATGTTTGATTAGCAAGATTCGAACTATCCTCTCTTACCGGCCAGTGTGTGTAAAGGGCCTGATAAGTACGTCACAGCTTAGATGTAGCTCGGTCAAACTAAAATAACATAACACAAACTCTAACTTTATGCCCGCCTTCTCTACTGCTGTATGTTATTCAAAACTAGCCTTTTCCCACGACTCGCACTTTTCACTTTCTGCCCCGTTTTTGTTTTGTGCGTAATTTTATGAACATCCCTTACTTACTATTTATATGTTAACGATAACAAAAATATACCGTATCCAAATCCGTTAAGTGGTTCTCGAGTTAAAACGGAACATACATAGAGATAGACAAGCAAAAATTATAACATTGTGGTTTGGGCCTAAGAATAATAACGCAGTTCGTTTAAAATTTCGCAAAAATATTCAATGTATAGACACGACTTTTCTACTTATTTATTATTAGTATAGATATAGATTTTCTCCATACTGGCCCGTCTCATTTCGCATAGAAGAGTAATACAATGCTGTCACCAACACGTACAATCCATTGGGTTGTACACTACAGGCCAACTTTTCACCCTTATTACAATCGCAGTAGGGACGAAGAGAGGGTCCCGCAATTTTCCTCAAAAGTACATATCCAGATCACGTAATCGTCCCGGCTTTCGGACTTTTTTTATGGACACTAGACCAGACACTTCAATGGACGCGCGATTTCGAAAATAGAGTTAAACCGTTATTTGCTGCTAAAACACTTAATTTAATTTTATAGCTATAACACTGTAGCATGCTCTTATATCGCGCGAGTGGCATATCTCGCGGCGCTACTTGGCCTTTATTGCGACGATTGAGGTAACAGTTATATCGCTTATTTTGACAGATGTGCACGATAAACGAAGTCGCACGTTATACTGGAGTATTTAATACGAAAGGTCTTCATTTTTTAGCATCAAATAAAAGTAAAAATTTAAATATGTAAAATATAATTTCATAGCGTAAACTTATGATCCCTGGGTACTCTTTCTTTGCCTTATGGGCCTATTATAATACTTGACATTGAGCACCTCATTTTACATCAAGTGAAACCAAATTCAAGACGTTTCATTATTGTTTAAAAATGGCGTGCTACGACAAACGAAATATCATGTTTCACACAAAAAGCTATATTCACGGTGAAATTAATGGGTATTTTAAAAATGTAAGACATTTTTGACCTTAAATTGAGATCAGTTATATACTGATCTCAATTTAAGGTCAAAAATGTCTTACAAATATCATTGCACCTTTGGAGGTAGTATTTTTTTCTTTCAAATTGATGAGATTTTATGGGATTTCGTTTTTGCCACATTTAGTACCTAGCATTAGTCCTAAACTTTACGGTGTATTTATAAAACATGGGCTATAACAGGCTTGCGGGCTTGGTTTTTTCCTGCATGGGGCTGCGTAACGTTTCCATTAGATAATTTGGTGCATGAGACTAGACACCAAAGAATGTCTGTTAAAACGTGATCTATATTATAAGCCATGTTATATTATCTGTGGCGGCCATGTCATGTTCTGACCTTTATTCTATACATGGAAATGGAGGTATGACCTTTTCACAAACAAAATGACAGAAATAAGACAAAAGTAAGCTGTAACAATTACTTTTGTTTTCGCGGTAAGCCAAAACGCTAGGGAAATACAATTATAAAAAGAAAAGAAAAAAAATTGTAAAAAGAAATCGTCGGTTCAGGATTTAAACCGATGACCTGTTGCTTACAAGACAAGTGCTCTCCTAACTGAGCCACCAAGGTTCTCACCTGGATCGTTGGATATGTATTTCCACCTTAAACTCGATTTTTTAGGGTTCTGTACCCAAAGAGTAAACCAACGGGACCCTATTACTAAGACTCCGCTGTCCGTCCGTCCGTCCATCTGTCACCAGGCTGTATCTCATGAACCGTGATAGTTAGATAGTTGAAATTTTCACAGATGATGTATTTCTGTTGCCGCTATAACAACAAATACTAAAACCAGCCAAGTGCGAGTCGGACCCACGCACTCCCATACAACAGATATGATTTTTTTGCCGTTTTTATAGATAATGGTACGGAACCCTTCGTGCGCGAGTCAGACTCGCACTTGGCCGTTTTTTTTGTGTATGGTTGGGCCATTGGTATTACATACTAACCGATCAATGCAGGTGTATAAATAATTATTTTTTCTAATATTTCGATGTTTCTAATATATCTTTTTGTGGGATTCCTTTTTTAGCTGGACTTAATTTCCAAAGATTTAATTTTTGAAATATTAAGATTAAAATAAAATAGTCTCGTTTCCAAACCCACAACATGTGATTGTTTTTCTTATTTACTTTTTATTTTAAAATGTAAAAAAGCAATCACAAATTGTGCGTTTCGGAACGGGACTTGCAGCAACCAACTTAAGAAATTTTAATACATAGATTCATTTATTCGTTTTTTATTTCTACTAGGTATCCAATATATTATGGAAACGTAAGTTAACTTAAGTGAAAATGAAAAAAGAAAATGAAAATAATTTATTTCTGTAACATAAAAACTTTACATAATGCGCTGGGGTAACTCTAGTAACTTACCTTTAAGTTTGCGAGTTCTACCTCTAAAATATACATGCTAGATTTTTTAAGAAATAAGCTGTTCGGTAAATTTTGGTCAATTATACGTACATACGCGTAAGAGTATGTCCTTTTATATGTAAAGGGAATAAGGGATTTTACCGTGATTTCAGAGTCAGCTCCATATTAAAAAAAGGTTATAGACGATTATATCTTTAGTTTTCAACTCTTCAGTGAGTAAAAGCCCAGATATTTTGTAAATAAATTTAAGAACGCTATATAATTTTCATAAATTTATCCTTATTTTTAACGTCTATTCGGCCAGTGATGGAACTGCTTAATATGATATTGATAGGTATGTCTATTTTAGAAAAATCTTAGATATAAGGTGCTATTTGTATTTCTTGTCACAGTGGCTATGTCATGCAGGTACTTGGTGAGATAGGGCTGCTGACTATGTCCGCCCGGTCTATAAGGATAAGCATGTAGCTAATGCGATACAAAAGGAAGCGAGGTATCTAAAAACATCAAATTGCACCGTCTTCATACCAGCAAACCACCCGACGGAAACTTCGATAACTATAGGAAAAAACTGGCCAAGTGCGAGTCGGACTTGCGCACGAAGGGTTTCGTACCATTATCTATAAAAATGGCAAAAAAATCATGTCTGTTGTATGGGAGTGCCCAGGTCCGACTCGCACTTGGCCGGTTTTAGTATTTGTTGTTATAGCGGCAACAGATATACATCATTTGTGAAAATTTCAACTGTCTAACTATCATGGTTCATGAGATACAGCCATACAGACGGACAGCGGAGCCTTAGTAATAGGGACCCGTTGGTTACCCTTTGGGTACGGAACCCTAAAAATAGCACAGACAGCTTAACTGTGAATCACTGAACGCGCTAGTATTCCCAGATTAAAAATTACAAAAATTAACTTAAGGACATCTGGAATTCGGCTCTTCTTTATTTTTCTTTTGTCGCCTAATTTATAGAAGTTAGCCTAATCAAGGCTGATTAATTTCTCAAATAGAAAGAGCAAACATCTTGAGATGTTCGCCTTTCTTAAAACTTCTTCTAAGTCCTCTTAACAAGAAGAGCGGCTCAGGCTCCGTAGTACTATCGAAAAAAGTTATCAAAGGATCATGGCAGTTGGCGGCCCGCAATTTTCTCGTTTTAACGGCATGTTCAAGAAATCAAAGTGTGTGCATTATACAAGGCGCAAAAAGTTATATCTTGGAACAAATTGCATGATTTTTTAAAGTCCGGGGGGGGGGACAAAGTAAGTTTTTCTGAAAAATTAATCCAAATAAATGGTTTTGAACGTACGAATGACTGCCATCTTGATAACTGTCGATGGCTAGAGTTCACGCCACTACTGAATTCTTGCGACGAAGTCCTTATGGGCTTTGGAATATAAACCCAAATGCCATAATCCATCGGACTTCAGTGGTGGCGAGGACTCTATGATTGACCCATAGACTTAGGATGGATTGACCAATGAGTTTAACGAAACTTTTTATCTGTCTCGATCTTTTGACCAATGAGTCATAGTGTGCCCACACTCAGCGGGACCCCATGTCCTATGACGATGTTAGTAAAAGTTAGTTCCAAATCGGTTCTATCGAATCCAATCAAATTTTAATGAAGGATACAATTTTACAGGTGACCTCCAGCCAGCAACTCCAAATGAGTGCGGAAATTTAGTTCTACTTCCCCGTATTGTGCTAAGTGATAACAAGTTTCTAACATGTATTATTTCGATAATAATTGGGTTTGAAACAACCTCCAGCCAGCGGACAGCTTTTTCGATATTTAAGCGAAAACCAAAATTTTATTAGTACTCAATTATATAAAAAATTCAGACATTTAAAATTTTAGTCTCAGGTAATATTTCCCTTGGAAAATTTTCCACAAAAGTCATTATCTTGTTTTAGCTTCACAAAAAAAGAAATTTTTAGTTTAGATTTAAAAGGTTACTTAAGGATTCGAAAGCCAGCAAAAGGAAAAAAGGTAATAATTAAATAGGTTAAATTAGTAACGCAAATATTGCAACGCTACAACCTTCTACTTGCGTATCATATTTATTTCTTTCGTCACTCTTTCATTCAGTTTCTCTGTATTTGCAAACCACAAAAGCATTCCTATTTTTACGAGTAACAGATTTCTTAAATTGAAACAAACTGCCTTGCATTAAAGCAGATTTATTAAACCCAAATATTATTATTTCCCCAGACGTTAGAATATATTAACTTTGTTGCAGTAAAAAGTATCTTGAAGTTATTTATTTGTAACGAGACAATAACAAATTAATTGACTCAAGAAACAGCGATCCTTATAATTCGTAGTTGATATTTTTTCTTGAATAACACTTGAACTGTTTGTTTCACAAATTTTATTATTCCCAATTAGTCTCGCCTCATCGGCATTCTCAAGGGTTATTAATTATGTATGCGTATAGGTATACCAGAGTCCAGAATTTGATGGCAAATAGGGAAATTAAATTTTGGAAAACATCACTGGGGTAATTGGATTAAGACATCTTGACACTATTTATTTTATTTTTCAATCATATGATAAGTAGTATTATTGAACATGAAAAAATCTATTTGAGATGTTGCATTTATTTATAAACTTTACATATTTTGATGAAAATAAAAAATGAAATCAATCGTGTTTTGCTTAAACACAAATTTATTATCAATCAGATTTATAGTTTAATATAATGTCAATTTGGAATCAATTTCTCCGTGACCCATTTTGTTGTCTTGATTCATGTTATGATGGTAATCAGCAGAAACTTTTTGATCAATAAACTTGGCAACAATGGCTATTTTTATCCATTAGTGTATATGTCCGGGTAATACTAGATAGGGTAAACCTAACCTTTTTTTCAGACTTTACCCGACTTCGGGCTTTACCCGTAACATATACAATCACACAAATCCTATTTATGCCAGGTACCAAGGTCCAAGCCTAACCCATGGTTTATGCACGTAGAATGAATGGCAACAACCACTAAAGTCAATAAAAACTCGCAGTTTGATAGCCAGTGTTCATAGGCAAATAATTTTTCTTGGAATTGAGAAAATTTTTTCTTCATTTAAATAAAAGTCAAGATAAAATAGCACTAGTTTTGGATTTGGTTGATAAAGTTTAAAACTAAATATTATCATATCAGAAAAAGATACATTCTTAATTTTAGTAGTATGTTTTAATATTCATTATAGAGTTTACACATATTTATCTAGATATACACATAGTCCGGGAGGTACCATTACAAAAGTCAGCCGGCTGATATTGACATTGACATCGATCGTAGATCTCACATGACTACATGACTAATATGTGAATCGACCGTCAGCTGCTCAAGTAGCGGTGGGTGTGGGT
This sequence comes from Ypsolopha scabrella, assembly GCA_910592155.1. Classification (NCBI taxonomy): domain Eukaryota; kingdom Metazoa; phylum Arthropoda; class Insecta; order Lepidoptera; family Ypsolophidae; genus Ypsolopha; species Ypsolopha scabrella. The sequence continues at coordinate 21,440,927 of OU342977.1, forward strand.
GCGAGAGGTTGCAAAAGTGGTAAAAAAAAAGTAATAGTAAGCCGGCTAAATCTTTTCTCGCCGATAGTAGACATCATACAGAGCTGAAAAAAAATCGTCAGCTGCATCGTGGAGGGGGGATGATGCGTCAGCTACTCGCATGAACTTTTTTGCATTTTAGGTAGTGTTTTTACGCCGATAGATTGCCATCTTTTTCAATAGATCTAGAATGAGTAATAAGAGAACCAAGCGTCAGCTGACACACCCGCGATGAGTGTAGATGTGGGAGGTTACGAAAGTGCTAAAAAAATAGTAATAGTATGCCGGCTGAAACTTTTCTCACAGATAGTTGACATATCATACTGAGCTGAAAAAAAATCGTCAGCTGCATTGTGAAGGGGGGATGATGCGTCAGCTGCTCGCATGAACTTGTAAAAAAACACACGAGGACTACACTCGTTCAACGCACGGTTCACCGACGATTTTACGACCGGGCGTGACGTGATGGGTCAGACAGACTGAATACAACATATGCCCCTATGGGATTTAAATCGAGGATTGAATAACCCATAAAATACGATACCTTCATTCACCAAATTGACGTCATTTCCAAAAACAATGTACACAGAAATTTAAGCGCTTATAACTGGTTGGGAATTTGGGTTTACTTTGTGCCGCCGCTGCCTTGCAAAAAAGTAACGGCTACAGAAAATTAACCGCTAATAATCGATTATAACATATTATAACCGATTGACATCGAATGTCTTCAAAATTTCTGTATTAGGTTTATTTTTGGTCTTCGTAAATTCGATCACATATCTAAATTCCGCTCTCGATTAAATTGGCTTCCCATTAGTCGTCGCCGTAATGCTCATATCCTGTCTCTCTTGTATTCTGTGTTGAATAATCCTTCAACTCCCTCTTACCTAAAAACTCGGTTTCGATATCTTCATGGTACTCATGACCGCATTTTACGGTTCTCTCAGAAACTGCTTCTTACCACGCCGATGCATTCATCGTCTTTCTTTAATAATTTGTTTTCAGTCCAAGCTGTTCGATTGTGGAATGATCTTTTTTTACTTATTAGAAGAGCCCCTTCCCTGCCTGCCTTAAAGAGACTAGTCAAACATCATTACCTTTCACTCTGATTACATAAATATTATTTCTCTTTATATATGTAAAGTATATATATTATTATTAGCATGTAAATTACCATTCATAACAATATATATTTACCAATATGTATGTATATATCCATTAATATACATTTATATATCTATCAATATATTTATATATCTATTACCTATACACAAATTTAATACACCGCCATATGAGTTATCCTCTTGACCAGTTTCTTCCACCCAAAGGTTGTCTGGAAGAGATCGCTTTAAGCGATAAGGCCCCTGTTTGTATTTACCCAATAAGTTAGATTAAGTGTTACATTATTTTTTGTTTCCTTTTTTTTTTTGGTGTACAAATAAAGCTGTATTGTGGTTGTTGTTAAGAATTGCGGGCGAGCGGCGGCTCAACCCCACGCTTACCCCCTTACACCCATCATCACGCACAGATACGTTTTTATATCGGTACCGAAACGGGAAAACGGTGAAATAACGGTACAGAATTCAAAAGGGTGTATTAAGGGCTATCGCTAATTTCGGTAAGTTTATCGGTTGTCGGTACTGTTTTCAACCCCTGATTTAAATCCACGACCTTCTTATAGTCGAGGCCCGAACTAATAAACCTGAACTCCTTTCTTAATTGCAGTCCCACGGCACAAGAAGACTACAACGGCTTTTGGCATGGTCTGAGGATCGTCGGGTTTTGCTTGTCATTCCTGAACAGCTGTGTCAACCCTATCGCCCTCTACTGCACTAGTGGCATCTTTAGGAAGCACTTTAACAGGTATATCTTTATTTTTATTTACAATGGGCTTACGCTTAGCCATTGGAAATCGTCAATAATAAAGAGGGTCAGTGTCATATAACAACCTACTAATTGTACTTAGGTTTAGATAATCATACAATGACAAAAAGGCTGGAGAATCACAGCATACTACGGCCACTCGGATAATAAGGAAAGCTGATTCTTAAGGCTTTAATTTTAGTGCTGTCAAAACTACTTTGCAAAAAAACCGGCCAAGTTCGTGTCGGGCTACGCGCAATGTAGGGCTCCTTAGTTGCCCAGTACATTTTATAAGTTGGTCTACTAATACAGAAGATCTAGTCCGCTCGGAAGTTGCTCTCCCGAAGAACGGCCCATACATTGTCGTGTTTTATTTAATAAAAAGGAACGTCAATAATAACAACAAATTAGGTGGTAGAGGTGATGCCTGGCTCGACTGTGGAGGTACCACCATCTTACTCGGAAATCCTCCCGAAGTTATTCGGGGGAGAGTAAGAGAACAGCTCACAGGCAAAACCAGGCGGCCCACCATTGCCTGGGACCGATGGATGGCGGTATATCCATCCCCAATTGCCGAGCCTTATATAAATCAGACTGATGACTGGCAGCAGCGTCACTGGTGCAAGGGTTTCGGCACCGCACTCACCAACCCGCCTGCCCAGCGTGTGTGAGTATGGGCATTTTTTCCAGGAGGACCGCCAAGAGAGGCGAAATCCTGGGAAGGCCTATGTCCAGCAGTGGACGAAACAGGCTAAATGGATGGATGGATGGAATAATAACAACACAAACATACAAAAATAACAAACGAATGTGGCCTAGATCTGGTGTTGCCATTAATAATAGGCGTACACATCATTATCAAATACGAAACATAATATTAAACATTATCATTTTTTACAATAAACCAGATAATATAATTGTAATAATAATAATAATAAAAACTACAAATACATGATGGAAAATAATAATTTCAATTACAACACAAATCTTTAAAAATATATATATATTTTACATTTCTTGATAAGTTTCCATACATAAAAATAAAAATAATAATTTTAAATCTAAACTAGGCTATAAAAGAAAAAAACTACAAACTAAACCTACGTATCTAAAACAGAAAAACTAAATTAAGTAAGAAACATTTTCCAAACCGCTGCCGATTTAAACATAAAATCTAAATAAATTAAATTCAATTTGTTATAAATTACAAAAATTATAATTTAATTACAATTTTAATTTTACAAAAAGAAAAATTTATTTTGAAATTGACCTATTTGAATATTAATATTATTGGAAAATAATTGTATTACATAATTTTAATTACAATGCAATATCTTATATTTAAAACTCTTAATTGTATCATTAAAAATATCCAGCGAGCGAGATTTCCAAATTTTATTATCATTTTTAAAAGGTCTTATATTTCGTGCATTGGTTAGTCCTACGAGTTGGAATCGTAAATGTGTCCATCGTAACCCGTCGAGAATGAAGACGAGGAACGGCTAGGGTCATACTGTCAAAAATCTCATCACACAAAACACTACCATCAATCACCTTAGTGTAAAAAGGACAATTCAAGCATTACTCTACGATCGGACAACTTTTTTGATTTGAAAATTCACACTTGGTTCGATTACAAATACTAGGGGAGATATCAACTAGGTGTCTAGTAAAAGATCGTTGGGTGGATTCGATTCTATTTGAATGTTCAGCATAGCATAGGGTTCCAGATAAGTGATCCAAACTCAAGGGTACTGCGAACCAGTGCAGTATAGTGATCTTTGACTGGATAAAGAGGGGACTAAAAGTTTGACCTGCCCCCTGATTCTGTATTGCAAATTCAGTTGCCAAACCGAGTGCCTATCGTTGAAATGACATTACAATTCGTAAATAGTTCAAAACTCATGTTTATTTTGGAAGTTAATTTTTTTTATGTTTTTGGTAAATAGCAACCATAGATGGTAACCGACACTGAGTTACATAATTGGCCCACTGTACTCGTAAACCTGTAGAGCCTACTTAGCTGTGATAGTTTTCCTTTTAACTTCATTATAATATATATACTACACGTACAGCAAAGCGTGGACCGACGACCTGAAGGACGACGTGGGAGGCGGCTGGCTAGCTGTTCCTTGTCGGACTACTGAACCCTAAAAATTGTTTTAACAGCACTAATCTCTTGTTAGATAGAAATAAACATACTCGTACATTCTAAGCAGCGCGGCTTCGTTACGTCTCGTGCGCAGAGAGCAATGTATATCAGTTTATTTAATTGTAAATAAATATATTTTTTACTTTACCAGTATTGGCCTTAAATTATTGTAATTTTATTATATTTAAAACACAGTTACTAAAAAAATACAAAAATTAACGAAATATTTCGACTCCTTCAGTGGAGTCGTCATCAGTTTATTTAATTGAAATTCAATTTTATTTACAAGTTTTAATAATATCCATTTAGTTACGTACGAAACCAGACATCTTTCTTTAATATACAGTTGCAGTGTAATCTATACACTTTCGGAATATACAAGGATGGCACTTATTATCGTGTTTTATGGTTCTTAAATAAAGTTGCACATGAAGCTTCGTCAGGTTAAGGCCGTGTGGGCGACTAAGTGAATTTCAGGAAATTAAAATGGATTGGTTTTCTTTGTCATGTTTAGAGGGCGAGTAAACGCATCTGGCTTAGTTTATGTAGTTCATTGATTCGCTTATTGTAATTAATTAATTAATCGGCTAAATAAATTGTAATTATTCAGCGCATGTGAAGTTGACATTTGGAGAGACTAGATATTTAGGCTTTTCCTTGGGCAACTTAAGTAACTCAGAACTAGAGCCTACTCTTTTCTAACGCAAACTAGTAAAATAGGCCGTTTTCATAAGTTTCTAATTTTACTACCCGATTCAATAAAACTTCTCAGAACTTTCATAGTGCGTGGGCTAAAATTACAAGTTCTGAGATGGAATAAGTCTTAGAAAATACCAATTTCTGGCAATAAATTATACATAATTAGGTATTTACGTTTACTTTTAACGTCTTCAGTATTTATACAGGCTATATTTAAGTCGCTAATAACTGGAGATAGCATTCGCCTACAGTAAGTAGTCTAGTAGTCTATACGAAGAACTTGTATTGTGGTGATAACCCTATAATCACGAACAGTTCAGTCAAATTTACATACCAGCTGTAGTTTTTGGCTTTACAGCGGCTACAAAACTAGACTGAATAATGTCACCGTAGGATTGTAAAATCCGATAGTTCATAATTTCACTAGTCAGATTATAATTTCCCTCTGGGTTTCTGTTAGGTAATTTAAACTAACCTTACCTTGTGAAATTATAAACTATCGGATTTTACAATCAAAGACCAGCCTGACAGGATGCGCCCGTGGCACGCTCACGACGAGACGATGTTTGTAGGTCGATGGTATTCAAGTGTTTGATTTCGATCTGACAAGATGTGGGCGAGATCACCGAGGTGCGCGCCGGCGCGGCGGTGCGCCCTCGGTGCACCCGCGGCGCGCCCGCGTCGCATTCGTGGCGTGCCGTCTCGACGCCTTTCCAGTGTTCTTTCATACAACATTTAGGAGAGGGACGTGGTGCAAAACAGATAGAGGAGGTGCGCTGATGGTGCGCCCGCGCCCGCACCGTTTCTGTCTGACTTGCGCCTTACGCTGACATACGAGTATACAAGCTAATGCAGCTAAACAGTTTCAAAGAAATTAGAACCCAGCAGATAAAAAAAATATTTAAGGCTGCATATAAGGTCATATGGAACACCTCATTTTGCATCAATCAGAACTGAACTCTACGACGTTTCCTTTTGGTTTAAAATAGCGCGCTCTTAGCCGTGGCTGTTACGACTACCAAGAAACACGCGCCCACATAAATCTGCGTTTTTATTTAATAGCTCTGCTTCTAGATAAAAAATTCAAAATATTCTAAGACGAGCTGACGATGTCATTTGTTAACTTATTTTCCATATAAATTTCAAGGCTGTATGATTTTAGGAAGTCCCTTTAACACTCGAAAAATATAAAATTTTGAGGTTACTTCGTAATTTTTTTTATCGAGCGAACTTAAACATTTTGCGTTTTTTCTAACATGAATCTATCAGCCCTATAGTCTACTATCTATATTATTTTTACTATACCGATTAACCAAGTACTTAACACAATGTTATATACTCATTTGAAGTTGGGCATCTAGCCTTATACGGACCCTTAAAGATCAATGTGTATTAGTCATACTGTAGCAGAAAACGAACAGATAGGCAGGCCTTAAGATTGAAGTTGAATAAAAACGCCGGAAAATCTTGTGTCCTTGAAAACTAAAACCTAAACTCAGCTGTGGACTAGGGATTGAAGACTAAGGATTGTACTTTTATGTAACCTAACGGTCATCCCACAAAATCCATCTTATCGGATGCCTACGTCAACACGGTTGGCTGTTTGGTCTATAGGCGATAATACATCATTCAGCCCAGTCAGGGTATTATTTTGTCTATGTAGATACCTAGTGTAAGAGGAATGGCCCAATCATAGCAATATTTGTTTGAATTGTTTCTCTTTTGCGAGTAATTTTATTACTTACGAGCCCGCTCCGAATCGTTATTCATAATATCTAAGTATCAAAATAACGCGCAAAAGAGAAACAATTAAATCAAATAAATTTTTGGTCTTCATTTACGAGGGGTGGCTGATATAAAATCTCCTTTGTTAAAGAAAGTTTAAAAAATGTTACTGGCCACTATATTCTCGTATTATTTGTTTATTCCTTTTTTAAAAATTATGACACTTATTTGTTTCTACGAGTTCAAATTTTTTTGTCGCGTCTTCGTTTTCATCAAGTTGCAATAAAATTAAAAATTGATAAAATTGAGTATCGCGCTGTGATTAAATTCCTCGGTAAAGAAGGGAATACGCCGACGCAGATCCGAGAGCGCATGTTTAAGGTGTTCGGAGATTCATGTCCTTCCGAATTTGTAATAATGTTTTGGTCAAAGCTGTTTAAACAAGGCCGTGTGAGCTTAGAAGACGATCCCCGTAGGGGAAGGCCCATTTCTGCAGTTACCGCAGATAATGTGGAAAAAGTGAAGAAACTGATCCTTGCCGATCGGCGAATTAAGCAGTGGGAAATAGCTAGAGATGTTGGCATTAGCAAGGAACGAGTTCATGAAATAATTCATGAACATTTGGGGATGTCCAAGGTGAGCGTGCGCTGGGTGCCTAAAATGTTGACCCCGTTTGATAAGCAAAGGCGTGTGGAATGTTGTCAGTCATTTTTAGACTTGGTAAAGGATAAAGAGGAAGAAACTATCTTGCGAATAGTGACCTGTGATGAAACTTGGATTCGTCAGTGGGATCCCGAAAGCAAACAAGAATCGATGCAATGGAAATTTAAAGGGGAAAAACCACCAAGGAAGTTTAATGTCCGGCTGTCAGCGGGCAAACTAATGGCAACCATTTTTTGGGATATTGAGGGGATTCTTATGATAGATTACCTGCCAAAAAACACCACGATGAATGCTGAATACTATGCGAACTTACTTGACCAGCTACGCAAAAAAATAAAAGAAGACAGGAGGGGCAAACTTAGCAAAGGCGTTTTGATTTTGCATGATAATGCACCCGCGCGCACGGCCTTTAAGGCGCGGTCATCTCTGACAAAAAACGGCTTTACAGAGATCAACCACCCACCCTATAGTCCAGACCTGGCTCAGTCTGACTACTTCTTATTTAAAAATTTAAAGAAAAATTTCAGAGGGCGCAGATTTTCAACAGACGAAGAGATGAAGGACGCTGTGAATGACTATTGTGATGATCAAAATAATAATTATCATTTTAATTGTATGCTGTCACTTATTGACAAATGTCGTAAGTGCATTTCAGTTGCAGGGGACTATATTGAAAAATAAAACAAAAATTATTAATCTATGTATTTTCTTTCATAGTCAGGTAGATTACTTTTCAGCCACCCCTCGTATAGGGCCAATATAGACTGGCGTGTCCCTGATTTTTACAAAAACATCGCGACAATGACGAGAAATATAATTAAAATAATGCTGCGCATCAAACAGACGAAAAATACGGAGCCGGTTCTTGAACATTAGTCTCATGTCAGCATAACAAATATATATGTAGGCATCGATTCGATAAATTTTACAGATAAATTCTAAGCGACAACTGTTATTGCTACAAAATAAGAGCTTCATTTTTGTTTATCGAAGCGATGTCGAATCGAAAGCATGTTCATACTTGGTACCCAGATTAAAAATTAATGTAAATGTTAACTAAATATCCAACTTGCCTCCCAGTCCACTAGAGAAAGGTCGGAGATTCGATAAACAACATCGATCATGTCGCACAATGGAGCAGCAACTCCGACCGACGCGACGACGTGGACCCGCGCCAACTGACTCCCGATAACGAAATTGTGAAATAAACCGCTTGAGTGCACGCTCCTTTAGACTGGTAGAGGTGGAGATCTTACCGGGAAAATATGACTTTGACTTTAATTTATACAGCCAAATTCTTACTGATAACTCGGTAAGTGCTCGAACAAGGTTCGATGATCCATTTTTATGAAATTCCTAAATTAATCTTTTCGTGTGCCTTACAAACGTAAGCCCAGCCCCGAGTCAATTACTATGCGACGCCGACGTCAAGATTTTATTTTGTGAAATTAGCAAAAAGTGTTATCGATCCGTGTTACTGATGAATTGATCACTTAGCAAGCCTAAAAGTTTGGCTGCATAAATAAAAGTCACCTTATATTTTAAAAAGCGTCCAAAAATATAAATATGCCAAAAATATAATATTCCCGAAGAGATGTCTGGGGTACCTGAGAGATGACTGCGACTTAAGAGGGCAATACCTGTTGGTGTCCTTGAAAGTCGAAATTAATCGCTGGTTTCAATCAGAAAATAAATACGCTATATAAGAAAAAAAAAATATATATATATGATAAACTACAGAATATCTGGAATGATGTGCCTTGATTACAATTTTTGAATTTTTATCAAAATTTTTAACTAAATTAATACCAAACCTGACCTAGGTTAGTAATTTAAAACGAATATCCGGTTTAATTAATAAATACTCCAAAAAATAAATTGAAAGTTAGTTGAATTGAAGATATTATGACAACAAATAATTTCCCTTGATTATTTTTTAAAGATTTTAGTTAAGGTAATTGTAATCCTACTTCCTACTAATATTATATTATATTATATTCCATCCATCCATCCATCAGCCTGTTTCGTCCACTGCTGGACATAGGCCTTTCCAGGATTTCGCCACTCTTGGCGGTCCTCCTGGAAGAAATGCCCATACTCACACACGCTGGGCAGGCGGGTTGGTGAGCGCGGTGCTGAAACCCTTGCACCAGTGACGCCGCTGCCCGTCACCAGTCTGTTATATATGAGGCTCGGCAATTAGGGATGGATATACCGCCATCCATCGGTCCCAGGCAATGGTGGACCGCCTGGTTTTGCCTGAGAGCTGTCCTCTTACTCTCCCCCGAATAACTTCGGGAGGATTTGCCAGTAAGATGGTGGTACCTCCACAGTCGAGCCCGGCATTAGCTCTACCACCGGGTAGTGGTTATATTATATTATCATATTATAAATGCGAAAGTTTGTGCGTGTTTGTGTTTGTGTTTGTGTATGTGTGTGTGTGTGTGTGTGTGTGTGTGTGTGTTGTGTGTATGTTTGTTACTCTTTTACGCTGAAACGGCTGAACGGATTTGGATGAAATTTAGAATTAATATAGCTTATACCCTAACTTAACACATAGGCTACTTTTTATTCCGGAAAAATGCATGGTTCCAGTAGGATAGATTAATATCATTGAAAAATCAGGTGTCTAATTAGCGCGGTCCATATCGTTTGGGGTGAAATAAGACAAGGATTTGTTATTTCATACATCAGGTGTCAAATTAGCGCGGTCTTTAATCGTTTGTGGGGAAATAAGACAAGGCTATGTTATTTCATCACACTTCACACTAATATTATAAATGCGAAAGTTTGTGTGTGTGTATGTTTGTTACTCTTTCACGCTGAAACGGCTGAACGGATTTGAATGAAATTTAGAATGGATATACCTTGTACCCCAACTTTAATCCCGGAAAAAAGCATGTCGTTAAACCGAATAACACGTGAGTGGAGCCGCGGGCAAAAGCTAGTTTATTATATATGTTTATTTTAGCGCGTTTGCAACTTGATTCCCCGTCGAGCGACGGAGAGATCAATACGGGACGAGTCGTGCGAGTGAGTGAGACGGACGTACCCGGGGTCACCAGCAGTAATGGGCGCCTTTAACACTAGGATTTACGCTAGCAAAACACTGTGATGAAACCTGCACATCCTATGCTCAAAACATCACTACGTTTGAATAAATAAATACATACAGTCTCTCAAAAAAGAGTTGAAATGAATTTTAAAGGAACTTATTTTTCTTTCGCCTGGTTACACCAAACAAACAAGTACAAAATCTATTGAATCGAGTTTACTGCGTTCTAATTTCTTAAATATATTACCTAAATTATATTATTTGAACGTTTAAAGTTCAATAAAGTTAAATAAAGTTCGATATTAATTTCAACACTTTTTTTAAAGACTATACACATTTTCTTTATTCCAGGCCCTTGGCCCATATTATAAATACCTTAAATAATACTTAAGAAAAAAAAACGTGTTTTTAAAAGTGAATTATTGAAAAGAAGATTTTTATTGAAAAGTAGGTTTACCAATATTTGTCACTTAGTGGGACACCTCTGACGCCCTGAAGATACTTGTGGTGAAGATATACCTATATCATTATTGGTATTCATTTGAAATAATATTTTTAGGGTTCCGTACCTCAAAAGGAAAAAAACTGAACCTTATGGGATCACTTTGTTGTCCGCCTGTCCATCCGTCTGTCTGTAAAGAACCTTTATCTCAGGAACGCGTTAAAGTATCGAATTGAAAATAAAACCATATACTCAAGTTTGCAGTCCCTTGAAGCTGTGAAGAAATCAAAGTTCTTAATTAACGTGAAAAAAAGATACGGCAGTTTGTGCCGCAAAAAACGCGTATTTCGACACTCTCAAGGGAATTAAAATTTATAGGGTATTTCCCGTTGACCTAGAACTATGATATTCGGCAAGTAATACCGTCTTATACTATAAGTATAGGAAGTAATTAAATCATGAAAAAATCATCGAGGTTAAGCAACGGTATGCGCAGTCATACTTAAATTTTTTGTAGATTTTTTTAAACTTCTACTAATTTCTACGGAACCCACGGTGGGCGAGTCCGACTCGTACTTGTCTGGTTTTTTTATTTTTTATAATCTAGCAAAATCAATTCCTTATATCAATTTCAAATATGAATATTGTAAAGCCTTGAAATACTTGTAAGCTTTGCTTTAATGTCCATTGTTGTTACCTTTATCACGTTTATATAATGGTTGAAGGCCATTCGGGAATGATCTATCTTGAGAAAAGTTATTATAAACTTCTAAATAGATTTCCAGAAAACTAAATCTGTTCACACGCTCTTTTTAGACCACTCTGGAGTTTAAATTCGAATTGTTTAAGACATTTATTATGGAAATTAATTTGTTTAACTTTCATAAAGTAAGCACTAGGAAAATAGTTCAATTTCATATTTTCTGTTAAAGAAACAAGCTAAAAATATCTCTATAATCTGTTGGTCTTGCTCCCACCCCGTTTCTTCGTCATCGTTACAGCAATACGAGTATCTTGGAAATTATATAAACAGAGCAAAATAGTGTTCTTTTATACTTAATATTGTAAGTGTTTATTATCTTAACCGCTATCCTCAAAACATAAAATTATTCATTCCAAAACAAAGAATCGCAAAGAGATACAAACTCTAATCACCAAGACTTTTATAGGTTTTGACACCTCTAAAAACTTGCAGCGCCAAATATGGGTTATGTCTATGATCACACTATCCCACTAATCCCACTATTCCACTTATATTATAAATGCGAAAGTTTGGATGTATGGACGGATGGATGGATGGATGGATGTTTGTTACTCTTTCACGCCGTAACTACTGAACCGATTGAGCTGAAATTTTACATGAATGTAGTTCTAGACCTGGAATAGGACATAGGCTACTTTTTATCCCATAAATCAGTTCCCATGGGATGAAAATGAGCTTTCAAATTTGTATAGAAATGTGACGTGTCACCCTTTCACGCCATGCTTACGAAACTTATTAGGCTGAAATTTTGCATAAATGTAGTTCCAGACTTTGAATAGGACAAAAACTACAGCTATAAAAGAGACACATAAAATGAGAAACAGAGGCGCATAACACACACATTTCACTTACTTACTTACTAAAAATTGACGCACAAAGAAAAGTTGCCAAACACATTTGATTCTTATTACACAAGAAATAACGGTGAAAAGTTCACTAACTTTATTAGCTAAATGTGTAGTACATGCGCTCCGTTCCCCAAAATTGAATATTGGAGGAAAGCCAATGCTGTTAGACTTTCAAGTGACTGTAAAAGCGATGCGGTGTTTGAAGGAATTTGAACCGAACACCAATTTATCCATGAAATTCGAAGTGTTCTAGAATTTTCTATATTTAAAATCAGGATTCTGCATTCTTGGGTTGTTCAACCGGGGAAGATGTTGTAATAGCGAAATACCTGCTCGTGCATTGAAATTTTCTGTAATGCAAGATGGGAATTTTGATATCGACTCCACTTGGGATGTTTTGGTAAGGTGTTAGGTTAAAAAAAATTGTTCTGATCTCAGTGAAACTAGTTCGAAATAATACTTTCAGAAATTAACATTATTGAGAAATAATTGAAAGACGTGACGGATTAAACTTAAATATAATTAATAATTCACATCATTATGTTTTCATTCAACTATGAATTCAACTTGCAGTAGTCACAAAACTAAAACATTGAGATATGTTTGACAGTGCACACAAATTTTGAGATCGGTTTGTAAACTCTTCAAGTCAGGCCTTTACGCCTTTTCGAATATTTTTTTCCACGTTTCGTACAGTATTAATGAAAAAGTTAAGGCTTTTAATTTTTAGAGAAGACATCTAAGATCAATGAAAGATACAACGAACTTTGTCAAAATAAAAACCCGCATGAGCTAAGATTGGGATTCACTGTCACCCAATAAATAGCTGATGATAGCTGAACATCAAACGATGGAAACACAGCAGCGGGTCTAGAAGGCACAACCGTTTGGGGCTCGTTCGTCTCGTCTTCGTCAAACGACGAAAGCGATAAATGCATACGAGTAAGAGAGACAAATAACAGGTATCCTGCTCACTCGCGTAAGTTTGTTCCTTTTGTCGTTTGTCGAAGACGAGTCGATTGAGCCTCGAACGGCTTTACTTCTAGAGCCGCGGGACAGTTTTCAATATTGTAAGCGCCTGTACGTACATGCAATTTGTTATTTTACATATATAGACCAAGGCCGAAGCCTTCAAAAATGGTAAACAGTGAAAAAAAACTATAGTAGGATGAAATCCATTAGAAAAGGAGGGGAATATGATAAAAATGAAAGGAAAAATAAATTACGGGCGATCCGAGTTCGGGAAGTGGGAGGGGGTGAGTTTTTAAGGGTAAAAAATGGTTTATCTCGATTTTCAATCAAATAAATTACAGTGTATTTGGGACATAATAAGTTTCCACAAAATTACGTAGAAAAAAAAATTTTTTGAAAAATATAAAATCCAAAAACTTGCTTATTTGAATTTTTCACATAAATTTTGAGGTTATGTGAAAAAATTGTTAAAACAAAAGTTGTAGATCTTTTTATTACCTACAACTTTGCCATTTAATTTTTTTCCATAAGACTTGTAGTTTTGCCGGACATCGAGATAAACTTCTTTTTTCCCTTAAAAACTCAGCCCCTCCCACTTCCCGAACTCGGATCGCCCGTAATTTATTTTTCCTTTCATTTTTATCATATTCCCCTCCTTTTCTAATGGGTTTCATCCTACAGTTATTTTTTTTTATTTCAAAAATTAACGACCCTGGTCTAATATGTTTAAGAGTTGGTAACGGTTGCGTTAACTCACTGTTACTCCATGTGGTACTCGTAAAACCTGCAGTGCAAGCGAGGCGGATTGCGAAAAAATAGCAAAAGGACAATTGACCTCTCAAAAACAACTAGACACACAGTCTCTAAGAAAAGTTCGTCAGAAAGTCGTTTGGCGCGACCTGTAAAGCCTAATTAGCTGTGATAGTTTTCCTTTTAAATTCATAATTTAAACTACTTCTGTGAATTTTATATTTGCTTATAACAACCGTTTAGCCAGCAGGGAGGGGGGGACGCTCCACTCTAACTAAAATTTTCACTTTAAAGCCTAATATTTCGCCAACGGATCCATAAACCGAAAAATGGTTTTCACACGCCCACAATGTTTTTAAACGACCTATCCAACAATACCCCACACTATGGGATAGACGAGAAAAAAAAATCATCCCCAGTTTACGTGTACGAGAGGAACACTTAAAAAAAATTTTTTCGAGTTTTTATTTTACCATTTTGTCAGCGTGATTAATATTTATATCTATGCCAAATTACAGCTTTCTAGTATTAATAGTCTCTGCGCTAAGCTAAAAGACAGACGGACAGACGTACATGGGGAAACTATAAGGGTTCCTTGTCGGACTACAGAAACCTAAAAAGAAATAAACGTTGTATCAACGATCACATTTTAATAAAACACAGGTTTTGATACAACATTGTATAATAAAGTAGTAAAAATTTAGTGAAATGGGTTATTAGTATTGTACTGGGGCCAAAACCATTGAAAAAGTCTGTCTGTTTGTACGTATGTATGTTCCGTTTTAACTCGAGAACCACTCAACGAATTTGGATGTGGTTTTTTATTATTATCGTAGTGACTCTAGTCAACATAGAATGTAAGGGATGTTCATAAAATAATCCGCGGGCAAAGGCTAGTACGTAATAAAGCCGAAACCGTAGCAGAGGTTGGATAAACGTGGGAAAAGGCCACTATAGACCCTAAGATAAGGATAGACCCTAAGATAAGGATAGACCCTGAGATAAGGATAGACAATAAGATAAGGATAGACCCTAAGAACATCTCCGCCACCCTGAACAACATCGATATGTTGTCTTATATTTTATATGACTAATGTTCTTATATTTATTCCTTTGTTCCCCAGGTACCTGCTATGCCGCGGTGGACCATCACATGGGCCTCGAGGGTCGATGTCTCTTTCCACATCGAGAAGAACTCTTCATTCAAGTCGGAAGACTAATATTAGCATGGTGCCCAGAACGTGAGTAATGATGATGATTGCTATTGATGTACGATATGCTCGCATAAAGGCGATTGGCCATAGGCCATTTCGAATTGTACCCTTATCAGAAGGTTTCCAAAAAAATTAATTCAATTTAAAACGTTTTTGTGTCGGATCATTTACCTTTAATTGTTAAATCTGATCTTAATATTGTAAGGCCAAAATTGAGGTCATGCGATCTGCACCAAAGCCCAGTAGTATGGGGTGAAAGAAACGAAAATGAAATAGAGAAGTACCACTACAATAGTCTACGTGAATTGATTTTCCGTCGGAATTCTCGGATTGCAGCCGCGGGTCATGTGACTCGGATGAACATAAATTAGTAATGGATAGGTTGTATCACAGAATTGTAAGTACCTTAAGCACAGCAGCTAGCAAAACTTTTAAGAGGCGTCTATGTGGATGGAATAAGCATGTTCATGAGGCTCATCGGGTGGCCAGGCGTAACTACAAAATGTGGCTGTCATATAATCGGCCAACATCGGTTAGTATCTAAGACCAAATGCATGAATCGCGTAAAGCGTTTAAGAGCCGCCTAAAATGGTGTCAACGTCATCAACACCAACTTAAAATGGACATCCTAGCTAAACATAAATCCGCGAAAAATTTTGGTCATGATGTTAAGCCTGGCCTCCCGGTGAGTGGGGGGGGGGGGGGAAGATGAACCGGTGCACATAGCAAATATGTTTATGGAGCACTTCAGAGTACACTCTCCACTGGGCCCTTCGGCCCCCACTCTTAATGTTGAGCCCGGTTGGCAGAGAGAGGAGGCGCTCGTACGAGTTACTGCAAAGCAGGTACGAGATGCTTTAAATAAAATGAGCGGTGGCAAATCTCCTGGCCACAACGGTATCAGCGTGGAGCACCTAAGACATGCGGGGGTTCATCTTCCAAGGGTGCTGGCTCTGTTCTTCACAAAGTGCATAAGTCACGCTTACTTACCACAGGACTTGTTGAAAACCATCGTAGTGCCCATTGTAAAGGATAGAACTGGTGATATTTCAGATAAGGTGAATTACCGCATTTCACTAGCAACAACAATTGCAAAGGTGTTTGACTGTGTGCTTAGTACTTACCTCGAAAAATTCCTGAGCATACATGATGCGCAGTTCGGATTCCGATCTGGGCTTTCTACTGAGAGCGCAATCGTAGGTCTTCCAGCACACTGTTCAATATTACACAGACCGTCGGACACCGGTGTACGCCTGTTTCCTTGACCTCTCCAAGGCTTTTGACCTTGTGTCATACGAGGTACTTTGGAGAGAGTTGCGAGACAGGGGTGTACCGGTTGAGGTACGGAATGTCCTAAAAATTTGGTATGCTAACCAAACCAATTTTGTAAGGTGGGCTAATTCTGTCTCGGACGCCTATGGGTTAGAGTGTGGGGTTAGACAGGGAGGTTTGACTTCTCCCACGGTCTTTAACTTTTATGTTAATGATCTCATTGTGGAGCTGAGCAGCATGCGCGTAGGTTGTCGGATAGATGGCGTTAGCATCAATAATATAAGCTATGCGGACGACATGGTGCTGCTCAGCCCGACTGTGGGCGGTCTTCAGGAGCTGTTAAGAGTCTGTGAGGCATATGCAGCTGAGCATGGACTCGTATATAATGTCAAAAAACCGTGTTCATGGTCTTTAAAGCCGCCGGTAAATGTCCAGATCCTTCAATTAATATTACCCTAAATGGCATGAACGTCACACGTGTGACTAAATTTAAATATCTGGGACATACCTTTGCTGACGACCTTAAAGACGATGAAGATATTGAGAGGGAACGCAGGGTTCTGGCGGTTAGAGGTAACATGCTGTATCACAGATTTTCCCGTTGTACAGAGGAAGTCAAGCTAACACTTTTTAAGGCATACTGCCAGAGCTTGTACACGGGGAATCTGTGGGTCAAGTATACCAAAAAGTCGCTGGACACCCTGCGCGTCCAATATAATAATGTATTTAGGATGTTGATGGGTCTGCCCCGCTTATGTAGTGCGTCAGGGATGTTTGCTGAGTACCAAACTGATGGCTTTGCAACCATAATCCGCAAAAAGACCATATCCTCGATCCGCAGGACGCGGGACAGTCCCAACAGCATCCTGGAAACCGTTGCCGACAGATTTACGTCGCCACTGTGGAGGTGCTTTGTGCGGAGAGTGATCATGGAGACCTCATCATCTCCTTGATCGCTCCTGGTACGGAGCACTAAGTTGTTTTGTGTTTTTGTATAGATATAGTTGTTAGGTTTTTGTGTATTTGTATTTTGTTTCATAAATTTTTTCTTTTCTTTGTTACTAACGCATTATCAATAAGTCTTACTAACATACTATGGATCTATGTTGTCCGAAATAAAAGATTTTTATTTATTATTTTATTTATTTAAAACAATATATCTATTCCTACCCCTTTGAAAGACAGGCGTAAATGTACTGAAGAAAATTACATTACAGGCAGTGGCGTAGCTATCGTAGGGCCGGGTGGTGCAGTGCACCAGGGCCCCGGACCTCAGGGGGCCCTCTCATTTAAGTATTGATCTCATCTGTATACTAAATATTTTATATTGTCATGTCTGTCGTTGCTTATTTATTCCCATTTTCTTTTATTAAACAAATAGATTCTACCCCTCATAGAGACGACGTATGAATTTAGCCTACTAATGATAAGTTCAACTCATTGTATCCTATTCGTATATCTATAATTTTTAAGGCCAATATAAGTTCAAGCTACGTGGAAAGAGGGGGTAAGGCCCTTGTCCACCTAGCTACGCCACTGATTACAGGGAATTAAATTTAATCTCGTAATGTTGGCGTAACAACCGTTTTAACGTTTTGATTATTTAGCGTCCAAAGTTATTACATGACGTGATGAAGTTTTCTTTTAATCAAACATCTCCAAAGAAATAAAATTTGCTTAGAACCTGTTGCAGGATAACTCTTATCTGATCGAAGGATAACTCGTAAAGTTAAAGCGGAAACACCATTTATTAAGAGATGAATAAAGATATACCTTTCTAAGCTTTACTTTTTATTGTTTTATTAATACCTTTTATATAAATACCCTTTAATAATTATAAAAAAACAATAAATAATATATTTTTACTCGATGTATTTTGGCCCACGGTATGGGGGCATCATCAGTCGAATAGAAGGTAATACCTACCCTACAGGTATATTTGAGGGGGGGAGAGATCCCCGGCATAGGAAACGTTTATAAAATGCATACCCACTTTTTTTTTTTTTTGAGGTTATATTTTCAGTTCAAAAGGTTACTTTTTGACATAAATTTACTTCTGCATCGGCTCCGGCGCTACGGGAAGTGCAGCCCCTCCGCCCTTGCGTAACAAAGCACAGGCATCCATGCTCACCTCCGCAGCTTCGGCTTGTTGGTCGCCGAACAGCCTCAGCCGCTACGGCTCGCACGATTGCCTGCGCTTTATTACGGCGGGCAGGGGCTGCCCTCCCTCCGCGCCTCCGGCTTTTCATTACACTCTAGGGGTAGTAACCACAAGACTCTATAGAGTCGGGTTCTCTGAGTCGGTTTTTGAACAGTTTTAACCTACCATACAGAAGTCTGTTTTTAGCTGGCTGACGAGCTGTCAAATTTTTTTTTCGTTCTTTCACATTCCACACATTTTCAAGTACATTTTATGACAACCAAGTATCAACACTATGCAAAATGAACAAAATTGCGTTCCATTTCATTGATATTTTATAGACATTATTTTAATTAATATCTAAATTAAAAACAATTTGCGACAAGTAAAAAGTTGATAAAAAGTTCAATAAATACCCAAAGAAACCCCTACAATACCATTTATATAAAAAATCAGGTGTCCTCCTGTAAGACCCAACCCATATTAACCAACATTTTGAGCAGTCTAGTTTGTCTGACGGTCGGGTCATATGTGTTAGTGCTGTATATTGAGCCCAGGGGATCTATTGTCTAACTTCAATATCCATCGCAATCGCCTTCAAACGCGCCGTGATTGGCTAGAAATGACATCACACATCTTGTTTAAGCAATAACGACGCTTTTGAACGTCGAAGTTAGACAATAAGGGCTGGTCCGTAATGAGGTGACAATGAGCCCAAGTGACTTATTTAGAGAAAAAAACAACTCAGACTGCTATAAATATTTGCCTACACAGCTCAGGAAAACATTTTAATTCTAAACATTATGTAAATAAATATTTAATTTATTTAGACCAGAAAGCATATTTTAATTACGAGTAAAAAGCATACTATGCCTTCTATTGCTTTCGACTGGATAGCACAGAGCAAATCATTGCGTTCATTTTCTACTTGTTCACTTTGAAAACTAAATGGATTGTTTCTCGTTGGTTGACAGCTGGAGGCACTTTTTAATTAAAACAACAACTCGTTCAACAACAATGTCTGCCCGTTTATCTTCCTCGGTATTTTTATTTGTCAGTGAAACCCTTGGAGGAGAAAACCAACTGGAGTGGAGCCGCGCACTAATTTCTATGCAAAATAGTCTGTCATTTTCGGTGGGGGACGAGGTAGCGTCGTGACGCACGCACACTACAAAATACTCAAACACCAGCTTAAACTATACGCACACAATCACATTCACACACAGGGACATCTATCGTTTTTATAGAACTGGTATGCCCGCGGGGCTTATACCTTTGGCAGAGGGGTTCGCCTGTTGGTGGCCTGTCTAGTTGGTTTATTCGTCCGATGTGAAACCGTATGTACAGTCACCCGCTCCTCAACTACTGTTGGCTACAGGTCGACATGGCGATTTTCTAGTGATGCGACATAACTTACCAGGTAATCGATTTTGATTCAGATTTTAATCTTGACATAGTTCTTTTTCGATGTGCCGGTGTAAAACACAGCCCTTTCCAGTGTCTGATTGACAGGATATATTCGTATATAACAATTATTTTTCCGTTCAATGTCACAATTTTCCAAAACTTTTCTGGCTAGTTCTCGTGTATAAGAATGAAATATCGCAAGTATTAATCATATACCATGAATTATTGTTTTCTTTTTATTTTAACACGTGACGAAGAGGAAACCGAAGTCATTTTCGATACAAAACTAAAAGCAATAAAGTGAGCGAGATCGAACGAGATCGATAAACGCGGTCGATGCCGACTCGTGCAACACTAGGACTAAGATTAAGATGGCGCGAGTGCTGTGCGGGTGTGCGGAGTGTCACCCCCTCCACGACTCACCTCTTACCCCGATTGCCATGCCGACCTGCCGTAATCAGTAGTTAACCTTAAACACCGACGGACTTTGACAGTGGATGACAATCGATAGTAATAGATGGATTTTCAGGTACATCACTATTTGTTACTAAAAGCACCTGGCTGTGTTCGGGGGATTTGCCGAATAATATGGATTTCGCATTGTTTTAGGCATTTTTAGGGTTCCGTAGTCAACAACAACCTTTACAAATTCATTCTGTTCGCGGCTTAGCTAAAAGACTTTTACTACCAGAAAGCTGTAACTTGGCATGAGAAACATGTTTATTCACGCTGACAAAGAGGTAAAAAAAAAATACGAAAAAAATTACGAAAAAAAAACGTAACGTGAAGATGATTTTTTGGGGTGTCGTTGAATGGGTCTTTTAAAAATATTGTGGGTCTGTGAAAACTTTTTTTTTTATTCAGGGATCCGCATGTTGTTTTTTAGATGAGGTAGACCTTTCAATTCAGCAATTTTGCGCGCCGCACCTTGTTATTTATTACTGCCGTGATTTTTTTCACATATCCATAAACAACCGTTTAGCTGTCAGGGGGGACAATAGACTCTAACAAAAATGTGCACTTTAAACCTTAATATTTCGCAAACGAATCCTTGAATCAAAAAATGGTTTTTACACACCTGCAATATTTTTGAACATCATCCCACACTATGGAGTAGACGGGAAAAAAATCATCCCCACTTTACCCTAAAAAAATGTTTTTCAAGTTTTTATTTTACCACTTTGTCAGCGTTTTTAATATGTAAACTCATGCCAAATTACAGCTTTCTAGTACTAATGCTGAGATTCAGAGTGCATTTTGAGTCCGAACTCAAGAGGAACTCAATCTTACAAAAGTCACTCTAGTATGGGATCACTTCGCTTTTTGACGTTTGTAAGATCGAGTTCGGACTCAAAATGCACTCTGAATCTCAGCCTAAGTGTTTGAGCCAGCCGCGGATAGACGGACGGACAAGACGAAACTAGGGTTCCTTGTTGACTACGGAGCTCTAATATCTAATAGTATTACGGATCACTCACCGCATGCGTTTGACTTGTATTTGACTAGTATTTTTACTAAACTAGAGACACCGAGAGATAGCACATGTGACGTTTAAATGTCTACAAAGTTCCTTTAATTATTAATGAGTAAGTTGTCAATAAAACAAAGTAATACTTTATTAAATAAATTAAACCAAAAAATGGCGGTGCGGGTTAACGCGGGAATGGACTGTATTGTTGAATTGACACGATCCTGACACAAAGAGAAGGAACGTGTTGAACGATCGCGGTAGATGGAGGGAGAGAAAATCGTTCAGTTAAGAAAGGAATGCACAGTACCTTATTCCAGAGGTCGAGGGCCATTGCGTGCATGCACATGGACGAATGCTGGCTGCCAAAATACAGATCTTCACCACACTATCAGACTTCACACTAATATAAATGCGAAATTTTGTGTGTGTGTGTGTGTGTGTGTATGTTTGTTACTCTTTCACGCTGAAACAGCTGGACGGATTTGAATGAAATTAAGAATGGATATAGCTTATACCCTAATTTAAGACATAGGCTACTTTTTATCCCGGAAAAAAGCATGTCGTTAAACCGAATAACATGCCGGCGGAGGTGCGGGCACAAACTATAATTTTATATTCTTCACAATGTCCAGGGTGTTAACTCCTTGCGATGGATAAATCGCCAAGTGTTTAAAATGTAGACGTTTATTTTTATCATAGTTTTAATACTTTATTGTTGCTATTGATGAAAACTGCCCGTTTCGGTAATTATTTTTCGATTTCCAAGTTGTTGTTATTTTGCAATAGAACTGTTTACATAGTTTACCACCCAAGGGACACACGCGGGAACTAAAAGGTACCTACAGCGATAATACATACATACATATACTCACACCTGTCACCCAGAGAGGTAGACAGAGACTACAGATCTCCATCTGCCACGATCCCGACAGATCTCTTTTGCTTCCACATCCATCAATCTAGTCATACAAGCTCTTCTATTCTGGCTACTTTTTAATTTGCCCTTCTTCAGTATGTCGCCTATTTGTAGCCACGGCACAGTCCTCGACAATATTTTTTTATTTACAAGTACCTTTCAATGAAAGCAATCTTTGCCGAAAAAAAAAACATAAGGTTACCATTAAGAACGAAAAAGATACAAGATTTAAAATCTTCGTAATTAAGTTTCGCAGGATTGCGATGTCATAACCTCTTACGAGAACTGTATGTCAAAAGAATATCTTATCTTTTTGCGCTTGGCATTTGAACGTTTATTATATGAGTATATCATTATCATTGTCAAAGTCAATAAAATCTCATTTTCTTTTATGGAATTCGAGTATTTTTTAAATTATGTTGCTACTAAAATTTGTTACATTTTATTCTGTTTAGAGAAGGTGCAACCACACATAATAATTTGACGATAAAAATCAAAAACATTTTAACACTTTTTGACACTATTTAGGGACTTGATATAGCAAGCGCCCCGGGTGCGCGGACTGGATGCGCATTTATATAATATGCAGCGCAGCCGGGGCTTTACTCCCGTCAAGTTAAACAAATATAAACGTCTGTTATTAAATTCATGTGACATAACTGTATCTTAGGAACTAGTTGCTGTATAGAGCTCGTCTTAGTTTCAAATTGTAGAAAATTTAGTCTACTTTAAAAGCATGTGCAGTGATTATACCGGTCAGACCCTTCCTTCACTGAGATATTGAGCAAAAACTAAAAAAAGTCCGAAAATTTCATGGTTTTTTGGGTACATCGCCGCTCGCACAACACTTTGGAAATTGCGAATATGGTATTTTAATATTGGCTTAGGTCCTAACAACATATTAAAAATTCAAAACGACCGGACCTTTTGCAATCGCGGATGTAGATCTTGACTGGTGGTTTTGTCTTCGCAGCGTCGCGCGTCGCGTCCGCGCGCCCGGGGCGCTTGCTACATTCTCTTATGATTAAAATTCTTATAAGCACGAGCTAGAGCGTTTTTGATGAAAAATCATAAAAATGACATTATTTTACAAGTAATTCCTAGTTTTATGGAAAGCCCAAGGCTAAATAAAAAATTATTGGTTTTGCATTTAAAACAATAGTATAGCTGTATGGTTTCCAAAAAATTGTGGGGTAGTTGTCGTTCAAAATTCTGAGATCTAAGTAAGGAATGCTTATTTTCAAGGGATATTTTGTATTTTAATGTAACTTATTAAAAAACTTTACTATTTGAGTTCCATCTATCCATCAGCCCGTGTTCGTCCACTTCTGGACATAAGCCTTTCCCAAATTTCGCCACTCTTGGCGATCCTCCGTCCTCCTCATCCAGCCGCCCCCCGCAACATCCTTCAGATCGTCGGTCCAGCGGGCACGAGGTCGCCCTACGCTACGCTTTACCTTCAAAGCCTTTTTGCCTTCGGCTCCAACGGCCACCATGTCGGCGGCAAATATGGCCGCCCCACTGCCACTTCAACTTACTTCGACAGGCTATGTCGGTCACCTTTGATCTCCGACGGATCTCCTCGTTTCGGATTCTACCATCAGAGATACCCCAAGCATAGCCCGCCCCCTGATTCTGTATCGTAAACTCAGTTGCCACACCAAGTGCCTATCGTCTAA
The DNA here is from genome assembly GCA_910592155.1 of Ypsolopha scabrella. NCBI lineage: Eukaryota > Metazoa > Arthropoda > Insecta > Lepidoptera > Ypsolophidae > Ypsolopha > Ypsolopha scabrella. Next base: position 21,464,976 of record OU342977.1, read on the forward strand.
AACATACATATCCGCTTATCTAAGGATAAGTTCGCACTTGAAATGACTTCAAAATTCGTAAATAGTTCAATACCTATTAATAGTTATTTTGGAAGTTCATGTTTTATCTGTTTTTGGTGAATAGCAACTATAGCTAGCAACCGACACTGAGTTACATAATAGCCCCGCCGCTCCATAGCTCGCTGAGCGACCCTAAATCTGTGGATCAAGCCCTTTGCAAGAGACCACGTCTCAGCGCCATACGTCATCACAGGAAGGACGCACTGGTAAAAAATTTCCAAAGTAATATAACTTATTGTTAACACAAAAGAACTACTTTAGAACTAGCCTTTGCTCGCGGCTCCGCCCGCGTTTATTTAATCCCTGTCCCGTTTTCGGCTCAAGCATTATGTTATAAACACCCCTTATAGCCTGTGTATTGACCAGGATCACTACGATGATAATAAAAAAAAAGGCATCCAAATCCGTTGGGTGGTTCTCGAGTTAAAAGCGTTTATTCAATCTTTTCCCAGTTTACGGCTCAAGCGTTACTTTATTAACACCCCTTATAGTCTATGTGTTGACCAGGATCACTACGATTATTTAAAAAAATAAAAACGCTTTACGCGTAAAAACGTATTACCTACTCTATTATTAGTATAAATACATAGATGTAGAAAATTTAGTTTCGACAGCACTAAAACTAAAATTAACCTTCATCGGCTTCATATAAAATATATATATATAAGAATTAATTAATTAACGTAATGCAATTAATACAATAAAGTTTACATAAAGTAAGCTATAAATAAGTACAAATACCTCCGTTAAAGAATAAAATATTATGCTTAACTTGGCCTATTCGTTTGGTCTTGCTAAGAAGAAGAGAAGAAGGGCAAGACATCCTAGCAATATTATGTCTATTTATATAGATTTTCCTGTTTTCACCTGTGTATCCTGTGTTTTTGTAACGTGTGGCTTACTGGTGTCTCATTACTCTGGGCTCTAACATGTGCCTCTGAGGCACGAACTTTATCAGTTGCAGAATACAATTCCATATCTCAAAGCTTTATTGGAGAGCTTCGTGTTTTTACAAAAATCCCCAGTAATACAATGGAAAGATCAAACCTGCTTTGTGGTAAATGGGAAACAACAAAGGGGTTATTTACACCGTAAATCGTATGTTTATACAGGTTTAAAATGAACCCTCTAGCTTTATTGAACTCTTTGAATCAGAATCACTAATAGAACACAAATACGTAAAAAAAAAAAACTATTTATTTTGTTTTGCAAATTTTGAAATAATGGTCAACCTAAGCGACGCAACATGTGACTGACAATAGACCGTACTTATTCCCAGCGGTAAATAATGCACGTAGGCTATATACACATAGGTTTTGTAGAGCGTCGTCTCTCACCGGAGTATTAGTGCTTCTTTGACGGTCGATATCTTTTTTTTTTATTATTAATCATGCATGACATTAGTAACAAAACAAATCATGTATTTATATTTCGACATATAACAGTTTCCTTTGTTATAGCTAGGGGGTTAATTTTCAACCGGTATATTCCCCGGGTGTAAATAGAGAGGTATATTTATATGAACCACGAAATCTACTGATTGATCATACTGAAGAAGAGTTTAAACAGTCCTTGCGCAGACGATTATCTTAGTAAAATACAGTAAATCTGGTGTCAACATAGCAATCTGAAATTATCACGACTATCACTGACGTTTATTCTTGTATATTCTTGTATTTATTATTGTATTATATCCATCCATCCATCCATCAGCCTGTTTCGTCCACTGCTGGACATAGGCCTTTCCAGGATTTCACCACTCTTGGCGGTCCCCCTGGAAGAAATGCCCATACTCACACACGCTGGGCAGGCGGGTTGGTGAGCTCGGTGCCGAAACCCTTGCACCAGTGACGCCGCTGCCCGTCACCAGTCTGATTTATGTAAGGCCCGGCAATTGGGGATGGATATACCGCCATCCATCGGTCCCAGGCAATGGTGGGCCGCCTGGTTTTGCCTGAGAGCTGTTCTCTTACTCTCCCCCGAATAAATTCGGGAGGGTTGTGAGTAAGATGGTGGTACCTCCACAGTCGAGCCCGGCATTAGCTCTACCACCTAACATTGTATATATATTTATATATTTATATAATATTATATAATCGTATTTATCTAGTAATTATTGTTATTTGTTTAAAATATATTTATGTATTTTTTATTAATTTATGTATTTAGTATTTACCTACAAATCTACTTATCTATTTTATTTATTAGTACATTCATGTTTTTTTTTTCTCTTTTCTCTCACTTATTTTATTTATGTCTTAAAGCCTTTCTGCACGCCTGCCTCTGTTCATTTCTTGTACTTTCTGTCGGGTTGACTGGGAGAAAATGCTTTTAGCATTAAGTCCGCCTGTTGTACATGTAACTTTTGTTTTGTGCAATAAAGTATTTAGAAAGAAAGAAAGAAGAAGAGTATGTTGAGATAATAGTTAGGTATTTATTTACTATAACGGGTTTAAATAAGTATTGATTTATTATGATTAGAAATATAACTACAAAACAACCAAACCGCCTCTGCAGCTGAGTAGTAGAGCGCTCGCCTGCTAACCCACAGGTCGTAGGCTTAAACCCCGTGGTACATATTAAGGCTACTCCATTCGCCTTAACTCCCATACTAGCGCAGTTCACTGATCATATCCTTATTTATAGGTACTTGCTTATTATTTTATCTTTTTCAACATATACCATACAATATCCATGACGTGAAACTAAAACATTTATCAAAATCAAATACATACAAAAGTTGCAAGCGTATAAAAGTCCTGGATTTTATACAAAATTTTATGAATATTTATGTACTGTAATGTCCTAGAAGCGATACAACAAATCAAATAATTTTAGTTTCATAGCATACTATATTTTATACCACCCAAAAATAATTTTGTTTCATTTCAGTTTTTGGAATATTTCTCCTGAAATCATAGGAACCAAAACCATTCTCGAGTTTTTTCAAAACGTGAATGTTGTCTCGCGTTAGCTTGCCTCTCACACCGTGTTCGGTTAGTTCCGTACGAGTTCGGGAAATAAACGTTCGGGCCAACCAATAACAGTCAATCAGTGATTTATATTCCGAAGAACTGACGCGCGCGCGCGACTGACTTCAAGCCGCCGCCGCCGACTACAGGCTTCTTAATTTCTATTCGGTGCTTCGGAAGACACGTAAGGCTGTAAGTCCATTTGTGTCCGAAGTACGGCGTATAGGACACACCATCCATCACGTTTGGGACGTAATATTAATCGTCGGCTAATGTGACTTGCATTTTACAGTTCACACTTCGGAACACCTCTGACACCGCCTCGGAAATTCATGTCGCGTCAATATGTAAAACAAATTTTTAGTAAATGTTTACAAGGTGAAATTAAATTAACCGACCAAATGCATAATGGAGACTCGGTTAGTGATCAGAAACAAGCTTCAATTACTCTTTTGATAAAATTCGAAAATTTTTTTTTTGCTTTCTTTCTGCCTAGACTAGGAATTGTACTTAAACTAGTCCAACCAGTAAGGGAGCAAAAAAATATATTTTTCTACTTTGGCCAAAAGGATTACTGAAACTAGTTTCTGAACACTAACCGAGTCTCCAGTATGTATTTCGTCGGTTGATTTAATTTCACTCTGTAGATATTTTCGGATAATATCCGAATATGGTTTTTTTTTTTCATATTATGACTGAAACCCATACCTTGGATACCTTTTGCGAGTGTCGTCGTCGCATTGCCGTCCATCGATAAAAAAGCTTTTGATTACATATTATCTTACAACAAATCAATGTGGAAATCGCCTGAAGAACAAGAAATTAAGAAAGACTAAGTCGATATATATATATATATATATATAGTGTCCTCAACTACTTTCCAAGTTTGGTATATTTATTCCTCGTCAAGTTTCCCGGGTTGTAAATTACCGTCCACAGGCCTTTGATTTGTTTTCGTGTTCATTTAGAAGATATAAATCACATTTGTTGAAATCATCTTTAAAGCAAAATTTGTAAAAAAAAATTTAAGATTATTGTACCTATATAACCCGGTCCCAGTATCTGTGCACCTCGCTGGAATGTGGCGCCTCTCCCGCTTCCCCTGTCACCTCTCCGCGTACTCCCCGGTGCGACAGTACGGTTAGCATCTTCGTTGCCGCTACACGTCCCGATAATTTTGATATTTTCGCTTTATTGTTGTTTTGTTTTTTAATGTTTATTGTTAAGTTTAGACTGTTTACTGTTAAGTTTGGACTGGTTTGGTTGTTATTAAAATTGTTGTAGCTGTTAAACTGAAGTCATGGGAAAAACAATACACAGCGAATCAAGAAATTTAATCTTGAAAGTGCTCAAGTTTTTTGAATCGGAGAAAGCAAACAAACAGTACACCATACCTGTAGACCAAGTGATGAAACGAACCTGTGCTGCACTGGGATATCTAATAATAATAATAATCATAAAAGGATCATCTAGCAGATGACAACATCACACAACTTTTAATATCACTAGGGGAAGACAGTTCGGCGAGTTCAGAAAGTGAGAGTGAGGAAGATACAATGTCAGGCATAGAGTCAATAATTTATAGTGACTGAGTTTAATAATAAATGTTTTTGTAATCAAAATTATTGTTTTTTAATAACAAACCCTTCATTAATAATAAATTGATTTGAAAAGGTTAGTAAATTTTTTTTACCTCCACATTTCTTGAAAAAACTTTTTTTCACACCGTACCCAGACCGCCGATATGGCGTCACGAGGTCAGGTGCACAGATATTGTGACCGGGTTGTACATATTTTAAAATTTAGTTTCAGTTCGAAATTGTTTTATCTTTTCTTCAATTTTATCTATTTGTCTTGATAATGTAAGAAATGCTAGCTCGTAGTACTAAGTCTCACTTGATGTTGCGATGTATAAGTTGTGTTTTTCTGTTATTGAATGCCCACTGTGGCTTGCTCTGTATATCTTGTTTTTGTAAATGTAAAATGTGTATATGTTGAAAAACCTAAATAAATAAATAAATATATGTATATACCGGGTGTAAATGAAACCACATGTTTTACCGACCCTACTGAACCACTTTTCCCAAGAGTCATACCCGCGAGCATACTACATACGGGCGAGTTTAGAGAGAGCGTCGTCCGTGAAACCTGCAGCTGATTGAGGTCGACGCTCTCTCTAACCTCGCCCGTATGTCGGTGCGTTAGGGTTCACGCGTTTTTGTTTGGAACTCAATAATTTCCTAAACTAAGGGTGTCCGCGGGGAAAAGTGGTTCAGTAGGGTCGGTAGAATATGTGGTTTCATTTAATGGTCGCGCTGTATTTACACCCGGTATATATATCTATATACTAAAACAGCATTGCTAGAGTAATAAATAAACTTTTACAAAAAATAATAACCGACTTCAAATTTAATAGCAGACATTCGCTAAAAAGTTAAAAATAATTACGTACTGACCGATGGTACCAAAATAACACTTTTGCCAACTTCTTTCTTCCTGAAACATAGGTCAGTTTGTAATTATTTTTAACTTTTTAGTGAATACCTGCTATACAATTTGTAGTCAGTTATTATTTTTTGGTTTATTTTGTCACACTTTTTAGTGTTGACGGGATAAATTGTGAAAAATGGGTAGACTACAGTGAGCACTCTGATTGGCTCATTTGAAGGAGCTCCAAATTCAAAGGTCCCGTGACATAATGACAATTTTCAATTTATATCCTGCAATGAGCACACTAACACAAAGCCATTGCCCCCGTTGAGAATTATGTACTCTCATACGTTGAAGAGTTCTATGGTTATGAGGCCAGGATCGAAGGTCAGTAGGCATATTGTCAATTTTCAAATAATACCCTGGAATCAGCACACTCATTCAAAGTGATTGCTGAAATCTCGTGTTATGTGCTGTTATACGTTGAGGAGTTCTATGGTGATGAGGCCAGGATCAAAGGTCAGGTAGCAAACTCTTCCAAACAAAAAAAAAACAAATCGGTTAAGTAATGCCGGAGATTTTCGCCTCCATGTCGAGTGAATGCCGTCATCCGTTGAGGAGTTCTGCTGCCTATCTCCGAAGACCATCATCTGATCACGACCGAACTAAAGTGGAACTTACGAGTACGTGGAAGCAATCATTTCCAAAAAAAAAATCAAATCCGCTAAGATTTGCCAGATTCGAATTGAGAACCTCTTCCTTTATTGAAGTCGGTTAAAAAGAAGGATTAACTCAAATACTATTAGAAAAATACACTGAAGTAATTAGTGAAACAAGACAAATATTACGATATAATATTGGTATACGACATGATATTGGAATACCCATAACAAATTTCAAGTGAGAAAAGTATTAATTTTCAGTTTGTAATATAGAGCATCCAAAGCGATGGATTTCGCTCTAAGATATATAATCTCCACAGATAAATATCAAATCGAAATTATACTGTCGAAACGAATATATTAAAAATGTATGTGGCTTTCGCGGATGCTTAATCGTGTCATTTTATAGTACCTATGTTGTTTGTATTTTCTATGCTGAAACAAAAATCTCTGTCAAAAAGGATTGAATATAGGTATATAAATTTTTGTCGAGACCCAAGTCATGATATAATATGCTATTATTTTTAACGCCACCGACTTAATTAAAACCCTTGTCAAAACGTGTTTACAGTTTAAAAGATTGAGTTTTAGATGCAATATAATATTTATGAATAAAAAAGGGGATTTTCCGCTGACCTACGTTACAATTATTAAATTCAGGGCCGGATATAGGGGCTGCTGCTTGGACCCGGGGGGTGGCCGCGGGCGGCAGCATAGCGCGGCGGTGGCGTTCGACGATTATGAGAAAAACCAAAAAATTCCGACCTCTAAATTTAGATTAAATGCGTAGCATCCTACTCCTAAAAGGAATTCTGACATAACCGTACGCTTCCTGAATATTTCCACTGCTTTGCAGATCTATAGAAACCTTTCCACGACCTCAACTAGCTGCGCAAGAAAGTTTCTCAATTAAAATGTATTCATATTATAGCTCCTCTATATTGCAATAACGCCTCTCAGGTTAGCCATCGAAAGTTACCTAGTTTTGATAGTGACCTAGCTTATAAGATAGATACAGAAATTACAATTGATGAATTGGCCAAAGCAGATATGTAAAAATTCGAATGTAAATCTAGACACACGGTAGTGTGTGCAGCCGAGTTCGAATAGAAACAGTTGATCCGCCGCCAACCGTTTGTTACGATTCCCATAAATCTGATGATGTAATTGCCATATTTGTCGACATCCCCGCGTCAGGCAAAGCTGACGTATCCGGTTTACCTACCGGGTGTAAATAGACTGCTACCATTAAATGAGACCACATATTCTACCGACCCTACTGAACCACTTCCCGAGAATCATACCCGCGGACACCCTTAGTTTGGGAAATAATTGAGTTCCAAACAAAAATGGGTGAACCCTAACGCACCGACATACGAGCGAGTTTAGAGAGAGCATAGTCCTATAAACAGCTTCAGGTTTCACGGACGACAGTCATTGAAAAAGTTATACTATTTGAAGATTGATTTTCTGTGTAAAATTACAAGTGTTTTCATCACAACAACATTTGGAAAATTCCTTATTTTGCGTTTTCCCTAAACCCCCAGGAACATCGTCAGCACTGTTGAACCCCACATTACCTCCGAAAATGAGAAAGTTAGGGTGATTAAATCCCCCAAAAGTGCCAGAAAATGAAGCTGTCATAAAAAAACTAATATTATAAATTCGCCTCGGAAATGGATTCTAGGGAGTTTTTTGAGCTGTTGATCATGAATCTGAGGTCCTTATCGAGAAATTACTTATTCCAGTATGAAATTCTTGCCATTTCTGGATCATACATTTCAGGGAGAATTTTAAATATGAATATTTTGCTGCATAAATTTTCTCTAGTGGGTGTTTTGGGACGCCGATCATGATATTTAAGGTCTAAATTTAATGATTCCATAAGCTGCCCTGGAATTTGTAGCATTTTTCGTGACAAATTTCACTTTGAATAAAAAGATTGGGTATGCGGTATGACTAAAATCAAAATAAAATTAAAATCATTCATTTTGTAATAAAGGTATACCTATAGCATACCTACGTGTATTTCATGTTAAATATTATGTAAAAAAAACACGATATAACTAATTACATTTTGATAGAATCTATGTTAGTTTTATATTATTAACTTATGATATTTTTAGGTCAGTTTTTTTAAATGTAAGAAGTTAAAATGCTGTAACATATTTATGTTTCATCCATCCATCCATCCATCAGCCCGTGTTCGTCCACTGCTGGACAGCCTTTCCCAAATTTCGCCACTCATGTCGGTCCTCCGTCCTCCTCATCCAGCCGCCCCCCGCAACGTCCTTCAGGTCGTCGGTCCAGCGGGCACGAGGTCGGCCTACACTACGCTTTGCTGTACGTGGTCTCCATTCTAAAGCCTTTCGGCCCCAACGGCCGTCATGTTGGCGACAAATATGGCCTGCCCACTGCCCCTTCAACTTACTGATTCTGCAGGCTATGTCGGTTACTTTCGATCTCCGACGGATCTCCTCATTTCGGATTCTATCCATCAGAGATAGGCCCTTTGTAAGAGACCACCTCTCAGCGCCATACGATGCGATGTGATGACGTATTTATGTTAATAATTAATAACGTGGAACATTTGCCAACATCTGATGAGACGGAAATGGAATTGCTCAATTCGCACCTCAGAATCGTGATCAGTGACCTAAAAAAACGTCCAAGAGCACATTTCCGCGGCGAAATATTCATATTTAAATTTCCGCCCGAAAAAGTTAAAATTTAATCCAAAAGTGGCACGAATTTCATACTGAAATTTGGTATTCCTTAATTTCGACCTCGCATTCGTGATCAGCGACCCAAAAAACCCTCTAGACCATTTCCGAGGTGAAATAACGATTTTATATATTTTTTACTTTTTGGGACACTTTGGGGGATTTAAATCCCCCAAACTTTCTCATTTTCGGAGGTAATGCAAAGATGTATGTGGATGAATGTTGCTGGGAGTCTACAGAACACGGGAAAGAAGGAATTTTTTAAATCACTGCTGTTCCACACACTGGACGTGAATCTTCGTTGAATCGTAGATATACGTGTGTGGACTATGACTTGCATTTCACAGTCCTTACTCGGAAAACCACTGAACCACCTTAGATATCAACTGATGCCGGGCCCAGTAGGGTCCGAAATATATCTTGAAATTATATTTTTTTATTCTTTTGTGAACATATATACTTTAATATAATAAAAAACAAAAATAAAAGAACAAGCTGGTAAAGTTTATATACATTTATTTTATTGAACCACCTTTGAGGATTCTTGTTGTGACCATCTTTCCAAGTAAACAAACTAATACAGGTTGAAAATGAACCCTCTAGCTTTACTGAACTCTCTGAATCAGAATCACTCATAAAAAACAATACAGTAAAAAAAAAAGATTTTGTTTTCAAATTTCGAAAAAATGGCTATACCTACGCGACGCCACATGTGACTGACAATAGACAGTATATATTCCCGGCGCTAAATAATGCACATAGGTTTTGTAGAGCGTCGTCTCTGTCACCGGAGTATTAGTGCTTCTTTGGCGATCGATATCTTTTTTTTTTATTATGAATCATGACGATAGTACCGAAACATGTATTTTTTATTTCGAACCCTTTGTTATATAGCTAGAGGGTTCATTTTCAACCGGTATTTTGCTCCACGAGTTGAACTATAACATTTTATTCTGTAGCTTTGAGGACATTTTAACCGAGAACTTGAAGCAAACATTTCAGATGCATTCTAGATTTTGCTTCCGTATTTTTAGTGAAAATGCGATTCGAAATCGAAACGTATATTTTATCAGTAATGGACCTTGTTTTATCAAAATAATGTTTACGAGTAAAAACTCCCCGAAAATTAAATAGTTCCGTACCAATTTTAAATAGTCCCCCAAATTTAAATAGTTCCGTACCAATTATGTAGGTACATAATATAAATACTTTATGAAATTTAATTAATTAAATTTTTATAATTTTATTACAAATGTATGGTTTTCAGATTTTTCCATATACTTGTAGTAGGTATAAGACGGTATCTATTACTTGCCAAATTTCATAATTCTAAGTCAACGGGAAATAGCCTATAAATTTCGATTCCCCTGAGAGTGTCGAAATACACGTTTTCTGCGGCATAAACGGCCGTATCTTTTTTTTTATTAACTTAGAAGTTTGTTTTTCACAGCTTCAAGGGACTGTAGACCTAAGTATATGGTTTTATCTTCAACTGGATACCATCACGCGTTCTCGAGATAAAGGGTCTTGACGGACAGACGGACAACAAAGTGATCCTATAAGGTTTCGGTTTTTTCCTTTTGAGGTACGGAACCCTAAAAATTGAAGGTCTATAAAATGTCGCTTATTGACCCGCCTGCATCTCTCGTGTTTGTTTATGTATTGAACAATAACATCGGGTTGTTTCCAGTACCTCGTATACACTGGACCCGTGACATCCAGTGCTTGCAGCGTACATTATCATATCATGATGTACACCGTGCACTCGGAGCAGCGGGGCTATTACGTAACTCAGTGTCGGTTGTCATCTATGGTTGCTATTCACCAAAAACAGATAAAAAACGAACTTCCAAAATAGCCTTCAATAGGTATTGAACTATTTACTATTTGTGACGTCATTTCAAGTGCGAACGTATCCTCAGATAAGCGGATATGTATATTTTGACGATAGGCACTCTCTTTTGGGGGAAGAAATTTTGATGCTGAGGATACAGGGGAATTTAGGGAAAATAAAGTTATTTCCACATGTCCACCCACACGACTGTCCAGAAGAAATTTTTGAGTAAGAAAATTTCAAAATGCTAGGATTGACGGCCTTATCAGTTTTTAAATTTTAAATTTTTATTAAATGTGTGGTGTCTAAATTCTTTATAAATACTTTTATGATCATTATATACAATGTGAAATTAAATAAAATTAACAAACAATGTAAAATTTGAATATAATAAAGGAATAGATAGTAGTAGTATTAATAGTTTAAGATATTTGAGGAAAAGTTGCTGAAATTTGTGTCGATTCGGTGTAACACGACTTATCTTATTTAACAAAACTTAAGCGTACTGTCTTTTTCTTGTTGTACCAAAAAAAACAAGGACGGGACGCTTAAAATAAGGTTAGTCCTGTCAAATAAGTTAAGTCGTGTTACACCGAATCGACACTATTGTGTTTTTTCGGGAATTTTTTTGTCTCCTTCGGGGTAATTTCAAAAACTCGATCTGGACACCCTGACTCGGAGATGCTTGTGGTATCCCCGGCGAGCATTTCCGACAGAACGCAGGAACTGAAGAACCTCCAGCCGACTTGAGCGCCATTATACCTAATACTGGCATTAAATCAACTAAGGGTTTGCCTTGCTTAGTCTATGGAGTAACTGTACCACTCGATAGTCTAGAATGGGGTAATAGGCACACTTGTATTACGGCCGTATTTGTTTTGATGTTCACTTTCGAATACCATCCGATTAAGAGGAGAGCGTGTTTCTTACGCTTTTAGCATTCGCGATTACTTTTTCAAATGTTCAGTCTTATATCTAAAATCATTCCCAGATATGGCATACTTCTTGTTTTGTATTCTTGCAATTTTTCTTTGATTTTCACTGTCGGTTTATATCCGCGAATCACGATTCACGACATATCGCGGTTTCTATTGTTTTTTCGTGAACATTACGAACTCGGTCTTGTCCACATTACTTTGTAATCCCCATTGTTCGTAGTCAATTATTTCTTCCGCTGTCTACGTGGCTCTTAACTTAGCGGTATGTACGCCGCGTACTACTTTTTTGTTCCGTGGTCGCGTTTTGGATACAGGGGTCCTCTAAAGAATACAACACTACTTGAATGTAATATCGGTCAAGTTCGCAAAACCGATCAATCACGAACTAAGTGTGACTGCAAAATCAAAGTTTTTTTACCGCTTTAGACGAAAATAATCTTAAGGCGCAAGACTGGCAGAAAAGGCGCGGGTACGAGCGCCATCAGCGCACCTCTTCTATCTGTTTTGCACTACGACCCTCTCCTACATTTTGTATGAAAGAACATTGAAAAGGCGTCACCTCGCCCACATCTTGTCAGATCAAAATCAAACACTTGAATACCATCGACCGACAAACATCGTCCCGTCGTGAGCGCGCCCGATGCGCGCCGCGCCGCTTCTGTCTGGCTTGCGTCTTAGAGAAACGCAATTAATTGTAAAAATATCTAACCAAGCACATTTAATTGTAAATTTAATTGTAATTGTAAATTAATTGTAAAATTATCTAACCATGTTTCACGAACTTGACCGATGGTGGATCTAAGTTGTGTCGTACTGTAACAACGTTCTAAAACTTTTTTAATAAGCGGGCGAGCTTACTTTATGCATTTTTCCAAAAGATCGGACCGCGTTGCCGCCGTCGCGCCGCGCCGCCGCGCCGTGTGCCGCCAATGACAGCTAGAATCCAATATTGGCTTCATAGCCTGTTATTGTCCCGGTATTGTGTCCCCCACCCTGCGTGTTGTTTGGTCGTATCCAGAAAAAAGTCAACAACGGCATAAATTCTTTTCACGAATAAAATCCTGCAAATTAAGGCATTTTCATATTTATTCATTGACAGGTGTTTATTCGGTGTAACACGACTTAACTTATTTGACAGGACAAACCTTAATTAAGCGTCCTGTCATTGTCTTTTCAGAGAAAAAAGGACAGAATGTTTAAATTAAGGTTAGTCCTGTCAAATAAATTAAGTCGTGTTACACCGAATCGACAACAATAAGTACTTTAACAAGCTTCTATCGTGAAAAGAACCAAAGTGATTTATGTGCTGTTTTTCAATTAAAATAAAAAAGGGTTCTAAAATATTGGAAGAGTATTTTGAGTCATTTGTTTCGAATAGATTTTGTACATTATTGTAATCACTTGATTGTAAAACATATTGTTACTAACTTCTAAAACACTTCAAACGGCATGTAATTACTTAATTTAATTCTCTTTATAGCATGATCGGCGGGATTTAATTAACTAATTAATTACTTATTTAAGGTTTAATCCTGAGCTGAAATATGATGAATTTGTAAAAATCTCTGTCCCAGCCAAAAGCTTTCGCATTTAATACTGAAAGTGTCTCCTCAGTCCCATTAAAGATTTGTTTTAAATTTAAATATAAAGTGACTTTCGTCGATGAAGGCTTTACTGAGCACTTATAATGATTCATTCATTCATCAGTACAACATTGAATAACCCTTTTTGTGATATTTAAACTTAGGATTGGACTGAAACCAGTACCAAAAAAGTACTTTTGGAATTTTACACAAAGGATAACAGCTACATGTTAATCACCATCTGAGTCTCCTATAATTACACCGTAAAATTTAAATATTTTTAAAAACATCATTTGAATAAAAATCAGCTGTTTCACTGATACTGGTTCTATTCTAATAGCTGGTTCTTTTTTCGCAATTTGAGGGTTGTTTCCATAGTAAAAGTAGTTCATACGGATAGGAACAATCACCACTTTTCGTTTCCAAAACCACAGGTGGTAAAACCAAATCCCGGTGCAAAATGCACATCATAATATTGTTTTCCTTACTTTTGAATAAAAACTATGTAAAAATTGCGTTTTAAAGCAATTTTGGGTGTTATTTTGTTTTCCATTTTATAGATAACTTGAGTCAAACAAAAAAAAATTGGTCGATTCTTTTACCTTCTAATTAAACATTTTCAAGTGCCTGTTGTTCCCAAAGCGTAGATTTTCGCAATTAAGTGTAAGGAAATAAAATATTGGCTGTGACTCCTTCTATTACCTGCAGTTAGTTACATTTTAAATAAATATGAATTATTCAAGAAATTTACAAAATCATTGTTTTTTCCATACAAAAAATAATTCAATATTTTTTTCTCAGAAAGTAATGCATATTTCAGAAAAACTTTAGCAGTAAAAGTTGTTTGTAATAGCGTCAAAAGTCTAGCACTAAAAAAAAATAGTTCTTTTACTTAATCTTTTAATTGAATATTTTCAAGTGCCTGTACTTTCCAAAGCGCATATTTTCGCAGTTAAGTGTAAGGAAATAAAATGTTGGCTGTGACTTCCTCTATCACTTTCAGTAAGTTTCATAGAATTTGTGGAGAAAAATGAAAATACCCACCGGTTGGGAATTTACCCCGATAAACACCGGGAATTTTCCGATGGGAATTTACCCGCGCCCATCTCTAGACATGACGAAATGATAAGGATTTCTTTCTTGACTATGAAAACCCTAAATTCACCATTACCAAAGTAGACATTACAAAGTAAAAGAATCGTAAACAAAGTCCGTTCTTTCTAGGGTTTCGTACCCGAGGGGTGCCAAACGGGACCCTATTACTAAGCCTCTGCTGTCTGTATGTCTGTCAGTCCGTCTGTCTGTCAGGAGGGTCTAAACTTTAGACTCTAAAGCTTCAGCTGTAACAGGTAGCCAGCACTCGATGTTTTCCCTCCCAGCGAAAGTCGTGAGGCGGAGGGCGGAGGTCAGGGTGCGGGGAGGGGCGCGGTCGGCGAGTCAGAGCCAGCGGCGGCGACGCGGTCACCGCGGCAGATAGAGTCAACCTCATCAGCCGAGGTGATCGCGAGCCAGGCTTCTCAGTCGGAGGGGAAAAGGGTTGAGGCTGCACCGCCGGTGGTGTTTCAGCGACGAACGGGAAAAAGGGAAAGAAAGCAAGTTAAGCGTTACGGTTTCGAATTTGATTAAATAGGTACCTAGTAATCCGTGTCAACTGTGTGTAAGCATTTATTCTAGTATATAAGTTAATTTAGTTAAAAACGACGTGGTAAAGCGTGTTGTGTAGTTGGTTACTAACCTGGAACGTATTTTGTTTATGATTCATTTCTGATTGTTAGTTATTAAATTGAGCAAGTTTAAATAGTTAATATAGTCATATAGCAATGATTAAGTGTGAGGGTAATGGTGTGTACTTGTAGGGTAATTAGACAGTAAGGATTCTGATATATATATGTAGGTAGGTTGATAACGCTCTCTTCCAATATAGATGTGAAACCTAACGGACGTGTTATTATTTGCTTCCCTAAATACTTATCAGTCTCTGTGACGCTCCCGCACATTTTCGTAAATTATGGCACGAAATTACAGAGTATGTTGTGCAATTTATGGTTGCTTATATACAACTGTTATAATAATAATATAGCATTATCAAATACGTAAACAGTCATTTGGCAGCCCTAGGGCGTGTTTAGGCGCCGAGCGAGACACCAAGGACACCGCCTAGTTAAACTACTGTTGTTACCTATACTGTGGTGTTACTATGGCCTCCACCACGACAAATAATAAAAGTTAAAAAAACCAAAGGGGTCCCTATACAAAAAAGTTGATATTTTTTTATGTTATTTGTTTCAGCTCTTAATTACGTGCCAATTTCAAATGCAAATTATTATAGTTATTTATATTGAAAGTAAAGCAATATATCATAAAAATTAGGGTTCCCTGCTCATCGGAAGCCGAATTGTTTGTCAGGCGCTACCATTAGTGGCTTGTTTGTGTCGCCTTCATGTTGCCGTGACATCTATATTGTTGTAATTTAACATGTTTTAGGGTTTCGTACCCGTATGGTATGGTGGTACGGAATAGAGGTCCCTCTGTGTGCGAGTTCGACTCGCACTTGGCCGGTTTCTTTATGTCATTTCATTACACCGCACCGCAGATTGACACTATGCATGAAAATTTCAAATAAAAAATATTTACTACAGTAATAAAAATAAATGCCTGAAGATAACGTTTACAACCGGAAAACGGGCGGCACATCCGGTGCAAACCCGGAAATCCGTGTTAGAGCCAACCCTGCCCTGTTTTACAATGCAGGCAAGTTGACCTTTATGGTTACGAGTATATTCTTAGTCTTACTACACACAATTTGACCTCCCACTACCCTCATACGGCGAAGCTTTTTTGTCCGTTTTGTCTCTCTGTCCACAGTCCGAGTAGTCAAGAACTAACACCAGCGGACTTACGTATCTTTGAATCGACATTGGCGTTATTGTGTTAAACGGATAGCAATTTTTTCCTAAGCCTATGCCATATACAAGAAGCTATACGGATTTTTATTTTTGTCATTTTTTCTTCAAACGACAAAACGCGCAGTGCGAGATAGGCGAACAAGGGGCGAAAGAAAAAAAAGTATGTTTTTATTTTTATAAATACCTATAAATTAATCTAGAAATATTTAATTAAAATCCAACATTTAGATATACTGGGTGTAAAAGCAAAGTCAAGAATCCTTTAAGGTTGTTTTAGTATGATCGGTAAAGATATTATTTTAAATACTGGGATCTCTAAATAAAGTACCAGTACCTCATAAGAAGACGATTTTCTTTACTCAAAATACACTAATCGCGGGACACTCTCACTGGTCGCTGGCCACTCGGATGAGGGGTGGGGGTCGCGGGGTGCAATTAGGTGTGTGGGGCGGCCAGTTAGCTGCGTAGAAAAATGATGGAATTTTTGTTGAAAATTCAAGGTATATATTTTTTCTCGTAATGACATCAGAATCGTGTATACTTTCATACCCTAAAGGGATTCTTGACTTTGCATTTACACCCTGTATTTAAAACCCTATCCATGTTTGAGTTCTGTACATGATTTCTATTTATCCAACGAGGAGAAAAAAACCTATCAAGTGCGAGTGACCATACCATTCAAATAAGTTAATACACTTAAATGATTTTAATAAATAATACAAATTTATCATTACCTACAAAATATATGAAACAAAACTACAAAATTAGTTGGTCAAGTGCTCGGGTACGTAACCCTAAACCTGTATAAAAAATTGGAATTTTTAGTATTTGTTATATAATTATTTAAATACCTTATATGGCATATAATATACAGAAAATTTCAAATTCCAATCTGAAGGGTAACGTGCCATGTCAGTAAAGTCAACATTTTTACAATTATAGGTATATTTATAAAGTTGCACACAAGTTGATATTCAATAAAAGTTTTCCTTTCTATAAAATCTATATGTTACGGGTAAAGCCCGAAGTCGGTTTAGGTCCGAAAAAACCGGTTAAAAGTTAAAAAAATTCTACAAAAAGATTTTGTCACCCGTAGAATTATGACCGCGCATACCGTTGCTAAACCTGATTTTTTCATGATTTAATTACAAATGTCTAGTTTTAAGATTTTTTCCTATACTTGTAGTATTAGACGGTATTACTTGCCAAATTTCATAGTTCTAAGTCAACGGGAAACACCCTATAAATTTTAATTCCCTTGAGAGTGTCGAAATATACGTTTTTTGCGGCATAACAGCCATATCTTTTTTTTACGTTAACTTGGAAGTTTGATCTTTTCACAGCTTCAAGGGACTGTAGATTTTAGTATATGGTTTTAATTTCAACTCTTGGACGAATGATTCGTCCAAGTTTCAACTCGATACCTCCACGCGTTCCCAAGATAAAGTGTCTTGCAGACAGACGGACGGACAGACTGACAACAAAGTGATCTTATAAGGGCTCCGTTTTTTTCTCTTGAGGTACGGAACCCTGAATAGTCAAAAATTGGTGCGACGACGTGCGAAGCGAGGAGGAGCGTGTTAGGTTGACATGTTAATAAATATTGGGCGCCGAGCGAAGTGGAGCGGAGCGAGGCGACCCCCGAAGTTTTGTATAACGTTTCCAGCATTACCCGTAACATATAACATAGTTTTTACTCATGACTAGGCTCGTTTTTTCCCTGTTTTTCGAAGCTATACTTCATACTTCAACACAATCTGAACAACTTGGCATCAAAACCAGAAATATAAAAAAATTGCCACCATTCACTCTTTCCGTTTACCCTTCATCTAGTTTCATTTTTGGGATAGACCCTGTAACAAAAATGCTCTAAAACTGTCAATGTTCATGGATCAGCATCTTTTTATGAAAAAAAATGTAGTCTGCTCGATGAGTTCTAGAAAATGACACATGGCGGAGTACGATAAAAAATACTATTTTTATGATTTAATTTTAATCTACAGTGGCCTAACGCAACATAGGTTTACATATACACTAACCACCGTATACACTAAAACTGTTTAAGATGAGTATTTTCAAACTTTTATATTTTATTATTAAAAATATTCTAAATATTAAATTGTAAAAGGTGTTTTCAAATTTTAAACTATTTTAGACATCATAATTTATATCCTATTTTAACTATCTTAGAAGTTATTATTAAAAAGATTTTAGAAACAGACATTGGATTTGTAGTACAGATTGGCGCCAATCAGACTGCGTTTTCTTCTGTTGACTTGTATCTGTTTTGATTTGCAATAAAATAGCTTTTATTTTATTATTTCATGTAATTTTTCGCAGATTTATTAAAAAACCTCGTAATACACGTGCGAACGTGTTAATATTTCTCGTCCCGACTGTTTTTGCCAAAAGTCATTCTTGACTCTAGATATCAACCTTTTCGCACTTGCATCAAAATGTACTATTATTTGATATAAATGAATTTCTACTTAATTTAGTTTATAATATTTTTATTTCTAAATCTTTAGTTTGTTTAAGTTTTTAGGATTACTTAGGTTTAATTTTATATTAATTTAGTTATTAATAAATTTAAAAAAATGAATTTTCTTTATTCAGGTGGCAAGGACCCATAAAATTAATTTAAAAACACACACACGAATAATATAGGTATATAAAATAAATAAGACACAAGATAAATATACCATTTAAAATTATTTACAAATTATCATTTTTATCAGGTAGGCAAAGTTTGACAATCCAATGCTTGTCAAACTTACTAGAAAATGTCCTCAGAATGTCGCTGTCACTGCCACTGGTTCTGTGGATAATGGACGCTATTCGTTTGCGCATGATCGCAATAAAGTCATCGGTGTGCGCCTCCGCAAACATTGTCGATGCACTACAGAACTGCGGCAGCCCCATCAACATCCTGAAGGCGTTATTGTACATAACACGCAGGGCGCTGTAAGTCCTCTGCGTATAGCTGCATGAGTAAAAAGTTTGGCAGTACGACTTAAAAAGTGTGAGTTTTACCTGGTTGGAACATCTAGCAAACCTGTGGGCCAACATATTAGCTTTGACTGCCAACGCCCAACGTGCTCTCTCAATGTCTAGGTCGTGTTTGAGATTATCAGATATAATTTGTCCAAGGTATTTAAATTAGCTAACTCCCTTTAGACTGCTTCCATTTAAAGTGATAGGAGAGACATAACTAGGAGTTCTTCTGCCTGATTAATAAAATGAATCTTAATAAAATGAATAGTAACTATATTGAAATAAAAGTTAAGTAATATAGGCACATTTAATTTTTCATTCAATATTTGGTTTTGGGTCAACATTCCACACAACATATCCCAATTTCATTTATGTAACTCATTCTGTCTGTAAACTAGATATGGACGGACAGACAGTAGAGTGACGTTAATAGGGATCCGTCTGGCCCTTTGGGCGCGGATCACAAAAAAGTGTGCTCGACAAAAACTTCATTTCAATCATTATTTCTATCGAGGAAAATGTATCCGAACATGTTTTCCAAAAACGAAACTCTGGAGATTATTATATATTCAAAATTCATATGTACCAGAAATTTACTACAATGTTATAATTAAAAAAATAACCGGCCAAGTGAGTGTCGGGCCACGCGCAGTTTAGGGCTCCGTAGTTGCCCGGTACATTTTATAAGTTGGTCTACCAATACAGATCGCCCCAAACTTTTAGTCCGCTCGGGAGTTGCTCTCCTGAAGAACGGCACACACATTGTCATGTTTAGAGGGGACTAAAAGTTTGGCGCCACCTGTACTCATACACCTGTAAAGCGATAGTTTTCTTTTTAACATCATTATGGTATACTGCTACTGTGAATTTTTTCACATATATTCATAAGCAACTGTTTAGCCAGCAGAGGGGGGGGGGACACTTGACTCTAACAAAAATTAGCTCTTTAAAGCTTAATATTTCACCAATGGATCCCGGGGACACTTGACTCTAACAAAAATTAGCACTTCAAAGCTTAATATTTCACCAATAAAATGGAAAATGGTTTTCACACACCCACAATGTTTTTAAACGACCTATCCAACGATACCCCACACTATGGTATAGACGATGAAAAAATCTTCCCCAATTTACGTGCATGGGAGGTACCCGTAAAAAAAATATTTTTCGAGTTTTTATTTTACCATTTTTTCAACGTGATTAATATGTATACTTATGCCATATTGCAGCTTTTTAGTACTAGTGGTCTCTGAGCTAAGCCGCGGAGAGACGGACATACGGACATGGCGTAACTATAAGGGGACTACGGAACCCTAAAAAGCACCCCTATTTTATTTACATAGCCTCTTAAGTGACTTAATAGAAATAGGAATATATTTCTTTGCCACAACATACAAAAACAATAAATTATAAAATAACAAACACAAAATATGTGACAAAATGGGACAAACTCAACATTAGTTATAACATAACTGTTTGTGCGGTTAGCGGGTCTTTATTTTGGTTAAGTTGATTACGCGAAATGGCGTAAACAATAATATAAATATATTGTAGAGAGACAAGCGTTTTATATTTATAGAAAACAAACCATTAATTAACATATTTTGTGTTAAATTCTGAAATCTGCCGCATCAACATATTCCGCCCAATCCAATCACGTGATTCGTGCCCCCATTAACCAAACCTGTCCATCCACAGCACGAGCATCGGCCGCAACAGCAGCATTCGTCTCATCAGCAACGGGTCCTCGAAGCTCTGAGACAGAACCACCAGGCTGGCTCCAGGCCCAGCCAACAACAACCAAAGGTCTGCTGAGAACTACAGAAGCAAATCCTTCAGGCACTCAAACAACATGGCGCCGTTCCCAAAGTGCTGTGAGAAGGAGAATAGGGTAGCAGAAACTAATGTAGATGGTAAAGATATTGGTAGTGACAGCTTCTTTCTTCCACTTGATACTAATTTTCGATGATGTCTTCTTGTAGTTTGTTTGATATAACTTGGTACCTGTTTACAATAAGTCGGATTACCATGCTCGGGTAAAAAGACCAAAAGTAACTATGTATACTAAAAATGGTTTCCATTAAGATGTGTTACCTGATATTGCGTGGTCGAGAAACATAAAAGTTCAAAGTGGGCATTGGGAAAACATGCTGTGAGAGTGCAAGACAAACTTATCTATAGTCAAGCGAGAGTGAGCTAAATAGATATAGTATATTAAGACTTGTGAAATTCAACATAAAATCTGATTGTTTTTTTTTATCTAGTACAAAATAAAAAATATTGTAGTCAAAAGTTTCTAGTTTTATAATTAATGACGTAATGTAATTATCCAAATTACAAGCACAAAACTTAATACGTGTAAATAAAAATTTCAGAGGTCAGAAATAATGTTTCCAATCACAACAGATAGTGAATCGATTTTAATTATTTTTGAAAATTGTATTATTTATATTTCAGTTATATTTCTTTTAAAAAATCTTGCTGAAAAGCTTGTTAAAGTTGGATTTCCCAACGCTCATCTTTAGTACGATACGACTTACTATAGAAGTAGCATCGGTCAATTTCGCGAAACCGATCACACCCGAATTGAGTGTAACTTCAAAATGTTTTTTTGTTTTTTTTTTTTGTTTAATGTTTATTACTGCTTTAGGTGGTAGAGCTGATGCCGGGCTCGACTGTGGAGGTACCACCATCTTACTCGCAAATCCTCCCGAAGTTATTCGGGGGAGAGTAAGAGGACAGCTCTCAGGCAAAACCAGGCAGCCCACCATTGCCTGGGACCGATGGATGGCGGTATATCCATCCCCAATTGTCGGGCCTTATATTAAACAGACTGGTGACGGGCAGCGGCGTCACTGGTGCAAGGGCCTCGGCACCGCGCTCACCAACCCGCCTGCCCAGCGTGTGTGAGTATGGGCATTTCAAAAAAGGTCAAAGAAAGGTCTATGTCCAGCAGTGGACGAAACAGGCTGATGGATGGATGGACTCCTTTAGGCGAAAATTATCTTAACCCAAACGCAATTAGATCTACTTATTGATGTATAACTAGACGTGCCGGTCGTTGAAATTATCACACTGAGTTCGGAAAGTTGACCGATGCTACATCTATGTGTCGTATGTTCCCTATAATATGGTGCAACAAATCTGGCTGCTGTTAAAACCGGAATTTATTAATTTCAAATTTTGATAAGGCAAAATATTACATTATTTTGTTTGAAAATACATAGAAAATTTTATCACTTGTACCTGATACAATTTGATTATAAAATTGAGATTATATTGTTACGAGTAAAATTCGTTCCCGCAGCTTTAGAGCCAAATGGACTCGCACGCGACGATGGCAAGAGGCCCGACGGCATGACGCTCGTCCCGTGGCAGAACGGCCGGTCGTTGGTATGGGATGCGACCTGCGTCGATACGTTGGCCCCATCCCATGTCCAAGCGACCGCAGCCAAGGCCGGCGCTGCGGCGCTGCTGGCAGAGTTCAACAAACGGCGCAAATATGCAAACCTCGGGAAGGATGCATATTTGTGCCGTTTGGCGTCGAAACCCTCGGGCCGTGGGGAACCGACGCGACGCGCGACGTCTATTCAGAGAGAAGCGTCGCGCCTGGTCGATGCCTCGGGTGACAGGGGGGCGGGGGCATACCTCAGCCAGAGACTTAGTCTCGCCATCCAAAGAGGTAATGCCGCCA
The DNA here is from genome assembly GCA_910592155.1 of Ypsolopha scabrella. Taxonomy (NCBI): domain Eukaryota; kingdom Metazoa; phylum Arthropoda; class Insecta; order Lepidoptera; family Ypsolophidae; genus Ypsolopha; species Ypsolopha scabrella. The sequence continues at coordinate 21,487,772 of OU342977.1, forward strand.
GCCTTCTTGGCATCTTCCCGGTGGCATCGATTTGGACAATTTTTTTAACTTTTTTAGAACAAGTTTTGTTTTAGAGTATTGAATGAAATATGAAAGCATTTTTTGTGTTGTACATACAATGGTTGTTTTTATTGATATAATTTAGATTCCAGGGTGGTTTGAAAAGTTCCGGATCTCGCAAATCAAAGTGGGTAATTTAATGGTATTGGTTTAATCTATCTTTCAATGAGGCCGCGGAACGGCTTTTAATTTTTTTGAAACCCTTTATTCTTTTGTTATTGTTTTGATTTTGCTTTGTATTTTATAGCAATTGCTCGTTTTGTTTTAAACGTGTTTTTGTCAAAAATCGATTGGATCGTTGTTTAGGTAATTTATTATTATTATAGGGTTCACAAAAAAGAAAATTGTCATATTAACTTAACAAAGCTAGAAATTAAATTCGACCGAGTAAACTCAGGAACAACTGAATCGTTTTTTTTTTTTTTTTTAATAATTTATAAATTTTCACGTGGATAAAGTTTAGATATAGCTATAGTTTGTTCCCTGGGTACGGGCAGTTCCTTAGGGACAAAGTTATTAGTTAAATTCGTGCATTATCGTTGGAACTACTGAACCGATTTTGATAATTCTTTCACTGTTGTAACGGTTAGACTCTTCACTTGGACATAGGCTATAATTTATTTCTTGGGGATGGACGATTCCTTAAGAACCGATCAAAATGAGAAGCCTCTTCAACTTTTTTTCAAACTTTTGAATGTAATCAGAGTCTTGATATACCTGGTATTAATTACAGTTGTAAACTAAAAGTACTTGTAGCTTCATTTCACTTGATTCCTAAGAACTTCGGAAATTTTCTGTTCTGAAATATGGACTTTCATTTTCAAGTGAAGAGTATTTCAGGAAGTGTTTCAGTATTTGCAACCGTGAAAATAAATGAAATCAAGATTTTGATAAGAAGCTCTGTGGTGCTGACGATAAATATTAAACATTAATAAAGGATGTATGTCTTAATATCTATCCCACCAAAAACATCAATGTGATAAAGAAGCAGAGTTCAAAACAAAGGCAGTGCAGGATTGTACAGTGGAGGCCGCATCGAGTTAGACACTTCGGACTTTGTACCTATCTTATATTCTTCTCTGTAGGGGCTAATGTCGTACTGCAAGTGTATAGCTTGATGTCGTCTCCACTGTACATAGGCTTTGCAAAAAAATTGAGATCAAATTGGGTGCCGAGGCTTATGGAGGTTCCTTCAGTCATAACTGGGCCATTTCAAAAGTAATGCACCCCTATCAATGCCCCATTGAAGGTCACCCCTATACCTTCTAAATTTAATACATTTTAAAATTCACAAAAAATATATTGTATATAATGTTATTTGTTTTCATTATTTGTATTTTTATTTATAGTTACGTAACAACAAAGACGTAACAAAATCAGGGCCCTGTCATAGAAATTTCGAATTACTTTAAAATTCCTCAGAGAAATAACTATAAACATTACATGTTTCCCATTATAGAATTTTCAGTTTCAGTTATTACAAAAGCGATAAAATATAAATAAACCTAGTAAATTTCGTAACAAAACGAGACAATTTTTTGCGAAAAAAGTGAGAGAATTCTTCCGATGCTCACCATGGCACTTTCTCGACTAATCTCAAAGCTGCCGCTCAATGGACGTGACATATTCCTGAGTAGTGTTGTTCCAGTCTAAATTATTTCACATTTTTCAAAGATGTGAAATCGTGGGACAAGCTTTAAAATTGTTTTTTTCGAGAATTATTCATTATTTAAATAAATCATTAATATGAAATAAAATTCAACATACTATTTTGTTTAACAACAAAAAAATAATAACTTATGCAGAAATTTGTGTTTAAAACGCAGCCAGAAGTTACAAATTTCGCCGATGGGACAGTATGAAACCGTCATTTTCAATATTTTCAATAATCGATAAATCCTTTATATAAGTTATGTATTAAAAATGCAATTGTTGTAATTAGTTCTCAGATACTTCTTATTTAAGTAAAAAATAAGAAACTTCCCCGGCCAATAACACGGAAATAGAAAAAAAATATATGCATGGGCACCCAAAAAAGACAAAGGCTGCATTATTTTTGAAATGACCCTACTGCAATAATGTACAAAGTTATTCGTTTGTTTTAAAAGTTTTGTTATGGTCCTAGCTTCTGAATATGAAGAACTTGGCAAGTTTTCACGGCTAAAAACGTTTTAAAGTTACGTCATATATTCAGTAGCAAAAACCCTAAAAAGACTGTCTTTTAAAACAAATGAAGAACGTTGTACTACAATATAGATTTAAAGGGTTTCCGCCAAATCCCATAGAAAAAAACCCCAGTCCCGGCGCAAAAGAATTGTATCTCAGATTCTAGATAATTATTAGTAGAAACAATATCAAGTGTCACTATTTCCTGATTCGGTGGCTAACATGGTTATTTTGCCCAGAGATGTTTCATAGGCGCTACCTGCAAACATGACAGTTTTTAGGAAAAACTTCATTATTGTACTAATTGACATTGAACTGGCAAAAAATGAATAAAACACACACATATAACCTAGTACATAATGTTGTTATTGAGTTTATTGTTGTTATGTTGTGTTTCTGTGTTGTTTGAGGGACATGTTTATGACATGTTTATATCGATGTTTGTGCCTATTATATTAAATTTTTGCAATTACCCACACGTTTGCGTTGTTAATGTGTGAATTAATACAGTAAAATGAAGTTTTTCAAAATAATGGCATCTGTATAGGTACATTATTGTACATATGTGATCATGTGTTTATATCATGTGTTTTATTAATTTTTTGCCAATTCAATTTCAATTAGAACAGTAAAATGAAGATTTTCCTAAAAAGTGTCATGTTTGCATGTAGCGCCTATGAAACTTCTCTGGGCAAAAAAAACATGTTAGCCACCGAATCAGGAAATAGTGACACTTGATATTGTTTCTACTAATAATTATCTAAAATCTGAGATACAATTCTTTTGCGCCGGGACTAGGGCAATTTTGGCGGATACCCTTTACTCACTAGATTTTTTAAATAATAAAATACCTAAATAAATATAAAAAGTATACTTCGAAGAAAAAATCCTAAGTCGTACGAAGAATAAACAGTTAGTACATTTTGTTATACATAATGTAATTAAAGATGGTGATGCTACTCTTATAATTATAAATAACATATTAGAATAACGTTATTGTACTCTTATTTTATGAAAAAAGGTTTTACTCATGTTTTAATATAAAAAACTAAAATTTAATAGCACGTTAAATATGATCCCTAACAATATCAATTTTAACGAGGGTCCTTTTACCTTTTATATATTTATATACCTTTTATATATTGTCTTCGTTATTATTTTTAGTGTTCCATGCTGCCAGTTAAATGGAATTTACCTAGAGGTAACATTGTTCGTCATAAAATAATAATAATTCCAACTTGTTATATGGTGTATTCAGAAAAATCTGTCCTGCCCCAAAGCTGTCAGTTCTTTCGCTATCCTACTGAGTGGAAGCAAGCCGCTTAAAAAACCCGCAATTTCAAGGTGTTTTATTAGTTTTCAATGTTTATTTTAACCGTTTTACAAATATTGTTTCCATGAAAAACTAGACAATCCTGAATCCTTCCACTTGATATATTTCTCATTGCAAAACATTAAACAATGAAAGAAAATGTTTTTAGCTAAAAATTATCTACATATTTCATAATTATTTCAATGCAGTAAAGTTACAAAGACTGCTTACAAAATCCCATTATAATTTGTATAAAGACTTAAAGAATCACATAATAGTATTTAGGAAATTTTAATATATTTTTAATGTCCCGAAATTTGATAAAAATCAAGCATATTTTATCACAATCATCATTAAATCACGAATTTCTTCACCTTAATAACGTGCTCGAAAAATTAAACCACATGGTCTACTGATTGCGAAAAATAAATCGCTTCCCCATATGCATTTTCATCATCTAAGGATCCACATCAGTCTAGGTTTCGTCTAGGCCATAGCACTACTACAGCTCTTGTCCATATGACAAATAATTTACTCTATTGAGTAGAGAAATCTCACCGTCTTAGTGCTCTTAGACTTCAGCAACGCTTTCAACACTGTCGACTTCGACATACCTGTTGCCATGCTGAAGTCTCTCAGTGTTTCTGCAGAGGCAGTATCATGGTTCAATTCTTATCTTCACGGTAGACAGCAACTAGTCCATCGATAACTCTAAATCTGATTAGTGTAATCTAACTGCTGGCGTCCTACAGGGTGATGTTCTTTCTCCTCTCATTTTTTGCATTCCTCTCCTCCTCCTTTCGTTTATATGCTGACGACTTGTAGCTATACGCGGCGGTGCCACTGAACAACATAAACAGATCAGGGGACACTGTTAACTCTGATCTTATCGCCGTAAGGGAATGCACAAGGTGTGAATATATGAGTAAAATATATGAGTTATAATGGCATAAATAGTCATAGACCTTTATGTAACTGTACAAAAATAATAGGAAGCGAAATTGAATGTAATGCAAATGTTATGGTTTGTGGTAATGCTGCTTAAGACTTTTTAGGGTATTATTTACTTTTAATAAATAAATTTTGTTTTTACCCAAATATTAGTTTATTAATGTGTATTATTTATTATGTAATATTATTAATTGTTTTTTTTATTTATTAGTTATGTCTTATTGCAGGTTTAGATTTTAAATTAAATATACAGTACGACAAGACTCCGAGGTTCGATGGTCTGAGTTCGTAAACCGAACTTTACCGAATTAAAAGTGACTATGACCAATCACATACAAACGCAATAAGAAAAAAATAAAACAGCCGATGCGCTCGAAGCGGCAACTAATATAGACGCTGACGCGGGAAATGCGTTTACTTCTATTGGTAGAGCGAGGAGGTACAACCTTGGAACCTCTGATACTTGTGTTGTGTTATACTACTAAACTGCCCCCTTATGTATAAGTTGAAATGTTTCACACACATGTATAATATCATGTAAATATTGTAACTTGTAAATACCTCTATTGTTTATGGAGCAAAGCAAAAATCCAACTAACCTTCATGTCTTCTCTTTACGTAGGAACTTGTTAACCATTTCAGATAATGAGATTACAATACAACTGAAAGTAATTATAAATGAGTCTTAAGTGTTGATTTTCTGAAACTATGTTATAGGTTATTATTATATCTGATATTTATAATAAATAAATTTAATTTTAATTTTGTTTTTAAATAATATATTATTTCTCCCCTCCGGTAATGTAGATATAATATTTAGGTTGGGGAAAAAGTTTCTTCGCATTTTATATGAAAATTCAAAACATTTTTTAATAAAGTTTATTTACATTTAACTAAAGTATGTAGGTGCCATTTTGTTCGATAACTTTCTGCCATCTTGTAGGTAGGGACATGATCCCATTGCTATAGAAATTCTGGGGCTTCTGATCAAAAAACCGCAACAAGTGGTTTTGGCAGTCCTCTCGTGATGTTAACCTGACACTGCCTAAAAATTCTGAAGAGACCGAAACAAGTAGAAATCTGAAGGTGCAAGGTCAGGACTATACGGCGGATGCATTAATACGTCCCAGCCAAACTCTCTTAATTTTTGCTGAGTGGCTAAAGATGTGTGAGGTCTAGCGTTATCATGATGAAAAACCACACCCCTTCTGTTGACTAATTCCGGCCGCTTTCTCTCAACTTCTTGCTTTAATCTCATCAGTTGTTCGCAGTAGAGGTCAGAATCCATGGTCCTGCCTGGCGGTAACAGCTCATAATGAATAATGCAATTCCAATCCCACCATACACACAGCATTACCTTGTTGCGAGATAACACGGGTTTCGCCAGAGTCTGTGAAGCCTGACCAGCCTTTGACCACGACCTTTTTCGCACGTTCTTGTCGTACGTGATCCACTTTTCATCACCTGTTTATCAGGTTTTTCAAAAATGGTTCGGTTTCATTACGTCGTAATAAAGAATCACAAATGAGTACACGGTTCATTAAATTTCTTTCAGTGAGCTCATGAGGCACCCGAATATCGAGCCTTTTTGTGTACCTAGCTTTTTTCAAATGCGCCAAAACTGTTTTGTGGTCAATCCCCAGTTCTTCAGCTACATCGTAACTATCCTACCGATCTTGCTCCACATTTTCAAAAATGGCATCCATTTTATCCGTAACAGGGCGCCCAGAGCGAGGTGCATTTTTGACATCAAAATTCCCGGATTGAAAACGCTTAAACCAATTTTGTGCTACTCTCACAGACACTGCACTAGGTCCATAAACATCACAATTTTTTTTCGCGGCTTGCGTTGCATTTTTACCTTTTTTGTAGTAAAATTTTAAAATGTATCGAATTTCTTCATTAGTTTCACTCATCTTAACAGTAAGAAAAACAAAAGAAAATCACACATTTTACCTTAATTGAATTTGGAATTATCTTTTTTAAAATTTAAACTTTTTAATAATACCAAAACCAGCCAGATACAAATGGTATAGCCAAAGAGATTTTATTATAAGTTCATACATACCATTTGCGAAAAGAGATTTTCCCCAACCTATTAATATCAAAAGTAACCGACGTAGCCTACAGAATCATATTTGTCGCCGACATGATGGCTGTTGGGGCCGAAAGGCTTTAGAATGGAGACCACGTATAGCAAAGCGTAGTGTAGGCCGACCTCGTGCCCGCTGGACCGACGACCTGAAGGACGTTGTGGGTGGCTGCTCGATGAGGAGGACGGAGGACCGCCATGAGTGGCGAAATTTGGGAAAACCCATGTCCAACAGTGGATGAACACGGGCTGATAGATGGATGGATGGATAAAAAAAATCCCCGACCCAGATTTCGAACCTGAGACCTCTTGCTATCAAGACAAGCCCGCTACCACCTGCGCCACTAAGGCACGGAACAAAGACTAGACCGAGGTACTTCTCCTAGACCGTTGAATTTTTCCACCATACTTGTTCACCGAATATTTTGTAACTATTTGATCTACTCGTACTAGCTCGTAAGGTACAAATTGAATCCTTGCGTGGGCAGGCGTTATGTGATTTCACGTCAATTTATTTAATTTGCAAAAAGAATAGAGTAAGATGTAACTCTTTCTCCTCGCTTTTTCACTAGCGAAACTCTCGACAACGTCTTAAAATTTCATGCTTTGCAAAAAATATGTATTTTCAATAATTGAGCAAGTGCCGCAAGTCGCGCTCGGGAAGAGTCAAGCGCAAGTAATTATTGACACGTTATAATGCAGAGAAAGATCTTTCACGTGCTTTTTGTAACGCTCAATGATAAAAAAATCCTGTTACTTATTATTTCTTTCGGAAAAATAGAACCAATGTTTAGGCTTTTAAATACTCTAGCATAATTACTCCTTTCGGTTAATTTTTGTAGATTAACAAACTCTTTATCTTTTAAAAACTGTGCTAAATGGACACACTCGTCAGAAAACGTATCATATAATCCAAGTCATATAGTTGTTGCAACTCATAAGCCTTGGTTCTAATAATACTTTTGTCATTAATTTCAGCTAATTTCAATAAGAAACCAAATTTTCTATTCTAATCGACAAATAATTTATCGGTTTTTTTAACTAAACTTTGAGACAGTCAATTTCGCCTCTTCATTATATTGTTTGAATATTTGGGTATCCAATCTTCGTAACACTTTTCTTCTAGTTGCATACTGTAGATTATGATGATTGGGAGAAATTGTCATGATTAATATTGCGTCACTATACTTCGAGTCATTAAATCCACTTTTAAATAGCAAACATTGCTGTTCCTCCATATAGTTTTTACTCTCGCGTTTTCAAATTACCGTTTAGCTCATGTAATTCAAGATGCGGAATCTAGCCATAATGGCACAAGCATTCTTAGGAAATTAAAATAATCAACACGTGTTTCGCCTCTAAACGAGGCATCATCAGGGATGTTGTTCACCCGGCAAATCAACACCAAAAACTCATTAGTTACACTATCACCACTGTACGTGGAAAGCTCAGAAAATTAAATGCAGGTAATAATGTCTACGTTGGTTGAGAAACTTTCCTCCCTTTGAGACCACTTTAAATTTATTAGCTAATTTGTAGTTGGCAGTGAAGAATACTTCAGAAGGTGCTTTTCATTTTGTCTTCATTACTTAAACAAATTACACAAATAAATGAAAAGTTTTGAATGTTTAAGGAATCAATAATAATTTACAGCTTTATTTACCATAAAACATGCATATAATGCACTAACACATCACACTAATCACACTAATATTATAAGTGCATAAGTGCGAAAGTTTGTGTGTGTGTGTACGTTTGTTACTCTTTCACGCTGAAACGGCTGAACGGATTTGGATGAAATTTAGAATGTATATTGCTTATACCCTAACTTAACACATATGCTACTTTTCATCCCGGAAAAAAGCATGTCATTAAACCGAATAATACGCGGGCGGAGCCGCGGGCAAAGTTTTTAACAAAGTTTACTTTTACACTAACATCATTATTTATACTCGCATTTTAAGCAAATATTCTCCGATAGAACATACACTGTAGCTGATTCCATGAGTGAATATTTATATTTCACTAGCCTTTGACAAGGGAGTGTATTTTTGAACCATTCGAACTTCAATTCGCATACGAATACAATACTAATTTTAAGTTTTCGTATGCGAATCATGCGGATGCGTATGCGAATTGAAATTCGAATGATTCAAAAATACACTCCCTGAGCTGTATTTTCGAATCACTCGCCGTGAATCATGTATTCACGCACGAAAACAATTCACATGCGAAATTCGATTCGATTGGTCAATATTTTACGTATTTTTGAACCAGTAGAAATCAATCTTAATGATTTTCGTTTCACACAGAAAAAAATAAAACCGGAAAGCAATATTTCGTTGATTTTAAAAACCGATAGTGAATGGAGGTGAACGAACGTAAATTAAAAAGTTATAATGTCAGTCTCTCATCGACATTTTCGTTATCACCTTGCGTAGATTCTACTAGTAGAAATCGGAAAACGAGTGGGTCAGACCACTCGTTGCAGAATTCACGGAATGAATTTTCAAAAATACTGATTCAAGTTTTCGTATGCGAATAATGCGGATTCATATGCGAATTGAAATTCGAATGGTTCAAAAATACGCTCCCAAGGCTCCGTCCGTGTTTATTCGATCTCTGTGTTATAGGGTGGGTGTTATTTTATGAACACCCCTTATAGCCTATATGTTGATCAAGGTCTATACAATGATAATAAAAAACCGCATTCAAATCCGTTGAGTGGTTCTCGAGTTAAAAGGTTACCCAATCTTTGCCCCGTTTTCAGCTTTGATATTATTTTATGAACACCGCTTATAGCCCTATGTGTTTACCAAGGTCCCTACGATGATCATAAAAAAAACTGCATCTAAATCAGTTGAGTTGTTCTCGAGTTCTTGTAAAACGAAAAATACTTAAGAAAAAGAATAAGAACCAAAACTAAGAACTTTTTTTATGTCTACTTTTTTTATGTCTACTTTTTATCTATGGTTATATTTAATATAATGTTCCATATTCGACTGACGACGACCCCTAGTGGATCGAAATATATTTCGAAATTATTATTTCTTTTTTTGCATATATTTAAAAGTGTATATATTAACAAAAAACAATGACAAAACTAAGAACCAAACAGAAAACAAAAGACAGAGGTACATACAGGTATTCACAAACATACATTAAATTAACACTAATACATACATGCCCAACATAATTATTTGACAAAGGGAGAGTGCTCGGCTAAGGTGCTGGCTACGCCGCGTAAGAGGTCTCTAGCGCTGATTTACAACACCCCCCAGCTCTTATGATGTAGAGCAGAGCAAGTGAACAAAACAGGTATTTACACAAAAACAGAAACAGCACAACAATAAAAACGGAAAATAGCATGCAGTTCATCTAAGAAAAAATAGAGAAGTATATGTGTGTGTATGAGAGGGTGTAGTGTATATAGGGTGAAATTTAATCAACCGACCAAATTCATACTAGAGACTCGGTTAGTGATCAAGAACTAGGTTCAGTAATCCTTTTGGCCAATTTCGAAAAATATTTTTTTTTGCTCCCGTACTGGTTGGACTAGTTTAAGTACAATTCGTAGTGCAGGCTCTACGGGTAAAAAATTTTTTTTTTTCGAATTTTACCTGGAGGGTCATTAAACCTTGTTCCTGGTGACTAACCGAGTCTCCAGTATGAATTTGGTCGGTTGATTTAATTTCACCTAGTATGTTTATGCAATGAAAAAAATGTATATCTTGCAATAAAAGTGAACAATAATAAAAAGTACAATTTAAATAACTCTGTAATATGTCTATGAGGATGCTATAAATTCTGCAGACTAACATTAAAAAAATTGTTGTCTTGCCTTGAATACAATCCAATAACCCAATTCATTAAAAATTTCTCGAAAATTATCAATGTACAGACACGACCTTCGTACTACAGATATAGATTTGACAAAGCTTCGCAGGAAATGTTGATGATGTCAGATGGAAAATTTACGTAATTTTATTCAATACTGGTCCAAGGCGCATAGTAGCAGTTATACAGGGTGTAAATAGAGTGTGACCATTAAATAAAACCACATACTCTACTGATCATACTAAACAACTATTCGAAAAAAAAAACCGCGCATATCTTCAGAGATAAAGATATATGATATTATACGTTACTCAAAGACTATATCTCGTAGGAGAAAGGTCTATTTATAACGCTGCACCGGAGCAGCTGTTTCACGGACGACGCTCTCCCGAAACTCGCCGCGTTAGGGTTCACGCATTTTTGTTTGGAACTCAATTATTTCCTATACTAAGGGTGTCCGCGGGTATGATTCTTGGAAAAAGTGGTTCAGTAGGGTCGGTAAAACATGTGGTTTTATTTAATGGTCGCACTCTATTTACACTCGGTATGTGTGTCAAAAAAAATTGAATTGACATAACCTTCATATCAGTGCGCATTGCAAAGAAGCGATGATCGCTGCGTCTCCGAATAGCGCAAAACAGGAGAAAATAATATGTTTCATATGAACGTTATTGTTCGATTTAAAAATCCTATTTCATAGATAAACTATGCTATCAATCAAAGTATAAATTAATTAAAGGAAGTGACTAAAGGGCAGCGGCAGTCCTTTGATTTTTTAAATTATTGAACCATAAGTCATTATTTAGCTGTTGGAAGATCTCCCTTAGCACGAACCAATAAAGTTCAATTTGCAATGTACAGTTCGGAAAGGGAAGCGGTCCTTTAATTTTATAAATTATTGAACCGCAAGTCATCGAAAAGAGCTTGGAAAATTTTTTTCTGCCTCCGCTTCGCTCGGCTTCGTAATGTGTACTTACATGTCACCTAACCGCTACTCCTCACTTCGCTCGTCGTCGCAACCTATCCCTAGCGGTCGAATAAAATTAAAACTAAGGGAGCCGCTTACGGCTATTTAGTCACTTCGATCTTACCGTTTAGAAGCAGTCGGGAATTCAGACCAAAAAACATTCCACGGAATGTTTTAGTATTGGTGATACAATAAATTAATTTAGGTGGTTAGAGCTGATGCCGGGCTCGACTGTGGAGGTACCACCATCTTACTCGCAATCCTCGCAAAGTTATTCGGGGGAGAGTAAGAGAACAGCTCTCAGGCAAAATCAGGCGGCCCACTATTGCCTGGGACCGATGGATGGCGGTATATCCATCCCCAATTGCAGAGCTTTATATAAAACAGACTGGTGACGGGCAGCGGCGTCACTGGTGCAAGGGTTTCGGCACCACGCTCACCAACCCGCCTGCCCAGCGTGTGTGAGTATGGGCATTTCCTCCAGGAGGACCGCCAAGAGTGGCGAAATCCTGAAAAGGCTTATGTCCAGCAGTGGACGAAACAGGCTGATGGATGGATGGATGGATGGTGATACAAAAGAAACTATGTTTAATATGTTGCATTGTTGATAGTAATTCATATTGAAAAAAATTCAATCCTTTTGGTACAGCCATAAACGAGGTGTAGGCGCCTTAACTAAACTTAACTAAGCGCCTTATAATACTCCTAGAATGTCTTTGTTGTTGTTCTTTGTGTTTGCTCTTTGTTCATTTATTCCGTCTTCCGGAAGAAGACTTGCGTTTTTAAGGTTCCATGCTTTAAAGTGATAAAAATCGAAACCTTTCTTATTCTTATGACTCGGGACAAGTTGTGTTTCAGCTTCAGTGTCATAGGCACCTTTCTGCGGTAAGAATTAAGGTCGTCGCACAACGTATCGACACTAGACCACTTCAAAGTAGAGCATTGTAATGTGCGATGACCTTAAAGCTACCAGTAGCTTTGAAACAAAAAATCCAATAGTAGCGCAATTTTAAATAATACCCTCCCTACTTGACGGGATCAAGATGATGGTGTTAAATAACGTTTATTGTATGGTGAAAGCAATGGTGACAGAGAAATGTGGCAATTCACAAACCTTATTTTGTTAACACTGGTTGTATGTACACACACATCCCAAGTAGCATTCGGGGTTCTATATAAGCTGTCTAGTCGTTCACATGTACTCCACAAGCTGTGTAAGTTAGCTGCATAAGAGCTGTATAGCTTGCTATAATGCTCTTATATAACCAGTTTGGGCACAAATTAGACAGCCTTAAGTTCACTATGGCTGTACATTAGCAGTATAATAGCATTATAATAGCTGTTTAAGTAGTAACATCGGACTTAAGGCTGACTTACAAAGTACATGAGTGTAATAAAGAGTAACAAGTGGCTAAATACACAGCCTTCACAGTTATAAAATCCCACCTAATTACTCCAGTGCTACCTAAAGTTCACGTCTGTCCTAAATTATTTCTTTATTTTATTATTAATTATTCCTCATAGTTGATTTTGTGTGTGCCATCAGAAACCAAACTCCGGCGGATCAAGGATAAAAATGTATATGATAACACGAGGTAGTACCTGTTTTAAATACTTAATAATGTTAATGCCATGGGAATGCAACTTTATCGTGAAATATATACATATTTACAGCTAAAATATTCACGCGCCTCTGTAAAAACGCGATATTCATTTTAAAATATTTAAAACTGGCTGAGAGGAAATCTACAATTTTCAGTGTTTGATATTATATTTATTTATTTATTTATTTATTTAAGGAAAACAAACAGCTATTCTATAAAACGATATTAACGATACAAAAAAGTAACAATAGCCTTAAGAAGTTTTCGCCTATAAGTGAACATATACATAATCAAAAAACAGTGTTGGATAGAAGAAGGTAGTAAATACAGATAATTTACAAAATTATACAATACGAACAAGTCAGAAGTAAACAATCCTGATCGCTTAAATAAACAATAAAGTATGTAGATATTTTTACAGTTAATAGAAAAGTGGTTTTATACATTAAAAAAAGAAAGTACCAGCATTAGATGGAAAAAGACGTCGACAAATGTAAGACATATAAAATATAGATGTACATATAAAATTATTTGTTGTTGTGTACCCTGTTAAAATGCTGGACCGTCATCAGTTGACGCACCTTGGAGCAATTAGAATTGAACAGATCGTACGTCACTGCATCCTCCAGTGAGTTAAACGATCTGCTCGCACGTATAAAAAAGCTATTCTGCCTGTAATTTGTACGTGCCGGAGCAGTGCACAACCTAAAACCTCGTCTTGGATTGGCTCTAACTGGTATTGCCATTTCAATATGCTCAAGCAGTTCAGAACAATCAACCGTGCCATTAGCGATAGCTGCTAAATATGTGAGATCAGCTATATTTCTACGTACATGCAATGGCAAAATATGGAATTTAGAACATCTCAGATCATAATTATCAAGTACAATTTTTGCTTTAAATTGGAGGTATCTGAGAAATCGTTTCTGAATGGATTCAATTCTATTGATGTAGACACCGTAACGCGGATTCCAAACTTGAGAGGCATATTCTAAGACACTACGTACATATGTGCAATAGAGCGTCTTTATGGTTTTTATGTTGCTAAATTTGGAACAAGATCGTATGACAAAGCCCAGAGCTTTGGAGGCCTTGGTAATGATGTTGTTGACGTGGACATCAAACAGGAGTTTGGAATCTTGAGTTACTCCAAGGTCCCTTATAGAATCAACCATGGACAAAGTGTGACCTCGAAGTGAGTAATCAAAATTAATTAATTTAGTCTTGCGGGAGAAAGACATGAGGAAACATTTAGATACATTCAAATCTAATAAATTGACCTTGCAGTAATTTTGAAACCTTATTAGATCACCTTGCAGGTCATGACAGTCCCTTGGTGTCTTGATATATTTTAAGATTTTCATATCATCTGCGAATAATAAAAATTTTGATTATTTGAAACATGATCCGATGTCGTTAATAAATATAATGAATAAGAGGGGTCCCAGCAATGACCCCTGTGGAACTCCGGATGGAACTGGCATCCAACTTGATTGATAACCGTTAATTGTGACTGCTTGAGACCTATTGTCAATAAAGGACTTGAACCATCGAAAGAGACTACCATGAATTCCTGCCGCAAGTAGTTTATGGAGAAGACAAAAATGATCGATTCGGTCGAAAGCTTTACTGTAATCAGTAAAAATTACGTGGACTTCGGCACCGGCATCCATGCCAGTTGAGATGAACTCGTTTGACAGTAACAGGTTGGAGACGGTAGAACGATTTTTCAAGAAACCGTGTTGTTTCTGAATAAATGTTGGTCGAAGGGCAGCGTATACTTGGTGGTAAATTATCTTTTCAAGCAACTTGGAGAAAATACATAATTTAGATATGGGTCTGTAATTAATGACGTGACTTTTACTATCTTTTTTTAGTACCGGAGTAACAAAGGCCATCTTCCAGATCTTAGGCATGACTCCCTCTGATATTGAAAGTTTGAATAAAAAACATAAAGGTGCAATTAGACCTTCGGCACAATTTACAATAAATATTGGAGGGACACCATCGGGCCCTGCTCCTTTGTTTAGATCGAGAGTCTTAATTAATTTCAGTAAAAATGTAGGATCAACGGTAATATTGCTAATATTGAAATTGTGAGGAGAAAAGTTACGTGAATCTAACCCTGTTTGCTGTTGCCCACAGTTAGGCACGGGTGAAAGAAAGGTTGTTTGAAAATAATTTGCGAATAGATTACATATTTCCACACCAGTATTAGCGGATTTGTCCCCGTAGAACATGGTAGAAGGATATGATCCATTACTACTTTTGTTTGATTTAATATAGGACCAGAACTTTTTCGGATCAGTGATAATGGATTTTTCGAGGTTTTTTATGTAAGAGTGATAACAATCCCTTTCTATAGATTTCGCTCGCTTTCTTAGGAGAGAGAACGCGAGATAGTCTGACCGGTTCCCGTAGGTTTTGAACTTACGAAGAAACTTGTGTTTTTCTTTAATAATTTTTATGAGAGCGGAACTGAACCAAGGTGGATATGAATCCGATGACGCAGGCTTTTGAGGAACATACTTGTCTCTAAGTTTATTTAACATATCATAGAAGGTAGTTGTAGCTTTCTCGACATCTTTACTACTAAAGATGTCAACCCAGCATATGCTTAGAAGTTCAGATTTAATGGAACTATAGTCGGCTAATCTATACAGGTATTTAGTACGACGGTTCAATTTGAGTGGTGGTATACTGAGGGTATCTACAGATAGATGGAGTGCCTTATGGTGCGGATCCTCGGGCACGAGCGGCTCGTCGGTAGGTAGCACGTTAACAGTGGTGTTGCTAAACACAAGATCCAGTATTCTATCATTAATGTTTTTCACGCATCATATCATTAATGTTTCATCACTCATATTGGCATTATACTTATACTAAGGTAATTAATTATAACATGAAACCAAAACTCAATCGCTCTATCTACGTATTTTGTGATATATCTGCATGATAATTTTGGAGATTTATTTGGTAAATATTTTAGGCTAGAACAAAATGGTGGAAATGAAATACGGCTATATGAACTGTTATAACTCCAATTTAATGCGGTGGAACGTATATAGGTTCACATGTGTTCTGTTAGAATGCTGTTTTCTATATGAAGTCCCACATTTGCACCACTACAGAGCCAATGTCTATAAACTTATTCTAATGTGAACTTATGTACAGCTTTAAGATGTAGTTCAGGTCACTTGTGTCATCGTTTAATTCTTTTAATATACTGAAATTTTAGAGATCCGCAATAATAATTATTGTCCGTTAATCGCCTAGCCCAGGTACTAAGTCAAGTATGAGTACCTAAAGTACAAATGTTGTAACAAACCAACAAAAATCACTTTTTGTTTTCGTGTTTTTCAGGTTCAGGCACATTTTCCTCTGCATCATTTACAGAAGCACCATGAACAACGGTTGAAGTCGCACTTGTTGAAGCCGTATTGACGGGCTCATTTTCGGGCGTCGTTATCAATCGACTGTTTATTTTTACAATTTGCGAATATACTTTTGCAATTTTTCTTCTTATTTCACCGGTTCTCGCTCTTATTTTCCAGGATTTTTTATTCATTTTCACAATTTTTTGCACAGCTTGTGGGATAAGTGTAATAGAATATCACATTTACATTCATGTTCAGCTTACAGCCAATAAGAGTAGTACTTGTGGGCAAATAAACTGCTATTGATGTTAATAGACAACACATGTAGTCCTTTTAACAGCCTACAGTGCACATGTGAACCATTTAAACACTTCTGTACAGCAGTAAAAAAAAGGTTATTTTAATGATCATAAACAAGTCCTACTACAGCTATCAGCTGTATGACAGTCTAAAACAAGTAAACATAACAGCCTTTAGCTTTACAAATGACCACATGTGTTCTATTAAAATGCTAGCTCTGTAACATCGTACAAGTAGGCCGTTAAACAGCGGTTGCCGTATCTCTACCCTCCTATAATGCTCTTAGTCAGACGGCTGACTAAAGGATAGTTGTTAGAGTATTATAACACCAACAATCGTATAACAGTATAACTCTACACTCCTATAAGTCCCTTAGACAGGTATAGGTGTTATTAATCGCAATAATGCAGCTTATACATAACGAGTGAACTGTATTAAAGCTTCAAGTACACCTGGGAACTAAATGTGTACTCTTAAATGGAGTAAAATGCTACTTGGGATGGTGATTCTTGTCTCCCCTTCTTCAATGGTATCCCCCCGCTTCTATGGAAATGTCAGGCCTTCGACAAATTTTTCCCTGTCAATTTTCCTCCCAGAAATTAACTTTCCGATAAGAATAACAGGGGTCGCCTCGCTCCGCTCCACTTCGCTCGGCTTCCGAAATTGTGATCAGTAGCCTTAGCATGAAAACATTACGGTTATGTTTAGTTTGAACGTAACGCGGTTTTGTATGGAATTCTGATAAGTTCCGCTACCGACCGCTAGGGGTGGTTATCAGATTTCATACAAGACCGCGTTACGTTCAAACTAAACGTAACCGTAATGTTTTCATGCTACAGAGCAACCAAACACCCTCCTCCTCACTTCGCTCACCGTCGTCGCACCTAGTTTTGACATTTCAAAGTTGACGTTTAGGCAGCTGTTATTGGTCAACGATTTGCCAAACCTTGATAAATTCAGTATTGTATTCGGAGGATTGTCATTTGAATAAGACTTCTTGCCTCCTTGATCAAGAGGTCTAAGTAGCTAAATAAATGGCTTGTATATATTTTTTTGCTACTTACGATTTATTTTTTCCAGTTCCAATAATTTTCGCTCTTGTATAACAGTGAGCCAGCGAGTTCTATTTGTTTTTCGGAATCTTTATTGTTTTGAATTTCAACCATGGACACTATGTCCCCATTAGAAGATTATCGTTATGACATCTTTGCCCCAATAGAAGAATTTTTCAGTGTAACAAAGACGGCCTTTTACGACATCGGTATCCCGGGGTGGATTTAGGGGTTAAAAGGGTTACACAAAGTATTTGCAAAAATGCTACGGGGTGAATTTCGTCATGTTCTGGCATGACGTCATCAGTAGCCATACCGGGATTGTGGTTACAAGTTTTATTGCGAAAGTCCCTGGAAAGACTGATTAACTCATTCTCACTGTCCCAGTTTATAAGCGAGCGCCCTTTATCCTAGGTCTTTACGACACTTTTTAAAAAGGGGGGTAATGGTCAAGCGTAAGACCATATTATAGGTAAAAACATCGGACAAGTGCGAGTCGGACTCGCCCACCGAGGGTTCATGACCGGGCATACTGTTGCTTAACCTCGATGATTTTTTCATGATTTAATTGCAAATGTAAAGTTTTAAGAATTTTTCCTATACTTCTAGTATTAGACGGTATTACTTGGCAAATTTCATAGTTCTAGGTCAACGGGAAATACCCTATGAATTTTGATTCCTTTAAGAGTGTCGAAATATACGTTTTTTGCGGCATGAACGGCCGTATCTTTTTTTACGTTAACTTAGAAGTTTGATTTTTTCACAGCTTCAAGGGTCTGTAGACTTGAGTATATGGTTTTAATTTCAACTTGATACTTCCACGCGTTCTCGAGATAAAGGGTCTTGACAGACAGACAGACAGACAGACGGACAACAAAGTGATCCTATAAGGGTTCCGCTTTTTTCCTTTTGGTGTACGGAACCCTAAAAATAATATGAAACTAATGCACCTAGTTAAAGTCGCACTTGCTCAGGTTTTGTTGTTTCTTAAGAGAACAGATGAAAGATTTAACGAAGTTTAGTCTTACTTATCTTACAGCCGCGCCGTCGCAAAGTGAAACGAAACCACTTCGTTTCAAATAATAAAAGTTGGTCTTTCATACGCACTAACTTGGCGTATTTACTTTTCCGTGACCTTAAAATATAGTTCTTTGATCAAAAGTTTTCTTTATGAGAGGAGATGGAAGATTTAATTCTTGATATATTGCAAGGGATATTACATGAATACGAGTAGCTTGGCCATAACTGCTGTGCACTCTCTGAGGTATGCGCGGCGAGGCGGGGGGAGGAAAGGAACTAGCATGAGTTCACCTGAGATCGATATTGTCGGATTTTACGAAATTGGATTACAATATTTTTAAGGATATAAACTTTATACATTTATTAGGAAATATGATACTACTATAAGGTAAGTGAAATAAGTAGCTAAGTACGTTATATTAAAATTATAATTTTTATTTCAATATGTCGTGTTAACTAAACATATAATTCAAATCAGCATCGAAATCAAATATAAAAAGGTATAATTTTAATTTATCGTACTTAGTAACTTGAATGATGTGAACTCATGCTACTCTTTCTTTTCCTCCCCCCGCCTCGCCGCGCGGCGCAAAGGCGGTGCACAGCGGTAACGGTCAGGCTATACGTAATATATTTATTATCTGAATATATAAAAGGCAAACTGACTGACTTATCGATCAACGCACAGCCGAAACTAAAAGGTAGCCAGCGGGACCCTAGTACTAAGACTCCGCTGTCCGCCCGTCCGTCCGTCCGTCCGTCAGTCTGTCACCAGGCTGTATCTCATGAACCGTGATAGTTAGACAGTTAAAATTTTCACAGATGATGTATTTCTGTTGCCGCTTTAACAAAAAATACTAAAAAACAGAATAAAAAGAGGCTCTCATACAAAAAACGTGATTGTTTTTGCTCTATATTGATAACGGATACAGGTAGACGCTTGAAATAATCTTTTTTTGCCGTTTTTATAGATAATGGTATGATACGGAACCCTTCGTGTGCGAGTCTGACTCGCACTTGGCCGGTTTTTATATTTATACCTGTATCTCTGAAACCAACAGTTCAATATACAGCCTCCGCTGTAAACTACTCCTTCGCTGAGCGCTTACAGACAGCGCTTCCGTTTTACCGACAAGTCGCCAGGTGGCGCTGTATAACTTCCGTACTGATGACAGTTGATCCGACACATATGTGTTAATAACTGGAGTAACCTGACCTGAGTAACAATTTAAAACTTTTAACGAATTCCCTCTTTTCTAAAATGCGTTTTCAATAACTTTTACAAATTGGTATTACCAACGAACAAGAAGATTGATATACCCTCCATTTTTTAAAACTGTTTTATACAGTACTAGCTTTTGCCCGCGGCTCCGCCCGCGTGTTATTCGGTTTAACGACATGCTTTTTTCCGGGATAAGAAGTAGCCTATGTGTTAAGTTAGGGTATTAGCTATATCCATTCTAAATTTCATCCAAATCCGTCCAGCAGTTTCAGCGTGAAAGAGTACACACTCTCACATAATACTAGTAGGATAGTATGATTTATTTTAACCATTTGTTGTACCGTTCTCATCAGAAATTCTCATCAACGCTACATTTCTTACGATATTCGATCACATTTACATACTTTACAACAGGAAAAAGATACGGTATGCATAAGAAATCTGCTTCTCATGTAGTAGGGGAGGTAGCTCAGGGGTAGAACGCTGGCCTCTCAATCTTTGAGATACAGGTTCGATCCTCGGCCGGACATGCACCAATGAGTTTTTCGGAATTTATGTGCATAGTATTTAATACTTACCACTTGCTGAACGGTGAAGGAAAACATAGTGAGGAAACCTGCATGCCCTAAGAAGTGTATAATTGTGCCCGAAGAACGGCGACGGGACTCACCAGTCACCACCCACCACGTTGGGACGCAATAATCGTCGGTTAAACGCGGGTGTGCTGACTTGCATTTCACAGTTCAGACTCGGGAACACCTCCGACACCCCCTCGGGGATTCATGTCGTGACGATATGTTTTTATGTGTTTCTTTTTCTCATGTCTTCCTGAACAAATGGTTTTATAAGACACAAGAGGCCATTTTATGGTTCCTTTAGTTTTCCAGTTCGGTTTCTGAAATAACGAAATATCAAGCTTAGGTCAGCTTAGCACGTATCTACTTATAGTATATCAGGCAAACAAGTAAGTTGTGACATATTATGTCTCAGAAAAATAAATAATGTTTTATCATGAACAGAACAAACTATGCGTGGGTACTGTCTGGATCTTCTAAACAATAACAGATTTTTTATATAAATATCTAGCGTTTATTTCTGTATTTACTGGTACACATAACAGATAATACTTTGAGCTGTTCATTCTGGCGTGCCTTTCGCATGAAATAGGCTCGTGTTTTGTTTTGGTTGGCTCATTCTGTTGGTGGGTCTACTCGTATGTATAGCTTTTGATTAATCTTTTGGAAATCCACGGTACCAGTCAATACGACGTAACCATTTCCTAATGACTTTCGACTGTTAACAAATATCGAGCCCAAATTGCAGAACTAGGTTTTGCCCGCGGCAGTTTTCGGCTTGGTAGTTATTTTATCAATACCCTTTATAGCATGTATGTTGACTAGGGTCACTACGATTATAATAAAGAAAATCTGATCCAAATCCGTTGAGAAGTTCTCGAGTTAAAACGGAACACACAGACAAATTTCTAGCTTTGACGTCAGTAAAATAATAACCCATTACATTTAAAATTTCGCAAAATTACTCAGTGAACAGACACGATTTTTTTACTACTTGGTATAGATTTCGCTGTAAAATGACGAAAACAGCTTTTACATTAAACTTGGGGAGGTCGACTCGGTCCGATCTGCTTCGCTCGGCTCTCCTCGCTCCGCTTCATTTTGCTTGTCATCGCACCTATTTTTGACATTTTGTTACATTATTACTGCAATTATTTCATCATATCTTCTTCTCTAGCATGTACATGTGACATGTACAAAATGTTTCGGCTAATGATAGGTTTGACAATAAAGTGAAGATTAGCTGAATTATCTTGAATTTAGATTTGAGCACTAGCTAATGTTATTTATTATCCAGTAACTTTGTCACCTGGTCGCTTGGGCCCCAAATCTGGTTGTTCTGATATTTTACTGAGTTGATTAAGATGTTGACCCAAGTTTACGACCTCGAAGGCAGAACGCAACTTTGCCAAAAATAAAATGAAAAATTTCGGCCTTTCCTCCGTTCTTGGCGATTTTAACCCTGAAGGACTAAATTGGGTGGCGGCTCAATGAGGAGGACGGAGGACCGACATGAGTGGCGAAAAAGTTCATTTTTTTACATGGTGGAGGAAACTGACAGTTCATGCTAGTGGAAAATGTGATTTTAACTCCTATGATGCATGAGCTATTTCACATTGTAACATTCAAAAGTTCGCGACAATGATAAATGGCTCATGCACTATAGGAATTACTATCACGAACTGTCAGTTTCTCCTGCGTGCAAAAAATATACTTTAGTTTTTCGATAATAACTACATGTAGGTAAGTTTTTAAAATTAACAAAATTGATTACAACTTGAGGTTAAAAAACCCGTTTCAGTAGAAACAATAACTTCTAAAATACAGCTTTTCAAAATGTTAGATACCAATGTTTTGAGTAACATTTTCTTCTGTAGGCCTACCATGAGTTTTGCTTACTATAGCGTTACCGTCTGCGTAAAATATTTTGTATGAGAAATGCTGGTTCCTGTAGTAAGCCGCTAGGGGCGCTGCACAATTTCTCATATAAATATTTTACGCAGACGGTAACGTGTATACTCGTAGTAAGGAAAACTCATGGTAGACCTACTGAATAAACATATTTGGAACTCTAGTCAACAGGTCCAGCCGGTCCCTTTTCCCAATTTATGGTCCTCTAATAAGAAATGAAAATGGCATTATTACAAATCGTGCGTACTGGGAATTGTAATCGTGTTTGTAATCGTGTTTCGAGCGGCCTGCCGACGGCCTTGACTTGGTCTGTGCCGACGCTTAATAAAATACAACAATCGAAATGGAAAATAGTAAGACAACAAAATATTTTCAAGCCTTGTTTCTTGAAGAAGGTGTCAGAGTCTGAATTCTTGTAAGTGTCAACTAAGCAGACACACTTAGTATGCAATTTTTGGACATTTATAAAAAACTAGTAACATATGAACAAGTTCTCTTTAAACGTCCCAAAAAGAACATATAGTTCCATGATAAAACTGAAATATTACGCATAGAATACAACATTTTAAAACATATCCTCAGGACATGGATCCCCGAGGGGGTGTTAGAGGTGTTCCCAAGTGTGAACTGTGAAATGCAAGTCACAAATACAATTCAACGTTAAATCTTACATCATTTATCTTACATTAAAAGGAGTCGCCGCGCCGGATCGACTTAAGACGACTCTATTCGCCTTGTAGCAACCAAAGTTGATACTTTTGGCTACAGTACCTACTCATAATATTCAATTATTTATTTAACTATTGGCCCCGTCTAAATGTGAATTTCAACTAACTTAGCCAGGGGCGGGACCAAAATTTATTATCATAATATCGACTTCGATCCTATGTCAGCTGTGTTTGACTTCAAAATGGAGTGTTTCTTTAATCCCTTGCGATGTTTTAAATTTGGAATACATTGCGCTTCCTAAGAAGTGATACGGTCGACTGTGCCAAATCTATACGGAGTCCATAGCATTTGTAACCTTATAGCCATAGCGACATAAGTGTCGTATTGTTTGGAGAGGAAACGATAATTTTACACTCTTTCTGTGGGCAAGCTTTCCTGTGGCGCCGATATAATTTTTTTCAAAGTTCTCAGGTCATAAACCAAACGAATTTATTGCCATTTGGACAGGACGTCAAAGGTTAGATTTCAGAAACATTTTAATATTTTTTAGAAAGCAGAGCACTTCCCAGAAAGTTACATTGAGGTAGGAATACGGCATAGCAGGCAGTTTAAAAATAAAAAAATTATACTTAAAATCAGAAGCGTAAAATTGATGTAATCTCTTATGTAAGAACGTTGAATAATAATAATAAAACATATACATATAATTTAGGAGTTTTGACTGGTACTATCTTCCAGTTTTATTGATGAAAGGATTCCTAAGAGGGCTCAGAATTGGTTACAAAGCATAAAAACAGGAACGAAGTTCTTTGATCTAGAAATATATGAAATTTTATTTATTCTATTTTTTTTTCCACTTCATTTGCATCTTGGAAACTTGTTGACAATATTATTCCTACCTCTATGTTCTTCGACATCGCAAAAAACTGCAGTCTTCAGAGCATTAATTCTGATTTGACAGGATTTTTTTCAGATTGGTAAATACACTTCAGATAGGTTTTGACAGGTAATAAAATAGAAAATTAATGTGTCTACGGGGGCGTAACCTGAAATAATCTGAGTGGGAGAAGGAGCTGATTTAAAGGAAATCAGGGTTTTTTTAAGGACAGTCAAGCGCGGATCGGAGAGTGGCGTTGCTCTCGAAGCGCGAACGGGTCGTCAAATCGCGGAATAAAACCTCGGAAGGATATTGGTCTACGTCGCGCGCGGATTTCCGAATCTATTAGAACCAAAATCCAATCGTACGAGTCGCGTAACGCGTTATAAAAGTGTCGAGTATCGAAAGTGCGGATTTGCAATAAGTAAAGCTTCGTTATTTAAATATATTGAAAGTGCTAACAGTGCGTCGGATGAAGTGCGTTCGTAATTGCGTAAAGGCTGAATTAGCTAATTTAAATTTTACCTGCAACGGTTTTCTCATGAAACTCAATAGAAACGAAATATAATTATTTCGTTATAGAGGCGTCGCGAAAATAGCGGGTGTACAATATTTATAAATATCAAGTATCTACATCAGAAATTTATTTATGTAACACGTTTTATATTTATCCTTTATCCCTATAACTATCTAGGTCCTGAAGGAGATTATAATATATTATTTTAGCTTTCCTTCGTCTGGCAGAGATACTTATATTTTGATTTAGTATAGACGGTCTGTGGAAATTACGACAATTTTAGGTGAAGGAGCTAGCAGAAACAATACTTACCTTTTTCCCTATACTTAGGTTTTCTTCATACAGGTGTTTTTTTTTTTTTTTTCCAGCTTTCTTTTTTTTTTATATAGCTAGATCAACGAGATCCAGGCTGAAAAATTTCCACATGACTGTTCTCTAACTTCTGTCTTAGGGTTTAATTTAGAACCTTTTGTGAAAATGAAGTATTGTGTTTATAATATTATTTTAGGAACCAAGGGGTTTAGGAACGTAGAGTGTTTCCAAGGGTAAAGCATTTAGGTGTGTGACCGGGCTAGGTATGCAGTTGGATATGGAGGGAAGCCTTACTTTTATGTTTGTGTCGGAAACCATATCTGCCTAGTCGAGCAGGACCCCATCTGTGAGTATCTTATAAAGGCTCTACGTTCACCAGTCAAGCTTAGTAAGTTAGAAAACTTAAAACTGACTTGGCCAGGTCTTTAGGAGAGATGTGTGAAAATTGGAGATGTTTGAAAGGGTTTTTAGTATGAATGAGTAAAATTCTAGGGACTTAGGGTTTAAATGGTAGTCTAGATTGGCGCTGGATTTTGTTTGGAAGCGTATTATTCTGTGTAATACGTGGGCACGACTATTAAAGGTTGGCAGGGAGGTCGTTTCTAAATCGTTAGGGCCCCCCACTTCATTCTGGATTTGCAAAGAATCTCGAATTCCCTCAAATTTTAATTATAGCTACAGCAACGCTACGAGCATCGACGACTCTTCAATATTCTTTATAAAACCATATATGTATACCTAACACAATATACAAAATAATTATATAACACATTATGTTTACACACTGAATTCATCTTCGGCTTACGGCAAATTTCGTATTTGCGCGGATGTATTTCTATCTTTGTATCAAGACGTGTCAAATTAAAGTGTTATGCGGTGATACGGTATGTAAAAATAATAATACAGTGTAATTGTTGGAGTCCTGGGAGTTGCTGAAACCTGCTGTTCCTGAAGGAGCGGTTTATTCAGCTAAGTCGCATGAAATACTTCAATCTTACGATTTCTCTCCTTCCATTTGATAAATTCTGAACTTGTGTACCTGTACCCATTTATTGCGGCGTCCGGATCAGAATTCTGTTTCTCTGTTTATTTTAACCGTTATGAATACAATGTAGAGGTCCTACCAAAATAGATACTAGACGATGATCACAAATTACTATGGCCATAATATTAAATAAATAAATAGATAAACAAATATATAAATAAAAGACGAATAAGTACTCGCACAGAGTCTTTATTTTGTTACAGCCTGAACTCCCATACTAGCGTAGTTCGCTGATCATATCCTTATTTATAGATACTTGGTTATTATTTTTTCTTTTTCAACATATCCCATACAATATCCATGACGTGAAACTAAAACATTTATCAAAATCAAATACATACAAAAGTTACAAGCGTACAAAAGTCCTGGATTTTACACTTATTTTGATGAATGTTTATGTATCGTTATGTCCTAGAAACGATACAACAAATCAAATAATTTTAGTTTCACAGCATAGTATCTTTTATACGATACTAAAATATTTCAGTTTCATTTCGATTTTTGGGATACTTCTCCTGAAATCATAGTAACCACCAAAACCATTCTCGAGTTTTTTCAAAACATGAATGTTGTCTCGCGTTAGCTTAGTGTTCGGTTAGTGCTCTATAATCCGAAGCAGTATGTAGAATGAAATAGCAAGCGTAGCGACCCCGTGCGCGAGTAGCGACTGACTTCAAGCCGCCGCCAACTACAGGCTTCTTAATGTCATTACGTTATGGCAGGTAAATTTGCCACAAATCCGAGTAAATATAAAAACCAACATGGTAAGTCACGTAATCCTAATAGTGTTTAAAGTCACTTTGTAAACCTAAAATCTTAAAATTATTCTTATTTAATGTACCCCACAGATACGAGTAGTAACGAGTTCAATTAACCTTCCCCATAGCACGAGGCTGTAAACCAAGATTACATTTATCGGCAGGAAACAAGTCTAATACAATCAATTTAATCTGTGGGATGAAATTATTGTGGGCCCCAAGTCACAGTTGCAAGCTGCGTTGCCTCCACCGTGTACGGTCAGCAAAATACATTAATAATATTAACCAATCCCAACGCAAACACTGATATATGGGGTTGTTCATTTATTTTTATTACGTAAGAAGTTTTAGGGGGGAAGGGGGTCAGACAAAATCTTATATTTTCATAGATGGTGGAGTGGGAGGGTCTGCATATTTATTACGTAAGATAATGTGACATATTTTTCAGTTGCTGATCCAGTTGGGAGAGAAATACAACAGCTCTAAAATAGGCACAACCAGGTGACCCACCATTGCCTGGGACCGATTGACATATTGCCGGGCCTAATTTAAAACAGACTGGTGACGGGCGGTGGCGTCACTGGTGGGGTAAAGGTTTTGACACAGCCCCCGCCTCACTGTCCAGCGTGTGTGAGTATGGGTATTTCTTTCACGAGGACCGCCAACAGTGGCAAAATCTTGGAAAGGCCTACGTCCAGCAGTGGATGAACCAGGCTCATGGATGGATAGATGGACATCGCTTTTGAGTCTTAATAATAGTAAATTTTAAATCATTTAATAATAATGCTTATTTTGCTAACTGTACCTTGAGTATCTACAAAAAACTGATGACATTAAAATGCTGTTTGACTATGACGATTTGATTTGATTTGTTTTATTTGAAACAATATAACGCATATTTATTATTGTTCCACGTTTGGATTGGGAATGAGCTGAATGAGGTGCCAACAATGACCTCTCATAAACAATTAATTAATTTATGAGAGCGCAATGAGTGCTAACGTCAACTTTAGGCGAATGTATGAAATGACAGTTACCAAAGGTAGGATTTGCAAAAATACGTGAAACTTTTTCAGTACTACGAAATTATAATGTGGAGAAAAAGTAACATTTCACCAAAATAATATTTCATGGAATTAAAATAAAATGATATTCTTTAAAAAATTGTCAGCTCGCCTTTTGTTTTGATTATCATGGGTTCATCAAGTTCATCATCAATCCCAAATAGTGACAGATTTGTCAAACAAACTTTCAAGATTTCATTTATGAAACTGTTGAAAATAGATTCAGCAAACAGTTCAAACAATCAAATCAGCGATCATTTCTTATTTTGGAGAAGCAAATAAAATCATCAATAAACTTTTCATAAAACGCAAAAATTTGATTATTACTTTGCTTGATGGGCTTGAGTACTTACCTAAGTCTTCGATCGAAGACCTAAGTAATCAATTCAATTGTACCTACTAAATATTATGCATGCAAACGGTACTTTTGAATCCCAATCCAATCGTGGAACATTCATAACAATCGGAATTTAATAACACCTAAAAAGTACACCTCGTATCGGCTTTCAAAACGGTTTAGTGTGGACCCATACATAATAATATAACACCTGAAATGCACCTCCCATCGGCTTTAAAAGCTAAAAGGCATACTTGATACATCACTTAGTGATAATGGCCGGCACTTCGACACTGTAGCTTTGTTCCCGAAGTGTGGGTGTGGGAGGTGAAGCCTAGTTAGTCTCGTTTTGGCATTTATAAATTACTAGCCTTTGTCTATAGCTCCGCCAGCGTTTATTCAATCTCTGCCCCGTTTTCGGCTTGGGTGTTATATTACGAACACCCCTTAATCCCTTGTAGCCTTATGTCGACCAGGTTCACTTCGACAATAATAATAAAAAAACCGGCCAAGTGCGTGTCGGGCCACGCGCAATGTAGGGTTCCGTAGTTGCCCGGTACATATAAGTTCGTCTACTAATACAAACCGCGCCAAACTTCTGGTCCCATACATTATAGGAGACAAAAAGTTTGGCGCGACCTGTACTCGTAAACTTGTAAAGCCTACTTAGCTGCGACAGTTTTCCTTTTAAATTAATGCTATATACTACTTTTGTGAATTTTTTCACATTTCTATAAACAACCGTTTAGCCAGCAGGGGGGGACGCTCCACTCTAACTAAATTTTTCACTTTAAAGCTTAATATTTCGCCAACTCTAAGAATGGTTTTAACACACCCAGAATGTTTTTGAACGGCCTATCCAACGATACCCCACACTATGGGATAGACGAGAAAAAAAAAATTCATCCCCAGTTTACGTGTATGAGAGGTACCCATAAAAAAATTATTTTCGAGATTTTATTTTACCA
Organism: Ypsolopha scabrella; assembly: GCA_910592155.1. Lineage (NCBI taxonomy): Eukaryota > Metazoa > Arthropoda > Insecta > Lepidoptera > Ypsolophidae > Ypsolopha > Ypsolopha scabrella. Next base: position 21,516,765 of record OU342977.1, read on the forward strand.
TTTTGTAGACGTGATAAATATTTATATTCATGCCAAATCACAGCTTTCTAGTATTAATAGTCTCTGCGCTAAGCCGCGGACAGACGGACAGACGGTCATGGCGAAACTGTCTTTAACTACACTACCAATACCCCATTTCATTTAAAATTTCACAAAAATATTGAATGTACAGACACGACCTTTTTACTATTTTATTACATTTTTTCTACTTGGGGATGTCTTTTTCTGGGGATTTTATTGCTTCAAAACTACCGTTTAAGAATCAATTATACAATACAACGTCCTAACGTAAGTAGTAAAAATATATTTTGTGTAGATTGTGTATCGTTCAAGCAGGATTTAACTTTTTCAGTACAGAGGTAAAACAGCTGATTCAAAATCCGTTTGAATCACTCTTCACACTAATATTATAGAGAGAGGTAAATGCGAAAGTTTGTGTGTGTGTTACTCTTTCACGCTGAAACAGCTGGACGGATTTGGATGAAATTTAGAATGGATATAGATTATACTCTAACTTAACACATAGGCTACTTTTCATCCCAGAAAAAAGCATGTCGTTGAACCGAATAACACGCGGGCGGAGCTAGTTATTAATACATGATTATATGCAGAGTGTTAAGGTGACATTGCGGAAGCCAAAAACGGACAGAATTAGTCCAAATTAAAAATTAAAATTTTTTCGTGAAAGAAATTGAGAAATCGTTAAAAAATTCAGTTGTCTTATATATTTTGGTAGAGTAGGTATGTAACTATTAGTTACACAGCAAAACTTGTTCGTAAGGACGAGTACCATCGCCAGTTACCGGTTTTCGCAACATCATTTTAACATAAAAAACCGGCCAAGTGTGAGTCGGACTCGCACACGAAGGGTTCCGTACCTTTATCTATAAAAACGGCAAAAAAGTCGCGTTTGTTGTATGGGAGCCCGGTTTAATATTTATCTTATTCTGTTTTTTAGTATTTGTTGATAGAGCGACAACATAAATTCATCATCTGTGAAAATTTTAACTGTCTAACTATCACGGTTCATGAGATACAGCCTGGTGACGGCTGACGGACAGCGGAGTCTTAATAATAGCATAGTAAAAACAGACCTGTAAGCTATCTTCACAGAGATGTACTCCGTGCGGCTTATATGTGTGCGAGCCAAAAAGCGTTCGTCGCATCGATCGCCGCAAAATAAATTGACGACACGCGTCGAGATGTTCTACTATTCTGTTTTTACTATGGTAATAGGGTCCCGTTGGTTACCCTTTGGGTACGGAACCCTTATAAAAAAACCTCTCGTTATTTCAATTTAATTGCTTATTTTATAAAATAATATATTTTATTAGTGGTTGGTCGGGGCCGGGGCTCGGTGACCATGTTTGTGAAATGCGGGAAATATTTTTTGTGACTTTATACTTGTTTCATTGAAAACCTCGACTTAACTAGTAATCCATCCATCAGCCTGTTTCGTCCACTGCTGGACATAGGCCTTTCCAGGATTTCGCCACTCTTGGCGGTCCTCCTGGAAGAAATGCCCATACTCACACACGCTGGGCAGGCGGGTTGGTGAGCGCGGTGCCGAAACCCTTGCACTAGTGACGCCGCTGCCCGTCACTAGTCTGTTTTATATAAGGCCCGGCAATTGGGGATGGATATACCGCCATCCATCGGTCCCAGGCAATGGTGAGCCGCCTGGTTGTGCCTGAGAGCTGTTCTCTCACTCCCCCCCGAATAACTTCGGGAGGATTTGCGAGTAAGATGGTGGTACCTCCACAGTCGAGCCCGGCATCAGCTCTACCACCTTTAGACTAGACCACCTTTACCAACTAGTAAAGGAGGTCTGAATTTTATTTTGCGTATGTCATGAGTCGTTGATCCTTAGCCCTGGCCACTTGCTTCCGGGATTCCGGTATGGGTTTGGCCTTGTTGACATAGTCACCTTATATATATTTTTTAACATACCTATTCTATTTTTTTTTTATATATTAATTTAGACGTACTATTTATATACTTATGCAAAAAAAAAGATAAGGTCACAACAACAATAATTTACTGTATTTTTGCTGAGATAAATCTTGGATATGGGGTAATTTTGGAAATAATATAATACATATAACCTAAGGAGCCGAAATAGTATATTGACCGATTCGGTCTGTTTGTCTAAAACTAACAGGTTACGTTTGGGCAGGAACAAAGATTGGTAGGATAGAAAGATTGCGAAGAAAATTCGTTAAATCGCTTGACTATAGAACTGGCCAAACTTATTCTGATTATTCACTATCAGCCAAAAGACACACAAACTGGAATTACTAAAACATCGCCGTCGTTATATAGATACTGCCTTTCTCTATAAAATATACAAAATAAGGCATAGTTAAATTTCCAAAAAAAATGAGAATTGTTTGTCGATATCACACTGATATTATAAATGCGAAAGTTTGTGTGTGTGTATGTTTGTTACTCTTTCACGCTGAAACGGCTGGACGGATTTGGATTAAATTTATAATGGATATAGCTTATACTCTAATTTAATACATAGGTTACTTTTATCCCGGAAAAAAGCATATCGTTAAACCGAAAAACACGCGGGTGGAGCCGTGGGCAAAAGCTAGTTTATTATAAAACTTAACATAAAAATTGACCCCTATGGTTGATATTATATTATTTAGATTTACATGTATATACAAAACAATTCTCTAAACAATAATCAATCAGTACAAAACGCGCAAAAGATTTATTGCTACAAACTTTAATATACGAGACAAAATTCGAGTTGAAATTTAGCGTCATTTCAAAATATTGTTTTAAGGCTTTATTCCAGAATCAGTGTTCAACTTTCTCTTTAATTATTTAGAATTTATAATTGTACCCATAATACGAGTAAAAGTGGCTCTATGATTGCCTTTTTAGGGTTCCGTAGTCAAGGAACCCTTATAGTTTCGCCATGTCCGTCCGTCTATCTGTTTGTCTACATGTCTGTCCATCCGCGGCTTAGCTCAAAACTGTCAGTACTAGTTAGCTGTAATTTGGCATGTGTAAATGAAAATGAAAATGAAAATTAAACAAAAATCACACCGACAAAGTGGTAAAATAAAACCTTTAAAAAAATATTTTTTTTGTGTTGCTCCCGTACACGTAAAGAGGGGATGTTTTTTTTTTCTCATACATGGTGTGGGGTGTCGTTGGATACGTCGTTCGTCGCAGGTGTGCGAAAAGCCTTAAAGTGCAAATTTTTGTTAGAGTCAAGTGCACCACCCTCCTGCCAGCTAAACGGTTGTTTTGTTAGAAAATGAGTTATTCCCATCGGCTTAGTGGTCCGTTGCGGAGTTGAATCGGCTCACGCTAAATGTTCCCATCGGCTCAGTGGTCAGATGCAACTACAAAGTTTATTTATTTTTTCCCAACGGAGCACTGAGCCGACTCGTTGCAACTACTTCATTAAATGGAAAATTTTCTTAACGGACCATGATAAACGGTGAACTTATACTTTATGAAATATATCTTCTGTTAATTATGTTTTCAATCTATTGGCAGTTTTATTTGATTGTTATTGTTAGTATTCCTCATTATCTCCTTATTAGGTTATGAAAATAAACTAGGTAAATTTATTTGAAAAATAAGTCTTTTATTCTTGATTTAAGTAAAGTGTTCAAAAAACATGAGAAAATCACTGAAATAATAAATCAAATTGCTTAAATAACTCGAAAAAATTCATTGCTGTATTGTATATATTGAAGTTAAAAGGAAAACTACCACAGATAAGTAGGCTTTAAAGTGCGCGCCAGGTAAGTCTGCGCGCGACTGGTGGCTTTACTAACGTTTAACTACTTGACCATTAGCGTGATGATTGCCAAACTTGACCACTGAAAACTAATAAAAATGATTGACATTCTACACACTCACTAGGTACACCTGACATAACAACAACTTGGCGGCCAGCGATTTATGATTTTGACCACGCGCAGACTTATCTGGCGACCACTTTAAAAGTTAAAGAGTCTAGCATTTTTGATTTCTTTTAAGATTTTCGACCACCTATCCGAGTGCATACGACTAATGCCCGTTTTCACTAACCATAGGAGACGCCTAAATCAGATGCCTATGTATTTAGGAGTTGCCTAGATTAAAAACATATTAGGAATCACCTAAAGTTACGACACCGATTCGGGTGTGCGTAATGCTCAGGCGCCCCTAAAATGACACATGTGACAGTCGCGATTTTGAGATTTAAACTTAGTACTGTAAAAAGTCAAAGAAAACACAAACAGACAACTTGACAAACAAAACCAAAGACAAGTATCAAAAACTTAGGCTACTCTTGGGTTAGGAATCACCTTAGATGGTCTAAGGGAATCACATAGTAAAAATAGTGGTGAAATAGAACTTTATGGTAAGCATGGACCTAAATTAGGAGTTACTTAGTTAGGCTTCGCCTTGTTCGTCATTAGTGAAAACGGGCATAACATGCCAGCCCAGTTCCATTTAAGTTTTTCCAATTTTCGGAACAATATTAAATACGGAAATTTACTTTTTTTTTTTTTTTATTGTTTATTTTACAAAGACAAATATATATACATTTTGATTAAAATAAAAGCCATCCGACTAAAACCACATGGTTTATACGCGGTATGGCGAGATCGCTAACTTATGCTAACTAGACATAGACTTATTATATACAAGTTTAACAACCCGCAGCCACAGGCTGCTGATGTTCGAGAAAATAAAGCTTTATGGCACTCCTTCGCTTTTTGTTGCTGCTACAATTTTTTATGCTATTTAGAGTATTAATAGATAATTCGTTTAGAAATAAAGGAAGCATGTATTCCCAAGTTCGCGTTCCATATAAATTATTATAGGTAGGTAGTTCATAAGTGGGTAGGTAAATTAGGTTTCTTAAGCTTTTTGGCCTTATTTTCTTAATTAGTTTAACCTCGTTACCGTATTCTTCACAGATAATAGCCATTTTTATTTTACTGTATATATTTATGATTTTACAATAGTCAAATAAGCCTTTTTCGTCATCATTATATTTGTTTTAATGTGGTTTGGCACAATGACTTTTAATATTCTTAATTGCAGTCTATAGATACTATCTATATAGCTTTTATAAGTGCGACCGTAACTACTAATACTGTAGCTCATTATTGAGTCAGCAAGTGATAGATACATCAGTCTTAATATGTTATAAGGTAATTTGAATTTAATTATACAAAATTTTGATAGTATGCCTCGGAGCTTGTTACATAGATATTCAATATGTGGACCCCAGTTTAAATGGTTATCTATAATGAGACCTAGGTACTTATGCTGTTTGACAAGTTCTAAATGCTCACAGTTACATGCATAGTGGTTAATTTGTCAATATTTTCCCCAGTATTGAGTATCACAATTGCCCTCAATTACAGTTTTAATTGACTTAGGTGGGTTTTACAAGGAATTAAGTGCGCTATAAAATTCAATACTTTGGGCGTAAAGTTTATTAGAAATTATTACCTTAGTGGCGCACAGTGGCGTTTGTAACTGTGTTTCTAAACAGTCCTTGAAAATGGCTTATAAATTAAAAACGTAATTTTAGTCCAAGATTATATATTATCGTGCATATCTTCATCAGTTCACTTGAAGTATTTAAACATACGAACTTAAAGTTCAAACTATATAAAAGAACATTAAGCCTGAAAGACTTAGGGTGTTGACTTAAAAAAATGAATTTCGATAAACAACATTATGTCGGAAGTACGGTCGGAGTAACTCCAAGTTGGTCGGAGCGTAACCTGTGAACGCGACTGTGAACGTGATTTGGTGGATAAGAAAAAGGAAGGCGGTCTTGTCTATGTTCTTCTTGGGACGTGGAAAAAGGGGTCTGATAAATTAAAAAAGGAATAATCCTTTGTAATCTTCAGATTAAGTTAAGTGTTCGGAATTTATACTTTTGTGTTTTGTGATGGTTGTTCTTTTTGTCATTTTGAAAAAAATATTTCAACGTTTCGATAGTCAGATATTATAATTACGAAACATTACTTCATTGCAAATTAATATTGTTGCCAATCTGTTTGAATCATTTAATAGCTCTTGTTGTATGTGTGTCTAATACAATTTCGATGCCTACACTTTGTTTATAAATGAGAATTTCTGTTTTACGGCTTTTATTGCACCGAGATAATTACCTATGTAAAATGTTGCTGCGTAATGATCATTTACATTTTGTGGGTTTATTCATTTAGTCCCAGTATTTGTTTGTATGAGATGAAATTTATATCTCTGTGATTACGTACTAAGTTGGAAAACATTATTTTAACAATTAATAGCATTTAAGTTCACAAAGTTACGTCAATTGTTACATTGTTACAATTTCTTGATTTAAGTTATTTTAACAGGGTTATTTATCACACGAATTGTTTTACTATAATATCTTTTAATTATAATCTTGTACTAATACTATTCCTAACAATTATGTCATTTGGAATACCCATAAAATAACGTTATTTATTACGTCTGTATTTCGTTTTGATTTCACAAATAAACTAAAAATTTGATAACAAATAAGATTTATACATAAGTAACCACAGTTGCATTATTTATTTAATACGTTTCCAATATATTAATGTACCAGAGTGTCGAGTACTTTTTGATAATTTTTTGAAGGAAGACGACTTATGAGGACGTTTAACACAAGTGTAGCGAGAAAATTACTTTTGTTCTGAGGTATAGAACACTATGGAACCCTAATACTACACTGAATTATTTTTTGAAACAGACTTTTTTCTGTGCATGGCGACTGAAAAGGTCCGTCCACTTGCCTATAAATTAACCCAACTACAAAGCTGTATCATATTACAAAGATAAAGGGTACACTTTGTAATCTTATTTATCCTGTCGGTGAAACCGATTACTGTGTCCTCCACTGCACACCAATAATACTTACTCACTAGAAAGAAACGGTTTACTGAAACATGCGTCTTTATTGGTTTTGCTAAAGACGATATACGTAATAGAAAATGAGATTTTAAAACAGTAGAACTCAAATACTATAATAGACTAGCTTTGAATTAGTTTTTGTGTACTCCTATAAAATCACTCAATATTATTCGGAATGTTACCTACAGTAAACACAGCTGATGAAATGTTTGTGTTATGCGCCTGTTTTCCATTTTGTGTGTCTCTTTTATAGTTTTTCCATGGGAACAAAGGGAAAAAGTAGTTTTGGTCCTATAAAACTCGCAACATCTTCAAGAACCTGTTTTTGGGGTGAAGAACCTAAAACGATAACAGCAAAGACATGTTAATATATGTTTTTATTTTTAGAGTATTCTGGGTTTTACTAAATTAGCTTTTGCTTTCTTTTTTGGCTCGTTATGTTTGCTTATAAACAAGAAAGTATTAATAATGTCTCATAAATCTCTTAGATTAAGAATACTGACAGGAAGGTTTATGCGTGTCTATCCAAGAATGATTCTCAAGCTCACTTTTCACCCGTGTTGCATGAGTAGTTAAAGTGAAAAGTGGTGGAGTTTTTAAACGTCCGTCTGTCTGTGGCATAACCGCATAACTTAAAAACGGGGAATGGACATAAAATCGTGCGAGACGTTAGTAGGAAATTAGGAAAAATTGAGTATTTTGTTTTAATGTAATAAAATGTACGTCACTTTTTTTTATTGATGCAGATACCGATAACTACCTCCGTGATCTAGTGGTGAGAGCCTTGGGCTCTCAACCCGGAGGTCATGGGTTCAATTCCCGCGGGGGGGACACATAGTGGAAAGTCACTTTGTGGATTGTTTTCAGTTTGGTTAGGACATTGCAGGCTTGAATCACCTGATTGTCCGAAAAGTAAGATGATTCCGTGCTTCGGAAGGCACGTTAAGCCGTTGGTCCGGCCTGGAACTACATTTATGCAAAATTTCAGCCTGGTCGGTTTCGTAAGCATGGCGTGAAAGGGTGACACGTCACTTTTCTATACAAATTTAAAAGCTCATTTTCATCTCATGGGAACTGATCTATGGGATAAAAAGTAGCCTATGTCCTATTCCAGGTCTAGAACTACATTCATGTAAAATTTCAGCCCAATCGGTTTAGTAATTACGGCGTGAAAGAGTAACAAACATCCATCCATACATACATCCAAAATTTCGCATTTATAATATTATAGTGGGATGGGGTTCTGAAAACAAAACATATTATAAATGAGGCCTTTTCTTAGACGATAACCGAGCCCAAAATGTCATAGAGAAAAATTCGCTGCTTCGAAAAAAATTGCAACGTGAAGGCTGTTTTTTCAGTTCAGTTCAATAAACAGTAGTCCATCCCAACTAATAAAGTAAAAACAACACTAGTGACTGTTATAAACATGTAAACTTATTATCAAAAACATAGTTTTAATTTTTAAACGCTCTCCTTTGATTTTTTATTAAATATTATTCACTAAAAACAGCAATATCCAACCCTTTCTTCATTAATTGCAGATAATATGTTTATCTCTTTCTTTGTGCGATAGATATAATTATTGCGTCCTCACCAACATTATGTAACTGATTTTCGATTGATTTTCAGAATTCCTAAATAATATAAAAAGTGGCACACAACAAGACACTGTCAAGTAGGTACTTAAACTAATTTAGGAGTTACTCCGTAGGCTTATACGCCTCTTAAAGCTTATAACATAAGTATAATATAATTTCAGACATAGTTAACAAACATACAAAAATTACAATAGATTAATTTTATGAACCTTTTGATAGGTTTCATTTGTGGCCTTACGTAATATTAACATTATCTAACTAAAACTTCTGTAGTGAAACTTCTCTGGTTCATAAACGAAAGATGTAAAAACAGAAAGTTGAGTTTGAACTTAAAAGACCTTCGTCAAGTAGGAAATAATTTCGACTTATCAAGATGACAAGCCACGGGACAAACAGCCTATAGAAACGGCTACAGAAGCCGTTACCGTGACCGCGCCCGTTTATTAAATGTTCTTTTACATATCGTTAGTGTAGATGTGTGACCGCACCCTCTGGACGTGCCTTACGAATTATAAATATTTATTTGTTGCGCAGGAAATAGGAAGATCTTGGAGATTACGGGCATGGGTACAAGTTGAGATATTCGAGAAAAAATCAGTAAGAAGTGTAAAATAGAGGTTTTCAAAAGATTTTACTTACAGTAAATAAATTAAATAATTAATAATTGGTTTTAGGGTTCCGTATCCAAAGGGTAACCAACGGGACCCTATTACTGAGGCTCCGCTGTCTGTCTGTCCGTCTGTCACCAGGCTGTATCTCATGAACCGTGATAGTTAGACAGTTGAAATTTTCACAGGTGATGTATTTATGTTGCCGCTATAAAAACAAATACTAAAACCAGCCAAGTGCGAGTCGGACCTGCGCACTCCCATGCAACAACATGATTTTATTGCCGTTTTTATAGATAATGGTACGGAACCCTTCGTGCGCGAGTCCAACTCGCACTTGGCCGGTTTTTTTTTAAACTATGCGTATCCTGATTACTGCAACAAAATCATCCAAAGTCTGTTAGTGTCATTTTATTTCTATATTGGCGTCACCTTCCCCTTTAAATACTTTGCCGACTATACCTATACATTCAGCATAATTCGGCACTGTTTATAATGCTTAGGAATAAATAATATTATATAAATTGCCTCTAAGATACCAGATTAGAGGATTGTCGATAGCATACGCTTGTTTCTGCCAAAGTATATGCTTTGGTGTGCGTGCTGTGAGTTTCAGAGTAAGGATTTGTAAAAATAGGAAATATAATAGGCGTGTGGCGGCGCGCATCCTTGAGCTGGCCGTGTCCCACCAGCCACTAATGGACGCGCCGTGTGATAGAATCCCAAAAATGCACATCTTCAATAGACAGTACAATGTCCAACTCTTTGAGGAGCCAACGGACCACTCTAATATCCATGAGATAAGGATATACACAGATGGGTCCAAAACGAAAGAGGGTACTGGGGCCGGAGCGTACTCAGCTGAACTTAATATTAACAAATCAACAGCCTTAGGTAAGTATAACACGATTTTCCAAGCGGAATGCGTCGGTATAATCCTGGCTTCAAGTGCGGTGCTCAGCAGAGAAGCTAAAGGCCTCAACATTCGCATACTTTCTGACAGCACTGCGGTACTCCGGGCCCTAAGCAGGACTACGGTAAACTCTGGGCTCATACTACAATGTCTAAACCAACTGGAAGAGGTAAGCCGACACAATAAAGTAACCCTCCAGTGGATAAAAGGGCACAGCGGATCGCTGGGTAACGACGCGGCTGATGAACTGGCAAAGAAAGGAGCAAAACAAAAACCGGTAGGTGTTGAACCACTGGTACCCTTGCCTTTTAACCAGATAAGAACATGGCTGCGGGAGAGAACCAGCACTCAACATGCTGAACAATGGGTAAGCGTGACAACCTGCAGGCAGACGAAAGAGTGTTACCCACCGTGGACCGTCGCCTGACGAAGAAACTGCTACGACTTAATAGAATCAACCTTCGCATGATGGTAGGGCTAATTACAGGACATAGCAACCTTAACAGACATTTCTATATTATAGGTCTAACAGACAGCCCTCTGTGCAGAGCCTGCATGGGAGCCGAAGAAACGCCGACCCACGTGACTATAGACTGCGTAGGTGTCAGCATATTTTATTCAGTTTATTGTTATTGTATTTTTATAGATAAATATAATATATATATATTTAGTTATTTATTCATTTTTGTTTTACAAAAGTTGTTCTGTTTTTTGTGTGTTATTTGTTATGTTATGAATGGTATAACTGGAACTGCTAACCCAACTTTAAAACATGGGCATCCGCTGAAAATCAGCGTCGTGGCCGTAGCTGCGATATTATGCTGAGCGGAGACCTTTTTGGTATCATTTAGTTTTTAAGTAGTTAGAATATTTTATAAGATGTTTTGTTAATACAACTAGGTAAAAGTCTTGAGTAATTTCTGGTACCAAATAAACATTTTTTCTTTCTTTCTTTCTTTCTTTCACACAACGGGCCAAGATCCTCGGTGAACCGGGGACGCTCCGCCAGTCCTGTGGCGACCCAGGCCGCCTCTTGGGATTCTGGCGTGAGCTGGGCTGGCTAGAATAGCCAGTCCCACTATTTCCACGCACAAAGGTCCAAATGAGAGACTAGGTGTGGAAACCGAGCCCAGCAAGAAGAAGAAGAAGAAGGCGTGTGGCGGCACGATCGCCACATAATACGTGTGTTAGATGTAGATAAGAGATGTACTTTTTGGTATAAATATGGAACCATTTATTTAAACCAAATAATTAAATACTACAGTGTCATACAGACCACACCTAATTTATTATTTATATAAAGTCGCCTAAAAGGAGAAGTGACTTACTATGTACATACTATAGAATTTACCTACTATGTGAGAGAAATTGTGTGAAAATGAGGATAAACCAGTTATTTCTAAAAAAAATAGCAAGTGTTTCCTGTACTTTTTTTTTGTCAGGAAATTTATAATAGTATGCACGATCCCACTCTTACTGTTTGGCAACCTGGGGTTAGTTGGGCAGTTTGTAAGTCTATAAAGTCCCTAGAGCCCTATCAGCCTAATTCCCTCACCCTAACCTAACTCTACAACAAACATCAGTAATTTAAAACGGATATTTATTGCAAACAAAATACAGACATGCACGGGAGGGGTATGTAGGTATGTACGAAATACTACGAATGTATATAATATAACACGTGCGGAATTCAGCCAGACACACAAGGTAACAGTGGATTCCTACGGTTAGGATCAAGGGTAAGTATGTTGCGGTTTTCTCAAAGCTAGTAAAGCAGTCTTACTTCACTAATGAGGGCTTAAGGAAGGCACCCCTTCACAACTTTGAGAGGATTCTTAATTATACCTATAGACAAAGAGTTGAACTCTGAATTTATTTACAATTTCACACGCTTACTTATATTATTTACAAAATAAAAGTGTACTATCGATGTAATATGTCGCTTCAACGGAATGTTGCAATTTCTGATTTGCGACGTGCGTCAGCTTTGTAGGCGCTCACAAACCCAATAGTCTGGAACCTTCAACGTTAATTTACTATCCCTAGCAAATTGTTGCACTACAGTCCCAATTAGAGATGGGATTCCACCCGGAATCTTTCCCGATTTCGGAAAGATTCCCATTCAAACACGCCGAAGGGTATTTATTCGGGTATTAACGTTTTTGACTACTTTTACGCGGTATATTAGGAGTTATCTCACGGTTTTTATATGAAGCTAGGGACCATCTTAATGTATTACAGATTATTATAACAATAAATTGGAAAATAAAGTCATGCATGTGATTTGTGGTAAAAAATTTACTACGATCAGTTTGTTCAAATCTGTTTTTTTTTGTGATTTGTCAAAAAGTACCTAGGTGTTTCTTTTTGATAATTAAATTTTACGGTCACCCATCCCTAAAATAACCGAGACGAGCGTTGCTTAACCTGAAGCAACAAAGAACATAAAAATTAAAATGAACGCAAATGTTCATGCGCATGTGTTCAAAGTTGGATTCTAAGTATTTTAAAATATATTTTTATTTAGGAATAAGTAGTGTAAGTAACGACTTTAAATAAAAACTACAAAACTAAATATTTAGAGTCTATTACGTATCAAGAACCCACTTTATATTTGTTAATTCATCTAGTTACAATAATTATGATTTCACCATTGCAACTCGGATTTTCCCAACGGGAATCTTTCCGCCGCCCATCTCTAGTCCCAATGCAAGCGGCGAGCTGTAGCGGCTAGCGGTCTAGAATACTCTAGAATGGTACGGGAGCGATCTAGAACACGACATGTAAGCGGCAACGGTAAGTTTGTTAGCCGCTCGAGCCACCCGCAGCGTGGCATACCCGAAAGGCGTTTCTACATTAAAATAAGGTTCAAAAAAATTATACATCTTTGTTTATCCTAAAGAAAGTTTACCAAAAATGGTTGAAAATAATGACAGGATTGACAATCTTCTACGAAAAAAGCGATTGCATTCGCTTCAAATGACGCCGTACCAATTTTCCACTATGTACACAATTTAGTTCTAGAGATATGTTGAAAAAAGACAAATTTTTCGGATATGGGCTGAACAGCTAGAATACATTTGCCTGCAATATTTAAAATAAAAATACTACCTGTCAATGTCAAGTGTCAAATACATTTGATATTTGAGATATAAGTCATGCCATTTTGTTTTTTTTTAAATACAATCAAAGTCCGAAAAGTGCGAAAGTCATTGTGCCTACAAGGCTTTTGTTGAAAAGTCAAAGTTTAAAAAAATCATTTATGTATGTAAAATTGAAAATTTTGGAAAAGGGATGTATACAACAAGTCCCTTAGCTTTTTACCTTTTTTTCTAAATAGCTAATGAAATTAGCGGGTTAGTATTTTTAAATGTTATGGATTATATGGAAAGCATCTTTCAAAACTATATCCTTCGAATAGATTCATGCAACCGATTTTAGTCTCTATGCCACTGCCATAAGAAAATGGTAATTTAAGCCCCAGGCAAATAGAAGTTTCACTTTCACTTCCGATCGTGTATATAATATACTATATACTGGACGTAAGTAGGAGCTATTCTTCACTTGATCATTTTGAGTGGTGTGGCTTAAATCTGACGTCGAATTGTCTTTTTAGAGTTATAAGGTTAAAAAATATCACCATGATGGTAAGACTTCGTTGTCCGTCCGTCAGTATTTAAGTCCAACTTCAGATTCGCTTAGCGACTTGAGATTTGGAACAAAACCGGCCAAGTTCGTGTCGGGCCACGCACAGTGTAGGGTTCCGTAGTTGCCCGGTACATTTTATAAGTTGGTCTACTGATTCAGATCGCGCCAAACTTCTAGTTTGGAGTCTAGTTTTCTTACATTTAGAAGGACGAACCATACATAGTCGTGTTTAGAGGGGGCTAAAAGTTTGGCGCGACCTGTACTCGTAAACCTGTAAAGCCTACTTAGCTGTGATAATTTTCCTTTTAACTTAATTATATATACTACTTCTGTGAATTGAAACCGTTTAGCCCGCAGGGGTGGGGGGACACTTAACTCTAACAAAAATTAGCATTTTAAAGCTTAAATATTTCACCAACGGTTCCTAAATCTAAAAATGGATTATAAACACCCATAATTTTTTTGAACGACCCATCTATTGATACCCCACACTATGGGATAGATGAGAAAAAAAATTCATCCCCAATTTACGTGTAAGGTACACTTAAAATTTTTTTTTCATGATTTTACTTTACCGTTTGATCGGCGTGATTAATATGTATACACATGCCAAATTACAGCTTTCTAGTAAAAATAGTCTCTGAGCTAAGCCGCGGACAGACGGACAGACGAAACTATTATATAAGAGTTCCTTGTCCGACTACGGAACCTTAAAAATTCAATTTTATTGCCTTGCCCGGGAAAAAGTGATATACGGATGAACAAACAAACAGTCGCTCTGTTTTGCCCTTTGGGTACGAAACCCTAAAAAGCTTTCAAAACTCGTTATATTTAAAAGGTGATAATCCCCGCAAACCCACAATTTATTGTTCCTAGTTTGAAGAATCTAGCAATACTTCATGGCAAAAAAAGTACTTCTGCCAAGAATATAATGCACACTTTTATCGAAATAGTATCTTCTGAAGTCATTCAAGCATGAAGAATTCAAAGAAATTAATATTTTAACAGTTCCTTGTGAATTTATTTACCAAGTTATTCAATATATCAGAAAAAATATCGATAGTTTCCCTAGGCTCGGTGAGAATCACTCTATAGACACTAGGAAGAAACATTAACTGGCTTTTCCAAAAATTAGACTTGCAAAAGTAGGGCACCTCTTTTGTAGGACATGGTATAAGATTTTACAATAAACTTCCAAAGGAGGTCCTTAGTTTTTCAGAAAATAAGTTTAAATTATATATTAAGCAGGGACTCTCGAGAAAAGCATATTATAAAATTAATGACTATTTGGATGATAGTGACCCTTGGTGTCATGAGAATATTGATTGATACTACTGTTCGTTTATTTTCTAACTGATTTGTGTTTCAAATCGTTTGTTTTTATGTAGACTAATATTTTTATATTGTTTTTTTATTATTATTTTGTCATTTTTTTTTACATATTGACATGAACATTGTATAACTTAAACTTAGCATTTATTACTTAGTTGATAATCTGACTATCAAAAACGTGATAAACTACTATATGAGACAGGTGGATGATGTTTTGCTTAGTATTTTAACTTACTACCTCATTAGACAGGTAGACTAAGATATATATTTTTTTTTCCTTATGACACAATTTCCTTCTGTCTTTTATATTTTTATCCTTTTTTAATACATTGTTTATTATTATTTTATATAAGTTAAAAAAACTGTAAACGTATTAAGCCATATTCAGAAAAAAAAATACTGATAAAAAGACATGATCTTGCTAAGTTTCTTGCCCTTCTTCTTAGCAAGATTAATCGAATGGGCGGATTTAGGCATTATATCTATTTATAGTTTATTTATCTATTAACTTATTTATTCATTGAATTATGTAGGTATGTATATACAATATTTTAATTTCTTACTTATGTTAGTATATATTTGGCTAGGCATTATATTTATTTAGGGTATATTCAGTTTATTTATCAACTTATATATTAATTGCATTGTGTACTTATAATAATATTCGTATTCCAATAAGTTTTTATTTTATGCATTTAACTTTTGTAGCCCAACTTAAATATAGTGTTTTTATATATTTCCCGTATCATATTTGTTTCACCATAAAATATTATTTTTATACAGATTAGATTTGACATGTAAAACGTATACTTTATGTATCTATTTTACAAATAAACAATTTGAATTTGAATTTTGAATTTGAATTTAGAAAAAGAAAGAATTCCTTTAACTTGTATTAATAATAAAAAAAATATTAATTTTCGAAATATATTTCGGCCCACTATGGGGCCGGCATCAGTCGAATACTTAAAAGACATAATGTAAAAATGACATGATGATATATACAACCTTAGGACTAATTAACCTACGAATCTACTAACCTTCCTCTAACATTAATTATGGAAAAAAATAAAAAATATATATATTAAATACCAAAAATAAAAATTATTTCGGTTGAAGAGCCATATTGCGGTTTCCGGCCGTAACATCCCGAAAGAATATGGCACTTAAATATTTGATCGAAAACCCATCCATATTATTTATGAATTTAAACATTCATAAAATTTATTGAACTCAATTTATTATATATATAGAACTTTATTGAAACAATCAGATATTTCATATATCCCTTAGTTTTATTTTATAATTTCCTGGGGAAAACAGTCATTTTTCAATTTTTCCAGAATTTGTCCCTCTCGCTTTGCAGGTCTTTCCGCTTAAAATAATTGTTGCAAGTAAAAGCTATCTTCTAATCTTCTTATTTACGAGTACATATAGACATTTTTCTGTGCGAAAAATCATCAACAGCTATAATAAATCAACATATGAGTCCAGTCTTTACCACACTTTGCTGTACTGAGAGTTGATAAATCGCAAAGCCCACACAGCAATCCCAAGAATCACGACTGCATAGTTGGAAAAGGTTTTCCAAAGGCTCCACATCAAATGGAACAGAGTGACATAAGGGAAATGAAACGTCACATATACGAGTACGTTGTTATCTGACAGGGCAGCTATAGACTGCCTACAGGATTAGTAGGTATTGACTTTCTACTGAAAGTCTTGGCGTCTGGACTAGACCGAAAACGGAAACTTATAGAGAGGTAGTGTTATTCTGCCAGCAGTATAAAATACCAAACTGAAAGGAAGCGTGACACAATAGTAAACTAATACGGATCCGGTACTCGTGCAATTTTAAATGGTAACTCCGGAGTAAATATAAACCACTGCAACTGTTTATATTACCATTATACGTGGGACACTCAGAAAGATTTGCGAAACTAAAAAAATTTGTTCTATAGGTACATTTTTTTTTCAAAGTACTCTCCATGTGCCTCTATACAAAGTTTCATGTGTCTAAACCAGTTTTCAAAACACTTTTTCCAGTCCGCTTTTAAGCTACAATGTAGCGGATTAAAAAACAATTTAGACTACGACGCAGCAGGTCTATAAAGCGTTCAGACTACGACAGAGTGGCTCTATAAAGCGTTTAAGCTACAATGTAGTGGATCTACAAACAATTTGAACTCCGACGTAGCTAGTCAACAAATCATTTGAACCACAATGTAGCTGGTCTAAAAACAATTTAGACTACGACGTAGTGGGTCTAGAAAGCATTCAAACTACAATGTAGCGGGTCTACAAACAATACTAGACTACGACGTAGTACGCAGCGAGTCTACAAAGCGATTAAACTGCAATGTAGTGGGTCTACAAATCGCTTAAACTACAATGTAGTGGGTCTACAAATATTTTAGTCTTTAACGTAGCGGGTCTACAAAGCATTTAAACTACAATATAGCGGATCTGCTAACAATTTATACTAGGACGTAGCGAGTCTACAAAGCGTTTAAGCTACAATGTAGCGGTCCTAAAAACAATTCAGACATCATCGTAGCGGGTCTACAAAGCGTTTAATTTACAATGTAGCGGGTCGACAAATAATTTAGATTACGACGTAGTGGGTCTAAAAAGCATTGAAACTATAATGTAGCGGGTCTACAAACAATGTAGACTACGACATAGTGGGTCTACAAAGTGGGAAATCTTTAAAGTCATAGCAGTGTCACGCCGTAGCAAATGGTGGCAGCGAGCGTGGGCTTAGGTAATTTTAAAGGATTAAATGTAGGATATTAATACATGTACTTCAAAATGTTTTGTATGGAATAAAATAATGGATGTCAAGTCTTAATAGTTTTGATTTTCTTTATTATTTATAAGTCACGTCCGACAAAGAAACTTGGTAAATTCGTGCGTAAGGAACGCTCCAGTAAGGACAAAAAAATCTTATACTTCACATTTAGGAACTTCATGAAAACTGGTGCTTGATTGTAAAATGAAGCAATGTTATGTTGGCTGATGTCACCTAACTATCGCTTGGTGAGATTTTTAAATTCAGAAACAATATTTTGGAAAAATCTCAAGGAGAATAATAAGCATAGAGTTAAACACTTGTTCCATGGACTTTCATACCACCAGCCGGCCTGTATTGCCAAAATATAATAACTGAAATACTCATTTATTAATAAATCAAAATTTACACGTTAAAATGGTGAAAAGTACAAAAATAGTTATTTATCTAAAGATACATTGTTAAAATTATGTACAGGTCTAGTGAGAAATATTGCGATTTCGGCATTTACGAAATTAATGAATTTATTTATTTAATAACGTCTACGTCTTATGACAACTTAATACTAAATTTTATGGACTTCATTAGTTTACGTCAAAAAGATAAGGATAAAACGAACTTAGCCGACAAAACACGAAGTAGAGCTGTACATATATTGGATGCAATATAAAATTATATATTTAAACAATGTCATGATCATGTCATCAATACAATGTTATGTCACAGTGAATATGTTGCGTGTAGTCACAACCTTAGCACAAGAATTTTGTTGAAGATCATAGGCGTCAGAAAACTCTTAATACTTAGTTACAGTTGTGAGGGTAAAATTATAGACTCTGATGGTTATGATTATGACTTCCTGTGTAGAAATTCACAATTTAGAGTAATTTGCTTATGTTTATATCTATACATCAAATGGGATAATTCCGAAGCAAATTTCTTGTATGATTAGAGGCAGGTCCAAATTATCCAACCAATGGCAATGTTGGTAATAACCTATGAGCCCAGCTCTGCCTTAGGGCCCCGTGGCCCGTGGAAATAAATCAAAGCAATAAAATTTGATGACTTTAGGTTGATTTTTTAAAGGACAAACAATTTCACATTATTTCCTTGTTAATGTATACTTTTAAGGTACGTACCTTTTTCTCAAAAATAAAACTTAGGGGCCGTTCAAGTATTACGTAAGCACTATGGGGGGGGGGGGTCTTTGTTTTGCTTATTTTCGATGACATGGGGGGTAGGGGAGTCTAGATGATGATTACGTCATCGGTATATTTTTGCCCCTTACTCTATGTTGAATACTGTATCAGTAAAATCTAATCTCTATCCTAAATCTATTTTCTTATTTTTAAAATTATAATTATAACATTATAATATAAAAAAAATATATTTATAATTGAAAAATGTTTACGTAAGCATGGGGGGAGGGGGTAAGAGCTTTGCTTACTTTTGCTGACAAGGGGGATGGGGGGGGTAAATAATTGTAATAAATCTGCTTACGTAATACTTGAACGGCCCCTTAATGACGTAACTAAATATAAATTAAGTGTACTTCAATCGGTCTTAAAATTATACGAGTATTATTGTAATTTGAAAGTCCTAAATTCAAATTTTGGAATAGCATTTGGCACCCAAGAGTCCTCTGCCTATTCCCCTATCAAACAATTTACGCCCTCATTAACTTTGTAACGCTGAAAGTGTCTGAGTGGGTCATCGAAGTTATCTTAATTCAATGTAATGTAGATCAAAGCTGTCTTAAATAACCTGTTTTCAGAGTAAGGGCGTTATCAAAAAGCTATTAATACAAACCAAATTATAAATTTCGAAGTGGTCTCTACAAACTTCAAACAAATAACAATCGCCCCCAGCCAGAACCTTAATTTTGTGATATACACTGGGCCGCAAAGAAAGCGGGTCGGTAACAAAAACCTCAATAGCTTCCAAAGTATTGGAATTAGCTTTATAAAATAAAGACTGTATTATAGAAAATTTTATATTGCTTAAATAAAGTTAAAGAAGTTAAGGTTCATTAAGTTTATTTTAAATAAAAGTAAGTTAAGTAAAAACATTAAAAATTTAAAATTTTCGGAAAATGTGCTACGGTATCAAATATGCAATTTTCACACGTTTTAGTATTTTGTTTTGCCACCATGAGCTATTAATACAGCAGTTATACGGTTTGGCATGCCATACTTTGCTAGCTTTCTACTAGATTTCTGAGCCGACGCTGAGAAATATTCTCCCATTCCTCTCTCAGTGCTTCTTTTAGTTCACAAAGTGTGATTGGAGGAGAATTTCGCAGGCGTAACGTCATCCCAGTTCGTCCGAGGCATGTTAGATGGGGTTCAGGTCTGGGCTGTGTGCTGGCCACTCCATGCGGGTAATAAGATGTCGCTTATCTTCAAGGTAGTCAAACACTATCCGAGCTGTATCGGGACGAGCGTTATCTTGCATAAAGATGGCGTCGTCGCCCATGTTTACTAAAAATCGACCAACGTACTCATTTAAAATTTCATTCACGTATCTTTCTGCAGTTAAAGTTCCATTTTCTATCACCACTAGCTCGGTGCGGCTTTCGGAAGAAATTCCAGCCCACACGTGTATGGAGCCTTCGCCGTATGGTACTTTCTCTTCAATGCAAGCTTGGTTATTGCGCTCTCCTGGTCTTCTGTAGACTCTTTGCCTCCCATTGTGCGTATATAGCATGAACTTTGGCTCGTCCGAAAACATTACTCTTGACCAGTCATCCAGAGTACAATTCATGTATTCTCTTGCGTAACTCAGCCTTGAATATCGACGCTGCTTTTCGAGTTTTGTTTTGGTTTTGGTTTTGGACCATCCAGATCTAAATGGCTTCAAATTTTCTTCAGCAAGATGCCGACACACTGTACACGTGCTAAGATTGCTTCTTCCAAGACGTAGAAGGTGATTTTTGGCTTCAACAGCCGTTTGAAATCGATTCCTCAACATTGTTGATACCATATAGCGATCTTCCCGCGCTGTTGTGCACGGTCTTTTCGGCTTGTTCCTGGTCTACGAATATCCAGTCTCTTCAAATCGCTGGGACACTCTTTGAACGGTTGATAGCGACTCACCTACAGTTCTCGCTGTATAACGCTGACTGCGCCAGACTTCAACCATTGTCAGAATTCTGGTACACTCTTCAAGGGTTAGTGGCATGTTTTTAACTGAATTTAAACGGAATATTGAATTTCTGCACAAGAAATACCGTATTTATATGACAGAATAGAAACAAAAGTAAAACAAATAGTTTCAAAACTGATGTTCAAATTTAAAAAATCGTCTTTATTTTTATTTATTGTTTTTAATACAATCACCAAAAAGAAATAAAAAGGTTTTACTTCTTCCTACATTTGTAATAGGATAAACTTTAGTTTAGTAGTTATTTCATAAAGCTAGATCTAGTATTTTAGAAGGTATTGAGATTTTTATAACCGAACCGCTTTCTTTGCGGCCCAGTGTAGTTAACTGCAAAACTTTCAGTCGTCGTGCATCATCGCAATGGTGACCACTTAGGGGTTTTACGCCTAGATTTAGAGGGTGGTAGAAGTGTTAGAAAGGGTTTCTTAATTGATATCCCCAATTGATATCTGCGTTGCTCGACGGGGAATCAAGTTGCGAACGCGCTAAAATATACTAATAATCAAGAGAACTCATTTGTTATGATATCATTTTGATTTGACTAAGTTTGAAGGCTTTGCATATTTAATTAATTAAATCCGATCTTAGTCATAATTTTGACCTTATTTTGATATTTATTTTGTTAAAGTTCTTAATAAAAATTCAAAATTCTAATCAAGGCACATCATTCAAGATATTCTGTAGTTTATTAGGTATTTATGTTTTCCCTATTTTTTTTTCAAATAACATCTGTATTAAACCTTTGAAGCTCACCAGCAAATGCAGCCCTCTTAATTCTGTACTTTCACAGCAGAATCAGGCGCGTTTTGCCAAGGTCCACTTAACCCTTTGATTCACGGTGAGCCAGTTTTGCCCTCTTGGTGTCGTAAACTGGTGATGGAACTAAGACACGGAGGCATCAGGCAATACTATAACATTTTAACTGCCACAGTCTTCTGTCTGAAACATATCTTCACTTCCTCAAGAAACCACGATCTCAGTCAAACCCCATACATTAATATCTTTAGCATTGTATGGCATTGTTCACCATTCAGTACTTCATCGTTTCATCCAATGCTCCATAAATTATATTTTACTCTCGAGAAAGACACGCTAGACACTGTATTGATCATCTAAACAACCTTGCTACAGAAACGAATCTGCCCTAATCAAATTAGTACCTCAATTAATCTAACAAAGTAAAAAAAACTCTTGTACATTTTAAAAAGAAAACTCAATTTTGGTACATATTTATTTATTAGCTATAGAAAATACAAGTACGCCCTTTTCAGTTTCAAGGGGAAGCTTAGCAAAGTTTAATAGCTAACGACATAATAAATAAATTTAGCTAAATTGGAATTCAGTTATGCGTAGCCCTAGCCTATTATCTAATATAAGCTTTCCTTTGACTTTTGAAGTTTTCTCTATACAAAGTAGATTTACGTGCCAGCCCAGAACTAGTCCCTTTTGTGGCTTCTTTACCCTTCGTAACGGCACGTTTCTAGTAAATTTGTTAAAAATTAGATTTTAAAGTGGGTGATTTTACAAGCTCTTTATGAAGAAACGTATCAAAGTTTTAAAATATAAACCTGTTGTACGTATTCATAACATGCTTTACGTGTCTTTTAAGGAGTTATACTTAATAGAATTATCATCACACGGTATTTATGACGCGATAAACAGAGGCGTATGAAAAGCAAAGCGTGTGAAAAATTTTGCGAGAATTGCCGTCCTGGGCTTGAGAACAGAAATACAAATTGCTTAGACTAACAAAATGAAGTTGTTAGAAATTAAAATTTTCCAAAAAAATTAAGGTTATAAAAAAAATTATAACCTGATCGGATTCAGGCTGGAATATATTTATTATTTTATACTTTATTATAATTTTAGGCACAGTCTTTCTAACTTCACCTGAACTTCAGCACAAAACGCCGCACTTAGTAGGCCGTAGGTAGGCGGAAGTCCTCGGGCGGTGTGCAGAGCTGGTGTAGCACCCGGATCACCATAAAAAATATACGCACTTACAAAGGAAGATGAGTGGTACCCAAAGGTGGGCACTGGGCAGCCCTCTCCTGTCCGCAATTACTCTCCAAACCCAGTATGAGTTTGGCTTTAGCATGCAAAGTCACCTTATATTAAAACCAAACTGAACAATGAACAACCTTAAGGGCGTAGCCAGGATTGTAAATGGGAGGGGGGGGCAAGCAAAGAAGGGGGGGGGGGCAAGCAAAGAAAATCCTAGATTATATTGTTCTGCTCGTTGTTTTTAACATAGGTATGAGTTTCACATGAGCAGTGGAATTCTTAATAAGATATTATTGACTCCTATAAGAAGCGTCGCAAGCTATAAAGCTTGTCAGAATTACAGCAAAGACAATGGGCATGATGACTAAAAAAATTTGATTAGTCCGTCAGTTAGATTATCAGAAAATATTGGACACGTATTTTTCTTTTTTCAATTAAACAAACAATGATGAAGATATAGCCCACTGAAGTTCTGCGTGACGTCACATCTACATTTTACTTAGAAATGACGTCGTTTTCCCCCACTCCCAAACTTTGACGCGCTTTATCTCTGTCATTTTTTGTGTGATTGACAAAAGAAAAAATACGTGTCCAATATTTTTGATAATCTAAATGACGGACTAATTAGAATAATATTTTGTTTACGCTGATGAGTTGTGCAACGGTTGCAGCGATGGATTTGTGTTAAACGGCGATACGCTGCCCCCCCCCGCCCCTCCCTGCCTGTACCTCGCCACGCCCTTGAACAACCTACTCTACGTACCTATATATATGACCAGTAACTGTATGACCATTAAGCAAGTCTATGTATAACTAACGGGTAAAACTACTTTCTAGGGTAGGGTTCGGCCTTGAAATCGCTCAATCATAGTTACATCAACATCCATAGAAAACTCACTTGCATAAATCAACAAAGTTTTATTGAGCTACTCAAGTGAATTTCCATTGATCTCTTGGGTAGTGGCCATGTAACAACGTGGCAAGTTGAAGAATAGTTCAAAACAGTTTTAGCTTATTCAATGAGGTTTTATTTTTTCTTTTAATATCTTTGTAGCTTATTTGTCGACGTCTATGGGATCTGTTCTTAGATTAGTTTTCAATTTAGAAAAGAAAGTTTTGCTGGTGCGCTTTACTTTTTAGAACAAGGCCACGAATTTGACCTTCAAATTCTTTACCTTTCCAGAGTAATTGAGACAGACATATATATCGATATAGGTCAGGGATGGCGAACCTTTATGGATCGACGTGCCATTTTTTATAAGGAAGTGTTTAATGAGGCCATATACCTGCTTTCGAATAACTTTGACTTAGTAAGATTATTGGGAAGATAATAAAACTAGATAATAACAACTCAAAACTCATCAAAATCTACCAAAAAACCCGTTTCGATTGGTAGTGTGCCTGAATATTTTGTCGCGTGTAATTAACCAATCATCAAACCATCCCTGATAATATATAGGTAATTTGTTTTAGCGTGCGACATTCAATAGAGGTTAGCACTTTAGTGAGTTTCAGAATTAGCTGCAAAGTGTGACGCGATACTTTATGAAAGCGCGGGATTCTTTTTTTTTTATTTCGTCCCATAAGCATGGGCAACAACAATATAAAAAATCTTTATTGCACTAAAACAAAATTAGTACTATCTACCAGCTAAGACTAAAGCAAGGACCTTAGCGTTCAACCATATTGAAAGTGTTCTGTAGGAGTATTCGAGGCTGCATGGCAGAGATACTCGTTGCCTAGCCTAAATCAGAAGAAGAAATATTAGTTGCTGATTGGTTATCTGGTACTAGTACTAGCAGAAAACCAGCGTTTTAGATTAATCTCCAACACTTTCTGAGCCAGGACAACTTTTGTATATTATTTGGAGTTGTTTAAAATTTTGTTTAACCTTGTGTTTTCTTTGTTCTTTGTGAAGAATTTTTTTACTGTGTTTTCGTGTACTGTATGTATGTATCAATAAACGTTTTTCTATTCTATTAAATTCTTATCTAAGCGGAGTAACAATCAATCGGGTCATTCATAGCACACAAACGTGGTGTTATTAAAGTTCTTTTCACGAAAAAGAGTGCAAAGTACCTATTGTCAATGAATAAATAAGAAAATGGTAATACACACATTGACCTCTCATAAACAAGAAGACACACAGTCTCTAAGAAAAGTTCGTCAGAACGTGCGACGCACATAGTAGCAAAAATGCTTCAACCAAATTAAGACGTCAATGTCAGTTGCACGAAATCATCATTCGATTTTGTCACCCCATAGCGGTGACAAGTTGCATCGCGACACTTTTTGAGCGAGATTGTGAGTCTAGTTGTTTATGAGATGAGACGTCAATGAATACACAGGAATGAGCGATTTTCCGACACGCGGAAATCGAGAAAAAAAACTTAGTTCCAAATGTCTCAATAGATGGCGCTGATAAGCCTTCGGATTTTTTTAATGCATTATCTACTCAGAAGAAGTACAAGCTCTATGATTACCTACCTAATTACTAATTACCTTACTAGATTACTCTTTGGTCAATCAATCTGACTTTTTATCAGAATAAGGTTAAGTACTCATTGCATTGCATTTTATTTATTGTTCTGTTTGTATGATCCGAATATTGTAATAAGTAATAAATGTCACGTAAAGCGACTCATCAGTGTTGCCAATTTCTAATTCCCAATGTTGATCAGCGCCATCTAGTTCAATTTAAAGAAATATTATTAATGTCATGGAAAATTCCCCATTCTTTCGTGAAAAACATTCAGGCCCATTTTTGCAATACTGACAAACACCAACGTATTTAGTTATTTTAAAACCGTTTTTGATGTTGGAATTAGCTCATTGTACTAGATTAAATATATTCAAAGGTAAATAATTTAAATTATGGTAACGTATTTTGTTACAATAATTTAAGAAATAATTTCTCGGCGTGACCTTTAAAATTGCTTTAGTTTACATGTTTTACTTAAGTGCTACTCTAAACTTTATAGATAACTTGAAAATTTTCCGATCGCAAATTTTAGCAAAAAAATAAAATAACATAGTTTTAACGATGTTTTTTTCAATAATAATAGATAACTTAAAGAGTAACTACTTACTTGCTTAGTTTCCCTAATAATGAGGAAAAATTTTGAATTCTAACAATACTATCGATAGTTTTATTTATCTTAATTTAACCAATTGTATAGTACAGATGCTATCAAGACTATCAAACTATCGACAGCACTTATATTGTAATTGTTACTCTTTTCAAGGTCGATTATCGATAGTAAAGAGTCTAGATACACAACTTCAAATGAGCATATCTCATTGTGTAACTTGGAAAATTTATATAGACCGTAGACTAATAGAGCTTAAGGCACGTGTTCCCGCGTCATCCGAAAATTACTCCTATTGATGAAGTTATTTCTCTTAAACGGCATACTTGAAAATTATTAGAAAAATATGTATAATTATTTAAAGTATAAGAAACAATTTCATTGCAGGAAATTATTCTCGCCTATAAGAAACACCCTAAAAATATTTCCCAAAGTTAAGCTGCTTTTGGAATAAAATTGGCTATTTCTTGGAAACCGCTAATGTTATTTGTATGGTTCTTGCAGTAAAATACAAAAAAAGTATAGCTTATAAAACTTGTTGCAGAAAATTTGAAAATGTTGATTTACAGCAGAGTTAATAAATAAAAACTAGATATTTTGAGAGCGCGTGGGGTCAACGTTGCCGTAAACGGCAAGTTTCGGAGAATCAAATGCAAGGTTCATTTCATTTCATTTCAACGTTCATTTTGACTTTGTTTAAAATATCTCATGGTTATTGGAGGCTACAAGGGCCTTAAAGCGTAAATTAGAAAAAACGCAAAATCTGTAAGTTCACGCGATAGAAAAAAATTACAAAGTTACCTCTAAATTTCATGTTTTTCGAGTGTTAAAGGGCCTTCCTTAAATCATACATCCTTGTAATTTGTATTAAAACAAGTTAACAAATTACATCGTCTGCTCGTCTTAGAATATCTTAAAAAATTGCATCTAGGAGCAGAGTTATTAAATAAAAACGCAGATTGTTGTTGGCGCGTGTTTCTTGGTGGTCTAAGAGCCCTGGCTGAGAGCGCACTATTTTAAACTACAAGGAAACGTCGTAGAGTTCAGTTCTTATCTTGTTCAATCTAACCTTATATGCAGCCTTAAGCAACACTAATGCTCGCTTGGTTTTTAAATAATTCACTTAACCCTAAAGGTTTTGCAGCAATGGGCAGAGGTCCGAAAAGGTATTGTCTTATCAATATGATATGATATATGGCTTCGGTTTATAGCTGTTTCATGTTTCCTGACAGATTTTACAACCTATAAACCAGATAGTGCTAGTTTTATGTCTTGATTTTTATAAGGAGGTATATTTTCAAAAAACGGCCAGGTGCAAGTCGGGCCACACGCAGGGTTTCGTTTTTGCCAGTCATAATATGCGGTCTTAGAAGGAAGAAGCTTGTGGTTTGATATTATGAACATATATTAATTGTGTTCACGGTTCAACGGCTAATAATGTCTAAAAACGGTCCCACATTTGGTCGAATATTACTCGTTAACTAGTAAAGCTTACTTAGCTGTGATAGTTTTCCTTTTAACTTCGTTATATCATGGACGAAATTATTATTCGTCCATGGTTATATACAGGCTGCAATCATGACGTGCTCATTAAATAATTGCATCCCCAATTTATATGAAAAATAAAAAAAATATAAAATAATATTTTTAGTTGTAAATAAGTTAATATTTTATATGGCCTTTAATTATTGTAGTTATAATATGAATAATAGAGAAACTAAAAAATAAAATAAATTTACGATATATTTCGACTCCTTCAATGAAGTCGTCCTCAGATGAATGAAAAAAAAATTATTTCGTATTTTATTTTTCCACTTTGTGATTAATACGAGTATGTATTAGGGTGGTCCATAGTTGTATGAGGAAAAAAATGTTTTTGTCGAATCAAGCCTCCACATAGCTCTGTTTTGTATATGGTCATGTAGTAATGTCTGTACCAAGTATGAGTTTACTGGTCGCCCAGAAAGTAGACTTGTTAAAAGACACAATTTTTCGAAAGTGAACTTATCTGGAATGCTTGCCGGCATTATTTCACGGTGCTAATACTTCCAGCTGTATTTTCACGTGTATTCGGTGCCATATCGGTGAACCGGAAACGCGACTATTCAATCGATTTCAGAAAGAGTGGCCCACCATTGATTTGATTATAGTGCAGCTGATATTCGCATGTTTCAAAATCCTCCATTCAATGGTTTAAGAGCAGAATTATTGGGCAACTTACTTAACTTAACGACGGAAATTACGAACACTTTTAGAACGAGCTTTATCAAGAAAAATCAAAAATGAAAAACGACAAATTTTATCAAGATTATGAAAACAGGTTGTTAGGAATGAGTTTAGATAAAGTAGTGTATGAAATTATACATACACGCACGCACACACGCACGCACACATACACACAGATGCACCACAAGCCATACACGTACATGGCTAAATTAAACTTAATGCTGAAATTGAATTTAAACTTAAATATAATTACCTTAATGTATTTCCTGTGTGTAGTTTTAAGCAAAATGTTATTTTTAGGTATAATTAGTTTTCTAAAGAGGAGTGGTGCCTCCCAACTCAAGCCTTTCAAGCTTACAAGGAGACACCAGCCACTATTTATGTTAGTTTAACCTATTTAAACGAAATAAAACATATTTTTTTTATTTTTTTATTTTATACATAACTAGGTATTAAAACACCTTTTTATGTACCTACCAGTTTCATAAACTACTATTTTGCGTTAGAAGCTTGATTTTTCTATACCATCATGAGGCTAGCCGTAGACTTCTGTAGGAGTTATTAGTTCAACTTGATATCTCTCACGGGGCCCGAGGAAAAGGGTCTTGGCGGACGGAAAGACGGTCAGACGGAAAACAAAGGGCTCCGTTTTTTTTTCACTTAAATCCACTGGATCATTTTGTGCCTGTATTGCAAATGTTATAGTCGGGCGTGGCTTTTGATTTGATGGTAGTAATGACATTTTATTTAAGGCGCATGCCTACCCTAAATTAGTAATTCGATGTGTGCCATTACAAAATCGACGGCAAAGACATTAAAAAACGTCATCTCAGCGCGTATTGCAAAGTGGCTGTTACGACGAGCAATGCATCACCGGATGGCGCAGTGAAAGAATCATTAAAATAGCTTCAAGAATTTGGAAAGGGTAGGAAAACTCTTAAGGCCTTATATAAATTAGACTGGTGACGGGCAGCGGCGTCACTGGTGCAAGGGGTTTGGCACCGCGCTCACCAACCCGCCTGCCCAGCGTGTGTGAGTATGGGCATTTCTTCCAGGAGGACCGCCAATAGTGGCGAAATCCTGGAAAGGCCTATGTCCAGCAGTGGACGAAACAGGCTGATGGATGGATGGATGGAGGAAAACTCTTGCGTAAATTATAGGAAACTTTTGATTTGTTTTAGTCAAAATGAAAGTTTTTTTTTTTACTAAACTAGGAATTACTGTTTGATTATGTTATGCCTATTACGTATTTTTTGGGGTATTTGGCCCATTATGGGTGTGCCACATGTAGGAAAAGTAGGACTTCAAAAATGAACTTTTAAGCAAAAAAAATATTATTAATATTATTGCAGACACTCACTAAAAAGTTAAATAATTACGTACTGACAGATGGTACTAAAATAACACTTCTGCGGACTTCTTTCTTCCTGAAACACATGTTCTCTAGAAGTCGGCGCCATGGTAAATGCGCCGACAGAAGTCTATCTAGAAAGATAACATATGTTTCAGGAAGAAAAAAGCCGGCAAAAGTGTCATTTTGGTACCATCGGTCAGTATGTAATTATTTAAGCAGTGACCACTCCGAGGGGAGTTTAAAATTCAAAGGTCCCGTGGCTTAATGTCAATTTTCAAGTAATATCTTACAATGAGCTCACTAACAGAAACCGATAGCCGCCATTTAGAGTAATGGGCTGTCATCCGTTGAGGAGTTCTATGGTGATGAGGCCAGGATCGAAAGTCAGGTAGCATAATGACAATTTTCAAGTAATACCCTGCAATGACCACACTGATATAGACTGGTTCCCGAAATCTCTAATTATTAACTGTCATCTGTTTAGGAATTCTATGGTGATGAGGCCAGGATCGAAGGTCAGGTCAGTTTTTAATTTTCAAGTAACACTCTACAATCAATATCCTGGTACAAAGCGTTTGCCGCAATATCGAGTCATATGCTGTCATCCATTGAGGAGTTCCACTGCCTATCTCTAAACATCATCGTCAAATCATGACAAAACTGAAATATACGAGTATGACCTACCTGAATGAAAATTCTACCAAACAAAATAAAATTCAAATCGGTATAAAAATGCCGGAGATATTTGCCTCAATATCGAGTAAATGCCAACATCCTTTGTGGAGTTCCGCTGCCTATCTCTGAAAACCATCAACAGATCACGGCCAAACTAAAATAGGACTTACCGGGAAGCAAACTCTTTCAAACAAAAAAAAACTTTTTTTTCAAATCCATTAAGTTATGCTGGAGTTATGGAGTAACATACCCAAAAAATTATGAAAAAATAGAATAAATACACTTTTAACAAAACATAATAACCGAATTCAAATATTGTAGTAGACACTCACTCAAAAGTTTAAAATAATTAATAATTAATAAATAATTTAATAATTAATAATAATTGTTCTCTAGAAGTCGGTGTATTCCCAATAGTATAGACATAGACTAAATAATCTTGTATTATTTAGTCTATGTATAGAACACAAAAACCAATATTATACCGACTTCTAGAGAACATTATGTTTCAGGAAGAAAGAAGTCGGCAAAAGTGTTATTTTGGTACCATAGGTCCAGTATATAATTATTTTAAAGTTTTTTGAGAATGTTTGCTATAATAT
Organism: Ypsolopha scabrella; assembly: GCA_910592155.1. Taxonomy (NCBI): domain Eukaryota; kingdom Metazoa; phylum Arthropoda; class Insecta; order Lepidoptera; family Ypsolophidae; genus Ypsolopha; species Ypsolopha scabrella. The sequence goes on from OU342977.1 coordinate 21,547,673, forward strand.
TTGAAGTTGGCTATTATTTTTTGTTAAAAGTTTATTTTGGAAAATCTAATCTTATTCATATCTCTCTGTCGTTAAACAAAACGCATCCAAAAATGACAAAAAGGTATTTTTTTAACATTTTTGTTAAATGGAATATAATTTACGAATGTATTTTGATATTTGCACTTTTTATTTATTTATGTGTAACTATTATAATAAACACATTTTGTCTCCTTTTTTTGTTCCTGTTTTCACAAATAACAATCATCCTCATCATATTCTTGGATCGTAAAAAGCAAATAGTTTTTTTTTTTGTTTCATTGCTGACAACAAATCTATACATACAAATAAATAATTTCGCCAAGTCCGTCTGTCCGCGGCTTAGCTCAGAGACTATGACTACTAGAAAGCTGTAATTTGGCATATTGGCATGGGTACGTACATATATATACATATTATTAACGCGAACAAAATCTCTATACATATAAAACACAACGTCTGTCTGTCTGTCTGTCTGTATGTCTGTCTGTATGTCTGTCTGTCTGTTCGTTTTCAAATCAACTCACGTTAAAGTTTGTCTACACTATTATATAAAGAAGAAAGATTTGTTTGTTTGTTTGTTTGCATATAATGGGTAATATCTAGAACTACTGAACTGACTATAAAAATTCTTTAAGCACTCAATAAGATTTTTAGTTAATCATGTGGTATGTACGCTTTGCGTAGTCGTACGTATGTAGTCTCATCGTCGGGGTTTCAATCATCCACTGGTAAATGTTTTTTTTAGGACACCTCTCCAGTTTAAGTTTATTTAATCGGTATTGATGAGTATTTTTTTAGAACATCTCCTCAACGGACAATAGCAGACCCTTCGAGTTTAGGCTTATTTAGTTGGTATTTATTAGCACTTTAGTAAAACATGGTGACCAGGGTCTGCTGATGGGACTGGAAGGTGGTTATGGGATCTACTCAACGGATAACAGCAGACCCTTAGAGTTTGGGCTTATTCGATTAGTCTTTATTAGCACTTTGGTAAAACATGGTGACCATGGTCTGTTGATGGGACTGGAAGGTGGGTACGGGATCTCCTCAACGGACAATAGCAGACCCTTCGAGTTTAGGCTTATTTAGTTGGTATTTATTAGCACTTTAGTAAAACATGGTGACCAGGGTCTGCTGATGGGACTGGAAGGTGATTATGGGATCTCCTCACCGGATAACAGCAGACCCTTCGAGTTTGGGCTTATTCGATTGGTCTTCATTAGCTCTTTGGTAAAACATGGTGGCCATGATCTTATGATGGGACTGGAAGGTGTTACGAGATCACCTCAACGGACAACAGCAGACCCTTCCAGTTTAGGCTTATTTTGTTGTTATTTATTAGCACTTTGGTAAAACATGGTGACCGTTGCATATTTTCGTTAAAAAATCATATTATTTTGTTTTCCTTATTTAATCTCTACGACGCGGGCGGAGCCGCGGGCAAAAGCTAGTGGTAAAATAAAACCTTGAAAAAAAATTTTTATGTGTACCTCCCGTAGACGTAAATTGGGGATGATTTTTTTTCTCTTTTATCCCATAGTGTGGGGTATCGTTAGATAGGTTGTTTAAAAACATTGTGGGTGGGTGAAAACCATTTTTCGATTTAGGAACCCGTTGGCTAAATATTAGGCTTTAAAGTGCTAATTTTTGTTAGAGTCAAGCGCCCCCTGCCAGCAAAATTCACAGAAGTAGTATATTATAATGAAGGTAAAGGGAAAGCTATCACAGCTTAGTAGGCTTTTTACGAGTAAATACGACAATGTATGGGCCGTTCTTTTAAGTGTATGGGACTAGAAGTTTGGCGCGATCTATAGAATAATAAGTTATAATATATTAGTAGACCAACTTATAAACTACGGAACCCTACATTGCGTTTGGCCCGACACGCACTTGGCCGGTTTTCTTAAGTTCATATTTATGGTTATTTACACGTAACCCAAACCAACCATTTTTAAATGTTTGATGTTTGTCTATCTCTTTTTCCAGGGTTATCTCCGAAACGGCTAAACCGACTTTGAAGGGTCTTTCATTTGCAAACATAGTACTTTTCAGAAACTAATTTAAATCTGTCACTTATAACATCTATCACTTTCGACTTTTTATGCCAGAAAAGGCTCCCGCAGGATGTGGAAACTTTTGTGATTTATCAATTTTGTCATTTATCAATTTTGTCATCTGTTACTTTTGAAATATGTTACTAAAATTAGTCAATTTCCTTCTTCGGTTTCACAAAAGCGAAATCAACGCTGGCGAATCTGCGGGCGATACATAGTGTACAAAATAGCCAATATAGGTTTCTAAAACATTTCAAAATTAGTTTACCGCTTTCTCTCAGAAGATGAAATAGCTTTTCACAACTCAGTCACTTTGAAATCTTAGATTCAAACTAAGAGATATTATTTCTTAAAAGTTTCAGCCAGTGTCGTGATTTTGCTTTTTTCTAGCTTTTGCCCGTGACTTCGACGTGTCTATGATTAAAAGTATACTATCAACAGTTTTATGCTTGGTGGTTGTTTTATCAACACACTTATAGTATGTTGACCAGAGTCACTACAATGATAATAAAGAAAACTGGATCCAAATCCGCGAAGTGATTCTCGAGTTAAAACGGAACAGCCAGAATGACAAAAATAAAAAATTAAAGTAGTGGCCTCAGTCCATCCATCCATCCATCAGCCTGTTTCGCCCACTGCTGGATTTTGCCACTCTTGGCGGTCCTCCTGGAAGAAATGCTCATACTCACACACGCTGGGCAGGTGGGTTGGTGAGCGCGGTGCCGAAACCCTTGCACCAGTGACGCCGCTGATCACCAGTCTGTTTTATATAAGGCTCGGCAATTGGCCTCAGTACAATATTAAAATTTCGCAAAAATATTAAATGTACAAAAAAATAACATTAGCCCCCGGCTGTAGTGAAGGATATAAGATAGGTACAAAGTCCAATGTATTTAGCTTTAGCTCGATGTGTGTACTAGATGTTGGTGGTCCTTCTCCTGCTTTGTCCTTGCCTCTTCCCGTTACGCGGGGTCGGCTTTTTTAATCTTGAAGCGCCATTAATTTCCGTTGAACTCTTTGTATTCACGATGTTCAGATTTTCATATCCTATTGGATAGTCGTTAACCAGGTAGCTTTTGGTCTACCGGGTCCGCTTTTTTAGGGTTCCGTAGTCCGACAAGGAACCCTTATAGTTTCGCCATGTCCGTCTGTCCGCGGCTTAGCGCAGAGACTATTAGTACTAGAAAACTGTAATTTGCCATGGATATAAATATTAATTACGCTGACAAAATGGGAAAATAAAATCATGAAAAAAAGATTTGTTAAGGTTACCTCTCATACACGTAAACTGGGGATGCATTTGTTTTTCTCGTCTGTCCCATAGTGTGGGGTATCGTTGGATAGGTCGTTCAAAAACATTGTGGGTGTTTGAAAACGATTTTTCGATTTAGGGATCCGTTGGTGAAATATTAAGCTTTAAAGTGAAAATTTTAGTTAGAGTGGAGTGTCCCCCTAACCTCCCCCCCCCTGCTGGCTAAACGATTGATTTATAGAAATGTGAAAAAATTCACAGAAGTAGTATATATAATGAATTTAAAAGGAAAACTATGACAGCTAAGTAGGCTTTACAGGTTTACGAGTACAGGTCGCGCCAAACTTTTGGTCCCCTCTAATGTATGAGACTTGAAGCTTGGCGCGGTCTGTATTAGTAGACCAACTTGTAAAATGTACTGGGCAACTACGGAACCCTACATTGCGCGTGGCCCGACACGCACTTGGTCGGTTTTTTTCAGTTGTTATTTTTTCACGACATGATCTGCTGATGGCCTTCGCATTAGGTGGCCGTACCATCTTAACCGCGATTCTATCAAATTGTCCTGCACTGGCCTCACATGCGCGTTACGTACTTTGTCTTTTAGCGTTGACTCCCCCTTCAAATAAATAAAATAAATGGATTCGTCATTTAGCTGGGTTTGGTTTAGGTCTGTCTACGGTTCGTCAGACGTATTTGAAGCAATTCGGTTGTTTTTAGGGTTCCGTACCTCAAAAGGAAAAAACGGAACCCTTATAGGATAACTTTGTTGTCCGTCTGTCTGTCAAGACCCTTCATCTCAGGAACGCGTGGCGGTATCGAGTTGAAATTATAACCATATACTTAGGTCTACAGTCCTTTAAAGCTGTGAAAAATAAAACTTCTAAATTAACGTGAAAAAAAGATATGGCCGTTTATACCGCAAAAAAACGTATATTTCAACACTCTCAAGGGAATCAAAATTTATAGGGTTTTTCCCGTTGACCTATAACTGTGAAATTAAGCAAATAATACCATCATACCACAAGTATAGGTAAAAATTGTTATTAAAAAATCTATTAATTAAATTTCATAAAATATTTATAATTGGTGCCAACAAATTTGTACGGAACCCTCGGTGGGCGAGTCCGACCCGCACTTGTCCGCCGGTTTTTTTAAACTTCAGTGTGCAATTTTCTCTGCATTTTACAATAAAAAGATCAATTTAGGTATGTAATTTCATTAATAAAAAAATTTCTAGCTGTTAAATGTATAAGCAGTTTTATATTAACGGGAAGTGACGTCATCATATGGTCGGCTCCTTGAGACTCTTTAGGATGCGTTCAAGAAAAATAAAATATGTTTAAGGAATTGTGTGGTGATGACGTCACTGGAGGTTAAGTGAAAGACGTCGCTTATACGCACGCTTATTTTAAAATCTCGAACCGTAAATATTGACCATGGAGGATCAATACTAGTTTTGTATATGATATTGACGAAAAAACGAAAAGGCCATTGTAGGTATATCAGTTTACGCTATCAGTTTACAAGTGAATGAGAATTAATAAAATTAAGGGGAGGGAATTCGTTTTTTAACCGAAAATCCTTGTTTTTAGGTTTCCGTACCCGAAGGGTGCCAATATATATTAACATGTTAATATATATAAACCTGTGACTGTTTGTAACGATAATAAAAAATGAAAAATAAAATTACTAAGCGTCTGTCTGTCTGTACGTCTGTCACAGGGGTCTACAGCTTCATTCAACCGTAATAGGTAGAAAGTTGAAATTTTCACAGATTACGTGTTCCTATAACCTCTACCACGACAAAAAATAAAATATTAAAAAACTTGAAATTTAAGCGATCACGGTGGAAAGTATAGGAATGTCTTCCAGGAGGACCGCCAAGAGTGGCTAAATCTCGGAAAGGTCCATGTTCAGCAGTAGATGAACCAGGCTAATAGATAGATGACGGATGGATTTGCAATACATCATATTTTTAATTAGAAAGTCATCAAACAGGCTTTGTTCGCGCCTCACAACATTGTGCTTCAGTTTTTGAGTAGAAAATTGAGAGGAAATTCTTGCGTTTACTAATTAGGTTAATTAGCTTTTGTTAGTTTTCTCTACGAATGTCTGGGTTGAAAGCTTGTAAAATTAAATGAATTCAGCTCCGTTGTGGTGTGTTTCAACTTTGACATTCCGAAAACTGTTTCTGTCTCACAAGTTTTTGATGAATTAAGTTGTCGTGAGCGGTGGACCGTAATATAGAATTGAGAGAAAATACGGAGAAACAAGATCAATGTGGAGAATTTATTTCGTTTGATCAAACCAAGTTTCATTTGTTTTTTATTTAAAATTTATTTGTAGCTTAGAATCTCATATCGATTTAATATGAATAAAATTCTAGAATTGCGGCTGCTAAAATGTAAATAAAAATAACCTGTTTAAAAATAAAAACCGGAAAAGTGCGAGTCGGTCGCCCACCGAGTGTTCTGTTAAAGACTATATTTCTTATGATTCAACTACAAGTGTATAGTTTTCAGATTTTTCCCTATACTTGTAGTATAAGACGGTATTACTTGCCAAATTTCATAGTTCTAGGTCAACGGCGAATACCCTACAAATTTTGATTCCCTTGAGAGTGTCGAAATATACGTTTTTTGCGGCATTAATTTTGATTTTTTCACAGCTTTAAGGAACTGTAGACTTGAGTATATGTAGGGCCTCCCATCCGAAGTTCCGGAGTATCGTATCTTATTTATGGCATTTTTCAAATCCGGAGTTAGAAGAAAACTCCGGAGTTTAATCCGGTTTTCATAAAACTAAGTGCTGCTTTAGTTTTTGTTGTAAATCATGAATTTCAAGCACAAAATATACTAACACTAGTATACTAACATGACGAAAAACGCGTCTCTCGTGGTCGCTCAGTATAATTTCGGCATTATTCAGCAGTACTCGGCTCAGCACAGCTCATGTCCGTTTGACAAGACTCTTTTTCTCGGAACCCGTCAGAGGGTTAAAACTAATACCTCTACAGAAGGCTACGGTCTCGTAGTAATATCAAATAATTTGACCAAATGCGAGTTTAACTCGCGCACAAATGGTTCTGTATCACCAACACAGTTGAGTATGTACCTACAACAATCTGACCTTTGAGACTTATATGTATTCCGTATTTAAGTTAAATCTAAATAAAATAACGTTAAAAACGTTGCATTTTTCAAAGATTTTTGTATTAGAAAACCCCTTTCCTCGGAATTTTTATTATTTGTCGTGATAGAGGCTATAGTAATAAGTATTCAGTGAACATTCCAACTGCGTACGAGGCAAGTCGTACAGTTTACTGTTTACTGTAAAATATCTGTGATTTATTTACTTGATTGAATGATTTGATGATATTATGATAGTGGGGAGCACGCGTGTTGGCCTTGTTGCTAACAATTACGAACTGACTCGTGTTCATGAAAATGAGTCTAATGGCGTAAACTGCTTGCGCAGTAAACTGTACGACTTGCCTCGTACAAACTGGCTATCTATTAGGTACGACTAAAGCAAGAGACCCCTGTGACAGATGGATGGACGGACAAACAGATGGTGAAGGCTTAGTAATAGAGTCCCAGTATTGCTCTATACGTGATCAGTTTCATACCAATTGGCTCACCATGAATGTCTATAGGGCATTTTCAATTAACTATGAAACTTGAAACTCCGTTCTCAACTAGGTCTAATAGTATAGGAAAAATTCGGAAAATAGCCTAAGTTTAATTATTTTAAGACGTTGATATTACAAACCATGGACCTCGGGTCTAGTATAAAATTTACCAAAAAAGTGTCCTTAGTGAAGTGTCAAAATATTAACAAACAAAACATTTTAATTTGAATCGCATGTCATTGCTGCACGACTTAATTTTGATTAACGTGTGATTGACACCCTTTTTTAATTTTCAACGGTTTTGACTCTCTTTTGGTTCGGACAGACCCGATGTCCATTTGGTAGTATGTCAATGTTTAAAAAGAACTAATTGACCAACCCAATTAGACATATTGATATTGATTCTTCATAACTGTCCGTGGAGTAAGTTTGTGTACTTAACGGTATGTACCAAAAGCTCAAGGCACGAGTCCCACTCGCACTTGACCGGTTTTCTTTCACGTATAACCAACCATTTGTTCAGAGCACGCCGATAAACCAGGGAAGCGGTGCTTTTTCTTCCGAAATTATTAAAATAAAATCCTCTGCAGCGATAGTGCAGCTTTCTATTAGTAAAAGAATTTTTAGAATCAGTTCCCTAGTTCCAGACATTACCCCCTACAAACAAACGAATTTTACCTTTCATTTAATAGTGTAGATAGATAATGCCGTGATAAAGACCTAAAGGAGGTTTACTAGGCTTTGTGCCAGTTTTTGCTGCTATATTGCATCTCTTGTTGTGGCAGCGAAGCAAAGACAGTTACTATACTAAAAGTAGAAGGCACAACGGTCTGTCTTAAAAATAATGACAAAGAATTGTTGTGATAAAAAAAAAAAAAAACACTTGTACTTTTCCAAAGATAATATTTAATTCTACACTACCCAACCGGTTTCACTATATGCTTATAGTGAAACCGGTATATGCTTATATAGTGAAACCGGTTGGGTAGTGTAGAATTAAATATTATCTGTGGAAAAGTACAAGTGTTTTTTTTATCACAACAATGTTTGATAAATTCCACCAAGTGCCGACAATCTCAACTATCAATGACAAAGAAACCTACCCCGTATGAAACGTTTTTACTGTTCGTCAGTTGTTTATTTTTAAGTATTTCTCAGTGTTCACAAGTCCGTTTTAAACTCAGAAGACTACGAAAACATGTTGGCCAAGAGAATTTTTAAATGAACCGTACCAACCGTGAGTGAGTACTTTGTGTCCCAGGCGTTTTGGTCAACGCATAACATCAGGTAACCAGGTAGCCAAGAACTGTGTCATAAAAAACTGTAAGCTAACTAACTGAAGCAAAACAAATAGTACAATGCTAAGTGCGAGTTGCCATCGAATGACTTTACTACCGCGTGAATCAAGTTAATCCGGGTCCCCAGCGCACGTTTTGTACTACACACTAAACAAAAACGTCCACACAAAACATTGTTTCGCTACACATTTTTACTCATAAGCATGCAGGAGACACGGGGCTTATAAACACAAATATGTAGCGGAACAATATACTTAATATAGTCAATAGACTTAAGAGCTATCAGCTTACTACCAGCACTGTCAAAAATTATTGAAAGGGTGGTAAGTGTGCAGCTAACCAAGTATTTAGAAAAGGAGAAGATTCTCACAGACACATCACTAGCTCACGTCACCGATGACATTCTGGCAGCTTCAGATAAGGGCCAAGGAAGTATTCTCGTACTTCTAGATTTTTCCCGTGCATTCGACTGCCTTAATACCAAGTTGCTTTTAGCTAAACTAAGGTACTATGGTATATCAAAAACAGCTTGCTCATGGTTTCAGTCATATCTAAACGATAGACAGCAGTATGTTGAAACTATCGATGAGAACGGGAACCTGAAACAGTCGAGAATCCTTGATGTACCGAGGGGATGCCCTCAGGGTTCCATTTTGAGTCCGCTATTATTTATTATATATACTGCTGATCTGCCTAAATGTCTAAAACATTGTAAAGTGCATCTTTATGCGGACGATACCCAAATATACCGCTCATTTGCCCCACTTCATATTGATGAAAATATACAAGCGATAAATGAAGACCTTAACTCCATAACAAGTGGTCAAAAGAAAATTGCCTTGTAATAAATCCTAAAAAATCCAAATTTCTGGTACTAGGTACCAAACATCAATCTAGCGCAATCACAAAACAATCACCTATTCTTAAAATAGATAACAATATAATAGATATGGTCAAATCTGCTAGAAACTTGGGGCTAATTATTGACAATGAATTAAGATTTATAGATCACATAAACTACAAGATCAGAAACGCTTTTTATAGGCTCAAAGTACTATATGGATATCGAGAATTTCTATCCGAGGAAGTACGAATAACTCTAACTGAAACACATGTATTATCGCTGTTCAATTTCGGGGATGTCGTATATGGCCCGAGAATATTTGCTAAGACAGAGAGCGCAATTCAATGCGTGCAAAACGCATGCGCTCGCCTGTTTCTCAATACCCAGTCGAGCTCATATCACACCATTCCTCAATAAAAAAGGTATCCTTAAAATGGCAGCACGCCGACAATTGCATTTATTCTCACGTATAACACAAGAAACAGATCCAATAATAAAATGAACATACCCGTACATAAAACTGTCAGACATAAAGGAAGCTTCAGTTACGCAGCATCCAAAATATGGAACGATTTACCTCCGCCCCTAAGAAAAATAAGATCCCCAAATACATTTAAAACTAAATTGCGTTATTTGTTACTACTGAAGCAACAACAAGATCCTGCATATCTATAAATATTTCTTTTTTACGAAACATATAAATATTTTATGAAAACATCTACCTATATATATTACAAGTATATAAATATGATATTTTATTTAAGATTTCATCTAGGATAAAACACTTTTCATATAAACACTTTTTTATTTTATTTTTTAGGTATTATTCTTTTTTATTATTTATTTATTTATTATTTAATTATATTTTTTAGTGTACTGTTACATACAAACATTGCTGTCTTTCTGTTTCCATCCATCCATCAGCCTGTTTCGCCCACTGCTGGACATAGGCCTTTCCAGGATTTCGCCAATTTTGGCGGTACTCCTGGAAGAAATGCCCATACTCACACACGCTGGGCAGGCGGGTTGGTGAGCGCGGTGCCGAAACCCTTGCACCAGTGACGCCGCTGCCCGTCACCAGTCTGATTTATATAAGGCCCGGCAATTGGGGATGGATATACCGCCATCCATCGGTCCCAGGCAATGGTGGGCTGCCTGGTTTTTTTGCCTCAGAGCTGTCCTCTTACTCTCCCCCGACTAACTTCGAGAGGTTTTCCGAGTAAGATGGTGGTACCTCCACAGTCGAGCCCGGCATTAGCTCTACCAGTCTTTCTGTTTATTATCTGTAAATTAATTGTGTAAAGCGCTTTTATACACTTAGATGAATCCGCATATTATAGAAAATTATAAGATGACCTCCACTTTAATTTAATTGCAGAGTATTCATCTAATATGTTTTAAGTTTAGCATAGTAAAAGGGGCAGTCTGAAAACCAGCATTGCGTTGTTGCTACACAACACGCAACATGTCTGAGATTGTTCCTTTTGCCACATTAAGTGCGGAGGAATACTATTATTATTTTTAGTTAAGTTCTCTAGTTTAACATGTTTTTTCTGTATTTCTGTGTACATGTTGTGGCAATAAATACCTTTTGACTTTGACTTTGACTTTGACAAAACACGCGCTGGAAACCCGGCTTAACTCGATTCACGCGGTAGTAAAGTCATTCGATGGCAACTCGCACTTAGCGTTCAGAACTAAATCACTACCTAACCTATGACGAGACAGAACTTCGTTCGCGTTGAAGTGTCTTTCAATCTTTGAGTAGTATCGACAGTTCTCGGCTTGGCGGTTATTTTATCAACGTCCCTTATAGCAGACCATATACAGAGGGAGAGTGTCCTCTCTCACCAACCCTCGATATCTACGGTTTTCAAAAAAATCTAAAATAGAGTATACTTTTCTTTAAGATTTATATCAACGTAAAAAATATAACCACGGGAAAGGACTACGTCACCCACCTGAGTATATTATATTTTACGTACAACAAGCATCTGAGTCTTTTTTTTCAAGTTTTCTTTATATTCAGGAAATTTCCTGAATTATCAGGATTTTGTAAGAAATCCTCATTACTTGATGGTAAACCTAGTCCCGTGGCACTACAATTTGCACTTTACGAGATGCCTGAGTTGGCGAGACTCTGGTGCAATTTAAACGATTCCACTCTTGAATCTGTAATTCAAACGTTTATAGTTCTCCCGGAATCGCTATTCGTACAAAAGAAGAGCTTAAAATTACAAATTAACTAAAGGTTGGACAACAAAGTAATTGATTCTGAGTATTTATACTTTGTACTGTCGACACGTTGAAAAAGAAGAAGTTGAAAAAGCCCTTCTTGATCTCGATAGCAATAAGGGCCCAGGGCCGGATAAAATAAGCTCATTCTTTCTAAAACATACAGCTTCTACAATCTGTGTTCCATTGACTTTGCTCTTTAACGTAAGTCTTCACGTTGGGATCATCCCTGCAAAATGGAAGATAGCTCATGTGACTCCTATTCATAAGGGAGGTGCTAAAAATCTTATTGAACATTACCGCCCCATTTCTCTCCTATCAATAATCCCCAAAGTATTTGAAATGTTAATTCACAACAAAGTATATCTTTACGTTGAACCACTTCTAGATACTCGTCAGCACGGATTTGTGAAATCAAAATCTACCGTTTCAAACCTTTTACCCTACACAAATTTTCTTTTTAAAGCTCTTGATGATGGTGTAGCTGTTGATTCAGTGTACACAGACTTCAGAAAAGCCTTTGATAAAGTGGATCATAAGCTTCTGCTGCAAAAGCTTTATTTTAATGGAATAAAGGGTAATTTGCTGCGATGGTTTTCATCTTACTTGTGCATGAGACAACAGGCTGTAGGTTTGAATGGGCATATCTCGTCCTACATTACTGTAACATCTGGAGTTCCCCAAGGCTCAATTATAGGGCCACTGCTTTTTATAATATTTATTAATGATATTACACTATGTTTTAAGTACTCTGAGTTTTTGATGTATGCAGATGATCTAAAAATATACAAACGTATAGATAACAATAATGATTGTCTGCAATTACAGGACGATCTAAACCGACTGTTTACTTACTGCATTGATAATAAAATCGTACTTGCTGAGAACAAATGCAAAGTAATGGCTTTCTCTAAGAAGAGGCATAAACACTGTTTTCCCTACAAGCTTGGGAATGACTCCTTGGAAGCTGTCAATCAAATACGTGACCTTGGCGTTTTATTAGACTCTAAATTGACATTTGACCTCCACATTGAAGATATCATAAAAAAAGCATATCGCATGCTAGGATTTATTCTTAGAGTAGCCAAATGCTTTAAAAACCCCCTCACATATATAATTTTGTATCAGAGTCTGGTGAGGTCAAAATTAGAATATGCCTCAGCAATATGGAATCCGGTGTTTGATATCTATGTTCGGAAGGTTGAAATGATCCAAAAAAGATTTGTACGTGCCTTGAACTATCGTCTTAATCACAGCCGTCTGTCCTACAGCGATCTTCTTGCCAAGTTTGGGCTTATGTCTCTTGCAGATCGCCGACATGTGACTGATTCAGTTATTCTTCGAAATATATGTGTTGGAGAATATAAATGTGCAGACCTCTTAAGTCAGATTAACTTCCAACTGCCCAGTCTCCGTCATCGTAGTAACAGACCCAAATATCTCTTTCATCTCAGAAGAACTAGAACTCAGAATGGAAAAAGAGCTCCGATACATCGTATGTGCAATTACTACAATGATAATGTTTTAAATATAGATTTCTTTAACTGCTCTCGTAACAGATATAAAAATAAAGTAAAGAAAGCGTTCATAGAAAAGAAAAAAAAGAAAATAAAACAAAATAAATAGGGTAAAGCAGAAATATATGTCTTATTCTTAGGTAAATATAAAATCTTTTTCTTTATTAATTTTTAGTTTTAATGATTTTTTTTTTTTATTTTAAGTTTGCATGTGCTTGCTGTAGGTTTTTTGCTTAGTCTGTATTTTTGGCTTTGGGTTTATAGCCAATATTGTCATAAACCATTTATCTTCTTTATCTGCTTCATTTTTATCTCTTTATGTAATTTGTGAGAATGTTAAGGGAATAGATATACTTAAACTAATGTTATCACCATTGTTACTGTCAAACATGTATCTATTTCTGTTTTTTCTCCTATCAAATAAATAAATAAATAAATAAATAGACACTTGATGATACAATGTTTAGAAAAAGTTTTTTATTTTGGTCTCTCCTCACTCGATATACTAGCGAACGAATAAAATACGCATACATACATGTTGAATCTATAACTCCTTTTGTTAAAGTCCGCTAAAAATTGTACGGTTTCAAACACGTGTCGCACATCGCTTTGCTCTCTTTTACCCTCTGCTGCTTTAATCCACATGTATTTAAACTCAAATATTCTTCTCCTCTTTTGAAAAAGTTTTTCAGTCTGGCTCAGTAGCATACCTGCTAGACTAACATGCACTGTAAATCCCGGCATCCCGAATAAAAAGGTTGACTACGTAATTACTGGCTGCAAGCCGGGCGGTAACTCCTGCAAAACTAATTACAAAGTTTCATACATCTCTATCGTCGAGGTTTGGTCAGCAGATTTCATCCTCCAACTAAAATTATAATGTACATTTCCGTCAATATCCCACTTCCCACTAATATTATAAATGCGAAAGTTTGGATGTATGGATGGATGGATGTTTGTTACTCTTTCACGCCGTAACTACTGAACCGACTGGGCTGAAATTTTGCATGAATGTAGTTAAATCAGTTCCTATGGGATGAAAATGAGCTGTCGAATTTCTATAGAAAAGTGATGTGTCACCCTTTTACGCCATGCTTACGAAACCGATTAGGCTGAAATTTTGCATTAATATAGTTCTAGACTTTGAATAGGACAAAAACTACTTTTTCCTTTTGTTCGCGTATGGAAAAACTATAAGAGAGACACACAAAATGGGAAACAGAGGCGCATAACACACACATTTCACCAGCTGTGTTTACTGTAGGTAACAGACCGAATAATATTGACTGATTTTATAGGAGTACACAAAAACTAATTCAACGCGGGTGAAACCGCAGGCAAAAGCTAGTATGTAACATAACGGACTTTGGGCGCTTCGTTGTGCCTCTAATTGTTTCAAACTAACCATTTTATATTAATTTTATAATATTCCTCATGCGGTATAATCTAAGGCACCAATCCATCCATCAGCCCGTTTCGTCTATCACACTCGTCGGTCCACCCGGAAGAAATTCCCATACTCACACACGCTGGATAGACGGATTGGTGAGCGCGGTGCCGAAACCCTCACACCAATGACGCCAACTACCTAGTCTGTCCTATACATTGTATAAGGCCCGGTGATCGGGGGTGGATATAATCGATCCCGGGCTATTGTTGACCACTGGTTGTGCATGTTTGAGTTTGTCTACTCTCACCCGAATAACTTCGAGGGTGTTTGCGAGTAAGTTAATGGTACCTCCACAGTAGGGTGATTCAAATTTTCACTTTTTTTCGTTTTATTACGGGCCACCTCCTCAATATGTTCTTGGTAGCTAAAAACAAATAAAGTATATTTTTCATATTTTTTTAAAGAAAATTTAGGGGTCGCTAACACAGTTTAAAAAATTTAAATCTCCATATACCGAGCGTTTTTTTTAACAGATACTGAAAATGATAAAATACAGAAAGTAAGCCTTAGAAACGTAGATAATGAAACACTATTGCATTTTTAAACTTTCTGTACTTCACCCTGTTTTTTTGTCAAAATAGAGCTAAATTTTGGCAAAGTGGGAGTTTATTCGTGTTATGTGCTGTTTTTTAAACTTTCAAGGATGATGCAAAGATATTTTTTTTATATAAAAGGTTTTCAATATCTGAGTTTAAAAAGCTTAATTTCTGCCTGTTTTTTTTTATTTAAATTTAAAAAATTGCTTCATGTACGGGGATTTAAATTTCAAAAACTGTAATTGCGACCCCTAAATTTCCTTAAAAAAATACTATATTTGTTTTTAGCTACATAGAATACATTGAGGGGGTGGCCCGTAATAAAACGGAAAAAAGTTAAAATTTGAATCGCCCTACTCCACAGTCCAGCCCGACATCTGCTCTATTATATCTTAAATATAATTGCTGGTTATTATCAACTTACCTATACAAGGTGACTTTAATTTATGCAGCCACATTCTTACTGAAGACTCGGTAAGTGCTCAGTATCAAGATTCGATAACCCCTTTTGTGAAATTCGTAAATTATTATTTTCATGTTCTCTATAAACGCAAGCCTAGCCCGGAGTCAATTACTTTGGGACCTCAAGATTTTATTTTGCAAAACTACCAAAAAGTGTTATCGATCCGTGTTACTGATCACTTACGAAGTCTCCAGTATGAGTTTGGCTGTATAAATAAAAGTCACCTTATATGTGTATTTATTCGCAACACTGGTTAGTGTTAAATTTTTTTTAAGTTGTAAATGTGTTGCTACGCCAGTCGTCGAGAAACAGAGATGAGGGCTCTGAAAAGAGCCACGACATGTAGTCGCCGAGAAACAGAGATGGGGGCTCTGAAAAGAGCCATTTCACGTAGCTGTAGATTGGAGGAGCAAGCGTATACGATGTAACTTCGAGCCCCGGCGAGAGCAGCGCGCAGACTGTGGACGAGATGTTGATCCATCGGCGGCCGGCGAGGGAAAGGGCGCGCGCGCCCGAACACCACGCTTATAAAGATACGACGCGTACATCGGCTACGTTCGGGATGCGCGATCGCGAGTAATCTCCTGGCTCTCTCTAATTGTTGCTGTCTTAGTCTTAAGTTTTTGTATATAAATAAACTATTTTCTAAGATAAAATTGGCATTCCGCTCTGCGCCCCGGTGCAGAACGGTCGCGCTCTCAGTCGGTCCCGCCACCGACCGAGTGCCGCCTTGCGCCGACGCGCGAAGCTGCCTCGCAGCCGCCGCCGTCGTCGCCCTGCGACGCCACTGCCGCCGCCGCAGCGCCCGCACCAGCGGACCGTGAGCGAAGCTGCTCGCAGCTGCCGCCACTGACGCCACCAGCTCGTCGGAGAGTAAGAAAACACCCCCCCCAACAACCTCCAGCACCCCCAACACCCCCCATACACCACCCCAAACTCCCCCCAACTGCCCCAAACCCCCCCCCCCCCCCCCCAACTCCCCCAAAACTCCCCCCATCTCCCCCAAAACTCCCCCCAACTCCCCCGAAATCACCATGGAAGTTGCTCCTATAATAGAGCTCTTCCAAAAGTTCTGCGTAGCCCAAGGCTACAGCATCGAGAAGGCCGCCTTCTCACAATTTCTAGACGCGATCAACACGTCTCCTTCCCAAAAAGCCCCGGCCCCAGAGGCAGACTCCCCCGAGTCACCCTCACCGGTCCCCCCCCAAACAATGGAGTTCTCAGACAGCTCGTCTGTGAACTCCGAACGGAAAAGGTCAGCCCCCTGCTTTTCCTCCTCATCGGACGCTGAGTCCGACACCCCAACCCTCACCGGTTCCATCGGCGACGACGAATTCGTCATAGCCGAAAACCGGAAAAAGAGGCACAGGAAGCGCAAAGCGCTCTCCCCCCTCCTCCTGACGACGGTAACCCCCGCCCCCGCCCCCACCACGGCCACCCCGCCGGCCCCTAAGGCACCTTCCCGGTGCGAGCCTGTCCTCGCCCGGAAGCAGACCCCGCCTCCCCTCTTCCTCAGAGACAAGTCCCAATGGACCGCGCTCTCTAAAATGTGTAGTGATCAAAAAATCAACTACACCAAAGCCACCAACACTCAAGAAGCCATCAAAATCTCGACCGCTTCGATCAACGACTTCAGGAGTCTGAGAAGCCTCATGACAGTCAAAGATCTCCCTTACCACTCCCACCCCCTTCAGGAGGAACGCAAAGTCCGCGCAGTCCTCCGCGGGATACCATTCGAGGTACCCAACGTAGAGATCATGAATGATCTCCAAGCCAAAGGCTTCCCTGTCGAAGCCGTGCACAAAATGCACAGCAGTTCAGGGAAGAGATTTCCTCTTGCCCTCGTCATTATGACGAACTCCCCCCAGGCCACAGAGCTCTTCAAAGAGGAACGCACAATTTGCGGCCTCTCTAAAATCAAGGTCGAGCGCCCAAACCGCCGCGGCTACCCCGCCCAATGTCACCGTTGCCAACTTTATGGCCACGCAGCGGCAAACTGCACTGCCCCTCCAAGGTGCCGTAAGTGCCTCATCCCCCACCTCACCAAAGAGTGCACGAGGAATCGCGATGATGGAACCCCTCCATCCTGCGTCCTCTGCAACCAATCAGGTCACGCGGCCAGCTACAGAGGCTGCCCTCGAGCCCCCCGCCCCACCCAACCCAAAGCAAAACCCCCCAAACAAACACCACTTCCGGCAAAAAGTGCCGCCAACTTCCCCCCTCTACCCAAACTGCCCACAGCTGCAGCCCCCCAGCCGAAGCCGATCCCTACCCAAGCATGGGGCCCCAAAAAGGCCACCACCCCCACCCCTTCACCACCTGTAGCCACCCCAAAAGTGCTCCAGCCACACCCAAACGTCTTCACGCCATCCCTGGCTGATGACATGAGACTCGTCCATGATGTTATATCAAACATCAACATCTCTGAAATCTCAGTCCTCGCGCAAAAACTTCGCGCCTCCCACTCTTCTCAACAGCGCCTTCTGGCGCTAGTAGAGCACTCCCACCTCCTCAACTCTTTGTAAAGCCCCAAATGCAAACAGGTCGTTTGAAACCCAAGGGCATTTCGCTCATCTCATTCAACACCAGAGGATTACGCCCAAATCTCCCTGAGCTAAAACTCTTTCTCAAAGATAATGAAGTAGACTTACTACTACTTCAAGAGACGTTTCTCAAGCCTAAGAACCTTAAGGGTCTTTCGATACCGAAATACTCCCTCCTTCGCAATGATAGGACTGATGCCACCCGAGGAGGCACAGGAATTTATTAATAGGAAAGCACTCCACTGCTCTTCCCTCCCCACGCCAACGCTCCAAACCATGGAAGCCACCATATGTAGACTGGCAATGTCAGGTCACCAAACCCTGATCATTGCTTCTGTCTACATCCCTTCGGGCAAAAGCCCAGTAAAAAGAGACTTCCAAACCATTCTCTCAATGGGGGAGTCCGTCATTATGTTTGGAGACTTCAACTCTAAACATACAGACTGGACCTGCCTCAATACCAACCCAAATGGTATGAAACTCCTTCCTATAACCGACGAGCTTGAACTTAACGTTCTATGCCCATATGCCCCGACACATTACCCCGATAATACGGACCACTCACCGGACGTATTAGATTTCGCACTCACAAAGGGTGTCTCCCTAAATCTCAGGGCAATTGAAACACTGGACAACCTTGGCTCAGACCACCGCCCAGTCTCCCTCAAACTAGGTCCCCCAAACAATATACCACCCCCTCCCAAAACCTTCACAAATTGGGAAGGCTTCAAAAACACTCTAGCCTCGGCCATGGATGCCCCTGACTCCCCTCTAAAAATTTCATCCGACTACTTTGATAGTACAGATAAAATCGACTCTACAATTGATTCACTTACGGAGCTTATTAACTCCGCCCTCAAAGGCAACGAAAAGACCTCCCCTGAGCCATCTGCTCAACAACTTCCCACTGAAATCGCCAACCTGCTCAAGGCTAAAAGAGCAGCCCTTAGGAGAGCGGCGATCTACCCCACTCCGGAATATAGAGCGACAGCGAATCAATTGATCCGCAAATTAAAGTCAGCTCTATCGGAACTCAATGACTCCCGTAAAAGCGAGCTCATGGAGCAGATATCCCCTTCTCACACTGCGTTCTATCAAATGGCGAGAGCCCTCAGGATAGACGCAATCACTCACATTCCCCCTTTGACCTGCCCCGATGGCTCAACTGCCTTCGAGGATGAAGAAAAAGCTGAATGCTTTGCGGACAGCATTGCCTCACAATGCTCCCCCAGCTCCCAACCAGTTGTCCCCTCCCATATCCAAGAGGTAGAGGATGAGATTCACTACAGAAACTCCCTCCCACTCACCTCCGACCCCATCACAGTGACCGAAGATGAAATCCTTTCCTTCATCAGAGGTCAAAAGCCCAAAAAAGCGCCAGGCGCGGACGGGATCTCCAACAGAGCCCTCAAACATCTGCCCCAACAAGTACTCACCTTGTTAGCCCTCATCTTCAACGCCTGCTTCGACTACGGCCATTTCCCCAAAGCGTGGAAAGAAGCCATCGTCATAGGCATACCCAAGCCAGGGAAGCCTCTAAACCTCCCCGCTAGCCATCGGCCAATCAGCCTCCTTAAATCAATGGGGAAACTACTCGAAAGGGTTATACTTTCCCGCATGAAAAGGCACCTCTTCCCTACAGACGGTGACCCGATCATCAACTCCTACCAATTCGGATTCAGAGCTAAGCACTCTTGCCCCCAACAAGTCCACCGAATAGTAGAATATATCCTAAGCGGATTCTACCCAAAACGGTACCCTACTGTTGCCGTCTTCTTCGACGTAGCTAAAGCGTTCGACAAAGTCTGGCACGAAGGCCTCATCTATAAACTTTATAAGACAGGCCTCTCCGACCGCCTTGTCCGATTGGTGGCATCTTATCTTAAAGATCGCACCTTCAGATTCAGACACGAAGGGCTGCTCTCCTCCCCACGCCCCCTAAGAGCTGGAGTCCCCCAAGGATCAGTTCTCTCACCCATACTTTACTCGTTATACACAAACGACATCCCTATCCCCGAGAACGGGGTACAGCTATCCCTCTTC
This sequence comes from Ypsolopha scabrella, assembly GCA_910592155.1. Taxonomy (NCBI): domain Eukaryota; kingdom Metazoa; phylum Arthropoda; class Insecta; order Lepidoptera; family Ypsolophidae; genus Ypsolopha; species Ypsolopha scabrella. The sequence continues at coordinate 21,567,563 of OU342977.1, forward strand.
GCAGATGACACTGCACTCTATACTAAAAGCCGTCTCTCACAGACAATAATTAAAAAACTCCAAAAGTCCATCGACGCTCTTGGAAAGTGGTTCGCACGATGGCGTATCGATGTGAATCCTGAAAAGAGCGTCGCAATCCGATTTGACCATAAACGTAGGATTCACAACGACCCCCCCCCCAACCTCCGCATGTTAGGTACCCCAGTCCCCTGGAAAAACACTGCCAAATATCTAGGAGTCACTCTGGACTCTCGTCTATCCTTCAAACCTCACATAAATAGAGTGACGCGTACAGCCCGTTTCTATCTGAACAGGTTGAACAGCATGTTAGGCAGACACAGTAAGATGTCTCTCAGAAACAAGCGAACACTATACAAGGTCTGCATCCGACCTGTATTAACGTACGCTTCCCCCGTCTTCGCACATGCGAAACCCAATATCCTGCATAAAATGCAGGTAACCCAAAATCTATTCTGCCGGAAAGCGGCCAATGCACCCTGGTACTTGCGCAACGCGGACCTCCATCGGGACTTAGAGCTGCCCACCCTCCAACAATTCATGAAATCCCTTTCAGAGACATTCTTCAAATCTGCCGAAGAACACCCCAATCCGTTAGTACGCGAGACAGTTTCGTACACTGCTCCGACTATATCTCGTTACAAGGTTCGAAGGCCGAGAAACGTCCTCACCGATCCCCCTAACAAACTCTCAGAAGACTTAAATAGGCTTCAAAAAGCTCATGATGAGCTAAAAGCTCGAGCCACTCATACAGAGCCTAGCTCTTCCCTCCAACTAGTATAGATCCCTGTTGGGATCCTTCCCAGCGGATGTCCCTTTAGGACCCCGCTAGCACCCCCTTCCCCCCAAAGGTGGGTCGCTCAGATAAAGGTTTTAAGACCCTCCAGGGCCAAACCAACTTACTAGGTGGAGTTTAGTGGGTAGGCACTTCTAGTGAGTCCCACATAACCAATGCAGTCGGCTGTGTTGGTATGCTATGAGCATTCTCCACCTCCCTCCCACCGAGACCTCCGGAGGGTGCCTTTTGCTTGGGCGCAAAAAAAAAAAAAAAAAAAAAAAATTGGACTGCCTGTACGCTCGTAGTGCTCGGACGTCTTCACAGTTGCGAACTCGCTAAATATTTTAATATTTAGTTCGAGTAGCGCCCGCGCTTCAGCTGCGCGGAGGGGATCACCTATCTCAGGAGCGCCTGAGTCGTGGTGCCGCTCGCTGTGCTTCCTGCCTCGGCCTTCCACCAGCGGAAATCACCGAGGAAAGGGGCATGGGGACTGGCGCTCGCCACGACTCATAGTCGCACGCGTTACACCCCCCCGCAGCCGCCGCTCACTTACAATGAGCGGCAACAACAGCCCTTCTCAGGGCTCGCGTTCTAACAGCCCTTCTCAGGGCTACTCCAACAGCCCTGTCCAGGGCCCCTCCAACGCCGCCACCACCCAGCCGCAGTCTCAAGATGTAGACCCAGCCCTCCTGAGCCTACCATCGACGCTGACCTCCACCCCCACTCGTCGTGCGCACTCTCTCCACGACTTCCAGTGGGGAGGCATCAGCACAAGTACCGAGTACGCCGTGCCGTTCGCGCTCGAACAACCGGGGTCTCCGCGCCGCGGTCTCGAGCTCGACGAGATCATGACGGCTCGGCTACGTCGTGCGAATTGCCTAACGGAGGGTCTTCTCGCTACGATGGAGGCCCACCTGCGCCAGCGACGCCTCGAACTTGCTGTCGAGGGCTCTCCGACGGCAGACGCAGCATTGGCGTCGTCTATGCCGCTGACTCTGCCCCCCCTCCCTCAACGGACGAAGAGAGCGCTCGACACGAGCAGCCCCATGACCGAGAGCACGGTGAAGCGAGTCTGCGACGCGCCTTCTCCAGTGCCCTCCACCTATGCCGCCGCCGCAGCCACCCCCCTGCAGCAAAACCCGCAACCACCGCGCGCAGCCCAGGGAAGAGCGGCATCGCGTCTCCCAGTCGCGCAACGAGCGCGACCCGACCGCCCACCACTTGGGTACCCAACTCCACGCACCACCGCGCCGCGTGCCGTCGCGCCGCGCGCCATCGCGCCGCGCGCCACCACGCCGCGCGCCCCCGCGCCGCGCGCCGGCGCACCGCAGACCACCGCGCCGCGCGCCGCCGCGACGTCCTCCGTCGCGACGTCCGCCGCCGCGATGTCCGCCGCCGCGACGTCCGCCGCCGCGACGTCCTCCGTCGCGACGCCCGCCGCCGCGACGTCCTCCGTCGCGACGCCCGCCGCCGCGACGCCCGCCGCCGCCGCGACGCCTGCCGCCGCGAGGCCCGCCGCCGCGGCGCCGCCAGCCGCCGCGCCGCCCGTCGCCGCGACGCCCGTCGTCGCACCGCTCGCCTCCGCACCGCCAGCCGCAGCGCCGCCAGCCCCCAAGCCGCGCGCCCCCGCGCCCACCTCCGCACCTACGAAGCTGCGATACCCACCGATGATCGTGGACAAGCTGCCCAACTGGCAGCATCATATCCGCGAGATCGCCATCCAACTGGGTAGAACACCCAATGCCCGCGCCTTCCAGCAGGGAGTGCGCTTCACACCAGCAGCTGATGATGAGTACCGACTCCTCCAACGGTACCTCAACAAGCTGGACAAGGACCACGGTGTGAAGTGGTTCTCCTACTCCCTCCCCGCTGAGCGCAGCCTTAAGTTAGCGATCCGCGGGCTGCCAGTCAACACAGAACCGGAGGAGCTCGCAGCAGCACTGCTCGACCTCGGCTTTGAGGTCGAGTACTGCAAGCCTATTAGGGCTAGAGCAGGGCGCCCCGGCTGCATCTTCTACGCCCTAATAAAGAAGACGCCAACCCTAGTCCCGGCTATATATGAGATCACGGAACTCATGTATATGCCGGGAATAAAAATCGAAGCCTGGAGAGGGAAGAAGGGGCCCGCACAATGCCACAGGTGCCAGCAGTTCAGGCACTCTTCCCACAACTGCCACCGGACCCAGGCCTGCGTGCGCTGCGGCGGGGAGCACTCTGCGAAGGACTGCCCTCGCTCCAGGGAGGAACCCGCAACCTGCGTGAATTGCGGGGGCCCACATGCGGCCAACAACACCTCCTGCCCCGTGTTCCGGAACGAGGCCCGGAACAAGAAGGCGGGAACCATCGCCCTGACGGCTACAGCGGCGAAACCAGCCAGCCGACCGCAGCCAGCCTTACAGCCACCGCAAGAGAGGACAGCGCCCGCCTCACTCATGGCCGAGGCTAACCCAGCCACGGCCAGGTCAGACGCTGCCAAACCTCGACGCAAGAGGTCTGGAAGAAAGAAAAAGAAGGCTGCGGCAAAGCAGCCCGACCCCACAACTGAGGCGACCCCCGCCCCAGTCCTACCTACAGCGGAGTTAGAGTACGAGGCGGTGATGCAGGCCGTCAAGAACCTCGTATGCCTACCCGCTTTCCAGAGACTCGTAGCAGCCCAGCCGCTACAGAGCTCCAGTCACTAAGAATAGTGCACTGGAACGCCCAGTCGCTCACTGGAAAGCGGCGACTGCTCATGCTCTTCCTCAAGGAGCAAAACGTCGACGTGATGCTGATCAGCGAGACCTTCCTGTCAGACAAGGATAAGTTTCACGTCCCAAACTACCATGTCTACAGGAAGAATGAGCTCTCCCCCGAGACTGGCCGAGTCTGGAGAGGCTTGGCGGTTTTAGTCAAGAGGAGGATCATCCACCAGCCAATCGCCGTCAAGGAGTACTCATCGTTGTACGCCCTTGGAGTCGAAATCCAGGTCGCAGGTGAAACCCTGCGTCTTTACGCCACTTACAAGGCACCCGCCCGGCGCCTTGACTTCAGGGATCTCCATGATATCCTCAGCGCGCCGCACCCCACCATCATTGCCGGCGACCTGAACTCCAAGCATCCTGCGTGGAACTCCGCGACGGCGAATGCTCAAGGACTCCGACTCCTCCAAGACTCGATCTCGCACCACTATGACGTCATTGGCCCCGGCGAGCCTACTCATTACTGCCCGCAAACGGGGCTTGGAGACGTCCTGGATATAGTGGTGTACAAAGATCTGAGAACACCGCCAAGCCAGGAAGTTCTGATCGACCTTCCATCAGATCACAGGCCAGTCCTTCTGATAATGGAGGACCTGCCAACCAGAGTCTCTCCGCCGGCATCACGTCGACGATACAACTGGCCCGCCTTCGAGGCCGCACTCCAGGAGGCCCCAATATCTCGCCCCGTCACCAACTCCGAAGACGTGGAAAGGCTGACGTCTGAGCTCACCAGCTGCATCCAGAACGCGCTTGAAACATCATCGCACACGGTTCCGAGCACGGGTAGACTGCAACCTCTCCCCGCTCGGATCCAAGAACTCATCCGCGAAAAGCGCAAGTTCCGGAGGCAGTGGCAGCACACCCGCTGCCCGACGCTCAAGGCTCGCCTCAACGCCCTTACGGAGAAGTTGAAGAAAGAGCTCAACGCGAACGCCGAAGACTCTTGGGAGCGCCATGTCGAGTCCATAGGCGATCACGTTCCCTCTGTGCATCGCCTATGCCGGCAGCTGTCAACGACCCCAGCTCCAGTCCGACCGCTGCTGGGCAGCGACGGCCACCCAAGATTCCGAGCCCAAGACCGAGCCGAGATATTCGCCGAGTGCCTCGAAGGCCAATTCACGCCCAACCCGACCAATGATGTGGAGCACGTCAGAGCAGTCGAGTCTCACCTGCGAGACTACCCTGCTGAGCCGTTAGCCGCCGATGAAGACCCCATCGTCTTCTCGCCTGGCCTGGTGAAGCGGGTGATCAGCCGCACCAAGCCCCGAAAAGCCCCAGGAGCTGATTCCATCACCAACTTGGCGCTCCAGCACCTACCCCCTCGAGTAGTCGCTGCAGTGACGCGCCTGTTCAATGGAATCATGCGGACGGGGCACTTCCCCACTCAGTGGAAGGTCGGCCATGTCATCATGCTGCCAAAGCCAGGCAAAGACTCCAGACGTCCGGAACACAACCGGCCCATCACCCTGCTCAGCAACGTCTCAAAGGTGTTCGAGAAACTCCTGCTCGGACAGCTGACGCCCCACATCACACCTCGCCCGGAACAGTTCGGCTTCAGAGCCGACCACTCCACGACCCTCCAACTGACCAGAGTACTGCACCACATGACGGTAGGCCTCAACAAGAAGGAGTGCACCGCTGCAGTACTTTTGGACATGGAGAAGGCCTTCGACAGAGTATGGCACGAGGGCCTGCTATATAAACTGTCGACCTCTCCAGCCCCACGGCGCCTGGTTAGGGTCGTGGAGTCGTTCCTGACTAACCGCCACTTCAGAGTGGTGGTGGAAGACGCCACCTCGGAGGAGCGCCCTATCAAAGCTGGCGTCCCCCAAGGAAGCTGCCTGTCCCCGGTCTGCTACTCCCGGTACACCGACGACATCCCCCTGAGAGCGGGAACCCAACTCGCTCTCTTCGCCGACGACGCGGCCTATTTCGTGTCGTCCTACAAGGCCAACCACGCTGCGGCGAAGATGCAGCGGACCCTAGACCTGCTCCCAGACTGGCTGTCCAAATGGCGACTGTCGGTCAATGTCGGGAAGACGCAGGCCCTCATCACAGGCAACATGAGCTTACCACCACCACTCCAACTTCAAGGAGTAGAGGTCCCATGGCAGCCCCACGTGAAGTACCTAGGAGTCACCATAGACCGGAGACTCTCTATGCGGAAACACGTGGACAACGTCGTCATCCAGGTGAAAGGAGCGCGAGCAAAACTGCGACCGCTCCTATCTTCAGGACTACCTCTGCGTGCGAAGCTCGGGATCTATAAGACATACATTAGATCCCGCCTCACGTACGCTGCACCGGCATGGTACGCCCTAGTCTCGGAGACGAACAAGAAGCGTCTCCGAGCTCAAGAAAACCTAGCCCTCCGCACCATCGTCGGCGCGCCTCGCTACGTGAGGAACGACACGATCGCGAGGGACCTGAAGATGGAAAGCCTGGATGACTTCGTCAGCCGGCTCGCGGCGGGGATGTTTACGCGCGCAGAGCATGCGCCGCTCTCACACCTTCGAGAGCTGGCGCCGCACCACGCGCGCCCCCCCGACCGCCGCCGCCTACCTCGGGACCTCCTCCAACCACCGGAGGAGACCTCAGCGCCGCTCGACGCGACTTGCGCGCTCGCGCCACCCGCGCCGCGCGCCCCCGCGCCGAGCGACCCCGCACCGCGCACCCCCACGCCGCGCGCCCTCACCCCGCGCACCCCCGCGCTGCGCGCTCCCGCGCTGCGCCCTCCCGCGCCGCGCTCCCCAGCGCCGCGAGCCCCCGCGCCGCGCTTCCCAGCGCCGCGCGCCCCAACTCCTCGCGCCCCCGAGCCGCGCTCCCCCGCGCCACGCGCCCCCGCGCTGCGCATCCCCGCGCCGCGCGCGCCCGCGATACCCGCGTCGCGCGCGCTCGCGCCGGACAGGACCTGACACCCGCGGTTCCTCTCTGAGTAGAGCCGAGCTCTTCCCTGAATCGAGCCGTGCTCCTCGAGAGTAGAGCCGCAAACTCCACCGGATAAAACAACGCCAAGACATGCCCATAGTAATGGGCATCGAAAGACACCACAGCAAGGGGGCACCCGCCCCGACGCTGTATACCCACGCCCCAGAGGGGATGTGTGAGATGATCACCGAAGATAAAATTATTCTATTCTCAACACGCAAACTAGTCTTACTTCCTAAGCTAAGTTCCTCCAAAGTGGTGACCCCGACGTGATCTAAAATTCAAGGAAGCCTTCTTATGCCGATTCAAGATGCCAGACACTGAACCCAAAGGACCAGAAATTGCAAACATCTCGCTCTCATTGAGAATCCCTTCTTTCTGGCGCGACCGACCACGGTTATGGTTCATCACCTTCGAAGCGGCCACCAGCGATCTGAAGAAAGGGCAACACCAATTAGCCCAAATGGTCATCGCACAACTGGATAGGCAAGACATCGATCAAATCAACGACATACTATACAACCCGCCTGAAGAAGACTACTACAAGGCAATCAAAGAGCGTCTCATCACCGTGTATGAAGAATCTGACAATCGGCAGCTGCAAAAGCTTATGTCTGAGATGGAACTCGGCGAGCAAAAGCCAACACAACTACTCCGACGCATGCAAAGCCTAGGGAGAGACAAGTTCCCCGATTCCACGCTACGTATGATGTGGGCAAATCTCTTACCGCCACATATCCGATCGGTACTCGCCGTCAGCGAAACGTTCAAGTCAAAGGCAGCACTCGAAGAACTGGCTCTTCTCGCAGACAAAATGCTTGAGAACTCTCACGAGGTATCCGTCGTTTCGCCAGCACCGGGACCATCACAAGCATCCCTGCCACATTCAGACACTCAGTTTCTGGTCAATGAAATAAGGAAACTATCCCTGGAAATCGCAGAACTCAAGGCAAGATCGTCACATAACAACGGCAACAACAGCCATGATTACCGTCGTCGTCGCTATCCATCGCGCTCAAGAAACTCTTCACGTTCCCGCACCCGCTCCGACTCTCCAACGACAGTCTGCTATTATCATCGTCGTTTCGGGGCCGACGCAAGACGCTGCACAACCCCGTGCACGTACACCAAAAATGAGACGACGGAAAACTAGACAGAACACTGGCAGCGGCGGAATCCGGTGTTCAAAACAGATCCTACCGCTTATTCATCAAGGACAAGAAGACCAGTTTATCCTTCTTGGTCGACACGGGAGCCAACATTTCAGTCCTCCCGAGAAAACCCGGACAAAAATCAACACCGTTATCATTCCAACTCTACGCCGCAAACAACACAGTGATTTCAACGTACGGCGAGAAGACACTAGAGCTAGACTTCAACCTACGTCGTCCGTACAAGTGGAAATTCATTGTCGCTGACGTATCGAAACCAATCCTCGGCGCAGATTTTCTCAATCATCACGAGCTAATTGTCGACATGAAGAACCGGAGACTAATCGACGGCCGCACAAGCCTCGCAGTCAACGCACCAATTCAAGCCACGAACGTGCCGACAATCCGCAGCATCTATTACGGGAAGTCTTTCCATGAGATACTAGCTGAATACCCCGGCATCACTCGACTAACTTCAATGAAGCTAAATCCGACACACAACGTCGAACACTTCATCGAAACCACGGGTCAACCAGTACACTGCCGTGCTCGTCCTATACCGCCACATCGGTACCAACAAGTAAAGAAGGAATTCGAAAACATGATCCAGCAAGGCCTATGCCGCCCAAGCAAGAGTCCCTGGTCATCACCTCTACACGTTGTACCTAAGAAAAACGGTGATATTCGAGTATGCGGCGACTACAGAAAACTCAACTCAATCACCAAGGCCGACCGCTACCCGATACCACGTATCAAGGATTTCACTCACATGCTCTCAGGGAAAACCATTTTCTCCACAATTGACCTGAACAGAGCCTACCAACAACTGGTAATAAGAGAAGAGGATATAGAGAAGACTGCCTTAATAACTCCCTTCGGCCTCTTCGAATTTCCGCGCATGTGCCCAGGTCTCAAGAATTGTGATAATGTGATAGACTCGAAAACTACGGCATCACCATCAACCCTGCGAAATGTGTCTTGGGGCAGCGAGAAGTAAAGTTCCTCGGACACTTAGTAACCAAAGACGGCATCAAACCACCTGAAGATAAAGTCCAAGCAATCACTGATTACCCGAAACCATCAACAATAGAAGAACTCAGGCGTTTCCTCGGTATGCTCAACTTTTACCGAGACCACATTCCAAACGCCGCTACGATACAAGCACCATTGAACAAATATCTACACAACGTTAAGAAGAGAGACAAAACTATAATAGAGTGGGACGACAAATCAACGCACGCATTCGAGATCTGTAAAGAAAGCATCAAAAACGCAACTCTACTAGATCACCCAGACCATCGTGCACCTATCGCACTATTCTGCGATGCATCGGACCTAGCCGCCGGCGCCGCCCTTCAACAATACATCAACGGGTCATGGAAACCACTTGGTTACTTTTCGAAGAAATTCTCAGACACCCAACGCCGATACAGTACATTCGACCGAGAGCTGCTCGCCATATACATGTCTGTGAAACATTTCCGCAAAATGTTCGAAGGAAGAGAACTAATTATATTCACAGATCACAAACCTCTCACATACGCAATAACGAAGCCACCATCGGACAACGACACCCCCCGGCGCACGCGACAACTACTATTTATCAGCGAGTTTACAACAGATTTGCGCCATATCAGCGGAAAAAACAACGTAGTCGCCGACGCACTTTCACGCATCGAAACCGTATCCTGTCCGACATCAATCGATTACGAGAAGATCGCAGAGTCGCAAGAAAGAGATAGCAACATTTCGCAACTACTACAACAAAGTAACATATCGCTCAAGAAAGTTACTATTCCGAATACCGACATCAATATCTACTGCGAAACGTCTACGTCACACATACGCCCGTACATACCCAAAGAACATCGTCGAACTGTTTTCGACATCGTGCATAACATCAGCCACCCCGGCATACGAACATCACGAAAACTCATCTCGCAGAAATACTTCTGGCCTACAATGCAAGCTGACATCGGAAAATGGGCAAAAACATGCACTGATTGCCATAGAAGCAAAGTTCAATCGACAGACTGAAGGCGGCATACCTGCTTACCGAAGATGAAACCTTACCTTCCACTAGTACCACAATACCTTCCCAGCAAGACACCAGCCAGGACCATGTTACCACACCACACCAGGTTACCAATACCAAGACGGTTTTACCTCCCAGCAACGTGACAACGCGACCAGCCTTAACACTAACACGGGCCGGGCGCGCCATCAAGAAGCCGGTACGTTTCACTTGAAGGGGAGCACTGTTGCTACGCCAGTCGTCGAGAAACAGAGATGAGGGCTCTGAAAAGAGCCACGACATGTCAGTCGCCGAGAAACAGAGATGGGGGCTCTGAAAAGAGCCATTTCACGTAGCTGTAGATTGGAGGAGCAAGCGTATACGATGTAACTTCGAGCCCCGGCGAGAGCAGCGCGCAGACTGTGGACGAGATGTTGATCCATCGGCGGCCGGCGAGGGAAAGGGCGCGCGCCCCGTTGGTTTTCTCACATCCCCCTTTCTGGGGCGTGGGTATTCAGCGTCGGGGCGGGTGCCCCCTTGCTGAGACGTCTTCCGATGCCCATGACTATGGGCATGTCCTTGGGTTGACTTGTCCGGTGGTGTTTTGCGGCTCTACTCTCGAGGAGCACGGCTCGACTCAGGGAGGAGTTCGGCTCTACTCAGGGAGGAGCCGCGGTTGTCATGTGGTGTCCGGCGTGGGCGCGCGGCGCGGAGGCGCGCGGCGCGGGGGGGCGCGGCGCGGGGGTGCGCGGCGCGGGGTTGCGCGGCGCGGGTGCGCGCGGTGCGGGGGAGCGCGGCGCGGGGGCGCGTGGCGCGGGCGCAGTCGTCGCGGACGCGCGGGTCGCGTCGGGCGGCTCTGTGTTCTCGTCCGGTGGTTTGAGGAGGTCCCGTGGCAGGCGGCGGCGATCGGGGGGGCGCGCGTGGTGCGGCGCCAGCTCTCGAAGATGTGAGAACGGCGCATGCTCTGCGCGCGTAAACATCCCCGTCGCGAGCCGGCTGACGAAGTCGTCCAGGCGTTCGATCCTCAAGTCCCTCGCGATCACGTCGTTCCTCACGTAGCGAGGCGCGCCGACGATGGTGCGAAGGGCCAGGTTTTCTTGGGCTCGGAGACGTTTCTTATTCGTCTCCGAGACTAGAGCGTACCATGCCGGCGCAGCGTACGTGAGGCGGGATCTCACATAAGTTTTGTAGATCCCGAGCTTCGCACGCAGAGGTAGGCTTGAAGACAGGAGCGGTCGCAGTCTTGCTCGCGCTCCTTTCACCTGGGCGACGACGTTGTCCACGTGTTTCCGCATTGAGAGTCTCCGGTCAATGGCGCGCCCGAACACCACGCTTATAAAGATACGACGCGTACATCGGCTACGTTCGGGATGCGCGATCGCGAGTCATCTCCTGGCTCTCTCTAATTGTTGCTGTCTTAGTCTTAAGTTTTTGTATATAAATAATCTATTTTCTAAGATAAAATTATTCTATTCTCAACACGCAAACTAGTCTTACTTCCTAAGCTAAGTTCCTCCAAAAATGTTATGCTCAGTCTTGGTATAACCAGTAGCCTTAGCATGAAAACATCACGGTTTTGTTATAGGTAGTTGCGTTCACGTTAGATTTTGTATGAAATCTGATAACCGCCCCTAGCGGACAGTAGCGGAACTTTTCAGATTCCATACATGATGGTTTTCATGCTTAGGCTGCAGATTCTTGAAGACCTTCAAGTTGAGACTTAACACCCTCTTAAGGCAGACACTCTCCTTGGCCTCTCTTGTCTGCGTCATTTATGGAACCATCCAGTAAAATTTTAAGCTTGTAGCCTTTAAAGTTCCAAAGATTTCATAATGAGCAACTGACTGGTACATACTTCTCTTTTATATACCTAAATGAACATGAATTGGCTTTTCCAAAAGTCAGACTTGCCAAAGTAAGTGCCTCTTTTGTAGGGCAAAGTAAGTACCTCTTTTGTATGATATAAGATTTAATTGAGAATGTATGTTTTAATAACCTGAGTTACGCCGATGAGATGGTGCTCCTCTCCTCCTCGATCAGCAGATTACGAAAACTAGTGGCCGTTTGTGAACAATATGCAGCTAAGAATGGACTGAAATGTAATGTTCTAAAATGTGAGGTTTTAGTGTTCAGGGAGGGAAGGTGTCCGGAGTTGGTCCCACCGGTTTTTATGTACGGCTCAGCGGTTCGGACTGTAAAGCAGTTCAAGTATGGGCCATGTTCTGACAGAGTGTTTGCGTGATGCTGATGACGCTGACATAGAGCGGCAGTGTAGGGCCCTGGCTGTGCGGTGCATCATGCTCGCACGCAGGTTTGCTAAATGCTCTAAGGATGTAAAAATGTTGCTATTCAAGGTCTACTTTCATCAAAGTTTATATACATGCCAACTATGGATAAATTACACCAAAATATCATACGGTATCCTTAGTTAGAGTGCTTTTCGTATATTACTGAGACACCCGCGGTACTGCAGTGCAAAAGCCATTTTCGCTGACGCCAGGGTTCCTGATTTTTTCGCTATACTGAGGCATCGAGTGTCGCCCTTTTTATACCGGATGCGAACATCTAGCAACGAGTTGCTAAAAGCCGCCAGTGAATCTGGGGAAATAGGTTCTATAAGCACTGTCTACACATTCAGACGTGTGATAACCAGAAATAGATCTGGTTCTCACATGGTTGAATTATTTAAGCTTAATTTAATTTAATCTAATTTTAATTTTTAATATTGATTCTATCTTAATTTTGGTTGATTTGTGTACATAAAATATGGGTTTTGCATTGCCTGAAATAAAGACATTTTATTTTATTTTATTTTTTTTTACAACAAACTTCCGAAGCCCTCAGTTTGTCATCCTGTATTTTTATGATACCGATCGAAAGGGCTAGCATAAGAACCAAATTCTTCTGAGTAACATACTCGTAGTATTGTAAATTAAAAGAAGACCATGAAATTTAACATTTTAATAACGAAACTCTTAGAGATATCACATATATACGGGTGACTTTTAACCTAACCCCGATAATTTAATTTTGTAAGAAAAACACAAACTGGTTTTATTAAAACCATTCAAAATCATATTCATAATTATTTTTTTAAGGTTGTAGCTATGAAGATTTTCGTAAAATCCAAAGAAATCATGGTCACTCGAGGAGATAAGATAATTAAATCGCACGAACTTATTTTTATTATTGATCCCACTATTTTAGACTATTTTCACATTTTTCCGTATGGGAATGGCTAGGATAACCATAAATTTTATTTCCAAGTAACATTTTTTAATAATATTTTGATCTTTAATTTTATTCACAATTAAAATGTGTTTTACTAACGTTTCTTAATAAACTCTATAATTATCGGGGTTTGTTTGAAAGTCAACCTGTATTTATAGGTCAAGTTGTTGTTGTACATACTATAAAGTAATTTTTAGTGCCTTAATGTTTCCTTTGTTGAATTGTTCTTAATTACTATAATGTTTTTTACTCGTATATATTTTAAATATGTAGTAGGTATGTATATAGAGTTGAAACGAATAACGTTAAAAAATGCTACCTACCGCCCTTGGATTTTTTCAACAGGCTACCTATACCGCTGAAGCTGTAGACCCCTGTGACAGACGGACAGCGGAAGCTTAGTAATGGGGTCCTGTTTGCTACCCTTCGGGTACGGAGCCCGATCTGAAACTATAGCCTTGCATGAAAGCATTACGGTTACGTTTAGTTTGAACGTAACGCGGTTTTGTATGAAATCTGATAACCGCCCCTAGCGGTCAGTAGCGGAATTTATCAGAATTCAATACAAAACCGCGTTACGTTCAAAATAAACGTAACCGTAATGCTTTCATGCTAAGGCTACTGATCTTGCAAAGTAGCTTGCAAGAATAATGAAATGTGTTGGAGTTGGGTATAATATAATTTTTTTTTTATTTAGTTACTTATTAGCAGCGTATTTATTTATGGTTTAGTTATACATTAAGTCAACTTTATTGTATTTATTGCATTAAATTTTTATTTTATTTAAGTAAACCGTAACTTTTTTGCTGTAGGTTTGCCTCCGCATTTTATTGAGTTATGTTGTTTTTTACTTACATTAGAATTAACTTGTAATAAGTTTGTACGGAATAAATGATTTGATTTCATTAAATATACCTACATATTATTAATACCTATAGATTTCTTCGTAGGCTTTCCACTTGTTTATGATACTTGCGGTTTTGTATTTCATCTAGAAACACTAAATACCCGATTTTAGCTTTACCAATATCTACATGTTTCACCTAAAGTACCAATTCCCTTGGTTGTCTACAAGAAATCGCTTCAAACGATATGGCCGCCAATTGTAAACTACTTTGTATTGTTTTCTCCTGTAAGTTTTCTTTTTAATGAAGCACAATAAAGAGTATTTGTCTTGTCCTGTGTCCCTTGATGACGTGGTATCGAAAAGTTTGGATTTGACAAGGAGAATACGGCAAGCTACGTGACGTCATTCTAAATCTAATATGAACGCCCCAAGATGGTGTTTTATTTTGTAACCAGAATGTTTTTCTTTTGTTTTAATATGTAAGCTGTGTCATATTACCTAGTTGCGAGTATCTAATGAAAATATTTGATTCCCTGACTGTACTGTGTCATTTTAAAACTGTGTTGAAATAGGATTGTGGCATATTGAAACTGTGTCGAAATAGAATTGTGTCAATATGGGACAGAAGCAGAATCCCCAATTGACGGGCCTTATATAAAACAGACTGGTGATGGGCAGCGGCGTCACTGGTGCAAGGGTTTCGGCACCGCGCTCACCAACCCGCCTGCCCAGCGTGTGTGAGTATGGGCATTTCTTCCAGGAGGACCGCCAAGAGTGGCGAGATCCTGGAAAGGCCTATGTCCAGCAGTGGACGAAACAGGCTGATGGATGGATGGATGGGACTCAAAAAAAACTTGTAGGCTAAAACTAATTTAATATTTTATGTTGAATTATTAGTTTTCAAAAAGCTTGTCGCATGAAGTGTTCATAAATGTCGGTACCCATTAATTTAATTGGACAGCGGTCAGCCATTGATTGATAAGTAAGTAGTAAGTACCGAAATATGTAGGTATTTTATTCACAATTCGCACAAGAGAGGCTGGACTGACCTCAAAGAAATAAATTTGACCCTAATTGCTCGAAACCGAATAAAACCTGCTGGTGAACTTAAAAGCCACAATTAAGGGCTGATTTAACTCAGACGTTGAATAAAAAAAATTTACTAAATATATAATAAACTAATAATAATGTGCCTTGATTAGTATTTAAAAAAAGAAGTGCCACAACAAGGTCCAAAAATAAGACTAAGATCCGTTTTAATTAATTAAGTATCCATCAGCCTGTTTCGTCCACTGCTGGACATGGGCCTTTCCAAGATTTTGCCACTCTTGGTGGTCCTCTTGGCAGAAATGCCCACACTCACACACGCTGGGCAGACGGGTTGGTGAGCGCGGTGCCGAAACCCTTGCACCAGTGACGCCGCTGCCCGTCACCAGTCTGTTTTATATAAGGCCCGGCAATTGGGGATGGATATACCGCCATCCATCGGTCCCAGGAAATGGTGGGCCGCCTGGTTTTGCCTGAGAGGTGTTCTATAATTTCGGGAGGATTTGCGAGTAAGATGGTGGTACCTCCACAGTCGAGCCCAGCATCAGCATCTATCATCTATAGTGAAACAGTATAGGTGATTAGGTCCCAAACGTGATGGGTGGTGAAGTGAGCCCTATCGCCGTACTTCGGGCACAAATTGACAACCTCTCCACCTGTAAAATTAAGTAAGTATGCAAAGAAACAACTCAAATAAAACTCAGTCAAATTAAAGATATTACATATAGAAAATGAGCCCCCTGGCTTTATTGAAATAATAGAACACAAAACGGTAAAAAAATGAATACCCAATTGTTATACCTATAGCACACATGGTTTAAAGGAACGAAGTACTTTTCCCAACACCCAGTATATACCTACTACTTCTGTGAATTATTACACAGATTCATAAACAACCGTTTAGCCGGCAGGGGGGGACACTTGACTCTAACAAAAATTAGTACTTCAAAGCCTAATATTTCGCCAACGAATCCATAACCAAAAAATGGTTTGTACACACCGTCTTTGAACGACCTATCCAACGATACCCCACTATATGGGATAGACGAGAAAAAAAAATCATGCCGAATTTACGTGAATCCGAGATACCCTTAAAAAAAATTTTTTAGAGACTTTTTTTTCCGTTTTGTCGGCGTCATTAATATGTATAACCATACTAAATTACGGCATTCTAGTACGAATAGTCTCTGAGCTAAGCCGCGGACAGACGGACATGGCGAAACTATAAGGGTTCCTTGTCGGACTACAGAACCCTAAAAAGGTACAGAAAAAAAATATTTTTTTCTTACCCGTGTTTCTTTGTCTAGTACTAGAGTAGAAATATGTATATGTCTAGTAATAAAAGCTCCGAAAACTAAATTAAAAACCGGCCACGTGCATGCCACGCGCAATGTAGGGTTCCGTAGTTGCCCGGTACATTTTATAAGTTGGTTTACTAAAATACAGACCGCGCCAAACTTCTAGTCCCATACATTAGAGGGGACCAAAAGTTTGGCGCGACCTGTACTCGTAAACCTGTAAAACCTACTTAGCTGTGATAGTTTTTCGTTTAAATTCATTATATATACTACTTTTGTGATTTTTTACACACTTCTATAAACAACCGTTTAGCCGGCAGGCAGCCACTCAACTAAAATTTTCACTTTAAAGCTTAATATTTCGCCAACGGATCCCTAAATCGAAAAATGGTTTTCACACACTCACAATGTTTTTAAACGACCTATCCAACAATACCCCACTATGGGATAGACGAGAAAAAAAATTCATCCCCAGTTTACGTGTACGAGAGGTACCCTTAAAAAAATGTTTAAGATTTTATTTTACCATTTTGTCGGAGTGATTAATATTTATATCCATGCCAAATTACAGGTTTCTAGTACTAATAGTCTCTGAGCTTAGCCACGGACACACGGACATGGCGAAACTATAAGGTTTCCTTGTCAGACTACGGAACCCTAAAAATGAGGATGTTCAATTTATGAATGTTACTGCTTTAAATACTAAGTTACCGAAAACTTCTGTGCTAATAAATAAACTACCAACTACCGAAAACTACCGAATGAAATACTGAAAATTCCGAAAACTTAATAAATCAGAAAGCTGACATAATACTATTTCACCAGCTGAAAATACATTTCAGCGAAAACTATTGTCAGATTTTTTGTCCTAGATCTCCGAATAAAAATTCAAAGTTGCCAGACCATATCATGAATTCTGGCTCTGCTTCGCTCGGCTCCCAATATGTATTTACATGTTAACCTAACACGCTCCTCCTCGCTACGCTCGTCGTTGCAACTATTTTTTGACTCAGCAGAACATTTTCTTTCGTTAACTTTGTATTTCTTTCGGAAGTTCAGTAATTTATTCGGAGTTTCATGGTGGTCGTAAGGAATTTGAGTTTGCTGTTTTTAATTTATTTTGTCGGTAGATGTTACAAAGTTAAATTAGTATATTCTTCGGTAACAAATTTTACCGCTGCTTAAATAGTATTACAGTGTGCAGCAGTTCGCTGGGATTTAATTTGTTTTTCGGAGACTTTATTATTATCCGAAATATATTTTTTTTTCTATCTCCAATTTTATTATAGTAACAAGGCGTTCGTTTAAATTCAAATTGTCTTGGTGGTAGACCGGGGTACTTATTAATACACATGTCTTTCAGCAGCCTTAGCATGAAAACATTACGTTTACGTTATAGTTTGAACGTAGCTCGATTTTGCTTGGAATCTGATAAGTTCCGCTACTATCCGCTAGGGGCGGTTATCATATTCCATACGATATCTAACGTAAACGCAACTTAACGTAACTGTGATGTTTTCATACTAAGGCTACAGGATTTAGGATGAATTTAAACGTCGAAAAAAAGCCTTTGAGTACAGGGTGCGATCCAAAACCACAACAATAAACGAATAAACTACGTAGCTCAGTAGCCTTAGCCTGAAAACATTACGGTTACGTTACAGTTCGTTCACGTTAGATATCGTATGGAATCTGATAACCGCCCCTAGCGGACAGTAGCGGAACTTATCAGATTCCGTATCATTATCAGAAGACATATAATTATTTTTTTTCATACCGTATTATGTAGACAAGCGAATGCAATATTTTTGAAAAAAATTTAGTCTATCTTTAACGGTGCTAAAGTTATGAGGCTGCGACATACGGACGGACGGATAAAGGTTGCTTTTGTACCTTTTAGGCACTACGGAACCCTAAAAATCGGAAAATCAATTCTTATTTTTTCGGGAAGTAATAATCTATCACTAACTTAACTAGACCCTTTGGATACAGAGTTTAATGGATCGCAAGTGTCAATAACTGCACGTGAAATAAGTTGGTTTTTTACCTAACCTAGGGCATAAGTTCTATTTGCATTTGAGCGTATTTTACTTACGTATTGTCCCCTAAGCGAGTCCCCGTCGTCCATAAACTGATAAGATATAAAAGATTTGTTTAAAAATAAAAACAGTTACACAAAATCAGACTTTATTCATTATTCACTTAGTTTAGTACCCAATTTTAGGGGTAATAGAGACCTACAATTACGTTCAGTTTGAAAACTTTGATGCACTCCCAACAAACCGTTGCCGAGTCACACCATACTGGTACAAGCCCATAAACTGCCGGAACAATTCATAGTTTATCTTGTAATCGTTGCTGTTCGGATTATTGCTGTGCTGAGCGAGTCCATCGCATATCATGTCGAACTTGACCTTTAAGTCATTGGTCCATTGGAATTTTCGCACTACAGCCCTGGCTCCCTTTGAGCAGTCTATCGATCCATATCGCCAGTCTTCTTTGCAGGTTTGGCAGTTGCAAAGGAATCCATATAAATTGTAGCAAGTGAACTGACGCTCCTTTTTCGTGTCGTTGTAATAATCGCCGCTGGAATTAAAATAAGTGTTTTAGATAATTATTGAAAAAATAGCGCATATTTACAAGCCGCCAAGAGTGTTAGTGTTCGGCATAAAGCCGTACAGATAGATCGGTTGGTTGGCGTAAGTCTCTGGAAAGACAGATCCCATCAAAAACATTTCATGTAAACTAGGTCACCAAGACTCAGAAGCTCATAACGCTTCCACGGTTAAAAAGTTATCAGATCACATATAGAGCCAAGCCCTTAACTCTGCAAGGCCTAACTCTACAAGCCCTAACTCTACAAACCCTACATCTTGCACAAAAAGTATGGCTCGGCTATGGCTAGTTCATTTCTTTTTGTAAATTTTAACTTTATTTTGTTAAATTTTTCATTTTTTCAGGCTGCATTTTTTGCGCCTTAGCTATGACTTTTTTATAGCCCACTATCTTTGCCTCTTTTTCTTGTTGGCTTATTATTTGCAATTTACTTAAGAGGGTGTCGAATTGTTTGTCAGGCGCAAGAACTTTAGCGCCTTGTTTTTGTCGCCTTGACCCCTATATAGGGTGGGGGATTGGAGGGTAAAATTAACAGATATTTTAATATTTTCGTTAGGTGTGTGCAAATCGTAGCCTTTATACCAAATTTCAGATTTCTAGGACTTTTGGAAGTTTGAATTTTTTTTAAGGAGGGTTTGGAGGTTGAAAGTTACAGATTTCTTAATGCATTTTTTGTTTGTGTGCTAATCCTAGCCTGCATACCAAATTTCAGCTTTCTAGGACTTTTGGAAGTTGGGAATATATTTTTTTTATAAAATAGAACTGGACCCCCCCCTTAAGAGGGTTTGGAGGGTGAAAATTCCAAATTTATTAATTTATTTGTTATTTGCCTACTAATCCTAGCCTGCATACCAAATTTCAGCTTTCTAGGACTTTTGGATGTCAGGAATATATTTTTTTAATAATAGAGAACCGGACCCCCTTAAGTGGGGTTGGGAGGTGCAAGTTACAGATTTCTTAATTTATCTGTGGTTTGTGTGCTAATCCAAGCCTGCATACCAAATTTCAGCTTTCTAGGACTTCAGGAAGTACCCTGGAGGTTTTGATGATCATCAGTGAGTAAGTTAGTGAGTGATTGACGAAATCGACGTATTTTAGGCATCAATAAAATTCAAAGTATAAATGCTAGACAAACGAAACTTATCGTGTTTTGGCTCGTCTTGGCGCGTCTTGGCGGGGGGCACTGCCGTGCCCCCAGATAAACGTCTCGCCTACTTTTAACGTCCTGCTTTCAGGGCGGTGCGCTCATCCTAGGTTTTATCGCGCTTTCCATCACGCATTTCAGGATTGGGCCAATTATGTGGAAAAAAGAGAATAGAATAAACCCTAAAGTTTCGGGTAAAAGCGGCCGACTTTAAAACTTTAAAATCCTTAAGTGTTAAGCGAAGAAACGTACAAATGGTCAGTGCTCACCTCCCGCGTGATAATCATAAGATAACACGTCTCATGTATTGATGGCGTATCAATAGCCCAAAACCTTCCTCAAGAAATCCTCTAGCGAGCAGTGAAAACTACATCAAAATCTTTCGAGTACTTTACTTCTTGAGTTGTAAAAGTTATCATACTCGTACAAGCATACATTCGACAGACTTACATTGCGTATACGTACCTAACATATAAACATGAAGAATGATCAGTGAAATAAATGTTGCGTTTATATTCGCTAAGTTAGCACTTGGAGCATCCCTAAGCCCTAATGAAAGTTCATTTGGAAATAAAGTAATACTAAACTAACTACACTGGTGTTTCTCAAAATTAATTTTCTTACCCAAGGGAAATCGTTAGTTCGGACCCAGCTTTAATAGGAGCCACACAGACAAGCGCAATCTTATTGGCGAGCCCCACCATCAGGATGTTTCGATGACAGGAATGTTGAATTCTTGATATCAAGGGATAGAACCCCATCGATTCTACATTATTTGTAGTCACTTCGTCTGCACCTAATTCCAAGTGCGCACCGGATGTCATGAAAAAAGGCGTGTGCATCACATGATACATGACCTGCTTAGCTATGTTTTTGATCAGCGCTTTTTTGTTAGAAGTTTTCAGAACTGAGGCAGGAACTTTTGTAAGCCCATGGATGACCAGTGCAGTGAAAATGGCTGAATCATACAGTGCCCCATACTTTTTGATTTGGTCTTTTTGTGGAGGCAGCAGATAGGATTCAACATTATTGAATTCCAATTTACAATTATGTTCTTGTTCTTGCATCAGTTTGTCAATTTTTTCAGATATCTTGGTGAATTGTTTGATGTCTTTGCTTGCATTCCATGTTTTTAGAACAAACTTTAGCCTGTCCTCAAACCAGATTGGCATTAAGTCCATGATCTCTGACATGGAACATTCAATGTCATGACGTTCTTCCCAGCACTGGTTTTTGCATACTTCATTGCAGTATAACACATGAACGCATGTAGGACATGGTATCAAGTTATCTGTATATTTGTTGCAATGGTAACAAAACAAGAACTTATTATCAGGCATGTTACTGTTAATGTATGACGTCTCAACAGCCACAATTTCACCAATTTTTATATCAGACTGAGCTACAACTGTTTCTTTTCCATTTTTTATTACAAAATCAATAGAATTTTTTGCAAAAGGGATCTTTGTATTTCGTGTCCCTGTAATTTTGAAAAAATCTTCACTTGCTTTTTCATCATTAAAGTTACCTAACTCATTGTTATGCTCAACATCTTCTTGCCACATCAAGGCTTCACATTTTTCCTTGCGTTTGTATAGTTTTTGTTGTAATTCATTGGGGCAGTTCATCGCAAGACATGTGTCTATGTCTTTCAGAGCAGCAGAAAACTTCTTAATTTTGCAGAATAATGCAGATCTGTTGCCTAAAGCTAAAATAAAGCTACTGGAATCCAGAGGTGCATTAAGGATTGCCAAATTATATAGTTGGAGTGCAGAACTACAGTCTTCACTTGAAAATGCTCTGTTGCCCACAGAGCGATACATATCTGACGTTGTGGAACTCTTAGGGTCACTTTTTTTGACCATGGGAAGTTTGAAGCTTATATTACACAGCAAATCATATGTGGTCGATGCAATTTTATAGTAATCCTTGTTATCTAGCATACTGATTAATTTTTCATGGTGATTGAGGTTTTTAAATTTATCTGTGAGATCTCTGAAGTCAGCCATTTCAGACCTGTAATAGAAAATAAAAAAATTGTACTTACCAGAAATGATAACAGTTATACCGAATACTAGTTGCATATAACATATGAGTTTAAATGTAATTGATTGATTGTATAGTTGCTAATTATTCATTCTAACCATGGGTGTAGATAAGTGGAGTTTATAAATACAAGGTGACTTTATGTAGCCAAATTCATACTGAGGACTCGGTTCCTAAGTGCTCAGTATTAAGATTTAATTGTAAAATTCGTAAATGATTTTTTTGATGTTCCCTACAAATGCAAGCCCAGCCCCAAGTCAATACTATGGGAGGTCAACAATTCATAAAGCCAAATTCATACTGAAGACACGGTAAGCGCTCAGATTAAGGTTTGACCTTTGTTGTGAAATTCGTAAATGGTTTTTTTTTATGTTTCATATTTATTATTGAATAAAATTATAGATAAATATTTAGAGTCTATTACGTATCAAGAACTCATTTTATATTTGTTAATTCATTTAAATACACTAATTATGATTTCATTACCCATTTTAGGTTGCAAACCGGAAAGATTCCCAACGGGAATCTTTTTACCACCCATCTCTAGTCATGTGTGTCACTAAATCTACTGAAGTATAGTAAAAAGTAATTTAACAAAAAAAAGTAACTCGGTAAAAAAAATGAATGATTGAACTATACATTTCCAGACTGAGGGGGTTCCGGGGGGGCTTCCCCATCCACCCCCTTCCCTCACCCCCTTCTCCTCTGAACTTGGTCGGTTGATTTAATTTCACCTAGGTATTTGTTTTTAATTTTGTTAAATTTCATGGAAAAAGGCAAAAATAAGACATATAGTAGGAAGTCATAAGATCCCTCTCTGCAAATAAGAAAAGTAAGAGGCAGTTCTGCCTCTGATAGTGGTGATGCCGGGTCTCCTGAAGTTCCAAGTTCCCTAAAGCTTTTATTATTAACTAAAAGTTGCATGACTCTGTCTGACCGAAATTGTGAATGGTACACAGTTACTTTCACTGCAACAAACAAACTTGTTTCACTTCCGCGTCCTGCACTCCTGGTTTTTATCTATCAGGCACTATTTTTGCAGCTTGCAAATGTGATTTAATAGTCTACATCATGATGTGTTTACTAACAATTTTCCCAAGCTAAATAATTGCTTGCTGGATGCTTAGATAAAACAAAAGGCAGATGCGGTACCCCGCTTCTCAAGAGCGGCACTGCAAATATATGCAGCACTGCAAATATAGGCCAGTTGGCTAGATTCTTCTTCCATTAATTTTCCCCATAACTTGGATACATTTCTGGCACACCCTGGATATACCTACCTTGAAAACATCTAAAACTAGCAGAAATTATTCATAGAGAAAATGTATCATCCAAAATAAGGTTAATTTTAACTAGGTACTGATTTTATTGTATTCTAACACTTTTGGACAGGCCGAGGATTGGTCAAGTGTGAACTTTACAAATAACATTTTTTTATATTTCGGGGACATTGGGAATTAATGTATGAAAATTAATTTTGGGGTACTTGGACCTTGGGGAGATAGGGCATCACCCTCTTATAGCACTAGAGAGTTAAAGAGTTTGAATTGCTTCCTGCAGTGAACCTGTATAAACCGAGAGTATGTAGAGCACTTTTTGTTATCATTACAGACTTTTATGTTTGAGTAGGGGATGAAACAATCTTGGTGATACCAGGAACTGTTGAGTGAGGACAGTTTACTCTTGGAACCAGTTGGAGATAAGTATATATATTTATTTTTTATGGCCACAATAAACAATCAAAAGCTTGCTAAGTAAGAAATACCAAACTATTATTACCAACCTTTAGTTGAGTGGGGTGTAGAAAAGGGGGCACTATGGGAAAAAAATAATTTTTGCAACCGGGAAATTCTCCAGCGCAAGAGCGACCCTATAGGTTAAGGTCTTATGAATAGGTAGGTATAGCGCGTCGCGGGACGAAGTGGAACGACCGCCATAAATACCTAACCGTTGTAGTTATTTTTCAAGCCCGGAAAACCTACAATTGTGCCCCCAAAACACGACACGACACTACGACCCAACATTCCACTAAAATCTACGCACAAAACCATTTTGTATTGTATGTGGTGAATAACCGAATCTAACGAAATATTTCGACTCCTTCAGTGGAGTCGTCATCAGTCGAATTATGTATGTACATTACATACCTTAGTTTGACGTAATTTGAGGATTTTATCACAAATTAAATAGAGTGTTTGAGCTTTTTGTTAGTTTGTGGAATGCAAAATATTTTCCCTCGAACGGAAAATCAAAACTTTAAACGGACGGACGGTTTTTTTTTTTTTTGTATTTTATGGCCTGGATACCTACTCCGAAAATGATTACGATATTTCGATAAACGACCGACACACGACCGAATCTATTTTGCCTTGTCTACCACGAAACACTATCGTTTTCGATATTCAACTAACGTATCGTACAAAGTTCGATTGTGACCGAATGATTTAACGAAATCATTGTCGATGGTTTTTTTTTTTTTTTTGCTTTTACAATAACCGGTTTTAATCGGTGTCAAAAAAAACGTTCCGACAACTTGATATTTCGTTATTGATATTATGCCATCCTTTTCACACTTGATTGATTGTGATATGCTATCTCCGCTGTCATATTTTTTATTATCATATGAGTGTTTGGGAATGTTGCCAAATGTCAACTGAAGTTTTCAAAAATTAGCGGTAACAACGCATCGTGATAAAAGTTTTTCCTGTCTTCAACGGACGAAAACAATAAGTAAGTAAGTGCTTTTATAATCTTTCCAATGAAATGAACTTGAATTTCCTTTGATGGGTCACATGATAAACAATTTTTATCTGGAACGAAAACCATCCACACCACACTGCACCAAGAATACTTTATAATCTCTTACACTGTTTCCTCTTGCAATCCAATTAGATACCTACTGTATCAACAGAATTTTATAGCCCCCAACACTGACCCAAGCATTAACATTCATGTAAGTTTCCACTGCGCTTTCAAGCTTTTAACTCTCTTAATCTATAAATTGGTTTCAGAATGACTGCTGAACAATTAGAAGCAATGTTCAGTTTCCTTGAGCAGCACCCTCAGTTGGCCAAGGGGCGGCTGCGGGACTTGGATGGTCGGGTCAAGGCTAGCCGCCTATGGCAAGAGTTGGCGGATACTTTAAATTCTATGGGTGGAACGATAAAAACCGTGAAGCAATGGCAAAGGGTATATTAGTTCTTTTCTCTAATTGTTTTATATTAAAATAACAATACTAACAATAAAGAATTGTGTCTTGGGTGTGGTTTCTAATTGAATTAGGTCCAGCCTGTAATGATAGTGTAAGTTCCTTAATAAATAAATAAAAATAAAAACATAACATTACTTGCTTATGCTAGGTTTGGATGGACAAAAAATACAACACCAAAAAGGTGGTGTCTGAAAACCGCCGACATGCTGGTGGAACGGGTGGTGGACTACCTTCAGAAACTGAACTTACCACCAATGAAAAGCGGGTACTTGTCATAATGGGACCAGCATTTGGCAAGGCGGTCTCAAATGCTAGAGTGCCTGCTTTCCCTCAAGTAAGGCTTGTTTTAAAAAATATAGTAATGTTTAAGACTTTCATACCTATAATGATATTGAAACTAAATGGTGCTTGCAATTTAACCACATTGTTTAATTTATTATTTCAGTCTGGAACTAATCGAAGACCAGTCGAAGGTGGTCGCAGCCCCACCAATTCCCCCTCCGCTAGGCCAGCCCGCAGCCTCCACTCCTCAAGGCCAGAGTGCAGCCCACTCGCCTCCAGCCCAGACCGTAGCCCACTCAGGCCAGACCGCAGCCCACTCAGGCCAGACCACAGCGCACTCAGGCCAGACCGCAGCGCACTCAGGCCAGACCGCAGGGTACTCAGGCCAGACCGCAGCGCAATCAGGCCAGACCGCAGCCCAGTCGCCTCCAGGCCAGAGTGCAGCCCCCAAATCCATCAGTGTATGTTTTATATTGTTTACAAAAAAATAGAAATAGCATACAGTTATCTGTTATTGGATAAATTTTCATGAAATAAGTATTATCATTTGTCACACATTAACTTGTGTTACATCATACATAATGCTATAAACTTGACAATAACCTGTCACAATAATTACATCATACATAATGCTATAAACTTGACAATAACCTTTGCCAATGCCCTTTGCTCCCTGTTCTGTGGGAAGTATATGTGCCTTTGCACTATCTGGGGAGCATTGAGTGCACTCGTCACCTCGTGCAAACACCTCGACACTGTCTGCTGTGCCATGGGAGCATCTATGTTTTGACCCACTGCTCCTTGATAGCTACCCCATGCATAAAAAGTTAGGGCTGTAAGAATCTGGAAAAATTTGAGGTTAGATAAGTGATAAGGTAGGTATGCATCTATTTAAGCTGTTGCATTTATGTAAGTCTTAGGTACCTTCAGCACGGGGTCAATCCCGCGCATGTTTCCGCGGGGAGGGAGCAGCGGAACAATTTCCTGGCACAACTCCTCGAATAGAGGCCTTGTCAGTCTATAGTGCCTTTCAAATTCAATATCTGGCATTCTATAGACAGCAAGGCTCTCTCGGTGGCTTTTTCGCCACCTTGTACGGTCAGCCCGCTGCTCATCAAAAATGCGCAGCAAAAATGTAGTAAAGTCTTGCCGTTACAGCTAAAACATGGAAAAACGTATTATTTATAAATTATGCCACCAATAAATATTATTAAAACAGCCAAAAACATAATAATAATGAGTAAATACATTTTATACAAAATCTTTTAATAATTTTCAAATATTTTTGATAAATGTATATACTCATAGCTTCAGTTACTCATACAAAAATAAATACTAGCAAAGAGTGAAAACTAATTTGTAGTCCTTGTAAATCATATAGGTACTACATAAGTTACCTTTTTGCATTCTTGATTCAAAAAGATATTTATGTTGTCTCTTAACCTATCTATGACTATTTCTGCATCCTATTATGTATGGAAACTTTGTTGGTTTAAGTTTTACCTTTCACTTCTATATTTGTTTCCTTAGAAACAAACATAAATAAATACTACTTCACATGTATTTCAGTTATGTGATGGTGATTGCATAATTATTGCAATTGATGCCTCCCACAATGGTGCCGACCACAATGCTTTCATCTGGCGCGATTGTGAGATAAAGGACCATCTAGAGCAGTTGGGTGGAGACCGTGGAGTGCACTTTTGGCATATTGAAAGGATGCTGGAGGTCCCTACTGGCAGCTTGAGAGTTGCATTACACTCCTGAGTTCGCTGGCAAAATTACAATTGCCTGCAGTGTGCTACACAATAAGTGCATGTGAGCTGGACTTAACCCTGTGGAGCTGGAAGTGGAGGAAATGCAACAGGAGCAGCTCTTGCAGCCTCCCATTGTTCCACATCCCTGTGATCCCAACCACCATGCAGCAATGTTTATATAAAAGTAAATTGTGGATGTGTGTAATTTTTGTGTCAAAGAGAAGGAAGAGACATACAACATTACATACGTGACATTCTTCTGTTTAGCAATTGTAAAAATATCTATAATCTTAATAAGAGGCTATGTAAATTTTATTTTTGTCACTCACTCCAAACGCAATGTGAGAGGGGTGGATTCAGCGCAAAAGAGAAAAAAGGATGTTTTTTAATAGATATACATGTATATATGTTTGAGTTCTGTAAATGATCCCTTTGTCAAACGAGAAAAAGTGCGTTTGAAGACTTCATTCTAATAATTATTTCTATCGAGAAATATGCTTAAGTATACCGAAAATATATTACAATTTTCCATGTGCTTCATGAAATACACAGAAAAAAGCATCCATATAATTTTACATAGTCTCTTAATTTATTTTGCTAACAAATAAAAATATTATCTCAGTGTTTTTAATTTATTTATTATTCATTCCGGTTCCGCTTCTCGTGCACTAAAGACGTGTTGTCAGTCGCTCCCTCAAATAAAAACGAATCGTGTGTCTAATCCCAGTTTACAGTGTTCAAACATACTTATTCCTATACTGCTGGTGCCGGCGAGTGCTACTGACTATAAATTGATACTAAATAATAAGTTTTAAGTGCAGTGCAGTTAGAAACGCGAAACCTTTTTAGGTTATCTTTTCTGTCAAACGCTCAAGTGCGGACCAAAGACAAGAAGAACCGAACAGGGCTACCAACTACTCAACATATTGAATGACTGGCTGCGTTCACGCACGCGATTGTGTACCTTTTTGCGCATCTGACCTGCATCGAAATCGACATTAATTACGTTTTCGAAATAAATTGCGTTCAGCAATTTTTGTAAGATGACTTCCGAACTAAGTAAAGAAATGTCATTACTTTTCGAAAAAGTAAAAGAAGAGCTTCAGAAGCAAACGAATGAAATTACTGAAAGTATAACCACAAGAGTTCTCAGTAAAGTGGACGAAAAAATGCAACCTTTGATAGAAGAAAATGAAAAACTAAAAGTCGAAATAACGCAACTAAACAAAAAAATCGAAAACTTGGATTTGAATGCCAGGAAAAACAACATTTTACTACACGGAATTTCTGAATCGTCCGACGAGAAAGAAGATAACTTGATAAGTCTTGTTTCACAAACTATTAACGATTTAGGTGTCACCTTAGAAAATGGCGAAATAAACAGAATTCAACGTCTAGGCAAAAAGGAAAACAACTCGAAAATCAGACCTATACTTCTCTCAACAACAACACTCCAAAAGAAGATCCAAATATTGAGGAACAAAAAGAAAATGAAACCAAACACATACATAACTCATGACATCCCAAAAAAATTCTTACAAGAACGCAGAGATAAATCAAACCAACAGCGAGAAAGTGTAAAAAGAAAAGGACCTGACTCTGAAACACCAAGCCCAAACAAACCAGACCAAAATGCAAATACCAAACAGGACCCCAAAATTAAAAGAATGGATGCATTTCAAGTCATGCGTGAAAGATCCTACTCCTTATCAGACAAAAACACATGGAGAAACTAAAGAACAACTAACAACCAAAACCGGATTCATACAACAAACAAAGCTACAAATACAACAACGAAAAATAACTCTCCCACCACGGCTGGTCTCCGCGGGAGAAATAGACCACCACCCTCTAACAGAAAACAATAAATTATTAAATATTGCAACACTCAATACAAGATCACTAAGGACATCTGAAGCCTTATTAGAACTAGAAGAATCACTAAAGAACATAAATTGGGATATTTTAGGAATAAGTGAAATGCGAAGAGCAGGGGAAACAATTGAGGAACATCCAGGCTATGTACTATTCAATAAAGGTGAAACTGGAGGACAAAAAGGAGTTGGTTTCTTAATAAAAAGGCACTTGAAAAGCTATATAGAAGATATCATCGGAGTTTCAGACAGAATTGCAATCCTAAACATCAAACTACCCAGCTATAGAAAAACATGGACGATAATACAAGTTTATGCACCAACTGAACAAGCTGAAGAACTGGAAACTAAATCTTTCTACAAACATCTATCCCAAATAATAAGAAAATACTCAAACAACCTGATTATCCTTATGGGTGATTTCAACGCCCAGGTTGGAAATAAAAAAAACAAAGATGAATCTCCACTGGGAAACTTTGGTTATGGCAAACGAAGTGTCAATGGACAACGACTAGTGGATTTCTTATTAGAGCACAATCTGACTCTCCTGAACAGTATCTTCAAGAAAAACAAAACAAATAAGTGGACTTGGATTTCCCCAGATGGAAAATATAAAAACGAAATAGATTACATTATAAGCAACTTTCCAAGACCATTTACAAACACATCAGTGATATCAAAATCAAAACTAAATTTTAACACTAACCATCGTATGGTCAGAGCATCACTTAAAATAGAACCACCCAAAAAGCCCAGAAAACACATAAAACCTTCAAACGCAAACGAAGCAAATGAAGAAAATTATAAGGACACCGATCAGTCTTTGGTGGCAATAACTACGGAGCTATCAGACAACAGCAAAATTGATGTCAAAATTACCTACGCTAAATTAGAAAATCAGCTAACATGCCACAAAGTCAGGAAAACTGAAAAGCAAAAATATCAATTAAGCGACTCGACACTCCAACTTATAGAAGAAAGAAAACGCATATTAACTAGCTACCTCAAAAAAGAAAACACCAAACTGATAACAGAGTTAAGCAAAAACATCAAAGAAAGCATTAGAAAAGATCGTAAAACTAAAAGACTAAAAACTCTAGAAAAGCACATATTGACAACAGGAGGAACAAGAAAGGCTCTGAAAGAGATACGTGAATACAACAAAGATTGGATACCAAACCTTAAAAACAAACAAGACACTATCACAAACAGAAAAGACATAAACACACTAGCAACTAAATTCTACCAAAACCTTTATTCAAACCATATTCACAAACACCCAGAACATGTAAACAGAAGTACCAAAGTAACTAAAACCAACCAAGAACCTGAAATCTTACCGAGTGAAGTAGAGAAAGCCATAATCAGCCAAAAGATGGAAAAAGCACCAGGCCCAGACAAAATCTCAAATGAGATACTAAGAGGAACTTTGAGCGAACTTGTCCCTATACTCACAAAAATTTTCAATGAAGTTTTAATATCTCAACACATACCAGAACAATGGGAAACATCCCACATTACTCTTATACATAAGAAAGGCGCAAAAGATGACATAGGAAACTACAGACCAATAAGCTTGATGTCAAATATTTATAAAGTATTCTCCAAAATCATCTTAGAACGAATTAGCACCACATTAGATGAAAACCAACCAATGGAACAAGCTGGCTTCAGAAAGAATTATGCTACAATAGATCACATACACACCGTGAAGCAAGTTATTGAGAAATACGATGAATATAACAAGACTCTATACATGGCTTTCATTGACTACACCAAAGCCTTCGACAGTATCAGCCATGAGGCTATATGGGAAAGTCTAGAAAAACAGGGTATACACACAACATACATTAAAACAATCAAAACCATATACTGTAACAGCAAAGCAAAAATACAACTTGAAACATTAGGCAATGCCTTTGAAATAAAAAGAGGAGTCCGACAGGGAGATCCTCTGTCTCCCAAATTATTCTCTGCAGTGCTTGAAAACATTTTCCGAAAACTTGATTGGGATCAATTTGGTCTTAACATAAATGGAAGAAAACTTAACCACCTCAGGTTTGCAGATGATATTGTCTTATTTGAAGAAAACCCAGAAACTTTACGGAAAATGATACAAGATCTAAACAAAGAAAGCGAAAAAATAGGACTGACAATGAATATAGACAAAACAAAACTACTGACAAACTCTGTAAACACGGAAATTAAGATCAACAACAAGCCACTTGAGTGTGTAGACGAGTACACTTACCTAGGCCAGCTCATTTCTCATAAAGACCAAACAACTAAGGAAATAAATAGACGAATAGCCAATGGATGGAAAAGGTACTGGTCATTGAAAGAGGTTATGAAGTCTACACATCTAACTATTGGGGTAAACGGAAAGTGTTCAATACATGTATACTTCCTTGCATCACATATGGTTGCGAAACGTGGTCACTCACCAAACACCACAGAGAAATGCTCGAACATTGCCAAAGATCCATGGAAAGAAGTCTGATAGGTATCAAAAAACAGGATAGAGTACGAAGTATACATATAAGAGAAAAAACTAAAGTTGTTGACGTGCTCTCCAAAATAGACCAACAGAAATGGAGATGGACAGGTCACATGATAAGATGTACCCAAGATAAATGGAACAAAATTATCACAGATTGGTACCCTAGAGATGGCAAACGGAGCAAAGGAAGGCAACAAAAAAGATGGGAAGACGAGTTAAAACTGACAGCCGGTCCTAACTGGAGAAGAGTTGCTCGAGACAGGAAACAATGGAAGATGTTAGAGGAGGCCTTTGCCAAGAGGCACACTGAACTAAGAGATATCCTATAAATACAGAAATAAACTCAAAAATCACAACTCTTAGTTCAGAATAAAGGGCTTATTGATTGATTGATTGAATCATTACATATTTGTCGCTGACATGATGGCCGTTGGGGCCGAAAGGCTTTAGAATGGAGTCCACGTACAGCTAAGCGTAGTGTAGGCTGACCTCATGCCCGCTGGACCGACGACCTGAAGGACGTGGGTGGGGGCTGGATGAGGAGGACCGACATGAGTGGCGAAATTTGGAAAAGGCCTATGTCCAGCAGTGGACGAACACGGGCAGATGGATAGATGGATTATTCATTGGCTCTGCTGGCCGTTGACTCGACGAAAGCGTGCAGAAAATCCCTCATCTCATTAAGAGCGACTACAGCCTCGCGCATCTCCTTAGCCCCCTCGGTCTCAGCTCGCACACACTCCTCCAGCCTGAACAGCCGGCTACTGATGTTGCTCGAGGAAGCAGTTGCGAGCGCTGACATGCGAGCAAGGAGCGTGCGTGGTGGACACCACTGACGGCCTCTGCCCCGTGCATCTGTTGAACATAAAACAGCAATATCACTTGGAGCTTTATTTTAAAACTTATTAAGCTACATTCATCAATGCTCTAGGTTTCTTAAAAAACAATTCTAAATGAGTCAGTAGGTCTTGCATAACAAGTCTAAGATCCACTTGCACCAAGCAAACTTAACTCGGGCTAACTAACTTTGTATGCTTTGTCCTTAACAGTATAATTTGATGTGAAAAGGACAAAACAAAAAGTTTGTTAACCCGAGTTAAGTTTGCTTGGTGCAAGTGGACCTAAGTTTCTTATTTCACAAATGGATGTTAGTTCCAGACTGAAATAATAAATTAAACAATGTGATTAAATTGCAAGCACCATTTAGTTTCAATATCATTATAGGTATGAAAGTCTTGAACATTACTATTTACTATATTGTTTAAAACGATCCTTACCTCAGGGAAAGCAGGCACTCTGGCATTTGAGACCGCTTTGCCAAAGGCTGGTCCCATTATATCTAGTACCCGCTTCTCATTGGTGGTCCAACCACCACCCGTCCCACCAGCATGTCGGCGGCCTTCAGACACCACCTTTATGGTGGTGTTTTTTTTCGGTTTTAATTTACCCCTTCAGGGAAAGGCTATAGTGCTAAGCCATACCGCCTTGTCTTTTGTGTTCTTTTCTGTGTACTTGTCTTCATAAATGATACAATCTGAAGAATTGTTTTTTATCTCTTGAAGGCCACATGGCCAAGTCTTCAATTTGTTGCTTTTCTATAGCATTATTATAATATCTTCTTTTTAGCTATTCGCTAACTCTTGCCATAGGCGGCTAGCCTTGACCCGACCATCCAAGTCCCGCAGGCGTTCCTTGGCCAACTGAGGTTGCTGCTCAAGGAAACTGAACATCAGGTCCAACTGTGCAGCAGTCGTTCTAAAACCAATTATAGATTATGAGAGATATAAGCAGTGGAAACTTACATCAATGTTAATGCTTGGGTTAGTGCTGGGGGCTATGAAATTCTGTTGATACAGTAGATATCTAATTGGATCGCAAGAGGAAGCATTGTCAGAGATTATAAAGTATTACTTGGTGCAGTGGGGTGTGGATGGTCTTCGTTCCAGATTAAATTGTTTATCATGTGACCCATTAAAGGAAGTTCATTTCATTGGAAAGATTATAAAAGCACTTACTTATTTATTTTAGGAAAAACTTTTATCACGCTGCGTTGTTTTGGTACTTCTTATAGGTACAGACTTCAGTTGACATTTGGTAACATTCCCAAACACTCATATGATAATAAAAAATATGACAGCGGAGATAACGTATCACAATCAATCAAGTGTGAAAAGGATAGCATGATATAAATGACGAAATGTCAAGTTGTCGGAACGTTTTTTTTTACACATTACGATTAATACCGGTTATTGTTAGAGCAAAAAAAAAACCATCGACAATGATTTCTTTAAATCATTCGGTCACGATCGAACTTTGTACGATACGTTAGTTTAATATCGACTACGAACGGCAAGCAGGTGGCCCGCGGAAAACTCACTCACCAATATTGCCAACCATATTCGAAGCAAAATCTTTTTAGTCTTGATAAATCCGTGTAATGGCTAATTTTCAGATAAAATCTATATAAAGTCGGCTTACATACTCCCAATATTAGGCTAGAGAATGACTTAAAAGAAGCTGAAAACCATACTGAAGCGCTTAATTCCTATTACAAGGTCACCCCAAAAAATTTGACCTCGAAATTATTTACCCTTCATTACTACTTGACACAGACTGACACTCGAAGAGAAGAAAGTTTCATATCTAAGACAGAAAGCAAGAGGATCCATCCATCCATCCATCAGCCTGTTCATCCATCAGCCTGTTCATCTATTGCTGGACATAGGCCTTTCCAAGATTTCGCCACTCTTGGCGGTCCTCCTGGAAGAAATGCCCATACTCACACACTCTGGGCAGGCGGGTTGGAAGGTAATTTATTCCAGCGTGCAGCTTTCTATACCTAGAGGTATATTGAAGTGCTATCCAATCTAGTTATAAACTTGCTCACTTTTTAGTCTGATTTGTTAGCGGGGAAGAGGTATATTTGGATTGCACCAGTCTAAAATAGAGTAAAGTTAGTACGAAATAAATATAAAACGTATCAATATATATTTCCCATCACTTTCAAACATCCAAGAAATAAATGCATAGTCCTCCCTTTCATACACCTAGTAATAACCTAATAATCTTCTGAGCAGGGCTGCCAGACATGAATCGTCAGATTACCCGCAACGAGTCACAAAAATACCCGCTTTTACCCGCCTTCAAACACAAAATACCGCAAAGAGGGTATTTTTTTTACCATAAAATAGAACCAATTTTTTGTACCTAATCGACACATATAATTTTGAAACTTAATTAAATATTTAATAGTTTTGACTAACCTAATTAGTCTACTTAGCTTACTAGTATCTTATTTACTTACCACAGTGTTGTTTTTAGCATTCAGCATTAGGTTGAAATGTAACAATCACTTTTTTTCGTTCTTTTTAGCCACTTTTCATCATTTTTATTATTTAAAATCGAACAAAACACTCACTCGCCAAGGTGATTAGCTAAACCTATATAACAGACGTTTGTTTGATAGACTTTCTACTAATCAATCAGAGCAATGGATTTTAGCAGTACGACGCGTAATGGAGAAAAATAAAATGACCAATAGCTACAGACCTTCAATCAGTGTTGCCGGTAGTCAAACTAGAAAAAGTCCGAAACCGGATCAGAAATTACCCGAATTACCCGTTTTGTGAATGTAATTTTTTTTTTTCAAGAAAAGAAATTAAATATTACATACCTTGTTTTTATTTTAACATTTCCCATACCTCTTTAAGAATTACCAGGAATGTGTTTGTTTTAAAAGTGTTTTTAATTCATAAGGTGAAAAAAAATTTACAGTTAAAGATATTTTATGTAGAGTTTAATATCTTAAGTCGTTGTTACCAAATAAAATAATTATCAAAGAATTTTCTACATTCATATTCAGACCATTTTGGTGAAAAATAACAAATAAAAAGAATAATTTATCAACAATGAACTCATAATAAAAAAAAGTTGATTTTAAAGGTTCCTTTTCCTCAAAATTTTCACGTTTATAGTAATTATAACTTGTCAAAGCAAGCCACAAAACAAAATGGAACAAACAGCAAAATAATCGTGCTTTCTACTGATGATTTGTGTGTGCATCTCTTTTGCACGTCGTTTTAGTGCGAATTAGCCTCACATAAATCATGATTCTCACATTGTGTGACAAATAGCAGAGAAAGATATGATGTGTTCAATTATGCGCTGTAGCTGCGTCAAGATGATTTAATAAAAAATATATTTCATGTTTTTTTTATTGACGGTACAGGTTTTTTTACCCGGCAGTCATGGTTACCTGCAAAAAACCCGCTTTGGGCCTAAATTACCTGAAATCGAGTAAAAATAACCGCACCGGCAACGCTGCTTTGATGTGATGTTCAAATAAAATCTTCTTCCTTGCCCTATCTAATGAGAGTCTGTCTGGGGGCTTCTCTTTTGCACGTTTTGCCTCATCGGACTTGGGTTTCTTAGTCTGAGATCGGATTCAACGTCGACTCAACACACACGCACACACACCCTCACACAAAATAGGGATAAGATTCATTCCGTTTTGCACATTCATGTATGATGTGACTCAAAATTATTTCGTTTTGGGCATCAACTGAGTCAATACGATTTAATAGGAGAAAAAATATTTCATCGCAAAATTACCCGAAATTACCCGGCAGTCATGATTACCCGCAAGATACCCGCTCAATGCCTAAATTACCTGAAATCGGGTAAAAATACCCGTACCGGCAACGCTGCCTTCAATACATTCAATGCCTGCGGTAATAGCGTATTCATTTAGGAGGTGAATCCCTCACTATAGACACCATAAATTGTTTCATATTCTAGAAATACCGGCATTGACTTAATTTCCAAACAGCCAACATTTTTTTGAATTAAAATTTTCTGCAATACAAAATACCCGCTTTTACCCTCAAGACAACATATACCCACCAAATTATCCGCCTTCTCAATTTATCGTCAAATTACCCGCCAATAGGCAGCGCTGCTTCTGAGGCCAAAGAAATAACTACAAATATTTGGGATTCCCTCACCAAAAACAGACTTCTGTGAAGTGTTACAATTGTTAATGTTACAATGCATGAAAATGTTCGCTCAAACTATTTTTCTGACCATTACCTACATCATTTAAAGCTGTAACCAGGCAAAATTAAAAACATTGTATAGAGAACTAGACTGTGCCCTATGATTCGAAAAACGAGCCGAGCGAGAAGGGCGCAAGTACTCGTTCGTGCCCTTCTAACACGTTTAGATATCAAAAACACTATGTAGGTATCATGGATGAACAATGGTGTAACTAACCTCAGTGTAACTAACTAGTTTCCCGTTAGCAGTTGCCACAAGCAAAATTTAATTGTTTGTCGCTTGACACGCGTTCTACGAGTCTGGACAAGATTCATGGTGCATCTTTTGATTTATTATTTACGGAATATGATTAAAATTATAATGATTTAACGGCCCGCGGTCCGATACTTTGACAAGGTTGCATACGTCATGTCCTCGGGGTATCTCCATGAACTGAATGCATAGCGTGTCAAAATATAAGATATTTATTTTTAAACATTATTCATTGTAAGTTCCGTTAATTATATATAATTATGATTTTAAAAAAGCACTTAAGTTTTATAATTTATAAATGAAATAATAATTGTGGCCAATATTGTATATTTCAGACTCAGGAGCTATGTCAAAAAACTTAGGGGAAAAACCAAACGAAACTTGATTAGAGAAAAACTTATGCCGTAATTAAGAAGATCCTGAAAATACGAGTATGCTATACTGCAAGAAAGGGATATAAAAGGGTATCAAGGAATAAAAAGTAAAAAACAAATAAAAAGTATTAATGACATGACGCCCAGAGGAAAACGCGAACAAAAAAACGATGGAGGCTGAATAAGAGAAATTAACGAGAAAAGAAAAAAGCAAGGTCCAACCGAACCTGGATTTTCAGTCTGGGCCGAGAACGAGACCGAGACCGAGAAATAAATGTATTCTCGGCCGAGACCGAGACTTAGAGATAAGTATATTTAAAAAACTAAGATAAAAGTGTCATCAGTAACTTTTACGACATAAAATATTTTTATACCGTACTTGAAATAAAACTCGTGATCGAAAAATTATACTATGAAATGTTTCTAATATCTAAAAAATATCTAATAATAATCTAATTTCTCACCCGCTATATTTTTCCTGTAATCTTTACGTAATCCCAAATTACCATGATCTTTTTCGTATTTTTGATTTCTCGAAATCGTTGTCAGTAAATATAGTAGAAGTATATAGGTATGTTTTTATAATCAGCTCTAATCTACAATTTGATACCCCTATTTTATTTTTATAAAATATTTTCTTTATTTATTTTACATTTTTTTATTATTCTCATTTGTTATAAAAAAATTAATAGCTATATTTTTCCTGTAATTGGCCAGTTATCTTATGACCAGCGGGTCTACCACGTAATTCTGATTGTCATGGGTTTGAACATCATTTTGAACTTCATTACCATTACCAGAGTCTGAATCGGACCTATTTTGTAAAAATTGCAATGACAATGAACATCATGAACGAATGAAAATCTGCGTTTTGTTTATTCAATTTAGTTATGGGTTGATGCGTTTTCGAAGTTATTATAAACCAAGTTATTCGTAGATATGAGCACCTATTTAATTAGTCTGATCCTCTTTTCGTATTGAAAAGAAGTTTTACAATGTTTCTTATTGTTTTATTTTCAAATGTATCACTTAACGTAATAAACGCAAATGAGAAATGAATAACCAAAGTAACCAAACGCACATGACTAAAATAACCTCCCTCGAAAAGTTTCGTTTTCATTTATATTTCACATTCACATTTCAAGTTTGTAAATAAAAGTAAGTAAGTATACCTACCTACTGTTGTGTTTTTCTTCTATTTAATTTCAAATTTATGGGAAAATCAATATCTCATAAGGCAATGCCAATTTTTCTTTACTTTTTACCAAAATCTGTAGAAGTTTTGGAAAATCAACAGTGTAACATAATACAGTGCCTGCGGAAGATTTGAGGAGGAAATACCCCTGGGACATTAGAATACCAAAAGCTTCATGCAATGGGAATTGGATGGAATAGCTCCAAGTGGAGAGCCAACCATCCGCCTGACTGAGCCCAGCAGGCGTCCGAACTCAACATCATCAATACAGTGCCTGTTTCTCTTTTTGTTTTACTTAAAACAATCAAATATTATGTTTCAGAATGCCAGCATACAGACAGAGACAAGACATTTTCATGGAGAACTTCGACTTGGCTGTAGAGAAGGTGGTGAACAACATTGCAGCACTATTAGCGAAGCAACATGTACAGTCTCAGTGGAAATGTATTGTGATTGTGAATGAAGTTGGACTTGGCTGTCGAGAAGATGGTCAACAATATTGGTACAATGTTAACCGGGCAATGTGTTAAGTCACAGTGGAAATGTATTGTGATTTTGAATGCAGTGTTGTTAATGAGGTAATTTAGCAATTACTTTAGTTAATTGTTAAAATAGATGGTAAAAATCTAATATGTAAGACTTGAGGTTTCAGTAGGTACTTACTAAAAATAAGTGTGTTAATACATAAATTATAACCAGTGCAAAAGTAGTGTTTTATTTCTGAAATTCCATGTAGGTTCAAAATGATGTTATTCTGAGAAAAGTATCTAAGTTTGACAAGATTATAAAAGAATTAAAATCTAATAGTATGGAAAAAAACATTTAGTTGTTTGGTCTAAATATAAAGGGTATGAATGAAAGTAGAATGACAAATGAAAAGAATGGTAAGGGAAGTGGAAGATATAACTCTTACTTGGTTGTCCTAGAAGAACATTATGTGAGAGGTATGCCAGGGCCGCATTCATAAATTAACACAACACAGGTTCTAATGCCATCTGTCACATGCTTTGAAAATGGTATACTCTATCCTGCCGTCAGTGTCGGAGCCTGACGAAAGTTTTAATCAGTGAACGTAGGTCTGAGTCATATCAGATGGAAATCTGCAGTCTCCGCCTATACCTTCGGGAGACAGGCATAAGTATTATAGGTACATAAGTTTTTTTTTTTTTTTTTGTTACGCGATACCAATAATTGTGTTCAAACGTCAAATATGTATGAAAATCATTCACTCAATTGACATGGGCTTGAAGACCATCACAATTATTTTACGCGGTACGACGAAGCTCAATAATGGGCTTCAACTGTCAAAACGAAGCCCATTACCATGATCATCGAATTACGTGGTAGACCCGCAGGCTGGGATAGGATAATCGGATCGATATATACCTAAAGTTGAAAAAATCCTTGAAAATGTTTGTAGGTGTGGAGTCGGCTTCTTAAAATATAATTTATTGTGATAGTAAAAATTACGAAATTGCTTAAAACGTTATGATGATGTACCTAATACTTAACAGATGTTACCGTAAATGTAGATATATTATTTGGGAATTGTATACAAGTCCTAGGAAATTTATTAAATGCCAAGCTGATTTAGGCAGAGATAATTAGTTTTCGGTTTTCTGTTTAGACTTTTGCTCTATTTGGCCTAGATCAGCTTGGCATTTTATAAATTTCCCAGTAATTGTATTCAATTCCTGAATATATTTATTTATTATTTACAATTCCGGTAACATGTCATTAAACATATTAAATTATCGTAACGTTTCAAGCAATTCCATAATTCCGGGAATTTAACTATCAAAATAATATTATAAGAAGCCAACTCCACACCTACAAACTTTCTCAGTTTTTCCAACTTTAGGTATAAATCGATCCGAATATCCTATCCCTAGTTATGACCTATAATCGTCATTTTTTTTTTCATATCTTTCGGTCCACTAGTTTCGGAAATAAGGAGAGGGGGACATGCATTTTTCGTGGTCTTTTAAAGAATTCTCGGAATCGGTGCCACTAAGTATATCAAAAGTATATACTTTTACAATCAGATCTTTAATATCTACAATTTTATACCCATATTGTATTTATTTTTCTCACTTTTGTATTAAAAATATTTTGAACAATTTACCATATTAGGTAGGCAAATGAATGCTATTTTTATGGAAAATGGAAATCCATAATTTAATGTGTTCTTATTCACTCGTTCTAAAAGGACGTAAGTTGCATCTGAGGATTTCAAAAGTCGATGTTCATTGCCAATGGATTATTTAAAAAAAACCTTGGCATGTTTATGTCTGCTGTCACATGGCATGTAAGTTTTTTTTTTAAACAAACTGAACTTCAAAGCAAAGGAAATTGTTTTTAAAATCCTGTGTTTACCATATTTTTAGTTTTTTTTAATGTCTCTTTATTTAATCACGATTTAATTCTGAACAAAATATATGATGCTCAGAAAGCCCATATCTCGAAATGGTTTTCAGTTTTGCACCAATTATTCATTTTTAATTTTGTCGATTTTCAATGGTTTTGACCATGTTTTGACTCTCTTTTGGTTCGGACACTTTTGAGGACAGACCCGATGTCCAATTTAGTTTTGACAGTTTCAACACTGTTTTTTATTTTATAAAATCCGTCTTCTTGTGCCATCAGAGGGCCTCGCAAAATGTACCTTGAAGAGAGTTGCTATGCTTGCCCAATGCAAAAATTTTGATATTTTGTTATGAAGATACCCTAACTATTGTTATAACTTTTTATGGTATAGTGATATAAAAGTTTTTGTTTAGTTTAAGTTAAGTTACGTAAGGCCACAAATGAAATGAAAAAGGTTCATATAATTAATTTATTGTAATTTCAAAATCAAAATCAAAATATTTATTTTTGCAAAATAGATACTTAAAGTATACTTTCTACAAGTCAAAGTTAATTATAACAATATAATATATCTTTAGAATATAAAAATACGGGAAATAAAAAATACCCCTGCATAAAAAAGAGGAATCTAGGAATAAAAATAAGATATATACATAATGCAATGAAGAAATAAGTTCATAAATAAAAAAGGGAAATACATACAAAAAATATTAAGGTTGGGCTACTAAAATGTAATAAAGTTATACAACTGCATAAAATAAAGAAATATAGGAAAAAAAATATTATATATACATAATGCCTAACCATCCGCACCATTCGATTAGTATTGCTAAGAAGAAGGGCAAGAAACTTAGCAAACATTCCTTTTTTTTTCAAAATAAAACATATGATACAAAATCATATACATACCTACTCAAGTAAAGGCATAAAAAAATATAAGACTGCAGGAATTAGTCACGAGAAAAAAATATATCTTAGTCAACCCGTCTCATATTGTCTATTACCTTTAACAAAGTAAGTTTACATATTAATTAATTTTAAGCCTTTAGAGGAATCATACAGTATTAAAATATGCTAATTATGAATTACAATTTTGAATAAGATTATTATTATTTATTACACCATGCTTCATTATCGTCCAAATAATCATTGATTTTATAATAAGCTTTCTTTCTTAGTCCCTGCTTAATATATAGTTTAAACTTATTTTCAGGCAAACTAAGGACCTCCTCTGGAAGCTTATTGTAAAATCTTATACCATGTCCTACAAAAGAGGTACCTATTTTGGCAAGTCTTAATTTTGGAAAAGCTAGTTTATGTTTGTTTCTGGTTTCAACAGAGTGGTGCACACCAAGCCTCGGGAAATTATCAATATTTTTTCTGACATATCTAATAACTTGATAAATAAATTCACATGCGACCGTAAATATATTAATTTCTTTAAACTTTTCTCTTAATTAATCTCGGTGCTTCATGTTATAAATAGACATTTTTGTATGTTGTTAATTACTTATGTCTAAAGTTCTATTATTCTTATGTTATATTATTAGCTTTAAGAGGCGTGTAAGCCTACGAAGTAACTTCTAAATTAGTTTAAGTACCTACTTGACAGTGTCTTGTTGTGTGCCACTTTTTACATTGGGTATTTAATAAAGAATTCTGAAAATCCAAAATCACCTTGCCCACATCAAAAGATCTTGCCCCGCCACTGTACTCAGACGCGCACATTTTCAGATATGTTTATCTGTTTCGTTGTACATACGATGGACGTTTTGCGCTTGGTTCCGCCGCAAATGGGGATATTTAGTATGCAAAGATGGCCAAAACCCTAATGTGAGTTTTTTCGACTTCTACACATTGGTACTTCTCATAATAATACTATTTTGGAAACTTCTCTCATGCAAGGACTTCAAATTTAAATAAATATCATTTTACTACCTATGTCGCCTTAAGGAAAAAGGTAAATTAAAAATCTATATAATCTATTGGTTAAAATCTTAACCATTGATATAATAACAAAAGGTAGATACGTTAACGTTCTGTTATCGTCAACTGAAAAATGTAC
This sequence comes from Ypsolopha scabrella, assembly GCA_910592155.1. Taxonomy (NCBI): domain Eukaryota; kingdom Metazoa; phylum Arthropoda; class Insecta; order Lepidoptera; family Ypsolophidae; genus Ypsolopha; species Ypsolopha scabrella. Next base: position 21,610,351 of record OU342977.1, read on the forward strand.
CTCTTTTTTTGACAAGCGCCAGCGAACGACGGAGATAGAGCGACAAGCTTCGACAGTGGCGCAAGGCAGACAGGCTACATAAAACAGGTCTATTGGACCTATATAGGGTGAAATTTAATCAACCGACCAAATTCATACTAGAGACTCGGTTGGTGATCAAGAACTAGGTTCAGTAATCCTTTTGGCCAATTTCGAAAAATAATTTTTTTTGCTCCCCTACTGGTTGGACTAGTTTAAGTACAATTCCTAGTGCAGGTTCTACGGGAAAAAAAAATTTTTGTTCGAATTTCGCATCGCTGTACCGCATCTTACTTTTGTTTTATCTAAGATCTTAACAGAAGCTTAACAGCCAAATTCATACTGAAGATTCGGTAAGTGCTCAGTGTCAAGGTTAGATGACCCTTTTTGTGAAATTCGTAAATTATTCTTTTCGTGTTCCCCACAAACGCGAGCCCGGCCCTCAACATTTTATTTTGCGATATTAATAAAATATGTTCTCGATCTGTGATACTAATCACTTAGGTACCAAACCTACATATGAATTATATTGAAGTTTAGTATGTATGAATCAGTATGAATTTGGCTGTAAAAATAAATAATTATTAAGGAAAAATGGTAAGAAGGGCTCAAGCACAAGAGATGAAAAATTAGAAACGATGACTGAAATTATAGGATTTAAAAGATAATATTCAAGGCAATATGACATAGTTCAGGATAAAATGGCTTAAATACCATATCGTTCGCGACATCGCAACATTCCACGTAAGACAAAAATGTAAGAATGTCGCTTGAGTTCTTTGCCTTTCCACCATCTATATTTTACCAAAATGTATGGAACAGCCTTGTTGTTTGTTCAAGACGACTGTCAAAATGTAAAATTTGACATTTTACAACGTCGAAGACACAAGAAACTGCTTAAACATACCTTGGTCCTAATTCTTATTCTTCATGCCTTTAGTTTTTACAGAATATATCATTTACGTCTAACAACAAAAACATAAAAACAAAAACCGTTTCTCATCAAATACGCAATAAAATGCAGAAGTACATATTCAGCTATGGTTTATAAAATTTTCGTTTGATATTTGAATCTTTTTTCTATAATTCGTTTTACAGGGAAATATCTAGAAAATATTTGAATATTTTCCCCGACCGAGGATCGAACCTGGGTCTCAAGATTGACAGGCCAGCTTTCTACTGCCTGAGCTACCGCCGTGGTTTTTCTAACTTACTAAGTCCCTAAATCGGCAAAACAGGGTTGGCATTCTCTCTATAGATGATAGACAATAATTAAATAATTAAATCTGTTGGACAAAAAGCTAAATTCAATGCAGGAAAACATAATAGCAAAAATAGCCGCATCAATAGAAGATAAATTCGCTGAATCTATCAAAAAGTTGGAAGAAAACTTCTTACAAAAATTCATTAAATTGGAATCTACTCAAACTAATACGTTGTCTCGTGTTAGTAAAATGGAGAAACAAATACAAAATATGCAAGAAAAAAGAGATAAGTTAGACTATGAGCTACAACAAATTTCAGGTAAAATCACAAACCACCCAACTTCGACTCAAGTAAAAAATTGTCAGTGCGACAACAGCAAAAAATTTGTTCTGTTTGGGCTGAACGAGGTGCAGTACGAAGAGGAGTATATATTGATGGATCAAATAGAAAATATATTCAGAGATCTATATAATATTGACATCTCGGGACATATTGAATTTATAAATCGCATAGGAAAGAGAGGATCATATCGCCGACCTATAATGGTGGAATTAATAAGTAAAAAAACGGCAAAATACATACTGGACAACGCTTCTTACTTGAAGAATACTGGTTTATATGTCTCTGAGTACCTGGATGAAGCTGGAAGAAATAAAAGAAGATTAATGCAGGATATGATGAAAAATGCAAGAAAAAATGGAAAGCATGCAGTTATCAAAAACAATAAGCTTATAATAAACAGAATTGAACAAAATATCGAAGATACTAAAATAAACGACTCTCAAAATCCAGCAAATAGCACAAACAATACATTTCGTAACTAAAAAAGAATTTAATATATTATTTCAAAATTTTCAAAGCCTATTTAATAAACAAGAAAGTCTCGAAACCTTCCTTGAACAAAACCCAACATATCAAATACTCTGCATTTCTGAAACTTGGCTATCTCCTGGAAAGCAAGACCTCATAGACTTCACTGGATACAAAGTAGCGGCATCATTCAGCAGAACAACTCGAAGAGGCGGCGGAGTGTGCATCCTTGCAAACAAAAACATACACCTAACAGAAATTAAAGAGATATCTAACTTATCGGTTGAATATGTTGTAGAAGTGTGTGCTGTAGAACTAGTTGAAGAAAATATTCTTTTAATTGTTATGTACTGGAATGGAAAAAAAGAGACAGTGTTTTATAACCAACTTGAAAAAATTCTCAACCTTATTAATCTCAAATACTTAAAGTCAAATATAATCATAGGAGGTGACTTCAATACAAATGTGCTGAAAAATAATGTTAAGACAAATAAATTTATAGAGCTTATGTTGGAATATAAATTAAGTCAATATATCAAAGAATCTACACATATTACACCAACCTCATCTACTTGCTTAGATCTGATATTTACAAATATGGATAGAAATAAATTTTACACGTCTGTAGAAGAGTTAGGGTTTTCTTATCATAAGGGCACCGTTATACACCTTAATATACCACCCCAAAAAAATAAAACTAACTGGCACACCCATAGGAGATTATATAATGACGTTAATATACAAAAATTCAAAACAGAATTACAAAACGTTGAATGGCAAACAGTAATTTCACCAAATAACTCAGTTAATGAAAACTACGGGAATTTTAATGATATACTACAGCAAATATTAAATAAATGCATGCCTAAACGAAAAATAAAAATTAAAGCAAAAAATAAGAAATACTGGCTAACCACTGGAATAAAACAATCTTGTCACCATAAAAGAATGCTCAAAATAATATCTCAAAAAACAAGGAATAAAATACTTAAAAAACATTATAAAAGCTACGCAAAAATACTAAAAAAGACAATAATCACTGCCAAGAAGCTCAACTATAAATACAGAATGAGTAAATCTAATAATAAAATGAAAACTGTATGGAATATAATAAATGAACGTACAAATAAAAAAAAAGAAAAGCAAAAAAGCAATATAACATTATTGATAAATAATACCCCCATTTCAAAACCTGACATCATAGCAAACACTTTCAATAACTATTTTACATCAATAGGTCACCGAACAACAAGTTCAGGGACTCACTACCCACCAGTACTCTCCTCCACCGACAATACAATGTTTTTGCGCCCTGTGAACTATCAAGAAGTCAATAAACTAATTAGAAATCTAAAAAATAAAACCAGTCATGGTATTGACGAATTCCCTCCAAGTCTTATTAGACAGTGCTCTGATGAACTATCTCTACCCTTATGTATTTTAATTAATCAATCTTTTGATGAAGGCACATTTCCAGACTTACTTAAGATTGCAATTATAAAACCTATTTATAAAAAAGGAGAAAAAACAGACCCAGATAACTATAGGCCGATTTCACAATTGCCTACGTTATCCAAAATATTCGAAAAAGCTATGTGCAATCGAGTATACAATTTTTGTGAAAAATATAACATCTTCCATGACAGCCAAAACGGATTTCGAAAAAAAAGGTCTACGATCCTGGCAGTGTACAAATATATTCAAGAGGTTCTCAATACTATAAATGAGAAAAAATATGGAGTTGGAGTATTATTAGATATGACAAAAGCCTATGATAAAGTACAACACAAATTCTTACTGAATAAACTTTATTCCATAGGAATACGTGGAAATTGCTACAAATGGTTCAGTTCATACTTAGAAAATAGACAGCAAATAGTAGAAATAGAATCTTATAACAATACTACAAATGAAATAACAAACGTACGATCAGAATATGAAACAATAAATGCCTCTATTCCCCAAGGAAGTGTTATTGGATGCTTGCTATTTATACTATATATTAATGATTTGCCAAAAACTATCAACAAAACGTGTGTTCTGTTTGCAGATGATATGTCGGTGTTAATGGCATGTGATAACAATATCAACATGGATCAAAACCTGAACTCATTATTCTATAATATAAACGATTGGATGAATAAACATAATCTAGAGATAAATTTTAATAAAACAAAAATAATAACTTTTCACCCGCACCAAAAAACCCCCCTTAAAATAGATTTTTCATTTAACTCCATTAAATTGGAAACAGTAAATAATTTTACCTTACTTGGCTTAGAAATAGATACACACATAAACTGGAAACCACACATTCAAAAAATTAGGAATAAAATAGCCAGATTTATATACGCTCTTATGGAAATAAAAAAATCCACCGACTTACAATCTGCTCTTACAACTTACTACGCATACGCTTACTCGTGGTTCACCTACGGAATAATCATGTGGGGAAATAGTACAGACGCGCCATCTCTCTTTATAAAGCAAAAAAAACTCATTCGCATACTAGTTAACATTAAGGATACAGATAGCTGCAAACCACATTTTACTAATCTTAAAATTTTGACCCTGCCCTGTATATATATCTTAGAGGTATGTAAATTTGTTAAAAACCACCCAAATTTTTACACAACACGGCATGACATACCTATAAACTATTCATTGCGACATAAAAACAGATTGATGTTACCTACCTCCAACCTCACCAGCCATTCCACTAGTCCGTTTGTTATGTCAATTAAAATTTATAATAAATTACCGACCTGTTTAAAATCCGAAACAAACTATTTAAAATTTGTAAAAGAGCTGAAACAATTCCTTATCAAGAAATGCTACTATAGCATTACTGAATACCAGAATGATAAACTTTGACTGAGCTTCAGTATTAAATAATTTAATTTTATTATTATTAAGCTAGGTACCTAGGGTTAATTTACACCCCAAGATTGTGTAATATAAACCTAAGTTTAGAATGTTGTTTAGTAGTGATAGGTACAACTAATGTTATTACACCTAAGGCCTAGTTGGTATTTTATATAGATATTAAGTTAATTAAGAATGTATATGTAATTTTAAGCTATGTTGCTGTACCCAAACAGGGTGTCATTGTACTACCAACATCTGTGTATATGGCAAATGCAATAAAGAACTTGAACTTGAACTTGAACTTAAAATTTCTAACCAAAATAAATAGGTACCACCTCATACTCTATAACACGATTAACCAACCAAATTCAAATGACTACATAAAAGCGGCCGCACGTACATTATACCAACCTTGTTTTTGTAGAACAACATTTCGTTTTTCGAAACAGTTCTCGCATCAAAGTGTTATTTATAATTTATTGTTTTTAAATACATAAGGTACGATTAAAATCAGTTAACGATTCGGCCAACCTCGGTAATTGTCGTGAATCCCTCATCTCTCACATAGAGTTATCAATTTACAGATATGACCTTTAATTATATTACTCGTTGTCTTATTGAATACAATACAAGAACGATATTAGCAATAAAACCTCCATTGTAGCTCAAAACTAACACAACCTTTATAATGAAATAAGAAAAATAATTGACTATTTTGACAGTATGACTTCTTAGTGTCAATAAAAACAGTATGACTATGACGTATATGATACATTTATGTTTGTGAACGCTGATTTCATTCGTGAAAATATTCGATTCTATCAAATTTTATCAAAATTAACTTACAATAGTTATGTATCATGGCTTCAACAAATTTAAAGCGTGGTAAAAAAATTGTTGCTCAATCTCGCGAAATTGTAAATAATGTACTTATATAACTATTTTAGAAAAGAAGCTTATTTATTTAAAAAAGAAGAAAGTAAATATCATATTTTTTTTATATATATATTGTATACAAGTATAGCTTCAGTAAATAATGAATGTTCAAATTCATGTCGCTTCTGCATAATAAATTTCTTGGGTCTAATGTCATCTTGGCAGGTGCTATACATTGCGTTTATGATACTTCAAATTGAATGCTACCTAAACGAACTCGCGGTAATGTATTTCGTGTCATTTCCGTCTCGGGATTTAGGCGATGATATCCGAGAAAAGCCGAATCGTTAACTGATTTTAATCGTATTGTACGCACACCTGTGTACGCTATATTATATTGAGTATTTGCAAATCTTTTAGTCAACTGTAGTACAGCAATCCAAAAATAACTATCTCATATTTGATGATAAATTGTATTTTGATTGCTGAAATTTATTGTTGAAATACAAAGATGATACGGTATAGAACTAAAAGAAAAATACCATTATTATAACTATAAGTCTATTAAGTAACTTTATAAAATCAGATAAATTGCGTAGGGTGGAAATAAAAACTGAAAACATAAATATGCCCTGTGTTTTTAAGTACCTACATAGAGTTGCCAAAATGCTGCCATTGTTTGAATAGTGGTGGTGTTTGCTATCTAGCTAATGCGTTCGATAGATATACGTACAGTCATCATGGAAGTAGAAAAGGCGGAAGGAATTTCGATAACCAAAACTGAAGCACCCATAGTAAGCCTACTCGCGTGTACGTTATTCCCATCACAGTAAGCCTTTTTTCTATAGTAAGTCCACTCATACATAATATTTTTAAAATCTACTATAAGACTTTCTAAACTTTATGTTTGTAATAAGCTCGACTCGACTTACTCTCTAATAATATTTACATAAAAGTAAATTAATTGTTAGTTAAACCATTTGTACGCATATGTACATACCAATCAAAATTGAATTATAGAGCTACCAATTTAAGAAGGTTGGCACCATGTATGGTACGGCCGCTTGTATGTAGCCATTCGAATTTTGTTGATTTGCTTTCCTGTTGTTTTTTCCTTATGTTTCAGTAGTTAGGAGGTTTTTCAGCTGAAATTTTAAGGGTAAATATTGTGATAAAGGTACTACTTATTAGTAGAATCAAATATAACGTCAATTAATAATAGGGGAGCGCGGGGTAATAAGAGCGGGTGGGTAATGGGAGCGATGGCGATTGGACGGAAATTATGCACATTCGGGTGACCTTAAGCATTCGGCCGTTTCCGTTAACCATCGAGAATGGTGGCCCTGACGCGCACGAGTCGCGGAGTCGTTAGTGCCATGCGTTGAGTCACAAGGGACGGTTGTGTGTTTTTCGCTTGGCGCTTATAAAAAACTGCCGATTGCCAGCGTCCAGGTAAGCATGAAGATGTATTCTTATTGTTTTATGTTTAATAATTTTACATACCTAGATTCGTATTCTTTCAATTGCCATTCGTTAAATTGTGATTAAAGTTCGAATAAGATGTTTGAGTTATTACTTTTCAAAATGGTGCTCAGCGGGTAATGGGAGCCAACGTGGCTCTCAATGCCCGACGTAGCTCCCATTACCCCTTTATAGTACAGTTATTTTTTGTTTTAGATGCCGCGTAAAAGAGATCGTACAAGAAGAAAAGATTCATTAGAAAATGCAATCACAACTCTCAGGAGAGGAAGCATTTCGGTCTACAAAGTATCCCATGAAACTGGCATACCTTACAGCACTTTAAAAGAGATACAATTTAGCGAAAGTTAATGATGATAGCTACAAAAACTCTCCTAAGCTGGGAAGACATACTGTATTCACTTCCGAGCAAGAAAAGATACTAGCTGACCATCTTCGGACTATGTCAAATAAATTTTATGGACTGACGAGAGAACAATTTCGTAAAGTATGTTAAATAGCTAAAAAACTAGGTATTGCAGCAAGGTTTAAGCATATCAATAAAACAGCTGTAAAAGTTTGGATTTGTGCTTTTTGTTTGGATACTTAAAGGATCTAGTTTTGTTTATCTTTAATAATTTGATCTTTGTTTTTTGGTTTTGTTTGAATAGTTGATTTTTTGATGTGTGTTACAAATAGTTATTTGTATTAACAACTAAGATTTGCTTTTTAAATATATTAAGCGTAATTTTTGGGAAGAAGTAAAAATTATGGCTCCCATTTTCTGCATGAGCGTTAAATGAGCTCTCATTACCCGCATGTAGGGGGTAATGGGAGCGATTGACTTTTTTTGTAAAATCGTTATAGTACCTTAATGCATGGCTTTAGTTGATTCTAATTGTGATGAAAAAATAGTTAAATAAACGAGGTTTAAGTTCCTAATTAAAAATTATTACAAAATAAACAAACATGGTTTCTATCAACATTATCCCTTAGTAGGCCCCAGTTCCCCCGCACTCCCCTAACTCATGTATTGAAGCGTTACATTAAAGAGTAACCAGATTTTAATAAAAATTAAATAACTCTGTAAGGAATTGAGATAGGAACATCTAATTTCACAAGGTCCTTAGAGTTGATAAAAGGTACAAACCACCATAATTGGTAAGTTTCTAGGTATTCTCATTGAAGCGCAAGGGCTGATTTTAGGATTTTTGAAAATAAATTATAAGTCTTCAGCAAATGTAATATGATTTAAATTATTAAGACAAATAACGATGTGGCTTCAAAATAAAACAAAATATCAATATTTAAATAGGCATATATTATAAAAATCAACATTAGGAAAATATGAACTAATACTATACCTAACCGTAATAAATCTAATCACCAATAGGCACAACAATTTTTCATGCTGCAATTTTTTTTTAAACCTTATTTGAATATATTTAAAGAAAACACGTTAAGCAAAAAACAAATACTATATGGAAAAGAAGAAACAGGTAAGACTTATCATGATTTCAACAACACATGTTCTTTTCTGGTTACGAGATTGCTTTTCATTTTTTTTATAGTTTTATTCCTTCGAATAATTATAGTAGTAAATAATTTTTATAGTAGGTATTTGGATCCAATCCTTTTTTAGATTGACTGTACTTTGTATGTGAGGCCGAGTTGACCCCCAATAAAATTGATTTAATCGAAAGGTGTCAACTCGGCCACGCAGCCGAGTTTTACGTGGCCGAGATGACACTGATGAAAAGCACTGATGCCTATATTACGGTTTTTACTATATTAGGCATCAGTAGCCATTTCATTAGTGCTGAGTAACATGACACTGAAAAGTAGGTACTGTTTTTGTGTTGTACTTATATTGTTTTTGTTAAAATTGATGGTAATAATAAATATTTTCATTTTCAATTATATTTACCTAAGTGTAGAAGATACGCGACATGGTGGGAGTGCAGACGAGTCATACATGTTAGTATGAAATGGCCCGCACTCCCGCCCTGTCGCGAAATATAGCTACCTAGTTTGTATTTAGCTACGACCACAGGAAAAAAACACATGCCGCTGGGGTAACGTTTTACTCCAGCGGAATCTGTTTTTCGTGAATATCTTTGGATCGGCTGGAAGCACATTTTTTTATTTCGGGCACAATTACACGAGATAAATGTTCTAATTATCTGTCAAGCTGAAACCCTGAAAAGCGCTAATATGCTGCTGGCGTAACGCACACTATACAATGTGCATAGTATTTGTGTTGTTACATAATACTTACCACTTTCTGAACGGTGAAGGAAAACATCGTGAGGAAACCTGCATGCCCTAAAAAGCGTGTGATTGTGCCCGAATTACGGCGATAGGGCTCACCACCCATCACGCTGGGACGTAATAATCGTCGGTGAAACGTGGATGTACCGGGTGTGGACTGTGAGTTGCATTTCACAGTTTACATCCGGGAACACCTCTAACACCCTCTCGGGGATTCATGTCGTGACGATATGTTTTAAGTTACAAAAAATCACATTTTATACACTCAGCTTAGTAGGCAGGTACCAACTTTAAAAATTCTTTAAACAAAATCAACTTAGCTTTTCGTTTTTTGTCGCTATTTTCTATTAAAAAAATGCACGTTCTACCTAAATTAATTATTTCTATACTTCTATCCATCAGCCTGTTTCGTCCACTGCTGGACATAGGCCTTTCCAGGATTTTGCCACTCTTGGCGGTCCTCCTGGAAGAAATGCCCATACTCACACACGCTGGGCAGGCGGGTTGGTGAGCGCGGTGCCTATACCTTTGCACCAGTGACGCCGGCTGCCCGTCACCAGTCTGTTTTATATAAGGCCCGGCAATTGGGGATGGATATACCGCCACCATCCATCGGTGGTCTCAGGCAATGGTGGGCCGCCTAGTTTTTTTGCCTGAGAGCTGTTCTTAACTTGCCCATACCAACTGACTGTAATTTAGTCTTTCAGGAGCCATAACCCGAGCGAGAAAGGGCGACGGGCAACGACGCTCCAAGCGAATTCGCTCTTCGCTGCAAGCGTTGGCGTCAAGCTCATACAAATTAGTTGTTGGCGTTTCATTTTTCATACAAAATTGTATGAGCTTGACGCCGACGCTTTGTAGTGTAGAGCGAATTCGCTTGGAGGATCGTTGCCCGTGGCCTAAGAGCTGTGCCATACCATCGCATGGGCGCCGCGCTCGTCGCGCCACGCGCCTCACCGCCCGTAGCTGTGTCTAGGCCGTAAGACTACTCGATCAACGAATCAATAATTCGTTACACTCTACAGTTGCACCTATTTCATATAACCTATTAATTTACACGGGTAGGAGATAGATAAAATAAATAAAGCTAATAAATCCGGTTTAGTTTTTCGTTCCTAAACGCACAAGTTATGATTGTTTTTCCTTTTAATTTTATATATATATTTTTTAAATTTAGTTTGTTAAAAATATTTCCACTACAAAAGTGAGAAAAATAAAAATAAAATCCTAAAAATACAATATGGTTATCGAATTGTAGATATTAAAGAGCTGATTATAAAAATATATACTTTTTCTATATTTACTGTCACCGATTTCGAGAATTCTTTGAAAAACCACAAAAAAAATGCATGCCCCTCCCTCTATTTCCGAAACTGGTTAGACCGAAATAAATGAAAAAAATCACGATTACTGGCCACTACAGCGATAGGAAAAAAGTTGAACACAAATGAGAAATATAAAAATAATAAAATATGGGTATTAAAATGTACATATTAAAGGGTTGATTATAAAAATATATACTTTTACTGTAATTACTGGCACCGATTTGGAGAAATCTCCCCCCTCCCCCTTATTTACGAAACTAATGAACCGAAAAATATGAAAAAAAAACATGGTAATTTGGGATTACGTAAAGGCCAAGTCCATCTATGTATTTAAAACATAAAATATTTTTAATATTGATATGGTCACTATAAGATGTTGTTAGGTTAGCTAATTATGTAATAACTTAAGACAGAAGATCCCCTAAGTAGGGACTGAATAAATTAACCGACTTGGATTTACATGGATCTCACAACTTTTTACGGTAGACGAAAGTTTTGTTTTTGATGGCATTAAAATATTTTGATGCCACCAACAGAAAAATAAAACTAAAATAAATAACAAAATACAAAAATACCAAACAAAGTAATGAACTCTTTAATTAAATACTTTCATGAACAACAATCAAATTAGATATCCGTGGATTATCAATGAAAAAACGGGAACTTTGGGCTAATTAACAATATTTCCCCTAGGGATATTTCTTTATAAAAATAGCGCACTTGTGGCCCTAAAATATCTCCCATTAAAGTTCTCCAAACAAATTGAAAATCTCTCCAAAACAAAATCATCAATTACAAAAAACAAGTAATAACAAAATATTTTTTATAACAAAATAAGTTTAACACAAATCCATTGGGTTGAAAAAAATTGGAATAGTTATATAACTCAACCTCAAACCTTTTTATTTGAGTAAAATTGATCCAAAGGACTTTTTTTTAATTCCCTTTTCTTGGTAATCGTATTAATATAGAGTATGAAGTTAACAATAAAAAAATCGGTTTTTTAACATTTAGAGTAAGTATGTCATTGTTATAATAAAGGCTACACTAAAACCATATTTGGCAGATAGCCCGCGGTACGAGGGGAGCGTCGGGCGGCGCGGAATTAGGGAGCTGTATTTTTAAATCACTCGCCGTGAATCATGTATTCACGCACGAAAACAATTCACGAGCGAAATTCAATTCGATTGGTCACAATTTTACGTATTTTTGAATCAGTAGAAATCAATGTAACGGTTTTCGTTTTACGCAGACAAAATAAAAACCGGAAAACAATATTTCGTAGATTTTAAATACCGGTAATAAATGGAGGTGAACGGAACGTAAATTAAAAAGTTATAATGTCAGTCTCTCATCGACATTTTTGTTCTCACGTTGTTGTTTCCTTTCCTTTTGATTGTTTTCGTTTCTGTTGTCTGTTTTTACTTCTATTTGAGGTAACTATTATTATTATTACTACATCTTTTATTGTACACACATAGACACTTAAACTAAGATTACAAAAAGAAAAATATGCATAAAGGCGAGTTTACCTCTTCAAGAGGTTTCTTCCAGTCAACCTGTGCTGTGGTGAAAGAATACACGAAATAGGTTGGCAGCAAGCGTACAAAAGGATTTTCACAACAGAACTTATTCTACACAAATAAAAAATAAAAATGAAAATTATAGATAATAAATATTTAAATATAATGGATATGAATAAAGAATGTAAATATGCATCAACAAATTTTTACTTTTCAATTCAATGTCAGTCACGTCATTCTTGCGTAGATTCTATTAGTAGAAATCAGAAAACGAGTAGGTCAGACCACTCATGAATGAATTTTCAAAAATACTGATTTTATGTTTTTGTATGCGAATGATGCGGATTCGTATGCGAATTGAATTTCGAATGATTCAAAAATACGCTCCCTTTCCCGCGCTCGCACCACCCCACCCCGCTCAATCCTTACCTCCGCGCCGCCCAACGCTCCCCTCGTACCGCAGGCGTTAGACCAATTCTGTGGATTTAGTTCACGAGTAGCATAAAGCCTCTTAAAAATTAAAACCTTTATAATAAAGAAAGCCTTGAAAAAATAGTGAAAGTCAAGTTTCAACTAGTGGTTAGTTTAAATGAGATCAAGAGTGAACAGGTGTAAATATATAAGTATTTTTTTATGATTAGAGTGCTATTTTACAATTATTTTACAACACCAATCCTTGTATTTACGAACTCTCATTTTCAATAATCAAATCAAAAGTTTGCTAAGTAAAGAGGACAATAAAAAGTTTTTGTTTGAAACCAGGGGTGCAATTGTGTAAGACAATCGTCTTCAAATTGATTGTCCCAAGGCTATTCGCCTAAGCAAATTAGCCCGTTTGACAATTGAAATCGTACATTTTTAGCTGTCAAATGAGTACGACTGTCTTGTTTTGTTGTTGTCAATCAAAAACGTACGATTTCAATTAGTCAAACCGGCTAATTTGCTCAGCTGAAAAGCCATTTGACAATCAATTTGAAGACGATTATTCCACAATTGCACCTCTGATTAAAAGATCTACCCGTTTAACAGTTTGAATAGCAAAATTAATAGAATTTGAATACCGACAATATTGAGATCCGTTATACCAAAAGTCCCAAAAGACAACGTTATCCCTTGGAGGGCTGATAGGCCACCTCATCACTGTCCAGAATATCAAAATATGACCTCAATAAAAAGTCGATAGTTTTCGAGTTATCGATACTTTTATGAATTTCGTAAAATACGACATCTTAGAGGAGTCTTTTCAGTGCCACAGCTACACAATTCCATAGTCCAAGATTCTAATTTTAGTTTCGCAATCTTGAATAGGCTTGCTATTGCAGCCCTCCAAGGGATATCGTTTACTTTTGGGACATCCTGTTTAAGGGGACTTTGATTGATACAGCCAAAACCAAATGAATACTGGAGACTAGGTAAGTGGTCAGGACCAAGGTTCATTCTAATAAACTTCTGTACTAATCGAGTCGAGGTTGTTCCTGAGCATGTACTTACCGAGTCTCCAGTATGAATTTGGCTGTATCAAGCAAAGTCACCTTACACACACGACACACCTAAATAAATAAAGATAATAAGTTTCCCAAAATGGGCACTTTTTATCATATCAACTATTACTATGTTCGTATTCCATAAAAAAGAGCACTTCGGTAATTATTTTCTTAGATTATAAGTAAATTGTAAGCCACCCAAAATGATTGCAAGTGTAGAATTTTAATTGTTCACTTGCATCCAAGTAATTAACGCCCCCGAATAAAGGTAGATTGTTAACAATGCTAACAAACTAATGCCGAGAACGATTATAGAAGTTGAACATGGAACCTACTCTACAACATCCTGACCTCGAAACTGTGCCGCCATCCCCACGAAACGTTGCCGAGTCACGCCATATTGGTAAACGCCCACAAACTGCCGAAACAAAACACGATGTAGCTGGTAAGCCCTGCTTTTTCGATCATTGCTGTGATGAGCAAGTCCATCACATATCATATCGAACTTGGCCTTTGTGCCATTGACCCAATGGAGTCTGTCCACTGCAGCTCTGGCTTCCTCTGCGAGTAAGACTAGTGGTTCACCTTGCCAGTCTTCGTTGCAGGCTTGGCAGTTGCATAGGAATCCATATAAATTGTAGATAGAAAACTGACGCTCGATTTTCGTGCTGTTGTAAACATTGCCACTGGAATTAAAGAAAAGATCGCGCTGAATAAATTACAAGCCACCAAGTTGTGTTCCGGCTTGACGCCATGCATTTGATTTGTGGCCTCCGGACCACTAGTACCATTGAACAGTACAAATGGCACTGATTTGTCCCACTAGTACCATCAATGGTACAAATGATACTAAATTTTTTTAAATTGATTTTTAGAATGGTTATTAACTTATTAGCTTAGTACTACAACTAAAGTGGAGCACATATTTATGTAATGAAACTACTGCGAATATCAAAATTAGCATTTGTACCGATGAAAGATGGTAAATATATTATACAGATTTTTTGACAGATGTCAAAGTGACAGATGTTTTTTTTTGACAGATGTGAGTGACAGATATTTTTTCAGATTTTTTGACAGATGTCAGTGAAATATTATTTTTTTTAGATATTTTGACAGATGTTTTCCTTTTAAATTTTTTGACAGGTGTCAAAGTGACAGATGTTTTCCTTTTAAAATTTTTGACAGATGTCAAAGCGACAGATGTTTTTTTTGACAGAAGTCAAAGTGACAGATGATTTTTTTCAGAATTTTTGAAAGATGCCAGTGAAAGATTTTTTTTTGACAGATATCAGTGAAAGATTATTTTTTTTAGATTTTTTGACAGATGTCAAAGTGTAGATGTCATCATACTGTTTCACTGATATGAACTCAAATAACTCCAACCTGTTTCGCCTTAAGTCATTGTCAAGGAATAATAGAACTGAATGAAATAACTATAAATAATATACATAATATGATCGTTTACATCGCGGAAGGTCAATAATAAGTTTCCCAACTTATAATTAATTTAACACCATGATTTTAATTGAAACTTAACAATTTATTGATATTCGAGACGTGTATCACAGTTTTTTAACATTTCATTTTAATACAAATTTAATTAAATAATTTACAACACGAAAAAAAAACTAATTCTAAACTAAAATTAATAATTTTAATTTATCCTCTTAGAAATTATTATTGACCATTTGCAATGTAAACGATTATATTATTCATAGTAGTTTAATTCAGTTCTATTATTCCTCGACAATACCGTAAGGTGAAACCACTTATTAAAGTTTATATCAGTAACACAGAACAAGTTTTTTTCTCAAGATGTTGATGTTTCACCAAGTACCGACAGTGGCAAGTATTAATTAATTACAACCTATGTCTTTCGCTTCATTACATTTATTTCACGGATGGTGTGGGTGCTATACCAATAACTATCTTACTTGATAGATATTTTGTGCACAGGCGCGGGGCCCACAAAGGCATTTGCTACTCTTGCTACGTTGTTAATCCGCTACTGCCCGAATTTCAGGTCTATAACTGATTTCGTCTGCAAGCTAGAGACCCAACATATCGACAGACATTAGTACAGCTCCGTTTTGCTTTTTGGGAACAAAACCCTAAAAATGTATATTATTTATAGTTATTTCATTCAGTTCTATTATTTCTTGACAATGCCTTAAGGTGAAACAGGTTGGAGTTATTAAAGTTTATATCAGTGAAACAGTACGATGTCATCTACACTTTGACATCTGTCAAAAAATCTAAAAAAAAAGAATCTTTTTCTGACATCTGTCAAAAAATCTGAAGAAAATCATCTGCCACTATGACTTCTGTCAAAAAACCAAAAAAAAAAACATTTGTAACTTTGACATCTGTCGAAAAATCGAAAAAAAAAACATCTGTCACTTTGACATCTGTCAAAAAATCTAAAAAGAAAACATCTGTCACTTTGACGTCTGTCAAAAAACCTGAAAATATGATCTTTCACTGACATCTGTCAAAAAATCTGAAAAAAAAACATCTGTCACTTTGACATCTGCCAAAAATTATTATAAGTTGAGAAAATTATTATTGACCTTCCGCGATGTAAACGATCATATTATATATATTATTTATAGTTATTTCATTCAGTTCTATTATTCCTTGACAATGCCTTAAGGCGAAACAGGTTGGAGTTATTAAAGTTCATATCAGTGAAACAGTACGACGACATCTACACTTTGACATCTGTCAAAAAATCTAAAAAAAAAATCTTTTACTGATATCTGTCAAAAATCTGAAAAAAATCATCTCACTATGACTTCTGTCAAAAAACCAAAAAAAATCATCTGTCTAAAATCTAAAAAGAAAACATCTGTCACTTTGACGTCTGTCAAAAAATCTAAAAAAATGATCTTTCACTGACATCTGTCAAAAAATCTGAAAAAAAAACATCTGTCACTTTGACATCTGCCAAAAATTTGTATAATATTAACCATCTTTCATCGGTACTAATACTAATTTTGATATTCACAGTAGTTGTAGTGTACTAAGCTAATAAGTTAATAAAACTTCTAAAAAGAAAATTTAAAAAAATTTGTACCATTTGTACCATTGATGGTACTAGTGGGACAAATCAGTGCCACTAGTACCTACCATTGATGGTACTGTTCAATCGTACTAGTGGTCCGGAGGCGATTTGTGCATCTTTATTAAATCTAAGTATCGCCATAGTATAAATAACAAATAGTATTCTATCTACATACAAAAGGGCCGAAACGAACCCCCCCCCCCCAAAACTCAGTTCAACTCGGTTTATGACAGTCGCGGTGCCACCGCAGTTACGTACGCACGTTGTCACTGTGACGCTCCCGCGCATTTTCGTAAATTATGGCACAAAATTACAGAGTATGTTGTGCATTGTATGGTTGCTTAAATACAACTTTTACAGTAGTAATATAGCATTATCAAATACGTAATCAGTCAAATGGCAGCCTTAGCGCGTGTTTAGGCACCGAGCGGCCGGCCGTAAGTATTGATTTCAAGGACACCGCCTAGCAGTGGCGAAGGGCGGACATTTTAAAAAGGAAATCCGGACAAAAAATCGCCATATTTATTTGTTGTATTTTTTTGTTGCAACTCCCTGTAAGACAAGTGTATTTGTCGTACTGAGATTTATGGAAATGTTTGACAAAGCGAAGAGCACGGAATAAAAAATGTAGTATGAATGCCATTTCCTATACAAGCCGATGGGAATCGTGTTATATGGACCCTTTGCCACTAACGCCTAGTTAAACTACTGTTTTACCTATACTGTGGTATCAATATCATTCTCACGCACACTTTGAAATGTATATGTTACCGGCCAAAACCGATTTTTAGGACAAACCAGTTTTTCCTGGGCCAAACTAGGTGCCACGACGAGCGAAGCGAGGAGGAGCGTATTAGGTTGCTTGTGAATATAAATTCAGGAGCCGAGCGAGGCGACGGCTTAAGTTTTAACAAAAATACGATCTTATATATCATAAATGAAGTAGTTTGGCCTGGGAAAAACGATGAGTTTGTCCTAAAATCAGGTTTGGATTGTAACATTTTACATATACGTGTCAACCACAAGCTTGCTCGAATTCCTATAAATAACAACCGAATTAATATACATTATTTTTACTAAATTATACACATCCTGACACCACCATTTTCAATAACTAACAAAAAACGAAAGTTTCTGAAATCCGTATTAAAATCCATCAAGTTATAACCGAATGAATATACGGACTGGGAGTGTATTTTTGAATCATTCGAATTTCAATTCGCATATGAATCCGCATGATTCGCATACGAAAACGTGGAATCAGTATTGTATTCGTATGCGAATCATGCGGATTCGTATGCGAATTGAAATTCGAATGATTCAAAAATACACTCCCTGCTAAGCTCTCGTTGGTTACAGAGCGTGATGATGCATACATTAGTCAAGAAATCGTGTGCGTTATGTTAGCGAAATTATTAATTTTTTTTCATTTATTTAACACATAGTAAATTTACTTATACTAGGTACATAAATTTCGCAAAACTTTGCAGTTTGTCTGCGAAAACGTTGGCCCTTTTCAGGATTTCAGGTTAACGGATAATTAGTAAGTACCTTATCTCGTGTAATTGTGCCCGAAATTTAGAATTAGTTCGTCCAGCCGATCCAAAGATATTCACAAAAAAACGGATTCCGCCGGAGTAATGGAGAGATAAGTCTTAATTAGTTCCTAATCTAAGCAAATTTATTTTTTCTGACGTTGGAAAATTGTTTTTTATTTCTTAAAAACCGTAAAATTGACTCTTTTGTTTCAATTAGAAAACCTAGAAACTTACCAGTTATTGTGGTTCGTATCTTTTATCAACTCAAAGCATCTTGTGAAATTGAATGTTTCTATTCCAACTTCTCCGAGTTATGCCACCGTTTTAGTACAAAATTGAAAGACCCGTTTCTGTTGTTTTTCGTTATAGACCTAAGTTTGAGACCTCTATCATCTGGTACTGATATTTTAAAAGGAACCATTTTGCCAAGATTTTAAATGTTAATTTTGATTTAAAGATATCAAGCTGTCGATTTAAAGATATCAAGCTGGACAGATTTATATATATTGTTTTCTTACTTTAAATTGTGCCCATATTATTACTTACCCGTTACCTGTTAGTGGTACCTAGTACAAGTATTGATTTTGTTTAGATACAATATTGATTTCATTATCAAAAATGTAACTTTTATTTCGAGGCTCTAGCTTCCACAAACATCACATAGATAGCGCTGACTGAGGACTTCAAAATATATCAATCTTTGCTGCATCTTGAAAATCTCTGAAACCTCACGATGCACTAATTTTGTTTTTTGGCCAATATTAGGCACTAATTATACCTATCTAAGTAGCTAGTTTATAGTTCCTCCAGCGGAATCTGTTTTTTGTGAACATCGTTGGATCAGCTGGACGCACAAATTCTAAATTTCGGGCACAATTACCTGAGATGAGGTACTAATAATCTGTCAAGCTGAAATCCTGCCAACATTCTGCTGGCGTAACGCACACCAAGAAATCCCCATGCGACCCGTGAAAACCGTTTGACGCCGTATTTGATTAATTGTACACCTTTAAAGACAGAAACAATGGTCAGTCTAATAAATTTTGCGTTTATGTTCACTAAGTTGGCACCTAAGCCACAAGGAAAGTTCATTTGGACTAAAATGGAACAGTGGAGGCCGCATCAAGTTAGACTCAAGTTACCTATCTTATATTCTTCTCTGAATGGGCTAATGTCGTACTGCAAGTGTATAGCTTGATGTGGTCTCCACTGTACCTGACTAAACTGATGGTTATATGATTTTATAGCGAAATAAATCGTTCTATACCTCTAAACATAATTTTAGGGTGCATTACACAAACCAAAAACGATCAATTAGAAACAAAATACGTGACGAATATTTTGAGAAAACTCCTCATGTCCATCTGGCTTTGAACTTGTAATATCTTGCTGGCCAGTGGTATTTTTTTTATTTCATCCATCTATCCATCAGCCTGTTTCGTCCACTGCTGGACACACGCCTTCCCAAGATTTCGCCACTCTTGGCGGTAATCATGGAAGAAATGCCTATAGTAACACACGCTGGGCAGGCAGGTTGGTAAGCGCGGCGCTGAAACCCTCGCAACAGTGACGCTGCTGCCTATCACCAGTCTGTTTTTATAAGGCCCGGCAATTTGGGATGGATATAGGTACTTACAGCCATCATTCGGTCCCAGTAATGGTGGGCTACCTCGTGCCTGTTTGAGAGCTGTCCTTTTACACTCCCCGCATTAACTTCAGGGGGTTTGTGAGTAAGATGATGGTAGGTACCTCCACAGTCGAGTCCGGCACCAGCTCTACCACCAATAATTGTTGATCATTTTGATTTTACTTCAGTTTTTAATTAATCTTTTCTTGTTTTGAATGCACTCTAAATTATTGTTTAAACTGAGTGTTCTTCAAAATCAAGTTTCTTACCCATGAGCAATGGTTAGTTCGGATCCAGCTTTAATAGGAGTTATAGAAATAAGTGCAACCTCATTGGCGATTCCAACCATTAAAATATTTGGATAACAGGAATGTTGAGTTCTTGATATTAACGGGTAGAACCCCAGCGCTGCAGCATCATCTGTACTCACTTTGCCTTCATCTAATTCTAAGTGTGCACTGGATGTGATGAAAAAAGGCATGTGCATCACATGATACATGACCTGCTTAGCTATGTTTTTGATCAGCGCTTTTTTGTTCGAAGTTTTCAGAACTGAGGCAGGAACATTTTTAAGGCCATGGATGACCAGTGAAGTGATAATGGCTGAAAGATACAGTATCCCATACTTTTTTATTTGCTTTTTTTGTGGGGGCAACAAATAGGATTCAACATTATTGAATTCCAACTCACAATGACCTTCTTGTTCTTGCATCAGTTTGTCAATTTTGTCAGATATCTTAGTGAATTGTTCGAGATCCTTGCTCGCATTCCATGTTTTTAGAACAAACTTTAGCCAGATATCCAACCAGATTGGCAGTTGATCCATGATCTCTGACATGGAACATTCAATGCCATGACGGTCTTCCCAGCACTGGTTTTTGCATGCTTCATCACAGTATAACACATGAGCGCATGTAGGACATGGTATCAAGTTATCTGGACATTTGTTGCAGTGGTAGCAATACAGCAGCTTATTATTTGACATGTAACTATTAATGTATGAAGTCTCAATTGCCACAATTTCACCAACTTTTATATCAGACTGAGCTACAACCACTTCTTTTCCATTTTTCATTACAATATCAATAGAATTTTTTGCAAAGGGGAATTTTGGGTTCCTTTTCCCTGTAACTTTGTAAAAATCTTCACTTGCTTTTTCATCATTAAAGTTACCTAACACATTGTTATGCTCAACATCTTCTTGCCACATCAAGGCTTCACATTTTTCCTTGCGTTTGTATAGTTTTTGTTGTAATTCATTGGGGCAGTTCATCGCAAGACATGTGTCTATGTCTTTCAGAGCAGCAGAAAACTTCTTAATTTTGCAGAATAATGCAGATCTGTTGCCTAAAGCTAAAATAAAGCTCCTGGAATCCAGAGGTGCATTAAGGATTGCCAAATTATATCGTTGGAGTGCAGAACCATAGTTTTCATGAAGATATGCTTCATTACCCTGGGTGCGATGCACATCAGAAACTGTGGCACTCTTAGGCTCACTTTTTTTCACCATGGGCATGTTTAAAGGGATATTACACACAGCTTCATATGTAGTTGATGCAATTTTATAGTAATCCTTGTTATCTAACAAACTAATTATTTTTTCATAGTGATTTAACTTTTTAAACTCCTCTGTAATTTGCTTGAGGTTAGCCATTTCAGACCTGTAAATTATTAACATTTTAAATGAAAAAGTTTTACCTACCATATGTACCTCAATTGTAATTATCACTTATCAGTTTTAGGGATACTAGCAGCCATCATATTGGTCAGCAATATTTGAACCGCAGTCTGGTTGAAACGTGGACCGCCCACCGAATATTGTTAAATTACTTACACACATATTAATTGTAAGAAATAATTTTATTATAACTGCTACGTAGAATCAAATTTCTGTAGTTTAGATTTCTTTCCGGTCTGTAGTTTAGATTTAGTACCTTGAAGACACTCTTCGCATCAGCTGTTTCCCATGTAAACCAACTTTAAAAATCTGGTTTAAGACCGCAGGTATAATTTCTCGCATTGATTTAGGTAGTTAATTAATTTTAAGGAATACCTATAAGAATAGCTATTGTATTTTATATAATAACCTCATATTAGTTAAAATAAAAGTTTTGAAGTACCTACCTACCTAGTAAGTATTATAAGCTTTTTTTTCTGGACCTCGATAAAAATTTTCAACAGTATCCTGGACCCCATTTAAAATTATTTGCCGACCCCTGATATACCAAAAGCACTACCTAAATAAAATATGTACTATAAGTTGCTAATTAACCGTACGTATACTAAATGTTCATTCTTACACGAAGTAAGTCTTTGTATTATTACTTATTATTACTATTATGTCTCCTTGTAGCAGGTAGTTCATCATCTAATCTAACAGTCTTAAATAAAAAGTCCAAACTGAAATAAATAGGTACTAATTAAAGAAAATATAGAATAGGTAGGTACTACCTATTGTAGTTGTAGATGGCGTGTAGTTATTAGCGAGTGCAATAACCGAATAATAATAATAAATATTGGTTTGTTCATTACCTGGTTAAACGTACTTAGGAATCAGGAGCTTATCGTAAAATATTTTTTTAGTTATGTACCTATAAGAAACACAAAAAACTTGATGAAAAAAAACTTGATGATTTTGTTTTGATTTTGATTCGACTCGACCGGAGCCGAGCCGACCAGTGTTGCCAGTGCCTCGTCCACAAAAGTAACCCAACACTGTTCGAAAAGTAACACTTTCACAAGAAAAGTAACGCTTTTTTATTATTTTCGTATTTTAATACAATATGCACAGTTTCAATTTTATTTAGTACTTTCACATATACATATATAGTCTGTCCAAAAAGTGTTGAAATGAATATTGAACTTTAATGAACTTTATTGAACTTTAAACGTTCAAGTAGTATAATTTAGGTAATATATTTATGAAATAACAACGCGGTAAACCTGATTTAACAGATTTTGTACTCGTTTGTTTGGTGTAACAAGGCGATAGAAAAATAGTTCCTTCAATATTCATTTAAACTCTTTTTTGACAGACTGTACCTCTAACTATCTCAGCATTTTCTTAATGGTTAATTTTATTCGTTGGGTTTAATCCTGCAAAAAAAATGGTACAATAAAAACAATACAATTATTTTTACTTACGTGATCATTGCAGAAGAAATTAATGAGGCTTTAAATAAACTGAATGAAAATTTAATCAACTGGCCACTATTTTAGATATTATTAGTCCTTACATATTTGTTTAATATTTATACCTACAGCAAAAATTATTTATAAGATAATAGAGAAGAGAATAGAGTATACACGTATATCGGGTTTAAATAAAGTGCGACCTTTAATTGAAACTACATACTCTACTAGTCATACTAAACAACTTTCTGAAAAAAATACCTGCGCAAATCTTCAGTGAAGAAGATATTCAACTGTAACTTAAAGACATTATTTCGTAGGAAGAAGGTCTATTCTAGGACGCTGCACCGTAACAGTTGTTTTACGGAAGACGCTGTTTCAAAAAACGCCCTTATGTGTCGGTGCGTTAGTTAGAGTTCACGCTTATATGTTTGAAACTCAAATATTTCCTAAACTAATAGTAAGCGTGGGTTTGTTTCTTGGGAAAGTGGTTCAGTATGATCCGTAGAATATGTAACTGTTATTTTTTCCCATTATTTTCCCCCCGTAAGTACTACACTTATGAGAAACGGAGGAAATCGAGTTTTATTACAAAATAAGGACTGAAGATCGCTTTTGATAACTGTACTATAAAATATGACAGAAATTCTTTCATGGTAACATGATGGTAACAATTTAAAAATATTTATAAGTCCACTGAAATATTTACTAATTTGTAACTGGTTACGACAAAAGAGAAAATTTTATTCTTTTGTAACCGGCTCCAAATACAGTTACATAGGCGGCCGAAAGGAGAAAATTGACTCTGCCACCACACCGCGCCTCGCCGATCCGTCAGTCAGTCAGTCATTTCCATCATTCATTGTGGCAAAAATATGTACACGTTCATCTCGCTCTTTCTGTTTGCTCATTCTAGCCGTGCGATAGAGAAAGATATTAAATTCTATCTTTGGTTTACTTGCAATGCTCAATTGCCAACGTTAAGAAATGCACGACACCATAAAGATATTGACTTATGACAGTTCCTCTGAGCACGACACTTGCTTGCGTTCCGTTTCATCTTGATTTTAAATTCAACTTTTAAGAATTTGTTAAAAATTTTAAAATTAATCCGTAAAGTAACGTAAAAGTAACCTTTTCAACCATGTAACGTAAATGTAACGTAAAGGGGTCAAAAAGTAACGTAAAACGTTACAAAAGTAACGTTCTGGCAACACTGGAGCCGACCGACTTCGATTTTGTTGCCTAAAGGTCGATGTAACCAGGCCATAAAATACAAAAAAAAAAAAAAAACTTCGATTTTGATGGAAATAATTAATGGCGGCAAAGCAAACTTTGGGCTGCGTTCAGTTTGATCGCCAGGCGACTCTTTGTGCAATACTTTTTTGTCTTTTTTTAACTTCATAACTGAGACGAGGTGGTTCTTGAACAAGTACATGATGCACCCACCACCCACCCCTGAGGTAGGTAGTTAGTATAGGAAGTCCAAATTAATCGAATGGGCGGATTTAGGCATTATATCTATTTAAAGTTTATTTGCATTCAGATAATCGTTCAAAAACTCACATCCTACCCATAGACTTACATGAAGCCAAAACACACACATTGAAAACTCACCCAACAGATGTAAAGTGTGGGCCGGATTCAGTTTTTAGGGTGCACCGCGAACGGGGGAGGTTGGTATTTGGGGACGCTACTTGTTGAGCGCCTTCCCCCTTACATCCCAATTTAAAAAAAACCGGTCAAGTGCGAGTCAGACTCGCATACCTAGGGTTCCGTAATTCGACAGTTTTGGGAACAGGCAGGAAGGAGCTATTTAATTTGTGATCCTACCCGACTTGCTACACTAACCCGTTCAGAAATCAACACGCGTCGCAACACAGACCGTGCAAAATACTTAAAATCTACTGGTTTGTAAAAAATGTATTATGCTATGAGCTTCACCACATTTATTCTTCAAGTAATTCTAAGCATTTCTGGGGCGCGCCACAAAAACAAAGATGCCTCTGCCGGGTGGTAGTGGAGTGCAAAAAAGCCGGCCACCCACCTTTATTTAAAAAAAAAATATATGTTTCTAGCTGGCTATTATGGCAAGTTTGGTATTATTTTCGTATATATTGAAGATGTAGAATTCATTGCTGGTATTTATTTTCCAACCCATCCATCAGCCTATTTCGTCCACTGCTGGACATAGGCCTTTCTAGGATTTCACCACTCTTGGCGGTCTCCCGGAAGAAATGCCCATACTCACACACGCTGGGCAGGTGGGTTGGTGAGCGCGGTGCCGAAACCCTTGCACCAGTGACGCCGCTGCCCATCACCAGTTTGATTTATATAAGGCCCGGCAATTGGGGATGGATATACCGCCATCCATCGGTCCCAGGCAATGGTGGGCCGCCTGGTTTTTTTGCCTGAGAGCTGTCCTCTTACTCTCCCTCGAATAACTTCGGGAGGATTTCCGAGTAAGATGGTGGTACCTCCACAGTCGAACCCGGCATTAGCTCTACCACCTAACATATTAGGTATTTATTTTAATAAGTTTAAATTATTGGAGTTTTATTATATTTAAAATTCCTCCATCAACTTGTACAAACGTCAACTTTTAACTCTTCTATACTGTTATGTCATTTATTTTATTTTATTTTATTCGACTGATCACGACTCCACTGAAGGAGTCGAAATATTTCGTTAACTTTTTTCATTTTTTAGTAACTGTCTTTTAAATATAATAAAACTGCAATAATTAAAGGCTGGTAAAATGAAAAAATATATTTATTTACATTTTAATAAGTTTAAATTTTAATAAGTAACAAAGTAAAATTTTTGCATCGTTTTTTTTGCTCTGAGAGCTATAACTTTTGAATATCAGAAATAAAATACTAACGAAAATACTCTATTAAAACCTATTTTATGCAAATACCTACTAAAAATATAAATTTCAAGAACCTCGTTCCACAAAAAGTTGATGAAAAATATCTGTAACCTTGCAGTGGTGGCGACTCACGCTAGGAGGTGATCTATCCATCTTATAAAATATTTATTACTTACTAGCTTTTGCCCGCGGCTCCGCCCGCGTGTTATTCGGTTTAACGACATGCTTTTTTCCGGGATTAAAAGTAACCTATGTGTTAAGTTGGGGTACAAGGTATATCCATTCTAAATTTCATTCAAATCCGTCCAGCCGTTTCAGCGTGAAAGAGTAACAAACATACACACACACACCCTTTCGTATTTATAATAATATTAGTGTGAAGTGTGATGAGATAACATGGCCTTGTCTTATTTCACCACAAACGAAAAAATACCGCGCTAATTAGACCCTTGATGTATGAAATAACAAAGCCTTGTCTTATTTCACCTAAAACTATAAGGACCGCGCTAATTAGACACCTGATTTTTCAATGATATTGATCTATCCTACAGGAACCATGCATTTTTCCGGGATTAAAGGTAGCCTATGTGTTAAGTTAGGGTATAACCTATATCCATTCTAAATTTTATCCAAATCCGTTCAGCCGTTTAAGCGTGAAAGAGTAACAAACATACACACACACACACACCCTTGTCTGTATCCGCGTGAATTCAAGGACCTTGCCAGGGCCCCCGAATCTAAGGACTTCCTATTTCTAATAGATATACGTAAAATTAGATGTAACCAGCGACATCTAGTGGCTGTGCTGAGCACATTTATCTAGTCAGCGTTATTTAACTCTCCTTGTTTTGCGGGTTATTCCTTCTTTTCTGAGTGTTATACACACCCCATATCTAAGGACTTCCCATATTCAAGGACTGTCTTCAAATTTGGGTCTCAATTAACAAATCACACTCTTTTTGGTTGGTCCGCAGATTTGGGTCTAAGAGAACCTCAAAACACCATAGTCCTTTGAATCAGGTGTCCATGTACAGATTATTACACACACGTCCTTAAAATTGGTAATGTACAAACAAAAATACACGGTGTCCGTATACTCGGGTCTCAATATACGTCATACACACCGATATTGGAGTGTGTAGTCAATAAGGTTCAATTTTGTTTAACAATTATGTCACACATTTTTGGAATCTGGAACGTTACTACTTGAAAATTTGAACCCGAGCGCCATCACAAATCACAACAGACAGAGTCAGACAGCATAGTGATGCCGACTGCGACGCACCTTTTCGACACAAGTTTAAATACCTGCCGGTAAGTTAGATGTTAAAATCAAATTATTTCCCTTTAAATATTAATTTTACTTTATTGACGTTTATTTCAATTAGCAAAGTTGTGAAATGGTGTCTATTTTCTTTCAGTTTGATGTCACAATGGAAAAACGAGAAAGTGATGTTCAATCTGGTGCCAGGCAGATTAAGGTATGTATTGAAAGCATTTAGGTACTTTGATTAAATTAACAAGTTTTACCCTACTTACAGGTTTTGATTAGAACAGTAAAATGTACTTTTATCTTGTGCAACATTCATAAGTTATAGTTTCTTACTAAAAAGAGTAGAATTTGATTTGATTTCTGTCAGAAAGCTCTGTCTCAGTAATAGTAAAAGTTTGCTGACGTGAAAATTTAAACTGGCTATCGAGAACTACCTATACTACTATAAAAATCTCCCGATGTGCTATGGTGTAGAATCCTAACACTTATCGAGTTTTTAGGATTTGCCTACTTCGACGACACCAGAGGCTATGTCAATCGAATTTGATTCAGACAGTCAAGCTTCGGAACCTGGATCGGCCGAAAATTTCCGGGAAAAAATGTACGAGAAAATAACAAGTCAAATAGAAGGTGGGTTAATATATATACTAATAATAAAGTAGTATAAAAGTCGTGTCTGTATATTGAATATTTTTCAAAATTATTAATGAATTTTGTCATTAGTATTGTACCGAAGCTAAAACAAAAATTTCAATTTTTTTTATCTGTTTGTTCCGTTTTAACCCGAGAATCATTAATATGGATTGGGATGCGGTTTTCTTTATCCTAGTGAACTTGGTAAATATATGTATAAGGCACCTTTCGTCTATAAAGCTAAATTCACACTGGAGATTCGGTAAGTAGTCAGGACCAAGATTCAATTACCCTGTTTGCGAAATAGGAAAAAAATAATGTTTGTGCCTCTATATTTGTTTAAGAAAAACTCGACTCAATTAGTCGTAATTTTATTTTGCGTATTTCACAGAAAGGGTAATTGAACCTTGGTCATTTACCGCGTCTCAAGTATGACAAAAAAAAAACAAAACTATAATTTATAAAAATGAATCCACACTATTATACAGGGGGTAAATACAAAGTCAAAAATCCCTTAAGGATGTGAAAGTATACACGATGCTGATGTCATTACGAGAAAAAAAAATCTTACCTTGAATTTTCACCAAAAATTCAATAATTTTTCTAAGATATGGCTACGCAGCTCACCGGCCTCTCCACACACCTAATTGCACCCCGCAACCCGCACCCCTCATCCGAGTGGCCAGCGACCATCGAGGGTGTCCACGCGATAAGTGTATTTTGAGTAATGAAAATCGTCTTATTATGAGGTACTGGTACTTTATTTAGAGATCCCAGTATTTAAAATAATATCTTTACCGATTATACTAACACACCGTTAAAGGATTCTTGCCTTTGCTATTACACCCGGTATAAAGAAGAAAAAAATATTCGTTTTTTTGTTTGTTTGCATGTAATGGGTTATCGCTGGAACTACTAAACCGATTCTAAAAATTCTTTCACTAATAAAAAGCTACACTATTGCTGAGTAACACAACCGTATACATTACTTTGCACATTTATTTTGTAAAATAGATACACAAAATATAGGTTTTACAGGTCTAGTTACTAAACTAGTTATAAACTTTAAATATATATGTATGTATCGCTGCAGTGAGCTTTTCATTCAAATAAGTAATTAAATTAAATAAAATAAAACATTTCGAAAACTCTTTTATGCATGTTTTATTTTGTTTACTTTATTAACTTATTTGAATAAACTAGTTACAGATATATATGAAGTTACATTTATTTGCTCGAGTTAACCTGGTATTTGTGCAGTACCCACGTAACTGACTGATTTCCTGGATAAAAAATCCGCTGGCCTGTAATGTTGGCTATTATTATAAATAAACCACCATCCATTGGGCTATGCAAACAACATTCGGATTTAAAGTATTAATAGGATTTTACAAAAAGTGTTTAAAAATTTGGCCTTAGATATAAAATAATGAAATTACTTATATATATTTGTTTCTTTTCAGATTTAAGTGTCTGTAGTAATGACAGTGGAAGCATTTCCAACGAAATTGAAATTCAAGAAAATATTACCTTTCAAAAAGGCTGTTCAACCGATAGTGACCTTTTTATTGAAAAAAGTGATGATGACAGTATAAAAAGTAACACGAAACAGGAAACAATCATACATAATTATGACATTATCAAAGAAAATTCGAAATCAAGAAATCTACCCAAACTTTTCATACCAGAATCTGATTCTGATTCAGATATCTCTCATATTAGTGACTCTTGTCAAAACAAACGAGAACAATGTACAACAAAGAACATTCCAAAAAATGACTCCTCCACCGACAGTGATATCTTTGAAACATTAAAATTTACATCTACTACAAAAAATACTTCAGAAAAAGAAAATGTTAGTGATGAAAAATCCAAATTGACTGAAAATTCTTCTAACTTAGAAAGAAAATCTACAAAGTTACGAAAAACAAGTTCAGAATATGATTCCCCAAACGAACCATTTACCGATAGTGGAAGTGAATACATCCCAGACTCATGCAACAGCGTTGATTCAAGAAAATGTATAGAATACAAGTCCAACAAAAAAAAAACAAAAAGAACTGAACGAGAAACTAAAGAAAAGGTAAATACTGGCGAAGAGAAAAAAAAAATTACCGCAAAAGAACTAATATTACAAACGTCAAATGAATACACGATAAACCGTAAGGACAACAAATATATAAACACAATTTATTTAAATAAAAAAGAAGAAATAAAGGAGCAGAGAGCAAAGACTGGTGGAAATGAACACTTTTTGTTCCAAATGACTAATGAACATAAATATGGCATTAAAAACAAAATTGTTTTTGATGATAGTCATTTAAACCAAAAAGAAGAAAGTGAAGTGAAAAGGGGAACTGACGTAAAAGAACAAGTAGTTACCCAAATGCCAAATGAGGTTAAGGCTCCTGAAAAAAAACATGCATGCTTATATTGTAAAAAATTGGTTGTAAAATTGCCCCGTCATTTTGAAACACAGCACCCTGGTGAAATTGAAGTTGCTGATTATGTTTTTACGACTGCAAAGGGATCCAAAGAACGAAAAAATAAAATCGAAAGATTACGACAACTGGGTAACTATGCCTTTAATGCTACTGTGATTGAATCAGGTTCCGGTTGCTTGATACCAAAAAAAAGATCAAAGAAGAGACGAGATTTAGAGTCGTTCGCTCCATGTAAATCGTGCATGGGTCTTTATCTAAAAAAAGATCTTTATCTTCACTATAGGCGATGCAGTCAAGGACAGGAAAAAAGACATTCTAAATGTTCAGGCATGTTTCCAGTAGGCTTTGGTGCTACAGAGGATTTAAAGAATGACGTTTTATCTACTATGTCACAAGACAAAATCTACCATACCATCCGAAATGATAGAACTATTTTAAGGTTTGGTTCAGATCTTCATTTTCGTCACAGAAACTACCCTCACTTGAGATCATATGTTGCTCAGAGAATGCGACAACTTGGACGCGTGATACTTACTGCCAGAGAGATAAACAATGTTATAAATGATCTGGAAAGTTTAATAAATCCAATACATTTCGAAACTTTCATAGCAGCCGTGCAGAAAGTTTCGAACTATAACGAAAGAACCAATTCATATGGGATCCCATCGTTGGCATTAAGGCTTAGAAGTAACGTTAAAACATGTGCTGATATTTTAAAGACACAAGCAATAATGGATGGAAATATTAAAAAAAGAACTGACGTAACGGATTTTGTCGACTTAATAGACATGAATTTTACTACCAAAATTGCCAACCATGCATTAAATACAGTTTATACGAAAAAATGGAACAAAAGTGTTGTACTACCTGTTGCTGAAGATATATATAAGCTGACAAATTATCTGAAGGACGAAGCATCAAAATTAATAAAATCTCTACAAAGTAAAAAGATAAATGTAACAGATTGGATTCTTCTTTCCGAAATCACAATAGCTCAGGTGGTTTTGTTTAACAGGAGAAGACCAGGCGAAGTAGACCGCATTTTTTTGCAAACATATTTAAATCGAGATACAAGACCCATGAGTGAAGAAGTTTTTAATAGCCTTACCGAAGTTGAAAAACATTTAACTAAAAATCTAACACGTTTTGAAACCAGAGGCAAAAAAGGTCGAAAAGTACCTATATTGTTGACAAATGAATTAAAAGCCCAAATCGACTTCCTAGTTGAAACAAGAAATACTGTGGGTGTTCCAACTGATAATATTTACTTATTCCCAAAAATAAATACCGAAGGGTTTATAAGCTCCGCAACAAAATTAAAAAAATTCGCTTTATCTTGCAATTTGAAAGATCCAACATCAATCACCTCGACAAAACTAAGGAAACAAGTGGCAACTACATCACAGTTACTTAACTTGAAAGAGAATGAAATGGATCAATTGGCAGCCTATATGGGACACGATATTCGTGTCCACCGTGAGTTCTATCGTCTTCCTGACAGCTCAGTCCAAATAACAAAAGTCTCGAAACTTTTGTTGTCTCTAGACTCAGGAAATTTGCTTCAAAATAAAGGCAAAAATTTCGATTGTATGACCGTTAATAATATAAGTACAAGTATTGAACATGCTTGCAATGACTCTGATCCAGAAAATTCTCCTCACAATATAGCAATATTAGAGCCCGATTTACATAAGGATTCAGAAGATTCAATTGAGGGAAATAATTCCGCTAAAAATAGCACTCATAGAGCTAAAAAGATAACAGTGAAAAAAAGAAGAAGGTCTGAAGTTTTTTATGATACAGAACAAAGTGAAACAGACGTACACACACCACGTAACAAACATAAATCTGTGAAAAAGACCCAGAAAGCAACAAAAGTATCATGAACTAATGCTGAAAAAGATGCTATTAGTAGGCAGATGGCCATATTTTGGATCAGAAAGAAAGTCCCAAACAAGCAAGAGTGTGAAGTGTGCCTCCGCAATGAACCCGACCTTTGTAGAAGGACGTGGAAAAATGTAAAATATTATGTCCACAACATGATACAGAAAAATACAAAAAATAATATTGGCTAATAATTAGATAAGCATTTTACCAAATAGTATTTTTGACTGAGCCAATGGCTGTGAATATTCAATAATGATAAAGCTGTTGACACTTTCCTATGATTGAATATAAGTAGTTTTAGCATTGATTTTAGTACGTTATGTTGATTAAGAAGACAGTTTATTTTGTTTTATATTTTATTGATAAAAAGCTCATACCTGTAAGGTGTGTTAAAATGCGAGTTTTTATTTTAAATAGGTATGTTTTTTATTTTGATAAATTATTTTGTATGATGGTATCTATTAGTTAAGGGGTTCATATAATATTTATGATCAATCAGAACTAAACCATGCCATTTCATTTTTGTTAAAAATAGTGCGCTCTAAGCAGAAACACGCGCTCATGGAAAGCTGAGGTTTTATTAAATAACTTGACTTCTGGTTGAAGTTGTTAAAAGATTCTTAGGTACAATTGCGAATTAATTTGATCACTTATTTTTAATATATAAATTTCAAGGTTTATGATCTAAAGAAAACGTGAAACGTGAAAAACATGTAGGGATAACTTCGTAGTTTTTTCTTCTATCAAGTAAACTTAAAGCTAAAACGTTTTTATTAGACATGCTTTTCCAAAGTATAATACATTATTTTTTTTAAACCGATGCTCCAAGTAATACAATGTGACATGGTCATTTGAAGTTTTGCAGTTATCGTTATGCAGACCCTTAGTACATTTACAGCTCGTGGCTAGATTTTTTCGGTCCTATCGTGTTTTATTTTTCTGGTTACTTAGATGATTTTGTTGAGCCCTAAAACAGCACCGGAGTTACTGTTTTGGAGTTTAGAGATTTTAGTAGATTAAGTTTAATACTTACTTACTTTTAAATAAAATCAAAAACGAATACTTGTAAGTTTTTTTCTTTTCTATCCTTACAGAAAATTCATCGCTATAGGTGACGAAACCTGCAATTTTTTTCTTAAAACGTTCCATCCACCCAAAGTATTAAACTGTAATGTGATCCTTAGCGACAGTCACAAGCATGGACCACACCAACCCGAATCTAAAGACATGCGTCATATTTGGGTCTCAGTAAACATTTTTACACTTAAGCGTTAGTGCT
The DNA here is from genome assembly GCA_910592155.1 of Ypsolopha scabrella. Classification (NCBI taxonomy): domain Eukaryota; kingdom Metazoa; phylum Arthropoda; class Insecta; order Lepidoptera; family Ypsolophidae; genus Ypsolopha; species Ypsolopha scabrella. The sequence goes on from OU342977.1 coordinate 21,643,942, forward strand.
GCCCCCTGGAATACACACATGGAACTAAGCAGCGACGTGCCAAATTGTACACCCACACACATTGTCATTTTGGCAATGAAAATGCGGACTCGCCATGATTTATGAACGAACATCACCATCTAACCAATCAGATCACGCTGATTCCATAGATACATATGAGTAATAGAGTCTGCGAATCTGCGGACGTCCCTGAATTCGGTGGAGTCCGCAGATACCGGATGGAATTGTAAATCAATGTCTCCAGATTCGGGTGAATATAAACTCACACACACACACACACACACACACACACACGCACGCACGCACACACACACACACACACACACACACACACACACACACACGCACAAACTTTCGCATTTATAATATTAGTAGGATAGGATTAGTAGGGGTAATATACGATACCATTCTGGGTAGTATTTGTATGATAGTTTTTACTTCATGTCAGTTAACTGAAAACTTTGACCTAACCAGGAAACTGATTGAAAAAACATATATAAGTTGACTTTAATTTATACAGCCTAACTCATACTGGAGGCTTGGTAAGTGATCAGTAACACGGATCGATAACACTTTTTGCTAATTTCACAAAATAAAATCTGGATGTCCCATAGTAATTGACTCGGGGCTGGGTAGGGCTTCCAATCCCAAGTTCCAAAGTTTCGGACTGATTTATGGCGTTTTTCAAATCCGGAGTTAGAACGGAACTCCGGAGCTAAGTCCAGTTTTCATAAAATTAAGTGTTTCAGAGCTGATCACTCCACGACCCTCCAGCTTACCAGAGTACTGCAACACATGTCGGTAGGCCTCAACAAGAACTCCGTTGCAGTACTTCTGGATATGGAGAAGACCTTCGACAGAGTATGGCACGAGAGACTGCTGTACAAACTGTCGACCTCTCCAGCCCCACGGTGCCTGGTTAGGGTCGTGGAGTCGTTTCTGGAAAACACCACCTCTGAGGAGCGCCCTATCAAAGCTGGCGTCCCTCAAGGAAGCTGCCCGTCTCCAGCCTGCTGCTCCCGATGCACTGACGACATCTCTCTGGGAGCGGGAACCCAACTCGCTCTCTTCACCGACGACGCGGCTTACTTCGTGTCATCATATAAGCCATACCACGCTGCGGCGAAGATGCAGCGCACCCTGGACCTGCTAAATGGCGACTGTCGGTCAATGTCGGGAAGACGCAGGCCCTCATTACCGGGAACACCAATCAACCACCACCACTCAAAATTTATCTTATCTTATCTTATCTCAAACTCCATGGAGTAGAGGCCACGTGAAGTACCTAGGAGTCACCATAGACCAGAGGCTCTCTATGCGGGAACACGTGGACAACGTCGTCATCCAGGTGAAAGGAGCGCGAGCAAAAGTGCAACCGCTCCTATCTTCAAGCCTCCCTCTGCGAATTTATTGACCACTTACTTACCGATACTTATTGATGTATGTAGATTATTTACGGTATTTAAGCCTTTGAAGCAAGTTTAACAAAGAAGTTAAAACTTTTTGTATTTTCATTTCACAAGTTGTGTCAATTAAAAATTAATAAACCCTTTATTTTTCTTGTGTATTTTATTTGGATTCTTATGAGCAACTTATCATGTATGAAAGATAACGATACTTATATTAAAGATCAACTTCACACTTCTGAGTTTCGATTTTGAATCTGTATGTAATTTGATATTATATTAAATAAAGAATTATTGACCCTATTGATACAATAATATTAAGAATTAAAAAACGAAAAATATATCCTACATGAATATTATGTCGTTAAAATATATCGTGTTTTAATGAAACCTGTCCTGTGTCTAATCCCACATTGCTTAAAATCTTTTATCTGTTCCAGTAGACCAAACCAAAATCGCTTCTAGCGGGTGTAAATAGACTGCTACCATTAAATGAAACCACATATTCTACCGACCCTACTGAACCACTTTTCCCGAGAATCATACCCGCGGACACCCTTAGTTTGGGAAATAATTGAGTTCCAAACAAAAATGCGTGATCCCTAACGCACCGACATACGGGCGAGTTTAGAGAGAGCGTCGTCCGTGAAACCTGAAGCTGATTGTATGGTTTCATTTAATGGAGCAGGCTATTTACACCCGGTATATTCATTATGTGACAGTCTTCGTCACCGAAACCGAAAAGTTTGTGGGGCTGTTCGTAAGACGGAATGATCTTGGTAGGGCCAATAGGATTACAGGTACTGCGCACATTTTTTAGTCTCACTCATCAGTTACAGCAATATTCTTTCCAAAAATTTACAAAAGAGACGATATAAGCGGCGCGAAGTAAGTAGCGTGACGTCACCCGCTGGTCCGTCGCAAATGGACGAAATTAATTTTTGAGCGCAACTTTGAGGTCCCACAACTTTTTCAATTGTAGAGATAATAATATGTTAGTGCTTTCTTTTACAATTTTGTTTCATTATACTTAATATGTACTTTAGTCTATAAAAACATAGTGGAAACTAGTTCATTATTGAACGCGCATCTGCGAGGCTAAAAGCACAACCGTTCGTCTCGTCTTCGTCAAACGACGACAGAGACAAATGTATACAAGTAAGAGAGACAAATAACAGGTATCCTGCTCACTGGCTTAAGTTTGTTCCTTTAATCGTTTTTCGACATTGACCTCTTTTTTAACTAGACACCCAGTCTCTAAGAAAAGTTCGTTAGAAAGTGTCCGAACGGCGACGTGCATAGCAGCGAAAATTTATTTAACCATATTAAGACGTTGTATCGTTAAAATAAGATGCAATATCAGTTGTACGCAATCGTCATTCGATCTTGTCACGTCGTAGCGGTAACAAGATGCATCGCGGATCATGGGCGTCGGAAGGGAAGAGCGGGAGGGGGGGGGGGAAGCTGCCCCCAGAAACGGTATGGGACAGTAAAAAATAGGATTTCGTAGCACGACTAAAGTACACATACAGCGGACATATAGGAGACAAGACCGATCGGCAGTTTTTGTTTTTTATTTCAACTACAAATCCCGTTGATGTTTGAAAGGTTGCCCCATCCTAGTCGTCTTCCGACGCCCATGTCTCGGATATTTTTTGAGCGAGATTGTGAGTCTAGTTGTTTATGAAAGGACAATGTTTGTCGAAGACGAGTCGAGTGAACTCGAGTGTGCCCCGAACGGCTTTACTTCTTCTAGAGCCGCAGCTGTAATCAGCCTTAATAAATTTATATCTATGTTGGTAATCTAGGTAAAAATTCATAAGCCTTAATTTTTTCTGAGTTTATTGTAAGTAAAGTTAGTTGTTTTCTCATAAATAAAACATTAATTTAAATTTTTGTGTAAGTTTTATTGCCAAAGTAAGTTAAAATGCATATACTTACGTAACATTCATTATTTTTATGTTAATACTAGCTTTTGCCCGCGGCTCTGCCCGCGTCGAAGAGATTTTTGTGGAAATAAGGAAAACAAAATAATATGATTTTTTGAACGACTGTATGCAATGGACACCATGTTTAAGCAAAGCGCTAATAAAGACCAATCAAATAAGCCTAAACTCGAAGGGCCTGCTGTTGTTCGTTGAGGAGATCCTGTACCCATCTTACAGTCCCATCATCAGACCCAGGTCTCCATGTTTTACCAAAGTGCTAATAAAGACCAATCAAATGAGCCCAAACTCGAAGGGTCTGCTGTTGTACGTTGAGGATATCCTGTACCCATCTTCCAGTCCCATCATCAGACCCTGGTCACCATGTTATACCAAAGTGCTAATAAAGACTAATCAAATAAGCCTAAACTCGAAGGGTCTGCTGTTGTCCGTTGAGGAGATCCTGTATCCATCTTCCAGTCCCATCATCAGACCCTGGTCTCCATGTTTTACCAAAGTACTAATAAAGACCAATCACATAAGCCCAAACTCGAAGGGTCTGCTGTTTTCCGTTGAGGAGATCCTGTACCCATCTTTCAGTCCCATCATCAGACCCTGGTCACCATGTTTTACCAAAATGCTAATGAAGACCAATCAAATAAGCCCAAACTCGAAGAGTGTGCTGTTGTCCGTTGAGGAGATCCCGTACCCATCTTCCAGTCCCATCATCAGACCCTGGTCTCCGTGTTTTACCAAAGTACTAATAAAGACCAATCAAATAAGCCCAAACTCAAAGAGTCTGCTGTTGTCCGTGTAGGAGATCCTGCACCCATCTTTCAGACCCATCATCAGACTCTGGTCACCATGTTTTACCAAAGTGCTAATAATGACCAATCAAATAAGTCCAAACTCGAAGAGTCTGCTGTTGTCCGTTGAGGAGATCCTGTACCCATCATCCAGTCCCATCAACAGACCCTGGTCTCCATGTTTTACCAAAATACTAATAAAGACCAATGAAATGAGCCTAAACTTGAAGGGTCTGCTGTTGTCCGTTGAGGAGATCCTTTACCCATCTTCCAGATCCATCATCAGATCCTGGTCACCATGTTTTACCAAAGTGCTAATAATGACCAATCAAATAAGCCCAAACTCGAAGGGTCTGCTGTTGTCCGTTGAGGAGATCCCGTACCCATCTTCCAGTCCCATCATCAGACCCTGGTCTCCATGTTTTACCAAAGTGTTAATAATGACCAATCAAATAAGCCCAAACTCGAAGGGTCTACTGTTGTCCGTTGAGGAGATCCTGTACCCATCTTCCAGTCCCATTATCAGACCCTGGTCACCATGTTTTACCAAAGTGCCAAGAAGTGTGTCAGGATCGTTGTAGATGGAAATCTGTAGTCAGATTAAACTCATACAGTTTTCTCGTATGGGAAAAAATCAATACATAAACCTGGCTGTAATCACTTCTTCAAGCTAAATATTAGCAAGAGGTGTGTCCGGATCGTTGTAGATGTAAATCTGTAGTCAAATAAAACTGATATATCTTTCCCGTATGGCAACAAATCATTACTTAGACCATAGTATTTAATGTATCTATGCTTAAACCTTGCTGTAGTTACTTTTTTAAGCTTAATATTAGCAAGAGGTGTGTCAGGATCGGATTTCTTGACCCCGATTAATAGATCTTCGATTAAATCGATTTAAAATCACATCCCTACTTTATGTAAGTAAACTATATAGACATAGAACGTCGTTACAGCGTTGCCGGTACGGGTATTTTTACCCGAATTCGGGTTATTTAGTCACTAAGCGGGTATCTTGCGGGTAATCATGACTGTCGGGTAATTTCGGGTAATTTTGCTATAAACACAAAAATATTTTTTTGACTCAGTTGATGCCCAAAACAAAAGAATTTTGAGGCACATCATGCGTGAATGCGCAAAACGGAATGAATCTTACCCTTACCTTTGGTGAGGGTGCGTGTGTGTATGTGTGACTGTATTGAGTCGGATGAGACAAAATGTGCAAAAGACATGCCCATATACACAGACTCTTATTAGGGTTCCGTTTGAAAACGAGTGAATTTCACTCGGAGTGATGTGAATTTCGCCCTAGAGCGTTCAAAAATTGGCCCGAGCTAAACTGAGGGTAACCGAACTGTTACCTGACAGTTGCTCGGAAGTGTTTTGAAACGCTTCCGAGTGATGCGAAAATCACACTGGCTAGTGCGAATTCTAACGCTGTCTGGGTACCGTTGAAGTTCGCCTGACAGTTGACACTTCCGAGTTTTTCCCGGTTTTGGACAAAATTCAAAACTTTAAAAATATACTCATCATTTATAAAGGGACAAAAGTGAAAATTATTATTGTGAAAGTTGCATTAGGCTGGTAATTTTTCTATAATTATTTTTTTTTGTTACTACCAAAGGCAATTTCAGTTTCCCGCCCTTGAATTAGATTTGAGACTGACGTTTGTCACCCAGACCCGTTCTTAAACGTTTTTCTCCTGGGTTTTTCTCACTGGAATCACTCTCAAGCGTTTCAAAACCAGATGTTCTCTCTCTTTCTTGTATTTACCTCTGTCTCTTTCTATTAAACGTGTGAAATTTCGCACTACCACCGCACGTTCTGAAATGGTTCCTAGATAGAGCAAGCAAGAAGATTTTTTTCAACATCACATCAAAGCAGCGTTGCCGGTGCGGTTATTTTTACTCGATTTCAGGTAATTTAGGCCCTAAGTGGGTTTGTTGCAGGTAGCCATGACTGCTAGGTAAAAAAACCGGTACCGTCAATAAAAAAAGCATGAAATTTTTCTTTTATTAAACCGTCTTGACGCAGCTACAGCGCATAATTGAACTCATCCTATCTTTCTCTACAATTTGTATGTGTGTGATAATCATGATATAAGTGAGGCTAATCCGCACTAAAACGACGTGCAAAAGAGATAGGCACCCACACAAATCATTAGTAGAAAAAACGATATTTTGCGGTTTGTTCCGTTTTGTTTTGTGGCTTTCTCCGAAAAGTTATAAATACTATAAAACGTGAAAATTTTGAGAGAAAGGAACCTTTAAAATCAATTTATTTAATTATAATTTCATTGTTGATAAATTATTGTTTATATTTGTCAATTTTCACCAAAATGGTCTGAATGTGAATGTAGAAAATTAATTTCAGAAATATGTTTATCTGGGTCAAGTCATACAGCTGGATAAAAACAACTTCGACGCTGAGGCTGACAGAAGAATATGCTTGGGTTGGGCAGCATTCGGAAAGTTGCGTCACATATTTACGTCGTCAATACCGCAGTGCTTAAAGGCTAAGATGTTCAACCAGTGCGTCCTTCCTGTGATGACGTATGGCGCTGAGACGTGGTCTCTTACAAAGGGCCTGATCCACCGATTTAAGGTCGCTCAGCGAGCTATGGAGCGGGCTATGCTTGGAGTATCTCTGATGGATAGAATCCGAAACGAGGAGATCCGTCGGAGATCGAAAGTAACCGACATAGCCTACAGAATCGGTAAGTTGAAGTGGCAGCGGGCAGGCCATATTTGTCGCTGAGATGATGGCCGTTGGGGCCGAAAGGCTCTAGAATGAAGACCACGTACAGTAAAGCGTAGTGTAGGTTGACCTCGTGCCCGCTGGACCGACGACCTGAAGGACGTCGTGGGGGGCGGCTGGATGAGGAGGACGGAGGACCGACATGAGTGGCAAAATTTGGGAAAGGCCTATGTCCAGCAGTGGACGAACACGGGCTGATGGATGGATGGATGGATGGATTATACTAGACCTCAGTGGCAGTTATTTTTAATACTAATATGGATTTTATAGTTCCACTAATAAAACACAAGCCCAAATTTCAACTGCAAATTTTTGTCTTCTAATGACGGGTCTTTTTTCCATTTGTTTATGGATGCAGGGTCTATAGAAAAAGAGGCATTATTATTATTATTTAAAATTTATTACCTTTTCAGAAAAATCTGTAAGAACATTACTAAGATTAAAACAGGAAGCTTCTATTAATGAAGGAAAATGGAATACACCCGGGAAAAAGCGGCCACATCCATTAAGAATATCTTTGAACAACTTTGACATTTCAGCAATAAGAAATAAAATCAAGGAATACTACTGCGTCAAGAAACAAGGCCCTACGCTTAGAAGTTTGCACATTGAACTAAAGAGTTCAACTGGGTTCAGTGGATGCCGTGAGACTCTTAGAAAAATATTACACAATAATGGATTCAAAAATAATCAAAATGAAAGAACCTTGTTAATTGAAAGGTATGAAATTGCTGCTTGGAGGCATAGATTTCTAAGATCAATAAATGAGAAGCGCCAGGAAGGAAAACTAGTAATTTATCTTGATGAAACATATGTACATCAAAACTATAAGGTGAGAAGTCATGGCAAGGACCATCAACATCTGGTGTGGTATCAAAAATATCAACTGGAAAAAGGCATATTGTGGTACATGCCGGATCTGAAGAAGGTTTTGTGCCTGGTGCATTGTTGGTATTCAGTACCAAGTCCAAATCTGCTGACTATCATGATGACATGAATTCAGCCAACTTCATGAAATGGCTAAATGAGAAACTGATACCGAACTTGAACCGGCCATCAGTGATTGTAATGGACAATGCAAGTTACCATCTTAAACAATCTAACAAACCTCCAACTATGTCCAATACAAAATCGGACATTCAGGTATGGCTTGAAAAAAATAATATTGCGTTTGAAGAATTCCACTCAAAAGATGAACTGATATGCAATGTAAAAGAATACAAACATGCACCTATTTATGAAGCAGTAGAACTTCTGAAGAAACATGGACATGAAACCATAATACTACCTCCTTATCACTGTGACCTGAATGCTATTAATTAAGCTAGTCTGGAATCAAGCGAAAAGAAATATTGGAAGTAAAAATATAGGGATACCAGCATCAGAAATGGAAAATTTAATTAAAGATGCTTTCAATTCAGTATCTCCCACTGATTGGAAAAAATACACCGATCATGTTAAAAATGTCGAAAATAAGTATAAAGGAAAGGATAACATAATGGATACCGAGATGGAAAGATTTATAATCAATGTTAGTGAAGATAGCACCAGTGAAAAAAGTAGTGATTCAGAGTCAATTTCAGGAATTGAATATTTGGAATCAGATTTTGATTACAGTTTATAGAAAAATTTGAAATCATTTAATAAATCATTTTTATTGATAAGAAAATTTCGTTTTATTGTTTACTGGTTTCTTCCTGTTTTATCTTATAAATAGCTCACACCGACAACCAGCTACATCCCTATGGGGTTGGCTTTAGTAGAATGACGTCTTCGTAAGGGGTAGGGGAGTGAGTTGCGGTGGAGGAGGGGGGGGGGCGTAACCCCCATATACACAAATGCTTTCACCGACGATTAGTTGCATCCTTATGGGGTTGGCTATAATAAGAGGACATCTTCGTAAGGGGTTGGGGGAAGAGGTGGGTGGAGTAGGGGGGTAACTCCAGGTTACACATCACGCAAGTGGTTCGTTTTAAGGGTTCCGTATCTCAAAAGGAAAAAACGGAGCCCTTATAGGATCACTTTGTCCTTGGTCTGACGTCTGAAAACTAAACATTTGTAATAAAATATATAGTATTTAACGGAATCCTCGGTGGGCAAGTCCGATTCGCACTTCTACAGTTTTTTATATTACACACCACCATAAGTAGACCCTAAGAATTTTGTTTTGAGACATCTAATAAAAAACATAGAAAAGCGAGAGGGGGATATACCTATGGGGAAAAGTGAAATGGCATACAACACACCTTTGTGTGCGCAATTCTCTTACAAAAACGATAAATTCGCTGAATAAATGATGCAATTTGATTGCTTGGATTGTGAATAAATAAAGAATGAAATCAAAATGTACAATTAAAATCTAAACGACCATCAACGGCCTTTCAAACTACTAGCATTTGCAAAAATTATTGGTGAGTTCTACTTACTGTTACAAAGTATCAAAGTTGTTTTTTTCTGTGTACTCAGTGTTTACAGCTTCAGATTGTTTGAATTTGCCGTGTTTTTGTTGTGACATGATTGCCTGGCCAAGCTCTATTAAACTCTACTTAAAATATATTTAATTGTATTTTTTTTTCACCTTATCAATTAATAACACTTTTATAAGAAACACATTCCTGTTAATTTTTAAAGAGGTATGGGAAATGTTAAAATAAAAACAAGGCGTATAATATTTTATTTCACCTCTTGAAAAAAAAATTACATTCACAAAACGGGTAAGTCGGGTAATTTCTGATTTGGGTTCGGACTTTTTGTAGTTTGACTACCGGCAACACTGCGTCGTTATCTGAGAAGAAGTAAACATAACCTCTATCTCTTTATGACGATCTTTATCTCTATCATAATCAACACAAACAACATCATTAGAGAGAGAGAGAGTCAAATTAGTTAGTACATAACATAGATCAGATTCAGTAGGTAGAGAACTTAAAATATCTTTCAGCTAAGAAGTCCCGGCTGACACATCTAAAGAAAGTAAGGGTGTATGTTCATTGTAAATTACCGACATGCACTGCATGATACAACTACGAGTATGGTTTTTCAGTTCCAAATAATACTTTTAAAGTCTTAATCCAATACACAACATTTCAAAATTGTTTTATTGTTACAATGAAATTACAATCAATTTATTGCGTTCACTAATCCTTAGGTTTTTAAATATCGTATCCATCATTTTATTTTACCGTTATGCACTAGGCCTATTTTTTCATAGTGACGAGACGAAGAATCGTTCAATTAATCGGTAAGCGGCCGATCAATCGATATGGCGAGTAAACGTTTATGAAAAAACGACGCATAAGTAACGAGACTCATTTCAGCCATTTCATTTATAGGGTTCCGTACTCGAACGGAGCCGATGATACCCTTTTACTAAGCCGACGATGACTTTCTTTATCCTTCCGTCTATCACTAAAATTAGCACATTTACCCAGTTTTTAGTATATATTGAGATAGACAGCCTGCATTCTTTGTTTCATGAAAATATTTATGGTATGAGTGTCATGTTGACACCTGACTCATTAAACCTGCAACATAACAGAGTATTTCTTTTCACAAAAGAACGCTTCTGTAAAAGTACTTAATGTATCAATGAATAAATACGAAAATGCCTTAATCTGTGGAAGTTCTTCATGGTAAAGAACTTTTAATCAATATAGTCTTCAATTTTGAAATAGGTCGAAAGCTGTGAGCCTGACTTGTATTTTGAAATTATTTGAGTGAAATCGTTATTTCTTGTGTTTATTTTGTTATTAAATGGTAAATACCACTAAAAAGGGTTTGCTGCATAGACAAGCGCGTGAGTTTGTTGTGCGTCTACGAGACTATTTCGAATGGGAATCGATAAATAACGGACCGTTGCTGCCACTATCTCAAGTGTGTGAACGAGTATCTGCTGCTCTTGGTCTCAGCCGAAAAACAGACTCCCGTATTAGCAAGGCAAAATTTGGAAAAAAAACACTGAGGAGAACATATTAAAATCGCCGTCAAAGAAGAGGGTTAAAAGGCCAATCGTTACACAAGTGGACAGTTTCGATGCTGATGCCATTAGAAACCATATTTATGGTTACTACAGCAGGAACCAACTTCCAATTTTCCCTAAATTAATACATACTTTACGAGAAGCCGAATTATATCATGGCAGCACGACTTCCTTATGGAGAGTATTAATAAAAATTGGCTTTAATTACAAAAAAAGAGATAAAAGAAAGATTTTGATGGAACGAGGAGACATAGCACTAGCTAGATTTCCTTTCCTACGCGCAGCAAAGTCTATCAATGATTGGGGTAGTGTCATATTTTTAGATGAGACCTGGCTAAACGCGAACCACACTGTTGGTGAAATATGGACAGATGACACACCACACTCTAACAAAAGTACCCAGTGGTAAAGGGGAAAGGTTGATTATTTGTCACGCGGGTTCATCGAAAGGATTTGTTCCAAACTGCCTTCTTGCTTTCAAATCCAAGAAAACTTATCGCCTTTTATGATATCCATGAGAAGATTTAGAGTGACAATATTCTTTTTAGATGACGTTGCCACACACCACATAATTATGTAATTTTTAAGACATACGAGTAAGCTGTGTTCTTTGAGTCACTGTTAGCGTTTTAAGATCTTTGAACTCCATATCTCAATAGTTTCCAATATTAGATATTTTGATTCGATTCTAATCTGTTTGTAATAATAATCGAAAATCGATAGAATGTCGATTCAAAGTGTCTCTTCACTAAAGCTCAGTTCTGGGAATTGATTGTTAGCCGGGACTTCTTATATGAATGATACTATAAATTTAAAACCCAGCCAGGGATCAGAGGGCACAAAATAGTTTACATAACAACATTCATTACAGCTTGGCCTACCCGGCGGCATCGCATCTATTTATTTTCATTCACCCCATTTAACTACAACATAACCCACGCAGGATATAATACAAGTAAATGGATTTGAACTCTTTACAAGAACCATGGTAAATGTTATGAAAGGAGTCCTTGTAGAATGGTAAGTAGCTTTTTTAATAATTTACTGTTAGTAGATACCGGTTGGGGTGTAGGTAGGGGGACAAAAAATACTGCCCCCATCAACCCTGACCTTAGATATTACCCCCTAGTCACCTGGAGTATTTACGTACATTATGGATATTATATCAGCAAATCATGTCCAGTACCAAACAATTAGTCGATAAAATTAGTAGTATAGCTGTTAAAAATAATAATAAAATTAGTACCTAGGTAGTGAGGTTATGTTTATATTGAGATTTATTCTAAAGCATTAAATGCCCTGAGCTTTTATTGGACTCAAATCCTAATATAATCTGTAACAATGGACCTTGGGATTAAACCTGGCCATGATAACTTAAAAACCAGTCAAGTGCAAGTCGGACTCGTGCACGAAGGGTTCCGTACCATTATCTATATAAACGGCAAAAAATCATGTCTGTTGTATGGGAGTGCGCGGGTCCGACTCGCACTTGACCGGTTTTAATATTTTTTGTTATAGTGGCAACAGAAATACATAATCTGTGAAAATTTCAACTTTCTATCACGGTTAATAAGATACAGCCTGGTGACAGACGGACGGACAGCAGAGTCTTAATAATAGGGTCCCGTTGGTTACCCTTTGGGTACGGATCCCTAAAAAGATAGCAGTTATTGTCAATATTGTGCATCTCATAATCACAGCAATGTCTTTGCTGATTTACAGCCAAATTCAATCCCATAGTCAATTAATATGGGTAGTTCGTAAACTACTTTATTAATGCTTATTAAAAAATTCAACAAATTGTGAATTGTCTTGTCTATAAAACAACATTACTACCTTAAGTCCATTATGTAAAAATTTGGTGCAGGTAGTTAATTAAAAAGTTTATTTGTATGTAATTGTCCAGGGATCAAATTATAAGTAAATAAGTACTAGTACTGGGAAGGGTAGTAATGTAAGTATGTATCTGTTTAGGTATAAAATAAAAATGACATAATTTATTTTTGTTATATTTGTTTATTTTTAGTTTGGTGCATTGAATTATACAAATGAGGTTTTTTTTAATAGGTGCACAAGGATGCCTAACTGTTTGATTATCTACTTAATAACCTAGGTAAAGATATAGTTAAAAAAAAAAATCCCCTTATCAATACTACTCAGTTTTCACAACAATTGCTACTAAGTTTTACTGTTCAACGTAATCCAAGTCTTGTGGTATATTGAAGTTTTGCTCAATGACTTCATTCTCCACTTGAAATGTGTTCTTACAGTAAGACTTTAGAATGTATATGTTCTCCGTCCATCTATTTATGGCAGCTTTTAACTCCTGAAATCATAAGATGGATCAATTAATGTTTGTATTTTGAGTTTGAGTGATATGATAAAGAGCTTTAGAAATACAGGTTCTGAAAAATTTCTTAAGTAAACAAACTTGATGAAAAATATGTTTCTTAGCTACTGAGATAGGTACATACTTGTATTTCAGTTTTCAGTTGTGCAATGTATTCTGGATCTGAGTCTCTATACTTCTGCAACTCATTCTTGAGGTCAATCTCTTGTTTTGTAATTTTTTCCAGAGCCAATAGTAGAATCGATCTCTCATCATTCACCTCTCTGCCAATCTGAAAAGTTTAAAATGTTTATTGTTTACCAGACTTCTAGTTTGCAAGATTTCCACCAATCAGGAGGTATTTTTCAATATGTCAAGCCTAAAAATTTAATTTTTGAATGAGTCTCTGTCAAAAATGTGATGATCTGTCTACAAAAGTAGTCGATATGACAATCCCTGAAACTAAGATCAATCACTCTTCCGTCACTGGACGTAACCTAACTAACTAACGTAACGAAACTAAGTTTTTAGGTGTTACTATAGACTCTCGTCTTGAGTGGGGTCCCCACATAGAAGCTCTCTGTGGTAGACTTAGTTCAGCTGCATACGCTGTTAGACGCATAAGGCAGATTACTGATGAATATACTGCTAGATTAGTATATTTCAGTTATTTTTGCAGTCTTTATTGTCTTGCAAAAGAGAACAATTCGGTCTATTTATAACACGAAGTATCGAGAATCATTTAGAGAAAAGTTTAAAGAAATTAACATATTTACGGTCCCATGTGAATTTATTTATCGAGTTATTAGATATGTCAGAAAAAATATTGATAATTTCCCCAGGCTTGGTGTGCACCACTCTGTTGAAACCAGAAACAAACATAAACTAACTTTCCCAAAATTAAGACTTGCCAAAGTAGGTACCTCTTTTGTAGGACATGGTATAAGAATTTACAATAAACTTCCACAGGAGGTCCTTAGTTTGCCTGAAAATAAGTTTAAACTATAGCAGGGACTACTTAAAAAAACTTACTATAAAATCAATCATTATTTGGACGATAATGAAGCATGGTGTAATAAATAATAATAATCTTGATCAAAATTGTAATTCATAATTAGCATATTTTAATACTGTATGATTCCTCTAAAGGCTTAAAATTAATTAATATGTAAAATGACTTTGTTGTTAAGGTAATAGACAATATGTGACAGGTTGACTAAGATACATTTTTCTCGTGACATAATTCCTGTAGTCTTATATTTTTTATACCTTTACTTAAGTAGGTATAATTTTTTTTATAGAATATGATTTTGTACCAAATATTTATTGAAAATAAAAAGGAAAATTGAAAAAAGACATGTTTGCTAAGTTTCTTGCCCTTCTTCTTAGCAATACTAATCCGATGGTGCGGATGGTTAGGCATTATTTTTATTTATGGTTTATTTAGTTCATTTTTCAACACATTTGTTCACTGCATTATGTATATATAATATTTTTATTCCTATATTTAGGGCTTATAAACTTTATTACATTTTAGGAGCCCAACCTAAATATTTTTTGTATGTATTTCCCTTATTAGTATATATTTTTTTATATTCGCTAGATATACTTTGTAAAGATTAACTTTGAGTTGTAGAAAGTATACTTTATGTATCTATTTTACAAAATAAATATTTTGATTTTGATAACCCCTTTTTAAAAACACCTTCTGATGGAATGTTCTTTGGAAGTTTAAACAACACTAAAAACTTTTATTTTTTAACTAAAACTCATCTACGAATTATTTTATTGTGTGATGCACATAAGTAAAAGGGTCCCTTTTTTTCACAGAGCCCTGGAATATCTTACTGATTCTGAAGTAATGGCATCTTCAGTCTTCTTTAACTTCTTTGCTGTATCATCCACTTGGTTCTGTAGATCCAGCAATTTTCTCTTCTTCGCATTTTTGGCTTTACTGTAAAATTTATTAAAAATTAAATATACTCACTCTTATGTGGGTATCTATTGAGCTAAGTTATAGAATAACTAGTGTATGCTCTACAGCTTGGTCACGTCAATTATTTCTGTTCAATTCAATTCTTTCTGTCTTTTCCCGTGAGATTTTCCTGAAGTCCCTTGTTAGCAGATGTCTATATCATACAAGGTACCCACATCCCAAATTTCATGTTTCTAGGTCTAGCCATTTATTCGAGGTGTTGATAGATCAGTCAGTTATTTAAGATATTCTTTTATAGATTTTGTATAATGACAAGGATAGGGAAACAGTGCATTTTTTCTCTTAATAACCCTACAGATTTTGAATAAGCTTGCCTTGGGAATGACCAGAAGTAGATGGAAGTTCCTATTTTCTCTGAATCCACAAGATGGTCGTCCACCAATGCTTGAATTACTTCTTTGACTGACTGCATTGTAATTCCCTTTTCTTTAGGAGCTATCTTTTCTAATTCCTGTTTGAAATTTAAACATTTAAAGAACTGTAAGTTTCATTGTTTCTTAAATCAAAAATTTACTATCATTGGTTCTTAAAAACTTAAATATTAAAATTTTATAAGTACAAACTGGATGGGAATGGAAATTTTCGTTTTTTTAATTTTTTGTTCATATTTATTTAAGTACCTTCAACTGAAAGAAATCCTTGCTTTGATGAAAGATTTCAAGCATCCTAGTCTTCTTCTCGTCAGCACTCAGTCCACGTTTCTTAGACATCTTGTTTCTGTTCCAGTGACCCAGCAATGAAACAATTCCTTCTGCACCTGGATGAAACTCTAGCCCTGGGAAGAAAATTCATCCTACAAGATCTTGATGAGACTCACTTATTCATATCAGCTGATATAGTAGATACACTTCAAGCTAGAGTCGATGATTTGATGGACCAACTTAGCATCCCTGTGCATGATAAAGGACTGTAAAACAAAATGGCTGCCAGAGAATCAGGAAGAGTTAAAGAAGCAGAAAAAAGAAGAGTGCTAGATGATGCATCGAGAAAAAGAAGAGCACGAAAGGCGGTTGAGGCGCTCGAACAAGATAATTTCCATGACGACCCACATGCAGATTTGGTTATGTCAAAAAAAGTTCCAAAATTTGCGGATTCAAATGAAAAACCGACTAGAAAAAAAAAGTCCAAGAGTGCAGAATATTATAAGATGAGATTCAGAAAGACATTTGCTCAGCTGGTGGAAGAGGATGCCAATTTCAGGCCAGAGCCGCCAAATTATTTGTCAGCACAAGTGCCACCTTCCAAGTAAGTTCAACCCAAGTTTTACATTGTTTAATGGATCGCTAGCCACACACACACGACGACGGATTGTACACTGACATTAGGTGTGGGCACGACCTTATCAAAGGTTGGTGATCCTCCATAGTAAAAAGATTCTTTTTGTTTTTGTTAAATAACCATTTTAAAAGATTGTTGTCATAAAGTCTAGTATTTTTCGAGCTGGCCCCTTCCAGCCAGGCTAACTAACCCAGCCTTAAAAACTAGCTATGCCATTGATAATTAAACTATGAGCACCAAGCAGGGACTATCTAAGTACAAGTTGGACGGAGGTGAAAAAATTCTAAAATTTGTAGTCAAATCATAATAACGTAAGTTATAGGATGTCAGGGGTGTAGGTACTATCGATTTAGCTTAATAATCTAAACACATTTCTAACTGATACTTGGGTCTCGACGTACAGGCATGAGACTATGCCTGTTCTTCAAGCACAAATAAAGTTTCGAGTTGGTAAAAAGAAGAAAGTTATTTCTGACTCATTCAGTTTGGCAGCATTCTGTGTTGCTACTGTATTATAACCCGAATTAGTACTACGAAAATAAATCAAGCAGTATCTTACAAATACACTGAAATGGTTTCATTTTACAGATTTCCTGAGCGCCACTTCTGTGCTGTGTGTGGATTCCTCTCCAACTACACCTGCATACCTTGTGGAGCCCGATATTGCTCCGTTAAGTGTTTAGGGACGCATCTAGATACAAGATGTCTCAAATGGACTGCGTAGTTTTAAGTTTTGTATGATAATAAACAACAACAAAAAACTGAATCTACGCTTATATGTATTTTAACAGTTTAACTGTAATATCAAACATAATAAAGCCTTACTTACCGAGAAATAGAGTACTCTTGAAACTAAAAGATAACAATTACAAGAAAACCTATAAAAATGAGACAACACAACAGCTGCCAGAAAATTTGGTTCCCGCCAAAAAAATGACAAATCTGCCAAGATGGGTCGTGAAACTACAATTTTCCACAAAAAAACACCCACGATTGTTCAACGATGTCAAAAAGCGTGGTTGGGCGTTTTCGTATTTTGTTGTACATACATTAAGCAAAATAATCCATCAGATAAAAAAAAAAAATTGTGACGTTTTTTGAAAGGTGATAATATTTTCCAAGTAATTTATGTAAGATCACAATGAAATAACCACTAAAACAACAATTATATGACTTAATATGTGAACCAAAGCCTTGATTTCTTCCACTCCGTGACGAAGAAAAAATACTCATAATTTATTAAATAGACATAATGTACCCTGAGCAAAATATTTTTTTTCCTAAAAGTTTACAAGTAACCAAAAAACAACTTTTCAACATACTTTTTTAACAATATTTGCTACATTCCGTGACCTTAGGTTGATATTGCACCCCTTTTTGTTTGCTGAAGTAAGGCCAACGAGATGATTTAAAAACGGTACACAATCGGACCTTTACTGAGTTATCTCCATTCTTATCTCTCGTACGCAATAATGGCGTCAATTAGTCAACATAATGGCGTCAGTCGGTCGACGACAGCTGTCGTTGCGTGGATCGTGGTACAGAAGAGCAGTCAGTACCGCACCGCAGCTACCAACATTAAAAAAAAAATAATAAAAAATGAAAATTTTCTTTATTCAGGTAGCAAGGACCCATAAAAATTAATTTAAAAACACATACACGAATAATATACATTAACATAAATAAATAAGACACAAGTTAAATAGATCATTTAAAATTATTTACAAATTATCATTTTTTATTGCGTACACAAAGTTTGACAATCCAATGCTTAAGCATAGGATTGTCAAACTTACTAGAAAATGTCCTCAGGATGTCGCTGTCACTGCCACTGGTTCTGTGGATAATGGACGCTATTCGTTTGCGCATGATCGCAAAAAAGTCATCGGTATGCGCCTCCGCAAACATTGTCGATGCACTACAGAACCGCGGCAGCCCCATCAACATCCTGAAGGCGTTATTGTACATAACACGCAGGGCGCTATAAGTCCTCTGCGTATAGCTGATCCACAGGCTGCATGAGTAAAAAGTTTGGCAGTACGACTTAAAAAGTGTGAGTTTTACCTGGTTGGAACATCTAGCAAATCTGCGGGCCAACATATTAGCTTTGACTGCCAACGCCCTACGTGCTCTCTCGATGTCAAGGTCATCTTTGAGATCATCAGATATAATATGTCCAAGGTATTTAAATTGGCTAACTCTCTTTAGACTGCTTCCGTTTAAAGTGATAGGAGGAACATAACTAGGAGTTTTTCTGCCTGATTTAAATACCATTAACTCACTTTTGACTGTATTATATCTGAGACCGTGATCCCTGGCATAGTTCTCACATTTAGTTAGTAGGCGGCGCATTGCACTGATTGAAGGGCTAAGCAGCACCATATCATCGGCATAGCTGATGTTATTAATACACCTCCATCGATTGAACAACCGATATGCATGCTGCTCAGCTCCTCAATCAGGCTATTCATGTACAAATTAAACAAGGTCGGTGAGGATAGGCCCCCCTGTCGGACCCCACTCTCTAGAGTGTAGCTATCTGATAAAGCATTTCCCCATTTTACACTATTGGTTTGGCTACGGTACCAATACCTAAACATGGCTGTGATCTCGGGAGCCATACCCAGTTTAACATTAGGTTGCCATTTTGAATTTTGTGAACAAGTTCTTTCCTGTTTGGCAAGACCGGATTTAGAGGTCTGGAGGCCTCGGGGCAACAAAGGATTGGAGGCCCCCTGGCCCCAAATTATTTTCCAAATAAAATGACAAATTTTTTCAGTCGAGTTTTTCAATAGATAATGTATTGTGAAACCAAGTAGTTTATTTTAGTATTTAACAATTTGCTAAAAACAAACATATAAATATAATCTGAAACAAGAGTTATCTGAAATTAAATTTCTAAAAAAAAGTGCTGGGCCATTTGAGATTTTGATATTTTACTGATTGCCTGATTTGAGTGGACAAATATAGATCAATGATTTCTGTTAATATTTAAGAACAATATAATCATGTTTGTACAAAGTACTGTAGGTAAAGGTAAAACAGCGAAAAAAAATGTCAAAGGAAAAGATGTTTACTAGTCGGAATTTGAAAGATTTTTTCCCGAAGTCTCTATTGTAGGGGCCCCTCTTTTGTGGAGGCCCCGGGGCAGTCGCCCCGGTTGTCCTCCAATAAATCCAGCCCTGCTGTTTGGATTGCGTTCGAAGTGATACGTATTCTTTCGTTTATGTATTTGTTTAGTCTTTTGTTATTATTAAACCGTTACTAATACCGTTACCGTTATAAATGCCTACTTTGGGTATGTAGATTCTACATACCCAAAGTAGGCATTTATAACGGTATTAATATTTACAACTTTGGCAAGCATATACAATGCATAGGAGAACTTGTTCAATGTTTTGCAAATATGCTCAATTTGGGGTTTCCAGTAGCCTTAGCATGAAAACATTACGGTTACGTTTAGTTTGAACGTAACGCGGCTTTGTATGGAATTCTGATATTTTCCGCTACTGACCGCTAGGGGCGGTTATCAGATTTCATAAGAAATCGAGTTACGTTCAAACTAAACGTAACCGTAATGTTTTCATGCTAGGGCTACTGGATAGCTGATTATCTATGAGTAATCCTAAAAATGTTGTCACACTAATTTCATCAATACTTTTGTTTGCATAAGAAATATTAAGTGAAGCCGGTTTTATCCTTTGTTTAAATTGCATTATCTTTGTTTTATCTAAATTAATCTTTAAGTTATTTGAATCAAGCAAATAATAGATTTTAAGGCATTATTTATTTCTACTTGCTGATCACAACGATTGTTAAAAATGACAGTGCTGTCATCAGCAAACATAACCATTGGATAGGGTGTAACTTGTGGGAGATCATTAATATAACTTATAAAAAGAAGGGGACCCAGCATGCTACCTTGAGGCACTCCATATGATATTTGTCCACATTTTGATGAATATGTATTTTCTAACTTTGTATGACGACAAATCTTTGTTACATTTGTTATTTGCTGCATGTTGCTCATGTATGAAGCTAGTAAATTAGCAGCATTACCCCTTACTCCATAGCAATTAAGTTTTTCTTTAAATCATCGTGGTCAACATAATCAAAAGCCTTAGATAAATCCATATAAAGTGCTGTTACTGGAATGTTTTGGTCCATGCTCTGAATAATTTTAATTAAAAAGTCTGATTTAGCCATATTTATAGATTTGTTTTGCCGGAAACCTTTTTGCTCCGGAACCAACATACATTTTTTTTCAAAAAAGTTTATTAGGTTTTTGTAAATCACCTTTTAAAAATTTTTGACCACACCGAAAGAAGGGCAATTGGGCGTTAAAAATCAATGTTTTCTTTATCGTCTTTTTTGAAAAGTGGTATTATTATTGATAGTTTTAAAGTGGCTGGAAATATGCCGCTTTCAACACATTTGTTAATAATATTGCTGAGAATAGGTGATATTATATCGGACACATGTTTTACTACGATTGTACTTATCATGTCCAGTACTATTTGTATTTTTAAGTGAATTAATTATCACAAAAATGTCATTAGCTGATGTGGGATTTACATTTTATACAATGTCATGTTAATTTTACTTTTATCGATATGAGAATGTACTAAGTTAATAAAGTGGTCATTAAAAGCTTGTGCAATTTTACGCGGGTCATGTATTTTTACGTCTCTTACTTTAATTTTATCTATAGATTGTCTAGGCAGATTAGCTTTCGTACTGTTTGTAGCTGTTGCTATAAAATAATAATTTTGTGATTTTTTTGTCAAATGGATAATTTTTTTAAGTTTCTGTGAGTAATTTTTAAATTCATGTTTATTTTTTGAATTTCAAGAGATTCTGTAACGCCATAAAAGTGCTCGTTTTCGTTTGCAGCATCTCCGTATAGCTTTAGATATCCACTTAGTTTTCATAGTTGACTTGATTTTTACCCTGATAACTGGGAAGCAGAGGTCATAAAATAGCTGAAACAAGTTAGAAAAGTTTTCAAAAGCTTTATTGGGATCTTTCGTATTGTACGTGTCATCAAAGCTTAGTTGACTTATGTAATTTTTAAATTTAACCATATTTTCTTTACTTGTGTCACGATTTTCTACGTACCAAAACGAACTAGTGCACGTTTTTCTCACAGGACATAGAGACATAGATTCGTTTTGGTCTCTAAAATTTATTATCTTTTGGCTAAAACCGATGAAAATCCGCTAGAACTAGCAACAAAGTGGCTAAAACGGCAACACTGGCCGTCGCAACAGCGGAACGCCGAGAGCCGCGAGAGCGGGAGCGGAACGGCAAAGGCGCAAAATTGACTACGAGTACTACGATGACTACTTACACTAATCGGCAACGTCGCGTGATTATTTCGCAACTACACGCGCGCGGGATTTAAAAGAAATCAAAATTCAAAATGTCATATCTCGACGGTAAGTTTACGGTAATATATAAATATGAGATGGATTCGATTGATGGTTCTTGGTGGAATATCATCTTGAATAAATTATACACAAATTCTTGTACTTATAAATATATGTGGAATAAAAGTACAAGAATTTGTGTATAATTTATTATATAAATATGACCCTAAAATTCCCGTATTTTACGAGCGTTTTTGGTAAAATTACGTAACTTTGCAACCTTATATGTGACATAGCAAAAAGTCCGCGTTTTTTTAAAGAAATAATTAATTAAGGCTGTTATTTTAGAAAAAAAACTATTGTTTGTGGGTATAATTAATTGAATTGATCTCTATACTAGCTAGAAATTAATATTTTTATAGCAAAACTTAAAAGATATTTGTTTTTAATACATTCAAAGTCATAGGACACGACAAAAATGTAATGGACAACTTTTGGCGAAAACACCCGGTTGCCAGAATGGTGAATATCATGACCGTGACCTAGATGACGTAAGCGTAACAGTACGAGCTCTTGACACCTAGCGGAGAGAGGCAGAACCTTTTTAAGTTTCGGTAAGGTACAATTTTTCTAACCAGCATCACAGCATGTTGGTTAAAGGGTATACTTAAACTACTGAGCAATAGGTGGCGCTACAATCTTTACATAAAAAACGAAGTTTGATATAAACCGTTTAGTAACGCGGAAATTATTAACAAATTACGTTACGTAAAATTAATAATCTGTTTTTCTTTTAACTACACTAAGGATAAATAAATTAAACATAAAATTTCGTTATATGTAGCGTGTAATAGACCGGGCAGCCGCTACAAGCACGGATTCATCCGTGGCTACAAGCAACTCTACCTACCTCACAATGTAATTAACACAGACATAATTATTACTAAGTAGCAGACCAAACATAAGGATTAAATAGCGTGGCAAGTTTCCATACAAAAAATAAGCTACATTTAGGCTTCAAGGTACGAAGAAACGTTCAAAAATCACAGACATAAAAAATGGGTTGTTTTGACTGGCTTTTATCCTTGGAACATATTTGTTAATTCCTAAACTAATGTCTTGTATATATTTTGTTTGAAAACAAGCAATATTTATATTTAAAGGAGCCCGTAGTTCACTGAGCTAAAATTCCTACGCCTCGACTCTATATAGGCTGAAATTTAATCAACCGACCAAATTCATCCTGGAGACTCGGTTAGTGATCAAGATCTAGGTTCAGTAATCCTTTTGGGCAATTTCGAAAAATAATTGTTTTTGCTCCCCTGCTGGTTGGACTAGTTTAAGTACAATTCCTAGTATAGGCACTACGGGTAAAAAAATTTTTTTTTCGGATTTCACCAAAAGGGTAACTGAACCTTGTTCCTGATGCCTAACCGAGTCTCCAATATGAATTTGGTCGGCTGATTTAATTTCACCTTGTATGTTAGGTTAGGTCTGCTACTATATTAGACGTCTGTGGTAATTAAACCCATCCCACACACGCTGGGCAGGCGGGTAGGTGAGCGCGGTGCCTAAACCCTTGCACCAGTGACGCCGCTGCCCGTCACTAGTCTGTTTTAAGGCCTGGCAATTAGGGATGGATATACCGCCATCCATCGGTCCCAGGCAATGGTGGGCCGCCTGGTTTTGCCTGAGAGCTGTTCTTTTACTCTCCCCCGAATAACTTCGGGAAGATTTGCGATAAGATGGTGGTACCTCCACAGTCGAGCTCGTCATCAGCTCTACCCCCTACAGTATCCTCGGTATCCACTTAAATACGTGTTAATATGGCCTATACGACGACAAATTTGAATTTGAACAAATTAGATATAATAGAAAAAATCTCGAAAAAGTAGCATTTTTATGTTTCCGTACCCGAAGGGTGCCAAACGGAACCCTATTACTGAGCCTCCACTGTCTGTCTGTCTGTCACAGTACCGAGGTAATGTATGGCGCTAAGAATAGCTTGTCAACTTTTTTGCACCGAGGTTCATTGGTATATGATAGATTGCGCTAAGATTCTAAAGGTATGTACATCTATATGTTACTTGTGTTTTAGGGTTCCGTATCCATATATTATGTGGTGTTACGGAACCCAATGTACGACTCAAGTCCGACTGCGAATTTACAAAAGCTATAATTTTTGAGTTGAGACTCGCACTTGGCCAAATTATTTTAAACCGTTTTTTTTACATCCATATTCAATATTTCTTATGTAGTGTCAATGAAGCCAAAACTCGAAATTGCCTTGACGGCAATAACACATTTTGCAAAGGAAGTAAATAAAACCGAAATCTGTAGTTACATCTGTTAAGGAACAATAAGGCATTTTATCATCACGCCAGCTGTCACGGGGGCTGGGCAGATAACAAGGCACGTGCTTTTGTGTCAATAGGAAGTAGCGTTCACGAAACGGTCAGGGGTGCAATAGAGCTGAAAAGATGGGGAAAATTACATATAAGAGAGACTTTCGTTTATAAAGCCACATTCATACACGGAGACTCGGAAAGTGGTCACGACCAAGGTTGAATGACCCTGTTTGCAAAATACGAAAAATATTATTTGTGCCTATACCTACTTGTTCAATAACACCCTCAACTCAATTAGTATAGGAAGTCTTATTTTTATTTTTGGTATTTCGGTTCTGACCACTTACCGAGTCTCCAGTATGAATTCGGCTATATACATGAGAGTCATTTTATATTTTTAGATTTACCAACGGTAACATAGGATAGTGGCAGGCAGCTGCGTACTGTCAATCTATAATTCGTCTATTACCGATTTAGATTTTTACTAAAGTCCCCACTGATTAGCGACTCTCCCAGTTTCTCCTAGTGCATATCGAAGATTTCCATTAGGCTCGGTAGTGATTAAGCATAAGTCCAATTGCAATAATAATATATATCCAAAATATGTACATAAGTATATTTATAATCAGGTTCTAGGAAACGATTCTAAGAATTGCGATAAAACACTATAGGTAATAAATTAAGGGTTGAAATATAATGACTAATGACTACCAAAAAAAGATTTTGTAACCATAAGCGGCCTTGCCCAAATAATGTAAGTACTGCACTTCAAAATGTATTCAAAACCCAAAATTAGTATTCAATCACCAAACATGATCTGCAATTCTATCGTCAAATATAGGTGCGACGATGAGCGGAGTTAAGCGGAGTGAGGAGGACTGTGTTAGATTTTCATGTTCTTTGGGAGCCGAGCAAAGCGGAGCGGAGCGAGTCGACCCCTGTAGTACTAACAGAAGATGTGCGTAGATCGTGATATGCCGAATTCTACGAAATGCCGACGACGCATACATTCCGAAACACATACTAATTTTATATAGTTGGTAACAGAGGATCTCGGTGCAAAATGCACATAGTAACATTGTTTACCTTACTTTTGAAAAAAAGTATGCCATAAATATCTAACCTCGTATCGTAAAATCCTCATTACGAACTCAAAACTTTTACTTTTTAAAACATTTTTCATGAACGTCTCTTAGGCTGAGATTCAGAGTGCATTTTGAGTCCGAACTCAATCTTACAAAGGTCAAAAAGCGACGTGATCCCATACTAGAGTGACGTTTGTAAGATTGAGTTCCTCTTGAGTTCGGACTCAAAATCTGAGCCTCAAACACAAAAAGAATAATTATAGTAGGTTATATACCTATAGGTCTCCGAACAACATAACATAATGCTATGAAAAAACTTTTGCTGAGATTACAGTACTGCACGGTACTGTGATACTAGGAAGGCAAAAGGAACTTAGCCCATACAGCCATGTCTGAGGTTTAATATCAAATACCAACGAGGTTATTATACAATATTCTATATTGGATCTCTATGAATATTCTCTAACACGTACTAAATAATATTGCGGCGTAACAAAGGAGGTCACAATTTCATTTTATTTTCGGCCTGCATTGTCTATGGCTGCCGGCGCACGCAACGCATACACATTAGTGTTTTTGGAACCGGTATTCTTTTAGAAAACCGGGAATTTCGGTACTTTTGTATAACGGAACCGGGATTTCCCGGTTCTTTCGGTATTTTCGGTTCTTGCTAGTTTTTGTTATAGAAAACAAGGGATATGCTTCAAAAGTAAACTAAAATTTAGTATTCAAGTAACTATAATTCGAAATTTTTTCTTCTATTTTCTATTCTCATACCTAGTAGAATCAGACTATAATCAATCACAGCGTTATTGTTATTGTTAGGTACTAAAGTAAGTAATTACT
Source organism: Ypsolopha scabrella (assembly GCA_910592155.1). Classification (NCBI taxonomy): domain Eukaryota; kingdom Metazoa; phylum Arthropoda; class Insecta; order Lepidoptera; family Ypsolophidae; genus Ypsolopha; species Ypsolopha scabrella. The sequence continues at coordinate 21,670,066 of OU342977.1, forward strand.
GTCAATTAAAGGGTAAAAATAAGGCAGTCATCTTAGATTCCTTAACATTTAGAATCATCTTAAACATTTTTAAAGAAAACAAAATTAAACTATTTTCTATTCTCATACCTAGTAGTAAGTAATTAATTATATATAAATCAGACTATGGTTAATCACATCACAGTGTTATTCTTAGGAACTTAAGTATTTACTGTCAATAAAATGGTAAAAATTAGGCAGTCATTTTAGATTCCTTAAACATTTAGAATTATCTTAAACATAATATCTCTTTCCGAGTACCTATTTATAAAATATGGCGTAACCAAAGTTTAGCTTTTTAAGAGCTTTTAGCTCTCTCTTCTCTATAATAGGACCTTAGAAACAACAGTGCATCTAGACTTTTGTCACTCAAACGAGATCTTATTTTGTTGCATAGCAAACCTGCCGAAAAGAAAACTCTTTCTGGCTCAACACTGGTTGGCGGAATCGTTAATAGATGGTCATATGCCTAAGACAAGTAACGACCACGGTCTCCTCCATTCTCAAAGAGAGCCATTTCAATCCTAACATTCGTAAAGAGATCTTCATGAGCAGAAGATCTAACGCGTTTTTCACTAACAGCCTTTGCAAGCTCAGCATTTAACTCATCGCCTTTTGTCAAAGCAATGTTTTGAACTTCAAGCACATCAGAGTTAAATTCAGGTTCTTTCGCCTGTTCACCTTGTGAGGTTTGTAGGGGTTCAGCTTGAGATACCGAAGTTGTTGAGGATTTGGTGCGACTTAGCAATGACACTATTGCGTTGCACATTTCATCGCTGCTTGGCCGCGAAAAAACTAATGAATCTTCATCATTTTGTTGGAGGAAATAACTTTCTGGATTTAGCAAGTAATTCAGAGTCGCAGCTGCAACATTGAGACGCCGTTCTGTGTATCGTTTTTTTAACATTATGAACATTTTTTCGGCTACATAGTTATTTTCGATATTCGCAACTTTTTTTAATGCATTTGATAGCAACATCTGCTGTCAATAATGTAGAATCGCGACGACATAAAGCTTCTAATACGGTTTTGATTATGTCAAGAACTTCGTGTAACTTCCCAATTAGTTCCCAATCTGCTTCTGAGAATTTTATTGTGGATTTCAAATCAATTAATGCTTTCACAATGCAAGTTCGCAGCTTCAAGAATCGTTCAAGTGTAAAAGCGAGGCTACTCCAACGTGTTACTGAATCACAGGTTAGTGAATATTCTTTATGAAAATCAGCGATGACGTACTTTTGCAGAACGTCATCGTTTTTAGTTGGAGATTTGCGAAAAAGTTTAACTACTTTTTTGACTTTTAAGAGTAAATCTCTGTGTTTAAATTGACGTTCTGAAAGTGGTGACGTATTTTGAGACAAGAACTCGGCGCCATCGGCTTCGCTGTCCGAATCCGAATCCTCATCTAAAGATTCCATGTTCACTTGAAGTCTCTGCCTACTTAGTGCTGCCAAAGGAATATCGTCATCGTCGTCTTCTATTGCGAACTGAGTTTCTTCTTCGGCTTCTTCTGTTTCATTCGTATTTTTTTTGTAAAAAACATCTGAAATTGCAAGTTGGAGTGCATGGGCAATACAAAGTTGGTGATAGGATGACAAAAATTTGCCGACTTTCTTCATCATACTGCATCCGTCTGTTGTCTCAGCGATAATGTCATTTTCCGGTGACACTCCGAACTCATTTAATTTGCTGCATATTTCTTCGACGCATTTTTTCGCTGGTAAGGAGCCGTAAATTCTAATGAGTCCCAAATTTTTAAAGTTTTTGCCTCCAGAAAAATGACGTGAGTGTAAATTCAAGCTCAGATATCTACGGTTTCTAACCGATGTCCACTCGTCAAATGACATGGAAAATTTATGGCCCGCTTTAAGTAGTGCTTTAATCTCGTTTGTCAGTTGGATTTTCTTTTGAATGGCCACTCTAACAACAATACTTTGGATTGTATCGACAGATTTCGGCAATGTGTGACCTGATTTTTTAAAAAGCCTTTTTAAATCCTCACATTCTACAAATTGGTGAAAAGGGTATCCTCTTAAAGCAGTCATGCGAGAAATCATTACCTCCATACTAGGATTTGAATCACATTCATAATAATCTGTTAATTTGCTCTTTTTTTGGGCACATCTTCTGTACTTGTAGAAGGAATCGCAGTCGTTGTGTTTCCACCGCTACTAGTTAGCGAGGTCCATTTCAGCTGACAAGCTGGTATGATGAACATTTTTTAAATGTTTTTGGAGTCCACTTGTACTGCCCCCAGCACATTTTAAGATTTTCTGACATTTCTTACATTTAGCTGATATCTTATCCTGAGCCCGAAGGAAGTAATGCCATACAGACGACTTATCGCCAGCCTTGGTAGAAAGTTCTTCAAAATTCATCGCCTATAACAAAACAAAATGCATAAATGCGAAACAGTTCCATTTACATTTAAAATACATAATATGTAATGTAAACACTTTAAGACTATAGCTCTAACCATTTGGCTGTAAAACCTGTCTGACAGACGGACAGACAGACAGACGGACACTAGAGTGACTACAAGAGGGCTCCGTTTGGATCCTTCGGGTACGAAACCCCGAAAAGTACTACAAATAATCAAAGCAATAATTAAGTAGGTAGGTAAGGTAGGTTACCTATGTAAATAAAACTAAGCTTTGCGTAACACGCTTATTATTTCATCAAAATTACTATAAAGCTATTGAATAAGATTTTTTTATTTGTATGCAAACGAACGATGAAAGAAATTGCGGGCATGAGCTAGTATCAAATAAACAAAGCCGATGTTACTGGATGTAAGTATAATCCAAACAAAACACAATGTGAATGATAACTTTAGCCGCACAAATTTTACTAAAAGCGCAAACATTAACTAAAATTATGATCTTTACGTAATAATACTTACAAAAATACATACCTCATAAATATTTCACTTCGTTTTGTCAGAAATTAACAACAAAATCTACTAAAAGCCTTTGAGGTTATCATCAAAATCACACACGCGCGCAATGCAATCCGAAAACTGAGTGAGTGAACGAGAGATCGCGGCGCGCGAGCGGGGCATGCGCGGCAGGCGCGGGTAAGCTCGACATCGCGTCGCAGTCGCGTTCCTACTTACTACTTTCCTTCCTAGCAACAGCGAGCGAGTGTAGGTAGTTATTGGTAAAATCGAGCGCACCATTAATTTCGTGCGTTATTTCTTTTAACGCTGAATTATTCACGTTAGTTTTGAATGTTTGAATAGTAGAAAGTGTAGAAAAGTAAAGTAAGAGTAAATAAGTAAATAGTAGTGTGAATCGCTTAATAAAAATAAAATTCCCGAAAGCACCGAAAGAACCGGGAATCAAATTTGATTTCCCGGTTCCATTTTACTGACAAAAGAACCGGGAATTCCCGGTACTTTCGAGACCGGGATTTCCCGGTTCTGAACCCTAATACACATACATGTGTGGTGGTTAATTCGTCCAAGGTGGTGGACTGTTGGATTTTGGCGCCGTAGCTTACGTGGAAATTACTATTTACTGTGGTATTATGGGTCAAATCAAAAGTATTTTTTTGCCCTCAAATTACTAACAGCAGTGATGTGTGATGGTGAGTATGATAATTTGACTCTGGAAATAATGACGGAAATCACGAACACTTTTAGAACAATCTTTTACAAGAAAAATCAAAAATAATATCCACAAATTTTATCAAGATTATGAAAACAGGTTGTTTTAATAACCTTTTTATGTACCAGTTTCATAAACTACTATTACCTATGTGTATTCGCAAAAATTTCTTGATACTAATTATGTTTTAACAAGAAATGCTGCAATTTTATGCATTATAATTTTGATTGCATTTCATTACAACTGTTAAGATGCCTTAAGGCTGCATATAAGGTCAGATTGAGCACCTCATTTTGCATCAATCAGAACTGAACTCTACGACGTTTCCTTTTAGTTTAAAATAGCGCGCTCTCAGCCGTGGCTGTTACGACCACCAAGAAACACGCGCCCACAAAAATCTGCGATTCTAGATGAAATTTTAAAACGAGCTGACGATGTCATTTTTTAACTTATTTTTAATACACAAATTTCAAGGCTGTATGATTTAAGGAAGGCCCTATAACTATGGGCGTCGTCGGAAGACGAATGTTTAGAGTGGCGCGACCTCTTTCAAATATCGACGGGAGTCAAAGCTGAAAAAAAAAAACTGTTTTTGTGCAAACAAAACTGCCGATCGGTATTGTCTCTGGTATGTCCATTGTCCACTGTATCGAGCGAACTTAAAGATATTGCGTTTTTTCTAAGATCAGTCCTATAGTCTGCTGTCTATATTTTTTTTACTATACCGTTTAACCAAATTACACAATCCTTATACGGATCCTTAAAGTTTGTTATTTTTTTGCAATCAAAACTATGCATAAGATGACGTATTTTTTTGTAACAACATAATATAATAAGATAGCAATTTTCGCGAATACACATAAAACGCATCTATTGCATACTTTTGAATCAAAAATAAACGAAAACAATGTTAAAATGTGCGTTTTGCACCGAGATCCTCTGTTAGCCCGTGAACCAGCACAATAAGGCCAATTGCAAAGACTTTGTTATCTTGTGATAGAGGCGATTATTCGTTGGCTCACTGGCCCAACTATGTTGATGATCGGGTAATCCTAGGTCTTATTTGCACCCATGTACAGTACCTATATATTTGGAATGCAAATGAAGATTTTTTGTTTGTGTTTCAATATGCGAATAAAGTAGTCCATGCAAAAGAAGTATGCTCACAATTTAATTGTTTTTGACTGTTTGTAAGTTAATTATTTTAACTGTTAAATTAAAATTGACTTGTAATATTAAAATGTACCTTATGTAGAAATAAAATGTAATTTCTCTTTTAAATTAAATTTTTGACCTGATTCATATCGGGACTATGCATATTATTAATTATAACTTTATTTTTCTTTATTTTATATTACTAATGTAGATAACCTGGTTAATAAAACAACACACTTATTTCTGTACTTCCCCTTCTTTATTACTTCCACGGCCAGTTTTCCATTATGGAAAGAAACGCTCATTTAGCTATTACATAATATAATCAACTATTTATATCACAATTTATGTTGCTGTTCAAAGCTTTCTGAAACAAATACTTAAAGAAAACTTTCTAGCGTTCGTAGCACATTAATATGTCACGTGCTACGGCAGTTATATCGAGTAGCCCCCTGATTCTGTATCGTAAAGTCAGTTGCCAAACCAAGCGCCTGTCGTCTAAAACATACATATCCGCTTATCTAAGGATAAGTTCGCACTTGAAATGACTTCACAATTCGTAAATAAGGAAAAAGTAATTTCGTATTTTCTATGCATCAAGTTGTAATAAAGTTTCTTTGGTCGTACTGTTTGTTCTGGCATTTTTGCAGAGATTGATTACTGGTGATGAAAAGTGGATCATGTACGACAAGAACGTGCGAAAAAAAGGTCAGGTCATGGTCAAAGGGCAGTCAAGCTCCACATATACTATGGCAAAACCCGGATTAACAGGCAATAAGGTGATGCTGTGTGTATGGTGAGATTGGAAGGGCATCGTTCATTATGAGCTTTTAACGCTGGGCGAAACCATCGATTCGGTTCTCTACGGCCAACAGCTGATGAGGCCGGAATTGATTAACAGAAAGTGTGTGGTCTTTCATCATGATAATGCCAGACCACAAACATCTTTGGCCACTCAGGAAAAATTGAGAGAATTGGGTTGGGAAATGTTAATGCATCCACCATATAGCCCTGACCTTGCACCCTCAGATTTACACCTATTTCGGTCTCTTCAGAATTCTTTAGGTAGTGTAAGGTTAACATCAAGAGAGGACTGTCAAAACTAGTTTTTTGATCAGAAGTCTCAAAATTTCTATTACAACCGGATCATGTCACTACCTACAAGATGACAACAAGTTATTGAACAAAATGGTACATATTTAAAATAATTAAATGTAAATAAACTTTGAAAAAATGTGTCTTGAATTTTCATATAAAATACGAAGAAACTTTTTCCCCGACCTATTAGTTCAATACCCATTGAAGGTTATTTTGAAAGTTCATTTTTTATCTGTTTTTGGTGAATAGCAACTATGCTATATGCTATATGTGCGACCATTAAATAAAACCATATACTCTACTGACCATAGTGAACAACTATTCGAAAAAAAAACCGAGCAAATCTTCAGAGAAAAAGATATTCAACTGTAACTCAAAGACTTTATCTCGTAGGAGGAAGGTCTATTTTAGAAAGCTGCAACGTAACAGCTGTTTAACGTACGACGCTCTCTCTAAACTCGCCCATATATCGGCGCGTTAGGGTTCACGCATTTTTGTTTGAAACTTAATTATTTCCCAAATTAAGGGTATGATTCTTGGGAAAAGTGGTTCAGTATAGGGTCAGTAGAATATGTGGTTTCATTTAATGTTAGCAGTCTATTTACACCCGGTATATCGGAAGAAAAAAGACTGTTTTCTATATCTATACTAGTAATAAAGTAGTAAAAATGTCGTATCTGTGCATTTAATATTTTCGCTAATTTCTAAATGAAATTTTAGAACTTTTGTCTGTATGTAGTCGAGTATGTTCCGTTTTAACTCGAGAACCACTCAACGGATTTGGATGCGGGTTTTTTATCACCGTAGTAACTAAGCTATAAGAGGTGTTCATAAAATAACGTCCGAGCCGAAAACGGGGCAAAGATGGAATAAACGCGGGCAAAGGCTAGTGATGATATTGAACAGCTTTCCAAAAGGAACATTCCCGCGCAAATGTAGAGAACTGTTTTTCTCTCTATACTAACTTTAAGAATCTGCTAAAAAAATTGTATGGGGACTGATAGTCAGGTCCAATTTTTCATTTTATTTTCGCTTTATGTGTTTTGTATAATCAGTAGAGTATGTGAATTCTATTGAAACTGGCTGTATTTACACCCCGTAGATAAACTGTTTCTTGGACTTGCTACACTGCCGTAGATCACGAGTACGTACCATCGAATAAATGGTCGCAGACCTACTTTTCGCTCGTATTGTAATGGTAATAAGAGCGATAAGTAGGTCTGCGGCCATGGTACGTAGCAACATTAAGTTGAGAATAAAGCCGATTCGGAAGGCTCTAATTTTAGTTTTAGTGCTGTCGAAACTAAATTTTCTTCATTCCAGAATCGTTCTTCAGTATTAACAACAGAAGCTGTGTTACTTTGGTAAAATTCAAGTTTTGACAGCACTAAAACAAAAATTAAAGTTTCAGAAATCGACTTTATTCTAGTGCTTTTAGTAGAGCCGTTTTAGAATTCTTGTGTATCGTAAACAAATAGTGATGTTGTTTAAAAAGCCCGTTTCAACATTTCTGAGTAACTTTTATGATGCATATATATACAGTTATTTGTTACACAAAGTTTATTAGTGGCGTCCAAATTTAAAGAACATTTTCGTATTAAGAATTGATTCTTCAGTTTTGTAGTTAAAATGATAAGAAATAATTATAAATAAAATTAAAACGCCCAAAAAACAACTCTCGACTAAAACAATGTACAAAAAATAATGTGTTTTCACAAATATTTTTAAAAAATGTAGGAGCGTCAAAATATTTGGATTTTCCATAGGCGGGAATTTCAGTTTTTTTTTTGGCAAATAAATTAATTTTCCGTCTATGGAAAATGGACTTGGAAATGTTTAAGAATATGGAAAATCCAATTATTTTGAAGCTACTAATAAAACAAAAAAAACTATTCGCTAAAGTACTTTACTATATGTTGCTTTACTATTGTAGAATTGGGCAGATCGCAAAGTATGAAATCGAAAATCTTTCAACAAAAAGTCAAAAATAGGTGCGGCGACGAGCGAAACGAGGACATGTAAATTTTGGAGAGCCGAGCGAATCGGAGCGGAGCGAGGTGACCGGCTAGTTGCAATAGAAACATATGCCTAAGCTGATCATGATATTCCCAATTCTACGATTTGTCGACGACATAAACATTGTTTCCGCCGGAAGCTGAGTTTTAAGCGTAATAGTAATGAAACCTTAAATTTAGTGTTCTGTCACTTTTATTTAAAACGACGTGTTTTTTTTTCATTCTCCTACTGATCAGTAAATAAACAGTTTGGAATAAGCAAATGCTGTTTATTCCATGTAATTTTAAAAGTCGTAGACGAACAAGCTCTCGCCGCTGATACACCCCGTATAACACGTTTCTTTTACAGATTATTACAATAGTTACATTAAGTATTTACATTGTCTTAAAACTACTGACTTGGTTGTAATAAATAGGTAAGTATATAATTTTAAAGCCAAAAATATATTAGCGTAAGTAAATGCGTCCATCGTCGACATTATTGTGTATATATTCAAAAGGTATGTGTCTGACTATTTATAACAATGTAATACTGGGTACAGGGAATTAATATATCCTTAGGCGCCATTGTAAAGTCTTTTTACTCGTTTTAGAGATCGAATTATACGTCTTTTAAGTTATTTTAATTTAGGAACAATAAAATTTTTGAGATGTTATAGTCTATAGATAAACCATACAATTGGCGGATCGCCCGCGGTACGAGGGGAGCGTCGGGCGACGTGGAGTTGGAAGCGGCCCTGTCCCGCGCCCGCACCACCCCATCCCGCTCGACTCTTACCTCCGCACCGCCCGACGCTCCCCTCGTACCGCGGGCGATCCGCCAATTGTATGGTTTATCACGAAACTATGTAAAATACAAATTCAAAGGCTATGGACAAGTAATTTCTGTTTTTTGTACAAGTTACTTTGGCTCGTCCAAAATACTTACTTAAAACTATAAAATATTTACCAATACTTATTGTCATTTCAAATTTTGTACTAACAAGTACGTAAACATCAAGATTATAGGCTTTTGCGGACGGCTGAAATCTAGGACGAATACATGTAATGAAATACTTTTTGGAATATAAATGCAAAACTGGTCTTAAAACTAGGGATCATCTTTCTTTTTTCTCAACTTCCCTTCAGTGTGTATCGTTTGTGTGACATTATCCACTGCTGCTGAAAGATCCTCCTCGGAGTCCATTGCAGCTGATAACGCAGCAATGTATGCACAAGCTATTCGTAGAACCGACAGCTTAGAGAGCTTTTGATTGTGACTGTAAGAGGGGACAGATCTTCTGAGGGTATCGAACGCTGCGCTGATAGTATGGACTCTAGTTCTCTCCCTCGCATTAGCTTCTATCCTCCTTTCCCTGGTCATGTTTTTGTAATTCCTTTGCTCCCGCGGCCGCCCTTGCGAACTTGTCTGCGACTTGGTTTCGTTGCTTGGACTCGGGAAAGGTTCTACCACTCCCGGATGAGGAGGGACCCTCGGAGGTTCAGGTCTGTGGTCTACTGCAACAGGCGGGGGTGGGATCGGCGGCGGTGGCGGTTCTAAAGGCCTTCGTCTTTGCCGTAAAGGACTGGGCGTTTCACTGGTCTTCTTGACTAAAGATAAAGGCTCCTGCTGCGGTTCTTCCGGGAACGACCACGGTCGGAATGGGTTTGACAGGCTGTCGCTTTCGGGGCTCGTGAGGTCTTCTCTGGAGCCAAGTCTGATGCGTTTTTTGGGGGGCTGGAGGCGAGGGGGGGTGCGGGGTCTCTTGTCTCGAGGTTCCACCAGCCGGACCCCTGAGTCGTCGGAGTGGGCTGGTCCGGAGCACGAGTCGTCATCATCACCACCCGACACGAAGCCTGCGTCCCGCTCTAGATTGCGATCTGGAACAATGGAAAGGTTTACGTTAACTTTCCGAAATACTTTGATTTTCGAACACAATTCGGAGAGTGCGAGTTTAAATCTCTTAGGGGTACATTTGTGTTCTGCCTGCGTTTTTCGGGAGGCACGTTAAACTGTGGATCTATATTTGTGCAAGTATGGCAATAGAGGTCATCATACTGGGACATAATATTGGTCGGTGAAACGTGGGTGATCTTCTGTGAGTGGTGACTTCACAGAAGCACCTCTGACATCTCCACGGGGACTATCTAAACTAACTTATATTAAAATGTAATATCCCGCTGAAATATTGCATCTGTCTGCAATAACAACGGCTCTCCCTATATTATTGGTTATGGACACTTGTGAGTACAATCGCGCGTGACAAACTGATATTGGATCGGCGCGGCGCCTCGGTCCGATTTGAATCACACGTGTTGTCCGAAGTCCGATTAATTGTGAAGGGGCGTCAAAGAAGGGGACGTTTATCTGCCAAACCAAATGCTTTGTGTGTTTTTTCCATGTTGCGGTAGATAACCAGGAGATGGGGAATTTAAAAACTTATCAGAATGTACCTGCATAACTTAATGCTACAAAAATATATATAACTGCAATCATAAAAACTACGTAAACGTTAATCTGCTTAAAATGTAAGGGAACCCACAGAATTTCTATCAAGTGTATTTCTGTGTTCTTATTCATAATTGGATCCGAACCTATCTAGACCGCGATCTCCTAATAAATTATTTATTAAATTTAATTTAATAAAATAAAATATTGTTTGAGCGATAATGACAATCCATAGTGACTTAGTTATTTTACGGAACGTTTCAACTTAAATACATGCGCAGACCCAAAAATAAGAAACAGGAAGGAAAAATCTAAAGAAACGTGCGTGCGTTACGCAGCGGAAGCTGCTCTCAGGCAACAAAAAGACCAACTCCGCGACGCCGCCGCCGGTGCTCTTTATAACGACATGTTGACTCACTTCAACTGACCGACCGCTATTGGGCCATAGACTCAGCTGTAACTAGCTCAAATAAAATTGACCATCGACTAATTAAAGAAACGTTTCTCGAGATATAAGATAAAAACACAATGAGTTTACGTTTGGTGGAGCCAGAGTCAAATTAATTAGTTGAAACGTTAACTAGTCTTCTCAGGAACTTTCGCAAAAATCTGCGGAAGTCGATAACGGAGGAATGACTAATACTATGCAACTGCCTGTAACCAACTGGACAGGCCATCAACAGGCGAACCCCACTGCCAAAGGTATGAGCCCGGCGGTCATACCGGTTATATAAAAACGATAGATGTCCCTGTGTGTGAATGTGATTGCGTGCGTACAGTTTAAGCTAGTGTTTGAGTATTTCGTAGTGTGCGTGCATCGCGGAGCTGCCTCGTCCCCCACCGAAAATGACAGCCTTTTTTGCATAGAAACTAGTGCGCGGCTCCACTCCAATTGGTTTTTTCCCCCAAGCCTGTCACTCTTCCCATAAAGCTGACGTCGTCGTATCGGAACACGACGAGTCGCTTGGCGGCATAGTTTCATAAATAGGCGCCTACGTCGTCGTCGTCCGTAAGATATATTGACTTTATGTACATATGACCCTCAATACTACATAGACGTAGATTGTTGGCTTCAATCCATCAGCCTGTTTTGTCCACTGCCGAGGCCTTTCCTTTACCTTTATCTTTTTATAATCCCTCACTCGTCTTTTACGACATCTACGAGAGGACACGGAGTGACAATATTCTTTTTGGATGACGTTGCACGCCACAAATTACAAGTCACCCAATTTGTAGCTCAAAACGCTCAAAATGGCATGGTATAAGTATTATGAAGCGCGATCAAAAAAAGTTTAAGAAAATATCAGAGAGTCTGAAAAATACGGAAAATCTTCGAAGAGACAAATTATTTATATTATAGATTGGATGATTTATATGTAGTATTGATATAAGGTGGTAGAGCTGATGCCGGGCTCGACTGTGGAGGTACCACCATCTTACTCGCAAATCCTCCTGAAGGGAGGGTAAGAGAACAGCTCTCAGGCAAAACCAGGCGGCCCACCATTGCCTGGGACCGATGGATGGCGGTTTATCCATTCCCAATTGCCAAGCCTTATAAAAAACAGACTAGTGACGGGCAGCGGCGTCACTGGTGCAAGGGTTTCGGCACCGCGCTCACCAACCCGCCTGCCCAGCGTGTGTGAGTATGGGCATTTCTTCCAGGAGGACCGCCAAGAGTGGCGAAATCCTGGAAAGGCCTATGTCCAGCAGTGGACGAAACAGGCTGATGGATGGATGGATTGATTGAAGTGAAAATATCAATTTTTGTAGTTTAGATAATTTAACATCGATTGATAAAAGTCTATTCACAGTGGAGTTAGTTCGCTTTTCTCATGGCCCTAGCTCGTTATAGCAACTAGTTCTAGATCGTTATAGTGCTAGTTCTAGATCGGTTCTGGACATGTTCAATGGGATCTAGACTCGTACAGAAAATAGATAGAATAGATAATGTATAATTTAATAAGGTACAACTAGAACAGGTACAAGATATTCTATCTCAAGGAATTTGTCTATGGGTGTAGCGGAACCTGCGTGGTTATGGGAGCGCTGCAAAACGCGCAACACAAGCAAAAGAAGCAAAGGAAACATTTTGGGTCAAATTGAAAAAAAAAATTGTTATGTATTTTTATATTAATTTTTTGTAGCTATTATAAGGTCCTACAATTCAAAGTGAAAAAAGTTTAAGAGATGATAGAGTGTCCCTAATGGACCACATTCCAAAGAAAAAATTAATTTATGCGCGAACTTTTTTTTTCACCTTTCCGTAGAAACTGAGTCAGTCAACTTGAATCAATTTGTCCAGTGATATGATCTACCCTAAAATTATTTTCACTTATTATTGTAGGACCTTATATACTGTTACATATTTTATTATATATAATACTTCCTGCACATTCCAATTCCTGTTGTATCGATCAATCCTTAGATACAAGCCACCTAGCATAGGTATAGTTTAAGTTTTAATCTTAGGTTCAGACTTAAACAGAATACCAGCGCTGTGGCACTTACCGCAGCATTAAGCTGAGTTGAATCCCTTTTTATTTTCTTCCTTTTTTTCTAAATGTTAATATCCTATTATATTATTTTATACATTCTTACTCTTTGTTTATTTTAATTGTGTGTAATTTTTTATGTCTGGAGGTATTTAAAATAAATTGCTTTTCTTTATTTTAAAATGCGCATATCTGTACATGTCACTGCTACACCCAAAACCAAATGGACTTCATACAATAGAATATCTGTAACTTGTTAGTCTCAATCCAAAAAGGACAAATTTAATAATCCTCAAGTTTAATGGACTTCCGCAAACTAACGCCTACTTTATTCAATTATGTCAAGACGGTATATTTGTTAAATAACTTACCGATTTACAATTTAATTGGCGAGCTACGAGTTTCGGCAGGAATGCCTATTGCCTGTTTAAGATAATTATCAAGCAATTAATTTAGATTATAATTAATATGACCACCTAAGTGGTCTGCGTAAACGTGATTACTAAACCATTTTGCTTGCTAACCCCACGAAGTTATTCGAGGGAGAAGAAGAGGATAGCTCGCAGATAGGCAAAACCGGGTAGCTCACCATTCATTATCTGGCGGTATATCCATCCCCCATTGCCGGGCCTTATATAAAACAGACTAGTGACGGGCGCAGCGACGTCACTGGTTGGATTTCGGCACCGCGCTCACCGACCACGGTTGAAATCTGTACGGATAGTGAAAGGTGTACAAGGTATCAGCTGTGACTTACATTCACTGCCCATACTCGATAAACACCTGTGACACCTCTGTGGCGATTCATATCGTGAATAAATACTTACATTATTTGTTTAGTATTAGTAAGTCACATTGCTTGTTCAGATTCTCTATATTTATAGGTATTTTGATTGTGTTGTGAAGGACAAGCCTGGTTGGAATAAATCGCGCTGATTACGAACAGACCGGATCGCGCCGTCACCTGGCGCCGGCGCCTGCGCACGTGACGTCAGCACACCGACACACACGGCCACAGCATCCAAAGATACCCTCGAGAACATTCCGAAGATACTTCTTGATTGCTAAACAGCACTTAGCTGTCAACAAGGCAAAGGTTTATACGATCGAATAGATACCTTGAACAAATATATATACAAATATGTATACTCGTATAGGCCGCCATTTTTGAATTTTCAGGACCAATTCTGGTTTAAAATATTTTAAAAAATTGATATTCTCGTCACAATAATTCTTGTAAAACTATGATTTTTCTTTATTTTAAAATACTAAGACTCACAAAACTCAGCGCTATTTACTACATAAACCTGAACCGGCGATCGTTATATTCTATAGGTTCGTAACTTTGTAGCTCTAGGACTATCGGAACGGGATCTTAAGAAATGTTTGTCTCAGCGGTTTTTTGTATCGATAACTACGATTCTATCTTGGTTACCTTTAATGAGACATAGAAGATGTAAATAGAAGGCTTCTCTGATTTAGAAACCAAAATCTCTAGACATTATACTTAAATAGCTGGGCAATGGGATTTTGATCTGGACGAAATAAAAATAAGTATTACTCATCAAACAAATTAATATAAAATAAGGCCAACAATATTAGATAAAGAATGTAAACACTCTTTCAGGGGTTCAAAACATTTTTATTTCAATAAATTATATACAAATTTTGAACTCCCTACATATTCTAATTTTTTGTCGTCTGTATTAGACGAAGATGATTTTACATATAAACTCGTAAGGTGTAGGTTTCGTTCCCAAAGCAAAGTTCTACTAGTTTTTGAATAAAAAGTATTAAATTAATGTAAATTAAGGCATAACGCGATAATAGTTTATTGTCAAGGAGGCTTGTTATAAAGTTTCATTATTTTATGCAATAAAATTAATTTGCACATGCAAATGATTCTGCGCAACCACTATAAACACGCTTTTATAAAAGCATTTGCTTTAGCCGCTTTTAACAATTTAGAACCTTTTTCTGCGTTTTTTAGCGGGACATTTTGGCTAAAACCGGGACGCTTTACAACGTATGCAATAGCTGTACAATCCAGGCAAGTCCCGTTCATCAGGCAACCCTTGTAAATAGACAGGTAACAATAATAAAACCCTATAGTCTACTGGTCACACCCATTAACTATACGAAAAAAAAATGCAATTTGAAAAAAATATTTGGCGTTCCTATTCAAAATTCAGAGTAGATATTAATTAATTAAAAGAAATTGTTAAAAAATATTAATATCTCTGGATTTTTCTTCGGATAGGTTTTTCAGTATTGTCAGTATTATTATTATTTATTTTACAAATTTTCTTAAAGTAGGTACTATTAATTACACATTACACAGTATAGCATAAACCTATAAATGATAAAAATACCTTGTGTCTCACTCATATGACATAAACAAGTAAGATTAAAGTGTTTATGTAAGTACCAACTTAGGTAGAGATGTCAGAACGGGTTTGCTTGCTCCCATATGGTCAGTTGAACCGAGATTATTATTTATAAATACATTTTTTACACAATACCAACCACATTCTTTGGGTGCTGTTTCTACAAACTTGTTTTTCGGTTTTTTCACTGGCAACATTTTAATGCTACCTATCTACATTTTGTACAATTTTCCGCAAGTCATTTCATAGCGTTTCTTTTGCAGTGGATACTTTTTTGTTCGCATTTCGTATGTGAGGGGAGGGAGGGGTAGCTCGGAACTTGTACGTCACCTTCTGGGACAACCTTTTTTTAAAGATGGAGTTTGATTACAGATTATTACGTTTTCAAATCTTTCATTATTTTTTAATTATAATTTATGAACGTTAATGCTTATTTTAATGAAATTAAAAATAAATAACTCGTAAGCTCGTAAGCGAATGCGCTGCCATCACTGACATATTATTATGATATCTATGATGGTCACCTTTGTTCTGTGACCGAGAATAGAGACGGCATAAGAAGTGTCCTAAATAGTTTACGATTGTATCTCTATTATAGAAGTTCTTACAATTTTCAAGTCTATGGAATCAAAGTCACTATGGATGTTGTAAATCGATTCCAATGAAGCTTAAAGCAGATATCATGGTTAAAAATGCAAATGTATCATAGGAACCTTATTTCACATCGTCTAATCCTTATCACGTTTCACTACAATATATTTTTCTTTGATACAGATGAATATAAATATTTGTGAAGGTGTACTGGTTCTATCAGTAATGGCGCTACCGGAATTAAGTTTTATAGCTCTCAGTTTGCAACGTGGGCGCCTGGCGTCTCTCTGCCGAGACTTGTTCCAAGTTCAAATCTATATTCCATTTTAGGAATGTGATTTTCTACCATGCGTTGCAAGGCTGTCTTATTTGGTTTATCGTTAGTTGTTGTTTTGGCGTATGCCGACGTTACACGAAAAATAAATCAACCGGGTCTACAATTTTAGGAAAGTTTAAAATTAATTTTGTATAAAACGTTACCACTCAAGGCTTTAACAATGTTCCCAACACACATCGAAGAGCATGATTAATGATTCCCTTTCACAATATATCACATCACAGGCTAACAGCATAAAAAATCTTGAATCTTTGAACTCAAAGTTGCTCATTACCAACGCTTCGAATGGACGTGTAAAACAAAGAGTAGAACCCACAAAAGGGCCCGACTGTTCTCAGCCTCTCAAAGTTGAATGAGTGTCGATTCTACCACCAGATAATGGGATATACGAACCACAAGATACCGATCTGGCGCCAAATTTCACAGAATCGGAACGCACCCTTTAAAAGGGAAAGAGTTTTTTTTTCTAAATTCAAATCGATGACGGAATGCGATGTTCCTTTTGTTTTTTTTTTCCGAAATGAAGATGGCCAGTCTCTATGTAGATATAGATAATAGGATAGCAATTATTCGCGTGATCCGTTGCATTCATTATTATTAAGAAGTTTAACCCTACGTAATTTTCTTAGCGGAAAAGTAAACTTCTGCCTACCAAAGAAATAGCATTAGAAAATTGCTATTTGTGGTTATGTCGCAAAAAGTGTTGCTGCCATCAGCGCGGTGTCCGTTAATAATAATAATTCCCACGGATCACACGGAGTCTTCGGTTAATGTATGAAATGTCGTGATCTTGAACCGACTTTCTCCGAATGGACATTACTGATGGCGCCGGCGGCGGGTGGACTTGCACCGCAACATATTTTAATAGATTTCCTTGCTAATGTCTAAGTTACAATCTTGTGGGAATTGTCATAAGTTCAGAATGACTTTCTCTATACGTAGATTTATTATGTCTTGAATATACGACAGTAACATTTTGCTTCCCAAATTTAAACTAGCTACGTACAACGCAACGTACAGAATCAAGCCGAAACAAAAAATAGCATTACATGAATGTAAATTTCTTACTGTTTCATTTGAAGTAATGATAAGTTTGTAATTTTTATTCAAATCATTTAGTTTTTTAATTTATTTAAATGGTACGGAACCCTCGACGGCGGGCTCGACTGTGGAGGTACCACCATCTTACTCGCAAATCCTCCCGAAGTTATTCGGGGGAGAGTAAGAGAACAGCTCTCAGGCAAAAACGGGACCGACGGATGGCGGTATAACCATCCCCAATTGCCGAGCCTTATATAAAACAGACTGGTGACGGGCAGCGGCGTCACTGGTGCAAGGGTTTCGGCACCGCGCTCACCAACCCGCCTGCCCAGCGTGTGTGAGTATGGGCAATTCTTCCAGGAAAACCGCCAAGAGTGGTGAAATCCTGGAAAGGCATATGTCCAGCAGTGGATGAAACATGCTGATGGATGGATGGATGGTACGGAACCCTCAGGGCTTGAGTCCTTCTCGCACTTGACCGGTTTTTTCAAGCAGTGTTTCTTACATTATAGGTAGTAGGTAAGTGCATTTTATCAAATAGTTCCTCTCTCGTGATAATGTTGGCTGCCCTGTCTGTCAACGACAAGACGCCCCAGCGATTTGATCAATATAAATATAGGTAAAGAATCATATTTCTTAGTCACTGGATTGGATGGATGGATATGGTTTGCATACCTACCAACATTACGGCAAAGGAACTATTTGGTAAAACGCATTCTAATATATTTGGAAACCAGAGAACAAAAGCCGTCAAAAACAAAACTTGTAAGAAAACCAAGTCTCGCAACTTATTTCTTCTACCGTAAAAAGTTGTGAGATCCATGTAAATCCAAGTCGGTTAATTTATTAATACTTACTACAGGTTCAAATTGAATGAAATTTGAAATATACCGTGTTTACACAATGCCTGCTTCGTTACTGAAAATTCAGGCTTCTAGTTTTATCCACAACGAAGTTATACGGGGTCGAAAATGGCCTGAACTGCTTCGAGAAAAGAATGCTACGGCCGTGCCGCTTTTTAGCTGTGCCCCCAGATCTGCCTACGAAAAATATGTACTTGACAATTAAAATGGATGAATAGGTTATATTATTCTTGAATTAATTAAATTTATTAATAGATCGCGTTTTGAGGGTTCCAAAGTTGTAGAAAACTCTGTTTATGAAACAACTCGAGTGCATTACAGTTTATGTTTTCGACGCCAGAACACAGACATATAATTATTACTAAGTATATTATACGTCTGTGCGACAGAATGGAAAACGGACATATTTTCAAAGTTTTCCCGCCATTTCATTACCCATGACGGCGTGGCGCCACTAGACTATTACGTATTCACAGAGTTTTGTTTCTCGGAATTTTCGTGCGCGCCATCTATTCTACAATCTAGAGATGACGGCACACTGTCAATCATATATTGACGGCATTTACTTCATGTCACACATTTTATTTACTCGCAGAATATCCTAATAACATTGACATTCTCGTGGGAGTAAACTAAAGCAAAGAAAACAATGTATTTGTAATGTAAACTTAATTAAACTCCCAAAATATAAGTACAAAAAAAGTTCAGACGTTAATAAAGAAGGGACGGCTATTACATTCATCCACAGAAGATTACTCTAAAGTCCATGCACAGAACCCCAGGTCCCCAGGATCGTGGTGATAAAAAGCTCAGAAGCCGTCTTGCTGTAGGTCCGTACACATACATACTTACGTATATTTCTTTAACTGTTATTATCTTTTTATTTTATCTTATCTTTATGTGTCTAAAAATTGCTATAAGATATACTTATACCTAAAACACAGACCAGTAAGCCTACTGTTTTGTGACCTAAAATAAATACCCGCCAGAAGTCTTTCGAGAGTATTGACCAATAAAGGTACAGTGTAAGGTCTCCTATCATTCTCCTGCCGTTTGACTTCGAACAGACGAGTGATATGCAATATGCATGTCATACAATGTAGGTGAGCCTGTGCTTTACCTGCAAGGACTATGTGTTGTGTTGTGTGACTATGTGTTTCTCCATAAAAGGATAATTCCTGCGAAACCATAATTAATTCTTCCTTGTTTGAAGAATCTAGAAATACTACATTTGAAAAAAATGGTAAAAATGCCAAGAATATAATGCGCACTCGTTTTGGAACAGAATCTTCAGAAGCCATTCTAATATTAAAGAAATTAAAAACCAAATATGGCTTGAAAAAACTTTTCATTTCGAGATTTAAGATTATTTTAGCAAAAACCCACACATTGATTTTTGGATTAAAATCTGTATAAACTTTATTAAGCCCAGAACAACATTTCATCTTTTTTATAATATTTGTGATAAAAGTCGTAATTTGTCATTTTTCGTTTTGAAATACCCGTTCAAATTATTTGGCTTAAATTTGAAAGTCACAGAACAGAAGTTCTATTAGAGGAGGTCACGACAAATCTAGTAGCGATAAGGAAATGATAAGGGATAACGCTATCGACACCAAGGCGCGAATTGGTCGTGGTCAAAATCGGAAGTAGCTTCACTTGGCTACACAATATGGTGTAAAAAAAAATTGAATTTTTTTAAATTGTTCATAATATTTCCAATAAGTACAAAAGTGATAAAAATAAAAACAATATGGGTATCAAATTGTAAATATTAAAGAGCTGATTATAAAAATATATACTTTTACTGTATTAACTGCCACCAATTTCAGGAACTCTTTGAAAAACCACAAAAAAATGCAAAAAACTGGTGGAACGAAAAAAATCATGGTGATTTGGGATTATTGTAAAGATTACAGGAAAAATATAGCGGTTGAGAAATTCACGATAGTAAAATGACAAAATTAAATTTTTCATCCTCGGGTTCGTATTCGAGTACGGTACAAAAATATTTGTGTCTCTCTTTTGTGGTACAATCAATTCTTTTTTTAGTTGTCATAAACAGTTATGGGCAAGATTTTAAATACTTTTTTCCTGACTGTTCCCAATACTGTCGAATTACGGAACCCTAGGTATGCGAGTCTGACTCGCACTTGACCGGTTTTTTTTTAGTCACCATAACTAGTTTTTCAAGCGCCATAAATAGATTATGCAACTACTTCTCACAGCCAAACCGCTATATTTGAGATCAGGGAAGTGCCCTTTATCCTATGAACCTGATCCCGCCATTTCCCTTATCGTTACTAGATTGGTTTGTGACCTCCTAATCTATAGTATACGCTCATTAGAACATTATGGCACAAATTTCAAGGCGGGTCTTACTTAATTCAAATTTCAACTTCGTTGAATGAACTATTCTTATTGCGAAATCCATCGCTTTGGAATACTCTAAACATTATTATTATTAGAGAGCCTTACAAATTAGATTAAAATTCTTTAAAATGGTTTATAGCACACCGTGCGTAAAATGACCGCTTTACGCACGCTGCGCTTGCGTAAAGTCGGCATTTCCGCACTTGTGCTATAAAATATTATACGATACTCGTGCGAGAAACTTTTTCATGTTTCGGTCATTTTACGCACGGTGTGCTATAAACCATTTTAAAGAATTTTAATCTAATTTGTAAGGCTCTCTAATAATAATAATGTTTAGAGTATTCCAAAGCGATGGATTTCGCAATAAGAATAGTTCATTCAACGAAGTTGAAATTTGAATTAAGTAAGACCCGCCTTGAAATTTGTGCCATAATGTTCTAATGAGCGTATACTATAGATTAGGAGGTCACAAACCAATCTAGTAACGATAAGGGAAATGGCGGGATCAGGTTCATAGGATAAAGGGCACTTCCCTGATCTCAAATATAGCGGTTTGGCTGTGAGAAGTAGTTGCATAATCTATTTATGGCGCTTGAAAAACGTTTCATCGCTCTCGTATCGTAATGTACTATTATTTTCGTTTACACGAAATACTAACAAATAATGGAGAAAACATTCCTATTTTAAAAACAGCAGCGGTACACTTCAAATAATGTTATGTTCCAGATATAAAAAACGATTATAGCTACCCATAATGTAACATCACTTGAAAGTTAAATATTATCACAATGATAAGATAATAGGCGGCCCGTGTTTGGACCATCATCAATGATACTAAAGGGCTACAAAGGGTCACCTGCACAAATACAGATACTTTGTTTCCATAAGTCATAATAACCATTGTTTCGATAGACCATAGACAAAACACTCTATCTGGCGCACCTGGTTAAACTAGTTACATTAGACATTTAGGTAAGTGTTTGAGGAATCAGGAGATTTTGAAGTATAGTTTTTAATGTATTTCTGATTTCATAAAAATTAAGGTTACCTGTTAAAAAGTACCGGCTAAGCCTTTATACGACAAGACTCAATTCTCTTTTGTTATAAAACAAATATACTAATAATAAAGTAATAAAAAAGTATTTTCTGTACATTGAATCTTTTTGCGAAATTTTAAATGAAATAGGTTATTTATTTGTCTTGTACAGAGGCCAAAACTAACTTATTTTGATTTTTTGTATGTCTGTATGTTCCGTTTTAACTAATCAAAAAACCATCTAACGGATTTAGATGCGGTTTTCTTTATTACCGCCTTTATAAAGGCGTGTTGATAAATTAACCATCAAACCGAAAACTGTCGTTACTATTCAAAGATTGAAAGACACTTCCACGCAACAGCTAGTTACTACAATTCAAAGTGTTTTTTTTAAAGATGATTGAATATCACTAATATACCACTTTCCAACAAAATATTTTTTTTTGCGAAATCTTTTTGCGCATTTCCATAGAAATTGAGTCAGCTAATTGAACCACTTTGTACTGGGAAGTGGAAAAATTATGTGACCAAAAAATGTTCTTTTTCTTTTTTGTGATCATTTAGCGATACATGGTTGACTCTAAAATTATTTTCACTTACTATTATTGTAGGTCCTTATATGTACCTATATCTAAAAAAGTGAAATACATAAATCAATGTTTTTACTGGTGAAAAATACAAGAAAGAAGTAATAGATAAATGATTCAGAAAAAGTTATTAAATCCGAATTCGTTTATCTATTGTTGCATTTCAATCAATCAATAACGTTTATTGCGTTCCACGAATTTTGTGCACTGTTCCATTTCATTTATTCAGGTAAAGTACATAAATATCCATCGAAGAATATATTTTCTTGAACGAAAGAAGCCATCCTTTCGGCAAAAAAGGAATGTTTGCTAAGTTTCTTGTCCTTCTTCTTAGCAATACTAATCGAATGGTGCGGATGGTTAGGCATTATGTATATACAATATTTTTATTCCTATATTTCTGTATTTTATGCAGGTGTATAACTTTATTACATTTTAGTAGCCCACCTTTAATATTTTTTGTATGTATTTCCCGTTTTTATTTATGAACTTATTTCTTCATTGCATTAGGTATATATAATATTTTTATATTTTTATTCCTAGATTCCTCTATTTTATACAGGTGTATATTTTATCTCCCGTATTATTATATACATTTTTTATATTCTAAAGATATATTATATTGTTATAATTAACTTTGACTTGTAGAAAGTATACTTTAAGTATCTATTTTGCAAAAATAAATATTTTGATTTTGATTTTGAAGAGTTTGACTTAATTCAAATCAAACTAATATTGTCTTAATATTATTAAGGTAGAGTGCATTACAAACTAGAAAAGATAAATTAGAAACGAATGTAGCGACAAGAATTTGAAAAAATTCCTCGGGCCAGGATTCGAACCTGCGACCGCTTGTTATCAAGACAAGCGCGCTAACCGACTGCGTCACCGAGGTACTCGTACTCACCTAGACCGTTGAATTTTTCCACCATACTTGTCCACCGAATATTTTTGTAACGATTTGATCTAACTAGCTTGTAATGCACATACTGAACGCTCACGAGGGCGTTATGTGATTTCTAGTTTGTAATGCACTCTAATAATATTTAGAGTATTCCAAAGCGATGGATTTCGCAATAAAAACATAATCTTAATATTGTCTTGCTTTAGAAACCGTTTACTTCGTTGTAAGAAATAGATTTGTGTGGAAAAGTAGTTTTTTCTTGGCATACAATATATTTTTTCCTTCGATAAATCAATGTATTATTTTCGTTGAATAAAAATATTTTGCGTAAAAGAAATAAACGGATCTATATTTAAGAACCTTATTATTTTGTTTTAAGCCTCACAAATTCAATACAAAAAAATGATGTTTTCACGGTAAATACTATATCCAAGACATCGAGAACTCTTGCCGTAAAGAAACCACCAAATATTTTTTTTCCGTGTATGTATTTGTAAAGTTTGTTACTTGCAACTAATCAAAAAAATTGATCACACCTACTTTTATAGTGAAATATATTTAATAGTAGCCAGTTTTTATCCGAGTAATTCGGTTAAATTCTGGAGATGAAATAGAACGGTTGTATTATCTTGAACTCTACAATTCAACATTCCATACGGCCAACGTCCCGTATACAAAATTGTGTTTTTGCCTATATCTTCATATTTATTTCCCAACGTGTGATTTTAGGAACATGTATTCAGTTTGACCATAAATATTTACAGATCCACCTGGTCACTGTGAAAAATTGCCGAACCGTGACATTCTGTCAGAAGCCATTTATTTAGCGACTCAGATTCTTAGGTTTTGCATTAAAACGTAGAATTATGCCCGAAAGCAGCAATGTTATACAGAACGGCAACAAACATCGTTTTTTTCTTGAAGAGGCTATGGTAATAAAGCTTATATTTACATAAGCGGCCATGAATTTTGGCTTGTTTTCAGAGTACGTCCTACATACATACGTACAAAATAGAGCGGATGCTAAACTTTGAAAACAATCGGAATAAAGTAGTCAGTATTTTTATATTCACAAACTCTTTTAGCTGAATCGTTATCCTTGCGTCTCCGCATCTGCTTTGCAGTTTGTCCAACAACAAGCATATCGTTACTACGTAATATAATACAGCCAAATTCATACTGGAGGCTTAGTGAGTGCTCAGTATCACGGGTTGATAACACTTTTGTTAATATCGCAAACTGAAAGGAGAATGCCGCGTAATATATGGCGCCTCGTACCGAACCTAAAGTCGTGGCGTCAAAACCAAACCAAGTTAATTTTAGGGAGACTAAAATGTACTTACCAAATCACCAAGTCTCATTTAAATTAGTACCCGCAATTCGAATTTACTGTACACGGACAAGGGTATTTGCGAAGACTTTATTACCTTTTGATAGAGGCGATTATTGGTTGGCATCCTAATCATAGTAAAGCGGCAACGACAATGTAAATACCGAAATATTTTTATTATGATGTTAGAATTCCGGATTTAAGTAAACTCTTTTGATCAAAAAGATGTTGATCGGCTTTCAAAATATCTAAGTAATTTTAAGACTTTTATTTGGTTGTGACGCCATTTGGTACGATCCCGTGGCATTTTCCTTTTGACCTCTGTTACGCTCGCCTTGAAGGGACCTATATAGACTTTGTTGATTTTTTATTTATTATTCCTTCTTAGGTGGTAGAGCTGAAGCCGGGCTCGACTGTGGAGGTACCACCATCTTACTCGCAAATCCTCCCGAAGTTATTCGGGGGAGAGTAAGAGAACAGCTCTCAGGCAAAACCAGGCGGCCCACCATTGCCTGGGACCGATGGATGGCGGTATATCCATCCCTAATTGCCAGGCCTTATATAAAACAGACTGGTGACGGGCAGCGGCGTCAATGTGAGTGGGTTTCGGCACCGCGCTCACCAACCCGCCAGCCCAGCGTGCGTGAGTATGGGCATCTCTTCCAGGAGGACCGTCAAGAGTGGCGAAATCCTGGAAAGGCCTATGTCCAACAGTGGACGAAACAGGTTGATGGATGGATGGATTCCTTTTTAAAATTCTGAAATCTTGTCGTTTCGATTTGGATTTGGTGTGATGAGTGTGAACCTAGTTTTTTATATTATTATTCCTTTCTTTATTGTTAAACATTTAAATAAAACTTTTGTTTAGGTACTAAAGTCCTTCATTATACAGTCCACAACAACCTCCCATAGTTATTGATTCGGGCCTGAGTTTGTGTTTGTTGGGAATTAGGAAGTAAACGATTTGCAAATTTCTCAAAAAAGGCCATCGAACCGTGATACTGAGCGCTTACTTAGTCTTCAGTATGAATTAACTTACCTTACCCGAGGGTAGATCTTTCACTACAACTGTCAACACTGTAACAACCTCAAACCGACCTGAGTGAGCTTTATTGCCGTACTGCAGGCACAAATACATACCTACCACATGCAGGTTTACCTTACAGTGTTGTCCTTTACTGTCAGAAAGTGGAAATTATACAAATACTATGCACAGCAGTTCTCAAAACTCATTGGGGCATACTCGGCCCGGCAGGATTCGAACCGGGGTTGGGTCTCAAGATTGAGACTACCACTACTTTTAAACTTATCGTGGAAACAAGTAAAGATATCTCGGTAGAAATCTTTTTTTTAACACCAAAGAATAGCTCTCAGAAATCAACAAAATAATACTGTGGTAATGACAGTTTGGCGCCATCCGCCAGCCGAACGCAGTGACCTCGCGTCTGCGGCGCCGATAAAATAAATCACATATATAAAAACGCTAAATTCGCACTCGACCAGACCGCACTGGCCAGATGGCAAGACCCTTCCTTCTTGTTTCGTATGATCATTTATAATTTGATCCGTATGAGATACATGTAAATTAAAGAACTTTTAAACGATAGATTGCAAAAATTGCACGTTAGAGGTAAACATATGTCTCACATCACACCTATCTCCCAGAAGGGTAGCAGAGACCACAGCTACGATCCTGACATGATTTTTTCGGTTCTTTTTAGATGTGGAAGCTAAAAATCTACTCATACAAGTGCACATGTACATATATTATGTATAATGTTTTTTGCAATATGTGAAAATTCTGGTATTTGAAACTTAAAACGAAATCGAAATCATTTCAAATAACGAAAAATCTGAAACACTTTCCCGGATATCAACGAAAAATAAACAGCTAATGGCGGCGCCTCAAATAGAGAAACTAATATTTTATCAACTGAAATATATTTTTGGAGCCTATTCTGGTTTACCTAGTGGCAAATTAATGCAAATATCTCGGCGCCTTGGGCCGAGAGGAATGCGACGACGACGCCCGTCCACATAGACAAGATTATCTCGCTAAAACACGGAAAACATGCTTATTTTGATTTTGTATTTTTTTAAATGAAATATTCATTAGTAAGGTTTCAAATATTATTACTTTTAAAACCATAATTGCTTATTGATTTGACTGTTGTTTTTACAACAAAATATTTGATCCCAATGAGTTTAAACATTTGTGTAATCCATCCAGATAGATATTTTATAGCCTCGACTATTAAATAATGAATATCGTATGTAGAGTCGTTTGTAGATTCAGCTACATTTGTTATACGATTTAACTACAATAAGCCATTTGTTCTGTCTTATGCGAGCGACTATACACAATCAGCAGGTAATTTTCAAAAGTGGTGAAGTTCAAAAAAAAGAAAATCATGCCCGTCTATCCCTAATGAGTCTCTGTTATCTTGATGGAAACCACTTGTACACTGTTTACGCAAATTTACTATAACTATTAGGTACTTTTAACCCAACCGGTTTCGAAATTTAATTCATTTTCAAGGGCTTAACAACTCATTTTAATATTTTAGACATAACCTACGTGCTGTAAATAAAATTTGATTTTTTTGTAATGATGAAATTATGTGGGTATGTTAGCAGAACCTTAGTTTGTCAGGGATAGCAGTGCCATCCAAAAATTACCAATAAAGAAGATATTTCATGTCGTTGCAAGTCATTCAATTAATAAAACAAGGTTAATACAATATAAAATAAATGTCAATATAACTCTGGAGACAACTCTGGAGTCTCTGTTAAAAATGTGATCCATCTTCGCCTCAAAAGTAGTAATATCCAAATTAGTTTATAGTCAACTAACCAGGATATGACATCCCACGAAGCGTAGATCAATAATATTCTCGACAAAGACCCATTAAAGACAAACAAACGCACTTTGAAGTTTTTGGATTTGACCACTATTAAAAAATTGGAAATGAATAATGAGTACACGCACTCACTACAATAACAAAACATTGCTGGCTGGCTATACTTATGCATGAAGAATAGAGAAGTGGAAATGAAACTCGCACCCTGAAGGTCCATTACCGTTCGTATCGAATTAAGATATGTTGAAAAAAACCTATTATATGAAAAAACTGCACTATTTGCAAAAAAAATGCATATTTATGTTAGTAAAATAAAGTTAAATAAGATGTGATTTTCCTTTCACTTGTTCTATTACACGTGAACTTCAAGATTGTAAGTCAACGAGGAGTACCTAGGAGGTCATTTTGTATAAAATACATAATTTAATATATTTTATATTTGTGTGCATTTATTTGGCACCGATCCAAACTAATCGTTCTTGAGAATATAATAGGTATTCACAAATAGACAAACGGACAATAAAGGGTAACTATATTTAAAAAATCATTCTAATGTTTAAAACACATAAAGTCAATGATGCAATTTAAAAATGGCAAACAATTTTGAAGTCAACCGTAAATTCACGGCATGGTGGGCTGAACGTGTAAAAATTAACTCGACACATGATAACAATTACCTTTATCTGTATCTAACGGTCAATTTCACAGTCGGTTTGTTTGTTCCGCGTAGGTGGGCGGCAACGATGCGTGGCAATCAAAATAAACAAGATTTGACGACCTTTCAAGGTTGGATCGTGTTATTCACGCCACGCTACGGTAAGGATATATTTTGGAAAATCCGCAACCGTTTTTGTGTATAGCTGTTTTATTACATAGTTATTTTTTACTCTTGAAACATAAAAGTATAAATAGAACAGATATTCGATGCGATTAAGGCTGTATTGGTGTATCGAAATGTTTTGACGTTTTTTATTTATTTACCAAGACATGGCGCTAAAATATTAAAGCCTTTGCTTTTTATGCTTTGTTTCTGGCTGCAGCTATAAAACGGTCAGACTGAAAATAAATAAAACAGAAAAATCTTTTGAAAACAATTCCATGTAATTTCGAGTGTTTTAATTTTATTTCAGGTTCTTACGACCAACCTTCGTTCGTAGTAGTAGTATCTGAAAAGATAGCTAGAGATAACACTAGTCTATATGAACTACTTTTACTAAACCTGAAATCGTGAAAAATCACTGAATTTTTTTTTTCGAACGATTGACTCTTTTCATGATTTCAGGGTTGCCGTCGCCTCTATATAGAAAAGTTCTCGCGGTATTATAAATCTGAGCCACAGAAATCTTATAGGTCTTCAAAAGCCATAGACGAAATCGTCAGTGAGCAGTTTTTTCGTCATCCTCATGGCAAGGGAAGCGTCCCGCTCAGCCAAAGGTTTTGTTTTTGTCGTCCGGCCACCCGCGTGCTTCCTCCCTTTGTTGGTTTTCGAAGAACCTTTGGCTTCCCTTCGACCCTTTAAATACTAATGCGATTTATGCAAAATATTAACGACTTTTTAAATGATCAAATAGACGCGCGTGGTTGCCAGATGGCTCACTTTTTGTCTGTCTCAGAAAAATAGAGTTTAATTTCTTATCCGGTGATTTGAGTGCAAATTCAGAATAAAAAAGAATGACTTATTATTTTAAGACTACATTTTATTCAATACTAGTTTTTGTCCGCAGCTCCGCCCGCGTGTTATTCGGTTTAAGGACATGCTTTTTTCCGGAATAAAAAGTAGCCTATGTGTTAAGTTAGGGTATAAGCTATATTCATTCTAAAGTTCATCCAAATCCGCCTAGCCGTTTAGGCGTGAAAGAGTAACAAACATACACACACACAAACTTTCGCATTAATAATATTAGTGTGATATGCTCCATTTTCGGCTTGCGCGTTATTTTATCAACACCCCTTTATAGCCTATATGTTGGTTGAGCAGGGTCACTACGATGATATATAATAAAGAAAACCGAATCCAAATGCTTTGAGTGATTTTCGAGTTAAATATATATACATATAGACAGGCAGACAACAATTCTAAAAATCAATTAGCTTCACTTCTGTACAATACACATCCCATTTCATTTAAAATTTGAAAACAATATTCAATACATTACCTACCTTCTTACTAGATACTTTTTATTAGTAGATCTCCTTATTAATCTGTTCTGTGGTATTAATTGATATTTAACCTGTCCATGTACCTTCTACAGTGATGCGATGAATATTCATAACCTTTTAATTTCATATTTATGTCATATTTAATAATTTTCGCAAACATAGATAGCTGGTAGGCTATAAAACGAAAACATGACTAAGTTTATTTATTCTTTGTTAATACGTAATTGTCTTTCACAAAGTACTATTAACTGAAAACATCTGCCCACCAGACACACGTTGAAGTTATTGTAATATATTGGTAGTACTATTGTCTTATTATAAGAACAATTAGGTTTAAAATAGACCAGCACACGTGTTTTATGACGGCCGTAAGGCCAGAACCATTAACAATGCTTTGACATCTGCGTTGCAAAAGTTTTTATCTTCAATGGTCTTTTTAATATTAGATGTGTAGCTATTTTGTTGAAACATCTGTTTTGAAAATTTACGCAGCTTATTCCGAGTAAATTCGTATATGAAAAATCGAGAGAAGAAAAGGTTTTCTGTGCGGCCAGTAATACATTATTATGTCGTCACAACCTTACAAGTGTAACTCTACATCCGTTAAACAATAATTTTCATTGACTTGTTTGGAAACTGCACTTTTACGAGCAGCGTATTTTGAAACAGCAATCGATTGCTCACGTGTTTAGCTGTATCGTATAACCATGGAAATGTACTTTTTGCACGAATATGACCTTTAATGCGTTGCAATAGGAACTGGTCTGACATGGTGACGTCGACGTGACCGGATGAAGTACGGTTTCTTTCAGCAACAATTTACTTTAACAGTTTTCTGCTGATAAGCAATTTCCTATTTTTTTAAGGTTCAAAACTGCAAGTAAAGAATCTCTTTTATGCTTATGTAGTGAAGTACCAACTTTATTTCGTAGTAAATAATAATTAATTATGAACACATTCGTTACTATCTACGCATTGTCTTGTCTCTAGAACAGCCAACATGGAACAAAAATGAAAACCGTTCAAGTGCGAGTCAGACTCGCATACCTAGGGTTCCGTCATTAGACAGTTTTGGGAACAGTCAGGAAGAAGGTATTTAAAATCTTGCCCATAACTGCTTATGATAACTAAAAAAAATTGATTGTACCACAAATAAAGAGAGACTCAAATATTTTATACTGTCCATGAAAAGTTTAATTTTGTCATTTTACTATCGTGAATTTCTCCTCCGCTATATTTTTCTTGTAATCTTTACGTAATCACAAATTACCATGATTTTTGTCATATTTTTCGGTTCATTAGTTTCGGAAATAGCCCCCCCCCCCCCCCTATTTACATGCATTTTTTTGTGGTTTTTCAAAGATTTCTCGAAAGTTGTACCAGCAAATATAGTAAAAGTATATATTTTTATAATCAGCTTTTTAATATCTAGAATTCGATACCCATTTCTATTTTAATAATATTTTTTTTTATTTATTTTACATTTTTTTTTATTTCTCATTTGTTATAAAAAAAAAATTAATCGCTATAGTTTCCTGTAATTGGCCAGTTATGGTCTTTAATCGTCATTTTTTTCGGTCCACCAGTTTCGGAAATAAGGGTGGTGGGGAGGGACACGCATTTTTTGTGGTTTTTAAAAGGTTTCTCGAAATCGGTGCCAGTAAATAATTTGATGTAGCAATCATACCAAAATGTTTTATCAGAACTTAAAACAGATATTTTTTTCCCTACAAAATATTTAAGTATTAGCTAAAAACCCTCCGATCTGCTGTTTCGCATAGAGTTTATAATTGTCGTGCACGATCATTTAAGGTAATGCATATATAACGCTACTTTACTAAAAAAGTCTAAGTACTTGACAATAAACCATTGTCTCGTAGTCCCATAAATGACAGTTATTTACTCAAAAATAAGCAAAACATTCATAAGTTGTGCGTTTGGGAAGGAGACGCAACCACCATGAAATGTTTAATACCTACATAAGCATCATTGTCACGACATGAATTCCCGAGGGGTGTCAGAGGTGTTTCCGAGTACGGACTGTGAAATGCAAGTAACGGTCCAAGCATACACCCACGTTACACCGACGATTGTTACGTCGCAACGTGATGGGTGGTCTTACTCGCAAATCCTCCCGAAGTTATTCGGGAGAGAGTAAGAGGACAGCTCTCAGGCAAAACCAGGTGGCCCACCATTCCCTGGGACCGATTGTTAGCGATATACCCATCCCAAATTGCCGGGTCTTATATAAAACAGACTGGTGACGGACAGCGACGCCACTGGTGCAAGGGTGTCAGCACCGCACTCTCCAACCGCCCAGCGTGTGTGAGTATGGGCATTTCTTCCAGGAGGACCGCCAAGAGTGGTGAAATCTTGGAAAGGCCTACGTCCAGCAGTGGACGAAACAGGCTGATGGATGGATGGATGGATGGGGATGGGTGGTGAGCTCTAACTTCGTACTTCGACAGAAACTGGACTACCTGAGTATAAGTAGTCGAATACTCGAAAAACTAGAGATCTTAATGTCAACCTTGAGTTGTCAGACTATCATAAAGTAAAGGCTACTAAGATTTCCTTTACTGAAGGAACCCTAAAAACATTTGAAATTTGTCTAAAGCAGCAGCTCACACAGAGCGAGCTAGGTGGGAAATCCCAATGTCGTAATACCCAGGCTTTAGTAGACTTTGACAAAAAAAACTGTGAGGAATTTTCGTCGCTAAGTATCACCAATTCTTTTCTGTTCATTTACATAAATACGTGTATATTATTTACTTTCGGATAAGAAATCGTTTATTGTATAGCTGGGAAATGACCCGAGTGATAATGTATGGCAAATTGTTCAGGAATGCGGCAGAGTAGAGATGGTTTTATACCATAAAGTTCATGATGTAAATATATTTAATTCGAATTTTAAAAGTTTTCCGTATTTCTCAACAAACCTTTTATTTAATAAACACGGTGACTTTAAATTAATCAGCAAAATTCATACTGGGGATAAGACATAAGAAACTTATGGCGGCTTTCGTTTTTTGGAGGCACAACATTTTGCACAAATATACTCAGATATTTGAAATTTGTAACATGTGTAACGCTTAAGTAACTAGCCAGTATTACCTAGAAGGAACAAATACCAACTTTTGTTTATTCTACAAAGTAACCAAACAACCTTGGGCAAATCAAACATACTTATTAGTACATGCATATCAGTAGCTGAACTTGAAGTGTTATCTCAAAACTCAAAACCAACCCTTAAATGCTACCCGTTACAAAACCGACCCAGATAAAGATACAGATGTCAAACAGCCGCCGCATTAGTTTATTACTACTATTATGCTGCGACTGGGCCACATCTGGGACAGTTTGGACGACATCTGGCGCCCGAACCGGGGGTGACGTCATTTGACATGACATCTGGGACAACCGGTTCGAATTTTTAATTTGTCATCATTTGTGATTGCATTGCGTGCGTTTTCGATGCGGCCGACTGATTTATTTATTGGGTTGTTAATGCAAACGTGAGGTTTCAGTTTGGCGCATTGCTGTGGTATTTCTTCCATATTGAAATTAAGCAAGCGATGGTTCAGTCGGCAACTACTTCGGACTTTCAGTAATAAGACCCAGGTTTAAATTCGAATTAAAATAATTGGTTTGGTATACCTACTTGCTGTGATAACTGTGAAAAAACACAAATTTTATTTTTGTCACTCTCACTCCAAGCGAAAAAACGCGTACTGAAAAAAACATGTTTTTAAATTTTAATAAAAAAACTAAAATACCTAGCAAATTTTCCAAAAGCGAAAATCTAGATATTGTCAAAACTCATCTAATAAAATATGTTTGAGTTTTGTACATGATCCGTATCCGTCAAACGAGGAGAAAATGTGCGTCATTTCAATAATTATATCTATCGAGAAAAATTCATCCAAACGGGTTTTCCTTAGATTATACAGTCAAAATCTATGTACCAAAAAATTATCTATACACAGAAACAAAGCATCCATATTTTGTTCACATAGCTTCTTGCCCTAAAACGCGTGTATCCTAATAATGGCTATTGACTATGCGCCCATTGCATTGACATAATTATATAGGTACTATGGCTTTGACGTTAGGATGTTAAAATCGACGGTGCAAAGTATGTTACAGTTTTAGTAACAGTCCTTACTCGGAAACATCTCTGCAAAATTTTTCGAGCAAATATTTTGTTGAATTTAAAATGAAAGATTTATTTCAAAACCTTTACATGAAAGCTGCTTTGCATAGAATCTCACAAGCCCCTGTCACGATCACACGACCGTCTTTGTCTAGCAACATGTGAGCAAACAAACAAAAACTTCACAATTGTGACCTTTATCCTTTTGTGTTAAGTTCACAGATGTGTCTGTCCCTATTCCATACACTTGTCGTTTTGTAGAAACATGTGCATCGCCCCCTATTTAGTTGGGGGCTCCTGTGACCCCTTGTTTTTCTCGCAACGAGCGATTGGTAATTAGTATGAATGGGTTAGGGATTGTGTTGCGTCAATAAGTTGGTTCTGAAATAAATCTGCATTTTAGTGTTAGCTACTCCGGCCCCTTTATGTCTAACTTGAACATCTATCGCTTTCAAATACATATATCGTGATTTGCTAAAAATTACACAATTACACATTATTTTGAGCCAACCACGATACATTTTAAAGTGATAGCGTTATACAATAAGGCCCCAGCTTCAATCATATTTTGTAGATATTTTAAATTCATGATATCACAAGAAATAAAAATAATGCACAAAATATAGTTCCCGCTTCAAACTATGTATAGAAATAAATGTATCGTTGGCAAAAACTGTTTTTTCAATAATTCTTTTCTCCATGGTCGTGAATTTTGCTATAAAATCCCCAAAAAATTGAAAATTTACGACTAGGAAGAATCCAATTGCTTTGAAGCTACAATAATAATAAAAAATATGTCTTTCATATAATACATTATTTCAATACATTGTTTTGGCTGAGATTATGTTTTTTGGGCGATTTCATTATACCTTATGTTATGTTATGATACCTACCTATCGTTATAAATACACTATAATTTTTAATTGCTTTGTTTATCTAGGGATGTAATTAGTTTATGTATTTAGGTAGTATCTAAGTATATTTATTATTATTTTCGGTAGTGTTTTGATACTTTTGATAAGCCTATTCATTATATGTGTGTACAATACGCCAGTAAAATTACAACTACCTACCCAGAGTTCATCAAATTGGTCATAATTTACGACATAAGTCGGTAACAGGCGCCACTACTTATCGCGATGCGTCTTGCATAGAACTTGAACTTCCTGCAACAACTTTATAGTGCCCATTGTCACTCCTAAACGCCTACGATTAATCACTACAGTATCATCAAAGAGAATACCAATCAACTAAGCTGTCTTTACGCGGGAACGACGCCGTCATTGGTCGAAACCGCCCGTGTTTGCTCGCTGATTGGTTGATTTTGTTGCAGCTTACGGAGGCGTAAGGCCCTTGTAGCCTCCAATAACCTTGAGATATTTTAAACAAAGTCAAAATGAACGTTAAAACCTTGCATTTGATTTTGTAATTGACACATTTGACGCCACGCGCTCTCAAAATATCTAGTTATTATTTATTAACTCTGCTGTAAATCAACATTTTGAAATTTCCTGCAATGAGTTTCATACGCTATACTTTTTTTGTATTTGAGTGCAAGAACCATACAAATAACATTAGCGGTTTCCAAGAAATAAACAATTTTATTCCAAAACAGCTTGATTTTGGGAAATATTTTCAAGGTGTTTCTTATAGGCGAGAATAATTTCCTGCAATAAGATTGTTTGTTATACTTTAAATAATGACATATAATTTTTTAATCATTTTTGTGTTAGCCGTTTAAGAGAAATAACTTCATCAATGGGAGTAATTTTCGGATGACGTGGGAACACGCGCCTTAAGAGAATAGGTTCCGATTGCATTGATCGCTGTTACTCCATGCGGAAAGACCCGCAGTGTGAGAGGGACGAATTCTGGAAAATTATCAAAATGACAACTTTTATCATGAATTTTATTCTTAAAAAAAAAACTAAAGCTTGTATCAAATATCTGTTCGGATAAGAGTTTAATAAAGTTTATAGAGATTTTAATTCATAAATAATATAATATGATTTTGCTCAAATAATGTTAAAACTCGACAGGAAATTTTTTTCTGGAGTCATCTTTGATTTTTTATGATTCAATGTTGGAATGACGTCTGAAGATTCAGTTTAGATAAGAGTGTGCATTATATTCTTGACAGAAGCCCAATTTTTTTTCAAATATCTATTATTGCTAGATTCTTCAAACAAGGAAGAATAAATTATGGTTTTTCGGAACCTATCCTCTTAAGTTGTTTGTACTGTACCCACGGGTACGCGATCATCATTGTATTTATGACGGTATTCAAAGAATAGTTTTGACGTGATGGCAGCGTTATCTTGTTTTATTGATCTATTAAATAATACCTAGGTGTTTTGAATTGCAAAATAGAAAAGAGAGCTGGCTTTTTATATGGTCGCTGGCGTACATTTGAAGTATTTTTTTAATTTACATATTATGACGGGCCATGCTTATTTAATAATAAAGTAGTATAATAGTCGTGTCTGTAAATATAATATTTTTAAATGAAATGGGTTATTAGCATTGTACTGGAGTAAAAAAAAACATTTTTAAGAATTTCCGTTTTAACTCTAAAACCACTCAACGGATTTAAATGCAGATTCAGATTCTGTTTATTTATTTGCGTAAAACATGGTACAAAATAAGGTCTTAGATATAATATATTTACCAAGCACGAGATATGTTTAACCAATATTGGCATGCAGATTGAAATGTTACATAAGTTATTTTCTTTAATATGATCCTGGTCAACATATAGAGGCTATAAGGGTGTTCATAAAATAACGTCCAAGCTGAAAACGGGGCAGAGATTAAACAAACGTTGCCAAAGAGGTGTGCTAGGGTCGTAGCAGATGGAACTCTGTGATCTCTGTCGACTTCTGTGAGACAGGTGTATGTATCAATCATCATACATCCATCCATCCATCAGCCTGTTTCGTCCACTGCTGGACATAGGCCTTTCCAGGATTTCGCCACTCTCGGCTGTCCTCCTGGAAGAAATGCCCATACTCACACACACACGCTGGGCAGGCGGGCTGGTGATCGCGGTGTCGAAACCGTCGCACCAGTGACGCCGCTGCCCGTCACCAGCCTGTTTTACATAAGGCCCGGCAATTGGGGATGGATATACCGCCATCCATCGGTCCCAGGCAATGGTGGGCCGCCTGGTTTTGCCTGAGAGCTGTTCTCTTACTCTCTCCTGAATAACTTCGCTCGGTTTGCGAGTAAGATGGTGGTACCTCCACAGTCGAGCCCGGCATCAGCTCTACCACCTATATCATCCTATATATGCGTACCTAATATTATGTATTATGAATGACACGTCCGTCTGTTTGCTTGTAACTTCAGAACAACGAATTGTTATTTTTGTATAGTTTATCGAAAAGTTATTTTATTAAAGCAAATACTTAGAAAGTGCAGTGTTTTTTTATGCTGGCTCATGTCCTGGTTTTGTATAAAAGCCAACTATTTACCTGTCTTGTTGTCTTCAACATATCGTCACAAAATG
Source organism: Ypsolopha scabrella (assembly GCA_910592155.1). Classification (NCBI taxonomy): domain Eukaryota; kingdom Metazoa; phylum Arthropoda; class Insecta; order Lepidoptera; family Ypsolophidae; genus Ypsolopha; species Ypsolopha scabrella. The sequence continues at coordinate 21,707,014 of OU342977.1, forward strand.
AATCCTCGAGGGGTTGTCAGACACATGTCTGACAAATGGGACATCCCAGAATGTAAACTGTGAAATGCAAGTCATAGTCCACACTCGGTACACCCGCTTTTCACCGACGATTATTACGTCCCAACCGTGATGGGTAAAGAGCCCATCGCCGTACTTCGGGCACAAATGAACCAACAGCATTCCTTCCGAAGCACGCAGACCGTGCACAAATTAATTAATAGGCGAGCGCTCTACCACTCGGATTGGACTGTGACTTGCATTTCACAGTCTACAATCGGGAACACCCCTGACACCCCCTCGGGGATTCATGTCGTAACGATATATTTTTATATTTTCTGTATTTTATACTTAAAATCCTTTAGTCTTAGCTGTAAGCCAGAAAACCAAGTATAAAAGATAAGTTTAAAAATTTGGACGTTTTATTTCACAATTTTTATGCTAGTTTATATATAAAAATTACAATTCTTCAAGTTAAAGGCATACAACCAAAAAAAACAATTAAATTATTTATAAATAATCTTAAACTACTTGCAAATATGCGTCAAACAAATCATTCCATTGCTTCACAGTTTCACACACATCTGCAATTAGGGATGGCATTTTACAACAAGTGTGTTAAATTAATTAACATTTAGTGTAAAGCAATATATCTTTTTGTAAATATTATTATTAAATTAAATGAGATTTTCATAAAAATACGAGCAACTGAACAAACCTTTGCCTTCAGTAGGTGTCGCATCGCCGGAACCGGAAATAAGTGCACTTGACATCTTCTAATAAATTTTCCAACTTCCGTATTATCCAAAATATTTAACTTCACTTTTTAACAAACTTCAGAGTTTTCCATTAAAATGCACTTCTAAATAAGGCAACGTATGTTGGCACGTTTTAAGACACAATCGTTTTTTTTTTAATTATTTAGAGCACTAAATTGTCATTGTTTTCAAATTACGAACACGCGCTATCGGCTGCGGTCCGAAGTGAGGCGTGTACACATCCACACGTGTCGAAGTAGTGAGTGCGACTGACGGAACGAATGCGTACAATATAAAGTTGGCCCGACCGACCGAGCCGGGTAAAAAAGCACGGCGCCAACCCGGTCTAGCCCTTAGAGATGCACCTAATACGATACGATTGGAATTTTATCGAAAGTCTAACTAAAGTGCTTTTTGTGTAAACGAAACCAAATCAATTGTTTGCTGCGTTCGAAGATGAAATACGGCGATTGGCATTTGTCCTTTGTTTACGTTTGCCGTATCTTTTTTCACTTCGAATTCCTTAGGATTCACATTCTTTAAACATTCGTATACTGTGACTGGCTATCCAATCTGATATCTGTTGTTGATTTTTTGTTTTTATGGTGTGACCTAGTCGAATAATAACAGTGCAAAAGCTTTATACAATTATTCAAAATTTCTATGTTAAGTATAATGCATGTGCCAAGTAAAATATTGCTACACTCGAGTGTATAGAGACGAACACTTTGCGGTCTGCTAAGATATGAAAGTTTTGATTTTTCTCCGATTTTTCTATAGGTAATTAAAGAAAAAAATAATAATTGGAATCCATTGTACGATCAATTATCTTATAGCTCTTTATTTCATCATACATAACCTTTACTCGGGTGTAACAAAAACTGCGACGATACTCGAAACCTGTCACTTCAGAGTCCTCCCAGCAAATGCATATTGCTAAAAGATGAATACAGATTAGTATGCTGGTTATGCTAACTGACACTCCCATTACCTAAATTTAAAAATAAATGGTTATTCCAAACGGGGAGTCGTAAATTTGTATCAAAAATGCATTGTATCGATAAAGGACATCACTGGCGCGCCAGCCGGTCGCGTTCTCTGGGCAGCAGCGGCGGCGACTTGTGTTGTCGTGAGGAGTGCGGGCGCTCGCCACATCACACCGAGTTGTTACTGTAGCTGAACATTTGTTCCAACTTACAGGCTATTTCCACATGCACATGTGCGCCGCTGTCCGTGACTCACGCACGCATACGCACTATAATTTATCCATACTTTATTCAAGCGCATCACTTCTGCATTTAAAAGGTTGCACGATCGAAATTCGAATTGAATAATCGGTGTAGGTTTTGCTATTACAAGCTATTTTATTCGCACCAGCTGCTACATGCTAAGTGGGTTAGAGAAAACCGATGTTTATCGTAGACAAACTTGCGTTCCCAGATGATGACATTATGCAAGTCATCTAAGTTATAGAATAGATGGTGATATCGAAGCATACAGGAATTATGTTCGAGTAATAAGATGACTTATTAAGTTATAAGTACATCTATGTTAACAATTTACTAAAAGTAATACTAAAACTTTCAACACGGAGTTAAAAAAAACTCTTGGGGCAAATTTATTCCATCTCCTTATTTTTGGGCACTGGCAGTTTTGCCAGGCAGGCTGCCGATGAGGCCAGTGATGGCGGCGTCCTCTTTATCATTTCTTAACGCGTCCAGATTTGGCGATGTCGATACAGAATCCTGTTTCGTCCACTTTTTGTTACAACATTTCTTCAGATTCGGGGAACGAGTTGCAAAACAACGAATTTTTGCCTCCAGCCGTTTATACAGGTTTTGTCGTGAATTTTTATGTGCTGAAACGGGGGTCACTTCATTAATTCAAGGCTTTTATAAATTGAGAGCATTTGTCTTGAAATTTTTGGTTAAATCGATTTTCGGTTTAAATAAATTATTTTGTATGATATTATTAGATTTTTTTCTTTTTATGTTTTTATTGTAAAATACATCGCTTTGGATGCTTTAAATATTCGCACAGTGCGTTAAAAAGTAGAAACTAACAAACGTTGTTCTTATTGTTCTTCGTTTCGCGGTCAATGCAAGAAACCATAACAAAAAACGTCACGTTCGTTCCCTTCATTGAAATAAACCTTATTTGAACAAAAATTTGAGTAGCGGCTTCAATCTGGAGGTGTGAAGGGATAACTCCCAAACAAATATAATGATCCCTGAGATAGTCAATATTCGACCACATATTCGGGCTCCACGTAGGTGTAAAACGTCAGGTAAAGCTTTTGACACCTATCCAGAGCCGCGAAGGCATGGCGTGAATATCGTCGCGTTCTGTTTGGACATCATCAGTTTTTCCTTTTGTTTGATGAGGCGACCTTTGCCTTAAAAGTCTGACCGCGTGGGTGTGGTTGCATAAGCTATATCATTTAGCATAACCATTTTTTTACAGCTTATCCCAAGAATTTTTCGTCCCTGCTTGCACTCTACCATTATGTTGAAATCAGAAAAGAGAGAACATCAAATGAATAGTTTTCGGCTCTAAATTCCACCTACATATTTCGCAGCGATTGGCAGCAAGCAGCACTTTGAAATGCTACCGAGTACTGACTCTTATTAGTGGTTAGTGGTCGATAAACTATTACGATTTATCAGTTGGCAGTTGACAAGAGAAACCACAGGCGTTGTGAGACCACCTGGAAACTATTCAAATGGTTCCTAAAATAGTGGCTATTGGTTGTCGGTAATAAAAACCTAGAAAATGACATGGAAGAGATTCAACTATCCTAAAAGTGTGTTAGGTGAGCTTACTTGTGAAGATCTCCCATTACTCATTAATATTAGATAAAGATCTAATTAATATCACACCAAAAGCTAAGACGGTGTCAAAAGAAACGTTTCTTTTACTTGGCGCTTGGAATTCAAAATCACGACGGGTCCAGTCGTTGATTCATCACCATTCGGAAAGCTACTCTAACGTCCAGTTATAGAGGTTTGATTCGCTTGCAGTAAAGTTACACAGCTGATAAACTGGTGCTGCTTGAAATAAGGACCTTAGTATTGGAGAGTTGAAGTCTATATTTCCTTGGGGGTGGCCAATTATGGCTGGTAGGACGGTAGGCGCCGGTCTTGCCGCCTTGGCGCCAGAGAGCCGCCTATACCTTGTGTATTATGAACTAGCCCCGTGACCCGGCGTCGATCAACTGGTATTTGACTCAGCAAATGAACTTATACCAGTAACTAATTCCTAAACAAATTGGATTTCTAGAAATCAACTTTAAATATTTATATAAGCTGTTCTTCATTCTTTGGAAGCAATAAGTTAGTTATATTATTGTCGTTATTGAATTACATACACGATCAAATACATACATAATTTATTGTGTAATTTCCTAGTAAAATACAAAAAATATATTAAATACCTACTTTGTTCTTGAGAAGTATGATACTACATCAATTTCAAGTCAACGACATAAAAAGCAAAAACCAGACTCATTTTAATAAAGATCAATTTCATTTTCATCTATTCCCATCGGATGCATAAATTGAAAGAAAGGAACAAATAGTAATAAATACAAAAAGTAATAATCTTTACTAAAATAAATTACACGCACAGACATAAACATGAGCGATTCGCAGGCAGGGAAGCACGACACTTGTTTCAACGTCCACACATTCTACAAGCAGCGGGGAAATAAAAACAAGTCTGTAGAAAGGGACGAACTTACCCCAACCACGGTTTGTTGAAATGAAACATCGATAATTTATGCGAACATCCCTAACGAGCGGGAATGCAGTCTCATCACTAGTGCATTCAAACTTAAACTCTATTACAGGGCTGGATAACTGAATTCGCTTTATTTTGATCTTAAATAAATGCTGTGGTTGAAACAGGTGTTCACGTCGTGAGCGGCAAAATCTTTACCAAACAAAAGCAAGCCTTATCTTCATACATTAATGTTCATATTAGGGTGGGGATAATGATGCCCTTAGGTCTTTTTAGGAAGGTAGGGTTCTTCATCGCTCCCAGATGTGCATTCAGTCTGTGTACGCAAAACGCGTATCAGTGGCGCTATAATGAGACGAGAGCGCAATGCTTGGCAAATAAATTAACGGAGCCATTAAAAATGAAAATAAAATGAGAATAACTTTCGTTTTTTTATTTTATTTTATTTATACCTATATGCAAAATTTCATTTTATTTCCTTTTCATAATTAGAAAGACTTGTTCTAATGTAGGTGGTAGAGCTGATGCTAGGCTCGACTGTGGAGGTACCACCATCTTACTCGCAAATCCTCCCGAATTTATTCTGGGAGAGTAAGAGAACAGCTCTCAGGCAAAACCAGGCGGTCCACCATTGCCTGGGACCGATGGATGGCGGTATATCCATCCCCAATTGCCGGGGCTTATATAAAACAGACTAGTGACGGGCAGCGGCGTCACTGGTGCAAGGGTTTCGGCACCGCGCTCACCAACCCGCCTGCCCAGCTTGCGTGAGTATGGGCATTTCTTCCAGGAGGACCGCCAAGAGTGGCGAAATCCTGGAAAGGCCTATGTCTAGCAGTGGACGAAACAGGCTGATGGATGGATGGAAGTGACCTTTATCATTTAGATTAAAAAAACACGGTTATACAAACTAATTCGATCCCGTACAAAAGGCCGAATCTTTTTAGTATAGTTAAAATGTGATTATAAAACAACTATGTAAAAATTACATAAATGAAATCACGATTGTTTATTTCTTGGCTTCTTTTTGGTTTAAATTATTCATTTATTTTACTTTGATAATAAACTAATATAAAGTTGATCAGTAAGAATAAGAAAGGTTTAGTATGACCAAAAACTTTTCTATTAGAACAGAAAAGTAAAGTAGAATACAACAACGTAAAATATAACAACTACAATTTTTATCCACAAGAGAGTTATTTATGTTATTTGTAGCTGGCTACAAAAGGTAACATGCTCAGCATTTACTACGCATATAAATGCAAAACTTACAGCACAGCGCTGGTTTTCAGCACACCCCTTTCTCAAGCAACGACATATACAACTGATGTTACAATTTTTTTGGCCCTTTAAGGCCCACTTAACCCTTATCCTCTATACCGTTGAACTATTCTATACAAATGTACACTTGTAAGATAGGTGTGTCTGATTGTGCATTGTTCAAGAACAAAGCGCTACCTGTCTCCACAAACGTGTAAAAAAATACAACGCATATATCCCAATAGTATCCGTTTCGTTTCGACTTAGAAGGCAAGCGTTAAGGACTATTTTTCTCTGGCAAGGTCATCCAAAAAAGGTGGTCCATATATACACTTGTCCTGGCATTCTGACAGTGACTGAGAGACTCAGGCGCCGCCGCCGCCGAAATAAGTTTTTTTTATCCGTGTAGAAATACAATGGCCACGAATAAAAATTTGGCGATGGAAAATTGAGCGGAATCAAAGTGGAGACGCCTCGTTTTAGGGTGTTATTATTATTATAAAACATATTTTAGCTGCGGCGTTGCCTGGGTGGTTTTTAACAAACTTGGAACGATGTAGGGATAAATTATTTGATTACAAATCTAAATCTAATTTTAGATTGTGTTTCATCATTGTTGATTGGGTACATACACCACTGAGGAAAAAATGCGAAACTGTAATGGCTTCATAAAGGCATAAGAAGAATGAAACGTATTCTCAATGCAGACTGATTTCTTTTAATGACTCAACTCTCATTAAATACGGATTTGGAAGAAGATAATTAAAGCTAGTAATACTTATTCATCAATTTGAAAAGTCCTGAAATAATAAGATAACAGAAAAGTTATTGTTACTTTTATAAGATAAATTAAATATGGACAAGCCGACTGAAACTGCAAACGTCTTTTCGGAAGAATCAAGAAAAGGTTGGTTATTGCTGATTTTTAATGAATAATATTTAATATAAACAATTAAACACACACGAGACTGTTTAAAAAAAACGCGTCGTTATGTTTTAGATAATAGGTTTATATATTTACAACAGTAATTATTGTTATTTTTACTTAATTAGATTAGAAGGACTACTGTTTTGAACTGAAAAAACAGTCTTCACTATATTTTTAAAATATAATTGAATATTTTTCGATGCAGCGAATTTTTCTTTGTCACGTTTTGGGCTCTGTTTAGGGATGGACGGAATGTTCGTATTATATTCCGTATTCGACACATTCAACAGTTTTACCGAATATTCGTATTCTGCCGAATGATCGGCTAAAGTGCACTTGGTACTCACAGTTTTAACTATATTGAGCATGTCTGGGTGGCGTAACGTCTATACTAATAATAAAGTAGTACGGAACTCGTGAAGTCTGAATTATTCGCGAAATTTTAAATGTAATCGGTTATTAGTATTGTACTGAAGCCAAAAACACATCTTTTTTTATTTTTGTCTCTCTGTCTGCATCTCGAGAACCACTCAATGGATTTGGATGCGTTTTTCTTCATTATCCTCGTAGACTACGGATTGTAGTAACCCTGGTCAACACATAGGCTATAAGGGGTGTTCATAAAATAAAGTCCAAGCCGAAAACGGGGAAATGATTGAATAAACGAGGGCGAGCCGCGGGCAAAGGTTAATCTTAAAATAATCTGATAAGTTATTGTTAAGGGTTGGTCTTAAGCTAATTAGTAATTACCATATTTAGACTATGTAATGGAACAAATGTAAGCTTATTTGACTGGGTTTTTTATATAATTTCTTGATGTTGATTACAATAATTAATATAATGATTTATGTAACAAAAATTTAATTCGTAGCGAGAATATTTAATCAACAGTAGAAGCCTCCTTCATTGTCATTTATTTTTCAAAATATTTCTTTAGAAGGTTTTTATCTTTAGTTTTCGATGGTTAGTTAAGGCTTAAGAAGAAGTCTTTAGCTCACTACCACCTCGTGAAATGATTGCCTCACAAATTACACAGTTCACTTTATTTATATTGTCGGGTCACGGTAAAATTCCCAAAAGTTTTGCACCAGTCATTTTACTTCATCTTTTCCACAGCACAATTGTAAAATTATAACAATTCACGTAGAACAACTAACGAACACAAACGCATGTCACAACTTTTTTCTTCGAACTAAATGACGCAACAACTGGTTCGGGGGTACCGGGGAGAGCAGGCGGAAGGGTCCACTACCACTCCGCATGCTTAGCGTATACTTGTGTACACAGACTTGTACTCGATAAATCGCCCCAAATGTTACCGAATATTCGGGCGATTATTCGGATCGGTAAACATTTTACCGAACATTCGGCCGAATATTCGCATCCGGTGAAACTCATATTCGGCCCATCACTTATCGTCTTGGAAAAGGCCTCATTTATAAATATTTTTTTTCAGAACCCTATCTGTTTTAGTATGTGAGTTGTACTGTTTTAAAATCTAATTTCTTACTACCTATTTCGTTTTAAGGATATCCAAAAAAAACATTATATATAAACGGTAATTTGGATATCCGCGTAGTAAAGTACCGGATGACACACTATTTCTGGACCTCAATTCCGCTATTGATATCGTAGATCACGAAATTTCATTACCAAAGCACTACGATGTCAGGGGATGTGAACCTGCGTCCTCTGCTTAAGTACGAGTAACCCGAATTTCAACAAATCGGCCACGACGTTCACAGACATGTCTGTGACGAAGACAGTCATGTTCGTATAAAGTGTCGTTTTACGACCGAGTCTCCAATAAAATATTTGCCTGTATCATCCAAAGTGAAGTAAGCCCCCGTCTAATCCCGCACTAACACACTGAGCGTCGGCGTCGATCCTGCTAACCTAAATCCCAGCACCTGACTGCGCGGGCGCACCTGCGCGGCGAATCCTTTCGTTTTTTTGTGGTCGCACCTGCGATCCCGCAGAGCTGGGCCGAGACGTTATGCAATGTAAGGGGTTTCGGAAAGTGGTAGACATGGACATTTTTTGGATTATAACTTATTTATTATAACTTCCAGATTGGGTCAATATATTTTTATTAATATAGTATATCCGATACATTATAGGTATCCTTTTTATATAATTTTGTATCCCTCTTTTACTTCTCTTTTCTTCACTTACCATTAGTTGGCTGGAAGAAATCGCTTTAAATTATACATAAACTATTTTTTTTTCTATTATTTTCTTACCTTGAAATGGGTTTAAATATATACGTTTAACGAGGAAAATACGATAAGCTAAGTATATAGGCCTAAATCTAACGGACTAAGCGGATGCCCCAAGATGGTGAACTAAATCTCCTTAGCGTCCTCCATGACATAGGTTTCAAAAAAAGTTTGCCAAGCAGAATACGTGACGTCATTCATTAAATTTCATGTAGCTAATGGTTTTATTGTTTTATAATCTTAACTTGGTATTGTTTGTACGTAGGTTTGAATCTGAGTGATAGGAAGGTAGTAGAAGTAGTGTTAGTTAATACTGGTATACTATTAGGGAATTCTAAATATTATCAAGTCTACGTCACCCATTCCTTTCTAGTGTAAAAGGTTGGTGCTTTAATTTTTTACATAAAAGGTGTGATTCCGAAACCGATTTAAAACCTTTTTTTACGAATCTCAAATTGCCTCCAAATCCAAAGGTGCCTTTAGAAAAGTTACCAAATCGTAAATATGCTCATAAGAAAAAATAAATTGTCCCTCAAAGAGGCCTGTGGAGAGAACTGATTTGAACCGTTCTTCGTGACTTCAGAAATTAAATTTTAATGCACTAAAGATTAATTTTCTGATTGATTTTCTTCTCCATGTTCTCTTAAATATGTTTAGAGTTGGGTATAAAATGGGATCTATTGTAGAATATTTCCTATAAAACCGATCGAGCTATTATACACATAATCAATTATGATAGAACCTGTAAATTATTTACTATCGGGAAAAATTGTGCAAACCTACATTTCGCCTTTAATGTTCAGGTAATAAGAGTGAAAATTGGGTTAGTCTTCCCCTATAACTATATGCGGCGAACGCGTTTCTCAATGCTTTTTGTTGCGGGCTTTTCGCGACTACTACGTGACGTGAAACCGCAACAAAACCTCATCCTTCAAAAAGTTTACCATATTTTATTCGTTTATGAAATTATTATAGTATGTTTTTAGACAAAATTTGGCAAAATTTTAAAAAATAATTTGTCCATGTGCGAGTCGGACTCACGCACAATGGGTTCCGTATAACCCCACAATTCGGAAACTCTAAAAACAATATGGTAAATAACAAAAATATACCATCCATCCATCCACCAGCCTGTTTCGTCCACTGCTGGACTTAGGCCTTTCCAGGATTTCGCCACTCTTGGTGGTCCTCCTGGAAGAATTGCCTATACTGACACACGCTGGGCAGGCGGGTTGGTGAGCGCGGTGCCGAAACCCTTGCACCAGTGACGCCGCTGCCCGTCACCAGTCTGTTTTATATAAGGCCCGGCAATTAGGGATGGATATACCGCCATCCATCGGTCCCAGGCAATGGTGGGCCGCCTGGTTTTACCTGAGAGCTGTTCTCTTACTCTCTTCCGAATAACTTCGGGAGGATTTGCGAGTAAGATGGTGGTACCTCCACAGTCGAGCCCGGCATCAGCTCTACCACCTATAACAAAAATATACATGCCAAAGCAATATCAAGGCTTCAAAATAGAAGCCGCTAAAATGGTAGCGCCTGACAAAAAATTTGGCGCCGTCTCGTCTGCGTACGGAACTCTACTTTTTATTATTTTTTGTTTTACTTTAGAGTATGAATGAATGAATGAATAAACACTTTATTATGTAACAAGATATTTACAAAAATACAAAGATCAGACAGAAGGCAAGGGCGGACTTATTACTACAAGGAATTTCTTCCAGTCAACCTTGAGAAAATATGAAAACATTTTTATTGTAGAAATTCACATCAGTGCATAGGTACATTATGAGTTAATTCTAAATCTATAATCTAAACCGATACTACATACAAATACATACTTAAATACATACATACATACATACAAATAAACAAGTAGCTTAGTCAGTAAGTCATTCAGAGAGAGGAGAGGTAAAAAAAATTTAAGTTATATTTAAAAGAAGACACAGAAGGAAGATCTTTGAGAGTTTGCGGAAGTTCATTCCAAAGCAGAACAGCATTGACCGTAAAAGATTTGGAGAAACGGTCAGTGGTATGCGGAGGCATCGGCAGATCGTGATGTTGACAGGAGCGAAGCATTCTTTTACTATGGTCAATGCAAAGGACAACTCTTTCTTTTAAATAATTGGGGTAGAGTGGATTGTGAAGAACATTATATAAAAGGGAAAGGATATGCAATTTCCTGCGAAGACGGATAGGGAGCCACTTCAACCTGCATCGAAACTCGGAGACGTGATCATACTTGCGCAGTCCGAATATGAATCGAATGCACAAATTCTGAAGACGCTCCAGCTTATCAAGAGTATGTCCTACGATCTGACTAAATTTAAAAGTTGTATGTATAGGTATTACCGTCTTTAAGTTAGAGCCAAAAGTGAGCCAACGCAAATACCGTTAAAATAATGCAACTTTTTTGAGGTTTCTTGTATTGGGATTGTATTGACGTATCTTGTATGTTTTACGTATTCTGTGAAATTTCAACTTTCTACCCATCTTCTACCTACTACGGTTGAAGCTGTAGACCTCTGTGACAGACAGCGGATGGCGGTTGGCACCCTTCGGGTACGGAACCCTAAAAAAACAAAACCTAATCCGCCCTATTATCAAACAACTTTCTTTCAGTCTCTCTGTGCGGTCTAATTTACAGTGGATGGCAAAAAATGCGGAGCACTCGATCTGACTAATGACGTCGTCAATTTCTCGGCAAATTCCTGAGATCTGGCGCTGCATGTGCGGCGCGGGCGCATCTCTGACATGTGTCATCGTCGCATGGATGCGAGCTTCCGGTGGGTGACATGGTATCATGACATTTGTGTACTGTGTATGGGTGTGCCGATTCCATTTGGTCTAATCATGAGTTGGTAGACAATTTGGTTTTAATATACTATAGCTTCCTACTTAAGCTTCCAAGCGCTGGAATAATCTTCCCCCTCCCATACGTGAACTTAAGTCTAGGATAGGTTTCAAGTCCAAGCTTAAAGCATATCTTCTCTCGTTACAAAAGTCCCAACATTAGCTAAGCATTTGTGGATTATATTGTAAATCTAGATTGAGACTTATTTATAATATTTTCCGTATTTATTATATTATTATACAACAACAAGGAGGCAGGAGAGGGAGGCAAAAACTAAAATTACAAAATGGTTGCTGACTTTAAATTATGACGCCACCGAAGCCATTCTAAAAATTCAAAAATAATTAAGGTCCTTTTTCCCCCCTTTTAATACCTACGAGTATATACCTACTCCCTTATCTATTTCTTATATATAAAAACTATGTATGTACAGTTATAATTTAAATAAATAAATTATATATTACATAATTTTATATTTATGTTTATTATATCTTATATTTACACACATGCAGGAGTCTTCTAAAATAAATAATATTAATTTCACTTTGTTTTAGTTACTTAAGTTTTAGTTTATGTCATTAGACTTGAATTATTTAAAGACTAACAGTAAATAATAAATAAATACTCTATGAGAAATTGGCCCACATGTGAACTTTTACTGGCAATCAAAGATTAGACTCGCGCGTAACAAGTCTGACTTAGTGCGTAGTCTGTTGCTAATATTTAATTGTACCAAATGCTCAAATGTATATTATATTCTTCTAAATATTTTCTAGTTTGTCATAGTACTTTGTCTTGTGCTTTATATGCGAATATTTTTTGTATACTTACCTACATGTTAGTATTATTTGTGTATCAATATACGTTGAGAAAAAAAAAAAAAAAAAAAAAAAAAAAAAATTATATTAATTATATAAGTAAACATATATCCTGGAATTTAAATTATTAATTATTTTCTAATCATAAATATTATGTATGTAGAACTCTTGCACCGTTATTTGTGTTCGTGCGTCACCACTATTAGGCTCTGGCAGAATAACAGCGCTGCAGACACGTGATACATTATGTCACACGGCTGTGTGTGTGTGTGTCATTAATTTAGTTTTAATGTACTGCGTCTCAATGTTAAAATTGCTAGAGTTAAGTCCTTTTTATTTTGTCATGTCATGTATTTTGTGTTGTGGTGATAAATAAATCATTTATCTTATCTTATCTTATCTTATCTTAATTGGTATTTTGTTTTCTCCGTAGGGAATTGATTTTCTGGAATTCGAAGTACCTTACCTATGTATTAGCCTAGATAAACATTAACGTAATAAACAAACTTATATATAGATAGGGATAGGTATTAAATAAGAATTAAATATATTTTCATTATACATATACTAGCTTTTGCCCGCGGCTCCGCCCGCGTGTTATTCGGTTTAAAGACATGCTTTTTTTCCGGGATGAAAAGTAGCCTATGTGTTAAGTTAGGGTATAAGCTATATCCATTCTAAATTTCATCCAAATCCATCCAGCCGTTTCAGTGTGAAAGAGTAACAAACATACACACACACACACACACACACACACACACACACCCTGACTTTCGCATTTATAATATTAGTGTGATTAATAACCACGAGTACATTTATCATATTTAATTGAAGTCGTTTTTTCTGACAGCTGCCATCCATTCTATAATTTAAATCCAAATACACCTTTTTGTAGGTGGTAGAGCTGATGCCGGGCTCGACTGTGGAGGTACCACCATCTTACTCGCAAATCCTCCCGAAGTTATTCGGGGGAGAGTAAGAGAACAGCTCTTAGGCAAAACCAGGCGGCCCACCATTGCCTGGGCCCGATGGATGGCGGTATATCCATCCCCAATTGCCGAGCCTTATATAAAGCAGATCGGTGACGGGCAGTGAGTATGGGCATTTCTTCCAGGAGGACCGCCAAGAGTGGCGAGATCCTGGAAAGGCCTATGTCCAGCAGTGGACGGAACAGGCTGATGGATGGATGGATGGACACCTTTTTTAAATTTTTATTTGGCCATTGACTTGCTTTCTGCCAATATCAGTAATAACCACAATTTTAAAACATAAATAAGAACGACCACGATAAAAGACTGATTTTTTTAACAATAATAACAATAATATAATTTTACAAAATTATAATAATATTGATAATTTTATTATCAAATAAAAAAACAAAAATTAATTTAATAGCTCATCCATACTATTATAGTGACCATAATACCTATACAGACAGTAAATTGTTTAGTAACTGTATAATATTCACGCTAAACTAAGGAGTATCAGTTGACAGTCACATGCGCGGGCGACGCTGAAAAAACATGCTCACGATCTTACGATGATTGGACGAGCAACGAGGCGGATGTTACGTAATAATCGCTAAGTTTATTAGTACGTTGCTTTGAAGTTTTTTGAACTTTTGAAGGTTGAAGCGCTTTAGTTTACAGAGTACCTATAACTAGATTATCAAATAAATACTGTTTTTGTGACTTCTTGAGCGTTTAATTATAGCTAGTTATATGGAGTATATAGAGAAACAAATGAAAAAAATAATTATCGATATATACTAAACCCACTTGTTGTCGTCGTTAGTCGAATAAAGAAAATCATTTATTCGACTAACGGCGACAACAAGTGGGTCGAAATATATAACTAGATATAATACTTTTAAGATATCTATGACCTACAAACTCTATATCCCTACGAAAATACTATTTTTTATATTTATGTTCTACCACGGGGTTAATGTTTTCAAATTCAAGAACGAAAAGTTGGTTGTTTTTAAACACGTTGATTAACCTAAATTTGAAGATAGGAAGTATATGTTGGGCGATAGATTACATTTTTATTCGCTTTTGTGGAACGCTTTTTGTACGACATCAAGATCTAACCCTCTTCCCTTATAGGAAGAATCTAAGTTATGTATGTACCAAACATTACATCGAGCTGCTGTCGTATCGTTCTGGTCACACACAGGATAAGTTATCCGGAGAAATCTGTCCTGCTCCAACGCTTTCGTTTTACATGTTTATCCTGCTCAGCGGAAGCGGGCCGCTCGGAAAACTCACGGTTTCGAGGTGTTTTTATTTATTATTTTGGAATTAGACGGATGGGTTTTTAATATGAGGGCCGTTTTACGTCTCATTTTTCACGACGTTTATCTTAGTATAACTTTTATTGTCAAAAACTTAATACAGCTCAGATGAAATTATATTTAGATCATAGTTTAGTTTAGACCTATCTTCACGATTTAATTGGATCGAGCAAAATGTAAGTAATCGTGTATCGAATGGCCGAAATATCAAGATCAACGAGTGAAATATGACATATATTTTTTACAAAATTTAATCATTGCTATTTATTTGTTTAAATTGAATTTGAGAAGAGACTTTCTTCTTCTTCTTCTTTGGCGGGCTCGGTTTCCGCACCCGGTCTCTTACTTGGACCTTTGTGCGTGGAAGTGTGTGGAGCTAGCTATTCTAGCTAGCCCAGCTCACGCCAGAATCCCAAGAGGCGACCTAGGTCACCACAGGTCTGGCGGAGCGTCCCCGGTTCACCGAGGATCTTAGCCCGTTGAGTGCTGACACCTACGCAATCTATTGACACGTGGGTCGGCGTTTCTTCGGCCTCCATGCAGGCTCTGCACAGAGGACTGTCCGTTAGACCTATATTATAAAAATGTCTGTTGTTAAGGTTGCTGTGTCCCGTGATTATACCTACCATCGTACGAAGGTTGGTTCTATTAAGACGAAGCAGTTTCTTTGTCAGATGACGATTCACGGTAGGAAAGACCGCTTTCCTCTGTCTGCAAGTTGTCATGCTTACCCATCGCTCAGCATGTTTTATTTATTTATTTATTTAAAAACTTACGACTATCATTACAGGCCTAACAACCTAATGCGATAGTGCAGGATAACAAAAATTATAATATTACAAAAATTTATAAACTATTCAAAGTATTCAATAATAATAAAAAAGATTTGCACAAAAAAGAAATACACATACAATTAGTAGCATACATAAATACATTTACATAATTTGTTTTATTTTTTCTACAATTGTATAATTTATGTTTTTTTTAAATGTTTTGTATAGGTATATAAGATAATTAAAATAATTTAACAAAAAAGAAAAAAAAAATTAGTGGCATATAACATACAATGCTACTCTTGTGATTGAGATTGAGATTTGTTGTTGAGAGAAAATGGGATAGCCAAAAGTTTAGGCAACATTGGGCGCGGTTAAGACCTGGATGGGTGACCGCCCGGGAACACCACGTGTCATTGGCTTTTTGCACTTTTTGCATATCCCGATTCCGCAAAAGTTCCTAATTTCCCCGTATTTTGTAACATTTCCTGCCTTCTTTAGCGTTTTTGTGATGTTTTTTGTCTTTCCCAAATTGACACCATACGGTAGACCCCAAATTCTCGAAACAACCGGGAGTTTTTCGGAGTGACACGTATATTTATAGGCAATAATGTCAAATGAGTTCGCGACATGACAGAAGGAATAAGATAATTTATGGACTATTACTTATTACTTGATTTTCTTTGATGTTCCGCTGTTTTGTTTTAACAGGCTTATACTACTAAGATGCTTTAATATTGTTGGGCCAATAAATCGCTCCATATATAAATGGATAAATATCTCTAAATAAAAAACAAGATAAGCTACTTAAGAAACCACCTTCCCAAAAAAATGTCACTTTTACCTACTAAATTTGAAATCCTTTTGTGAATTTTGTATCCTGGCCATACAAGTCTTAATTTCTAAAAAATATAAACTAAAGAAACTAGCACTGATATCCTAGTATGGGCTTAATGATTTTGTTGATAAATCTGCAATTTTTATTAAATTATTTACTAGGTAAGGTAAGATGATATTTTAAAATAGAAAAGTTTCTCGTAGATTTACCGCTCTGAAAAATGTCTTCCTCTTTATTTTTAAGATGGCTGCTCTTAATTAGGACCGACGTCTACATGTTAATCTCTTAATTTATTGATTTTTAAATCATAGAGAATAATTTAATCCGTTATTCTCCATCCTCCGGCTAAATGGTTGTTTCTGAATATGTGGAAAAATTCACAGAAGTTGTATACATATTGTATACATATATAAATGAAGTTAAAAGGAAAACTATCACAGCTAAGTAGGCTTTACAGGTTTACGAGTACAGGTCGCGCCAAACTTCTAGTCCCATACATTTAGAAGAACGGCCCATACATTGTCGTGTTTACAGGGGACTAAATAAAAATGATCTGTATTAGTAGATCAACTTATAAAATGTACTGGGCAACTACGGAACCCTACACTGCGCGTGCCCCGACACGCACTTAACCGGTTTTATTAATTTGATGCACCTGGCAAAATATACATAAAAATTAACCCAAATCATTATATTTTACCCTGAGCGAGAATAATCGTTTCGGATACGAAATCGTTTTCAACGTAATATACACTCATAGTTTCTGTAGGTACATGTGTCTCCGTGCAGATAAATATTTTTTGGCGATACAATTATCTTCAGTTTAATGGGTGAGGCAGCTGCTGAGCCCAAAACACCAGAATTCAGTAATCCACTAATTACTTAACAAAAACCTTCAAGTGCACGCGTTTACCCTCCTCCCGAGTTAAGAAGGTAAAAAGATGAACTGTGTTCAGTTAGAAGACCGCTGCTGGTATTGACCTTCCGAAACAATATGACTGATGTCATGAGCGCAGCAACTCAGTTGTCGACGTGACCAAATGTAATTGTAATTTCGCTATTACGTGCGTAAAGTTCAACAAGACTCCAGATGTGTCGTAGCACTCGTAGAATTCGTAGTGTTCGTAGCACGCAAATGCGCTTTTATCTATATCTTCTATCTATATAATATATATATACCTCGTCTGGAATAAATAAATGTATTATTATTATTATACTTATAGTAAAGTAGTAAAAATGTCATGTCTGTACATTAATTATTTTCGCGAAATTTTGAATGAAATGGGTTATTTTATTTGTACTGAGGCTAAAACCACAATTTTTAGAATTTTTGTCAGTCTGTCTAGCTATCTCTCTGTATGTATGTATGTTCCGTTTTAACTTGAGAATTACTCATCTACAATAAGTCTACAGTAACGTTTTTGTATTTAAACTAGGATAGAAATAGATTTGTATATTTTAAACACTTGACGATTTATCCATCGCAAGGAGATAACCACAGAACAATAAAATAAATATTTCTCTGTTCTGTGGAGATAACAAATTAACATTATATCACTGCGGAATAGAAAATCAGAAAAGTAATTCTGGACGTGAGGAGTTGGTAGAGCAATCGCTCGATAAGCGAGGGTTCGAATCCCCCGGTTCAGAGCTCCTGACGTCCAGATTTGCTTTTCCGATTTTCTATACCGCAATGATATAAAGTTTCTGTATTCTTATGCATTTACAGACGTCATCTTTACGTTTTAAAATAACGATATTTCAAGGTCTGATTTTGACGTATAGGTGAGTAGTAAGCGAGCGACTGTACCTCCGCAGTGATGCGCACGCGCACGGCACTTATCGCTTGCTATAATTATCGGCGGCAATCTGTTCAGTGCAGGATATCCTCGCGCAGGGTCTCTTACACTATGGTGATCCGATCTGGCCACTCGGTGCGGGTCTAGCACCTCTAACATGAAGGACCACATCGAGCTAGGCAGTGCTTTGTCTCATTCTGTTGATCTATCTAAAGAGGGACAGACAGAGGTATATCGAGCTGTCATCTTTAGATTTAGTTTGTAATTTTCAGTTCCTCGATCTCTTAAAAAGAACCCTAAATAAAATACGTGTTGTTGTTGATAATAGTCGGCTGGTGAAGATGGTCTCACGACAGAGTTGTTAAGGTGATATGTGAATTTTTCAGCGGTCATTGTTACTCCATGTGGAACGACCCGCAGTGCGAGAGGGACGGATTCCGGAAAATATGCAAAATGTCGGTTTTAATTGTTATCAAAATTTAGATATTGTTAAAATCTATCTAATAAAATATCGTTCAGGTCTGTATGTCATTCCTATTTCTCATACTATGAAAAAATATATAGAAGATCTCATTTCAATAATTATTTCTATCAAGCGAAAGTTCTGTAATCGCGTTTCTGCACTTATGAAAACTAAAAAAAGATACCTATATTTATAATACTAATTTATCAAATTAGTGGCTTCTTCTGAAAAGCAGGTAAACAACTTCAAAAAGTGCCGATTTTAGTAAAATAGCGCATTAAAGGCTAGATGCAAATATGGAAACCTGAATAAGTTACGGGATCTTTTCAACTCTATCTTGGAATTAAAATAAATGCAGCAGTTTTCACCTAAGAAAAAATGATACTCAGGCTAGATATGGTCTACCATGCTAGGTACCTAGGAAACTAGTATGTACGTACACCAACACAGAACAAGTTAAACAGCTTACCTTGTTCTGTGGACACCAGAATGACAGTCTACATAATGGCAGTTCGTATGGGCTTGGGGTTGTCAGAGGTAATAACCGAGTGTGGACTGTCAATAAAACAGTCAACATATACACAACCTGTATACACCGAAATTTTTTACCCCCAACCAACGTGATGGGGGTGAAACTTAGCGCCGTAATTCGGGCACTGCACACTTCTTAGGTCGTTTAAGTTTACACCACTGATTGCCTTCACCGATAGGAAATAGATTCACGCACGGCTCTATTTAAATTCTTCGCTAAGACTTATTTTTCCTGTGCTCTCCTCTAAATCCATTAAAGACCTAATATGTAGCGTTATCAGTTCAACAGTTTCCTCAGTATCAATAAATTAATCCTCTTATTTCTTACTGGCCTTTGCCCGCCGCTCCGCCCGTGTTTATTCAACCTCCACCCCGTTTTCGGCTTGGGCGTTATTTTGTGAACAACCTTTATACCGAGGGTTTCTCCGAAGATAATAGACAAAACCGCATCCGAATCCGTTGAGTGGTTCTCGAGTTAGAACGGAACATACAGACAGACAGATAAACAAAAATTCTAAAAATCATGAACCAATTTCATTTCAAAAATTTGAAAAATATTCAATGTATAAACAGAAACAACTTTTTTACTACTTCATTATTAGTATAGATATAGTACAGACAGATATAGATTATTGCTAAGACAATAGATGATAGTCCGGATTAAAACTGGTATTTGATGGAGTACTTGAAAAAAATAGTCATATAGGAGGCGTCCAAGTCGGCGCTTACGCAGGAAACCCGCGGCCATCTGTGAAGGAAGTTACTATTTGGACATTCGGGGGGGAGACGATCGATTGGAAACCAACACGCCAACCGATCTCCCCTTCCAAGCTCTTATTTCACCGTCATAACATCTAAAATCCTATAATCTACGGGACATTCCATATGCTTTAAAGTTTTTAAATATAGATCGGTGGTAACACTCGGTACTTCCGTGTTCTGATAAATAATAACAAGACAGACAGGCGGCTGGTTGATGTTTATTTGTTGTGTGATTTATAGGTGAGGGTTTTCGAAGACAAGCTTTGGATTTATTGACTCAGTAGTTGTGTTACTGCTTTAGCGTTGATTCATGACTGTTTAAAGGGCTGACATGATGTTAGCAAAAATCAAATTTAATATAAATACACTGGTGGACAAAAAAATCGACTCAAGCATTGTTGTTCTACATTTAAGGAAATAACCCAATCATACAAGCATAAACTTACATAATCCGTTAATCATTTTAAAGGTATAGGCTCTTCCGTGCTCTTCCGTCGTTGCCATGCAAGCACATTCGGGACACGTCAGAGAACAAAATGGAGCGCCATTGGTCCAAGGTCCAGTTTACGTGTTCTCGGGCAAATTGAAGTCGCGCTTGCCGATGAGCTGTGGTCAGTTGGGGCCCGGTTGCTGGTCTTTTTGGTGTCAGGTTAGCTTTCTTTAGTCTTCTAGCGATCGTTCGCAGACTTACAGCCCGATCTCGTACTTGTCTGAGTTCTTGTTGGATCTCAACTGCGGTCATGTGACGATTTCTTAAAGAACTTAAAACGATGAAGCGGTCATCTTGCTCAGAAGTGCATCTTGTTCTGCCAGACCCTGGCCTCCGAATGACGCTGCCGGTCTCCACGAAGCGTCTGAAGACTCTGGAGACAGCTGATTGGCTTAGGTGTAATTCTGCAGCCACGCTTCGTTGGTTCCGCCCCAATCGCAATAGGGCAAGCACTTGAGTGGCCTCTAATGGCGTGGTGTCCATTTTCGGATGACGTAATCACTGGGTAATTAAGGTAGGTGTTAACAGGTTGAAATTGTGTAAGTAAGTGAGGAAAAAAAATGATTGCACGTCCTTTTAACGGGATAAAGGGAGCTTAACGCGTACGTATCTGTACGAGGTAAAAACTGTTCAAATACGGTAAATGAATTTCACGTCCTGTATAGCGAATACTTTTAAACCAAAATGCATTTATTAAAGGTGGAGGCCTATACCTTTAAAATGATATATATATTTCATATGTTTATGTTTGTATGATTGGGTTATTCCCTTGAATGTAGGACAACAATGCTTGAGTCGATTTTTTTGTCCACCAGTGTAGTTTTGAATTAAAATTATAAATCTAAGATAGAGCTGTGCTGGTAAAGCGCTGACTGATGAAAGTTTCCAGTTCATTGAAAATATCTACTTAATATGTTAAGGTAGGGTCAATTCTTGATGCCATACAAAAGGATTTGTCATCTCATTTGTACACTAAATGCATAAAATATAATATTTAAAAAAACCGGACAAGTGCGAGGGTTCCGTTAAACACTAAATATTTTTTTTATGATTTAATTACAATTTAGTTGTAGTATAAGACGGTATTACTTGCCAAATTTCATAGTTCTACGTTAACGGAAAATCCCGTATAAATTATGATTCTCTTGGGTGTCGTTTTTTTGGCATAAACGACCGTATCTTGGAAGTTTGGTTTTTTCACAGCTTCAAGGGACTGTAGACCTGAGTATATGGTTTTAATTTCAACTCGATACCTCTCCAGCTACTCGGTCCCCCGAGATACTCGTTTACCAGATAAAGGATGAGAAAGACGGACGGACGGACGACGGACAGACAGACGGACAACAAAGTGATCCTATAAGAGCTCCGTATTTTCCTCATGAGATACGGAACCCTAAAAATTAAAATAAATTTATTTTTCACCCAACCCATACTTCTTGACGGTCTTAAGATTTCGGGTAGGTAATCAAGAATGTAAAAAAATTCTTAGAAATCTTGTATTGTATGTAATTTTCACAAAATATTATATTGTGATGAATAATTGATTAACGACATACTTACTTCATTTATTGCATGTAATAACTTCGAATTAATTTTTAAATCATTTAAATGTATTATTAAACCCTTGATAATGGTGTTAAGCCGAAAAGGGTTGGGATATTTAAATAAATATACCTACTGCAGTTACTTGTTGGTCAGTTGCAAACCTATAGAAATTAACATTTAGAATTTAAAAAATCTTTATCAGCGTGCATGAATGACCGTTTGCGGACAAAAACTGGTAAGGAAGGCGGGCGCGGGGCATAGTCACAGTATATAAGTAACGACCGAAGTTTAACTAGGCGGTGTCCTTGAAATCAATACCTACGGCCGCGGCCGCTCGGCGCCTAAACACGCGCTAGGGCTGGCAACTGACTGTTTACGTATTTGATAATGCTATATTATTATTATAAAAGTTGTATTTAAGCAACCATACAATGCACAACATACTCTGTAATTTCGTGTCATAATTTGCGAAAATGCGCGGGAGCGTCACAGTGACAATGTGCGTACGTAACTGCAGTGCGACCATAGATAAGGGAGTGCGACCGCGACTGTCATAAACCGAACTGACCCGAGTTTGGGGGGAGGGGGTTCGTTTCGGCCCGTTTGTATGGAGATAGAATACTATTACTTATTCATACTATAGCATAGTGGTCACTGCACTATCCTGTACTATACCTATTATACAATATTTACAACACTAGCATAGCATGCCACTGCCAAAGACATTGTATAGAGAACAAGACTGCACTACGATACGAAAAACGAGCCGAGCGAAATGGGTTTTGGCACTCGTTGGTCCCTTTCTAACACGTTAGAAACTCAACAACACTATATAAGTATATTGTACTTATATATTATATACAATGGCAACTTGCTAGACAAGGATACACGAGTAACGACAGCTATCTCGCTCGGCTCGTTTTCCGCTTGAAAATGGTATAATAATAATTACAACCTTATTTCTGAGGAAATAAAATCTAGTTTAATTGAGCAAAAATTGGACAGTGCACAGTCTTGTTATTATACAATGTCAATAGGGTGATACAATGCCTATAAGGTGATCAGGCGGGAAGTATGCCGATGATGGTACATCGCTTCCTGATTCCCAAGCCGAATCAGACAAGTTCTTCTTTCGAGTGCTTCCATCAGCCCTTCTCCAGTATTTCTCCCTTCCCTCAATTTAAAAGTCTCCAAGAGAGCGTCACTATAGAAGGCGCCACGCGTCACGCACGTGGCATACGCGTGTCATACGTTACGTACACATCATTCAGAGCAGCACCGTAATTCCAACCTTATGCACCAGATATAAGGAAGATTTATATCATATTTGAAATGGTTTGATTCTCTTCTGTACCTCCGAGGGAGTATCTAAGGTTGGCTAAACTCGTATTGAGAAGTAATAAAGGTGAGTTTCGAAGTCTTGGTGGAATATCCAGAAGGCTAGCAGCTCTACAGGAGACTGGGGTATTAAATACAGAAGGAACGATAAATTATGTATTCTAATTTTGGGGTGCAGATTTGTTTTGTTTCATTCATTCCTTTCTTTTGTGGTTGGTTTTAGAAAAACTTTTATTAGTAAAGCAGCGGTAGCTCAGGCGATAGAACGCTGGCCTCTCAATCTTGAGACCCAGGTTCGATCGCCGGTCGGGCATTCACCAATGAGTTTTTCGGAATTTATGTGCACAATATTTGTCTTCTTAGCTGACACTTACCACTTGCTGAACGGTGAAGGAAAACATCGTGAGGAAACCTGGATGCCCTAAAAACGTGTAATAAAGAATATGCATGTAAATTTTTTAATGCTCAAATCGTTAATATATGATCAATTTAGGCCTATGAATAAGAATTTACAACAAAATAATCTTCAACAATTCAAACGGCTGCCATTTTAGCGCGCATCAAGTGACGTCACATGATACTGCTCTTGCTTGCGGTGTATGGCGAGTGGCCGGTTTTTTCATTATTTTTGATTAACCTGTCCTGTCATCGTGCATTTTTGCAAGTTTGCAAATTTTCCCGCCAATTTTGTTTTTGGCTATATCTCCGGAACTAGTTGTCCAATTCTAATGCAATTTTGTTTTTCTAAAACTAGATAAAATTTCGTACAAGAAAACTTTTTTTTTTTTTTTTTTTTCTTGGCTTAAGTAAGGGGGGGGGGGCTTTCTCCTTGAAAAAAACTTAGTTATATATATGAATATATGTATGTATACTATATATATATGTATATTCAAATTTTATAATATTGTAAAAAAATATAAAGAATAATAAAAAAAATAAAAAATAAAATATAACTCTATACATATATTAAAAAAAAAAGAAGATTTGGGCCTAGAATAACAATCCACAACTTTTTTTTATATTATTATAATTTTTTTTTTTTTTTTTTATTTTATTGCTCATCTTAATAGCTTTCGAAAAATACCCATATCACTAGGTTTATAATATATTAACTAACAATAATAATTTTTTATTTACAATTCGGCCTAGGCGTGACGATCGTCACGACTGTGACTCTACGGGTTAAAACAACCTACTACAAAATATTTGAAGGTTTTATTTTACATTTATTCATTTTGAACTTAATATTTTATGATGAAATGTACTTTTGTCACAAAGGGCAGTTAGCCAATGGTGACGCGTTTTGCATTTGCGTTTCATTTCATCAAAATGTTGTATTTTTTAAGTTGAAATAATTACAAAACTATAAAATAAAATAGTTTCCCATGGTCATCATTAAATTCTACTAAGTAAATAGAATACAAAAAACGCAATATATTATATAAACGACATGCATATTCTCTATATAGGGCTCACCACCCATTACGTTAGGACGTAATAATCGTCGGTGAAACGCGGGTGTACCGCGTGTGGACTTGCATTTCAATAATTTGTGTGAAACCTTTGTGATGGTACGGAAGATGTTCAGTATTATCAGTTGAGGAAGTGATTTAATTTAAAGATATCGATACCTTTACACCCTATATATCACAATAAAATCAATAAACCAGTTTATTAGGTCAGGATGTTGTTTTTTTGGTACATTTATGTTTTAAGTTTCACACGTGTAACTATCTGACACACTTTCTTTTTCCCGCCAAAACGAAGATTTATGCTGAAAATTGATTTTCAAATCAGTTTTGATTCAATTACGAATGTGTGCAAATATTGCGCGGATTCTGTTATTCAGTGTGTTTTCAAAAACAATAGAATGTAATACTGTCTAATTTTGTTTAATTTACTTTCAGATTATTTAATATAACACTGGTAGGTGCAAATAATAAGTCCTGAAAATATTTAGACTGACGAATACTTATGTCTTGATATTGATTTAGCAATAGGT
Source organism: Ypsolopha scabrella (assembly GCA_910592155.1). NCBI lineage: Eukaryota > Metazoa > Arthropoda > Insecta > Lepidoptera > Ypsolophidae > Ypsolopha > Ypsolopha scabrella. The sequence continues at coordinate 21,732,423 of OU342977.1, forward strand.
ATATATTTTTTTGTTTCATCAACATCTTCAGAGCCTCATTAGTTGCTGCTGCGGTGCACACCGATATTTCATTATAAAAAGCTGCAAATGGTGTTCAAAGTATGAATCCTAAGATTCAGGTGTTCGTTTTATTACAGTTCACTTTTTTCTGTTGCATATGACTAAACTTGATTATTTTTAACATCGCCAAAATTTTATCGAAGTATGAGCTATAGTTAGTCAGGTGGTAGAGCTAATGCTGGGCTCGACTGTGGAGGTACCACCATCTTACTCGGAAATCCTCCCGAAGTTATTCGGGAGAGAGTAAGAGGACAGCTCTCAGGCAAAAAAACCAGGCGGCCCACCATTGCCTGGGACCGATGGATGGCGGTATATCCATCCCCAATTGCCGGGCCTTATGTAAATCAGACTGGTGACGGGCAGCGGCGTCACTAGTGCAAGGGTTTCGGCACCGCGCTCACCAACCCGCCTGCCCAGCGTGTGTGAGTATGGGCATTTCTTCCAGGAGGACCGCCAAGAGTGGCAAAATCCTGGAAAGGCCTATGTCCAGCAGTGGACGAAACAGGCTGATGGATGGATGGATGATGAGCTATGAATGCTTAAAAATTGCCACTTACATAAATCTACCTTTTTAGGCTCTTTTTTAGGTGTCCAGTTCATATTCGTAAGAAGTGTAGGCCTAATATATTGACACAGTATTGATGTTTTCTGTCACTGTCTGTCCGCTGCATAACTCAAACTGGCAAGACTGTGAAATATTGTCATAGGAGAGAATACAAAACGTGTCCGCAGTATTAAACTTTTTTATTTGTTTGTATTTTTAAAAGTAGATTACGGAACCCAACTAATCTATACAAAAACGTGTATAAAAAGAACTAATCTAGAAAATGTAATATTGAACACTGGCCATCGAAAAATGGGACAGCAAATTATAAAAAAACATCGTTGTTATAGACACATTTTAGTTAAATATATCAGATGCTTTAACCGACATTATGCAACCGATAGCAAACATGTTGTGCGACAATAATGTTTCGGTTGTGAGATAGAACTGTGTTTCGCGACATCACCCAACTAGCACAAAAGTAACTTATTTCGCTTCTTATTCAAGTTTAAGAAGTATAGCAGTGTTTTAAAAGCTTTAGTATATTCTTACAGCTTTACGCAGTTTTCTGTTATAGACCAAAATTTGTGACCTCTATAGTTTAATACGGGCATTTAGAATCTTGCTGAAATGTCAAGTTTTGGTAAAAACACCATTTAAGGCAATAAAACAACTATGTATGTAAATTTGTCCAGCTTGATCTCTATAACAAAATCAATTAGCAAAACCTTGGCAAGGTGGTACTTTTAAAATGTTAGTACCAGACGACAGAGGTCTCATAATTTGGTCTAATAACAAAAAAAACAGTGATAATTTTCTACTAAAACGGTGGCATGCCTAATCATGCAACAATGACTGTTAAATCTAAAAATCATGTTTATGTCAAGACTGTAATACTGTCTGCCTGTAAAATTTACATGTAGGTATATATTTTGCAAGATGAACAAATTACGAAGGTGTTTAAGAAATGAGATGAAAACTAGTACTCATATACACTGATAACAGCTTTGCATCGCAATATGGTTTTATGGGTATATTATTCCAAATAGTTAAGATAAGACGCTGAATGACGATGGTTTCATGACAGTGCGTACAAAATAGAAAGCGACAACCGCGAACGCGCTAAGTCAAATACACCGGTGTACATCTCACTCCTGCACTGCGCCATGAAAGCGGATGACATTGCAGAGTGCGTGCATCAAAAGACGGGGTGCAGTTGCTTGATTTCAGGTGCTTGTGTTGCGAGTACCGCATTGCTTTCTGACCTCGTCGTGGTGTTCCATCGCTTCCGTGGACAAGTGCTACAGGACTACATAAAGACAAAAGTGAAATGATACTAATATAGTATTAAGATGTATTTACTAACACAATTTTGTGGTGTAAAAAATAATGTAATATATAAATGTTGTCCGAAAATAAATTATTTTATTTGATAACGCTTTAATACAGCCATTATGAGTTCAATAATCAGCTATACAGCTTTTGTAACACCCAGTTTGTGCTACTTGGGCAGTGTTCACGAGTTGAATTTGTGGTTGAAAGGGGATTCAAACAAAATAATTACAAAAATGTCTGGCTATGCGGTCAATTTGCACGTTTTTTGGGTTGCTAAATAGTTAAAAAAGTAACACTGTCTCATTTTTCAATAGCCTGATTTAATGTAAAATTTAAATATTAAATTAATCCCAGTATTGCAATAACAATACGTACAAACCCATTCCGTATTTAATGCACAAAGCTGTAAAGGTAGGTATCCCATATGGACCGCATCAAACAAAACGCATTCAGTCCATTCGACTTATTATAGGCCACATCTGGCTTTCCTGTCTGTCTGTCTGTGCGTCACCAGATATTTATCTTGGGCTATATCGGAGCCGCCTGCGAAATTGCGAAATGCTGCTAATTTAAAAATGAAATACATAGGTAACACTAAAAGTTTCCGGAACTGGCCACTTACATAAACAATATTTAAAAATTTATTTCAACATTTGAAAATAGAACTCTTTGGCTGTAGAATAAAGTTTGTTTCATCTGACTGTCTTTTGCTTTTACCTTGTGGCGCCATTTAAAAAATTGTGTGTCTGCATCAACATGGATTTAACTCGGGAAAATTTTCGTAGTATGATTTTCTACGATTTTAAGTGTAATTTGACAGCTCAACAGAGCATCGCTCGGCTTGAAACAGCTTTTGGCAATGAAGCACCATGCAAGACGACTGTTTATAGCTGGTTTGCAGAATTCAAGCGTGGTCGTATCAATCTCAGTGACGAATCTCGCGATGGTCGGCCGTCCACCGCTGTGACCAACAAAAACATCGATGCTGTGCGCCGTATGATTGAAACAGACAGGCATGGGACCTACCATGAAATTCGCGCATCCTTAGAAATAGGCATGAGTCAAATACAATCAATCCTACACAAACATTTGGGTGTGAGAAAGCTGTGCTCGCGGTGGATCCCACACAACTTGACCGAGGCTCAAAAAACGGACCGCGTCACTTGGTGCAGTGCCATGCTTACCAGATTCAACGAAGGTGCGTCAAATTTGGTGTGGGACATAGTAACAGGTGACGAAACATGGATTTATTGCTACGATCCCAAAACAAAGCAGCAATCGAGCGTATGGGTCTTTCAAGATGAGCCGAAACCAACCAAAGTGGCGCGCGTGAAAAGTGCATCTAAGCGGATGATTGCTTTTTTTTTTAATAAAACTGGACACGTGGCTACTGTTGCTTTAGAGAATCGTCGTACCGTGAATAGTTACTGGTACACGACCATTTGTTTGCCGGAAGTTATTGACGAACTCCGTAAAAATAACCGTAAACGCCGTATCATCCTGCACCACGACAATGCTAGTTCTCACACGGCCAGACAGACAAACGACTTTTTGAAGACGAAAAATGTAGAACTCATGAGTCATCCTGCATACAGTCCCGACCTGGCACCTTGTGACTTTTTTCTGTTCCCAAAAATTAAGAACCAATTACGCGGTCAACGATTTTCATCACCAGAAGAGGCTGTCGAGGAGTATGAAAAACACGTTTCAGAGGTCACCACAGGGGAGTGGCACAAAAGTTTTCAAAACTGGTTTGATCGAATGAAAAAGTGCATAGACGCCAAGGGAGATTATTTTGAAAAATAATAAATTAATTTTGTACCTTTAATAGTATTTTTTCATATTCATTCCGGAAACTTATAGTGCGTCCCACGTATAACTTTAGTACATAACATCGGAAAGCAAAAAAATCGAGTTGCGTGAATAACTGCTCAAAAATCTAAACAGTATTTTCTTTGTCCCTCTGTTTGCAATAGGTACCCAAAAGTGTTGAGCCAATTAAGCTGGCACCTACAAAATTGTATGAAGATTGCAGATATTATTTATTATTATTATTCTTAAATACGGACCATTCATTGGATTTATCAGAATTTAACACTACACCTGATAACGTTTATTTTAGGCTGAAGAAAGTTAGAGAAAATAATCAAGGAAACATCCAAGCCCAGTCCACAGATAAATTGGGATTAAGAATTATGTTTTTATAGCTAAATCCATTGCTTTGGAATACTCATGTAACTATTTGATCTAACCAGCTTGTAAGGCACATACTAAACGCTCACGAGGACGTTATGTGATTTCATGCCTTGCTCTTAGGAATAGGTAAACTGAAAAACAGTAAATAAGGAGTGCGATCACGCCTTGTGAAATTACACGGCTTAAAGAAACCTTTATGTAAATTAATGTGATGTAATGTAATGTACGAATACAGTGAAACTATAGTATGTTCGATTTATCATGATATGGGTGGCAGTTCAAAGTTGGCAGTTATAGTTATGTGCCCTAACGAAATAGAATCGATTTTTTTAAGTATCGAGAACGTTAACAAGGGCTATCAAATCGATTTTTTATTTCATTGCTCTTTGATTATCCAAACTACTTTTTGTTAATTTTTAAATTAATTAAATTAAACGAACCAATAACTCCCGAGCTTGAGAGCTCAAAGATTTTTTTTGTTTTTCTTGGCTTTTTACCAAAAACAAACAACAATAACAAAACAAAAATCAACAAAAACTGTAACAAACGTCAAAACAAATAGCACGAAAAGCAACCGCAACGAAAACACAAACCGCATACAAGATGCACTCATACTGACGCGATCCTATATGATGGCCGCACTGATTCATCGATGTATTTTCGATTATGTAGTGTCAGTCCCTATGGGTTAACGTTCCGATCCACGCATCAAGTAGCAAAAAGACATTATTCTTTTCTGAATCTTTTTTTGTTAAATTTAACGAATACACTGTGATTATTGTTTCGATTTATAGATAAATCATTTATTGTATTTTTGCAATAATGATATACATTCTTTCTAAAACCTAATATTTTCTTTTGCACCTGGGTGTATGTAGTATGGTGTGAGTAGTATAGGTGAAACGGAAAATTACGAACTGTCACCCATATCATGATAACTCGGACAGCCTATAGTCAGGCGAAGTCTGACTAAATAAAATTGTGTGTAGCCGTTTCAATAGCATTATGAATCTAAACCACGAGTCTTTTAGTAGTAAAGTTTAAGTGAAGCTTTCAGCAAATATACAAGACACGTAGTTTAGAGCCCTGTGCCTCATGGTTATGCGAGGAAGTAGGCAGGGGGTGCAAGACGCTATTAGGAGACCTATGGAATCACTGCAATTTAAAAATAAACATCACCATTTATATAAAAAACATATGTTAGATGAATGAAATATTATATCATCTGCCTTGTACTGAATTCTGAAAGGCATCTGTTGTTTTATTATTGACATTTCTTTCAACTATTGTGATAATTACAATAACTCTGATATCACATCCGAAGAATCTGGCATCACCATTCACAGGTGTACAATTACTTACAACCAACCATAAACTCAGGATCGATAGCTCTTATTTTGGTTGATTTAGGACTATTTTCCATTGTTCGTGTATTCGGGTAAAGTTGGTAGATTTTGTTTACGAAATGCGCAAGCGCAAACAATCACACGCAGCATATGGAGCTATGAATCGCGGATGATATCAGGCAGACAGACAAATGGACTGATTGTTTTTGTTCGGTATTTTATAGTTCATTTACAGTAGACTCTAATACTTGCTCACATAGCCGTACAAAGATGACATGGTAATACCAAAGACACATCATGGTACAGGCTATTTAACTATAGGTAAAGGCACATTTGACTCCGTGTACCTATAATAATTAAAAATATTAAAACACCTCAAAATAAATGTCTCTAAAATAAATGTCATAATTTTCGGTAAAATTCATTTGGCAGTTCGAAATATCTGTCCCTCTCGGAAATCTATACTGCCACTTTTTTGTCAACTTTAAAGGTGATGATGTAAGGCTCCAACTTGATGTTCAGGAGAACTACTACGTTCTTAGCTAGAGATAATCTAGTCTTAGACTGCACCCCACTCCACCTACGTTTTTATCTCTAATTATAATTATAGAAGTACTATATTTTTAAAAACCAGAAGTGAAACCAGAAAGAATAATTATCAAGTACTTTTATTTCTTGACATATTTGCCTGGGGGAAAGATCTTTTATGGTCCAATATTCGTTGCTCAAGATTAGGTTAGGGAAACCCCCTCAAAACCTAATTAGACCAATTCGTCCAGATTACACTCACAAGCCACCTTTACAACACAAGTAACACTGAAATCGCTGACAATATTATATGAATGAATGAATAATGAATAAACACTTTAATGCACAGAAAATAAAAATAAAAACACAGAATACAGAATAACAAAAGGCAAGGGCGGACTTATTCCTCCAGTCAACCGATGGTATAACAAAAATGAAAATTTTACACATTTATTGTTATTTGTGCAAAAAGAAAACAATTTTCTTTAAGCCTATTACTTAAATATAATACACTACATACAAATACATAGGTACATATATACATAAATACATACACACAAACACGGATATCATACAAACAAAGTAGCAAAGTCAGTGGAGTAATCCAGAGAGATGAAAGGTAATATTTTTTCAGGTTATATCTAAAAGAGGACACAGAAGGAAGGTTTCTGAGGGTTTGCTGAAGTTCATTCCAAAGTCGAACTGCATTGACCGTAAATGATTTTGAGAAACGATCAGTGGTGTGCGCAGGTATCGCCAAATCGATATGATGACAAGACCGAAGCGCTCTTTTGCTGCGTTCAGTGCGTAGGACAAATCTATTTTTCAAATAATTAGGGTAGAGGGGATTATGCAGAACATTGTATAAAAGGGAAAGAATGTGTAAGTTCCTGCGAAAACGAATGGGAAGCCACTTTAGCCTGCAACGAAACTCGGAGACGTGGTCATACTTGCGCAGTCCGAAAATATATCGAATGCACAAGTCCTGAAGACGCTCCAGCTTATCGAGCAGCTCTTCAGTGGAATCTAGAAAAGTGACATCAGCATAATCTATAAGGGGAAGAAGAAGAGATTATGCTAACATTATTTTCGTATCCAGTGGTAGGAAATTCTGTAGGCTTACTTCATTAATATGTGCAGACCAAGAAAGAGTTTGGTCTTACACTTCTAATTGTATCGTATGTATTAATACAATATTATAGAACTATTTATCACTATAATACTTTTATAATTATAGATGAAAACGTAGGTGGAGTGGGATTAGAGGAACCCTACTCTTTCTATGTACAGTTCCCGCGTGTTTGTGTAGCTTTTTGTAGTTTGGGTTTGCATTATATGAACTAACGCTGGACTTTCTGAATATACAGGCGTACATGCGTATGATTTTGCTAGGGAGGCAGATGCCCCAATTGTTATTTAGGTAAACAAACCAATAGTTGTTTGGTCTGAAATATGCAAGATATTATTTTTCATTACCTAAAGCGAATACACCTTCAAACATGAAAGCAAAACACAGGCGCCATCAAATTCATTTCAGAATAGTAAAAGAAGAGGCAGATGATGGTTGTGTCGCCCAAGACTTGCAAACAAAAAATGGACAATTCATAAAGTTGCATACTTAAAGAAATGATGAGCACCGCATAATCTGCGGGTCCAAAATGACCACGTGCCCCAAAGTAGCAATTATAAAGAGGAAATTCCGTAACGAAAAGACAAGGTGTTGTCTTGTGGTTTAGTCGCAAGCTGCAGGACGATTAAAACGCACAAAACCATCAGGTGCTCGAAATTCGTGAAGAAAGGTGCACAATAAAACTAAATTTTTATAAAAACGAAACTCCACAGTCCCGATCACCCGCGAAGTACGCACGTAATTACCGGAAACAGACGAACAACTGCCCGATTAATTATACATTAAATAGGTCACTCTATTATCTAAACGGACATCTTTCTATGTTTCAGAACGCACCTTCCCGCAATTTCCCGCGCGAATTGAAAATGTCACAATTACAGTGTTGTCAGGATAAAAAAATAAAGTGTGCGCGCTACTACCCCCAGCTGTCTCCCTCGCAATAACGGTGCCACGTGCCGGGATAGGCAAAAAAAAAGCTAAATAATACAAGAATGGGAGGGGGGCAAGATGGCGTAAGCGCCCGTGCACTTGACATTTCCAATTAATTTGCTTGGAACATCTGTGCCGTTAGCAGCTGAGAGCTGAGTAATGCGGATTACGTTGAACACATTTTAAGGCGTATACCGAGCTCATGCTGATGGCAGAAAAGGGTTGGGGTGGCTCAAAAAGCATATGCTGGTTACTATAATCGCTACAAAAGAAGTCCCGCAGATTAAAGCGCTCTCGCCATTATTTCTTGGCGATAAGATATTTGATAGAAGACTTCTTTCATGGCATTGGCTCTTGTTCTCTTTTCTTTGCTTTTTTTTAATGTACCGAACGGTGAACTCCTAAATGTAATAAAAAGTATACCTACAACCTACGCAAAAATGGTTCAAATTTTGCCAGCTTTCAGAATTTTGAACCTCCATTTAACGAACCACCGGCATGTCGATGTTGATTAGCAAAGTCAATACAACAAGAAGAACGTTCAGAAAGTTGCGTAGGTGTGAAAACTTTTTGTCTAGCGTCTGGAGTCTGGTCTATGGTAAAAAATATCTTGAGTATGTCAAAACCCAAATTGTGTGAGTGTGAGCAAGAACCGGGAATGTGTATAATAATTGAGAATAGACACATTCTTTTTTTGTATAGGTTCCAGCTTTCGCACACCGTCTCACCTCTACTTTAAAAAATTTCCTTTTGTTAAATTATTATTATTTTGACTTTATTCTGAGTATTCCTTATGTAATACTTACTAAAGGGAAAAGTGGTTATGATAGACAGATGAGCGGAAATTACTTATCTGTCATACGCTCAGTATATATAACTAAATAACTGACTACTGCTAAATGACAAAAGCACATAAAGCGATAGAAGGACTTCCTGCTTGAACAGTAACATCGTTCTTACGCTACTTACTCTCCGTATTTGAACTTTTGAAGGGTGTTTCAAGGCTTCCATATGAGGCCAATATTTCAATATCTAATTTCAATATGTACAAGTAAAAAGTAGACTGCTTGCTTTTATACGGAAAGTTTCACAAGTGCATAAGTAACATTGTGAGTTTGTGAGAAATATCAAAGAATATTTATTGCTACAAAAATTAGTCATGAATCTTCTCTACAAATCAGAAAACCTCCAGTATTAAAGAATATATTTCTGGAACAACAGTGCTAACAGTTGATCATAAAAGTCCGGAAACAATGCCATCGCTTCATTTAAGGCCAGTTTCAGTTTATAAGCTGTTACACAATGGTCCGGATATTTGGGCCATGTTTGCTTAGGGCGAGAAGTGACACCAGTGATACCCTGTGTTCTGTACATGTACGTGTTCGTGGACACAGTTTCAAGAGCAGAAATGTTTTATTACTTTATTAAAAAACTTGATAAAATAGAAGGGAAGGAGTCAGTTGGAGAAAATCACAGATCAGCAAACGTTGATCGATGGGAATGAGTTAATGAAAGAAAACCTATGAACACCATCCTAAGAGTTCAAACGCAAACGCAAAACTCAACGCAAGAACCATGAATAAATATGCTTGAAATTATCATACCCAACCGTACAAATTAGGACAGCCAAGGAACTACTACTCCTTTATAGATCAACTAATCCCACAACGGCTTACACGTAAAATAATATTAGTTTCGGATCACCAGAGAATTGCAGAACCCAAGCTACACACGACACGACAGGTTCCAAAAAAATAACAAAGGTGGACCCATGTAACAGAAACATGCAAGTTTAAACTCAAGTGCATATATTCTAAGAATAGTTTTGGGTCGTATTCACTATGAGGGGAGGACCGCACTCAGGCGCCGCCATAAAAATCATTTTTTGCGCTATTTGGCACCTGCAAAAGGTTTAGAAAAAAATATGAAGTGGATTTTAAACGCGCTGAATATTGATGTTTTGACATCGGTACCTTTTGTGATACTATTAGTGATAATTGAATTCACAATGGTATTACGAAAAGACACCCCCTCACAGCACTCCTTCATAATTTTAAAGTTATTACACGTAATTTACACCTCTAGTTTCAGAAATAACGATATTTTTATGTATATTATAATTAATTCGGAGACCACTAGCTTTTAAATGCCGAATGCAATTTATTTAACTATTAAAACAGGAATAATAATAAGTGAAGTTGTTATATATGTTTCTGTGAATTGGAGAACACGCAGAATGAACTTTTCTGTTGTTAGGACCGGACTTAACGTTTTTTAGGATGCTGATTTTATCGCGGCCATAATTTGTTGCGAATATTCTCTGTTCTATTGGGTTTATTTCAAAACGGTGTGATAGAACCTAACAATCGGCGATCAGTCGGCTCAACTCAGCTCGGCGAGTAGCAATCATCCAAATTGCCAGATATGTATCACGATTTACAAAATAATCCAGACACTTTCACACGGGACCTATTACAGCCGGATCTTTGAAACAATGTACAATACAAAGTTACTATATGTATATAATTTACGAAGATATTACTTGGACAGTGATAATGATAGACAAGAAAATGCTAATTCACAAAAATATTTAATTTCTTACTTTTCTTCTAAGCAATGGCAAGCAAAAGAAACAAACAACTTTTGTGAGCATGGCGTGTCAATGATCTATGAATCACAGGTCATCTACTACACTATCGCGAAAATACACTATTTCCACTTTCTAATACCCAAAAAAAGTACAATGATCGCAAGAGAGTATACGCCCGTAAAACAAATCGTTCACATTAAATCAAATATTCCAGATTACTTTTCCGTGGGAAAAGAATCCTTTAATGTGACATCCAGAAGGCAATTCCTTAGCTCCACTCATTATTGTTTCAAAAAGATGATTCAAATGCGTAACTCAGGAATGACCACATTATTCAGACCCATAACAGCGCTCTGTGTTGTCTAAACTGGAAAGAAATAAAGCGACAGGGGGCGGTCAACAAGTTTTGGTTATTCATTCCCCTGGGATTTGGGTATCACGAAGGAATGTGGTAATCGGCAGCCGCACGCGAACTAATTTCAAATTAGGATTTTCGATTTCAAATTAGAATGGAATGCAACTCCTGTTCAGTAGCGTTTTTGGCAGCCGGGATAATTTCAAACTACGAATAATCAAGCACAAAATACTCTCCAACACAATGGCTTAGTTAATAACCCCTTTCTAAATTCTTTAAAGCGTCTTGATATAGCTTCAGGGCAATGTGCGAGTAAAGAAATCAATAAGTAACACAGAGGCCATCATAACGTTACGGAACACCAAAAAGTCCGGACGTAACCTGTAATCAAAAACATTAGATTCTCTCTAATAGAGGATGACCTATGCACGCTTGTGAACAACAAAAACAACGGGACTTTCGAACGATCGAATTCCATCGCTGGTTCATATTTAACTTTTTCTAAATTATTCTAACTAGAACAGTAATCTCCGTGAATCAGAATGGCTCACATAGATTTCACGTTTTTGGTGCAAAGGCTTCTGACCTTTTGATGCCTCGAGTTCGCGTGGATGTAAACATTAAGCGTGAAAAAGATCATAAAAATTATATTGTTTTATCCGTACGTATTTGGAAACTATTTCTTTACACCTTTGACCCCACAGAAACTGTTTTCTTAAAACTGTTATACTAATAATGAAATGACTAAATATAAAAGAAAATTTAGCAGTAAGTACACAACAATCGTAACTGCAGATAAACTATAAACAGCTCCCTAAGTTAATAATTAGGGGGTACAAGTTTTCCGAGTACGCCCCTGCACGCGTGAGAAATCCCCCTTGGCGACAACCGTGCGTGCCAAGAGGATCTTTTAGTAATTTTTATTAATTTGAGGAATCGGTAAAAAAAAATCTACTATATTTTTAGGGTTCCGTACCCGAAGGGTGCAAAACGGGCTAAGCCAAACCTCCACTGTATGTCTGTCCGTGTGTCTGTCTGTTACAGTTACAAGGGTCTACAGCTTCAACCGTAATAGGAAGAAAGTTGCGTAATACAGGTTACTGTGGCCAGTAACACGACAAATAAGAAAAGATTTAAAAAATATAACGGGGGTCCCACTATAACCCTGAAAAAGTTGCATTATTGAAACGGTTTTGGAATAATATCAGTTTTAAAGTTAGTCAGATTGTAGTATACAGGATGGTCCAAATAGTGACGTCAAAGAATTTTTTATAGATTCCTCACACCTAGGTGTATTCTAAGATTTGCCATGTGTGTTCCGCGATTTTTGGTAGTTTAGAAGTTATGATTTTTTATGTGTATTTGCAAGTTTTCTACCGCAGCGGCTTACAAAAATCATAACTTTTTTTGTAGTAAGAATTTTGTATATTTTTTGTTTGTAACATAAATTTCTTGAGTCACTCTTTCTCGTGTAAGATAATCAGCTACAAAAAATCCATAGGAATTACCAAAAAAAGTTTAAAGTGAAATTATTTGGATCGAGTTGGACATAGTAAAATTTTCAAAATTCTTTTAAAATTACAAAATAGATGTCTCATAGGTTCAAGCTAATTTTAAAAACTTCAACGATTTATCAGCTTACCAAAAAGTTAAAAAAGTGCTTCTTAATAGGCCATTATATGATGATATCGGCCTCCAAAGTCAGTTAGGTAATTAACTGGTCAAGAAAAAGTATCGTTTGTTAAAATTTTTAAAGCATTTTTTTTCATTCTTATGGCCAACATTAGTGAGAAATTACCAGAAGCATTTAAATAAAATAAAATAATGTTCAAATTGAACGATTGGTGAACAATAAAAAAAAAGTATTTTTGTAAATCATTTTATTTCAGAGACATTTGGTATTAGTTTAAGTTTATGTTTATGTGAATGCTTGTGATGATGTATTACTTATGTTAACCATAAAAATGAAAAAATAATAGCTAAGAATTTTTTTACAAACAATACTTTTTCTTAACCAATTTTTTCCTAACTAACTTTGGAAGCCGATATCATCGTAAAATGGCATATTAAGGAGCACGTTTTTTTCATTTCTTGGTAAGTGATAAATTGTTGAAGTTTTTAAAATCATTTCGAACCTATGAAACATCCATTTTGTAATTTTAAAAGAATTTTGAAAATTTAACTATGTCCAACTCAATCGAAAAAATTTCACTTAGAACTCTTTTTTGGTAACTCTTATGGTCTTTTTGTAGCTGATTATTTTACGTAAGGAAGAGTGACTCAAGAGGTTACAAAAAAACATTGCACGAAATTCTTACTACAAAAAAAGTTATGATTTTTTTAAGCCGCTGTGGTAGAAAATTTGCAAATACACATGAAAAAAAATCAGAACTTCCAAACTAGGTACCAAAAATCGCGGAACATACATGACATATTTTCGGATACACCTAGGTGTGAGGAATCTATGAAAAATTCTTGACGTCGCTATTTGGACCAGCCTGTATACTCTAAAGTAAAACAAAAAATAATAAAAATGAGGGTTCCGTACGCAGATGGCGCGAAATTTTTCGGTAGCGATCATTTTAGCGGCTTGTTTTATGCAGCCTTGATGTTGCTCTGGCATGAATATTATTGTTATTTACCATAATGTTTTTAGGGTTCCGCACCCGTATAGTGGGGTGGTACGGAACACTTTGTGCGCGAGTTTTGACTCGCACTTATCCAAATTATTTAAGTACACAAGCAAACTATAAATAGCGGGCTTACGCTTTGCCACTACAGCGTCTGATGCAAAGCGTCGATGGGTGACAAGGACAAGTACTCAAGAAGGGCGAATCCAAGGAGGGTTGCTGGGGCCATGCCCCCCCCCCCACAAAGCCGGTTACCTTTGCAGTTTACATTGAATTTTGGGGCACCTCGTGTTATCCAGCCTTTTTTAATGGTTTGGTTGTTATTTGTTTGCATACATGCCTCGTGTTATTGCCGGCCCTGTTTTTTTTTGGAAAATGTTAAAGCCAACGTGCCGAGGGCCCTCCCCCAATCCAAAATCCTGGATCCGCCCTTGTGAGTACTAGCGTAAAGGTTAGTTTGTGGACTGTACTGGCTTTCTCACTACTTCATCCGTTCATTTCAAACCAACGAACAAACTGCAAATTTACATTTCAATAGCTGCCATCCTCCTCATATCAAAAAGTCCATACCATTTTCATTATCACTCCGTGGCCGTCGGATTTGCAATACACAAAATGCCCTTGTAACTTATCAAAACAAAATCCATACTGGTTTACTAAACAGAAACTATCCAAATCACTTCCTGACAAAACAAATACATGACCGACCCCGATTCCACAATCAAAACAACAGAACACAACGAAACACACAAAATCAACCACGTCTCATCACAACTTACTTCCATGGCAGCTACAAATTACAAAAATTAATCAAAGACTTCCTCCCAATCTTAACACACAATGACGAAACAAAATCTAAATATCAAATCTCTACTGACTCACACAAAAAGCCTCCCTACTCAAAACACACACACATCCTCTGGTACTTTGCCATGCCGACGGCCGCGATGCAAAACATGCGCAATCATCAACACACACACAGCAATCAACACTCATCACATCACAATCACTTACCATGCACAACCGAACAGCTCCTGCAAAACGTCAAACTGCATTTACATACTAGAATGCAGGCACTGTCCTGCATTCTATATTGGTGAAACAAAAAACGCTCTCCACATCCGACTTAATCAACATCGACATACCTGCGACTCCATTAGAAATAACACTTTACCAATCCCCACTCACGCTCGACTTCATAATCACACATTCAATAAATGCTTCACCGCACGAATCGTCAAATCATTTTCACCTCCACTAACCGACACCCAACTACGGACATGGGAAGGATCTTACATCTGGTCACTTGGTGCCCATTACGGTCCAGGTCTGAACAGACAACACTGACCCCCACAAGAAAGCAGCACAAAAACCTCCATTAAAATAATACTTTTTTATATTCTGTCTATCTACCTGTCGAGCTGTCATCGTATCATCAAAATCAAATTTTATTCATTACCATTTACAAGAACAAATCATTAATCTTATCTTTTTATATCTTATTATTGTAAATATTATTTAATTCTACGAGTACCTATATAATTTAACTGAAGCCGACCACATCAAGTGGTCGAAATACCTATATATCTTGAAAAACTACTTTTGATTTATGTGTTTCCTTATTTATATAATATTAATTCTAAAAGACAAGAAGTCAATTATATTTTTATGTTGTTACTGACAGAAGAGTTATTTAAAAAAGTACAAGTAAGAGTATTCAGGTATGTGCGATTATAATAATAGTATGTACATATTAATGAAAATTATCACGCTTGTAAAAGATCTTCGCTTTCGATTTTGGATCTTCTACGTATTTGTAGAACAACCAGTGTTGCCACCTTAACCCTTTTCAGGCTAAAACTAGCACTTTTTACTGTGGTTAAACTTCTTTTTCCTGTCTTAGTCCAATCTATCCCTAATTGATAAAAAAATATAAGTACAATAGTGGTCACCCATAACTTATGGAATAATTAAATATCAGCAGTTTTTTTTCAGTTTTTCCTTTGTATAGGCTCAATTGGGGCCGCCCTGACGTATACAAGCTATGGGGGCACTGGTAAACACCGCCGGCGCCCCTCCCTGAAGAGTACCAACATAGCCTCCCCCCCCAAGCGGCTCCTAAGACCCGTGTGGCTGCAGCCCACGGAGAAGAAGCCTTGGAAAAAGTGCACAGCACTAAAACCCATACCTCCATCCCTCCGCCAGGGAAAGGAAGATGACCCAGATGACTGATGAGGCGTTAGAATGGTGATTGGAGACCACGTACGGTACAATAAAGCGTAGTGTAGGCCGACCTCGTGCCGGTTGGACCGACGACCTGAAGGACGTTGTGGGTGGTGGCTGGATGAGGAGGACGGAGGACCGACAAGAATGGTGAAATATTAGAAAGGCCTTTGTCCAGCAATGGACGACGACAGGCTGATGGATGATACGCTCAATTACGAGTACCTACCTATCTTTATGCAAAATTTAAAGTTTTTATGTCCTCTGGAAGTGGTTAAGGTCTTATATGAGTGAGTGAGTTAGTGACTCAGCCAGTCCGTGATAAAAATAGTGGATTTTGGACGTCAATAATATCTAAAGCAATGTCAAAGTTTTGTTTATGAAATTTGGGATTATGAGTAAAATTTCAACTTCGTATTGGAAATGAGTTATAGGGTGGTCGAAATTAGCTCAAAATGGCAGTGTAATATTTTAAATTACCCACGGCTGGCCTTTTCGTTTTCGGCCCAGCTAGTCTAGCATAGCAAACCATATCGAGCTCGATAGCGCTTGATACAGTGCTCTGTCTCACTCTGTTGATCTACCTAAAGAGGGACAGACAGTGTATATTGAGCTGTCAAAGCTTAATATGGTCTACTATGCTAGTTACCCTGGACACGCTGCTGCATGTCCCGATTGAGGCGTTATTTTATTTATAAAAAGAACAAAGTCCTAAAATAACAACTTTACAGGAAAAGTAACATGTCTTAATAGATGTACTGAATTTTATGCAGTTTTTTTTTTACATCGAGTAACTATGTATATGGGCAAGAACTGTTTTTGTTAAAACCAAATAATCTTTTCGGACTATTGCCAGCAATTAAAATTATGCAAATATTACCTGCAAAATAAGATAGGGGCTCTTGATATATTACGTAAAACAGTTTTAGACCTTTTTGACCTGCTAGGCTGCTACCTATGTAAGAAATAATAATTATTGTCGCCAACAATAAACTTACATGATAATTCATAAAAACTTAAATTTGTTGATTGATTTATTAATAAGGCGTAAAAAACAACACTAAAATTTGAGAAAAAAACTACTAACTATGAATCTGGACTAACACAAAGGCCCAACAGCCAATCAGAAAAAGGATGAGCCACTGGAAAATATGTTACATAACCTTAAGTAAGAAATATCCAGACCCTCCCCCCCCCCCCCATATAAGAGAAAATAAAATTTTTACTGACCTCCTCCCCCCTAAAACGTCTTAAGAAATAATAGTAATAAATTAACAGTACCATTGGTTGTTTTTGTGAATAACGCCTCAATTGTTTACATTCGAAATCCACGTGTACAAAGTTGCAGGCAACAGCTAATACGCATAATTTTACGCTTTGTATTATAAAATATAGATCTGAATTTACAAAATCTTTCTAAACAAATAAATCAAAGCATTTAATCTACAATTAAAACGTTATAGTATTAGAGTTAGAGGTTCCAAAATTGTTCGTTAACACACTAGTAGCGGAAACACAAATCACGTTCTATCTATTAACGATCGTTAACTAATCGTTACTTTTAACTTGTTACGCATTACAGACCCTATATTTTATTTAAATTGCTCGCCTTTAACAGGTCTTTGACGAATTCTCTACAATTTATTTGTTAAATGTCACGTATAGCTGAAGGCATATAGTTTATGAATATTCCTTGCTAGAGGTATCAATTAATCAGAAATGAAATACTTCGCGTTCATATTTAAATATTTTATTTCATTAAAAAAAGCTTGTTTTCGTTTTAGTGTCTGTCATTTTGTCAGATAAAAACGCGTTTGCAAGATGTACCAACTGGCTGCCACAAAACTTTTAGCCACAACTAAGAAAAATATACCTAGGGGACTTACGTATGACAGTTTTGACATATTTTTACCCCTTCCCTTCCCTCCCTCATGTAAGAAATCATAAGATTTTTGAACCCACTCCCCCAATCAATCTTACTTAAAATCAAATTTCAAACGAAATATTTATAAAATAAGAAATTAATTGATTAATTTATTAGTTGACGTAAAAAAACAGGACTAAAATTGGGGAGAAAAATAAACATTTGTGAATATTGGCTAGCCCAAGGGCTTAACAGTCTATCAGATAAAGAATTAGCCACTGAAAAATGTGTCATATAATCTTACGTATTACGTTGATTATGTAATGTAATCTTACGTTACGTATCAAGACCCTCCCCCACCCCCACGTAAGAAAAAGTTACATTTGGTCTTATCCCCTCCCCCATAAAAAGTCTTACGTAATAAATTAACAGCTCTTAGATGTTTATTACTGAATCAGAAAATCTACGACAGTTTTTCTGATTCTAAGGGGAGGTTTTGGAATAGCACATGTAGTAGGTTAGTATTTTTCTTGAAATCAGGTGGTTTTCAGAAAAATGCTAATGGCGTAAGGTCAGTTAATCACCAAACTAAAATGTGGGCTGCTTGCTACTTACCAAGAATGTAGGCTGCTTGCCAAAAACATTATTTTTGAAAACATCCCAAAACCAGAGCATTAGGTCAGATATTTCTAAAACAATTAGAACTAAATTTTCAGATTCGATAGGATTATTTACAATAACGAAAACAACGCGAGCGAAGTCGTGGACAAAAGCTAGTTTTACATAATAGGACCACTAAACTAAAAGACCGGCGCACCAGCCCATAACTCATTTCCTATTGCAGCTACGAAGTTGTAATTTTTGTTGTGGTCCCCGCAAGTACTTAAAATCCTAAATTTCATTAATAAAACTTTAACAGTGCTTGAGATATTCACGCACAATCCATCCATCCATCCATCAGCCTGTTTCGTCCACTGCTGGACATTGGCCTTTCCAGGATTTCACCACTCTTGGCGGTCCCCCTGGAAGAAATGCCCATACTCACACACGCTGGGCAGACGGGTTGGTGAGCGCGGTGCCAAAACCCTTCCACCAGTGACGCCGCTGCCCGTCACCAGTCTGTTTTAAGGCCTGGCAATTAGGGATGGATGTACCGCCATCCATCGGTCCCAGGCAATGGTGGGCCGCCTGGTTTTGCCTGAGAGCTGTTCTCTTACTCTCCCCCGAATAACTTCGGGAGTATTTGCGAGTAAGATGGTGGTACCTCCACAGTCGAGCTCGGCATCAGCTCTACCACCTACCAATATCACGTACTATTTTTATCACTGACTGACTGACTGACTCACTCATATAAAACCTAAACCACTTCCAGGAGACTTAGAAAATGAGATTTCATATACCGGTAGGTCATTGAGCATATACAAAGAATAAATTCAGAAAATTACTTATATTTAATGATCCTAGGAGTTACTAAAGTCTAACTTAATTAGACCCTTTGGATACATAGAGTTTCATAAGTTCTAAGTGTTTAATAGTACATTATGATACAAGTGAGCTGCGTTGGACATTACAGTACAGGCGGGATTGCAGGCCGTTTCGCAACCTCTCATATCTACATCCAACGCGGGTGCGTCAGCTGACGATTTTTTTTCAGCTCAGTATGATGTCAACTATCTGTGAGAAAAGTTTCAGCCGACGTACTATCATTGTTTTTTATTTTTACCACTTTCGGAACCTCTAACACCCAAACCCACCGCGGGTGCGTCAGCTGACGTTTGGTTCTGTTATTAGCGATTCCAGATCTATTAAAAAAGATGGAAATCAATCGGCGTAAAATCACTTCCTAAAATGCAACGCTACCGCCCGGACTATAAGGAACACTCAAAGAATAATTTACGAATTTCACAAAAAGGGTCATCAACATTGTTATAGAGCACTTACCGAGTCTTCAGTAAGAATTTGGCTGCATAAATTAAAGTTACCTTATAAAAGAAATTCACCTTATATGTTCACTTATTCTATTGCAGTTTTCATTGTTACCTTGTTCCTTTTGCAAGAAATAAAAGTCATACGGAATGTATCATTTCATTACATTACAAAAGACAGCCAAGCAGTAAAACAATCGGAGAAAAGCGATCCCAGGCAAGCGAGTAATCTTCCGCTCGCGTGGTGCGCCCTCGTGTCTGCCGCCTCGCGGCACTCTCTCACGGTCACCCCGGCCAGATGTGCTGCCCCGAGCCCCCAGACATTCCGCACCGGACTTATGGTCCGAGATTGTGATGTTACTGGCCAACCAACGTACAGTTGGCAAGGTTCAACTTTGTTGCTTGCGTGTGGCGATCTCAACTAGCACCGCCTTTTATTTTATTTACTAATGAGACTTTATTAGGGACACTTTTTATAACGTTTTCGGGTTCATCAGAGTCAATGTCAGACTATTAGTTAGACTATTGGTAGTCAAACCCAAGCAGGGTGTGACCTTGCAAAAGTAGCCGCGAGCCACTGCACACTAAACTGGCCTTTAAGGTGGTCAGGCGGGAACCTTGCTGACTGTACTTCTATAAATGTTTCCCAATATACATGAGGTTGCGCTCTCAAGCTAATAGTACCCTAGAAAACTTAATTATGAAATAAGGTGTGTCAGCATCGTAGCAGATGGAAATTTATAGTCTCTGCCTACCCCTCCGAGAGACAGGCGTGAGTGTATGTACGAGTACGTATGTAAAGAGTCTTACGAGTTTCAATTTGCTAATAATTTGTTTTATTTTAAGAAAGAAACGCTTCCTAGCAACCCTCTAGAAGTAAAAGAGCCGCTCCTCCTTAGACAGTCTTAGGCTTTTTTGTTTAGATAAATAAGTCATTATATAATAAGGCGTGTGTTCAAATGCCTACCAAAAAATGCACATATATTACTTCCAAAACGGATAAATGCTCACCAAATTGTGTTTCACGAAGTGACTTTCATTTTAGTAATCTTCCTTTTACTAAGCTCCGCTTTACTCGGCTCTCAATGTCAACTTAACACGCTCCTCCTCGCTTCGCTCCTCCTCGCTACCTATTTTCGGACTTTAACCGACTTCGGGCTTTTTTTTTTAGGTGGTAGAGCGAATGCCGGGCTCGACTGTGGAGGTACCACCATCTTACTCGTAAATCCTCCCGAAGTTATTTGGAGGAGAGTAAGAGGACAGCTCTCAGGCAAAAAAACCAGGCGGCCCACCATTGCCTGGGACCGATGGATGGCGGTATATCCATCCCCAATTGCCGGGCCTTATATAAATCAGACTGGTGACGGGAAGCGGCGTCACTGGTGCAAGGGTTTCGGCACCGCGCTCACCAACCCGCCTGCCCAGCGTGTGTGAGTATGGGCATTTCTTCCAGGAGGATCGCCAAGAGTGGCGAAATCCTGGAAAGGCCTATGTCCAGCAGTGGACGAAACAGGCTGATGGATGGATGGATGGATGGAACCGACTTCGGGCTTTGACCATATTTGGTGAGAATTTATCCGTTTTGGTGAGCACTTAAATTGTAACCTTATAGTAACTGTGAGAAAGCTAGCTAAAGTTACTCCATTGCAAAGGTCACCAGCTCTCATACTGAAATACGAGTATCATTGGTATTAACTGTTAAATCTCACACAAAACTCTCTTTACCTTTCAAAGGCGAAAGAGGTCCTTACACATTGAAGAAGGTAAAGTTTATAGGGCAAAATCTCCATGAACATACTTATAGTAGCTATGTCACCATTACCTTCGTACCCATTTACTCTTCGATCAAAAAATAAACGATACAATGGTAGCGATTCGGTGTAGCACGACTTAACTTATTTGACAGGACTAACCTTATTTTAAGCGTCCTGTCTTTGTCTTTTCAATACAGAACGATAAAGACAGAATGCTTAAATTAAGTTTAGTCCTGTCAAATAAGTTACGTCGTGTTACACCGAATCGACACCAGTAAAGTCGATTCTGAAAGCTATAATTTTAGTTTTAGTGCTGTCAAAACTTAATTTTTTCCAAAGTAATATTATAGCTTCTTTTGTTAACACTAAAGAAATATTTTGGAATGAAGAATATTTCATTTTGACAGCACAAAAACTAAAATTAAAGCCTCCAGAATCGGCTTTATTATCTAATCAAACGCTGCGTTTTATTAATAGAATCACTTTTAAAATAGTGTAAGCTTTAGCAAAGTTATTTTCGCGCATTGAAAATAAATGCATTTTTTCTCTTTTTTCGCTTTATCTTCATCTTTTGCTCATCAAAGCCAAGTTAGAAAATACTTGTTTACTCTGAATGTTAATTTCATCATGTGGCGTTTGAACATTTTACAATAAACTTATATTATGTCGCCGGTTTCATCGCATGATGACGTAAAGGCCGACCCATTACGCGATCATACGAAATTATATCGGCTTTTCGCGAAAACGCGAGATCAAAACAATTACGAAAGTCTTTCAACAAATGTCAAAAATAGGTGCCACAACGAGCGTCGTGTTAGGTATACATGAAAATAAATTTAGGAAACCGAGCCAAGCGGAGCTGAGCGAGGCAAGCGAGGATCGTTTTAGTTTTAACGGAAAATAATTTCGTATGTATGACTGTGTTTACACCATAATTCGGCTTTTCGCGAAAGAGTGTGCTTTTTCGCGAAAAAGCAGTTTTCGCTATTATACAATGACAGTTATGTTTATATTCACAGTAAAGCATAGCATATGAAGCTACATGCGCTAATTAATAAAAGTAAACAAAATTCAACTAATTTCCGACCATTGTATTGAATTAATGGCGTTTGTGAGAATCAAACTGCTCAATTAGTAAGAACATATTAAATTTTATTTATATATTTTTCAAATATTTATGAACAACCACGGGGTTTATATGTTTTCAAATTCAAGAAGAAGAAGTTGTTATTCAGGAAAACTCCATGTGATAATGGGACATTAGATTATCAAGCACCTGTATTTTTTAAACACGTTGATGACCCTAAATTTTAAGACGGATAGAAAGTATAAGGTTGGGCGATAGATAAAGTAATTTCTATTTTTATTAGTTTTTATGCGTTAGCGTATAAATGAGACGACAAATCATTTTGTATGGCATCAAAATTCCGACCCTCTTCCCTTAAAAGCGCTCTTATAGCTGCTAAAAAGGTAGGTCAGTGTTTATGCAAATGCTATTAAGATCGTTGTACATTTATTCAGCTAATATAGTGCTATTATTCAGATTAAAGCCTTTTTTGTGCCCCAATTGCGTGAATATCAGCTTTGTACGCGCTTACAAACATTAACCAGTCAGCCGTATTAGCTTGAAGTATTCATATATTATTTATTTGTTTTTGTACAATGTTTATTCAGGCAATCTGTGTTGCTTGGGTAGACATAATTATTAGGAGGACAAGGTTCTATAATGGTCACAAATATTTTTAAGTTCATCTGATCGTGCCAAGTGTAGTCAATAAAGCTGTCCAGATCAAAAAGTCATCCGACCGACGACAGACGGACAGCAATTAAACTGTTTCTAGTAGGTAATATCGAGGAAGGTTACACTGCCCCACTATTTGACCTTACTGCAATTAGAATAAGAGCCAAACATGTGTTGACAGAACTTTTTAATATTACAAACGTTCTATGAACGAAAAACCTATCACGCGATGTTTTTATAAAAATTAGCGGGCGGTATAGCACTGGTAGGGTCGACAAAAAAGCGGCAATCAAAAAGAAAGCCAAGATTTAACTGAGCACGGTCAGCGCCGTAGGCTGACTTGTGGTGCAAGTTACTAGAAACTGCGTATTTCATAATTTAATGCAATTTTCAATGACCTGCGTAACTAGCTGGTGTAACAAAATAGTAAGTAATAAAATATCAGAAGTCTGAAACAAACAAACAAACGCAAGCCCAGCCCCAGCCCCGAGTCAATTATTATGGAAGGTCAACATTTTATTTTGCGAAATTAGCAAAAACTGTTATCGATCCGTGATACTGATCGCACTTAGCAAGCTTCCACTATGAATTTGGCTGTAAACATTTATATCCCCTTATACAACGTGAAATTTAAGTCATTTTGCTAACGAAAACTGGTACTCGTCCATATGAACAACTTTTACTATGAAGCCAACCTTGAAATCGTAAAACAAAAATCAGCTGTTCCATAGAAAAGTTAAATACCTACTCGACCCAAATGTATGAAACAGCTGATTTTTGTTTCACGATTTCAAGGTTGGCTTCATAGTAAAAGTTGTTCATATGTTTTCGTTAACAAAATGACTTAAATTTCACGTTGTATAAATATGTACTTGTATTTATAAAAGAAAAAATGCTTCTCTCAGTCTGATTAGACCACAACATAGTGAACGAGAGTACTGTCGGCAAAAAAATGCAAATTGTCATAAGCCACGGGCGATTCACGAGCAGACATTCCCACAGTTCGCCGCCCGACCCCGACACGCCTCAGCCAGTACTGATAGCAAATAAATACACTGATCACATGAATGCGATTCCTGAGTTTATGGGAGTGAAATGAAAATATTGCTTAGCTGATTTCTATAGGTAAATATCTTGAAACTTAATGGCTAGTGAATAACTAGAGCAAGGCGAGGTACACATTTTTATCATGAGTCATTAGACATCCGAGGACTTAACAAAATTAAACAATGTAAAAAAAAAACAATGCCCATACTTAATACTCATGACCTTGTCTCCCGGACCCAGGGCAGGCCATAGGGTGAAATTAAATCAACCGACCAAATTCATACTGGAGACTCGGTTAGTGATGAAGAACTAGGTTCAGTAATCCTTTTGGCCAATTTTGAGAAATACATTTTTTTGCTCCCTTACTGGTTGGACTAGTTTAAGTACAATTCCTAGTGCAGGCACTATGGGAAAAAAACATTTTTCTTTCGTATTTCACCCGGAGGGTCTTCAAACCTTGTTTCTGATGACTAACCGAGTCTCCAGTATGAATTTGGTCGGTTGATTTAATTTCACCTAGTAGATAAACCATCAGTATTTTTTTTCTACGAAAAAATCTACCTTCCCCGTAGACATGTAATAAATTTTGTAGTTTAAATATTTTTACTAAAAAAGTAATTTTCCAGTTGCTGACCCTACAAAATACGCGTGACCAAATCCTTCGCTCTACATAGATGGTATCCAATCAAATCTATGTATATCTGAAATAATACCTGTCGTTAATAATAACTGATAAAGTTACCAATCTACAGCATACACCTTCGTTTACGTACAATAGCCTAAGCTACAAAACTTTCAACAGGTACATATTGATTATAACATTTGTACTTTATGATGTTTGAAATATGCAAAACATATATCACTTTCACATAGAATATGAAGGCTCGACTTTGGAGGTACCACCATCTTACTCGCAAACCCCTCCGAAGTTATTCGGGGGAGAGTAAGAGAACAGCTCTCAGGCAAAACCAGGCGGTCCACCATTGCCTGGGACCGATGAATGGCGGTATATCCATCCCCAATTGCAGGACCTTACATAAAACAGACTGGTGACGGGCAGCGGGGTCACTGGTGCAAGGTTTTCGGCACCGCGCTCACCAACCCGCCCGCCCAGCGCGTGTGAGTATGGGCATTTCTTCCAGGGGGACCGCCAATAGTGGCATAATCCTGGGAAGGCCTATCTCCAGCAGTGGACGAAACAGGCTGATGGATGGATGGATGGATGGAGATAAGACAATTTATAGTCAAAATTATTTCTTTTATCCGTTATTTCAAAAGTCTAAGAACAAATAATTACTAAATTGCATCCACGGATTTTTTTAAAAAGAAATGTGAGCTTATTTAAATTCTTATCCGAAGAACAGAAAATTAAAGCTTTCCACGATCGAAACCGCGAGCTAAAACTAGTCCACAGCCGTAAATATGTCCAAATTCTGAAAATAAGTTTTCTCGCATCCCAAATTATCATCTGCCGTGTCTTGGACAATAGAAAGAAACCGGTAAATCTATGTTTTGTACCGGAAACCATCTCGTGATTGCCCAAACAACTGACCTTTGATCTTTCTTCGAAATGGCCGGTCGTTAGTAGCTAAAATTGGATTTTAATATTCTGTGAAATTCGGAAGCTCAAGTACGTGTGACTTACTTACTTACAAGTGGGCAAATGGTTATGGAACATGCCGTTATTATTAACATCCTGCTTTAGTCTGAGGAAGTCAAAGACCGACCCGCGGACCAGTTTATGCAACCACCACGTCTTTATACTTACTTTATTGTAAACTTCGAAAACATAAGACTTCAAAAAGTATTCGGTATTTAGTGCGAATTTTTATTTTGACATCAAAAACTGACGTGTAATTAATAAATGTAACCTATATTTCTGTTTCTAAGTATCAGAAGAATTTATTAAAATTGAAACAATAAAACGATTTTCTCATGTAATATAATATAATGTACCAATATTCCACCATAAAGTAACGACACTAAGAATTAAACAAGATAAAGAAACAGCATTTTTATTTGTAATTTCCTTGTGTGCTACGCCGCGCCGTAGTACCAGTATTATATTATCTGTAGCTCTAGCAAATGCCGATAAAAAATTGTATTATTTATGCTGTTCAGAGGAGCACATTTTCAAGCACATCTTTATATTATTATTACTAATAATAAAGAAGTAAAAAAGTTGTGTCTGTACAATACTGTACATTTAATATTTTCGCGAAATTTTAAATGAAATGGGTTATTGGTACTGTACTGAGGCCGAAACAACATTTTTTTGAATTTTTGTCTGTCTGCCTGTCTGTATGTTCCGTTTTAACTCGAGAACCACTTAACGGATTTGGATGCGGTTTTTTTTATTATCATCGCAGTGACGCTGGTCAACACATAGACTATAACGGATGTTGTCTATGTGTTGACCAGAGTCATGAGAACAAGCTCCGGTTTAACGTGTCCAAGTGTAACGTCATATCGTTCAGCCGGAGCCACCCCCCAAGCCTCCACCAGTACTCAATGGAGGGCAGCAAGATGGGACGCGTGACGGTAGTAAGCGACTTGGGTGTGCGGATGACTTCAGACCTCATATTTCGTGAGCATATTGTTGATGTTTGCAAAAAGGCATTTAGAATGCTAGGGTTTGTTCTCAGAACGGCTAATGGCTTTACTAGCATCACAGCTATGAAGAATTTGTACAACGCCTTAGTTCGAAGTAAGTTAGAGTTTAACGCAGTTGTCTGGGCACCCCATGAAGCTAAGTATAAAATCATGTTCGAGAAAATTCAAAATAAATTTACAAGATATCTCTACATGAAACTTCATGGGGTGTATCCTAAATATCCACTAATGTATCCGACATTACTCGTGCTGGGTATGGTTGGATACAACAAGTTGGAGGTTCGGCGGGAGCTTACTCTGGCCTCGTATCTGTTTAAGATATGTCGCGGAATGGAAACGAATCCGGTTTTACTAAGGGAATGTAAGCTGAGGGTGCCCAAGGATTTCCTAAGGGTGCGAAATGGCCGACTATTCGTTATAGAAAGTAGTAGGACAAACCTTCACCAGAAGGCTCCCCTGACACGGGCGCTACAACTGCTCAACAAGATCCACGATCACACAGACCTTTTTCTCTGCTCTCTGGGTGATTTCACAAGAGTAGCATTATATCTTATTTGTTATGTTTAAATTTGTTGCTTGTGTCATGTTATGTGTTGGTAATTTTGTGAGAATGTAAATACTTGTGTTTCTTTTGTGTCACGTTGTGTGGTAACTTATATATGTTGATTTTACTGCACTATTGAATTGGCCTAGCTGTAAAGATAGTGTAATGTGGTTAAATAAATAAATAAATAAATAAATGTTCATAAAATAACGCCCAAGCCAGAAACGGAGTGAAGATTGAATAAACGCTTTTATAACTCGAGAACCCATCAACGGATTTGAATGCGGTTTTCTTTATTATCATTGTAGTCACCTTTCTTAATACATCGACTATAGGGTGTGTTCATAAAATAACGCCTAAGCTGGAAACGGGGCAAAGATTGAATAAATCCTTTTATAACTCGAGAACGAATCAACAGATTTGAATGCAGTTTTCTTTATTATCATTGCGGTTACCCTGGTCAACACAAAGACTATAAGAGGTGTTCATAAAATAACGCCCAAGCTGAAAACGGGGCAAATATTGAATAAACGATTTTATAACTCGAGAACCACTCCACGGATTTGCATGCGGTTTTCTTTATTATCATTGTGGTTCATAAAATAACGCCCAAGCCAAAAACGGGGCACAGATTGAATAGACGCAAACGGCAAAGGCCGTTTATATTATCTATGGGAAGTCTGATTCGAATTTATATCCGAAACCCACGCGAACGAAGTCGCGGGCAAAAGCTAGTTACAAATATGTTAATGAAATCAGAATATTGCATACATACGTATTCTCGCAGATAAAAGAAACAACACTATCTATCTACGACTTCACACGACACGTAGTAGATTTGCCAGACTTCAATGCTGCTTCGCGCACACCCTCACCCAGCATCATCATCTGAGTAGGAAGCGGCCAGAACACTGGACGAAGTCCTAATTACACTAATTATTTAATGACTCCGATACGCAAGAAGCACACTTTCCGAACCTCTGTTTGTACAATCGGGCATATACAAAGTTATACCGTTTTGTGAGGCTAGAAAACTTACTCGGGCGTTATAAGGACTTTCATATAACATGACGAGGCGTTGACTGTACGGCACAAAATTGGAGTGCTTTCTTGTCACTAACAATACAATTTAATAAACAAACATCGAATGAAACACGTATAATGTATCAGAAGTGTTTTGAAAGCCGTTAAACACTGGTAAATAATTTGTAATCTGCGGTATAACAAAACCACATTCCGTAATCTACAGCGCGCTTTTAAGTTATATTAACAGCCAAATTCAAACTATAGATTTAGCAAGTGAACAACATGACACTTTTTACGAAATTCACAGGATCACAAGTTGGCCGGTAAAGTTGTGCAGGCCAAATTGCCAACAACATCAAACTCACTTTGAAACAAAAATACTAGAGGTTAAGGAGGTTTAGAAATAGGTTTGACCACGAAATACCACCTTTTTTGTATAATGTTCTGTTTGCCTTCAATATTACTGAATCATCTTGATTTTAGGTGGAGATTTCAAATTCACATTTAGAAAAGAAGTAATTGTTAAACATTATAAAACTTCAGATATTAACTGAAGGACATCCAAACACGCTTTCTCATCTTCTCAAGGAGTGACCCTTCACCTCTGGGTCACCTGTCCCATGTTCAATGTTGACATTGGCGTCAACGAGTTGGTCAAACAGAACCATGTTGAAATAAAGGTGGCCTATTCAATAAACTGATGGAAAATGAAAGACCATGACCTGAACAAGCCGTTACGTTACGAGTTCTATATATAACTTAAGACGTAAGGAACCTGCTTTTAAGTTGCCATTTTTAGGGTTCCGTAACTCAAAATTACAAAGGTTTTACCTTAACGATCTCTTTGTTGTCCGTCTGTCAAAGACTCTTTTTCTCGGGCCCCGTTAGAGATATCCAGTTGTTACTAATACTTCCTACATAAGTTTATGACCCCATAGTGCTGTGAAGAAATCAGGCTTCTAACTTAACGCGGAAAAAGTTGTTTCCCTTTAAGGTGGTAATGGTAACAGAGGATCTCGATGCAAAATGCACATCATAACATTATTTTCCTCACTTTTAAATAAAATGTAGGCAATAAATGCGTTTAATAGCAATTCGCGCAAACATCTTGTTAATAGTTAGGTGATCACATGAAAATTATTCTATTTTATGCGTTACATTTTGACTGCATTACTTACAACTGTAAACACGCTTTAAAGTTTGTTCATGTAATGCAAACAAAATGTAATACATTGAATTGCATAATTTTTTGTGAAGACTTTTTCATTAATAAACTTTTCCCACAAATTTTATTCAAAAATAAGGAAAACAATATTATGTTGTGCATTTTGCACCGAGGTAAAAAGTTTACCCCCATATGAAGTTTGCTTACCATGAAATCTTACAGGATACTTCCAGTTCAGTTACAAACTTGAAGGTCCGTTTACAATGAGGTCTTAAAGCACAGGTCTTATGAAAATTGCCGATATTTAATTTATTATTGAAGAAGATATATATTGACCAACTTAATTAGACTCTTTGGATACTTGAAGATTAATAGATCGTAAGTGTCAAGTAAGTATGGTCCATTAAAACTGCTTGTGTAAAACGATATGTACGAAACCCTCAGGGCACGAGTCTACTCACACTTGATCGGTTTTTACCTTCAAACATTTTCAATATTTCTATAGGAATTTTTGCTATGACGTGTAGTAACGTCATAAAATATGTCGCTCCATATCTTTTCGTTGATGCCTTAAAAGACGACTACGGGATTATAAAAAGGTATGCCAACAATATATGTGTCTCTGTAGTATTGAGGGTGATAAGATCATCGGATACGGCCCCGTCTGCAGAGACGACGTCATCACCACCATCATCCATCAGCCTGTCATCGTCCACTGCTGGTCTTTAGGCACCATTTACTGTACTGGTGGTAGCTAGGTCAGGCAGGGGCTTGTCACCCTCATGCCATAACCATGCTGCCAAGTGACTCGTCGTATGACGTCACGAGTAGTCGCGTAGCATCAGTCATTCGTCCGTTACAGAGTTTCTGTAGAATCCCCTGGAAAGACTGATTCACAGCTCGCCTACTGTCACTCTCCCAGTTTCTGGGCGAGTACAATTTCTACTGAGACCGAAACAACAATTTTTAGAACTTTTGTCTGTTCGTCTATCTGTCTGTCTGTATGTATTTTCTGTTTTAACTAGAGAATCCACTTAACTGATTTGGATGTGTTTTCTTTTTTTTTTTTTTTTCTTATCACCATGGTAGTGTGCGTAGCCTGGGAAGCAAAAATAATGTAATTTATTTTCTTCGAACTACTGGGGAAATGTATATAGATTACACAAATAAGTACTTTTCTCGATGATAAAGTCGGCCATACTTTACACAAGTAGTAATTAGGTTACAAGTTGTAAACTTAACTAGCCCACGAGTATGACGTAATAGGTCCCTATTGCCCCCAAAACGGGTCACACACCAACACCTAGTATTGACTAACAAACAAACAAACATACCCCCGGATCAGTTGTTGGTCTAACCAATGTTTCCCAGGATCTGTTCCCAAAATTGACTTCACAGCTTCTCTTATTTGATGTTTTGGGAGTTAAATTGTAACGTCAAAGGAGCAAGTACTCGTAATGTTGAGCCCTTTTTGTAAAGCGCGTACACTCAGCCACGCGCTATGTTATGCTTTTTTATACGATTGCCAGCTTTATATTATGTATATATTATATATATTATGATATTAATCTATATATATACTTTTCTTCTTATATTTTTTTTATGTATAATTGTTATGGGCAAAAACAGAAAAAATAAAAATGACACTACAAGTTTTTAGATTTATTTAGTTATATTTTAGATTATTATTTATTTGTAGGTAATTAGTTTATTTAAGTTATATAAACATTACTTAAATAAAATTAAACCTAACTAAACAATCTAAAATCTTAAAATTACCTAAAACGTGCAAAAAATATATACAAATTCATTTCCCGCCAGCCTTTTGAGGACCTTACCTGGCCAACATATTCTATTTACTTAGAAAAGTATGAGTTAGGTATTAAGATTTTATATATGAATGAAATTAAATTAAATACTTTATTTTTGCAATGTAGGTACATAAATACACTTATCGCACGTTATTTAGATTAAGTTTTGTTTATTTCATTTTATAATAATGTTACAAGTGTTTTTAATCAAGATATAATAATGCTATTACCACGACAGATGTACGCCAATTCATATTGAAGGCTCTGTAAGTGCTCAGTATCAAGGTTTGAGGAAACTTTTTGTGAAACACGCTGCGAGTCAATTACTATGTGAGGTCAACATTTTATTATCCGAAATTAGTAACAAGTACTATCGATCTGTAATACTGATCACTTACCAATCCTCCAGTATGAATTTGGCTGCATGAATTAATGTCACCGTATATAAGCGCAGTCAGAACCAGTATTGTTCATAAAGTCATGCATGTCCCATATTTTGCAATACCCGGAAGGCCGAATATCTATGTGTCTACTATTTATTCAGTAATAAACATCTTAATAAAAACACTTGTACTGTTTCACTGATATTAATTCCGGTTTCACCTTACGGCATTATCAAGGAATAATGTTAATAACTAATATAACTATGGATATTATAAATGTGACAGTTTTCGTTGCAAATGATAAATATTTACTTAAAAATCGGCCAAGTGCGTGTCGGGCCACGCGCAATGTAGGGTTCCGTAGTTGCCTGGTACATATAAGTTGGTCTACTAATACAGACTGCGCCAAACTTTTGGTCCCATACATTATAGGGGGCCAAAAGTTTGGCGCGACCTGTACTCGTAAACCTGTAAAGCCTACTTAGCTGAGATGGTTTTCCTTTAAAATTCATTATATATATATACTACTTCTGTGATTTTTTTCACATTTACATAAACAACCGTTTAGCCAGCAGGGGGGGACGCTCCACACTAACTAAAATTTTCACTTTAAAGCTATTATTTCGCCAACGGAATCCCTAACTCGAAAAATGGTTTTCACACACCCACAATGTTTTTAAACGGCCTATCCAACGATACCCCACACTATGGGATAGACGAGAAAAAAAAATATCCCCAGTTTACGTGAATGAGAGGTAAAAAAAAATTTTTTTTTCGAGGTTTCACTCGTATTTTACCATTTTGTTGGCGTGATTAATATTTATATCCATGCCAAATTACAGATTTCTAGTACTAATAGTCTCTGAGCTAAGCCGCGGACAGACGGACAGACGGACATGGCGAAACTATAAGGGTTCCTTGTCGGACTACGGAACCCTAAAAACTCTCTGTCTGTCCGGTACTTAGCTCAGAGACTATTAGTACTAGAAAGCTGTAATTTGGCATGGGTCACGCCGACAAAGAGGTAAAATAAAATTTTGAAGATAAAGTGGGGATGAATTTTTTTTCGCGTCTTCCCCGTGGTGTCTTTCGATCTTATGTTCTACTATTTTATCTACATTCAAAATAAAGTAGCAAAAATGTCGTGTCTGTACATTGAATATCTTTTCAAAATTTAAAATGAAATTAGTTTTGTACTGAAACAAAAACTACGATTTTTAAAATTTCGGTCTTTCTGTCTATTTGTACGTATGTATGTTCCGTTTTAACTCAAAAACCACTCAACAGATTTGAATATGGTTTCCTTAATTATCATCGTAGTAGCCCTGTCAACATGTAAGGGGTGTTGATAAAATAACGCCCAAGTCGAAAACGGGGCAAATTAGATAAATGTTTAAGTTTTTTACTCCTTCAGCGCGGGCGACACGTGGGCAAAAGGCTAGTATTTTGTACGTTATCAAAACTATCACAAGGTTTTTACCTTAAAGATAAAATACATCAAAAGTAGGTTCTTTTGTCCGTTTTCAAAAGCTATCAAGCATCTTATCAATGTTGTGAAGTACGGAATGCAAAGAGACTTGCGTGGGCGCGTGCACGTGGTGTAACTTGTCTTGATACTTCTAGGTGAAAAACAGAATACTGAGTATAAATGGACATGTTTAATGAAACCACATAGTTTACAGACCATACCGATCAACTTTCTCAAAGAAACATACATACGGAAAAAAAAAATTCTCTCCATACCAACTTTATTTACCATAGTCTACTGAAATTTTTGTATGATGGGCGAATTAACTTTAATGATTAGTAGAATATGTGATTTCATTTAAAGACAGCAGTCTATTTACACCGGTATATCTTTTTGGAAAAAAGGGAACAGTTATAATTATTATGACTTATTGATTATTAGCTTTTGCCCGCAGTTTCGCTTGTTTAGAAATGTCTTTCAATCAATATATATCTTGTAAGATGAAAACTATTATCAACAAGTTTTCTGCTTGAAGATGATTTTATTAACATGCCTCATAGCCTAAATGTTGAACAAAGTCACTAAATGATGATAAAAAAAACCACATCCAAATATGTTGAGTTTTCGAGTTAAAACAAAACAGACGGACAGAAAATAATTTTTTTTTTAGCTTTAGCACAAATTTCTTTTAAACTTGAGCAAAAATATTCAATTCACGTCTTTTTTATTGTTATAAATTACCCAATTAAAATACTAAACAAACTGTAAAATGGACCCATGCTCCAATCTGGACCGCGATCTATTGTTTTAATACTGTGTAAGAGACAATGATAATTAAAAGGTAAACCTTATAAAAGCTAATATCAAACGCCTCAAAAAATTAGTATGAACGATGAATCCCAAAAAGGGCTAATAATCACAAATCAACAGCAACTCAAATGATATTGCATGCTTTTCCAAAGTTCACTTGGTCAAGTATCAAGTCCAGTGGTTCGCGGTACGTATATTGGTGGGAAATAGATCCTATTTGAGAAGGTACCTGTTGCATTTCGAACCGAACAAGCCTTTTAACAAACGGCGCAGCGTTACAAGTAAAACTACATAAGTCCTAAATATAGATTTCTTCTTATTTCTTAACTTTGAAAAATGCGTGATGCGATTACGACATTTTTCAATGATTAATAACAGACATTAATACGATTTTTGAGCACAATGCGAGATAATAATTACGTAGAATATACAAAAAAATAATTATAAATTAATATATACATAATAATAATGATAATAATAATAAATTATTTATTGCCAGACTTACGTCCAATAAAATTAAAATTACATTACAATAGGTTTATAATATAGGTTTATAAGTAATTATAATTATAAACAATAAATATAATAATAATATTTGTATTTTAGGTTATTTTAATTTGTTTATTTAATTTAGTTATTAACTGTTTAATATTAAATTTTCCAAATATATATACCTATACGATTATAATGTTTGTTTAATTTTTACTTGCTATCAACGAATATACATCATGAAGAGATATGTATAGCCTAATTAAGTATTTTAATTCAAAATATACTATTACCTCTTCTGAGGTGTTACCAATTCAAATAATATTTGTATAAGGTGTTATATGCCGTCATCTTCATGTTTTGTATAGAATTCAGTACCCGCTATAGATGATTGGAATTTGAGACAAACATTGTATTTTTGATTCAAGATCATTAATTCCATCCATCCATCCATCAGCCTGTTTCGTCCACTGCTGGACATAGGCCTTTCCAGGATTTCGCCACTCTCGGCTGTCCTCCTGGAAGAAATGCAAATACACACACACGCTGGGCAGGCGGGTTGGTGAGCGCGGTGCCGAAACCCTTGCACCAGTGACGCCGCTGCCCGTCACCAGTCTGTTTTATATAAGGCCCGGCAATTGGGGATGGATATACCGCCATCCATCGGTCCCAGGCAATGGTGGGCCGCCTGGTTTTGCCTAAGAGCTGTTCTCTTACTCTCCCCCGAATAACTTCGGGAGGATTTCCAAGTAAGATGGTGGTACCTCCATAGTCGAGCCCGGCATCAGCTCTACCACCTTATTAATTACATATCATAAATGTATATAATCCTAATTTTATTCTTCTCACAAAAAAGTATTTTCACAAAAAAATATAAAACATTATATCTCCCATATTTCCAAACCAATTAAAACGAAACTAATAACGAACGCACACAGACAATCACCAAAAAAAATCCTAGGAAGTGGCAGGATAAACGGTTTAAAACAAAAGCGTTAGAGCAAGACTTTTTACAGCGTACTGTAGCCCCATACTTATGTCTTATTTATAAAACAAATTAAATAAAACAAATTTTATGTACTATAAAGCTATTAAGTTATTACTATAAAGCTTAGAATTTAAGCACAGCTAGAACAAAAGAGAAAAATACTTGACTTTTTTCCAACACAAGTACAGTAGTGTGCGAATTCATGTCATAATGTGAACAAATTAATTAACAACACAAAAAGTTCATTTATTGAAAAAAAAAATACAAATATAATAAAGAATAGTATTTTATTGTTATTTTTAATACTTTGTATGCCCGATGACTTTTTGCAATCTTGTAGGCATTAAATACACCATTATTTTTACAATTTTCAGCAATTTGAATTAATTAATGATTCTATCATTTTTTGTTTAGTGGTACAGTCCATTTATACAGCCTGGCTTTACAAATGACCCACAAATTCTTAATACGGTTTAAGTCTGGGAAATTTCCAGGCCATTCCAAAAGTGTATTATTACTGTCTTTGAAAAAATTTTATCATCAATTTCGATTTCCAGGGGTCGAATCCTGCTGAAAAATTACTTCTTCTTCGGGATCAATTTTTTTTAACTCGCTAGTTTTGTGTCGAATAAATGTTTATACATATTTCTCACTATTCATCATACTGTTGATTGGAACTAAGGATTCAGTACCTTTTTATGAGAAACATCCCCAAAACATCTGATAAAAAATTGCATCAAAAATGAAGAAATGGTATGCTGTTCGCATTAATTCGCACACTACTGTATTTACTTACATTTTAATTTAAATATATTTTTGTCATATACACCACTTTGTCAACACGCGTCGACAATACCGAACACAGCAAACAGAAGTTAAACCAGAATCGAGTGGGTGTCAGACCGATGCATAGTAAATCTAACACTACAACTTTTGTGGATTTTTTTTACAGCCGATGATTCTTATCCCCTTTAAATAAAATTTATTTTTGAACAGATTATAAACATGAGGAAGTTTTGGGAGTCCACACAGAGATCTGTGGGAGAAGCCATGGGAACTCACCGTAGTCTTGGATTCCCGGGCGTTACCATGACAACGAACAAACACCCAAAACTCAGAGTAAACACCCAATAAGATTATGGTCAGGCGAGCTTATTAATGGAAAGAAATAACAGGCGAGTTTGGCTCTGCTACTCATTTAGTTTTCTTTGAGGACGAGGCGTCTTCAGTGTATACAGAACATAAACAGCTTCATCCTAAGTCTCACTCAACAACACTTTACATCAGGCAGGGTTAATAAAAACTTATGTTCCTTGGATCATAATGAATAACCCGCCCAAAATAAATAGGTAGAACAATATGTCAGTCCATATTTCAGCTGTCTAAACTAATAGGTGCAACTGTGATAATGAGTACCATTGAAACGCAAGTGTTTGTTTACGAAACGAAGCAAAGCTGAGTTTCATAATAGGCTGCACGAGTGTCCTTTTCATGTAACAAGTGAACACAATATTTTTCAATGCAAGTACTCGTAAACGTAAAGAACTATTTTATATGCTTCAAAACTGTTGTCAAAGTGAACTTTACCACACTAGTACTTTATTAGGGTTCCATAGTACCTAAAAGGTACAAAAGGAACCTTTATGGTGAGACTCCGTTGTCCGTCCGTATGTCACAGCCTCATAACTTTATATATATAAACTTTAGCATCATTAAAGATAAAAGATAAAGATTGTAGATATTGAAGAGTTTATTGTAAACATATATACTTTTACAATATTTACTGGCACCGATTTCGAAAATCTTTAAAAACCACAAAAAATGCCTGCCACCCCCCCCCCCCCCTTATTTCCGAAAGTAATGAAAAAGAAATTCACGATACTAAAATGACAAAAATAACATTTTTCATCCACGAGTTTAATTTCGAGTTCGGTATAAAAATATTTGAGTTTCTTTTTTTAGTTATCATAAACAGTTATGGGCAAGATTTTAAATAGGTACCTTCTTCCTGACTGTTCCCAAAACTGTCGAATTACGGAACCCTAGGTATGCGAGTCTGACTCATACTTGACCGTTTTTTATTTATTTATTTACATATTGAGAAAAAGTTGCCAGTCTTTTTTCATTTGGAGTATTTATTGTTTCTTTGTTTCTTTAATTACGTTTCATTTATTTACTCACACTATGCATAGACCTATTTGTAAACGGAATTTAAAGTGTCTAAGGGCCGCTTGCACGACGTCGCTTGAATACGTTTAGGAGCATACTAAACGTATTTAAGACCTAAGAACCATTTAGCGTCTTGCACGACTTTGTTTTAGTTGCTAATCACATTTAGCGAGCTGTCAAACTTAAATGCCCAAAAACGGCTGTTTAACTTTTTACTTGTTACTAAAAACAAAAGCTTTAAAAATGGATTTATTTTCTGATGATAAATCATTTTTCTGATTTCTGGATAGTTAAACAAAATTACTGTTAATTTAAATCAAATGTTGTGCAAGTGGCCCTAAGTCAACTTGAAGTACCCTATAAGTTTACACGGTGAGCCAATTTGAATGAATTGATCACGTAAAGAGTAATAACTTTTTTTCGCGTTGAGTTAGAACACAAATTTTATGATAGCACCACAGGGCCACAGACTTCTGTAGGAGGTATTAGTTTCAACTTGATATCTCTCACGGGGTACTAGAAAAAGGATCTCGACAGACGGACAACAGAGGGTTCCGTTTATTTCATTTTGAGGTACGGAACCCTAAAAATTACTATGTCTCCTATACTCTTTAATCACACTGCAAAGTTTCACCGACATAGAAATTAGAAAGAAACGAAAAAACTTGTTCATTCGTCCATTAAAGTTTCCGTTTTCAAACTTAAAAACAGATTAAAACACCAAAAAATAATAATTCGTATCACCTGTCCGCCAACTAGCCTCCAAAACAGTTGTAACTCAAACCTAAACACATAATGATACAGCGGGGATCGAACCCGGCTCCGCGGAGCTGTGGTCTGTAATAACTTCGGCGATTGATTCGGCCGCTGTCATTCCGTATTTATTGCTCATGCGCCGATTTTTATGAGGATGATGACGTATGGATACGCCGTTAATTTTACCTATTCTTATATGTAAGATGAAGCTAAGGGACGATCTGGATTGCGATCTATTTTCTTTTGTTTTAGCGATAATAAGAATTAAAAAAATACTATTGCAAAAATAAATACAAATTCGTTATTAGGGTTCCGCAGACAAAGGGCAATACGAAGCCCTATAATATCGCTCTGCTGTCTGTCCGTCCGTAAGTCACGGGTCTCTAGCTTACAGACGGAATGAGTAATGGGTCTGAAATTTGTACATGTATTGTAAAATAATGACCCAAAAACCTAATATTCAATTAAAAATGTAATAAATGTAATTTTCCAAAAAAAATATTTTTTGCTCCCCTGCATGGGGTTTCGTTGTCTAGAAATCATTTATTCGAAAAAAAAATTGATCTTCGTAAATAAAGAAGTTGTCAATTTTAGATCATTACTGCTAGGGAGTCTATCTCCAAAACAAAACTAGCTAGCACTTTGTAATTTTCTGTATATTTTGTGCAAAATACTGTATTTAAACGGGGTTATGTGACGTCATGCCGGAACACGATGAGTCGCTTGGCGGCATGCTTGCGTCACGAGCCAAAGCGGAAGCTTGTCACAACATAGAATAAATACAGCCTGTAATGTTTTACCCACGCACTTTGCTTGATCGAATACAGAGGACCAAAATGAAAAATTTTAGAATTTTCCGAAAAGTCCTGAGCTGAATTTAAAAAATATATGAATGCTTTATTTCTGTGTATTTCATCAAGTACATGGAAATATGTAATACATTTTTAGTAAATGCATTTTGACTATAAAATCTAGGGTTTTGATTTTGGAAAATATATTTGGATTAATTTTCTTTGATAGAAATAATTAATTGAAATTAGGTCTTAAAACGCACTTTCTCTCCTCGTTTGACAAATAGGGATCAAGTACAGAACTCAAACATATTTTATTAGATGGGTTTTAACTTTTTTTGCGCTGAATCCGCCCCTCTCGCACTGCGCGTTTTTTCGCTTGGAGTGAGAGTGACAAAAATAAAATTCACATAGCCAGGGTTGCCATCTGTCCGGGACCGGATTTGCTATAGTTCAGAGGGCGTCTGAAAAGTGCCTGGGCAGGCGAGCTTGCATACTGTTCCCGTAACTTTCGTGCATACACTTAGCTAGAAGATTTGTTTTTTTTTTTCTTGAATGATGAGTACAAAAGGTTTGCTTATTTTTTAAATTATTGATCAAGTAAAAATAAATAAATGATAATAATTGAAACTTATTTTATATTATTTATTTATATTTTGTGAAGTCAAAAAGGATAGACATAATGTCCGGGTATACGCTCGAAAATCCGGGGTTTTCAAGCTCCTTAAAGTCAAAATTTAAAGTCGACAACCCTATACCCATACGCTATACGTACAATAGACTTCTTTTACTCCCTAGAAAAGAGTTCAACGAGCAACGTAATTTCTTGGTAATTTCTGAACTGTGGAACATTACAGTGAAGATAACCTTCTGAAACATTCAGTAGTTGAAGTTTTGTTCACAGGTGATAGATATTAGATATTGCATTTAGTGTGAAAAGGTTCTAGTTAACAATTGAATTCAGTGTGCTTCAACGGACCTAAATTTTTAACAAGGAAAAGTGGCATTCTTAATGTTTGCTTTATTCATGTTTATTAATAAACATTATTAAATTTATGTTTATTAATAGGTGGTAGAGCTAATGCCGGGCTCGACTGTGGAGGTACCACCATCTTACTCGGAAATCCTCCCGAAGTTATTCGGGGGAGAGTAAGAGAACAGCTCTCAGACAAAACCAGGCGGCCCACCATTGCCTGGGATCGATGGATGGCGGTATATCCATCCCCAATTGCCGGGCCTTATATAAATCAGACTGGTGACGGGCAGCGACGTCACTGGTGCAAAGGTTTCGGCACCGCGCTCACCAACCCGCCTGCCCAGCGTGTGTGAGTATGGGCATTTCTTCCAGGAGGATCGCCAAGAGTGGCGAAATCCTGGAAAGGCCTATGTCCCGCAGTGGACGAAACAGGCTGATGGATGGATGGATGGATTAAATTTATATTCAGTTTTATAAAGCTTTTTTTATTTACTAAAATAATAATAAGACATTAATACATTACCTATATACTCCATAAAACGTTTCGAATTTATTGAGGTTTTTATTAATTTCTTCTACATTAGGATAATTTCGTTTACATAGCCAAATTCATACTGGATACTCAGGGCCAAGGTTCAATGACCCTGTTTGCGTAATCCGAAAAAGTTTTTTTTGTGCACCAGCCAGTACCTGTTCAAGAACAACCTCGTATAGGAAGTCTAAATTTTGTTTTGCATATTTCACAGAAAGGGTTATTGAAACTTAGTCCTGACCACTTACCCAGTCACCAGTATGAATGTAGCTGTATAATCGAAAGTCACAAGTTTATTAATAAAATATATACGCAACCATTTTGCTTTCTGTAATAGTAATAAATAAAAAAGTTGATATTAATAATGTAAAAACATTAATTGAAGCAAGATAACTGAAGTAATAAACGCATTCTAAAATACTTTTTGTTACCATACAACTTCCACATGTACCTTTCCTCCGACATGGCTGCGCCGGCGCCGCGATTTTGACAGATGATTTACTGAAGCGAGCCCGAGTGATTTTCTTATACTTTTTTATTATACCTTTTTTTACCGGCGTTAATATCACCTGGTTTTAACGACAAAGCGGAATTACCATATTGGTTAGAATAACTTTTACAGTATCCAAACTCCTTTATAAGGTTATATAAAATCGTTTTGGTTTTTTAAGGTTATAAATAAATGAATATTTTATGTAAATAAGTAAAAATCCGTGTCGGATGTGTCGGTCGGTCGCATAAAAAGGATTTTTGTCCTGAGTTGTTAATTTTATGGTTGTAGTAGCAATCTAATTAAGAGTATAGTTTGCGCTTGCGTCGATCACTGTTACTCCATAAGCAAAAAACCGCAGTGCATGAGGGACGGATTCATGAAAAAAGTTGAAATGACACTTTTAACACTATTTTCTTATAAAAAAATAAACTAAGGGTTGTATGAAATATCTGTTCGTCTCACAGTTTAAAAAAGTTTATAAAGATTTAAAAAAAAATGAAAAAATATATGTATAGTATTTTGGGTTTTTGCTTAAATAATCTTAATTCTCGACATTAAGACTTTATAACAGCCCTCTTTGGTTTTTTTATTTCTTAATATTGGAATAACTTCTGAAGATTCTGTTTCGATAAGAGTGGGCATTATATTCTTGGCAGAAGTACATTTTTTTCCTTTATGGATTGCTAGATTCTTCAAGGTACTATCCTCTTAACTGGTCTCTGACAGTACAGCTACTCTTGAAAGTAGGACAGTGGCCTGATGTTACATATTCAATGCTAAGTAAAGATTCTAAACTTAGATTTTATTTATTTACCGAAATATCTTGATTAATTTTATATAGGGAGTAGTTACAGGAAATTTATAATTATTTAGGTTGGCGGGCATTAATCTCCCAAGTAGCATTTTACTCCATTTAAGAGTACACATTTAGTTCCCAGGTGTACTTGAAGCATTATTACAGTTCACTCGTGATGTATAAGCTGCATTATTGCGATTAATTACACCTATACCTGTCTAAGGGACTTATAGGGTGTAGATTTATACTGTTATACGATTGTTGGTGTTATAATACTCTAACAACTATCCTTTAGTCAGCCATCTGACTAAGAGCATTATAGGAGGGTAGAGATACGCCAACCGCTGTTTAACGGCCTACTTGTACGATGTTACAGAGCTAGCATTTTAATAGAACACATGTGGTCATTTATAAAGCCAAAGGCTGTTATGTTTACTTGTTTTAGACTGTTATACAGCTGAGAGCTGTAGTAGGACTTGTTTGTGATCATTAAAATAACCTTTTTTTACTGCTGTACAGAAGTGTTTAAATGGTTCACATGTGCACTGTAGGCTGTTAAAAGGACTACATGTGTTGTCTATTAACATCAATAGCAGTTTATTTGTCCACAAGTACTATTCTTATTGGCTGTAAGCTGAACATGAATGTGAATGTGATATTCTATTACACTTATCCCACAAGCTGCGTGTTATTACGTCTCGTGCAAAAAATTGTGAAAATGAATAAAAAATCCTGGAAAATAAGAGCGAGAACCGGTGGAATAAGAAGAAAAATTGCAAAAGAATATTCGCAAATTGTAAAAATAAACAGTCGATTGACAACGACGCCCGAAAATGAGCCCGTCGATACGGCTTCAACAAGTGCGACTTCAACCGTTGTTCATGGTGGTTCTGTACATGATGCAGAGGAAAATGTGCCTGAACCTGAAAGTTCCCTTCAAAATATACAGATATCAGAGTGTGGTGATTGCAGTTCTAGTGATAGCGAATACAATTTTGACTTGGACAATCATTTAACCTTTCGCAAAAAAATAAGAACATGGGCTATTGAAAATCGTATTCCTCATTCCGCTTTGAATAAATTGTCAGGCATAATAAACGAATTTAAACCGGGAACACTACCGTCTGATGCTAGAACAATTTTATGCACTCCCGTTAATGTAACTTTAAAAAATGTAGATGTAGGTCTAAGATGCTAAATATCATAGTATTATTGGTCTACTTAAATATCCTATTACTATTGATATCCTATTATAATTATATATGGATATAAATATATAGCTATAAACTTTATCATAACCAGTTTTTAATACATTTTTAACTTCAATTAGAGACTAAAAAGTCGATTCTAAAGGCTTTAATTTTAATTTTAGTGCTGTCAAAACTTAATATTTTCCAAAGTGAAAGTGAAAGTGAAATAAATTTATTTGCCACAAAACATATACAAAAAAAAATAGAAATATAAACAAACATGCAAAATAAAAAACAATAAGAAAAAAAAATCTATCAATAAATAAATTAATAATGGCAAAAAGGAGCAAGCTCGGCAGATGCCACAAGTTGGATTCAACTTGCAGCGCCGATTTTCAGTTTGCCCCATTTTAATACATATAAAACAAAATACAATTGCAGGTAGGCAGGAAACAGATTCATGTCATGAGTTAATATATCTTCTCTTGTTAACACTAAGATCTATTTTGCAATAAAGAAAATGTATATTTATCAGCACTAAAACTAAAATTAAAGCCTTCAGAATCGGCTTTGGTCTCTAATTGAAGTTAAAAATGTATTAAAAACTGGTTATAATAAAGTTTAAAATTTTCAGCAAATTTTTTTAAATCAATTTATAGGTCTACAATGTCTGGTAAATCTGAAATATCTTCTGTCTGTTTACTCCGTAGTCTTCCAATAGTAATAATCTAAAAAATTACCAGAAATAGATAGAAGTAGCTAGATTTGTTTTGGTGGCTAAAATGGATTATTTTTTGGCTAAAACTGTTGAAAATCCGCTAGATCTACCCACAAAGTGGCCAAAATGGCAACACTGACAATAACTAATCCTATCCTGGCCATCACGCACGCCACGGGCGCACGCGAGTGATCAGAGGATCTATACCTATCCCGTTCCCGCCTCTATTTCTCGCTTACTTATTAAAAGGAATGCGCATGATTACTTTCAAGTTCAGAAAGAAATAGCATAAACTTTCTCTAAGTAGATATTTAAGGTGATCGTCAAGCACGTATCCAGGGGGGGATAGGTGGGATTTATCCCCCCCCCCCCCCCCGAAATTTGGCGTGACATACACGGGACTAGGAATGTTTATTCATAACCACTGTAAAGTACGTTTTAATAAAAAAGGTAGGGTACTTTTGGTACTTAATAATAATATAGTACAGTGATTACAGAGGCTTCTTTCACAATTCACATTGTTGGTTCAATGAATGTCCCCCCCGAAACAAAAGTCTGGATACGTGCCTGGTGATCGTACACCCGTCAGCTCCGTACGCGCCAAGTCTGCTAGTGTAACCATATTTTACAGAATTTTAACAGATAAATATCAGAAATAACAGTTATTTATCTCATAAATAACAGGATCAAATAACATATATTTTTTTTTTGATCTCTTTGATCTTTCATTTTTATAATCATTTTATTTTATATATATACAAAAAACACGCTATTTAATAGTCAGATATATTTCGACAATTATTATTGTCGGCATCAGTGAAATTTAAATTTATTACTATAATATTTTTATGTGTATTTCACTGATGCCGACAATAATAATTGTCGAAATATATCTGACTATTAAATAGCGTGTTTTTTGTATATATATAAAATAAAATGATTATAAAAATAAATAACAGGAATAACAGTTATTTATCTGATAAATTCTGCAAAATGTGGTCACACCACAGTTATTTATACTATGGTTACACTATTACA
Organism: Ypsolopha scabrella; assembly: GCA_910592155.1. NCBI lineage: Eukaryota > Metazoa > Arthropoda > Insecta > Lepidoptera > Ypsolophidae > Ypsolopha > Ypsolopha scabrella. The sequence continues at coordinate 21,777,376 of OU342977.1, forward strand.
CTTGCTGACTCGGCGCTTTAAAAGATTGTAAACAGTGTTTGTTACTATGGCTGAGTGACAACTATTATTTTCTGTCCTTTTCTGTCGCAGGGCATAAATGTTGTCCCTCTTTATCTAGTTTGTTTACATTATTTTAAATACCTCCTTGAACAGGGTAGTGTTTTTTGTAAGTGTAAATGTCACCGGCAATCTGTATAATTCAGGTATTGTATACAGTACCTAGGTAATATATACAATACCTGGGGCGTCCCGGCAATGTATGAAATATTATGAATATTATTATCCGTTACATACTTTACCTAGGCAATGTATACAATTCCTAGGCATTGTATAGAGTACCTGCTGGTCAACCGGCAAAGTGTAAAGTTATTACTAATTAATGGAATAATATTAAACAGTCAGAATAAGATTTTTGGAAGTCTTCCAGCGCAGAAGAGAGCCGGTAGGTTAGGTTAGAAGATTAGGTATGGCGAGTCGCGCCACTTGTGGCGCGACCGCCATACATAATCTTCGTGGTTATTTTTTTATGACCACCCTGAAATACCATTTAACCAAAAGGCTAAGCTTTGTTCATAAAAAATCATTTAAATACATGCCTTAATCAATTTCCCGCTCCTGCTCACGTCTGTTATATACATTACCGGCTGCGCATACTGTATACAATGCCTAGGCAATGTACTAAATAAATAATATTTCATACATTACCTTAATCTTTTTGGCATTGTATAAATTGCCTAGGCTTAACCTTGTATACAATACCGGATTATACAGCAAGCCGGTAACATAAATACTCTGAGACTAAACTGTGTGTCTCACACGAAAACAAAAAGTGATTTTTGTTAGTTTGTTACAACATTTTTACTTTAGGTACTCATACTTGACTTAATACCTGGGCGAGGCGATTTAACGGACAATAATTATTATTGCGGATCTCTAAAATTTCAGTATATTAAAAGAATTAAACGATGACACAAGTGACCTGAACTACATCTTAAAGCTGTACATAAGTTCACATTAGAATAAGTTTATAGACATTGGCTCTGTAGTGGTGCAAATGTGGGACTTTAAATAGAAAACAGCATTCTAACAGAACACATGTGAACCTATATACGCTTCACCGCATTAAATTGGAGTTATAACAGTTCACATAGCCGTATTTCATTTCCACCATTTTGTTCTAACCTAAAATATTTACCAAATAAATCTCCAAAATTATCATGCAGATTTATCACAAAATACGTAGATAGAGCGATTGAGTTTTGGTTTCATGTTATAATTAATTACCGTAGTATAATTATAATGCCAATATAATATCAAACACTGAAAATTGTAGATTTCCTCTCAGCCAGTTTTAAATATTTTAAAATGAATATCGCGTTTTTACAGAGGCGCGTGAATATTTTAGCTGTAAATATGTATATATTTCACGATAAAGTTGCATTCCCATGGCATTAACATTATTAAGTATTTAAAACAGGTACTACCTCGTGTTATCATACATTTTTATCCTTGATCCGCCGGAGTTTGGTTTCTGATGGCACACACAAAATCAACTATGAGGATAATAATTAATAATAAAATAAAGAAATAATTTAGGACACACGTGAACTTTAGGTAGCACTGGAGTAATTTTGTGGGATTTTATAACTGTGAAGGCTGTGTATTTAGCCACTTGTTACTCTTTATTACACTCATGTACTTAGTATGGTTCACACTGCGTCCCATATAGTGCCGTAAGTCGGCCTTAAGTCCGATGTTACTACTTAAACAGCTATTATAATGCTATTATACTGCTAATGTACAGCCATAGTGAACTTAAGGCTGTCTAATTTGTGCCCAAACTGGTTCTATAAGAGCATTATAGCAAGCTATACAGCTCTTATACAGCTAACTTACACAGATTTTGGAGTACATGTGAACGACTAGACAGCTTATATAGAACCCCGAATGCTACTTGGGCTGTTACTGACTTCCGTAGATTTTTGCGGAATTCCCTGGAAAGAATTATTAACGCCTCAACTGCTGTCACTCTCTCAGTTTTCCGGCGAGCGCTCTTCATCCTAGGTCTTGTCGATTATTTGTCGTTAATTTTGTTTCGGTCTATTTTCAAATAAAATTTTATATATTTATTAGAGGATGAGAATAAATGACGATGGGAATGAATTATATATAGATCACCTCGCTCATCTGGATAACAAGTAATGGTGAACTGGAGGACCGCCAAGAGTGGCGTAATATTGGAAAGGCCTATTGTCCAGTAGTGGACGATGACGGGCTGATGAATGGATGGATGGAATGCTGTACTTGCAGAGTTTTCCCTAATCACCGTGGTTTGTAAACGCAGTAAACTCGAAAAGTTGTTTCGTTAGTTTAGTTAGGGGCTGTTTAAGGGGCTAATATAAGGGCTGTTTTTGGTGGAACTCTTTACTTTTACCTGTGCTTTTACACAAATTACACATGCCTTTATTTAGAGCTATTAAAAGGAAGGTGCCCAAATAAAGATAAGCATATCGTTCCGAGCGGTCTTTTTATAATCTCATCAAAAATATCGCAAATGTATATTTTTATTACTCCAATAATACCACCTAGATGTGTATTAAACTTTAAAGAAACAAAAATATTCATAAATATAACGATTACAATAAATAAAACTAAGAAAAAATAAAATTTTGTTAAATTAAACCTTTATTGCTTTGGCATTCACTTTTTAATAAAGAAAATAAGTTGTAGCGTAACAATAGCAAGTTTTATGTGCCTACCTACATACCTATTTATTTAAATGGAACATCTGCCAATATAATTGGACATAAAAATGGGTAAGTCCATTCCGCATTCATGCAATTTAGGTCCAACATAAGAGCTGTAATGGGCTTTACAACAGTAAGTACAATAATAATGGCGAAAATATGAAAAATACTTGAAAGAATGGGATGCCATAGAGATAATGGTTCATTTTAAAAAACCGGCCAAGTGCGTGTCGGCCCACGCGCAATGTAGGGTTCCGTAATTGCCCGGTACATATAAGTTGGTCTACTAATACAGACCGCGCCAAACTTCTGGTCCCATACATTATAGGGGACCGAAAGTTTGGCGCGACCTGTACTCGTAAACCTGTAAAGCCTACTTAGCTGTGGTAGTTTTCCTTTTAAATTCATTATATATACTACTTCTCTAAATTGTTTCACATTTCTATAAACAACCGTTTAGCCAGCAGGGGGGACTCCACTCTAACTAAAATTTTCACTTTAAAGCTTAATATTTCGCCAACGGATCTCTAAATCGAAAAAAAAATCATCCCCAGTTTACGTGTATGAGAGGGACCCATAATTTCTTTTTTTCAAGATTTTATTTTACCATTTTGTCGGCGTGATAAATATTTATATTCATGCCAAATTACAGTTTTCTAGTATTAATAGTCTCTGCGCTAAGCCGCGGACAGACGGACAGACGGTCATGGCGAAACTATAGGGGTTCCTTGTTGGACTACGGAACCCTAAAAACCAAGGACTGACCGCTGTCATTGTTGATGCTTACATTTTATTACACTCCGACAATTAAAGTACAAGGGCTAAAAAAATTAATGCACAAAATAGTTATTTTTCAGTTCACAATTTTGTTTGGTTGCATTTTCCTAGCTATATAACATTTAATAGTTAGATACACGACACGAACGACATTCATCTTCTAGAAGCTATACTAACAAAAGAGATTCAGAAAAAATGAAATCAGCTTAGAAACAGTTTTGACCGAAACAAAAACAAAACAGGAAAATAATCTTTTCAAAGTGAAAATTTGAAACAGTAATAAATCATTTATTTTTTAAGATTAATATTGACTTGTATAGAACATATACTTTATGCACATATTTTAGAAAATATATATTTTTTAATTTGAATGATAAAATATTGTTTATAGCACACCGTGCGTAAAATGACCGCTTTACGCACGCTGCGCTTGCGTAAAGTCGGCATTTTCCGCACTTTTGCTATAAAATATTGTACGATACTCGTGCGAGAAACTTTTTCTCGACTCGTGTGATTGCAGCACTCACCTTCGGCTCGTGCCGCAAACTCACACTCGTCAGAAAACGTTTCATCGCTCTCGTAACGTAATGTACTATTTATCAATGGGTATCCTTTCAAGTCTAGGTGTTAATATAGCCTTGACTATCGCTTTGTGTTTCAGTAACCTTAAGCATTGCAAATTTATTTTCTTACTTCAATAAATAAAGCGATATCTCCCAGTGAAACCGCAAACTGTACCAGAAGTCTGACAATGGTTATTTACAAGCTGTAAATAAAGAAGCCACGTGCCAAGACAGGTGACGTTTTCATCACCATGTGTTACTGTTTTATAACGATCAACCAGCTTAACGTGACCTCTCATATTCCATTCGACTCCACAACTCCATCCACCGGGGCTGGTACTGAGTATAGGGATAGGTCAGGGGATTCTGGTCGATACTGGCCAGAAAGGAGACTGCAAGGGAAGGAATTGATAAAAAAATAATACGCACATGCCACGCAACCGTCTTTGCCGAATGGTGTGTAAGTTTGACCGCTTGGCCTGCGCGAGGTTGAAGATTGGGATCGTTCTTAAGATATATAAATATGATCTACGAAAAATATTGTTTTTTATTGCTATCCTTTCTGAAACTGATAATTTAATTATTTGAGTACAGAAAAAGTCTTTCAATCTTACAAATAATTTTGTGGATCATTGGATATGTTTGCAAGTATGCTTTTAATTGATATGACATAAATTTTTAAAATGTGATGCCAGAAATAGGCTTGTAGACAGTGTAAACAAAATATTATTCTATTTAGTCCGTCATTTAGATTATCAAAAAATATTGGACACAGTTAAAGCGCGTCAAAGTTTGGGAGTGGGGGAAAATGACGTCACTTCTAAGTAAAATTGTACTTAGATGTGACGTCACGCGGAACTTCAGCGGGCTATATCTTCATGATTTTTTGTTTAATTGAAAAAGAAAAAAAAGTGTCCAATATTTTCTGATAATCTAACTGACGGACTAATAAAAAATTTTTGGATAATCAATCAAATAATTATAAAAGTAATATACTTCTGTACAACAAGAACCACTATAGGCAGCTTTAATGTTAGAGATATTAAATTAAATCAGTATCCACATATTAAATAAAGTTAGTAAATAAAAGTCATCCGTTATGTATGACATAAGAAAATACCCTGAATCTTTATGATGTCCTGTAGTTTTTAAAATCTTTCATCAAGAAACAGAAATACTATTCATGCAATCAAGATCCTGCTGCACTAAGTAAATAATAAAGTGAGAAGAATAAAAAAAAATACATTAGTCATCTTTTTTTAATGAGTTAGGTCAGGGGATGCTAAGAATCCTTGGAAGTGATCGCCAGTTGTACCTATTTACTACTGGCTATTATAATAATGATATCAAGGCAACTACATGAAATTTAAATAAGAGCTTGTAAAATCATTCGTTTTTAGTCTTCTGTGGGAAATATGATTTTTCATTTTGACTGTGTTGTATCATTATAAAACTCAGGTTCATAACGACAGACATGTATTTTATCTCAAGATGTGTGCATATTTCAACTGAGGTCAAACCTATCAAGACGTCACAAACATTTAGGGCTTTTTCTATAACACCCGAGCGGGATGGTCCACCTATTAAGACGAGAGAAGTAATCTTCGGATATATCTTAAGATAACCTTACCTCGTGTAAAGAAACAAAAATTGGAGCACCTGTGTGCGCGATCAGGTGTTCCAACGCACCCCATTCGTCTATCACCTTGCACACGACCTCAGAACTTCCTTCATTTACCTACTCCAATGCTGTTTTTATAAGGACTATTTGAACAACAGACAAAAGAATAGCAGCAATGGTAAGCGAAATTAGCGATGGAATAGTCAGAAGTAAATAGAAATTATCCGTTCATTGATATTTTGACACGACTGCGTTTAGTTCGTTACAAATTATTTGGTTTTTTTTTTCGTTGAAAACTGCAATAGATATGTGGTTCTTGTGAAAATAGAGAAAATTATTGCTCGTTGACATTAACAAGCTTGTACTTTAAATAAAAATTCGCTTAGAATTACTAGAAAAAGTTTATTAGCTTTTTTGTCTACCTATAGAAGGCAATATATGTAATCTCCAAATTTTATTTCAATATTATGACCCCATCATAATTTCGATTGTTTTGGGCATATAGAGAGAATCATTAAAAATAGAGCGACGAAGGAAAATGGTGCACAATGTAAGGTAAAGCTCGACCGGATGGCTCTAGAAGCACGTTTTCCGACAAAATTGGCGGTATATTTAAAAAGAAAGTACCCGGATTAGAAAAGCTTGTATGACTAGATTGATGGATGTAGAAGGAGGAAAGAGATGTGTCAGGATCGTGGCGGATGGAAATATTTAGTCTCTGCCTACCCCTCTGGGAGACAGGCGTGATTATACTTACATATCTTGTGTATAGTATAGTTTCGGATTAAACTGAATAGCTATTTATTTAAAAAATGTAGATTCAAATGATAATTTTAATTTCTTCAACATGACCAGATTTTCTCGACCAACTTGAAATTATCTGATAAGATAAGATAAGATAAGATATTTATTCACCATATAACAATGTCCGTTATAAAAGGTTTGTCAATACATAAGAAATTTACACGGAATACAAAATATGTACAATGTACATACACAATGTAATTTATAAAAATTTACATAAAATAATGGTTTAAATTAAAAATAAATTAAAAATGTCATAATTAAAAATAAATTTATATTTTAACTGTATAATCAGAAAATGAACATGTCTTTAGCTTTAAATTCAAGAACTCATTAATTGAGTAAAACGGTTTATTTTCCAAAAGGTTCTGTTTCATAAGACCCTATAATTCTTAAGGCAAGCATCCATGAAACTTTGATATTAAGTTTGATATTTATTAAACACAAAAACTTTAAAATCTAAATAAAGATATAGACGATCTTCATTTCTTTCATAGTTTAGGCCTTTTTCGCAATTTTATTGGATACAGTAATATGCAAGTAATCCTGTACGAGTACCAAAGGTGAGAAAAGACTTTTTTTTCCAAGATTTTGCTACCCCAATTGCACGCTTTAAATCTTACGTTATCACAATTTCACGCTTGAATATTAAAAGAGATAACCCCCCTTAATCTGTTTCAGTTTGCTACGCAACGCTACAAATTTATTATATCTCCACTTCGTAGCAGAATTGCTACGCCGTAGCATGGACGTGCCGAACATATTTGAGTATCACTAGACATTTTCATATCTAGCTAGCTTAGAGATGGTCTGTCCGGGAATATTACCAGGTAAATTGACCCATGTTGACCCAAAAACCGTACCGAGGTGAATTATTCCCATTATTTTGAATTAAAGATTATGTTTCGTGAACATGGATTTCGCCAATTTAATTTTCTAATTTAATACTTTTTATTGAACTAACACCTGATACAGATATATCCAAATCGATGAGGTACTATATAGGATGAAATTTAATCAACCGACCAAATTCATACTAGAGACTCGGTTGGTGATCAAGAACTAGGTTCAGTAATCCTTTTGGCCAATTTAAAAAAATAATTTTTTTTGCTCCCGTACTGGTTGGACTAGTTTAAGTACAATTCCTAGTGCAGGTTCTACGGGAAAAAAATATTTTTTTTCGAATTTCACCTGGAGGGTCATTAAACCTTTTCCTGATGACTAACCGAGTCTCCAGTATGAATTTGGTCGGTTGATTTAATTCCACCTAGTATAAGGTGACTTTAATTTACACAGCCAAACTCTTACTGAAGACTCGGTAAGTACTCCGTAACAAGGTTTGATGACCCTTTTTGTGAAATTCGTAAATTATTCTTGTCGTGTTCCTTACAAACGCAAGACCAGCCCCGAGTCAATTACTATGGGATGTCAAAATGTTATTTTGCGAAATTAGAAAAAGTGTTACTCCGTGTTACTGATCACTTACCAAGTCTTTAGTATGAGTTTGGCTGCATAAATTAAAGTTACCTTATATATAAAAACTTGACAGCAGCAATAAAATAATTATCAAGCATCACCTTTTTTGAGGCTTTTATCAGCACCTACAATCGAATATGCCTTTCAGCTTATTCGGTTTAGCTGGTCTTAAGTTTTAGTGCAGACATATAGATAGACAAGGGTTCGCTTTAGGGTCCCTGTCAGCTGTCTAGATAATCTACGGTCCTAGCTAGACTAGATTATCGGAACTGTGTCAGGCGGGCACCTGCGCGGGAGCAAGCTGCAAATCGCGTACAACTTGCACCGGTCTTGTCCCGCGGGCTAGGGAACTTTCGCCTTTATGTCATTGGGTTTAGAGTTTTGATTATAACGTTATATTTACTGCCGCTGTGTCTGTCATATCATGTCATCTTCATAATATGATTCCATTTGTAAGCAAAGGCACAGAATAACTTTATAGTTACAAACGTAGCAGAGGATGTATTTTGATATCTAACTATGAATGAATTTTAATGTTTTTTTTTTATAATAATACAAATTTGTAATGTGATACATCTTATAAATTTAAAATTATATTGGTATAATTTGGCACACATCCACTAAAGTTCAAATCTTTTATTAACTTCATTATTAAAAGATGGCTGCAGCTGCAGCTTAAAAACTCTAAAAACAATAACAGCTATAACTTTTTTAAGCTTTAAAATATTCTTAAAGCGCATTCCAATAAACAAGATAGAGAATCAATCTGATAACAAGTTATCCGGTAAAGATGATATATATCTGTTTTGGGTAGTATCCGTTAGAAAGCGGATAAGGCAGGCACAGAACGACCATTTGAGATTGAAGTCTCGAAGGCGACATTAAATTCTGCAGCCAAATTCATACTGGGGCCTCGGTAAGTGAGCAGTATTACAAAATCAATAAAAAAATGAAAATATTTAAAATAAAATGTTGACTTCCCATTGTACTGGACTTGCGTTTGCAGCGACCAGGAAAAACGTAATTTTCGAATTTTCCAAAATGGGGCATCGAACCTTGGTACCAACTAACTACATACCGAGTCTTCAGTATGAGTTTGGTTGGCTGCATAAGTTAATTTCACCTTACATGTTCCCAAGTAGATGTCAGTGATGTTTCCGAATGTTAATTGTTACTAAAACGCAGTCAATACCTGTACACGCTCTTTTCACCGAAGATTTTTACGTCCCAACATCAGAGGTGGTGAGCCTTATCGTCGTACTTGGGGCATAGATTAACACTTTTGACGGCATTCAGGTATACCTGATCACAGTGTTTTCCTTCACCGTTCAGCCAGTGCTCAATATAAAATTCAATTTATATATGCAACCAAATTCATACTGGAGGCTTGGTAAGTGATCAGTATTACGGATTGCCAATTTCGCAAAATAAAATGTTTGGAATAGGCTTTTTACGAATTCCACAAATAGGAAAATGTAACCTTAATACTAAGCACTTACTGAGTCTTTAAAATGAATTTGGCTGCATAAATAAATTTCACCTATAAACATAAAATCCGAACACTTTTTAGCTAACTGCTCGACCGTCAAATTTCGAGCCTGAGAATCTGTACATTGAATATTTTCGCAAAATTTTAAATGAAATGAGTTATTTATTGTTATTGTAATGAAGCAAAACCACATTTTTTTTATTTTGGTCTCATGTCTTTCTGTCTGTCCGTATGTAAGCCCCGTTTTAACTCGAGAACCACTCAACAGGTTTGGATGCGGTTTTTTTTTATTATCATCGTAGTCACCTTCGTCAACACGTAGGTAAGCTAAAAGGGTTGTTCATAAAATAACGCCCAAGCCGAAAACGGGGCATATATTGAATAAACGCGGGCGGAGCCATGGGCAAGGGCTAGTATTAGAATAATACTATTGAGATAATATATAATCCGCTGTTTTACCAAATGAACTATTACTGCTTGAAAGTGTGTACATTAATAATGTGACATTATTGACTGTTCTTACATAGCTTTTTTATAATGTGTGTCATATTTTATTGGCTACTGGTTTAGCTATAGTTTTTTATCTGAAAATAAATAATTTCATTGTATATTTCTTCTTTAAGGCTGTACCTGACCCTAGAATATGAAAAAAGCCAGATTTTCGAGGGTTCTTTTGACGAAAGTAGGACTATCTTAATACTGGAAAAAATACATTTGATTTATTGATCTTTTATCTAGGGGATCTACTTATAGACAACGTACTAAGATTTATACTTTTGTCAAAAAAAAAATGTTTTCCTTTTTTTTTTGGTTTTCGAACGTTCGTTTCAACAAAGCGTTAAAGAGATCAACTTGATTTTTTTTCATAAAATAGGTAATAGAAATATAAAGGTTTTCTACATAAATCCAGTATTTTTTTCCCTACTAAATATTTCAGTATTAGCTAAAAACCCTCCGATCTGCTGTTTCGCGCATAATAATTAGTATTACGCGTCCTAGACAAATAGGTCAATTAGCTAACCAATAATAGCCCCTATCAAAAGCTAATAAGTATTTGACATTGGCTGTTTTGTGTTGGACGGGTAATAACATTTTTTCCTAGGGTATGCCATACTCTTAAGCTTCGCTTTCACTATTACTTTTTGTTCGTTTCATTCAAATTCCACATCCAAAAGCTCCTGAAATGAAAAACTTATAAAAAGGGAATCCCTTTCATTACGTTGTACCCATTAGAAATAGAAATGACCCACAACGACATAATGATCGTTAACTAACAGTTCCTCGAACAAAAAGCTTGACCTATAAACAGCCGTTATTATTTCCTATTTCCATACATTTGTGTTAAATAAGGTGGCTAATGCAATAAGGGCAAAGGTGTGACGCAACTGTCCCTACAGGTGGCCTGTCAGGTGGAGGGCTAAAGTCAGCCCTTCAATGAAACACCTTGAAGAGTCCGTCATTTGACGGTTCATTTGTAATTAGTAATTAGAAAGCTGCTAAATGTGCAAAACGTGAAAAGGCAGCTAAATGTCGTCTACTAATGGCATCTTCAAACTTCAAGGGCGCAACGTTCAAAATGTTTAAGTTACTCAAGTAAAATGGCGGCAAATTACTTTGGATCAATTATTCAGATCGCAAGAAATTACTAACTATAAATATGCTTATAATCGTCAAATCTTGAACAACATTTGGTACATACCGTTCATTTGTGGTACTTAAACTTTCAGGTACAATAAATATTAAAAACGACTAATCAATTTAATTAAAATCCATCAATAATTTACTGTACTGGCGGGAGTGCGGGCCATTTCATACTGACATGTATGTACTCGCCCGCTCTCCCGTCGTGACGCGTACTATACGTCTTTTCAATCGAACAATCGCGTCCATGTGAAAAGTATTATTTTCTTCTATTTTGCGCTATCCGGAGACGTAATAAACGCATAGAGTCGACGCGTGGCAATTTTAGCTCAGTGAACTTCGGGCTCTTTTAAATATAAATATTGCTTGTTTCCAAACAAAATATATACTAGAGATTAGTTTAATTAACATTTATTTTCCAAGCATAAGCCAGCCAAAACAACCCATTTTTGTACGTTTCTTCGTACCATGAAGCCTAATTATTTTCTGTATGGAAACTTGCCACGCTATTTAATCCTTATGTTTGGTCTGCTACTTAGTAATAATTATATGTCTGTGGCTAATTTGAAGATTATTTCAATGTCATCAATATTCACATCGAGCTGCTAATTTGTGAGGTTACAGGCCATACAGCATGTACTGTTTCATACATTTTCATGTACATTGGAGCCCACCTCAAGCTATACACATTGAGTATAAGCTGACCTCTCATTGTACGGGAAGCCTATACAATGAGAGGTCAGCTTATACTGAAAGTGTTTAGCTTGATGTGAGCTCCACTGTACAATCAAATACGATTAATTTGCCATTAAGTGTGACCAGGCGATTATTCCGTAACTATTACAGATATCAAAAAAAATTAAACTGATATCAAAAGTACGTTACCTAATCAGTAAAAAGACGTCAATAACTTTTTGAAAATCAAACGAAAAGTATTCAAAATTTTGACATTAAACACTCCCATACATTTAATTTAGAATCAAAATTTATACGGTATTTCCCGTTGACCTAGAACTATGAACTAAGTAATATCGTCTTATACTACAAGTATAGGGAAAAATCTGAAAACTATATATTTGTAATTAAATCATCGAAAAAATATAGTCCTTAACCGAACCCTTGGTGGGCGAGTCCGACTCGCATCTGTCCGGTTTTTTTATGAAACTTTCAGTAGTAATGTGTTTTCACCCACTGAGAAAAATGTCTTTTTGGCTTCATTATAAAATAGCATTACATAAGTTTAAAATACGGTGAATTGTTTTTAAATTTGGTGATAATTGGAAAATATTATGCTGTAATTAAAACGTTTGAGGAAATAATCGAGTTTTTAAGGTAAGTAACGCAATATTATGATGACAGATCACCGTTAAATTGGTCACAGAAAATAAGATTATCATTTTGGTGTTACATCATCCCTTCCCCGTAAAAGAGGTCCGTCACACTACAGTATGCTTACTGTCACCATAAAAGCGGTGACGGAGCGCATAATTCTATCTGCTTCCTACAAAGTCATAGTGACAGTGCGTCATATTATAACGCTGCAGCAGCAACAGTAGTTTCATCGTATTTTGTTGTGATGTCCGTATGCTCCCTACTTTACGCGAATCATTATAATTTCAGCTGAATTCACTTTATTTTATAATGAACAGTTTTCTCAGTGCCGTTTCTCCCTCACTGATGATTGATACCATGCATCGCCGAATTGTAAACAATAATAATTAGCTTTATTGAATAATTAGGATTAGCTAATAAGATATATCAACTTTAGCGTAACGATCTAAAGCGTACACTTACCTGCCTCTGAAAAATAAAGCCCAAGTTTAGCGAATATGTTAATTATATTTTTTGAATTGATAAAGTTATTGGTCTGGCTTGATTTTGAACTGTAATATCATTTAAACTAGAGCCAACGAGAGATGGCACCTATGACGTTTAAATGCCTACCAAGTTTCATAATTGTTTATGGGTAAGTGTCAGTAAAATAATCTAATACTTCATTGTTGCTGGCAGCGAAAAGGGACGTACTACTCGTTTCGATCATAATTTTTCGATTTTATAAAGACTTTATAGCCAAAGTTTCTAATTTTTTCAAAACTCAAGGAATCATGCGGAGTGTTAGTGGCTGAATTGTTATTAATAAATAACGGGTTCTATTCTCCTTAATCGTACGGCTCCGTCTGTTTACAAACTATATCTTTCTATGATAAAAAAATTGTAAACCAGTTTTCTAGATTTAATGGCTGCTTTGTTAATTTAAGCAAATGCACATTTGCCATTTGTATTATTATGATGCATGTTGTATTTTATTTACTCGAGTCTCTAGTCGCACTTGATTTTTATTTTTGCCGAAATTAAAATGCACCCAATCACTCAACGCAGCTGTCATAGGTGCCATCTCTCGTTGGATCTTCTATAGTGTAGCATCCTCCGTCTTGATATACCCCTCAATGAGGTAGAAACGTTAAAAACACACTACTTTCAGAAGGTAATACTATAAAATCTAATAGTTATTTACATACATATATATACTCACGCTTCTTCTACATCCATCAACCTAGTCATACAGGCTCTTCTATTCCGAGTACTTTTCACTTTGCCCTTTTTCAGTATGTCGCTTATTTGGTTGGCATACGTTCTTCTAGGGCGGCCCGGTCGAGCTTTACCTTCCACTTGTGCAGCATAAATTCCGTTCGTCACTCTACTTTCATTCATCCTCTGAAAATAGTTATTTGATAAGTTGAGTGCGCTCAGCACAGATAATCCAATTTGACAACGTTTGTAAAAACCAACCCTTTGATTTTGAAAATCAATCTTCTTTGTTCGCCCACACATGTCCGAAAAGGAACTTCGTTACTGAGTCACACACATCCTTTTCTATCACGGGCACTGCGCGTCCCTTATTATAAAACACAAAATTCCGTTTTTTTTTTTTAATTAAGGCTTTGGACAGCAGTCTTTATGCCTCCTGTCTGGAAAGGTGTAGCAATATTGCCTGGATGAATAGCCAGGTGTCACAGCTGATTCCAAAGAAGGTAAAACATTTTAAAGATCACTGAGCTAAAAAATCTGGGCAGGTGCCCATCCGATGATCCTTGGCCGGCAAAAAGGCAGCTGTCCAAAAAAATGACGGAATTAAGGAAAGCATTAGCGAAGGACTGAAATTGATGCGGTTTTTGTTTCGCGTAATTATATCTTGTAGATTCGTTGGAAGATTTCGTATGCTGCGTGTAATTATTTGCTTTTCGGCTGCCGTTTTAAAAGCAGTTGATTGTTTTTCTACTTTTTTATTTTTTTTTGACTTACCTTTTCAGCTACGCAGTGGTGCAAGCGAATTTGAGTTCTTGCGGTTCGAAGCAAGTATCAATATAAAGTGACTTTCGTTTATATGGCCAAACTCAAACTGGAGACTCTAAGCGCGAAAAATATTTTTTGTGCCGCTATACTTGTTCAATAGATCACTCTTGAGTACTCTTGACTATTTATAGGGAGTCTAAATTTTGTTTTACAAATTTCACAGAAAGGTTCGTTAAAACCTTGGTCCTGCCTATTTCCAGCGTCTCCACTATGAATTTGGCTATATAAACGAAAGTCACCTTATATGTCCGATGATTCTTCCTCGAACCCTGCTTTTTCATTTTATGACGTCAGAAAATCTGGACTTGGTATAATAAAGTTCATTATTTTATTTTATATTTTTCCCAAAAACGAGAATACTGTGAGTGCACACGGTAAAGATGTGCCCAAGTTGTAGCAAAATTTAATAATAAATAATTGAACGAAATATCTTGTATCGTTCACGTTGACAAGCCGAATCTGTTACAAACTAATACACTTTATCTAATTCCCACCCAATCATCAAATTAACTAAAACGGAAAATAATCATTACTGACAAACATCTGCTCCTTTAATTGCCTTTCCAGCGACAAATCATAGTAAATGTTATACGGAACCATTCCTACAGTTTACACGTCAAGGAAATCATTTCGCTAAGTCATAAATGGTGACAGTTCCCCAAATAAAACCTCTGACTAATAACCTTTAGGTTAAAGTTGACAAACTTAGGCTAATCTTAGAAAATAATACTAAATATTCTATTTCAATTTTGGGAGACAACTCCTGGGTTTCAACAAAAAACGTTAATACTTTAAATGTTATTTTAGTCTCTAATGGATAGTCGATAAAGATTAGTTTTCATTTCCACTGATGTCAATGTTTCCTAAATGTTAAACATTTGACGCGAAAGAACACACATGTGTTGTCGGTGGCAAGTCCTTATCATTTTTGGGGTTCTCACGCAAGAAAGCAGTTCTTTTTTAAATTAAAATGGATTTATTTATTTTTACATATCTCTTGCTCTGTAAGTACACCCTTACACCCCTGAATGCCGGGGTGTATGACTATCATTACAGCATAGATTTTGGAATTTGAAAAAAGAACTGTCATACTCATACTGCACGAAGAATATTTCTAAAAAGTTAATTTTTTTTTTCTCGGTATCGATTAATTACTCGAATCGGAATCTAGACAATTTATTTTATAAAGATTTTATTTTAAATATGGAACTATTTGTTTCCACATCGTATGTTAGATGGAATCGATTTAAAAATCAAACTGGCCAGCAAGATTTGACGCGCTTGCGTGCGTGAAAAAAAAAAAGGCAGTCTACTAGTAGGCGCGAAAGCATCGCGAAAGTAATTAATTTTCTTGTTTGAGTTCTTTTTCAAAAGTTTTAAACATGTCTAGTGACGAAGACATAGATCTAACGCCCGATTTTATTAAAGAAAGGGCAAAAACAGTTGTCGAAAATATATTACCGCCGAACTCGAAAGAAAGATATGTAAAGGCATACGACGAATTTATGAAATGGCGGTCAGAAAAAAAAGTGAAATCTCTTTCTGAAAGTGTTTTTATATCATATTTTGATGAATTATCTAAGAGGCTACAACCTTCCAGTTTATGGTGCTTTTATTCCATGCTAAAATCTACAATGATGACAAAACATGACGTGAATTTGAAAGATTTTTCTAAACTTACTGCTTTCTTGAAAAGGTAGTCTAACGGCTTTAAAAGCAAGAAATCGAAGGTATTTACTGCAGAAGAAGTACAGAAATTCTTAAATGAAGCTCCGGATGAAATTTATTAAGCAATAAAGGTACCTACGTATTTACTTGCCCTTTTTAATAAGTTAACAAAATATTTCACAAAAATACTATGCGAATTTGGTGCCTTTAATACAACTTATGTCTTTTTTACAGGTTGTTCTAATTTTTGGGATATCGGGAGCCTGCAGAACCGTGGAATTGACAAACTTGACAATAGAAAATGTAGAAAAACATAACAAATTACTACTCATAAAACTGCCTAACACGAAAACTAAAATTGACCGGTCATTTGTTGTGCATGAAGAATTTGCAAATTATGTTGAAAAATATCAAGCTCTTCGGCCTGAAAACGTGGATACAAATCGTTTTTTTCTTAATTACAGTAAAGGAAAATGCCACAGACAAGTAATAGGAAAAAACAAATTTACAGGCATGCCAAAGCAAATAGCCACATATTTAAAACTGAGTAACGTAGAGTTATACACCGGGCATTGCTTTCGCAGAACATCAGCGACTCTATTGGCTGATTCGGGAGCCAACCTCACTCTGTTAAAAAGGCACGGCGGCTGGAAGTCCAGCAAAGTGGCCGAAGGTTATATCGAAGATTCGGTGGCAAACAAAAGCAAAATTACTTCTAAAATAACAGAAAATATAAACTTGAAATCACCACGTCAAAGCACATCATCTGAGCCATTTTTTAATGAAGAAAATAGTACCAGTCAACTGCCGCCAATTACGATGCAAGAACCTCAAGTCACTCAAACTCAAGTCTTATCATCACAAACTCATATTCAAACTATAAATATTCCTAAAAAGAACGTGACCATATCTCTTACAAATTGTAATAATTTTACTATTAATTTTAATTAAATACACATTTTTTTCTTCTTAATAAATATTCATTGAAACCTGCTGTCTTGTTGTTTACTTACCTCACAATCGATATGTAAAGCAGAGTATTTATCTCGGGCGTAAGCATCAATTGCATACTCGGGTTAATTAGCGCCTTCGCTTCGCTCAGGCGCCAAAAACCTCGTATGCAATTGATGTCATACAGCCCTTGGTTAATAATCTACTATTACCTAACTATTGAGCTGAAAAGGCAAACACATGAACAGTCTAAAAGAAGTAATCACAAAAATAATTGCAGCTTGAATTGGTGGCTGTTCCAAGGGGGCCACAGAGGGCATAACCTTCACTAAATCAACCCGTCTGAAAATTGAATTACCGTTTCAAAAATATTCTAAAACTTTGCAGTTTACGCGCATTTTAAACCCAGTTGTGTCCTTCTGTAACTGTAACCAAAGCCCTCTCTCTTAACCATCGATATATAAAAAAAGGGTAGATACGGTACTTTCTATTATCGTCAACTGAAAAATGGACCTCGTCTTTTGAGCTTTTGAGCGCCACCGAACGACAGAGATGGAGCAATAAGCTTCGACAGTGGCCTATATTTGCAGTGCCGCGCGCGAGAAGCGGGGTAATAAATCTATTTAATTAACTTATGGTCTTTTATAAAACTATATAGATTTTGGAACAGTACTTGAGCCAAGATGCTCCCCCCCTCCCCCCCCTCAGTTCGAGAAACCGCACGAAGTGGAAAGAGACGTTTTTTTTTCATATCTTATTGTTGCTAGAACCGGTTTGTGTCTGATGGATAACCTCGCTTCCCTATTTTACTGTATCTAATTCAATTTTAACTACCTATTCAATGGCTTTCATGAAATCAATACATAAAAAATTGACGTTTTTCTAAAATTGTAACATACATTAATTATTGCAGATAAAAGAGTGCAAGACTTCACAGAACCTCCAAGTTGTAAACAGGGCACACTTGGCCGCCATCAACTCTGTTTGTTCCCAACATGTTGCAGTCACATCGCTAACAAACAGCACAGATGTTCTCGTAAATATCTCTTATCTCAACACCGAGGGTAAGCAGAAGTGAAAAAATTACTTCAAATTATGTGCTACGCGGGAAATGATGATAACTCATCTTTGTAAATTGCTTTACATCGTTAGGGCGCAAAAACTCTGGTCTTGGTTTTTTTTTACCCGTGATAGTTTTGTGTATGATATCTATAGCCAAGTTTTAGCAACAACCTCTCTAGTTGTTCGGATATCTTAAGCGGGGGTTATCCCATTTTGTCCCTTTTCAAATTCAATAAATAGCAATGATTAAATTTTGTAAAAAATATATACAAAAATAAATAATAAAATATATATGTCATATTTCACTCTTGATCTTGATATTTCGGCCATTTGATACACGATTACTTACATTTTGCTCGATCCAATTAAATCGCAAAGATAGGTCTAAACTATCATCTAAATAAAGGATATATGAATATAATTTGCAACACTCCGCTAAACAATTCCTGTCGTACTATTCAAAATGCAGACACGTGCACCGCCCGCATAAAAACATGCAACAAGCAAGCAATACAAGCAAAGCAATCTAAAATAACAAGCAAGAAAACTTATCGACACGTGTTTCGCCTCTGAACGAGGCATCCTCGGGATGTGTTGCTAGCTCGGCTTCTCCGCAGCAACTGATGTGTTGCTCGCCCAGCCGCTCCGCAGCAACTGATGTTGTTCGCCCGACGCCCGACAGCCTAGACTCTAGCTGTTGCTTGTTGCTTGTTGCATGTTTTTATGCGGGCGGGCGGGCGGTGCACGAGTCTGCATTTTGAATAGCACGACAGGAATTGTTTAGCGGAGTGTTGCAAATTATATTCATATATCCTTTACTTAGTGATGGACTTCCGCAAGGTAACGCCTATTTCAATTAATCATAGCATCTAAATAGCATTTCATTTGAGCTATATTAAGATTTGGACAATAAAACTTATATCAAAATAAACGTCGTGAAAAATGTGATATAAAACGGCCATCATGTTAAGTAAAATGTAAATGTAAAGACCCATCCCTCTCATTCCAAAATAATAAATAAAAACACCTCGAAACCGGGAGTTTTCTGAGCGGCCCGCTTCTGCGTAAGCAGCATAAACATGTGTAAAATAAAACCGTTGGAGCAGGACGGAATTCTCTGTATAACCTCGCCTTAACCACTAATTAGGTCACATTTTGTGTTATGTCTACATAGCCCATGTTTGTGTCCGATTTACGGCAATAGGGTTAACTATCACCCATCTCGCTAGGACGTAATAATCGTCGGTGAAATGTGGGTGTACGAGTGTGGTGTGTGACTCGCATTTCACTGTCCACACTCGGAAGCACCTTTGACAACCCCTCGGGGATTCATGTCGTGACGATGTTTTATTACATTATAGCAACTTTATCTTTTGTAGGTGGTAGAGCTAATGCCGGGTTCGACTGTGGAGGTACCACCATCTTACTCGCAAATCAGATAAAAATGGATTGGTTTTAAATCCAGCTAAAACAAAGTTTCTAGTTTTGGGGACAAAAAATCAAATTAAACTAATTAAAAGTCATATTATTGATATTAAAATTAGAAACATCCAGATAGAACAAGTTCCTGAAGTGCGAAATTTAGGAGTTATATTCGATGAGAGATTAAGGTTTGAGAAGCATGTCTTAGAGACAGTGAAAAATTGTTATTATAGGTTGAAAGTACTATACAAAGTACGTGAACATCTTAGCGTGGATACGAGAATTCACCTTTGTGAATCGCTGATTTTATCAAAGCTTAACTACGCTGATACAGTTATTGGCGGGTGCTTATTAGCTAGAACTCGGAAATTAATTCAAAGAGTGCAAAACTCCTGCGCAAGGTTCTGTTTTCCGGTTCCCCGCCGAGCACATATTACACCTTACCTAAATAGAAGTAATTTATTAAACATGGAATCACGACGCGCACTACACTTCGCAACGTTACTTTTTGGCGTAATTAAAACAAAAAGTCCGCTTTATTTGTACAATAAACTTAAATTCTCTCAACATCAGTTACGTATTCCCCAATTGTTACTTTGTCCATCCCATAGAACATCTTTATTTCGAGGAAGTTTTCGTTACTGCGCCACAAAATGTTGGAATAATATCCCTCCCCCTCTCAAGCTCTCTTCATCAGTATAAGTAATAGTTTCAGATGTAGGTATAAAAGATTTTTAATCAATGTCCAAAAAGAGAAGCAGCAATTTAATTGATATTTTTTCGTTACATATTGTATAAAATAAAGTATATTATATGTTTTCATTTATATTTATTATTATTGTATTTTTATAGATAAATATAATATATATAGGTATATTTAGTTATTTATTCATTTTTGTTTTACAAAAGTTGTTCTGTTTTTTGTGTGTTATTTGTTATGTTATGAATGGTATAACTGGAACTGCTAACCCAACTTTAAAACATGGGCATCCGCTGAAAATCAGCGTCGTGGCCGTAGCTGCGATATTATGCTGAGCGGAGACCTTTTTGGTATCATTTAGTTTTTAAGTAGTTAGAATATTTTATAAGATGTTTTGTTAATACAACTAGGTAAAAGTCTTGAGTAATTTCTGGTACCAAATAAACATTTTTTTCTTTCTTTCTTTCAAATCCTCCCGAAGTTATTCGGGGGAGAGTAAGAGGACAGCTCTCAGGCAAAAAAACCAGGCGGTCCACCATTGCCTGGGACCGATGGATGGCGGTATATCCATCCCCAATTGCCGGGCCTTATATAAATCAGACTGGTGACGGGCAGCGGCGTCACTGGTGCAAGGGTTTCGGCACCGCGCTCACCAACCCGCCTGCCCAGCGTGTGTGAGTATGGGCATTTCTTCCAGGAGGACCGCCAAGAGTGGCGAAATCCTGGAAAGGCCTATGTCCAGCAGTGGACGAAACAGGCTGATGGATGGATGGAACTTTATCTTTTTAGGGTTCCGTACCCGAAGGGTGCCAACCGGACCCTGTTAAGCCTCCGCGGTCTGTCTGTCGGTCCATTTGTCACACTCACAGGGCCTACAGCTACAGCTTCAGCCGTAATAGGTAGATAGTTGAGTATTTCACAGAATACGTGTTACTATGGCCTTTGTATTACGGCATAATAATAAGCCAGGAGCCAAATTGTTAGTCCAGCGCTACCATTTTAGCGGCTTGTTTTGTGTTGCTTTCATTTTGTGTACGAGATCTGTATTGTTGTTATTAACCATGTTTTTAAGAACCACGGCCAAAACTCGGTTCAACTCGGCTTACGAAAGTCGCGGTCGCACCGCAGTTACGTACGCACGTTGTCTCTGTGACGTTCCCGCGCATTTTCTTAACTTATGGCATGAAATTACAGAGTATGTTGTGCATTGTATGGTTGCTTAAATACAACTTTTATAATAATAATAAAGCATTATCAAATACGTAAACAGTCAGTTGGCAGCCTTAACGCGTGTTTAGGCGCCGAGCGGCCGTAGATATTGATTTCAAGGACACCGCCTGGTTAAACTACTGTTGTTACCTATACTGTGCCCATGTCAAGTTCTAATTGTAATAAATAAATACCAAGCTTTTCGTGAATTTAATTCCACTACAAATAAAAACATATATTATTTCGACTGCAAGTAATCAAAACTAATTTAATAACCTAAAAAACGCCGAGTTTCAAAAGCTCTAATTAAATTGAAAGCCATCCAATCAAAAATGAAGTCAAACAAATTGCTTTGAATGATTGCTCTTTAAAAGCAAGGCCAAATTAAACAATCAAATGCATTTCACAGTGTTTAGTTTCAGCTTGAACCAGGTTGGATGTGCGAACTGCAATAAAACATGTGTGAAGTGGGCAGACAAGCGCCATCGCGGTGGGCTGCGAGCTAGTGGGGCGAGGGACAAGCTAATGTAGCCGCGACGGCCAAAGAAAACCGCATCTAAATCCTTTCGGTGGTTTTCGAGTATGAAAGAAACATACATACATACAGACAGACGGAGAGAAAAAAAAAGGTAGTTGCGGCTTCAGTACAATACTTATAACCCATTTAATTTCCAATTTCGCAAAGATATTCAATGTGCAGACACGATTTTTTTGCAATTTTGTTATTGTAACTATACATTAAATATCATTTCAAAATTTTAATCCAAATATGTAGTTTATTAGTATTGTACTAGAAGCAAAACAACAATTTTTTGCGATTGATGTCTTGGTTTTCATATTTTTCTATTATTTTTATTTTTTATTTATGTTTGTCTATCTGTATGTATGTAGGAATATATGTTCCGTCTTAACTCGAAAACCACCTAACAGATTTGGATGCACTTTTCTTTATTATCATCGTTGTGACCCTGGTCAACGTATAGGCTATAAGAGGTGTTCATAAAATAACACCCCAACCGAAAACGGGGCACAGATTGAATAAACGCGGGCGAAAACCTAGTATACAGAAAGAAATACAAAATTACTAAAATGATGCAACCCACACTCGTATACCCACATTTCATCGAAAAATATTACTTCCCAGCTCCCAGCATAGATGGTGAGTCCTATCGCCGTACTTCGGGCACAATTACAAATTCCGAAATAAACACGCAGACCAACACAAATGGATACAGGATTTAAACCCGCGACATCCCGATAAATGGTCCAAACGTTCGAACCACTAGACCACAGGCGCTAGCCTGTATGTGACATTGTATATTAGGGTGGGAACATAAACCTCTTTTCCTCTAATGTTGTACCACACCACACGCCGTCTGACCGCGCACCGGCGAGAGCGAGCGCACTTCGAGCCAATTTCACAGATTCGTCACCGATTACCACGCGCCACGCATGTAGCGCAAGCGGCTTGAATTGGCCACTCGAAGCTTACTTTCTTTTATCCTTAGATCTGGGTTTACTTATAAATAGCTGGAAGTAGAGTACTGTTTAGTCGGTTATTTACTACATGCGTTATTCACTCTACTCTCCCAGCTACTAAGTATATTTCTATTTTGTAACTGTTGTTTTTGTTCCTGGTACTCTTCCAGTTATTCTGCTCGTGTAAATAGTCTTACTCTTGGCCACTATCGCACCTGATGAAAAGCGTAAATGAGATCTACGATGCAGGTCCGGACTTAGAGATACGGCCCCTAGGCACTTTATAGAGTCGCATTCAAGCACCAAAATAAAAATTCTGTCGGTATTTCCACTGGTGCAGTGTTGCTAGATTGGGCGACAGCACTTCAATTGGGCGTAATTATTATTTTTCTGTCTATAATTTCCGTCTTTGCCATGGCCGGGGCCCCCTTCGTGCCTGGGCCCCTAAGCCGGTGCCTTGTGGGCCTAGGCGAAAATCTGAGCTTGCTACGATGAATTTTTCCTACAATCTTTTAAAGTGGCAAGATAAAACACAGATACATAGATAGTAAACTCGAAAGGTCAAGAACGTTTTTATTTTACACGATTTGAGACCTTTATATAATATTTATGTCCATAAGATACCTACATATCGTTACGATATCTAACCCCGAGGGTATATCAGAGGTGTTTCTGAGTGTGGATTGTCTTTCAACACTCATGTACGCTTGTCACCAAAGACTTTTATTACATTGTGATGTCACTGAGAAACTTGTAGAACTTTCCATTCTTTCCGGTTGGGCCAATTTCGTCCGATCCGAGTATAGAAATGTATAGTGGCGCCACTGTGGCGCTGAATACGGCACATCCCGACAAACATCGATGTCTGTACCATTCCTTGTACTTGAATGTACCTATGTAGTTTATCTTTGAGTATTGCACTTGGAAAATATAGGAAGACTGGAAAAAGTTAATATATGAGGTGATTTTCGTTTATATAGCCAAATTCATGCTGAACAAAATCAAACACATACCTGTCTTACACACAACTATAAACTACAATCATACATACAATGAAAGAAAATAAAAAAATGATTTTTTTTCCATGATATCCATCCATTCATCCATCAGCCTATTTCGTCCACTGCTGGACATAGGCCTTTCCAGGATTTCGCCACTCTTGGCGGTCCTCCTTGAAGAAATGCCCATACTCACACACGCTGGGCAGGCGGGTTGGTAAGCGGTGCCGAAACCCCTGTACCAGTGACGCCGCTGCCCGTCACCAGTCTGTTTTATATAAGGCCCGGCAATTGGGGATGGATATACCGCCATCCATCGGTCCCAGGCAATGGTGGGCCGCCTGGTTTTGCCTGAGAGCTGTTCTCTTACTCTCCCCCGAATAACTTCGGGAGGGTTTGCGAGTAAGATGGTGGTACCTCCACAGTCGAGCCTGGCACCAGCTCTACCACCTCTAATATGTTCACATTTAATTCCAAAAATATAGATCCTCAGAGAAAAATCTTAAAAGTCAAAGATGTGAAGAATCTCATTTCCTGTACACTTAAGTCCTCTTTCGTAGGACATGGTATACTATGGTATAAGATTTTACAATAAACCTGCAAAGGAGGTCCTTGAAGTAGGAAATACTGAAAAAAGCTTATGATAAAATCAATGATTATTTGGATGATAAATAACGAAGCATGGTGTAATAATACTTTCCTGTTGAAATGTAAAATATATACCATCAAAGACTTTGCCGCTGACCTACTTATCGTACTTACTACTATTGCAATACGGGTGATAATTAGACCGCGTGTACATTACCCATCTTTGTTTTGGAGGGAAATTGGCAAATTGCGAAACGAACTCGCGCACGAATGGTTCCGTACCACTATACAATACGCGTACATTACCCCAATAGAATCTTATCAAACCATCGGTATTCTGCAGTTATTCTTTTTGTTTAGGTAATCATAGAATGTTATATTATAATACTAGCTTTTGCCAGCGGCTCCGCCCGCGTGTTATATGCCTACTGTTGCAGGGTTGTCAATTTATTTTGCGGCGATGCGACGACGGACGGCGCGCGGCCGCAAAATACCTATCAGCACGGCGATTCTCGCAAAAAATTTCACACGCTTTGCTTTTCCTGCGCCTCTGTTTATCGCAACATAATGCCGTGTGATAATAATTTTATAGTAACTATAACTACAAAAAAGACACGTAAAGCATGTTATGAATACGTACAACAGATTTATATTTTAAAAATTTGTTACGTTTCTTCATAAAGAGCTCGTTAAAATCACCCGATTTCGGCCCTCGCAAATGGTCGCATGTGCTAGAATCGCCGTCCTGTTTTGTAGCGCGGCGTACGGGACTGCGGAGCGCAGCCGACCCTAGTCACACTGTCACACCAACAGATCGGAGATATTGTCGTCGTGTGCGTGCTGTGGTTCGTACGTGCAGGCTCGCAGTGGCTCGCACACATATAAGCCGCGCGGGCGACATCTCTGTGAAGATAGTCTGTTTTAGTATGGTTTAACGACATGATTTTTTCCGGGATAAAAAGTAGCCTATGTATTAAGTTAGGGTATAAGCTATATCAATTCTTAATTTCATCCAAATCCCTTAAGCCGTTTCAGCGTGAAAGAGTAACAAACATACACACAAACTTTCGCATTTATAATATTATTGTGATGTGATGATAAGTTGTAATCTTCGATGAGTTTATTTTATCCAAGCTTGTAGTTGACAATAAACCGACCATCTTGTGCATCAAAATGTTGATAAAAATTCCAGAGAGCAATGACAATACTTTAATTCCACAACTGTCGACGTAGATCAACGTCATCTTTAAAAGCACCAATCAACTTCGGAATTAAATTTAATGATTAAATAAATTTAATAAAGACCTTGAGCTAAGATGATTGCACATGGCTCTTTGTGACGTACACATGCGGGCAAAACATTGATATAAACTTTTTGCATTGGCTTGTTTTCTACCACTATCCATCCATTCATAAGCCTGGTTCGTCCACTGCTGGACATAAGCCTCCAAGATACTCGCCACTCGGGCCCATACACGCTGGGCAGGCGGGTTGGTGAGCGCGGTGCTGAAACCCTCGCACCAGTGACGCCGCTGCCCGTCAGCATACAAAGAAATAAAAATTGCAATAAAAATAAAGACCAATAGATCTAAAAACCATAACAAAAAACAGGGATAGCAATGAAAAAACAGCACATCAACTGTAAAAACATTAAGGTTGGCAACATTGGTCTCCAGACTCACCAGCCACCATTTTCTGAACGCAAATAAAAAAATAATAAATAAATAACCGGACAAGTGCGAGTCGGACTAACTTTCCGTTAAAGACTATATTATTTATGATTTAATTAAAACTAGTTTTCAGATTTATATACTTGTAGTATAAGACGGTATTACTTGCCAAATTTCATAGTTCTACGTCAACGGAAAATACCCTATAAAATTTTGATTCCTTGAGTGTTGAAATATACGTTTTTTGCGGCATAAAGGGCCGTATCTTTTTTTTACGTTAACTTAGAAAATTGATTTTTTTCAAAGCTTCAAAGGACTGTAAACTTGAGTATGAGTAGTTTTAATATGGTTTTAATTTCAACTCGATACCTCCACGCGTTCCCGAGATAAAGGGTCTCTTGACAGACAGATGGACGGACGGACGGACGGACGGACAGACCGACGAGCAACAAAATGATCCTATAAATAAGGACTTCGTTTTTTCCTCTTGAGGTACGGAACCCTAAAAAATAATAAAAGGAACGCATTATACGACGAATATATCTAACACAGACACGAAGTTATCAAAGAAAAGCTGGTCGGAGAAAGTATAATGCCTATTGTATGAATGTTTAAATAAATATTAATCAAATATAGGTATCATAGTATAGTAATAAAGTCAATCATATTAATCCGACTTTATGGTTACTTTGTTACTTTATATTTTCATTAAAAACTTTTTTCCTACAGACCATTATTTTTAAATATCGATATATGACCAACCGAAGACCATATTGCATAATCATTCATAATATAGATATTTATATTATATAACTTAAGGAAACACATAATCAAAGGTAGTTCTGTAAGATATATTTCGACCACTTGTTTTTCCTCATGTATACTAGGTGAAATTAAATCAACCGACCAAATTCATACTGGAGACTCGGTTAGTCATCAGGAACAAGTTTTAATGACCCTCCAGGTGAAATTCGAAAAAAATTTTTTTTTCCCGTAGAACCTGCACTAGGAATTGTACTTAAACTAGTCCAACCAGTACGGGAGCAAAAAAAATATTTTTCGAAATTGGCCAAAAGGATTACTGAACCTAGTTCTTGATCACCAACCGAGTCTCTAGTATGAATTTGGTCGGTTAATTAAATTTCACTCTATATAATATATAAGTACTAAAAGACAAGAAGTCAATTATATTTTTACATCATCATAATATAGATAGTTAATGATAACGACAAGTCATAGAGAACAACTATGTGTAAGACACTTCGTATTTTTTTGCCAGCAGCGTTAAGTTATGTAGCCGTATCAATGTACATTAATATCTCATGTTTTTAAATTGAATGCACTAGTTGTTTTGGCCCGCAGTGCATCCATATTAAGCTCAGGCCATTTTGTCATACAGGACTGATAAATGACTGACAAATAATGTTGTTTTCTCTTCCTATCCAAAATAAAATGCGAAAATGGCGGCCGGTGCAGAAACACCTTGGTAATTTAATATTTTATTCACTGAGGATGTGCCGCTTGAAATAAAATGGCACGATAAATAATGCCCTTTTTGGGTTGACAATTCAAGGGTGGATGCTGAAGTATGGTTGAACTTGGCAATTTGTTACCTGGTTTTATCGGCATTGTCTGGCAGACTAAGCAGGATACTTATTGTCTTCATCAGTATCGTTATTTGATATTTCATCATTATCATCATTCGCCAACATCACTGGTATATTTATCGAGTTTCTTTTAATAAGCTCATGATGGTAGTGTCAGTATTATATTATCTGTGGTAGTGTTTAAGTTAGTCTTAGTTTCTGTTAAATTTATGTAGATGGCGTGACGTGTATTTTACATCGCGATGTTAAAGTTTCTTGGCCACAATTAAGACTGTGTAGTAACATTGCAATCTAATCCAACCGTCCATTCAAGAATCAGTACATTTTACGATGCTGGATTTTATTTGAAGTACCCTGGGATCGTACAGGTAGGGTGCTATATATTTTCAGTACTACTTTTTAGGGTTCCGTAATCTGACCTGAAGGGTGCCAAACGGGACCCTATTACTAAGAATCCGTTGTCTGTCTGTCTGTCTGTCCGTCTGTCACCGGGGTCAAAGTTTCAACCGTAATTGGTAGAAAGTTGCAATTTATAACAGAGTACGTGTTACTATGGCCTCCATCACGATAAATAATAAGATATTTAATTTAAGGGAGATGCCCCATACAAGGAACCTCGAAAAAGTTGCATTATTTAAACGTTATTTGTTTTGGCTCTAACTTAAGGACGGTAATACATACAAGTTTTAAATTTTGTCAGATTGAAGGACATACAATAAAGTAAAACTAAAAAATAATAAAAAGGTAGGGTTCCTTACGCAGATGGTGACAAATTTTTGTCTGGCGGTAATATTTGTACTACGTTTATTATTGCTATTTACAATAATGTTTTTAAGGTTCCGCACCAGTATTTTGGGGTGGTACGGATCACTTTGTGCGCGAATCCGACTCGCACTTGGCCCAATTATTTACAAAGCAGAAGTGCGGACACTAACCCAGACCTTGTGTGAGCGGTTAGAAGCTTTCGAAATGTGTGTCTATCGAACAATGTTGATAATATTTTGGACAGATGGAATCAGAAATGACACAGTGTTAGAAAGGTATACATATTACGTACAGCAAAAAGTATAACCTGCTGCAGCTCATCCTTCAGGGAAGAATACTGGGCCATAAATTCGCAGAAAAACATCATGGCTCCAAAATCTAGTCGAATGGTTCAATATTTTTATGAGTACCACCATAGACTAAATAGTACAAGTATAGACCAGCAGCTCCCATATATCAAGCGCCGATTCCACACTAGATGTCACCATGTGTTTGCGACTATGCGTAATTTGTTTTTATTTGACTGCAATCATAGTCTGGATTCTGCAATTGTTTCTAAGTTAGCATGTGGCTGTAATAGTTTTGCATAAAAAAACTAGATGGCGCGCACGCCACGTATTTTTTTTACTTGAAATGACTGAGGCAGCATTTTCGCGTCGAGCGTAAGCATGAAGAGAAAAACCAGAGCGTAATAAGACATCTATGAATGGCAATATTGTATGTCGCTATTTATTCACGTAAACTCAGCGATATAAAAACGCTGCGTAAATTCTTTTTCGTATTTCGTAGTATAAATGGTTATGCGTAGTTTTTCGTCTGAGGGCTGTTTTGTCTTTCTTTGCGGTTTTGGCGCAATTTAGCGAGTAACCGGAGAGACGACATCTTATTGGTCAGTTGCTCCTCGCGCTCTCGGATGTACTTGTGACGTTCTTGCACCGGATGTGCGTTATGTAGGTATACACAATATTTTAATTATTTTAGTATGTATTTGGTTAGACATTGTATTTATTTATGGTTTATTCAGTCTATTTATCAACATATTTTTATTAGCATTATCATAGACTAAATATCTATGGCATTATGTATGATAATATTCTTATTCTTATAAGACTCTATTTAATGGTTATGTATAACTTTATTAGCCCAACTTAAATATAGTTTTTTCATATATTTCCCGTATTATAATTGTTTCATCATATAGGTAATTTTTTTTCGAATTTCTCCCCAAGGGTCATTGAACCTTGTTCTTGATCACTAACTGAGTCTCCAGTATAAATTTGGTCGGTTGATTGAATTTCACCTTGTTTATGTATATAAAAGTCAAATAATAAATTTACAAATAACATACTTACTAATCAGTCTTATAATAATAACACTCGGAACTACAAAAAATATATCCTAAAAGAACGTAACTTACCTACAGATATGTGCAGACATTGCAGCAGCGCTTCGGAAACCATTCAACATATAACTGGAGCGTGCAAAACTATAGTACAAACGGACTACAAACACAGGCACGACCAAGTAGCCTCCATTATACATCAACATTTTGCCCACAAAAACAAATTTATAGAGCAAAAGTCCCCCTACTATAAATACATACCGGAAAAAATTCTTGACAGTAACGCAATAAAAATTTATTGGGATAGGACCATAATTACCGATAAAACCGTTTATTTCAATAGACCGGACATAACAATACATGACAAACAAGATGGAACCGTATACTTAATAGATATAGCAATCCCAAATACTCATAATATACAAGCTACACATACAGAAAAGATGAACAAATACAAAGACCTAGCCGTTGAGATAAAAACACAGTGGCGAGCAAATACCGTAAAAATAGTCCAAATAATTATATCAACCACAGGAGTCATACCAAAAACCATTCTGACTAGCCTAAAAATTCTAAATATTCCCACATATTTAATCCATATCATACAAAAAGCAGTAATTTTAAATACATGCCGCATCACGAGAAAATTTTTGCAGGCAGACCTATCACAGAACACTCTATAATATAGTTTATGCACTTGGCTGCGGCCCGTGCTCTTCTAACCTCTTTTAAAAATAAATAAAGAAAAACATAATAATAATAAATTTATTTATTCCAGACGAGGTCCATATTACATTAATTATATATGGATCCGCCAATAATTATAAAATAACAATTTGAGAAGAGTGGACTGTAGAATGCGAAATCGGCTAAAAATGGCGGACCACACTGGCGTGAAAAGTATTAAATAATGGAAAAGCTTGTTACCTCAAAATCCCTTGTGATCGAATCTCGTCCAGGATGCACACAGCACTGAATCTCCTGATCAGGAAGATGTCCTTGCAGGAACACGAGGGTCTAGGGTTATAGGTCTAGACGGTGCGCGCGCGCGTCCTTGGAGGTGGTCAATTCACAACTGACTCAAGGTCAGCTAGCGCGGGCGCGCGTGGTTGATCGACCGATGGTGAGTGCGACAGCATACACCAAGGATTTGATCAAATCCAAAAAGATGCCAAGGAACCAAACTATTCCTTGGTTATTTATACTAGTCCGCCAGCGTATATAAATAAAACATTTATGCGATAAACAAAGTAAACATACAATATATATTGGCGGAACCATTTCCCCGGCCTTGAAAGTACCAGGTTTCAAAACAAATTAGTAGTAAACCAATTAAAAACTAAAATTAAGCTTAACACCCTTACCCTTATTGCGAACACATAACTTTGGTGAATAAACCAAAACAAAAGTATAACCTAAAACTAAATGTCTTAACACCTAATAATTACGTAATAGGATATCACGCAATTACTGAGTTGGAAGGGGGCATAATTTCACAATAGGTCTCTTAAAGAGCCCGTGTTTAGTCTTGACAGTCGCTACGCGAACTATGCCATCCTTCCCTGGAAAGATTTCAGTAATGATGCCGAGTGGCCAGAACAAACTAGGGCCATCCTGCATTACAACTACGAGGGTATTTTCCTTGACTGGGCAAGCGGAGGTATTCCATTTTTGGCGTACCTGAAGGGTGTGCAAGTATTCGCTACGCCACCGCTTCCAAAACGACTGAACTAATAAATCTAACAATTCATGGCGTGGGAGGAGGTGAACAGCACGATCTGTTACCTCGTGCGACGGCAAATGTTTTAAGGGAGTCGTGTTTATAAAGTGCGCGGGGGTTAAAGCCATTGGCTCTGAAGGGTCAGAGCTGAGTACAGTGAGCGGACGTGAGTTAAGCAAAGCTTCTATTTGTGTGAGTACTGTAACAAGTTCCTCCTGAGACAGAATCTGCTGGCCGATGACCTTGAATAGATGGGTCTTGATACTTTTTACAGTACTCTCCCAACAACCTCCAAAATGTGGGGCGTTTGGCGGAATCATCTTCCATTCTATGCGATGTTCCGATAATTCATTGAAGTAATATTCTTTATATTCCTTCGAAAGAAACTCATAAAGCTCACGCATGTAGGTTCGGGCACCTATATAATTTGTCCCATGATCTGTGTAAAGGCACTTAATTGGCCCACGACGGGATAGAAACCTTTTAAAGGCAGCAAGAAAACTCACAGTCGTCATATCAGTTGCAAGTTCAATATGAACTGCTCGCGTAGTTAAACAAGTAAAAACACATATATATGCCTTTTTACTTCTGATACCCCTACCTCGCGTTGGCGTACAATAAATTGGTCCGGCGTAGTCGCAACCAGAATGCGTGAATGCTTTTTCAACAATATTGACCCTAGAAGAAGGAAGATCCGCCATCATTGGGAAGGTGGGGCGCGGTTTTGCACGAAAACAAAGATTGCAATTATGGATTCGCAAGCGGATAATCCGTCTAGCAGCGATAATCCAATACTGCTGACGAAGAATTGACATTAAGAGCTCTGGGCCCGTATGCAGGTAAAGTCTGTGATAATGATCCACAATTAAAGTCGTCACATGATCACGAGTCGGTAGTAAAATTGGATGCTGATAATCAAAGCTGACGTCTGAATTTGACAAACGCCCACCGACGCGAATAAGACCGTTCTTTATGAATGGTTTTAGCGGTTGAATGGTTGCACTGCAGGCTTTACCAATGCCAATATTTTGTAAATCCTGAGAAAAGTGAACCCTTTGTACAGCACGAATAATCTCTTGTCCGCTTTCAATTAGGTCTGATGCTGTGATCGGACCACGTGGCAACTTTTTGCACATCTTGAGAATAAAACATACTACACGGCACAATTTCTTCCAAGATGAGTATTGAAGCGACAGCTCATAGATGAAAGGCCTTACAGCTGCATTGCTATCAGCGGAAGTCACATGAGTGGCTAGTGATACAGGAACCGGTTTACTTTCCGGCAATTCGTTATCGTGGCTGGATACAAAAGGCTGAATTGGCCAGTCAGATTTAGGAAGTTTAGCCCATGGTGGGCCTTGCAACCAGAGCGGATGACCAAGAAGCTGTGCAGGTGACAATCCTCGCGAAAGACAATCACTTGGGTTTTCATCTCCTTTCACATGAAAAAAGTGCTCAGGAGAGAGCAATTGTTGAATTTTGGAAACCCGATTGGCCACAAATGTTTGCCATCGATGCGGTGAAGACTTGATCCAACTCAATGTTACTGTTGAGTCGGAGAAGGCATAGACACCGTCTATGTTAAATCGTGCAGAATAAGTGTCGACAACCTTTTTAATGAGAGTGGCAAGCAATAATGCTGCGCAAAGCTCAAGACGAGCAAGAGAGACCACTTTCAAAGGAGTAACCTTAGCTTTTGCACATACAAGTGTAACACTGACACTATTCCCGGATGTGACGTGAGCATAAACAACTCCTCCGTACCCGACTTCACTCGCGTCAGCGAAACCAATAATGGAAACGGAACAATGGTTAGCTACACCGATATGGCGCGAAAACTCTAACTGAGTAATAAGCGGCAATTCGTTCTGAAACTTTTTCCAAAGGCAGACGATGCGCGGAGAGGGAATCTCGTCCCAACCAATTTTTTGTAGCCAAAGCTCTTTTATTAAGAGCTTAGCGTATAAGACGACAGGTGCGACTAAGCCCAAGACATCAAACAGACGCGCTATAGATGATAGCATATTGCGTTTCGTGCAAGGACGGTCGTCAGGAACAACCTTAAAAACAAAAATGTCTTCATTGGGAAGCCAACAAAGTCCTAGAACTTTTAAAGTGGCTTCTTTATCAAACTCAATACTTTGTTCCAATCGAAGAGATTCAGGAATTTGTGAGAGCACGTCTTTTGAGTTACTAGACCATTTTACCAATTGAAATCCGCCAGCACGGAATAAATCAATCAGTTGATGTGCTGCGGAAACAGCTTGCGTGGGATCTTGCAAACTGCTTACAATATCGTCAACATAGATATCTCTTGTAGAAATTTCTTGAGCAAGAGGGAACCGATCTCCTTCATCAGCTGCTAGCTGATGTATGGTGCGGATGGCCAAGAAAGGACTGGTGCGAAGGCCGAAGGCAACGCGGTTGAATTCATAAACCTGAAGGGGGTCATTCGTATTAAACCTATACAATATACGTTGATAAGGGCGATCTTCTTGTCGCACACTTATCTGAAGATAATGTTGTCTAACATCTGCAGAAATCGCAATAGGAAACAGACGCATATTGAGTAATAGCGTGAACAACTCAGGTTGGAGGCTCGGGCCTGTGTGTAAAGCATCATTTAACGCTAAACCAGTTTCGGTCTTTGCGCTACTTGGATCTAAAACTACCCTTAATTTGGTGGTAGCTTTATCTTCACGATAGACACCGTGGTGCGGTATAAAATATTGTCCCTCACTTGAGACATTAACATTGTCAACCAATGATATATACGTTTTATCTATATATTCTTTGATGACGGCATCATATAACAGCTTAAGTGTAGGTTTGGTTTCGAATTTACGTTCTAACGCTAAGAAACGACGTTTAGCAACATTGTACGAACGACCTAAAACTCCTACTGGATCAGCTTTGAAAGGTAAAGCAACTTCATACCTCCCTGTCGAATCGCGAGTTGTTGTTTTAGAATAAAACTCCTGACAATATTTTTCGTCCACACTTAAAGGTGGCGTAGATTCAACTTCTTCTACCTCCCAGAACTTACGCATGAGCGACTCAACCTCACATGATGCGGTTGAACAAAATGATAGCGAAGACTCATGAGGCGATTTGATCAGAGCATCCCCCATAATTATATAACCTAAGACGGTTTCCAACGCATCTGGGATGCCTGGTGGATTGACTATCTTCCCCGGCCGTAGCATCTCTGCAAACAGCTGAACACCGATAAGAAGATCAATGTTCCCTGGGATCGCCCATGTGTCGTCAGCGAGTGAAATATTTTGAAATGATTGGACCATGCTTGGATCAACTTGACAAGTAGGCAACTCACAAGTGATTTGCGGTAACACAAGTGCTTCGATTGTATACGGCGAAGACTTATCAAAGCGAGATCTAAAAGTCACATCCACTTTACCTTTAATAGGTTGCGGAGAACCACCAATACCTTGTACGGTAGTTAATGAAGTTGAGCGAAGTGGAAGCCCTAGCATAGCACAACATCTTATGGTGGCATAATGCCGTTGAGAACCAGGATCAAGGATGCATCTAATATTAACATCCTTTCCACCACGACCTACAGCAAGTACCTTTGCGGTAGCAAGTAGTTCTGTGGAATGAGTGGAAGAAGTCGAAGAAACATTACAAGAAGAATGTTGCGGATTAGTCCCATTAGATGAGGACGCGGTAGTTGCAACAGAACCATTGGTATTATTATTACCACCTAAGTGGTCAACAGCAGGATGCTGCGATGCGGGTGCGGTACTAGGTGTCTGTGAATTATTAAAATGCAACAACGAATGATGCCTACCATGACATTTGCGACACGAAGATCGTGAATTACATTTATAAGCTCCATGTTGTGAGCTTAGGCAATTAGTGCATATTCTATTATCCTTAACGAACGAGTAACGTTCGTTAGGCGAAAGCTGTAAAAACCGGTTACAGGTGTACAGCTGCGGATGTGTGCCTTTACATAACACACACTTTGCATTAGGCGCGTGAGAATTCGATTGTGTACCCACATATGTTTGAGGCACACGCGGTGGTGCAGTGGGTGTACGTGGCTTATTTATTTTATCAGCAGCAATAGGCGCGTTGTGCGAACGTTGTGCAGAGCGTTGTAGTACTTTTGCGTGCTGCTGCACAAATTCAATAAATGAATTATAATTTGGTATGCCTGTGTCGTTACGAATTGATGATTCGTAACACTTTACCGTGTCTGCGTCTAATAAATTTAACCCCATGTAAACAAATATAAAATCACCCAAATCAGCAATTTCCAATTGTTTTATAGCGGTTATTGAAGCTACGAAACGATCAATTAATGTTTCCAAGTTATTAGCAGAAGCATTAGCGGCTAATGGTTTCATTGAAAACACTTGATTTAAATAAGAGGTAGCAAGGGCACGCCTGTCCTGATATTTCTTTATTAAGGCTTTCCACGTTGATTCGTAATTTCCCGCAGCGGGAGCCACGCCAGCACAAACATCCTTTGCACGACCAGTTAAATGGCCAAACAAATAATGGACACGTTCGGAATCAGTTAACTCTTCATTGTCATGAATGACGCGTTTAAAAGTTTCATAAAAGAAAGGAAAATTTTGAATTTCTCCATCGAAGTACGGAATTTCGATTCGCGGTATTTTCAAACTTTTCTGTTTTGAGGTTTCCACAGGTGTGCCAATCGTTACCGAAGATGATGGTGCAGGTTTCTCCAGTTTTGCGTAATTCTGTATAACGTGTGCGTACATTTCCTCAAATGCTGACAGCGATTGATAATTAACCGTGTATTCCGGATTTAATTCTAATTGTAGTAAATTAATTTCATCTACTATCGCAATATATTCCGAACGCCATTTATCTGCTAATCGTGCCTGTGCCATAAAAGACTGTCTATTTTTATCACTTTTTAAATTAATTATGTAATTGAATGTAGTCTGCATGGAATTAAAATACTGTGCTCTTTTGCCTTCATTCAATTTAATACGTGCTTGCGTCGTCGTCATGGTTACGTTCGAATAATACACAAGTTTATTTTATTTATAAACAATCCAAATCTAGCAAACGATACTAAATTATTTGATTTACAGCAAAGTGCCGCGCGATTATCAACAAAAATAACACCAGTTTATTAATTTATTATGTATAACCAATACTTAGGTCGGTATGTAGCTTCCTTTTACAATTAAAAGTATAAAACCGATGCGGATATGTTAGGTATAACAAAATGAACTCGATAAAAATATAAACACAAAATCTAGGTATTGATCATCATAACAAAAAATGTAAACGCGTATTTACGTAAACAATCTCAAAAGCAGCATTTTAATCAATGCATAATTACTCGTACAATGACTAAACACCGTTTCGATATTCAAT
This sequence comes from Ypsolopha scabrella, assembly GCA_910592155.1. Classification (NCBI taxonomy): domain Eukaryota; kingdom Metazoa; phylum Arthropoda; class Insecta; order Lepidoptera; family Ypsolophidae; genus Ypsolopha; species Ypsolopha scabrella. Next base: position 21,814,411 of record OU342977.1, read on the forward strand.
ACGTAAACAAGTAATGGAGAAAATATTCACCTATGTAGGTATTATGTTCAAAGCGGTAAGGTCTGTAACAGCTAATAACAAAGACCTAACAACTAAGTGTAAAAAATAGGTAAGTAGTAAGTATCTACTTATTCAAGCGGTCCTGTTATTAGAAAATAACCGGATAAATATAATACAACAAAGAATAAGTAGGTAGGTACACACTTCCACGCGAATCAATAACTGACAAACCGTCACAGCACTAAGTGTAGATACGAAAACCTTATTACCTCCAACTAGTGCGAGAAAATAACAAACAAAACTAGTTAAGGTTACAAATAATAAGGAGATATATCGTTCGTATATATGTACTTGTGTATATATGTACGTATTTATTCGAGCGGTACGTTATAGGTGTAACTGTACGCACGACAAACGTTGTCTGTAGTTAAAATTAAACCAAAAATACCGAAGCTGCGAAAGCTACTAATTGATGGGCTTATAAATAATTAATAATAAAATGTCTATAATTCGAAGCGAAAGAAATAAAAGTTCAAATAAAATACGAATTATAAACATTCGCGCGGTAAGCACAATGCTAATTTCTATGAGTATGTGAACGCTTTATATAAAGTACACCGTGAAAATGATTAAAAGCATAATCATGTGTGTGATTGCGTAGCAACAATAATATTGCTTTATAAAGTTACAATTTATATAGGTAAACCAAACAAGATTTACAGAGATCGATCAATAAGACAAAGAGATTTTGAAAACGTTTTCTCAAACGTAACGCTAATTTCACCTGTATGTGTACGCAATAAGGTCGATATTTATATGCAACTTTTATATAAATTTTATAGAAGCATAAAATATTAGCAAATTAGGCGAAATATGCTGATTATAACAATTAATCCGGCCGAAGGATCAAACTATGGCGCCGCCAATAATTATAAAATAAGAATTTGAGAAGAGTGGACTGTAGAATGCGAAATCGGCTAAAAATGGCGGACCACACTGGCGTGAAAAGTATTAAATAATGGAAAAGCTTGTTACCTCAAAATCCCTTGTGATCGAATCTCGTCCAGGATGCACACAGCACTGAATCTCCTGATCAGGAAGATGTCCTTGCAGGAACACGAGGGTCTAGGGTTATAGGTCTAGACGGTGCGCGCGCGCGTCCTTGGAGGTGGTCAATTCACAACTGACTCAAGGTCAGCTAGCGCGGGCGCGCGTGGTTGATCGACCGATGGTGAGTGCGACAGCATACACCAAGGATTTGATCAAATCCAAAAAGATGCCAAGGAACCAAACTATTCCTTGGTTATTTATACTAGTCCGCCAGCGTATATAAATAAAACATTTATGCGATAAACAAAGTAAACATACAATATATATTGGCGGAACCAATATACATATAAGAACATTTACAAATAAAAATAGATAATTTATTCTATAGTCTGATTCACTCACTGTTTAATCAGTTATATATGTTCACTAAAGAATATTATCATTATTTGGATTGAGAAGTTAATCTAATATTTTAACTTCCACAGGCTGTTAGGTACCTATACCTACTTCCTATAATTTAAATATCCATTTGTGTTTGTGTCACCGACTCTACCTTGTGATGACTCATGGAGGAGAACGGGAAGTAATTTATCTAATAATTGTTGTGTGGATGAGATCGGGAATTAAAAACTGACATTCTTGGAGGTAATCGGTACTAAGCCAGTGGGGTAGTTAAATTGTAATAAATCAAACAATAAAATTGATATTAATTTTGTATGAGACCAATAAGAATCTTTCACGCTAAACGACCGACAAATTGCAATGACATGAAATTTAGAACACCCGTTTTCTAAACAAACCTTTAAGTAGGTATTTGGAGTCATGAGAATCTTTGTGACCACATGGGTTGTTCAATTTATTGTTTTTAAATGTCTACTAAATTAAAGATGAAAAAGGCAACTTTTCCGCTATGCTTTATTATGAAATTATGAGTAAAGTCTACAAATAGGTATTTCCAAAAACCATACATTCATGTATTTTCTACGACAAATGACACAATTACAAACGAGACAATGGCGTGTCGGTGGGCAGACAAAATCTTTCTTTAGAAATAAAGAAGTTGAGAACGCAGGTGTTCACACAAACGCCGCGCTGGGTCTAAATTCCTGGTAGAGATAATCTAATCTTAAACTGCACCTCACTCCACCTACGTTTTTATCCTTAATTATAGAAGTACTACCCAGTCGGTGCTTAAATTCTGTCACAAACAAAATTGGCTATAAAATGAAAACTAGTCATGATATTCAAAAAAAGTTTTTTTTTTAAAAAAGGTAATTTATTTAGCTTACATTAAACACAAAATTTATTCAAAATGATTTCCACCATTTTTCACACAAGCCTTCAATCTTCGCGGCCAATCATCAATAGCAGCACGGACCATATTCATGTCGATATCGGCTACTGCTTTAATCAATGATGACTTTGGGCTGCTCAAATTTTTGTGAGGTTTAGAACAGACCTTCTCCTCCAATTCCTGCCAAATTTTGTAATCCAGTGGATTGAAGTCAGGGCTAGATGAGGGCCAATCTTGATGCCTTATTAGCTCGATATTCTGGCGCTCGAACCACTCCTGAGTTGTTTTGGCCTTATGAGCAGGTGCGGAGTCCTGTTGAAACACAAATGGCCGTCCTCCAAAGAGTGTCTGGGGCAGATCTTTTACTATGCGATCTAAAACCGTGTCTTGGTACACTTTTGCACTGGTTTTGACACCTTTTTCACAAAAATGCACTTCAGTAGGGTCATAGTAGGACACTCCCAACCAAATCATGACTGATGATGGATGATGGCCGTGTTACACTCTAGGAATGGCATTTCCAGCGGCCGCAGAGCTGGTAGCGTACACCCTGTCATTTTGTTTGTTGTACTTCTCTTCGATATTAAAAATTTTCTCGTCTGTAAACAGGATATCGCGGTGTCTGTTTCTTGCGTACCACTTTAGCAAAACTTTGCATTTTTTGGCTCTCATAGCTACCAGACGCGCGTTCAGAAGATGTCCACTCTTTTTCGGTAAGCTCGTAGTCCCAGGTCTTCATTGAGTACTTTTTTACGGTACTTCTGGTTAATCCCATCTCCAAAGCCATCAGTTTCTGCTTGCGGACGGGATTTCTTGCAATACGCGCCTTGATTGCTTTGATGACCCCTGGAGTCCTAACGGAACGAGGTCTGCCAGTTCTTTTCTCGTCATCGACACTAAAGGTTTCATTGTACCTCTTGATGGTACGGTACACGAACCTCTTCGTGATTTTTTATTTTTGAAGCAAGTTGAATATCGTCTTCGGTGGATGGCCGCAACGATGCAATGCAATTACTGCTACTCGGTCCTCTTTGCGAGTCCACTCCATCGTAAAAAATGAATGAATGTAATTGTGATTTGGCAGATTATTAATAAAAAAATATCTGAAAATCGAACATCATTTCATTTTTTTTCTAGGTGTTCTATTTTTAAAATAAATGGCCAGTGACAGTATTTAAGAACCGACTAGGTATATAGGTATTATATCATATGACAGTTACTTGTAATTATATCGTATATATTTAAACAATATTATAGAACTATAACAGTATAATAAAATATAGTACTTTTATAATTATAGATGAGAACGTAGGTGGAGTGACGTGTAGTTTAAAATTAGACGGACCATTATCAAATAAGCATGTGAATTTTTCTAAGTTTCACAACAGAACAGATAAAGGTTGTTGAAAAAACTGAGAGTAAAAAACAAAAGATGTTTCACAATTGGTTTATTTTTAGTAATCAAATTATAAAATTTTACGCGATGTTAGTTTAACAGTAAAATATGAAAATCAACAATTATAATTTTGTAAATATGTATACTAGGTGAAATTCAATCAACCGACCAAATTCATACTGGAGACTCAGTTAGTGATCACAAACAAGCTTTATTTACCCTTTTGGTGAAACTCAATAAACACATTTTTTTGAATTGTACTTAATAAAAGTAGTCCAACTAGTAAGGAAGCAAAAAATACATTTTTCAAATTTGGCCAAAAGAATTACTGAACCTAGTTCCTGAACACACTAACCGAGTCTCCAGTATGAATTTGGTCAGTTGATGGAATTTCACTCTATATAAAAGTCAAATATTAAATTTACAAATAACATACTAATCAGTCTTATATAAGTTTACTACAGAATAATATCATTCTCTGGATTGAGAAGTTATCAAGTTAACCTAATATTTTAGCTTCAACAGGCTATTAGCTACTTATACCTGCTAACTATAAATTAAATATCCATCTATGACTTGTGTTTGTTTCGCCGACTGTACCTTCTAATGTCTCATGGAGAAGTACGGAAAGTAATTTATTTAACAATGTTTGTGTGAATTATAAACAGACATTCTTGGAGGTAATCGGTAATAACCCCTTATTCAAAAAAGCAGATTATGCACCTCGCGAAAGTGGTTCTTAATTGCACTCCTGTTTTTAGAGCACTCGCTCGCTCGGGATCCAAACTCACACATGATGCAATTAAATAGGTAGGTATCACTTTCTGGCCCCGTAGTATAAAACGGGCGACTCGCTTGTCGCGCATGTTATCGTGCACATTGACAAAAATAAGCGCTATGATTTGTTGATTGGTTGATACAACCATCTAACATTGGCGGAGCTTCAATAGTTTTGGATAAAAATATTCATAAGACCTATTTAGTCTATGATAAGACCAAGCGTAGTTTTTAATTAATTAACTAAGTAAATCACCCGAATTATAAGGCTAAATCCTTCTAAGGGCTAAATCGCAAATTTTGATCACGATAATGACTCAGGAGTGAGAATGACAAAATAAAAATGGGCAATTGGGCAAAATGAAAAAAAATCAAGTCAACAGCTTCGGATTCAGCTCACAAGAATAACAAAAATTTATGGAAACAACAAAACCTATGTTGCTTGGAGATATTTTTGGATGATCATTAAATACTTTCAGTGTAAAGTTTTACTTTTTTGTGTTCTGGCAATAAATACTATTTTATTTCTTTCTTTATTTCTCTTTTGCACGTCGTTTTAGTGTGGAATAGCCTCACTAATATCATGATTATCACACACATAGTAGAGAAAGACAGGATGTGTTCAATTATGCGCTGTAGTTGCGTCAAGGCGATTTAATAAAAAAATATTTCATGCTTTTTTTTAATTGATGGTACGGGTATTTTTACCCGGCAGTTATAATTACCCGCAACAAACCCGCTTAGGTCCTAAATTACCTGAAATCGGGGAAAAATACCCGCACTGGCAACGCTGATACACAACGACAGATTGTACAAAATCAATTTGTCTGTGATTTGGATCGACGTGCGGGCCGTGCGGCTGCTTCAGCGCCATCTATTAACGAAGTTGGAATTTTTTTATGTACGTGGCTTCGATGCGCCACTAGCGCCACCAATCGGTAGTTCATAGCACCGTGTTTGTAAGAATATTTAGCAACGCCCTCTAGTTCTGGTAAGAATTTTTCATCTTTTTGGTGGCTACAAACTGATGTATGGGAGCTGCTGGTCTATACTTGTACTATTTAGTCTATGGTACCACCAACCACCAAACTCTTCCGAGCCACAACATCAGGTGGCCAAAATGATAGTCGACCTTCGATAGGAGATGACACTAGAAGAAGATAAACTTATAACTTATAAGTTGAGAAAATTTGTTCACGCTAAAATAAGGGTTTTGGAGACAAAGAAAAGTGGTGTTAGTAAATAGTTGTTTGTACCCATAGACCTCTCATAAAACAACAAGACACACAGTATCTAAGAAAAGTTTGTCAGAAAGTGTCCGAACGTGCGACGTGCAAAAATGTTCAATCAAATTAAGACGTTATGTCGTTAACATGACGCACATCCGGTGCAAGAACCTCACAAGTAGATCCGAGAGCGCGAGGAACAACTGACCCTAAGACGCTGTCTCTCCAGTTACTCGCTAAATTGCGCCAAAACCGCAAAGACAAAAGAGCCCTCAGACGAAAAACTACGCACCAGGTATATGGTCAAATTATGTACGTTTTTATACATTTTTCTCAGTTTTTACTTTTTTGCACTTGTGACGTTCTTGCACCGGATGTGAAGATGCAATGTCAGTTGTACGAAATCGTCATTCGATTTTGTCACCCTAGCGGTGACAAAATTCATCGCGGACACTTTTTGAGCGAGATTGTGAGTCTAGTTGTTTATGAGAGGTCAATGCAGTGGCGTAGCTAGGTGGACAAGGGCCCCGGTGCATAGAGAAAGAATCGGACCCTCACCCCCTCTTTCCACGTAGCTTGAACTTGTGTTGGCATTAGTGCACCAGGGCCCCTTCCCTTGAGCTCCGGGGCCCTGGTGCACTGCACCACCCGGCCCTACGATAGCTACGCCACTGGGTCAATGCTCAAACAGTACAAAAATAGTTCCATACAGATGTACATTACAAACAAAACCTATTCCACTAAAATGAATGGAAAAGTTTTTTTTTTGTTTTCATCTTGCTCCAAGTAAGTAAATGTTGTTGCACACAAGTAGGTTGCATGGCAATCCGTGTCGTTTCCAAAATCACTAAAATTATCGGTAATATGGTAATGTATCACGATATTATATACCCAGAAGTTTATGTTTAGCAAAAACGTTCCAATCCACAAGACGGTCAAAAATGAGTTATGTATACCAAAACGATCAGCTGGTGCCAAGTTTTCATATATCAAAAACAGTCCAAGCTATCGGTTATGTGTGCGAAGATATAGCTATAGTATCCCAACCGAAATCATAGAATCACCTAGTACAAAATAAACTTCAAAAGTCAATATCTCAAAACTAGCTACGTGTGGTTTGGAACGTTTTTGCTAAACTACGTCCATTTATTTGCCATTTGATTTGCCATTTATACATAGGGGCTGTTCAAGTATTACGTAAGCAGATTTATTACAATTATTTACCCCCACCCCTTCCCCCTTGTCAGCAAAAGTAAGCAAAGCTCTTACCCCCTCCCCCCATGCTTACGTAAACATTTTTCAATTATAAATATTTTTTTTTTATATTATAATGTTATAATTATAATTTTAAAAATAAGAAAATAGATTTAGGATAGAGATTAGATTTTACTGATACAGTATTCAACATAGAGTAAGGGGCAAAAATATACCGATGACGTAATCATCATCTAGACTCCCCTACCCCCCATGTCTTCGAAAATAAGCAAAACAAAGACCCCCCCCCCCCCCATAGTGCTTACGTAATACTTGAACGGCCCCATATGTATAATAGTTATTATTGAGTATTCCAACAATAAAAACAAAAGGCACGCGGACGAAGCCGCGATCAATAAGCTTATTTGTCTAACAGTTACAAAGTAGATAATACTTATTAATTTAAAATAATTCCTCCTTCGGTTAATGTATTACCTAGTTAGCTCACAAGCCTAGCATGAGCGCCACTAAATATATCCCCTATCAAAGTACTTGTTGTTCGGTAATAACGAAGAAAGTGTCTTAATCCGTGGGACTACTGTCATGGCGTTCGACCTAACAGTAATTCCTCCAGGGTCGGATTACATTCGATAAGAATATGTTAAGCCTAGCTGTCGCCAGCTGCATTGTTTATTCTCTAAACATTCTGTAGAGTGAACGTCATTTAGTGTATACAGGTTCCGTTGAAATACGCTATATATTCAAAATTTTTATTTGTAAAATAGATAGGTACATAAAGTATAGGTTTTACATGTCAAATCTAACCTGTATAAAAATCATATTTTATGGGAAATATATATCAAAAAACTATATTTAAGTTGGGCTAGTAAAGTTATACAAATGCATGAAATAAATACTTATTTGAATAAGAATATTATTTACACATTTTTTTATTTATTTATTTATTTATTAAGGAACTTACACTATCATTACAGGCTGGACCTAATTCAATAGTGAAGTAACACATCATATACTACATCATAATTACTGTACAACATACACATCCAATACCAAAAACTTACCTACATATATTTTCATCTTACACAATAACAAAAAAAAGAAAAAAGAAACAAGGACAAAGAGCCATAAAAAAACAATTAATTAACCACAAACCTAATAGTAACATAAAATTTGCAAAGTTATCCTTGTGAATTCACCCAGAGAACACGTGAAAACGTCCGTCTTTTCTGAAATTTTATTCAGCAACTTAATAGCTCTAGTTAGCGGCGCTTCCGCAAGCAAGTTGGTTCTGGCGCCGGGCACGCAGAGCAGCCGCTCCTCGCGCCGCCGCAGCCCATGCTCACCAAACGGAACCACCAGTCTAATGCTGTCAAGTACTGTAGGATTGCACAACATTCCTCTAAATATCTTAAATACGGTTATCGCTAAAGATAGGTCTCTCCTAACCTGAATTTTGGTGAACCCAACCATACCTAAGATAAATAAGGTTGGATATAACAATGGATAAAAACATAATGCAATAAATAAATAAGTTGATAAATAAACTGAATAGACCATAAATAAATATAATGCCCAACCAAATATACACTAACATAAGTAAAAAATTTAATATTGTATATTTTATTTTGAATATTTTAATGATATTTTATTTATTTTAATATTTTTATATTAATACAAGTTTGTAGTTTTTATCGAATAAAAGGTGTTTAATTCTTCTGTTGCATTATGTTTCTTTATCTTTTCCGTATTTTTCTCATGATCCTACTTATTACAATCAGGTAATTTAATATATCGTGACTACATCGTAGAGTGGACCATATCTGATCTGGCCGCAATCTGTGAAAACTCAAGTGGTCCACTACTCCACTCGCTCCGCTCCGCTTTGCTTGGCATATAAACACGCTCCTCCTCGCTTCGTTCGTTGCGCACCTATGTTTGACTTTTTGTTGAAAGACTACCTCATACTTCATGACATGGCTAGGCGTTGGCCACATGCACCAAAAAGCGTTTTAGCGCAGTAGGCTCGGCGAAGGATTTTATTTATACTGCAACCTGTTACGCGTCACTAAAAGGGTTTCCACTTTATGCCCGAACCATGGCAAGTTCCGATATCATGAATAAATACCTATTATTGCAGGCTGCAGATGTGTCGCCATATTGCGCTATATGAAATGCAGGGCCGCACTCAGCTGCACAGTTTAGGAAACTTTCAATTTAAACGGTGTAGGGATCTCCATATATCTGCCACATTAAGTTTTTGTCTCTCAGAAGTTGGCTGAAATGTTAAACTGGATCGGAATTTATTGGTCCACTTCTTGGAATAAATTCAACAATGTGTCCGTCAAGTACTAGAAAAAGTATATTTGGATGAATGGCAGTTTCTTTAGCAGCTACGGTGAAATGTTTTACTCTTTGTTATTTATGTCATTGGTATTTTTTTACGGTCGTCCATTACCGCGCCAGATGTAAGGCGTCGGCAAGGAGTAGGATGAAGCGCACTCGCTCAGGAACTTGGAGAGTGTCAGCAGACAAGGTGTTAATCAGTCTTTTAGACGTAAACTACCCATAATCACTCCCCCAGTTGTAGTAAAATTATAATGAAAGAGACCCAATCTGTACTTATTTATTTATTATCCAGGAAAATCATTTACGTGCTTTTAATATAGGCTTTGGAGTTTCCCAATGCCTTTTTAGGGTTCCGTAGTCCGACAAGGAACCCTTATACGAGTAGTTTCGCCATGTCCGTCTGTCCGTCCGTCTGTCCGTGGCTTAGCTCAGAGACTCTATTAGTAGGTACTAGAAAGCTGCAATTTGGAATGAGTATACATATTAAGCACGCCAACAAAACAATAAAATAAAATCAAGAAAAAAAATTTTTTGGGCTACCTCCGGTACACGTAAATTGGGGATGAATTTCTTTTTCTTATCTATCCCATAGTGTGGGATATCGTTAGATAGGTCGTTCAAAAACTTTGTGGGTGTGTGAAAACCATTTTTCGATTTAATTTAATATTAAGCTTTAAAGTGCTAATTTTTTTTAGAGTCAAGTGCCCCCCCTGCCGGCTAAACGGTTGTTTATGGATATGTGAAATAATTCACGGAAGTAGTATATATAATGAAGTTTACAGTTACAGGTATACGAGTACAGGTCGCGCCAAACTTTTAGTCCCCTCTAAACACGACAATGTAAAGGCCATTCTTTTAAATGTATGGCACTAGAAGTTTGGGGCGATCTGTATTAGTAGACCAACTTATAAATGTACCGGGCAACTATAGAACCCTACACTGCGCGTAGCCCGACACGCACTTGGCTGTTTTTTTTATTTTGTTGTATAAGGTCCTACAATGATATGTGAAAATGATTCTAGGTTAGATTATGTATCGCTAACTGACCACATTCAACACAAAAAATTTTTTTTCGCCCAAAACATTTTTTTTAACTACACAGTAAAGAGTGCAGACAAAAGCTGACAAAATTTCTATGAAAGAGTTGAAAAAAGATGGCGTTATTTTTTTCCTTTGAATGTTTTACCGCCTACTCTATCATCAACAGTTCTATGAAATATATAAATAAAATAAAATAAACTGGATGTAAAGAGGAAACTTACTGGTCAACTAACAAATTACCCAAACAATTATATCAATGCTGTAAAGTTTTCTTTCCGTATAATAAACCTAAAATAATAATCTAAATACAAAAACGTACACCTATCACCCTACAATTTTATTTGTTCCTGTATCTTCCGAATGTCAAAAACGTCTTTGCCATCTGATACATCGTGTGTACAGGTGGGCCGAGAGGGGGACTTTGCGCAAAAAGCCGTGTGTTCAGGAAGGCACGTGCCGCCACCTTGCGGCAGATAATGCGCGGCAGGTGAGCGGCGCGCGCGCACCTCCGAGCTTCGGGGCGAGGACAATGGGGAACACACACTCACTGCCGAGTATGCTGGACAAAGTATTTTTATTTTAGTATAGTAAAAATATATTGAAATTAAAATATTACTACCTAATTTATTTCAGAACATCACACTCCATAGTTTTCCCATACATATCATATTAAAGTTAGTAATAAAAGAATATAAAAATAATCATTAAGACTTAGCCCATGGTGCACGATAATCTTACTGAGCCATTTTGAACTTTAGTATGTTATCAGAAAGTCTACATTAGAACGCTCGCTGCCGGCACGCATAATCAGTGAATTTTCGAAGTTTTTCTGGATTTTACGAAAAAGTATTTGATTTAGGAGTTTTTTTACCTCACATCAGAAAATAAACCATGTTTTCTTGTTATAGCAGTAATTTCAGACATAAAACTCAAGCCGCTTAAACATAAAACGAATTAATAACTTAGAAAGGTATAATTTTCAAAAATAAAATATATCGAGTGAAATGTGTCCAATTAGATAACCTACCTGACAACGGAAAGTTAGAGGTCTGAAAAAACACGTGTCCAAGTTTTACATTGATCAGATAAGCAGTTAACTCAGCATATTAAAGTAAAAACCGTTGAAAGACCAAAAGCAAGCCCCTAGTCGATTTATTTACATTTTCGATTTGGAGCAAGGAAATAGCAACCGAGGGTCTAAAGATGGATATTCAGCTTGTCCTTGACTGTGATGAGTATGCTAGGAGCCATATGAGAGTTAATTTTCTTAGTTTAGCAACCTCAATCAGTACAAAATCTTGACAATTAAATACCCGGTTCCATGCATCCATCCATCAGCTTGTTTCGTCCACTGCTAGACATAGGCCTTTCCAGGATTTCGCCACTCTTGGCGGTCCTCCTGGAAGAAATGCCCATACTCACACATGCTGGGCAGGCGGGTTGGTGAGCGTGGTGCCGAAACCCTTGCACCAGTGACGCCGCTGCCCGTCACCAGTCTGTTTTATATAAGGCCCGGCAATGGTGGGCCGCCTGGTTTTGCCTGAGAGCTGTTCTCTTACTCTCCCCCGAATAATTTCAAAAGTCGAGCCCGGCATCGGCTCTACCACCTACAACCTGGTACCTGGTTCCAATCAAGTTATATTCAGTTTATTTAAAATTAGGCAAGTCTAAAGTTCATCTTAGACAATAAAAGAGTTAGCAGAGTTTTATATTTTAATAAGACCTTTTCTGGGATTTTCTTAGAGAAATCTCGTAAAATTAAACCAAAAACGCAATATGTCAAAAGCAAAACTAATGCCATTTGATGAGATAAAAGATGGCCAGCATGTTTGACAGTCAATATCCCTTTTTGAAGATTACTAAATAAATTAAATGTGTTTTTGGGCTTCGTTATTTATTTTAGCAAATTAAATGTCAGGTGACAGTGATAATAATGTTAACTCGTGCTGCAGTAATCGATTTCCTCAAGGGCAATGCTTATTCCATTTATTTTTAATAAGCAGTCATGTCATGAATTAAGATATTCAGTAATCATGTGTTTAATCATTAAAATAAGTACTTAAGTAATAAATTCTTTAGTGCCCTTTGTGCTGTAATGATCTTAGCTTAGGCCCGCTTGCAATGTTTCATGTTATGCTCACATCTCTATGGTTTGATGTGACAAGAACTCAGCATAAAAAGTTAGTTTATGCAAGTGAGCCTTAATCTGAGTTTGGCCCCTTTTCCACTTACCGGCAATCCACCGGCACCGGCATCGGCAACGGCGACGGCACGGCTAAGGTGGTAAAAATGTAATACATTTTCAGTCGCCGTTGCCGGTGCCGGTGCCGGTGGATTGCCGGTAAGTGGAAAAGGGGCCATTCAGAGTGCATTTTGAGTCCGAACTCAATCTTACAAACGTCAAAAAGCGTCGTGATCTCATGTTAGAGTGACGTTTGTAAGATTGAGTTCCTCTTGAGTTCGGACTCAAAATGCACTCTGAATCTCAGCCTTAGAGTTCTGTATTTGATCCCAAGTTCAATCTTGTTGAGATTCCGTACTCGGTACTCGAAGGGTGCTAAAAGGGGCCCTATTACTAGCCTCTGTCGGTCTGTCACAGTGTCTACAGCTACAGCCGTAATAGGTAGCCAGTTGAAATATTCACAAAATACGTATTACTATGGCCTCTACAACGACAAATAATAACAATTTTAAAAATATGAAAATAACGGGGACCAAATACAAGACACCTTAAAAAAAGTATTTTTTTTCAAGGATATTGTTTCAGGTAGTCACACATGTAGGTTTAAAATTTGATCAGATTGTTATCCACGCACTCACAAGTAAAGAATAAATGATAAAAATTAGGATTTCGTGCTCAAAGGATGCTGAATTATTCGACAGGCGCTATCATTTAGGCGGCTTTTTTGACACCTTGGTGTTGCTATCCTATCCTATGCTACTTCCTACTGATATTATAAATGCGAAAGTTTGTGTGTGTGTGTATGTTTGTTACTCTTTCACGCTGAAACGGCTGAACGGATTTGGATGAAATTTAGAATGGATATAGCTTATACCCTAACTTAACACATAGGCTACTTTTTATCCCGTAAAAATGCATGGTTCCTGTAGGATAGATCAATATCATTGAAAAATCAGGTGTGTTATTAGCGCGATCCTTAATCGTTTGTGGTAAAATAAGACAAGGATTTGTTATTTCATACGTCAGGTGTCTACTTAGCGCGGTCCCTAATCGTTTGTGGTGAAATAAGACTAGGCTTTGTTCAGAAACCGCATTCAATCACATCTGTACGCAGCGTACTGTGTCCGAAAGCAAAACTTTCCGCTCCCCGCCTACCGCACTTCCTACCCGTGTGGTGTTGCGAACGCAAGTGCAATTTACCGCTTTGGGGTAAAATTAATATATCGTAAGCTCTTCTATGGTATTAATATGTTGTAAGCACTTACTGATATCTAAAGGTGATAAAATGGTTTTATAAAAATAAAAAACTGTATCTATACATAAATCAAATATATTCATTAAAAACTTTTAAATTATTTAACGTACATCTTCAACATTATAAATATGCAGGTAGCCTAGTTTTTCAAAACAATAAGTATTTAGTAACTGTTTTACTCACATTTAGTTACCTTTTTGTTGCGTAAGTTTATTGTAATATTGCCTTTTAGACTCGGCACTAATGCGAAGAGTTTTACATTTTGATAAATAATGTAATCTTATGTCTAGATATTTTTCAATGACCGCTCTTATGAGGTGATTCCTATGACTTTGACCATTTACATGATTATCATCAGATAAAAACAAATTATTTTTTCCAATAAACTCTTTAAAAATTTCGAGTACAATTCGTAGATGTTGTTTATTTGAAGAAATTACAAAATCTTCTCGAGCAATTCTCCTTACATGGGATTCACATGTACAACACACACTATAAACATTTTCAGATGGAAAGCAAAGTCCACCTCTATTCTTTAAAGCAATTAGTCTGTGAAACCACAGGACATTTGAGGTGATCATTGCATCAATACAAAATTGGCATTTGATCGTTTTCGTAAGATAATGTACGACAGACCCAGCTATGTAGCCTACGACATATTTAGTCACATCATGTAGCTCAGGTAATTCCGAAGATAATAATTTTACAATATTGTCACTACTGCTGCTATCGATCGTCGATTGGTTTAAATCATCAACCTCTTGGTCATCGTTATCTAACCGTTGTGACTCCGTTGTGGTATTTATCACTTTCGTTGAGGACGAACAATTCAGTACCGCTATATTCTCTAAGGGTATACAATTCCCACTGTCAGACGCTTTTATTTCTAAATGACATAATTGTTTGCGATAAATTCCTTTGAATTGCTTTGCATTCGGATTGTTGTTATGGCCACCATGCATTCTAATCGTACCAAAAAATAATTCCAAGTGGTCTTGACTACATTTATATGTAGGTATAAAAACAAGCATGTTCTCAGTCTCAATTAGATTTCTATATAGTGACTTTAAACTTTCAATACCTATAAGTATTCCGAGAAAACCAGTTTTGATATTGCATTCTAGAATTGGTTTGTAATTTTTAATTATTATTTGCACATTTTTCCCGTCCTGATTAATTTTTCTTTTCGTAGCATTTTTTATTTTTAAGTTATAGATGTAAGTTTTCATTAATTCCAAGAATGTAAGTATTTTGTCTTTATTATGACTGCTCAACGGTTGCTTATAATCAAATTGTTGCATATTACGGGAATTGAATATATCGAAAAGATCGTTCATGTTTCTTAAAAAGGTTTCGGTTGGTTTTGAATTTTTAAATTTGGATATCTTTGCATACTCTCTACAAAATTCTACAGCTGTAGCTACGCTTTCACTCAAAACTTGACTAGCAAGCTTTACCTTCATTACATTGTTACGAAACATAATATGCCTACGTGTAAGCTTGTTTGCAAAATGTAGTCCTTCGTTTTCTTGAGTTTTGTTTAGCTCGCACAAAAGGTCCCAATCGATTTCGCTGTCATTTTCATCTAAGAATACTTTTTTTGATTCCCAGTTATTTCGCACGAGTTTGAACATATGGACGGGATCCAAAAATACAACGATATTGGATTTATCCACAGGGTGTTTAAACACGGTCTTTAACTCATTTTTGGGATCAATTTTACACCCTAGAAGTTTCATCGCCGTCAAATTGGTTGAATGTCCATCAAAAGTTAGGGATGCTACTTTGATACCAGCATCATGGCATTTAATAAGACACAACTTAATTAAATTAACTTTTTGCTCGGCATTTAAACCATGCACCAAAAAATATCCAAGCGGTAATTTGAAGTGTTCATTAATACCATTAATTAATAATACGTAAGCTTCCGAGGCTAATGTTTGGCAATTTTCTGAGGTACCGGTCCCCATATCGACATATCCACAATTTTTTTTTCCATCCCACAAGCTCTGGCGTCTGATAGACATCTCATCAGCCATGAGAGAACAAATTATTTTACGCTCTGACGCCGATGCAGCCTTTTCCTTTAAAGCCAAAAATGATTCCTCTGAGAATCCAGGTTCTCCACTCACATTGGAGTACCATTTTGACAATGTTTTAGGGTGAGGAAGGCAAGTGTCAAACGTAGCTCTCACGTAGTTATAAGCAGTCGGCGAAAGAAAATTTAATGTAAGACAAAACTTTTTTATGTTGGCTGTGTACTTGGTTTTTTTCTTTTTTAGTACGTTTTTTTTGTAAACGTTATGACGTATGAAATAACAAAAAACAATATTGAAAATATCGGCTGCTACAACATTTGTAGAAAGTAGCTCATAAGCGTCATCATTAACATCTCGATTTTTTTTTAAGTTTCTTAGTATGTTCTTTAAAGACACATTTCTTTTTTCCAAGCGCCTGTTTTTTTGCTGCAAAGTTTTTATTTTTCGAACGTGCTTTACACAAACCATATGTTTACGGAGTAATTGAGCTTTCAATTTAACTTTCCTTGGGGTGTCAAACACAGAATTTGAATCGGAAATATCCACACTGCTTATCCCTGAATTTGATTGTATAGGCGATTCTGTTGGACATTCTAATTGTGTATTCTGAAAATAAAAACAAAATCTTAAAGTAATCATATCAAAAGATAATTAAACTCATTTTATAGGTACATTTGAAAATGCTTACAGTTGAGCTGTGAGCTTCAGATGTTTTCATTTCCACGCTCTTTTCTGACTTTCTTGGAATAAAGGCCAAATTCTGTAACAGTATTACAACATTCTCAAATAACCTCTTAAGTATCTAAACTAATATGATTATAACAAAAATAAACAGAACCTTGTTTGGAAAAGCTTCTTTCTTAAGTTTTTTCAGACCACTTTTCGTGTACTGGAAATATTGCTCTTCAAAGTGTTCTGAACAAATAACGCTCCATTTTGAAGGTTTCCAATTTTCATCAACCCGTGCCTTTTGAATTATTTTCATCCAATAACTTTTCCTTTTTTCATCAGCAGGAAAGCTAAAATTTACAAGTTTACAATTTATTATATTTTTCAGTACAATATTGTAGACCGCCTTTGTGGTCGAGTGGTAGAACGCTCGCCTGATAATACAGAGGTCGTGGGTTCAATCCCTGTGGTGCACATTCAGTTGTGTTCGGTCTGCGTGCTTCGGAAGGCACGATAAGCAGTTGGTCCATTTGTGCCCGAAGTACGGCGATAGGGCTCACCAGTCACCAACCATCACGTCTGGGACGTAATAATTGTCGGTGAAATGCGGGTGTACCAAGCGTGAACTACGTTCATACTTGGTATCACCTCTGACACCCTCTCGGGGTTTCATGTCGTCATTAAAACTATTAAATGTAAATAAACAAATCATTTAGTTATTTTACAAAACAGTTGTTTGAACAACGTTTGGCAATTTTGCATCATCTACTTAATAAGCGGCGTTTGAAATTGATTACTTATTGAAATTTGTTTAATATGCGGCGTTGCATGATAATTAAAAAAAAATAGGGTAAATAAATCCACTAAAAGTTGGCAACACTCACAAAATGGATGGCATAATTTCTATGACAAATATGTACAGTAAATAAATTCATTATTTTAATAAGATGATTAGTAAACGTAATACTTACCGATGAAATGTGACCTGATCGGGGTTCTTGTTTTTTGCAGTCGAATTTTTACACGTTGGAACGACACAAGTCGGCATAATTAAATTGTTTTAGATAGAGACAGCGCAAGTGCACGAAGTGAGCGTCGACCGCAGACTGAGTAACGAAACCTCGCAGTAGGACATTATAACCGACATCTCATTGCCTCAGTTTTGCGCGCGATGAGGGTTTCTGGTTTGTTCTGTATTCGTATTCTGAGGTTATTTCATACGTCAGGTGTCTACTTAGCGCGGTCCCTAATCGTTTGTGGTGAAATAAGACTAGGCTTTGTTATTTCATACGTCAGGTGTCTACTTAGCGCGGTCCCTAATCGTTTGTGGTAAAATAAGACTAGGCTTTGTTATTTCATACGTCAGGTGTCTACTTAGCGCGGTCCCTAATCGTTTGTGGTGAAATAAGACTAGGCTTTGTTATTTCATACGTCAGGTGTCTACTTAGCGCGGTCCCTAATCGTTTGTGGTGAAATAAGACTAGGCTTTGTTATTTCATACGTCAGGTGTCTACTTAGCGCGGTACTTAATCGTTTGTGGTGAAATAAGACAAGGCTAATATGTTATTTCATACATATTAATAGTAAACCAAAATAAAAATCCTAGATGGATGAAAAAACCGGCCAAGTGCGAGTCGGACTCGCGCACGAAGGGTTCCGTACTATATATCACATAATGTTATAAATTGTAAAAGTTTGTGTGTGTGTGTGTGCGTGTGTGAGCATTTCGTTAAACAAAAGCTAGTTGACCCTTTTTGCGGGAGTCCGACTCTCACTTGGCCAAATTATTAATAAAGGTTTAGGGTTACGTACCCGAATACTCGACTAACTTAATTTTGCAGTTTTGTTTCATACATTTTATGGGTACTGATATGATAACTTTATAGTTGTTTTATTGAAATCATTTATTTCTTTTAACTTATTTAGATGGGACGGAACCCTCAGGGGGTGCGAGTCCTTTTCGCACTGGCCCACGCACTTCTTTCATTTGATTTTTGAAAAACAGACAAACATTATGGAATTTGAGACACAACGACTCAATCCAGAAAGTTATGGTATTGTTGCAATAGAAAACAGTAAGGTTTCCATAATCACCAACAAACTGATCCGCAATCACGACCTCCAGAAATCCCTGCAGTCTCTCAACCCCTGCGTTTGATTGTAGACCTTCTCTCACAGCCCACACAACAGTCTATTCAATCAATTCAAACTTTATCTCAATGTACAAAGGCACAAAATCCACCGCTCCATCTGTAAACACAAGTTAGTCGTACGACTTCGTCGTCGCCGACTGCTAGGCGCCACTGGTGGTCGATACCTCCCCCCTCTCCGCCTCATGCTGAAGGGGTTCCGGGAAACTGTGGAAATACGGAGAACCTGATAAGTGGCTGCACGGAGTTGTACTGATGAAGATTGATGAACTAAGTTCACACGGGTTTATCTCTAAATGACAAAAAGGGCGTGCTACTGGCAACTAGCGCCACATTAACTAAGTGGTCAATTGACAAACTTAGACTAATCTGACAGTCCGAATAGAAAAGCATATTTTGTAGCGCTACTAAATGCTGGCACATTTTAAGTATCAGAAGAAACCCTTAGAATGTAAATTACTACATTATTACTCTAAGCCATAGATATCATAATAGTATTATTCTAAATTCTAATACACTAGATAGGCTTTTGGCTTGAAACGCTATCAAAAACTCCATATCCATTCGAATTTTATCAAAGACAATGAAAATTACAAAAAATTACAAACAATTAAAATGTGGAAAACTGACAAGAAAGCGTTAGTTTGTTTACATGTTCCTATTAGGGATGTGCCGATACCCACAAGGTATCGACACCTACTCAAGTACGTACTCAAAAATTTGTTCGATACTACTCATATGAGTACCTCTAAAGTATCCATCTTACTCATATCGATACATTTTAGATAATTATATGGGATTGATATACGAGATAAAGAACTTATATTTCTGAACTTCTGTCTGTCCATATTTTCAATTTTAGTGTTGCCATGGTAACATTTGAAAATAAATACAAATTAGTTGACAAAATGACATAGTGTACCCCGCTACCCCCTTGCACTCGTATTACATCCGTTCTCAAAAGAAAATTTCATTGTCATTATTTGGTTTGACTAGTAGAAGACTCTCGAAATATCAAAATTATGTCGGTACTATACCGGGTGTAAATAGACTGCTACCATTAAATGAAACCACATATTCTACCGACCCTACTGAACCACTTTTCCCGAGAATCATACCCGCGCCCACCCTTAGTTTGGGAAATAATTGAGTTCCAAACAAAAATGCGTGAACACTTATGCACCGACATACGGGCGCGTTTAGAGAGAGCGTCGTCCGTGAAACAGTTGTTATGGTGCAGCGTTCTAAAATAGACCTTCCTCCTACGAGATAAAGTTTTTGAGTTACAGTTGAATATCTTTTTCTCTGAAGATTTGCGCGGGTTTTTTTTCGAATTGTTATTCAGTATGATCAGTAGAGTATGTTTTTATTTAAAGGTCGCACTCTATTTACATCCTGTATATCAGTGCTCTAAGCCATATACCTTTACACAAACCAATGTTCTGTGACACAAACAATCCAAACTGTAACTCCATTAGTACAGCTCCATGCTGGCTGGAAGGAAACTATTGAAAACAAAAAAAAACAGACACTTCGTAATATTCGCCTTTTTATGGATTTAGCTAAGGACGTCTGAATAAAAGCCCAAACACTTAGAATTTACAAAGTGCTGAATTATTCGCTCTTTTTTGGCACATTTTCCTAAAAAAAATACGTACCTACATCAAATTTTATGGCGTGTGGCAGCGTCACGTAAAATAACTACACTTCTCCTGAATTGTCACTTGTTTTGAGTACCTACAGATACCTCGAACTTTCAACTAGAGGACTGAAGTTTCTTTTTTTCGAAAAATACTGTGAAGTGAAATCAAATTTCTCTACCCTCTCGTGAAAATTGCGAAAACAGGGTGAGTTTCAGTAAGAATATCTCAATAACTGGAAGAGTTTCAACAAAAATAACCAGTATATTAAAAAAAACTGTAAAGTCAATGTGAAGGAAACTCTAAATAACAAACCTCAGTAAGTTGCTGTATCATGACCTCATTTTACCCCCAAGGGGCCTAGCATCCCATATATTTTCTGTCAATTGGTGGTTAAAAATGGTATTAAAGTGGCAACCATGTTAGGCCTGCAAAGGTAGGCAGAGACCTTGCGGGTTTTTGAAGGTTTCGGGCTAGATATTTTCAGCGGGTTGTAACAAGTTGCTTTAGTAGGCAGTCAACATTTCGACGTGGTACACTAACAGAAAGCAGAGGTATCGCAGTCAGTGGGAAGCAATGAGGGTTCAAATCCTATCAGGCTAGCATATAAGCTTTAATTTTTTATGTTTTTTGGAATTTACGTATAAAGTATGTATTTGTATTGGTGAAAGAATACACTGAGGTTAACCTCTTTACTTTACTTTAAAAAACGACAAGGATATATCACGTTGTTGGGACGTAGAATTCGTCGGTAAAAAAGGTCGTACAAGTGTTAACTATTTTATTAAGAGCCCGGTCCGCGACGACAACTTTGATGAAAAGCATATTTTTCTGTCCTTTATCGCGATGTTTTTGAAAAAACTAGAGACATACACCACTTCATATTGACCGTTTATATGAAGGCATAGAATTTATTTGATTGAATTGTTTCTCTTTTGCGAGATATTTTGCTGCTTACGAGCCCGCTCCGAATCGTTATTCATAATATCTAAGTACGAAAATAACACGCAAAGGAGAAACAACTGAATCAAATAAATTTTAGGTCTTGATTTAGATGACCAATATGGAGTGGTGTATGTCCCTGATTTTCACAAAAACATCGCGGCAATGACAAGAAAAATAATTAAAGTAATGCATCGCATCATACGGACGAAAAATACGGAGCGGTTTTTTTAATTATACGTAGAGGGAGTAAAACTATAGGAATGAAATGAGTCATGCCAACTGCTCAGTCTAGATCTAGTCACCAATGGGCCAGATCTAAATCTGCAGATGGACGACATTCCAGACCTAGACAGTCTGTGATCGCGGCTGCCGGTATCCGATGACGTCATAGCCATGTGACGTATATTAATAGGTGATAATGATACGATATTTATACCATGAGGGCATAGTCTATAACCTTAACTCATCGAGTACCAGGATGACACAGTCACTGTAGGAAGCAGGACAAAAAGTAACTCTTAAAAACTGGCTGACCTTGGCGAAACCTGGCAGATTGTGTCAAATCGTGAAAAAAGTGGATCTTTATTCATATCAAAAGCCATGAACGCAGAAAATGGTACCATCATTGAACTGTGATCATACTTGATAGCTAGAAAAACATTGTCGCCCGAGAGTCAGCTTCGCAAATAAAATTTAATTTTGTTTTTATTGCGAAATCCATCGCTTTGGAATACTGTAAATGGGTCATTTAAAAAATAATGCACCCCTTGCCTATTTGGGTGTCCCATGCATATATATTTTTCTATTTCCAGGCTTTTAGCCACGGAAGTATGCGCGGCTATATCTTCATCATTGTTTATTTAATTGAAAAAAGAAAAAATACGTGTCCAATATTTTCTGATAATCTAACTGACGGACTAATGAAATATTTTTAGTCATCATGCCTATTCCCGCCTAAAGTTAATTTTTTAACTGGTGTCGATTCGGTGCAACACAACTTAGCTTATTTGACAGGACTAAACTAAATTCTGGCATTCTGTCTTTTTCTTTCTGTATCGAGAAGACAAGGACAGAACACTTAGAATAAGGTTAGTCCTGTCAAATAAGTTAAGTTGTGTTACACCGAATCGACACCAAAATGTGGCGTTACGTTAGGTTGTGTACAGTCATGAAAAATAACATAAAATTTATCCGACAGAAAAAACGGTCAGGCCGAATTATGTCAGATTAAGAGCAGGTTATTCGGGCCCTGTAGGCATTTATCGCTACCTCCGCCCCCGCCCGCCAGTTCACCGCGACGTATTTTATTGCGATGCGCCCGAGCGACGCGACTTCGCGTGAACCGCCACACATATAGGCTTGGGCAGTAATTATTAAATACTGTATTAAATTAAATTAAAAGTATTTGCAAGTGGCGAACGATTCCCATCGGTTTGTTTAGGAAAGGGCATCCATACAACATTTCTTTATTCCATGCTCTTCGCTTTGTCGAACATTTCTTTCCATAAATCTCAATACGACAAATACAGTTGGCTGAGACAGGGAGTTGTAAAGTACAAACAAAAATGTGTTTTCCTTGGTTGCTTTTCTGAGTAAGGTGACTTCTGTCCGGCTTCCCTTTTTAAAATGTTCACACTTCCCACTGCTTGTCATTAGTATATAACCTTACGCCCGAGTTGCCCGGTAATCCCCGAAGTTTAAAGACTGCAGCGCCCTCTAGGTACACTTGATGCACTACCTTAGTTGCTGCTACTCCTCAATAGATGGAAAGGACATGGCAATATTAATTACGCTAGCTCTCTCTGGCGGTCACGAAATAAACTAAATTTCGTATCATATTTATTTTATTACTGCCCACGTTAGATAGCAAAATTTGCAAAGCGTGCACTGATTTGATTATACGACAAATATAGTTAACTAGTTAGATACCTACATTCATTTTCAGTCCGCGGCTTTTCGTGTTTCACCAACAAGACACCGCCCTAAAAGTTACGTAGTAGGTACGTACAGATTTAATAATTGCACTCTGTGTTACACATTGTAATGTATAAAAGCAGTTTATTCTCTGCTATGCAGTAATTTATAGTGAGCATGTATTTTAATCATAATGAGAATTCAGTAGCTTTTTATAATAATGTTGTAAATATTTCTGTTCGAGTTAAAAGTATCTTGCTTGACCTTGTCTTGACGGACGTGCGCTTGTTGGACTAGGAATAAAAACCGGTATTATACAGAAAATATTGATAATTCCCTGGGTACCGTGAAACCATCCAATTTAGCAATTTTCTAAATGTTGCTTCTATCTACATATAATGAAAATCAAACCATTCAGTTTTATACGTTAATTATTTTTGCGAATTTATCGAAAAGGGACCCAAAAATTCTACATTTTGTCTTTTTTTTTCTTGATTGGGACAAACCCTGATTTTGAATTTATTTTACGTCATATAATGTAGATTAGTACAATATTTTATTTAAACAAAGATGCCAATGAAGCTATAGTTTAGTAGTGGGTTTGTGTTTGGGCAAACATGAACCGTGCGTAACAACCGTCATAAAATCCGTAATAGTGATTTTCAGTTTATAAACAGGGTATTGATTTGGTCAACAACTTTCGTCACAGGGTAGATGGTATTCACGATACAGATGACGAAAAAAATATTTTAAAATATTCCTATTGTTTTTTTCATAAAGTTATTCACGATATTTTGGCACCCCCAAAAAAGTCCAGTGTACGATAGATATGATGAAATTGACTGAACACTGGCGGAGTGGCGTTGCGGCGGGGTGGGGCGCCCGAAGGGATAGGTACCGCGCTGACCTTTTCGTCAGGTTCTGACACTGACAGCAGGACAGCGTATACAATTCCCAAAGCGTGCGACAGAGATGGCATTAGAACGCGGCCCAGCAGTGACAAGTTTTCAGAAGAATTTTAGGATTAATCAAAAAGGGCATAAAAAGGTGCTCTTCAATTTGCTTTTCTTTTAATATGCAGTTTATTTAATAAATATCAATTATATTAATATTCATGTGACGTAAGTTGTGAGCCAAATCAACAACCTATTTATGAACTACATTCTCTTTCAATAGAATCCGGCAATAATGTAAACAAACCAATTTAAATACGATTACTCCGTAATAACTTACATTTGAATATCAATCCTTTTCATTTCGCATTTCAAGGAACCATACATTGTTCTTACAATAATTTCGACACCAAGTACCTAACTTCTTTATGATAGTTATTTTAATAAAAAAATTTTGGACGAAAAGAAATTTAATAGTTTTGTCAAATTTCATATTAATTTTTTAACCATCCAAGTCTTATTGGGTCTTTGGAAAGTTAGTGTTTTTCATTGTTATGAATAGATTTTAAAAAGATTTAAACATTTGAATCAATGATAGGTACAACAGTACGATCATAGACAACTGTCAAATAATTGGTTTGTTTACATTATTGCCGGATTCTATTGAAAGCTTAGACCATCTAACAATCCAACATGGACTTGGTAAGCGCACGCATTCCCCTCTGCCAAAGTTCATGAACAATCGTTCGTCTCCGTTTATAAAAACTAGTTCACTGCGATCATTCGCCATTTTGCTATCGTCCCTGTCGCTAAACACATCTCAGTGAAAATGGTTGGTTGTGCAGTTTTTACATGTAAGCGGCGATCAGAAACATCAAATTTAACCAAAAAAAGGAGTTTCTTATCATACATATGTCATTTTCCACTCAAATAAACCACATTTTCAACACAAAATCAATTAGACATGAACAAGATTTGCGATGAAAATAACCACAAAATAGCGATAGGTGATATCGTACGAAGGCCTGTCGAGACCGCTCGACTAGTGATGTGACAATGAGGGAACGAATGAATGAATGAATTACTTTCTGAGGTACTGAGGTACGGCCTTTTAGGGTTTCGTATTAACAAGGAACTTTTATAGTTTCGCTATATATATCCGTACATCTGTCTGTCTGTGGGTTCCCGGCTTAGTTCAGACTCTTAGTACTAGAAAGCTGTAATTTGGCATGAGTATACATGTCAATCATGGCTTGTCGGTGAAAATACCAAATTAATATTGCAGTTTTGTTTCATACATTTTCTAGGTAATGATAATAATTTTTATCATACCGTTAGTTTAGAAGTTATGAAAGTGGTATACATCGTATTTGGTACAATAATTTGATTATATTTTCCAGTGAAATTACGCGACACCGTTATAGTTATATTCATACAAAAGTTCAGAACTAAGAAGTACCTGAGTATGGCCTAATCGTTATTAACAGTTGCGACTGGTTCATGCATCAACAGATGTCATAGATTTGTGTAGACAGTGCGAAATTCTAATACGAGGAAATTTGGACGAAAGTAAAAGAGTAAAACCAACAGTGACTACAACATACATTGTTTCAAAATCATTGAGCAATTTTCAGGGTAAGGATATTTTTCCGAATATATCCAGGCACGTCTATGACAATGATTTTGTAAATCACAATATGGAATTGGGACGATTAGTTATGCAAAAGTATACAGATACGCGAATCGGATTTCTGATGAGGAAAACAAGTCCACAGGAGTGTGTTCGTCACATAATAATATTAGGTGGCTTTAATTTATCCAGCTAAATTCTTACTGAAGACTCGGTAAGTGCTCAGTAACAAGGTTCGATGACCCTTTTTGTGATATTCGTACATTATTCTTTTCGTGTTCCTTACAAACGCAAGCCCAACCCCGAGTGAATTACTATGGCATGCCAAGATTTTATCTTGCAAAATTACCAAAAAGTGTTATCGATCCGTGATACTGAGCCTCCAGTATGAGTTTGGCTGTATAAATTAAAGTCACCTTATATAATAAACTGATCTATTTTAAAAACCAATAAAAATATATCACATTTTTCAGATCTTTCATTCCATAACTGAGCGAAATTAATATATATTAATATATGTTTAAATATTTCATTAACCATTTTGTAATACGCATATATTTTCATTTATCATTGAAACCATTCGTGCCAGCTTTTGTGAATCGACTATTATAGCTACGAGTACGTAAACAAAATTCGAAACGATATACTTATAAAGTCCTAACGTATTATGTGAAAATAATACAAAGGAAAATTAACTGATCATACATAACATTCAACATGATTTCAGTCACTCCTAACTCGTCACTCATTTAATCGGTCTTCACATGCCCCCATCACTAGTTTTTTGCGCTAGTGTGCCATTGAACACTCGTGTAGTAACAGTAATTATTTGTATGTGTTCTTGTTTCGCGTTTGTGTTACAGTATTTTATTACGTGTGCGTTCATGGAGACGTCTCAATTTTTCGCATAAGTGTGCGTGAGTGAGTAAATGTGTGACGTGCGTGTTTACCTCCACCCCCCGCGAAAAATGGCAGAATGAATTTAGTACTAGAAGTAGCGCTATACCACGTCTGTGTTAGATGGTCTAAGATTGAAAGGGACTTTAGCCTTATGTATGCCGGTGGATCCACCCACGCCCTATAATATATTATAATCTCTGCCCCTAGCCAAAGTATACTTACATATACTGTGCCCTAGCCGCTTTTCTTCCGATTTGATTCTATGAAACCTAAATTGTTAGTGCTCAGCTCCCTTTTTCATGCGTCAGTATAAAAAGCTTAATGAAAACTTATATACCCTTTCTCAAATCCTTAATAATTAAAATCTCATCCATTAGTTATGTGGTTAAGTTAATAGCAAATGTAAAATAGCAAACTAAAATGTCACTGCTCCACAATAACTAAGTAAAATTTGTTGTACAGAAAAAAATAATGAGACAAAGAAAAAAACAAAAAATGATTTAGCTTCATTTTAGGTTTAGTTTAGTCTTATTTGTATTATTTTGGTACGGTTTCGTTGAAAGCTAGAAAGTTATTAGTAAATAGACAGGTAAGAGTTATGTTATTGGGTTTTACGAGAAAACTATTTTATTTTATAGATTCAACTAAAATGGCCTTACAGCGTGTTCTAATAGTAAATAAATCATTTCCTGCGGCGGGCTTGGAATTATTAAAGAAAAAGTAAGTACAATGTTATGATATTGTTAAAATTCACGTGAGCTTACATTCCAAATTATTATTAAATACCGGCTTTAACACTCACGTATTATTATTGTCAATATTATTATTGCCATAATTATAGTCAACAATAATAATATTTAGAGTACAATGTTGTTTGACAGGGAAGTACTACCAGAATTATGCCAAAATTTATTTGCTGCACTTTTCAGAGTGAATTACCACATCGTTAACCATATGGATCACGAGCCTGAAAGTTTGCCCGAAATCATGCGAAACATAAAGGGAGTGGATGCTATAATATGGAATACTAAACATAAGCTCACTGGAGAAATATTGGACATAGCCGGTAATTTCTACATTTCTGTTTGTAGAATATCCTGAAGGACCATAAAATGTAGAGTGTTTCCCATAAGGTTAATAAAACTGATAGGATTGATAAGTCTAGATGTCCAAATAGAAGTTTATTGATAGGTATTGTTTTTTGGTATAAAAAGTTGATGAAGGGCAAAACGCGTCCGCCGTGATGTAGGCTTGAACGTGAACTGGTTGGAAATAGGTATATCGCCAGTTGACGTGCTGATTGATGATTTAGCCAAATTGTGCGGCGTACCGTAAACTGTTCATGCAAACCTTTTCACCCGCGTTGGAAGATAATCTCTGCCTAGAAACAGAAAACCTCACTATGAAATTTAAAAATGGCTGGCTGGGCTGAATGTGCTGAAAAAGCAGGTAGAAATTGATGGTAAAATTAATTTTGGATCTCAAATGTGTGTTTTTTGGGAAAGTAGCAAGTATTACGTGTAAAGTGTAATAAGTATGGTTACGATTTTACCGTAGATACTTATTACACTTTAATGTCATACTTTCAAATGTGTGCATGTGAAAATTTGGAAAATTATATGCAGAGTATCAATTTATTAAATTTATTGATACCTGTCTGTATGAACATTACCATTGCCAGGTCCTCAAATCAAAGCTGTATCGACCATGTCTTCGGGTATTGACCAAATAGATGAAGATGCCCTAAGGACACGGGGCTTACCACTAGGCAACACACCAAAGGTTCTCGATGATGCAGTTGCTGATATTGCTGTTGGACTCGTTATTGCTGCAGCAAGAAGATTTAAAGAAAGTGTTGCTGATTTAGAAAGGCAATAATTATATTTGAGATTACTGTTTTGTTTTATTAATTTAAGGTTCAAATCAATCTCTTTGGCAATCTTAACATATTATCGCCATGTATTATTTATTACGGACTCGTATATAAAAAACTTGACTTCACTAAGACTGCGAATTCTATCCAGCGATACCAAATTATTATTGGTTATTAAAAGTTACTTTATGAGGTCAATCATATTTTTAACTTTTTTAGTGGAGAGTGGAAATACGGAGTTAATTGGACGCTTGGTCAAGATATTGCTGGGAGCACGGTTGGTGTTATCGGTATGGGAGGGGTTGGACAAGCTATTGTAAGACGATTAAAAGGATTTGACGTCGCCAAGTTTGTTTACACTGGAAGAAACGATAAGCCAGAAGGTATTCTTCGTTAATAACATAACAAAAAACTCTCTAGCAGACTCTTCACAATAATAATATTGGCAGAAAAGAATTTTGCATTTATTCCGGTAAATGAATATTTGATTGTCATTGTATCGGAGCTGCAGACTATGCAAGCCCAACTTTGTCACAGTTGTAAATCTTGATAATTTGAACAAAAAAAAACATTTTTGAGGGATCGAAATGGGAAAAGCCAAATGACCCGCCCTTTTTGCCTGCCCGTAAAAGATTCAACTACTTTACATATTTCTCTATATTATAAAATCTTTTCATCTATTTAGGATTCATCACCTGGGCTATTTGAACAACAAAAGCTCTATAACTACTAATAATGCAATAAATTTGAATTTATCACAAAGAAATTCAATCTGATATGATTTTCATTTCAGCCAAGACTCTCGGTGTACATCGTGTGACTTTGGAAGAATTATTAAACACCAGTGACTTCACCATATTGGGTTGCCCCTTGACTTCAGAGACAAAGAATTTGATCAACATAAAGACTTTAAATCAAATGAAGAAGAATTCAGTTTTGGTCAATATTGCTCGTGGTGGTAAGTCCAATAAATAATACCAGCGGGGCTATTATTATGTAACTCAGTGTCGGTTGCTAGCTATAGTTGCTATTCACCAAAAACATATAAAACATGAACTTCCAAAATAACTATTAATGGGTATTGAACTATTTACGAATTGTGAAGTCATTTCAAGTGCGAACTTATCCTTAGATAAGCGGATATGTATGTTTTAGACGATAGGCACTTGGTGTGGCAACTGAGTTTATGATACAGAATCAGGGGGCAGGTGTGAATAAAATTGATCTTCAAATAGAACGATTTACTTTGTGAAGTTATTCAGTATCATCAGTAGATCATGTGGTTTAAGTTGAAAACCTATCTAATAGTTGAAGACCTAGGTATCCATTTATACTCGGTGCAAATTCAAATAGTCATTTTGTAAAATAGATACTTACATGAAGTACATTTTTACAGGTAAATATTAATCTTTAAACAACATTAGAATATGATAAAAAATATAGTACGGAAAATACATTTTGAAATATGTATTTAAGTTGGGCTTTATAAAATTTAATAACAACATATTACTATATGATGATAGTATGAAACGGCCCGCACTCCCGCCTGTCGCGAAATATGCACCTGCATAAAATAAAGAAATATAGGAATAAAAATATTATATACACATAATGCAATGAATAAAGAAGTTGATAAATAAACTAAATAAACCATGAAAAAATAAAATGCTCAACCATCCACCCATTCGATTAGTTTTGTTAAGAAGAAGGGCAAGAAACTTGGCAAGATCAACTCTTTTTCTTTTTTCATTTTCTTTTCAATCATTTTTGTAACATAAATTTTTACTACACAAAGTAATTATACTTACTTAAGTAAAGGCATAAATAATATAAGACAGCAGCATAGTTAGCATCTTGTCTCTCGTCTCGACGAAGCGTTTGGCCAATGATAACGTAGGAAAGCTGCATCACCTGAAAGTCGCCTCGACAGATGACTCGCCCTGTGATTCCATTGGTCAAGTGCTTCGTCTCGAGACGAAACTTTTCTATTAGTGTCATGTATGCTAGCTATGCTGGCATTATGTCATAAGAAAAAATATACATTAGTCAACCCGTCTCATATTGTTTATTATCTTTAACAGGAAAGCACAGACATATAAGTCAGTTTATATATTAATTAACTTTAAGCCTTTAAAGGAATCTTACATAGGTAAAATTTACTAATAAGTTATTACTATTTTGATAAATATTGTTATTATTTATTGTAGTATGCTTCATTATCGTCAAAATAATCATTGATTTTATAATAAGCTTTTTCAGTAATCCCTGCTTAATATACAGCTTAAACTTATTTTCAGACAAACGATGGACCTCTTTTGGTAGTTTATTGTAAAATCTTATAGCATATCCTACAAAAGAGCTAGCTAGTTCATGTTTGTTTTTGGTTACAAGTCTCAGAAAATTGTGATTTTTTTTCTGACCTATCTAATAATTTGGTAAATAAATTCACGAATAGAATGAACACATAGGAGTAGAATATTTCTTACTAAACTGTAATACTCGTAGTATGTAACGCAACATTCACATTTACATAAATATAATCGGATGAATTGAAGAAACTAAATTCAAAACATACTATATATATATATATGCTAGCTTTTGCCCGCGGCTCCGGCCGCGTCGAAGAGATTTTCGTGGAAATAAGGAAAACAAAAGAATATGATTTTTTGAACGACAATATGCGACGGTCACTATGTTTTACCAAAGTGCTAATAAATACCAACTAAATAAGACTAAACTCGAAGGCTCTACTATTGTCCGTTGAGGAGATCCCGTACCCACTTTCCAGACCCATCATCAGACCCTGGTCACCATGTTTGACCAAAGTGGTAATAAATACCAATCGAATAAGTCCAAACTCAAAGGGTCTGCTGTTGTCCGCTGAGGAGATCCCGTACCTACATACCTTCCAGTCCCATCATCAGACCCTGGTCACCATTTTTTAGCAAAGTGCTAATAAATACCAATCGAATAAGTCCGAACTCGAAGGGTCTGCTGTTATCCGTTGAGGAGATCCCGTACCCACCTCCCAGTCCCGTCATTAGATCCTGGTCACCATGTTCTACAAAAATACTCATCAATACCGATCAAATAAACTTAAACTTGAGAGTCTCCTAAAAAAAGCATTTACCAGTGGATGATAGAAACCCCGACGATGAGACTATAATACGACTACGCAATGCGTACATACCACATGATTAACTAAAAATCTTATTGAGTGCTTAAAGAATATTGAGTGCTTAAAGAATTTTTATAGTCAGTTCAGTAGGTCTAGATATTACCCATTACCTATATGCAAACAAACAAATCTTTCTTCTTTATATAATTTATAGTGTAGGTAGACAAACTTTAACGTGAGTTGATTTGATCCAGACTACGTCAAATTCGATATTTTGAAAGATGCAGCGCCATCTAGTGTATTAATTTAAAAACAATTTCAACGCCAGCTTACTGAGCCGTTATCCAGGATAGCTTCCTAGAGATGGCGTTTTCTAAGGACTTGAAAATTTAAAAAAATATTTTAGTTTTTGGTCTTTGCTCAGTCAAGAAATATAATTTCAGCTTTCATGTTTTTTTTACAAAAGAAAATATTTTTTCTTAAAATAAAATAAAAGAATTAAAAATAAAATGTGAAAACAAATTTTACCAGTCGGGGTTTGAATCCGCGATGATCGACTACGGTACGGTGGCGAACCTTCCATATGTCTCACTAAAATTCTTATTGCGCTGCTCCCTTTTGTCATAGCGTGATGATACATAGCTTTAAAGCTTCCCGAAGAAATGTTTTATCTTTCAGTGAAAACTGCATCAAAATCCATTGAGTGGTTCTCAAGTTATAAGCGAACGAACAGACAGACAGACGTTGTATTTTATATGTATAGATATAAAATATATATTAATATGCGACAGACAGACGTTGTATTTTATATGTATAGATATATATAAAATATAAAATATATATCTATACATATAAAATACAACGTCTGTCTGTCTGTTCGTCTTTCAGTGAAAACTGCATCAAAATCCATTGAGTGGTTCTCAAGTTATAAGCGAACGAACAGACAGACAGACGTTGTATTTTATATGTATAGATATAAAATATATATCTAATATATCCGTTATCCAGGATAGCTTCCCAGAGATGGCGTTTTCTACGAACAGACAGACAGACGTTGTATTTTATATGTATAGATATATATAAAATATAAAATATATATCTATACATATAAAATACAACGTCTGTCTGTCTGTTCGTTCACTTATAACTTGAGAACCACTCAATGGATTTTGATATATATATATATATATATGGGTATATTTGAGGGGGGGGGAGATCACCCCGCATAGGGAACGTTTATGAAATGCATACCTACTTTTTTATATCTTATTTTGAGGTTATATTTTCAGTTCAGAGGTCACTTTTTGACATAAATTTACTTCTGCATCGGCTCCGGCACTACGGGAAGTGCAGCTCCTTTGCCCTTGCGTAACAAAGCACAGGCACCCGTGCGAGCCTCCGCACCCCCGGCTTTTCATATACCTGCACTCTAGGGGTAGTAACCACAAGACTGTACACAGTCGGGGTGCTCTGAGTCGGTTTTTGAACAGTTTTAACCTACCTTAAAGAAGTCTGTTTTTAGCTGGCTGACGAGCTGTCAAAATTTTTTTTTCGCTCTCTTACGTTCCATTCCACACGTTTTAAAGTACATTTATGACAACCAAGTGTCAACACTATGTAAAATGAACAAAATTACATTCCATTCCATAGATATATTATAGACATTATTTTAATTAATACCTAACTAACAATTTGCAACAAATAAAAAGTTGATAAAAAGTCCAATAAAGACCCAAAGAAACCCCTATAATATCATTTATATAAAAATACGGTGTTCTCCTGTAAGACCCAACCACGCATTACCCAAAAAAACCGCGAAACGGAATGATAGATGCGCTCAAACATAGCCCCCCTTAAATCAAAATGGCCGCTAGCCAACCAGTGTTCCGTTTCTTTTCACACATATTTACCAGCTTTTGAAAACTAACCTCTTGACACTATTACTAAATTGACAGAATTTCGTTCCGTAATACGCATATTTTGCATATTTTATTTTTTATCGTAAATAAATAAAAAAATCTTTTCCGCTAATAAAAAACAGTGGAAAAGGGTTAAATTTAAGTCAAACCATCCCCCTAAACTCAAATCCAAAATGAGAAGGGTTGTTGTAAATTCGCCACAAAGTAAACTCGTCACATTTTTTGTACACACCCATTTTTTGTACAGACAACAGAAAAATGAAACAAAAAGTAAAATAAAAATGTTATTTATTTATTTTTCATAATCACAGCACTGTGTGGTTGCAATTGACTGATTTACTAGCAGCATGCCAAATAAATAATATTATAAGGCATTCGAAAAGCGCATTACTTTCATGAATATTTTGTAATAAATCACAGTAATAATCACTTTTTTTACTTAAAAAAATTAAAGTTTTGCTTACAACTAATAACGCATTTACCGATACGGCTAGAAGGAGATAGATACAGCGAGCGAGCGAGCGCGTAGGAGAGCAGGGGAAAAGAGAAAGAGAGAGCATTCATATGGGTGATTTTTCTTGTATAATGTCGAGCGCTAAAACCAATAACTTTGCTTGCTTTGGTACTTTACACAAAAATTATGTTAATCAAAACCTTAAGAAAAATAAATGTAAAATAATTGTATTTTTATTAATGTTTGATTTTTCTACTGTATGCACGAAAATGGCACGAATTTACAAGGGGCGAATTTACTTTGTAGCGAATTTACAACAACCCAATGAGAATAACTACAATGTATAATCTTTTACAGGTATAGTTGACCAGGATGCACTATATACAGCATTAAAAGAGAATCGTATTTTTGCTGCTGGTCTCGATGTCGTGACTCCGGAACCAATTCCAAAAAATCATCCTCTGCTTACTTTGCCTAACTGCTGTAAGTATTAATCCTAAACACTTAAACGTAAGTATCACATGGAAGAAATTTGCCCAACTGCTTTATGGATGAATCCGAAACTCTTTGCTTAGCTGCTAAATAAACACAGAGTCGTTTTACTTGTTTTACATGTCAAATCTAATCTGTATAAAAATAATATTTTATGATGAAACAAATATGATACGGGAAATATATAAAAAACTGTATTTAAGTTGGGCTACTAAAGTTATACACATGCATAAAATAAAAAGACTTATTGGAGTATTATTATATTATAAGAGTATTATTATACCTACATAATGCAATTAATAAATAAGTTGATAAATAAACTGAATAGACCATAAATAAATATAATGCCTAGCCAAATATATACTGACATAAGTAAAAAATTTAAATATTGTGTATACATACCTACATAATGCAATGAATAAAAAAGGTAGTAGATAAATAAACTATAAATAGATATAATGCTTAGGCATTTGTTTTTTGTTGACTAAATCCGCCCATTCGATTAATCTTGCTAAGAAGAAGGGCAAGAAACTTAGCAAGATCATGTCTTTTTTTTATCAGTATTTTTTTTCTGAATATGGTATTTTTTTTAACTTATATAAAATAATACTAAACAATATATTATACAAGGATAAAAATATAAAAGACAAAAGGAAATTGTGTCATGAGAAAAATATATATAAATCTTAGTCTACCTATCTAATGAAGTAGTAAGTTAAAATACTAAGCAAAACATCATCCACCTGTCTCATACAGTTTTTTTTTATAGTCAGATTATCAACTAATACATGCTAAGCTTTATCTTTCATGTTCATGTCAATATGTAAAAAGAAATGTCAAAATGATAATTAAAAAAAAACAATATAAAAATATTATTTATTAGCCTTATGTAGATGACAATAAAAATATATATATATTATAATTTTCAAAAAAAAAAGATAATTTTCTACAATAAATCCCATTGCTGAGCAAAGGCCTCCCCCATCCTGCTCCATTCATGTCTGTCGAACGTTAATCTGGTCCACAGTTCTCCGCCATATTTCTCCAGTTCATCACGCCATCTTGTTTTTGGTCTCCCTTTACTTCGTTTATGGTCTCTGGGGCACCATTCAGTTACTTCTCTGGTCCATCTGTTGTCTCTCTGCCTTATCACATGCCCTGCCCATTCCCATTTTAACTTTCTGGCTTGGCGTATAACGTCCATTAATCCAGTCATCTTTCTAAGTTCTACGTTAGATATTTTATCCAGCAGTCTTTTTCCGAGCAAGCTTGTCTCCATTTTATTTTTAAAAATATTAGTCTACATAAAAACAAACAATTTGAAAAACACAAATCAGTTAGAAAATAATAGAACAGTAGTATCAATCAATATTCTCATGACACCAAGCGTCATTATCATCCAAATAGTCATTGATTTTATAATATGCTTTTCTCAAGAGTCCCTGCTTGATCTATAATTTAAACTTATTTTCTGAAAAACTAAGGACCTCCTTTGGAAGTGTATTGTAAAATCTTATACCATGTCCTACAAAAGAGGTGCCTACTTTTGCAAGTCTAATTTTTGGAAAAGCCAGTTTATGTTTCTTCCTAGTGTCTATAGAGTGATGCTCACCGAGCCTAGGGAAAGTATCGATATTTTTTCTGATATATTTAATAACTTGGTAAATAAATTCACAAGGAACTGTTAAAATACTAATTTCTTTGAATTTTTCTCTTAATGAATCCCAATGCTTCATATTGTAAATAGCACGAATTGCTCTCTTCCGCAAAACAAAGACTGCGTTTATATCCGCAGCTCTACCCCACAGCAACATGCCATATGACATAATGCTGTGAAAATAACTAAAGTACACCAATCTAGCAGTATACTCATCAATAATTTGCCTCATCCGTCTAACAGCGTATGCGGCTGAACTTAGTCTATCACAAAGGCCTTCTATGTGGGGACCCCACTGAAGACGAGAGTCTATAGTAATGCCTAAAAACTTTGTTTTGTTGACTAACTCTAGCTTGGACCCCTGCAAAAGTAGATCAGCATCTACTTGAATTACATTTGGTAATGTGAATTTCAAAAGCGCCATCACTCGATGTCCCTTCTTATAAGCATTATATGCTTTAAGTTTCAATAAGGTGAACTTTGCCTATTTATTGCTCTACGTATATATTGTATTGCAATCAATCTGTAACAGTTTGCCCATCTGCTCTGAGTATCAATAGGATGCCCTTTTCCCAACTGCTGTTACGTACGTATCAATCTAATGCCATTTACCTAACTGTAAGTATTTCTACAAATAACTTTTTTACTTATTGTAAGTATCTTTTGCACTATCTAAACATGCGGCAGCGTGTCCAGGGCCGAAATCTAAAAATAAAATGGCGGTGCACCAGCCGTGTTTTATATAATATGTTGGTTTTGAGCTACTTTCGACCCCCCCATAACTAATTTCCTATTGGATTTTTACTTTATTGGACTTGAACTTTATTGGTTTTTTACAATGAATTGCCACTCGACTTTACTACAGTTGTAGAATTAATCATAAATGGAAGAAATGATTTGTTTAAGTGACGTAATTCTCATCCATAGCGTGATAGCATGTGTTGTAGAAAGTTTAATACTTGTATTTTTTTTTCTTTGCAGTTGTCCTTCCACACCTGGGTAGCTCAACCATAGCAACAAGAAACGCAATGGCGAAGATTTCAGCTAACAATGTGTTATTGGCACTAGAAGGAAAACCAATGCAATGCCCCGCGTTTTGAATTTTATTGATTAGTTCTTTATTTGTTCAGTAAAAAACCTTAACATACTGAATGTTATTTTATTTTATTAACTAAATCCGAATTGGATATGATGATATGATGGGTTTGCAGAGAAAAGGAAGAAAAATTCTTTGCAATGTTTACTGTTGCACGAGGAACGAAGCTGGTAGAAGTATTTTGTTTTAGTAGGTATGCATTAACATTCATGTGACGCAAGTTGCGGACCAAATCAACACCCACAGTATATTTTTATTTCTAACCTGTTAAGAAAGAGCTGTTATACCGATGTTATTCTACAATAAACATTTTACTTACATAATCGAACAATATTATACTCAAGCCTTTTTGTGCGCGACTATACCCCCATGCGCATACATCCCTTCCACTGACGCCCCAGAGCTCTTTTTACCTGCGTTAACTTATAAACAGGTGTCGAAATTTTCAACATCAACTCTGTACAGGGTTCGCAAGGTTCTTAAAGAGACGTTAAAATGACACAAATCAATACGAAATCTATTAGAAATATGTCAAATGACGTTTGGAGTGTAGGAACTCGGCCAAACCCGTTCAAAACTCAGTGTTTCAACCCCAGTGTTCCTTTCCTACCCATCCTAGGGTTTTTTAATGAACGCACTTCTGAAGAGTATTCAAATAACCGAGAATTTCAAAAAACCGATATTCTGTTATAATATTATTATAAGCTTATGCACCCAACACTAGTGTTCATGTTGACATTTTTTTGTTTGACAGCTGCAAGATAAAAGTTATCAAAAATTCAAAATACTTTTGCAAACGAATAAATCTCAAAATAATAAGCTATGCGGTATAGCAAACTGATTGTGAATTGATTGCGAAACACTATGAGCTAGTTTCCTGTGGTAAATAGGGAAGGTGAAGTTAGATAACCTATCATTTATCAAACTAGAACTTCTACTGCAGAATAAAAGATAAAAACTAAATTTTGACGCCTACTTGCCTACATTACATAAGCAGCGTTCAATCGTTCATTACCACTGTTATCGTCGGCCTGCTCGCTGGTTATTATTGTTTTGTTTCGAGGCTAGAGTGTCTTTACACCAATAACAATGTCGAGTGATTTTAAAGTTTTAGTGTCCTCCAAAGACTTTCCAGAGAGTGCGTTAAAGATTCTTAGCGATAAGTAAGTATAATACACTGGTAAGAGTGTAGATAAGGGGGCACAAATTTCCTAAGTCTTTCTTTATTCCAATAGTGCCTTCTTATTTACAGTCAGCAGTCAGCACTGAGGAATCGTTAGGAATGTTAAATTGTTGTTTTTAATTTTCCCGACTGTTGCTTCACTCTCCACACTCTCCCAAGGGGTCGAGAACTTGAGGAATATATTTGTAGTTAATAATTAAACAACAATAATTACCTATTGTTTATATAAAAACACATTTTAACATTCCTAAAAATTCCATAGTGCGCTTACTCATTAATAGTCGTCTAAACTTCAACCTATATTTACCTATTTTAGCATAAAAGGAGGATAAAGGCAAGGCTTATGTAAGTTATTTGTTTATATAATATGATAATTTTGACAAATAGATCTCCAAAGCCTCAGTCACAACTTCACAAGTATGATCTTAAAATGTTTAGGTAATATATTTATGAAATAATGACGCAGTAAACTCAATTTAACAGATTTTGTACTTGTTTGTTTGATATAACCAGACGAAGAAAAAATAGTTTCTTCAATATTCATTACAACTCTTTTTTGACAGAGTCTAGGTACAGCCTGGCAACAAAGGTAAAAAAAAAACATTTCTTGGAAACATGAATCCCCGAGCAGGTGTCGGAGATGTTTAGTATACTGTGAAATGCAAGTCACAGTTCACAAACCCATATGCATACACCTTACATCTTTTACTGACAATTATTACAACCAGCATGATGGGTGGTGTGGTGTGCTCTATCACTGTACTTCATACACAAATATTCAACTTAACATGTCTTCCGAAGTATGCAGACTTAATTATTTGTACTTGCAACCTCCAGGTTAGTAGTTGAGTACTCATACCACTAGGATTATGGAGAAGTTAAGGTGTTAACAGTGATGGGTACAGGAAAAAAAAGCAGCTCTTTAGAATAAAAAAAAAATATTGCAGTTTTGAATCAGCGGTTTAAAAGCTTACCAAGAAATTTAAAAAAAAGTGCTTCTATTAAGAAGCCTATTAAGGCCATTTTACGATGACATTGGCTTCCAAAGTTAGTTAGGTAAGAAATTTGTTAAGAAAGAGTATTGTTTGTAAAAATAATTTAGCTTTTATTTTTTCATTTTTATGGCCAACATTAGTAATACATCATCAGAAGCATTTAAATAAATTCAAATTGAATGATTAGTGAACAAAACAAAAAGTATTTTTGTAAATAATTTTATTTCACAGACATTTGGTATTAGTTAAACTTTATGTTTATGTGAATGCTTCTGATGATGTATTACTAATGTTGGTCATAAAAATGAAAAAATAAAAGCCAAAATAATTGATTCTGTTCGACCTAAATCTGCTTGGCATTTTAAAATTTCCTAGGAATTGCATGCAATGCCTGAAAAATATACATACATTTACTGTAACATCTATTAAGTATTAGGTACATCATCGTAACGTTTTAAGCAATTCCATAATTTCTGGAATTTTTACCACCTGAATAAATAATATTTTAAGAAGCCGACTCCATAGTTGCAAACGTTTTCTAGTATTTTTTCAACTTTAGGTATATACCAATATCCTATCCCTGGTTATTAGTGTTGTACAGAGACCAAAATCACAATTTTTTTCATTTTCGTCTGTCTATCTGTAGGTTTGTTCCGTTTTAACTCGAGAACCACTGAACGGATTTGGTTGCGGTTTTTTTTATTATCATCGTAGTGACCCTGGTCAACACATAGTATATAAGGGGTGTTAATTCATATAATAACGCCAAGCCGAAAACGGGGCAAAGATTGAATAAACGCGGGTGGAGCTGCGGCCAAAGGCTAGTTAGATAAATAAACAGAAAATTTTAAATGTTCCAATGTTTATTGTACAAATAAAAAAATCCAATAAAAAAACTTCAATCAAACTTAAAATAATACATGAAAATTCTGTACAACTTAGAATCAACAAAATATTTTTAAACAAAGGGCTTGTGAAATTTCTCTTTAAAATTGCATTTAGTATAATAATTATATGGATAGAAATCTGTAGTCTCTATCTCTACTTACCCCTGTGGCTGGGAGACATGTATGTTTGTGATTGACAATTATCAGATCAATGTATTTTTTGTAAAGTGTGTTGGGGCGCACACAAAGGACTCTAATGCCAATGACTAGTCAATGGAAGCGAGCTGACTTTACCTTATATTCCTTTTAACCTTAGACTAAATTACTGTAAGCTTTTAACTTTGTGACTGATAGCAGGTACCTAATTAAAATTAGAGTGAAAAACCATTGTCAAGACGAAGGGTATAAATCAACTCCCAAAAAGAGATTTTTTTTTTGAAGAGGGGCGAATTTTCTCCAGAACCTTTTAGGGATGACTTTACACTGCTAATTTCTGGAGGACGAATATTCCTCGACCCTCAATATGTAATCCTCGATAAAAAAAAACACTCTCACAGAGAAATTTGAATTTAATGGTAAACGGAGCCTATTTAATTAAATTATGTTTTTCTCAAATTAGTGTTGCTGTTGACGAGCCCCCCCTGTTCTTGTGCCCTTCACACATGTTACCCTTGTTACGTATTTGTGTCCGGCCGGACTAAGGCATGACGGGTCTAGAAAGTGGGAAAAGTACGGGATTTTAGCACTTGCTGCGCCGGAGTCGAATGTAACCATGGGAGCACGAAAGCATTCCATTTTCGAAAGTATGTCTTGTCTTATATCATTGTGGGTTCTAAAAGAATCCTATTGGTGCAGATATTTTGGGTACCTACATGAAACATTAATTAAATTACAAGGAGACATGCGGGAGGAATGCATTTTGAATATTGAATAGCATGACAAGAATTGTTTAGCGGAATATTGCAAATTATATTCAGATATCCATAAGTTAGTGATGGACTTCCGCAAGGTAATGCCTATTTCAATCAAGGTGACTACTATCAATTCAAAATTTATAATTATTATGCAAGAGATTATGTTGTCCCTAGTTGGTTAATCCAAATTTAAAACTGTTAAT
Source organism: Ypsolopha scabrella (assembly GCA_910592155.1). NCBI lineage: Eukaryota > Metazoa > Arthropoda > Insecta > Lepidoptera > Ypsolophidae > Ypsolopha > Ypsolopha scabrella. The sequence continues at coordinate 21,855,764 of OU342977.1, forward strand.
GTTTCTTAACAAAATACATTTTTTGTAAGTTTTACAGTGGTCCAGAGTCCATATTTGAACTTCGGTGATGAGGCTCTCACCACAAACCGGACAGAACTTCTGAAGCTGATTCCTGGCTGCTCAGCCCTTGTCTGGATGTCAGACTCTTCTATCACTAAGGAACTACTCGACAAAGCTGGTAACTATTATTAATATAATATTGATATATAAGGGTTTCTTTCAATTTTTTACCCGTAAGTAAGATGGATTCGGCATCGCGCTTACCAACCCGCCGGCCCAGCGTGTCTGAGTATGGCCATTTCTTCTAGGAGGACCGCCAATTTTGGAAAGGCCTATGTCCAGCTGTGAACGCTGATGGATGGATGGTGGATCCAAGCCACAATCTGGACAGCAATCTTTAATAAAGTTTCTACTATAGCTTTAAACTTCCCAAAGAAACCACACATGTAAATGAAATTGGAGCTGCGAATATTAAATTCAGAGTAGGTTTTCAAAATTAAAACCGGTCTAGTACGAATAGGACTCGCGCCTGAGGGTTTCGTAGCATTAAAATAAGTGAATATAGACTTAAATTAAAAATTACAAACTTTTAATTACCTTCAAAATTTATGAAACATAACTGCAAAATTAAGTTGGTCGACTATTACTCGCTTACTTGTAAAGCCTACTCAGCTGTGATAGTTTTCGTTATATAAGGTGCTCTAAAAATATCTGTCACTGCTGCAATGGGAGAGAGTATTGGGTATATAGATTGTAATAGTAACGATAATTTATTCATCTATCTGTCATCATCATCAGCCTACTTTACATGCTGGACATAGGCCACTCACAAGGCACGCCATAGATATATATTAAGTTGGTCGACTATTACTCGCTTACTTGTAAAGCCTACTCAGCTGTGATAGTTTTCGTTATATAAGGTGCTCTAAAAATATCTGTCACTGCTGCAATGGGAGAGAGTATTGGGTATATAGATTGAAATAGTAACGATAATTTATTCATCTATCTGTCATCATCATCAGCCTACTTTACATGCTGGACATAGGCCACTCACAAGGCACGCCATATATATATATTAAGTTGGTCGACTATTACTCGCTTACTTGTAAAGCCTACTCAGCTGTGATAGTTTTCGTTATATAAGGTGCTCTAAAAATATCTGTCACTGCTGCAATGGGAGAGAGTATTGGGTATATAGATTGTAATAGTAACGATAATTTATTCATCTATCTGTCATCATCATCAGCCTACTTTACATGCTGGACATAGGCCACTCACAAGGCACGCCATAGATATATATTAAGTTGGTCGACTATTACTCGCTTACTTGTAAAGCCTACTCAGCTGTGATAGTTTTCGTTATATAAGGTGCTCTAAAAATATCTGTCACTGCTGCAATGGGAGAGAGTATTGGGTATATAGATTGTAATAGTAACGATAATTTATTCATCTATCTGTCATCATCATCAGCCTACTTTACATGCTGGACATAGGCCACTCACAAGGCACGCCATAGATATATATTAAGTTGGTCGACTATTACTCGCTTACTTGTAAAGCCTACTCAGCTGTGATAGTTTTCGTTATATAAGGTGCTCTAAAAATATCTGTCACTGCTGCAATGGGAGAGAGTATTGGGTATATAGATTGTAATAGTAACGATAATTTATTCATCTATCTGTCATCATCATCAGCCTACTTTACATGCTGGACATAGGCCACTCACAAGGCACGCCATAGATATATATTAAGTTGGTCGACTATTACTCGCTTACTTGTAAAGTCTACTCAGCTGTGATAGTTTTCGTTATATAAGGTGCTCTAAAAATATCTGTCACTGCTGCAATGGGAGAGAGTATTGGGTATATAGATTGTAATAGTAACGATAATTTATTCATCTATCTGTCATCATCATCAGCCTACTTTACATGCTGGACATAGGCCACTCACAAGGCACGCCATAGATATATATTAAGTTGGTCGACTATTACTCGCTTACTTGTAAAGCCTACTCAGCTGTGATAGTTTTCGTTATATAAGGTGCTCTAAAAATATCTGTCACTGCTGCAATGGGAGAGAGTATTGGGTATATAGATTGTAATAGTAACGATAATTTATTCATCTATCTGTCATCATCATCAGCCTACTTTACATGCTGGACATAGGCCACTCACAAGGCACGCCATAGATATATATTAAGTTGGTCGACTATTACTCGCTTACTTGTAAAGCCTACTCAGCTGTGATAGTTTTCGTTATATAAGGTGCTCTAAAAATATCTGTCACTGCTGCAATGGGAGAGAGTATTGGGTATATAGATTGTAATAGTAACGATAATTTATTCATCTATCTGTCATCATCATCAGCCTACTTTACATGCTGGACATAGGCCACTCACAAGGCACGCCATAGATATATATTAAGTTGGTCGACTATTACTCGCTTACTTGTAAAGCCTACTCAGCTGTGATAGTTTTCGTTATATAAGGTGCTCTAAAAATATCTGTCACTGCTGCAATGGGAGAGAGTATTGGGTATATAGATTGTAATAGTAACGATAATTTATTCATCTATCTGTCATCATCATCAGCCTACTTTACATGCTGGACATAGGCCACTCACAAGGCACGCCATAGATATATATTAAGTTGGTCGACAATTACTCGCTTACTTGTAAAGCCTACTCAGCTGTGATAGTTTTCGTTATATAAGGTGCTCTAAAAATATCTGTCACTGCTGCAATGGGAGAGAGTATTGGGTATATAGATTGTAATAGTAACGATAATTTATTCATCTATCTGTCATCATCATCAGCCTACTTTACATGCTGGACATAGGCCACTCACAAGGCACGCCATAGATATATATTAAGTTGGTCGACTATTACTCGCTTACTTGTAAAGCCTACTCAGCTGTGATAGTTTTCGTTATATAAGGTGCTCTAAAAATATCTGTCACTGCTGCAATGGGAGAGAGTATTGGGTATATAGATTGTAATAGTAACGATAATTTATTCATCTATCTGTCATCATCATCAGCCTACTTTACATGCTGGACATAGGCCACTCACAAGGCACGCCATAGATATATATTAAGTTGGTCGACTATTACTCGCTTACTTGTAAAGCCTACTCAGCTGTGATAGTTTTCGTTATATAAGGTGCTCTAAAAATATCTGTCACTGCTGCAATGGGAGAGAGTATTGGGTATATAGATTGTAATAGTAACGATAATTTATTCATCTATCTGTCATCATCATCAGCCTACTTTACATGCTGGACATAGGCCACTCACAAGGCACGCCATAGATATATATTAAGTTGGTCGACTATTACTCGCTTACTTGTAAAGCCTACTCAGCTGTGATAGTTTTCGTTATATAAGGTGCTCTAAAAATATCTGTCACTGCTGCAATGGGAGAGAGTATTGGGTATATAGATTGTAATAGTAACGATAATTTATTCATCTATCTGTCATCATCATCAGCCTACTTTACATGCTGGACATAGGCCACTCACAAGGCACGCCATAGATATATATTAAGTTGGTCGACTATTACTCGCTTACTTGTAAAGCCTACTCAGCTGTGATAGTTTTCGTTATATAAGGTGCTCTAAAAATATCTGTCACTGCTGCAATGGGAGAGAGTATTGGGTATATAGATTGTAATAGTAACGATAATTTATTCATCTATCTGTCATCATCATCAGCCTACTTTACATGCTGGACATAGGCCACTCACAAGGCACGCCATAGATATATATTAAGTTGGTCGACTATTACTCGCTTACTTGTAAAGCCTACTCAGCTGTGATAGTTTTCGTTATATAAGGTGCTCTAAAAATATCTGTCACTGCTGCAATGGGAGAGAGTATTGGGTATATAGATTGTAATAGTAACGATAATTTATTCATCTATCTGTCATCATCATCAGCCTACTTTACATGCTGGACATAGGCCACTCACAAGGCACGCCATAGATATATATTAAGTTGGTCGACTATTACTCGCTTACTTGTAAAGCCTACTCAGCTGTGATAGTTTTCGTTATATAAGGTGCTCTAAAAATATCTGTCACTGCTGCAATGGGAGAGAGTATTGGGTATATAGATTGTAATAGTAACGATAATTTATTCATCTATCTGTCATCATCATCAGCCTACTTTACATGCTGGACATAGGCCACTCACAAGGCACGCCATAGATATATATTAAGTTGGTCGACTATTACTCGCTTACTTGTAAAGCCTACTCAGCTGTGATAGTTTTCGTTATATAAGGTGCTCTAAAAATATCTGTCACTGCTGCAATGGGAGAGAGTATTGGGTATATAGATTGTAATAGTAACGATAATTTATTCATCTATCTGTCATCATCATCAGCCTACTTTACATGCTGGACATAGGCCACTCACAAGGCACGCCATAGATATATATTGATCTGAAGCGATAAATTTTTACATGCAAAAAATAGAATAGAATTAATCTACTTGTATGAAACCGTCCCGTAGTAACACAAAACAGAAAGAGATAGCAATGGTTTACATTGACGAAACGACACATCGCGCGTAGTTTGTGATCCACGTTATGCAAAATAAAGTAAATGTTCATTTATTTACTTTATTTTCTCAAACCTATTTAACTGATCGTATACTAATTTAAATATATTATACTGTATTATAACATTTTTTATGTTAGAGACTCACGGATCCCACAGTAAAACTGTACATGCAGTTTTGTGGGCCCTGTATTAGTTTTATAAGAAAAAAAAAACCTGGTTATTAAATAAAGCATCTATCTATCTATTCCAGGGTACGAAATTTCTTCACTATTGTAATCTATATACATAATATCGCCTCCCATTGCAGCCGTGGCACATATTTTTAAAGCACCTTATTACATACTACCTACTGCCGTGAATTGTTCCACATATCCTGAAACAACCTTTTAGCTGGCAGAGAGAAACACTTGAATATAACATAAATTTGCACTTTAAAGCTTAATATTTCGCAAACGGATCCCTGAATCGAAAAATGGTTTTCACACCCGCTATATTTTTGAACGACCTATCCAACGACCATACAAGGGGAAAGGCGCAAAATGAAAACACCCCCCCACATTACGTGTAGGGGAGGTACACATATTTTTTATATTTTTTTTTATTTTACCACTTTGTCGGCGTTAATAATGTATTCAGTCATGCCAAATTACAGCTTTCTAGTACTTAGTCTCTGAGCTAAGCCGTGGACAGACAGCCATGGCAAAACTATAAGGGTTCCTGGTTGACTACGGAACCCTAAAAGGGAAACGTAAAAATATAATTTCATTTCCATTGCTATAAGAAAGTTCTTCAGTATGTTTATTAGGCGTGGCTCGAGATTCAACTTTTTTTTGTAATAGTAGCAATTCTTTTGTAGCGATCTATAAAAAACTCAAAAGCAAAGTTTTACAAAATGTTAAGAAAAAAAAAAATATTTTTTTCTTATTTTTGTTGTTCAAAGCCTTATGTCAGTATATCATAAAAAATATTCGTCATTTGACATGTCTAAGATTTAATAAAAACTATTAATACACAGAGTTTTGCGTTTGAGGCATTTTACCAGAATTTTCTTTATACGACTTTGGAAGACAACAGAATTTTATTAACATTTTTTTTGACGTATTGCTTACATAAGACTTTAAGCAATTTTTATATACATACATTTTGTAAAACTTCGAATCAAATGCGCGGGCAGAAGATGTAATCTAATATTTTTGTTTACTCGTATAGACAGTTCCAAAGTAATTCCACTATTGCAACATGAAGTTCGAATAAGTGGAATTTTGATGATATGCCTGTCCATTTTCACCGAATATTTGTCACAAACCAGGGCCCCAACTGAAGATAGTGGCGACGGTCTCGGCGGGCTACAACCACTGTGCGGTCGACGAGCTGAAGGCGCGAGGCATCAAGTTGTCCAACACGCCGGACGTGCTCAGCCCGGCCGTGGCGGAGGTCACTGTCAGCCTGATGCTGGCCACCAGCCGCCGCTTTACTGAGAACCTCAAACAGGTGAAGAGGTAAGTGGCGTAGCTTGCCTTAGACGGGCCTCTATCAACATTTGAAGTGTAAAAAATGTTCACAAAAAAAACAAAAGCATGGTATGGTTCCGTCAGTATAAGTTACCACTTACAATAATCCATAGCTGAAGAAGATTTCAGTTTTTCTAGATTTTCCGCCTCTTATAGCCAATAGTGACAAGTCTGGTAGCTCGAAAAACTTCTTTTAGCTGTTGCTCTCAAAAGTGTTATAAAATATATAAAATGTGAAACATTTCAAAGTGCCCCAGCATTAAACACTTACAGGGCAGACATGGCCAAAACTCGTGTATGATAATATTGATCATGGATATGAATCCATGTATTATATTGTATGATATGATTTTTTTCCCGGGATGTACGGCCTAAAGATAACATTTTACGAATTGCTTACACACGTTCGGGGCCCCTGTAGGCCTAGGCCGGGGGCTCGGTATCACTGATACGGCGGTAGCTACCCCCCTAAGGTAGGGCTTGAAGACTTCAGCAGTGTAGCTACAGGTTAAGGCGACGCATTGGAAATTTTGGCGACATGGATCTCCATTTTTCTCAGCAATAAAAAACATATGTAATTACCAATTTATATACTAGATTAAGCATTTCATTGACATCATTTTGCTCGAAGATTTAGTTGATTGATTAATTTTCATAGCAGAGAAAAAAATATTTAGAAGACCTCTTATAAACACAGATTTCTATTTTACTGACAAACGGGAGCGAATGAAGCCTCTAAGTTTTTTATTTAAATTAGTCTACAAATACACTTCAATATGGCCGATTGGATTTATTAAATTACTTATAGTTCTCATTTTAAATGAATAATAGGTACTGTTTTGCCGCATACTACCTTACGGCATAAGCTAGTTCGTGAGCGCTTATTTGTATGGAGTAAGTCCCCCTCACTCCATTCCTCCAAGGCGCCGATTTGAAATTAAAAGTTCATCAATTCGTCGCCTTAAGTTTATTGAAAACCGATTTAATAATGTTGCGGCATCATATTGTTAAAATCGTTTAGAAATATTTTTAGTTACATTAAACATGATGGCCGTTGGGGCTGAAAGGCTTTAAAATGGACGTACAGCAAAAGCGTAGTGTAGGCCGACCTCGTGCCCGCTGGACCGACGACCTGAAGGACGTTGTGGGTGGCGGCTGGATGAGGAGGACGGAGGACCGACATGAGTGGCAAAATTTGGGAAAGGCTAATTGACCTATTTGTCCAGCAGTGGACGAACATGGGCTGATGGATGGATGGATTAAAGTTAAGGATTTCGCCAATATAGACGTGATTTGCTTCATTGGGTGCTTAATTTTTATTTAAAAAATGAGCCCAATCTGGCTATTTATTTTTCCAGGATCCCTGTAAATTATTGACCACACGGGGCTTTGCTTTAATTTTGTAATGGAACTAACATGTTCGTACTAAACTACGCTTCGTAAGTTTTAAGTTTTTAACAGCTGAATTGGCGCAGTAGTTTTACCATATTAATCAAATCAAATCAAATCAAAATATTTATTTTGTAAAATAGATACATAAAGTATACTTTCTACAAGTCAAAGTTAATCTGTACAATAAATATCTTTAGAAGAAAAAAATAATATGAATATACTAATAAGGGAAATACATACAAAAAATATTTAGGTTGGGCTACAAAAATTAATTTATACACATACATAAAGTAGAGAAATCTAGGAATAAAAATATTATACGTGGGACGCACTATAAGTTTCCGGAATGAATATGAAAAAATACTATTAAAGGTACAAAATTAATTTATTGTTTTTCAAAATAATCTCCCTTGGCGTTTATGCACTTTTTCATTCGATCAAACCAGTTTTGAAAACTTTTGTGCCACTCCCCTGTGGTGACCTCTGAAACGTGTTTTTCATACTCCTCGACAGCCTCTTCTGGTGATGAAAATCGTTGACCGCGTAATTGGTTCTTAATTTTTGGGAACAGAAAAAAGTCACAAGGTGCCAGGTCGGGACTGTATGCAGGATGACTCATGAGTTCTACATTTTTCGTCTTCAAAAAGTCGTTTGTCTGTCTGGCCGTGTGAGAACTAGCATTGTCGTGGTGCAGGATGATACGGCGTTTACGGTTATTTTTACGGAGTTCGTCAATAACTTCCGGCAAACAAATGGTCGTGTACCAGTCACTATTCACGGTACGACGATTCTCTAAAGCAACAGTATGCACGTGTCCAGTTTTATTAAAAAAAGAAGCGGATGATGCTTAGATGCACTTTTCACGCGCGCCACTTTGGTTGGTTTCGGCTCATCTTGAAAGACCCATACGCTCGATTGCTGCTTTGTTTTGGGATCGTAGCAATAAATCCATATTTCGTCACCTGTTACTATGTCCCACACCAAATTTGACGCACCTTCGTTGAATCTGGTAAGCATGGCACTGCACCAAGTGACGCGGTCCGTTTTTTGAGCCTCGGTCAAGTTGTGTGGGATTCACCGCGAGCACAGCTTTCTCACACCCAAATGTTTGTGTAGGATTGATTGTATTTGACTCATGCCTATTTCTAAGGATGCGCGAATTTCATGGTAGGTCACATGCCTGTCTGTTTCAATCATACGGCGCACAGCATCGATGTTTTTGTTGGTCACAGCGGTGGACGGCCGACCATCGCGAGATTCGTCACTGAGATTGATACGACCACGCTTGAATTCTGCAAACCGGCTATAAACAGTCGTCTTGCATGGTGCTTCATTGCCAAAAGCTGTTTCAAGCCGAGCGATGCTCTGTTGAGCTGTCAAATTACACTTAAAATCGTAGAAAATCATACTACGAAAATTTTCCCGAGTTAAATCCATGTTGATGCAGACACACAATTCTTTAAATGGCGCCACAAGGTAAAAACAAAAGACAGTCAGATGAAACAAACTGCATTCTACAGCCAAAGAGTTCTATTTTCAAATGTTGCAATAAATTTTTAAATATTGTTTATGTAAGTGGCCAGTTCCGGAAACTTTTAGTGTTACCTATGTATATAAATGATGCAAGGAATAAACTAGTTGATATATTAAAAGTCTAGTGAATGTGAAAATGCTAAAATCACGTGACAATAGATATCCATTTTTACAGTAGAAACAATTATCAAGAAAATCATGCAATACAAGTATTCTTTGACTGGCACAGATTTTATTGCGTGATAAGAACAATAGACTGCTTTTATCGCAACAATGCCGTCATCATGCTCCTCTCATTTTTTTGCCGTTGATAAGTTTTTATCTAAGTATCACGTGCTTCGTATTGCATCATCATACTCATTGCTGTTATGAGTTACAACAAAAGTAAATAACTATTTACATGGTAAACGGAAACAAAAAAAAAACTAGAATTTTAAAATGAAAAAATACGTGACATACTGGGATCGAACCCTCAACCACCGGATTACTCGGTCCCTGCTTCAATTAGCGAGCAAAAACGTTTAGTGCGGCTACTCGCTACTAGATGGCGTTAGACTCGCATTTGTACGCTGCCCTATACAAATTGATATTTTTGTACTAAATCGTACACCGCGATATTGAAGTTTTTAAGCTATTTTAGTATATAACGAAACTTTGTACCACGGTTAGTGTACTTGCTTCGGCAGTACATATACTAAAATTGGAACGATACAGAGAAGATTAGCATGGCCCCTGCGCAAGGATGACACGCAAAATCGTGAAGCGTTCCACATTTTTTGGACATTACGATCTTGATAAGTTATTTTGCTTAGAATTCTAATATTACAAACATTTTTTTCTTTTAGAAAAGTAATTTCTGGCGTGCCTAAATTCTAATTATAAGGTCCTACAGTTCAAAAACCACTTTCTATAGAAAAAAGTTTGCGCGGACTTTTTTTTCAGTTTTCAATAGAAATTTTGTCAGATGACAAATGGTTTTTTTTTTTTCTTTTTGAATATTGTCAGTCAACGATACATGATCTACCCTACAATTATTTTCCTTTATTATTGTAGGACCTTATGTTCTACGAGGGATTTTTTTTAACAGATAGTACAGTACCTATCCCAGATAGACTAAAATAGACCCCTAACTAGGAAATCGATAGTGCAAGAAGCAAATCACATAACAATTGGGGAAACGTTTTTAGGGTATTTTGATCCCGTGCGTATGGAACTGCCTGTTTCCTAAGCGAATCTCGCCAATAGAGCACACAACACAATAATGTGTTTATCAATATGCTTTGTACCTTGACACTTGCTAAATGGTGAAGGGAACACAAACTCGTCCTAAAATGCATGTGCTGCCCTACTAAGCTGAAAGGCGTTATCTTAACTGGACCAGAAGATATAGTACTTATTACTCTGTCCGTACTGGACTAAGTTATAAGATTTTTTTAAATTTCTTGACTGCTGATTGGCTAGTATTTGATCAGAAATTTGAGATAGACAATTTTTACGAACTCCTCTTTAGAACAAAAATTAGCAAAAGAAAATAAAGCATATTAAAAATCACTTTTATTGGCTAGTTTATATTTTTATACTTTACTATAAAACTAAGTTGATGAAAAGGATACTGTTGTTTGGACTCAGTATAATACAGTCAATTGCACAAGACCGTATGGCCTATAACTCCAAAGTTAGGGGTCGGGGGCAGCGGGGAGTGGTGTTTTTGAACTCAGGAGACACAGTTCTATCATGCAACGATGTTAACTCCCAAGCCGTTACGCTCGACCTATTAGAGTGCAGTATCTGTTGCACAAGTTGCAGTGTGACGCCTATATCTGCACATCGGTCCGATGCACATTACATGTGCATGTAGCCTAGCAGACCGATGGTAAGCTAAGCTCGCAGCCAGGTATATACAACAGTTGGGATACCTACTGGACGCGGTGTCGCGTCAGCTTATCTACGTCAATAATACCAGGAAATATTGTACAATAACTTTTATTTTAAAAAGTATAAAAAAACAAATAAGCGTATTGTTCCCCTAAAAGGCCCAGTATGTGTTGGGGTCTGGGCCCTCACGCCATCCGATGCGGGTCCCCAGCACCCCGGACTTCTTGACGTGCGACTCTGGTGGTCCTTCGGCACTCCGGCGGGACCTGGTGGGATCGGTCATCTGTAAATAGAAAAATTAACATTAATTTCGTTGAAGCTTACAAGACGTTCTGAGAGTCGGGGCATAGGACAAACTCTTTGCTTAGTAATTGCAACGGTAATAAGAAACTTGAATGGGTCGTTGATAGGAGTTTGTAGAAATTCGATACTCACAGCTTTTTGATGGTTGGGCAGCTCCAGCTTTGATTCAGGCCTCGCCGTGACCAGCATGCACACCGCCATCAGCACCAGCAGATTGTTTTGCAGCATTTTGCTTTGGTAGTTTTTGATTCAGTAGCTGCGAATGAAAAGAAATAAAATATTAAATTCAGTCATAAAACAGGCGCTTTATCCCTGGAAAGAAGGCACAGGAGAAGTATAAAAATGCACAAAATAAATAATTTAAATATTCAATACTTACATAGAGCACGGAGGGTCACGAGTCACGGGTCACAGTATTCCTGTGGGCGAACTTGTTCACTCAGTGGCTGTCGGTGGGTTTATGAATATCAAGGAAGATTTGGGGACCTTATATAGTAGCCTGCTGATATCAGCGGCCGCAAAATGAACGATCCAATGACGCAATGTAAGGAAAATTGATTAGGCAATAATCCTGAAATTAAATTAATAAATAATGACCATATGTGGTTAAATCGCGAGCGGTTTTGCGTCACCCATTAGAAATAATGCCGATAATATTGTAATAATAGGCAACTATTTCTGCGGTTTGCCTGAAACCCTGACGTCAACGGAATTTCACCATATTTTTATGCCATAATTAAATAAATGTTATCATACCGTTTGTTTTTAAACCAAAGTTGGGTTTGTACCTAATGTAGCTAATACAACGTGCATACGTTTTGACATGCTCTTTTTCAAACTCCGTACAAGATTAACTTGCACGCCGACCAGGTGCAGCTCCGTCTTGGCCGTACGTACCATCGAGCTACCGATAAGACCGCTCTGCACGTGACTCTCCAACGCTGCATGGAGCTCGCGGTCACACAATGGAATGAGGTGCAGCGACTGTGCTATCTTTGAAGAAAAAACCATGTATTTTACTCAGGCTTATCGACAGCGGCTTGGGGCCCATCAGCGAACACGTCGCAACATACAAAAGTCCTGCCGTGATTTTGTTTTCAAAGGTGCGCATATAGCAACGGGACGCAGCGATAATGTTTAATTAACTACACACATGACGCAAACTTGGCTGAAATTCTGTCGAATTCCCAATGACATCATTCGGCTTTGCCACACATGGTCATGCCTAGCGATACATACCTTTTAGTGATCGTTATCCTCATTACAACGGGTCGATAAGTCAAATAATTATTTGACCTATACCTATGGGTTTAATCGTTTGGCTAACAAGGAAAAATACTTCGGGAATCACGAAATTACGTAGCAACGAACCCGTGCTAGTTTTTATAAAACCCAAGATAAGGTATTTGGGATTATTTAGTTGCTACGGCCACAGAACAAAAGTAAAGTGTGACAACGCTTTTCGCTAACATAGGTATTTGTTGCTGCCTTATTCTCGCCGTCCGAGGGTCCGAGCAGAACGGTGACGGATGACACACAGCTTTCATAATGTAAATAATGTTTATGCAACATTACAGCATCGATGTGTCTCAAGCGTTGCGGCGCATTGCAGCATACAGAGTGCATATCAGACGTTCGCTGACATGCTCAGTGCTACATGACGACGGTCGTAGTAAACGTAGTAAAGACATGTTCACGTCATAGTATCTTAACCTACGCAACATATGTGTACGTGTACGATAACTAGACATACACACACATATACACATACAAGGAAAACGTGCTATGATCTCTACATTCGTCACGAACGTTTCAAGATTAAGGAATGTGAGTAGCAAAGGTCTACGAGCAGGTGAGCTTTGCTCAGGTACGTTAGATTGTTGTGTAGAAGCTGACACTAGCCTAGGAACGACGTTACGTTACTAGAAGTCTAAGTTTTGCGTTACGGCGTTCATGGGCTGTGCGGCTGTCATTTTCTTACTTTTCTGCAACACCTGCAAGTCTTTTGCAGAGATTTATGTCTAGAACTTATCCAGGAGCAAGCCCGGAGGCTCGCAACCACCGTTTGTAGTGAAAAAATTCAAGTGCATTTTGAGTGAAATGCATCCTAGTGCATCGGGTTAAGATTGCAATGGCAAAATTCCTAGTCACACCTTAAACTGCATCTAGGCATTATAGACCGCACGGTCCTGTGTTCCTGACTGTAAATATGTTAAGAGTGAACTGAGTAGCTGTGGACCACCGGCACTCACGTCACGGACCCTTAAGTCCATGGATCCCAGTTTAAGAGTATGTCAAACCCTAGGAAAAAATGTTATTACACGTCCAACACAAAAAGGCCAATGTCAAATACTTTAATAGCTTTCGATAGAGGCGATTATTGGTTAGCTAATTGACCTATTTGTCTAGGACGCGTAATACTAATAATTACGCGCGAAACAGCAGATCGGAGGGTTTTTAGCTAATACTGAAATATTTTGTAGGGAAAAAAATACTGGATTTAAGTAGAAAACCTTTATATTTCTATTACCTATTTTATGAAAAAAAAATCACGTTGATCTCATAAACGCGTTCCTGAAACGAACGTTTGAAAACTAAAAAAGAAGGGGGTGGAAAACATTTTTTTTTTTATAAAAGTATAAATCTTAGTACATTGTTTATAGTAGACCACCTAGATAAAAGATCAATAAATCAAATATATTTTTTCCAATACTAAGATTAAGTCCTACTTTCGTCAAAAGAACCCTCGAAAATCTGGCTTTTTCATATTCTAGGGTCCGGTACAGCCTTAACCTGTCCGATTAACGTGCATTTTTGCAAGTTTGCAAATTTTCCCGCCAATTTTGTTTTTGGCTATATCTCCGGAACTAGTTGTCCAATTCTAATGCAGTTTTGCTTTTCTTAAACTAGATAAAATTTCCTACAAGAAAACATTTTTTTTTTCTTGGGGTAAGATGGGGGGGGGGGCTTTCTCCTTGAAAAAATCTTAGTTATATATATGAATATATGTATGTATACTATGTATATATGTCTATTCAAATTTTATAATATTGAAAAAAATATATAAAGAATAATAATAAAAAAATATAACTCTATATACATACATAAAAAAAGAAGATTTGAGCCTAGAATAACAATCCACAACTTTTTTTTATATTACTATAATATTTTTTTTTAATTTTTTTTTTATTGCTCATCTTAATAGCTTTCGAAAAATACCCATATCACTAGGTTTATAATATATTAACTAACAATAATAATTTTTTATTTACAATTCGGCCTAGGCGTGACGATCGTCACGACTGTAATTCTACGGATACCCTGCCGTAAGGGATTTAAACCCGCAACGTCCACATTACGTGAGACGTTTAAACCACTATATCAGTAAGGCGGAGTCTGTCGTACTGGTGCCCGAAGTACAGCAAAAGTAATAATAAGACGTAATAAACGTCGTCGAAATGTGGGTGCACGGGTGTGGACTGTGCCTTGCCTTGGAGCCTCTGACACTTGATATTCACGTTGAGACGATTTATGTGTTTTTATTTAATTTCTCGTATCCCAGCGGCACATGGGAGATAGGGTTCGACAAGGTGCTAGGACGGGACATCCGCGGCAGCACGGTCGGCGTTATCGGACTGGGCGGGATCGGGCAGACAGTGGTGAAGCGGCTTGCGGGGTTCGAGGTGGGACGGTTCGTCTATTCTGGACACAGGGAGAAACCCGAGGGTAAGACTCGTTTCATTATGATTAAGTCCCATGTCTCCATCTCCTCAGGACGTATGCCGACCAAATAGGCGACATACTGAAGAGGGGTAAAGTAAATAGTACCCGGAATATAAGAGCTTGTATGACTAGATTGATGGATGTAGAAGAAGCAAAAAACGTGTCAGGATCGTAGATGGAAATCGGTAGTCTCTGCCTACCCCTGTGGAAGACAGGCGTTAGTATATGTATGTAAGTCTCATTAACTTGCTTCGAGTTGTATCTGATTGTGGAACATGTTGTGGTATATCGTAGTTAAGGACCTCACGTTTCAAGCTTGCTTAGTTTAAAGTTCATAGGTAATCTCTTCTTAATTCTTAACCAAACTTGCGAATACTTTCGAGGTCGTTTTGGACTATTGCTGAGTAGGGCTTTAGTATAAAGCCGTTAACACATCTCTTTCGAGGTTAATGGAGACAGTGATGCCAGTAAAGTATAGGGCCATAGCAAAATAGGTTTCAGATATTTACAGTTTGACAGTTAACAAGATTTGGCACACGTAAATCGCACACGCAGACAGAAACATGACTTCCATATATAAACAGCTAAAATAAATCCACTCCATTCTACAGC
Organism: Ypsolopha scabrella; assembly: GCA_910592155.1. NCBI lineage: Eukaryota > Metazoa > Arthropoda > Insecta > Lepidoptera > Ypsolophidae > Ypsolopha > Ypsolopha scabrella. Next base: position 21,871,273 of record OU342977.1, read on the forward strand.
CAAAGCCCTGAATGCTCAATTCGTGACACAAGACGAGCTGCTAGCACAGAGCGACTACATCATCCTAGCTGTTCCACTGACGAGTGAGACCAAGCATCTCGTCAACAAGACTACCCTAGGGAAGATGAAGAAGAACGCTATCGTAATCAATGTCGGTAGAGGAGGTATGTGACAGTTCATCATCCTAGCTGTTCCACTGACGTGCGAGACCAAGCATCTCGTCAACAAGACTACCCTAGGGAAGATGAAGAAGAACGCTATCGTCATCAATATCGGTAGAGGAGGTATGTGACAGTTCATCATGCTAGCTGGTCCACTGACGTGTGAGACCAAGCATCTCGTCAACAAGACTACCCTAGGGAAGATGAAGAAGAACGCTATCGTCATCAATATCGGTAGAGGAGGTATGTGACAGTTCATCATGCTAGCTGGTCCACTGACGTGTGAGACCAAGCATCTCGTCAACAAGACTACCCTAGGGAAGATGAAGAAGAACGCTATCGTCATCAATATCGGTAGAGGAGGTATGTGACAGTTCATCATGCTAGCTGGTCCACTGACGTGTGAGACCAAGCATCTCGTCAACAAGACTACCCTAGGGAAGATGAAGAAGAACGCTATCGTCATCAATGTCGGTAGAGGAGGTATGTGACAGTTCATCATCCTAGCTGTTCCACTGACGTGTGAGACCAAGCATCTCGACAACAAGACTACCCTAGGGAAGATGAAGAAGAACGCTAGAAGAACGCTATCGTCATCTATGTTGGTAGAGGAGGTATGTGACAGTTCATCATCCTAGCTGTTCCACTGACGTGTGAGACCAAGCATCTCGTCAACAAGACTATACTAGGGAAGATGAAGAAGAACGCTATCGTCATCAATGTCGGTAGAGGAGGTATGTGACAGTTCATCATCCTAGCTGTTCCACTGACGAGTGAAACCAAGCATCTCGTCAACAAGATTACCCTAGGGAAGATGAAGAGGAACGCTACCGTTATCAATGTCGGTAGAAGAGATATGTGACAGTTCATCATCCTAGCTGTTCCACTGACTAGCGAGACCAAGCATCTCGTCAACAAGACTACCCTAGGGAAGATGAAGAGGAACGCTATCGTCATCAACGTCGGTAGAGACGGTATGTGACAGATATTTATCCCAAATGTGATATATAATTTAATCTGCCCCACCGACTTCACAAAAACACCATTGTTTTATGCTTCACGGCATACCTAAGTCAGGCCGACAGAGAATAAGACTGCAGGAAAATCTTCAATGACGTCACATTTCAAGAAATATTTATAAGTTCCTGTGTATCCTAATAAAGCGTAGTTTGAATCAGACTACATCTTACATAATCCCCGTGCATTGTGTTTGACGTAACATGTCTATGTTTTCTATGCAAGGTTTTCTTCACCGTCATTCAGTTCAATACAAGTTTACCAATAAGTCGTCTTGTTTTTCAGATTTAGTGGACCAAGACGCGCTATACGAAGCTCTAAAGAACAAAGACATTTACGCGGCGGGCCTAGATGTGACGTCACCAGAACCACTGCCCAAAGGACATAAGCTGTTAACACTGGATAATATTTGTAAGTTTTATGCACTAAATGGTGGGACAGTGCTGTATAGGCGTAGCTAGGGCACAGATTATTACAATAGTAGATATTACGTAAGCGAGGGGGGATGTTCTATAGGGGCTCAAACCTCCCCCCTGAAATTAAGACCAGCTTTGCCCGCGGCTTCGCTTGCATGAAAGTATCTTTTATTTACGCATAAGATAAAATGGCGGTTAATTTATCAACACCCCTTATAGCCTTTATCAGGGGTCGGCAAGTAATTTTAAATTTCCTGTTGAAATTTTTTATCGAGGTCCAGAAAAAAAAGCTGAAAGCTTTTATTTCGACTAATTATTATTATCAAATCAAATTATATTCTAAGTGGCAGTAATAATAAAAATATTTTTTAAATTGAATAGGTTGGTAATTTTACAATATTCGGCGGTCCACATTTCGACCTTCCGCGGTGGATGGTGGATGGACCGCGGTCCGCCTGTTGCCGACCGATGATTATATGTTGACCAGGGTCACTACGATGATACTAACAAAACCGCATCCAAATCTATTGAATGGTTTCTCAGTAGAACACTTATTTGTCATTTCGTCGACGACTCCAAAACAACCTGCTGAAGTAGCGAATGATAGATGTAATAAATTAAAAAAAAAACATATTTGGTGTCGCTTGCACAGCTTTTTAAATTAGTTCAACATTAGTATCTATTAAAAAGTAAAGCTTGAGCCTTCTAAGGACGAATACCGACAGAATTGGCGACATACTGAACAAGGCCAAGTCAACAGTACCCGAAATAGTAGAGCTTGTGTGACTAGATTGGTGGATGTCAGTATCGTAAGATGGCAATCTAAAATAAAAGTCGATTCTGAAGGCTTTAGTGTTGTCAAAATTTTTCCAAAGTAATATATAGCTTCTATTGTTAACAATAAAGAACTATTTTGGAATGAAGAAAATTTAGTTTTGGCAGCACTAAAACTAAAATTAAAGCCCCCAGAATCGGCTTTATTGTATGGATAAATTACTTGAAATTTTAAAGTTTCACGTAAAACTCCATCCATCCATCAGCCTGTTTCGTCCACTGCTGGACATAGGCCTTTCCAGGATTTCGCCACTCTTGGCGGTCCTCCTGGAAGAAATGCCCATACTCACACACGCTGGGCAGGCGGGTTGGTGAGCGCGGTGCCGAAACCCTTGCACGAGTGACGCCGCTGCCCGTCACCAGTCTGACGTAAAACTCGCTACGGTTCAACTTAGGTCATATTAGCTAAAAGTCTCGAGTTTTTCACGAAACTATAAAATATGAGAAGATAATCCGTACCGTTCAAAAACTCCTTTTATATTCAAATAAATAATGTTTGTATGTCTAGTCATTCTGCCGCACATCGGCAGCGCTACGGTGCGCACGCGCAGCGATATGGCCGAGCTCGCCGCCAACAACGTCATCAGCGCGCTGAAGGGAGAACCGCTCTTAACGCCCGTGCTCCAGTGACGATAACCGCTTGATATCTACTACAGGATGTACTGTGATCTATTTATCTATACAAAGACTTCTACTGACATTTTCAGGCAAATACCTATGTACCATTCTGTAAAAGTATAGTGCTAAGTTGATTTATTTTGTATTTGTTGGCATTTGTTCCGTTTAAAGGGTCCTCTCTGTTTGATCCTATATTTAATGTAAATAAATACTTGTATCTTATTTAATGTTTCTATGTGTATGAGGAAAAGAAATTAAAATACAGGTGTACATCCAATACATTGTATTATTATTGTATTTTCGTGTGTATATACAAAATCTGAAGTGAATAAATTCGTTACTCTTTGATAAGTAATATAAAAACTTAAACTTAATATCTTAAAAAAGAGCACATAGCATAGTGCAAGTTCATTAATTTAACTTGGTTCCTCCAATTAAATTTTTAAAACAAAAAATGCCATTCAAGCTTTTGTCAGACTCATGACATGACATTACCCGAGGGTTCTGTTTGCTACAGTAAAAAAAAATATCTTTTTATTTATCGCTAGCGCTAACTATTTACAAAAAAAAAATAAAAAATTCAAAAATTTTCAGTTGTATTACTGAAATAGGTGAGTGTACATTCTAACAAAATAGATATTACAGCAGGACTCATTTCGGTTTTGGCCGGAGTGCATTTTGAGTCGAAACTCAATCTTACAAACGTCAAAAAGCGACGTGATCCCATACTAGAGTGACGTTTGTAAGATTGAGTTCCTCTTGAGTTCGGACTCAAAATGCACTCTGAATCTCAGCCTTAGTTATATTTAGTATTTCGTTATTTTTCAACTGCTTTATTTTTCCTGTGATAGTTACAATTTTTTTCATAATTTTTGGTTCATTCATTTCGGGGTTAGTAATGGAGACAGGGGTTTTTTCTGTTACTAAACAGTACAAAAGTTTTTAATATTTAATTTTTTTCCAATTTTGTGTAACCGTCTTGTGTATGTAAATGCTATTTTTGGACCCTTCAGATATAGCATAAATGGATCAAAACTTATGACTGTAATATACATGCAAACAACAGATTCTTCCCAAAAGAGTTACTTGCATGGAACCATAAAAATTAAAACTAATTATGGATTAAGACTTATGAGTTTACTTTTAGATTTTTATGGATTACAAGTACTAAGTCTGTGAAAAATTTTTTTTTTCATTAATATAGAGTTTATAAAAATATCTAACAGGCTTGTATTAAAATACTAATAGGCTTGTGCTTCACACATACTGAGCAGCACCCGAATGTTGCACATGAATGACATAATTAGTTAACTTCCTTAAGAAATTCACAATTTCCTCTTGCATTTTTTATACTTTGAAACTGCCAGGATTGAGTGTTTATTCCATTTACCCTCCCCGCACCAGGACCGCTGGCCGGCACAGACGACGACGGTACATTCTAATACATTTTGCCTCCATCTTACCTGTACCGGTGATGGGCAGTTTTTTTAATGGAATAATGCCCATTGTGTGGTCACTGCTCTGTCCACCCATCCGGGAGAAGGGCATGAGATCATGTGATAGGCTTTGCTGTGCAGTGTGTATGAAGCACTAGAGGCAGAATAACAAATTAAGCAAGCCTCAACAAAAAGAACCCATTAAATCTCAAGGTGCTTCCGCGACAACAGTCGCTAGATCCTTCAAGAAGGGTTCTATCTGGTTTTCAAGGGACAGGATGTGGCCGGTGTTGCAGTTGTCACTGCCGATGAATGTGATCACTAGAGGAAGCTTATTCATCTGGATTACCTGGGGAAATAATTTGAAAGTAAGTCAATAGTCATCATATTATGTGATCATTTTCTAGTGTTGTTAATACTACTTATATACCTATAGTTTAGGAAGGACTTTACAATGGCTGATATGATGATAAAACAAGTTGTGTGTAAGTAAGTTTTGAGACAAAGAGAGTCTATTTATTCTTTTGGGTACTCATTCTCTACCTACAGCAATAGATAGCAGGAAAGATTGTAGCTCAAATAAATTTTATTTGGAAAAACATTTAATCTTGTTTCTTTGCAAAGACATTTTTTGGAGCTAACTTAATAAATATTGGATTATTCATAAAAATTATTGCAAAATTAAATCATCAGGGCTGCCCTAGAAGCTAGAAGTAAATTTAATCTTAATAGGCTAATGCAATTAATAAAGCTGGATCCCAAGAAACCTCCCTCTCACATTCATGTTTATCTCAAATCAGTTGTCATAAGATTCAACCTGTTCTTTCTTATAGCTAGTAGAATAAGGCCCAGGGGCAACTGGTTTTTTTTGGTAATTTGACTACGAAACATTAATATTTCTCTTCTTCTATAAACTAAATCAGAATGGTTTAAACATGTAAACATACTCATGACATGTTCTAAATAATGGCATTAAAATCATTGACCTCTCATAAACAACAAGACTCACAATCTCGCTCAAAAAGTGTATGCGATGCATTTTGTCACTGCGATTTCCTGACATTGCATCTTATGTTAACAATATAACATCTTAATTTGGTTGAAGATTTTTGCTACTGTGGATGTCGCACGTTCGGACACTTTCTGACGAACTTTTCTTAGAGACTGTTGTTTATGAGAGGTCAATGATTAAAATCCACTCAGAGGTTTTATTTGAATACTCAGACGAACACGAATTTTTATACTATGTAGAGATATTGATATACCTGGTAACTAGAATACATGGATATTATGGTCTTGTTCCTTCCAAGGCCCAGTTTGCTTGCTTGATCTGTTGCCATACCAAATGTGGATATAAAGTTTGGCCTCATGGCCATTTGTGGAGCTTTGTCTGTTGCTGCTCTGACTAAGGGAACACCATCCCTGTCCGTGATGAGGATGCAATGCAAACCATTAACCCTAAAACCAATGTTTTATTACTAAAGTAACCTTAAAACTCGGAACTTCATACAAGTATATGCTTCATAGGGAACACCAAAATTGAAAGAACAGTGACAAAGGACATACTTTTCTAGTAGATGGTTTAAGTATTTCCGTAGGTCATCTACCATTTTATTGCGTATTTTCTAACAACCTTTTCAAGTAAAATCAAAAAAAACAATCGTCGTCGGAAAACAGCTGAGAATGACAGTTAAAGATTAAATGCCAAATGATCTATGGTTAAACCATAGACAAGATGCCCCCGCCAAGTCGAGCTAAATAACTTTTTCTTAAGGCTACTGGGCCGCGTTCAGTTTATCACCTGTTCATCACTGACAGCAGGATAGCATATAAAAATTCAACACGTGCATAAGAGATGTCATGATCGCCGGGCGTCGGCGGATGACCAAACTGAACTCAGCCCTGTAGACTGCAATATTTACTTCATCATTTATAAGTTGGTTGGTGGCTTGGTGGCGGAAATTTATATATTTGGACCGGCTTGGCGCGGCGCGGCGTCCGCTATTAGAATTATAAATAACTATTTGATTGGAGCCCCTGGAAGGGCTTTTTCGGACTCCTCCTATATGTTCAGCCTATATGTATATTTTCGAGTAAGATGGTGGTACCTCCACAGTCGAGCCCGGCATCAGCTCTACCACCTATTATTATGTTGAAGTAATTTGAGAGAATTTGTTGATTTTTGTTCTTTTTAATAAAACAATGTGTATTACCGGCATTTTTCATTATTAAACTTTACAAAAGTACTAAATGTAAAAGTCTCGATTTCCCGGGAAAACTCGCAAATCCTCCCGAAGTTATTCGGGGAAGAGTAAGAGAACAGCTCTCAGGCAAAACCAGGCGGCCCACCATTGCCTGGGCCCGACGGATGGCGGTATATCCATCCCCAATTGCCGGGCCTTACATAAAACAGACTAGTGACGGCCAGCGGCGTCACTAGTGCAAAGGTTTCGGCACCACGCTCACCAACCCGCCTGCCCAGCGTGTGTGAGTATGGGCATTTCTTCCAGGAGGACTGCCAAGAGTGGCGAAATCCTGGAAAGGCCTATGTCCAGCAGTGGACGGAACAGGCTGATGGATGGATGGATGGATATGCATATAGGTGGTAGAGCTGATGCTGAGCTCGACTGTGGAGGTACCACCATCTTACTCGCAAATCCTCCCGAAGTTATTTGGGGGAGAGTAAGAGAACAGCTCTCAGGCAAAACCAGGCGGCCCACCATTGCATGGGACCGATGGATGGCGGTATATCCATCCCTAATTGCCAGGCCTTAAAACAGACAACAAACAAAGCTACAAATACAAAAATAACTCTCCCACCACGGCTGGTCTCCGCGGGAGAAATAGACCAACACCCTCTAACAGAAAACAATAAATTATTAAATACTGCAACACTCAATACAAGAACACTAAGGACATCTGAAGCCTAGAACTAGACACTAGACACTAGACTACTATTAGAACTAGAAGAATCACTAAAGAACATAAATTGGGATATTTTAGGAATAAGTGAAATGCGAAGAGCTGTGGAAACAATTGAGGAACATCCAGGCTATATACTATTCAATAAAGGAGAAACTGGAGGACAAAAAGGAGTTGGTTTCTTAATAAAAAGGCACTTGAAAAGCTATATAGAAGATATCATCGGAATTTCAGACAGAATTGCAATCCTAAACATCAAACTATCCAGCTATAGAAAAACATGGACGATAATACAAGTTTATGCACCAACTGAACAAGCTGAAGAACTAGAAACTAAATCTTTCTACAAACATCTATCCTAAATAATAAGAAAATACTCAACCTGATTTTACTTAGGGGCGATTTCAACGCCCAGGTTGGCACTAAAAAGAACAAAGATGAATCCCCACTGGGAAACTTTGGTTATGGAAAACGACTAGTGGATTTCTTATTAGAGCACAATCTGACTCTCCTGAACAGTATCTTCAAGAAAAACAAAACAAATAAGTGGACATGGATTTCCCCAGATGGAAAATATAAAAACGAAATAGATTACATTATAAGCAACTTTCCAAGACCATTTACAAACACATCAGTGATATCAAAATCAAAACTAAATTTTAACACTAACCATCGTATGTTCAGAGCATCACTTAAAATAGAACCACCCAAAAAGCCCAGAAAACACGTTAAACCTTCAAACGCAAACGATGCAAATGAAGAAAATTATAAGGAAACCGCTCAGTCTTTGGTGGCAATAACTGCGGAGCTATCAGACAACAGCAAAATTGATGTCAAAATTACCTACGCTAAATTAAAAAATCAGCTAGCATGCCACAAAGTCAGGAAAAGAGAAAAGCAAAACTATCAATTAAGCAACTCGACACTCCAACTTATAGAAGAAAGAAAACGCATATTAACTAGCCACCTCAAAAAAGAAAACACGAAACTGATAAGAGAGTTAAGCAAAAACATCAAAGAAAGCATTAGAAAAGATCGTAAAACTAAAAGACTAAAAACAAGAAAGGCTCTGAAAGAGATACGTGAATACAGCAAAGAATGGATACCAAACCTTAAAAACAAACAAGACACTATCACAAACAGAAAAGACATGAACACACTAGCAACTAAATTCTACCAAAACCTTTATTCAAACCATATTTACAAACACCCAGAACATGTAAACAGAAGTACCGAAGTAACTAAAACCAACTAAGAACCTGAAATCTTACCAAGTGAAGTAGAGAAAGCCATACTCAGTCAGAAGATGGAAAAAGCACCAGACCCAGACAAAATCTCAAATGAGAGGAACTTTGAGCGAACTTGTCCCTATACTCACAAAAATTTTCAATGAAGTTTTAATATCTCAATACATACCAGAACAATGGGAAACATCCCACATTACTCGTATACATAAGAAAGGCGCAAAAGAAGACATAGGAAACTACAGACCAATAAGCTTGATGTTAAATATTTATAAAGTATTCTCCAAAATCATCCTAGAACGAATTAGCACCACATTAGATGAAGACCAACCAATGGAACAAGCTGGCTTCAGAAAGAAATATGATACAATAGATCACATAGACACCGTGAAGCAAGTTATTGAGAAATACAATGAATATAACATGACTCTATATATGGCTTTCATTGACTACACCAAAGCCTTCGACAGTATCAGCCAAGAGGCTATATGCGAAAGTCTAGAAAAACAGGGTATACACACAACATACATTAAAACAATCAAAACCATATACTGTAACAGCAAAGCAAAAATACAACTTGAAACATTAGGCAATGCCTTTGAAATAAAAAGAGGGTCCGACAGGGAGATCCTCTGTCTCCCAAATTATTCTCTGCAGTGCTTGAAAACATTTTCCGAAAACTTGATTGGGATCAATTTGGTCTTAACATAAATGGAAGAAAACTTAACCACCTCAGGTTTGCAGATGATATTGTCTTATTTGAAGAAAACCCAGAAACTTTACGGAAAATGATACAAGATCTAAACAAAGAAAGCGAAAAAATAGGACTGACAATGAATATAGACAAAACAAAACTACTGACAAACTCTGTAAACATGGAAATTAAGATCAACAACAAGCCACTTGAGTATGTAGACGTGTACACTTACCTAGGCCAGCTCATTTCTCATAAAGACCAAACAACTAAGGAAATAAATAGACGAATAGCCAATGGATGGAAAAGGTACTGGTCATTGAAAGAAGTTATGAAGTCTACACATCTAAGTATTGGGGTAAAATGGAAAGTGTTCGATACATGTATACTTCCTTGCATCACATATGGCTGCGAAACGTGGTCACTCACTAAACACCACAGAGAAATGCTCGAACATTGCCAAAGATCCATGGAAAGAAGTCTGATAGGTATCAAAAAACAGGATAGAGTACGAAGTATACATATAAGAGAAAAAACTAAAGTTGTTGACGTGCTCTCCAAAATAGATCAACAGAAATGGAGATGGACAGGTCACATGATAAGATGTACCCAAGATAAATGGAACAAAATTGTCACAGATTGGTACCCTAGAGATGGCAAACGGAGCAAAGGAAGGCAGCAAAAAAGGTGGGAAGACGAGTTAAAACTGACAGCAGGTCCTAACTGGAGAAGAGTAGCTCGAGACAGGAAACAATGGAAGATGTTAGAGGAGGCCTTTGCTAAGAGGCACACTGAACTAAGAGATATTCTATAAATACAGAAATAAACTCAAAAATCACAACTCTTAGTTCATAATAAAGGGCTTATTGATTGTTTGATTGATTGATTGAAAACAGACTAGTGACGGGCAGCGGCGTCACTGGTGCAAGGGTTTCGGCACCACGCTCACCAACCCGCCTGCCCAGCGTGTGTGAGAATGGGCATTTCTTCCAGGGGGACCGCCAAGAGTGGCGTAATCCTGGAAAGGCCTATGTCCAACAGTGGACGAAACAGGCTGATGGATGGATGGATGGATATGTATATATTATATGATGACGATGATGATGCATACCTACACCACACGCTACGGCCCGTTGCCTACACGCACAGATTGGGTAGGTAATGTGTGCCTACACGGCCTACACCTTTATTCTTCTGAGGCCTACACGTATGAAAAATTAAAGACATTTTTGCTGATAGTAGGAAATCTAACTTCAAAGACAGGTCACACTTATTTAAAAAAATAAAGGAACAAATATTTGTCTATTCTTAAAATGGCAGACTAGGACTGACAAGTCTGCAGTTTTCGCAATTTATTCTGGTGCAATAATTCATTTTCGGAGAGAGAGAAGTGTTTCATAGTGATAAATATAAAGCTGACGAAGCCTTGGTGATGAAAGCATCTGAGTCAAAATACCCGCCGCCTCGTTGGTAGTGGAACTTCTCACAAAATAGCTTTGGTATGATGATAACAAAAGATATAAAAATTCAACCTTGCCTCGCATGTTATGTCTTATTTTTCGTCACTGTGTACCGTCGGGATTAAAAAGCCATGGACATTCGAAGCCATATAAGTGTGTGAATGTATACGTAACTGCTGAAGCAACGCAAATTTAGGAATTGTGACGTCACTTACCCGAGATATTCTTATTTACAGTGTGAATTAGCTGCTGGAGAATGTTTAGTGATTGTAGCCGGTGAGAGCGCATTCATTGAGCATCGTCTACAGGAAGCGGACATTTCGCAGAGAGAGATCGAGCCACCGCGAGAATGGGCGGCGATGTCTGCCCACTCGGAGAGTGCTGTGAGCACCGCCCCTTGCGCCTGCACTAACATATCGCTTATGCAATTGTTCCACGAGCTCAAGCAGAAGTTCCCCGGCGTCCCCGACCATGTCGTGTCGAACACGATCGAGCTCTACTGCCACGACAAGCACGCGTGCGAGACACACCTGCACAGCGAAGCCAAGGCCTCCCTAACGCACGCCTACCATGCCTCCTCGTCAGCTGCTGCGCAACAGCTCAATGAGCTCAAAGTACATGCACCACTCAAGTGCCCCAACCAGCCAATAACTAAGCACGAGATACAAAATACTAATGTCATCACAACTGTCTCTTGCCAAACACCCCAGACAGCCACAATCAGTTTAAGTACTAACGAACCAGACAACAACGATCCAAAACCACAACCAAATACTGATGCCAATCAGAATGTTTTGGGAACTAAAAATGATGATGCTTTAATAAAACAGAATAACAATAACATATCATCGCCTACCATAAATATTGATAATTGTGTTGTTAAATACAATAGGGAATCACCAAGCGACTTGGAGCTAACTAATGAAGAAGTGCCTGAAGAGACAACAGAATCAACAGACAATCACCCTGATGATACAAAAGATGTGGATCAACCAGAGAGTATAAATTATAAAATACTTAAAAGCAGTAAAGTAAAAAGCAATCTTAATGAAAAGTTTGAAACTGCTAAAGAAAAGAAGACTATTAAAAAGGAAGAACAAGATGATAAAGAAGTACCAACACAAAATGTTGAGAAACCTAAACGACCAAACACTTTAGAGTTCATTAAACTGAAGCCAGATATTGCATTTAAAGAGACATTACCTGAACCCAAAGCAGAAACTTGCAAGTCAATATCTCCGACACCATCTGCTCAGAAACAAGACACAACGAAAGAAACAACTCCAGGTGGTTCACATTGGCCTGGCGCCTACCCTCTGAACTTGTCAGTCAACGTCAATTGTCATATGGACTATGGTCGAGGGTTCGACCCTTGGCTAGAAGATTACGATAGTCCTAGAGCTATAACGTCCGTGAACCTCACAGTGTGTACTCCAACATCAAACATGGCTAGTCCAGTGCGGGAAGGTAGAGATGATGATGGAGGGTTTGAGGGCCATGTCACTGTGACAGTCAGCCCTAGCACCACTCGGGCGCCACGACGCAGGGCTCCACAACCACCTCAGCAAGTCTCCCAGCCAGTCGAGTCTCAACGAAGTGCTAGGTCTACTGTGGAATCATCACAGGGTATGTCCAAATTTTATTGATTTCAAAATTAAATATTTTTGCTAGGTAGTTTTAGTTTAGTTTAGTTTATTTCGTAGAATAATTTAGTTTTTTATATTAGTTTATTTAAGTTTTGTTAATAAATAAAAAATTCTAAACGAGGATAATATTGTCACATAGATATTAGTTTATTAGCAAAGACCAAATTCTGAATAAAAAGTCGACAATCCATAATACTCTAAATTATAAAAAGTTACTATTTCAGACAAAGAATCATCTTTTCTATTACCACATAAATTACTTCTTTATTGCATTGTTCTCACAAATATCTTGAATCAAATGACTAGAAATCGATTAGGTGTACTAATGCCAAAAAACTAAGTATTGTCCTTTACTAGCCTTTTGATAGTGTTAATTCAATCTCCACTCCGTTTTTGGCTTAGGAGTTATTTTATCAACCCAAGTGGGTTAGGTTAGGTTAGCTATATTAGCTTATAATTGACCATGGTCACTACGATGATAATAAAGAAAACCACATAATTAAATTTTTTAAAAAATATTAAAAGAAGAAGAAGAAAAACGTTTATTAATATATACAGTACATGAAACAGAATTATGAAACATTAAATGTACAGACATGACTTTTTTACTGAGATACGAGTAGATGGCTGTGATGTTATGCCAAACAACAAGCTGACTCAGCCACCACACGAGATTCTTGAACTGTAAATGGATCCAGCTGTTGACATTTTAAAACTGGTTTTCTGATTTCACCATGTTTGGTTGGAAAGGCGCAGCTAATAAATGAATAATATTTCCATTAATGCAAATGCGACTAAGATTACCCAAGCTATTTTTATTTAATTTAAGTATTAATCAAAAGTAGCTGATTTAGCAGAATAGGCCCACTAGCCATGTCGTTGTTTATTCCTATCAAAAAAGAAAGCTCTTTTAGTTTTTGACATCTCCATTCTAAATTTTCTTTCATTGTAGCATTTATTTCTTTTACATATAGTATGTACGAGTAATATGTATGTAAGAATAAATGTATATTTTACTCTTTTTGAGCCTTTATTTGCAATATTTATATGGAAAAACACAAAAAATATATATTTACAATTTTCGATATATTTCGGCCTATGGTATGATAATATGTATTGTAGATATAATGTATAAAAAATTTAAGAATAACATTTAGTAAGATTTTATCTATTTTTAGATTTAACAAAATGCTCAGTTTAAAATTAAATATTGAAAATATAAGAAAATACACATCACGTATTACTCGTATATTTGCTTATACTTTCGAAACATATTTATTACCATTGTAGTGACATGTTTAACTTATAGGCTACAAGGAATGTTGATAAAATAACCGCCAAGCCGAAAACTGTCGATAATCGCGCGTATAAAAGATACAATAATTGAAAGACTTAAGGGGGGCTTATCCCATTTTATCTCTTTTCAAATTCATTTTAAACCAATAAATAGTGATGATAAAATTTTGGAAAATATATATCATATTTCACTCTTTGATCTTGATATTTCGGCCATTCGATACACGATTACTTAATCGATCCAATTAAATCGCATATATAGGTCTAAACTATGATCTAAATATAATTTCATTTGAGCCATATTAAGTTTTGGACAATAAAAGTTATACTAAAATAAACGTCGTAAAAATGTTATAAAGAAAGGGCCGTCATAACCGTCTATAAACCCATCCCTCTAATTCCAAAATAATACTTAAATAAAAACCGGCCAAGTGCGAGTCGGACTCGCGCACGAAGGGTCCCGTACCATTATCTATAAAAACGGCAAAAAAATCATGTCTGTTGTATAGGAGTGCGCGGGTCCGACTCGCACTTGGCCGGTTTTAGTATTTGGTGTTATAGCGGCAACAGAAATACATCATCTGTGAAAATTTCAACTCTCTAACTATCACGGTTCATGAGATACAGCCTGGTGACAGACGGACGGACAGTGGAGTCTTAAAGCGGGTGTCTAAAAACACCTCGAAACCGCGAGTTTTCTGAGCAGCCCGCTTCCGCTGAGCAGGATAAACGTGTGTAAAATGAAAGCGTTGGAGCAGGACAGATTTGTCTGGATTACCTCGCCTTAATTGATAAATTATACCCTAGCAAAGCTGCGGGCAAAATGTAGTAATATAAAAATGTTCAGTGCTTTCTGACTATTCACTAGAAGATGACCGCAGTATTAGGTCGAAACTGTTGCGAGTTTGTTAAATCTAAACTATAGGTTCAAATTCACAGAATATCTTTTGTGTAAATAAGATGAAACCCATTACCACATAACTGAAAACTGTCAGTTCCGAGATTTCTGCCCTTATCTTTGATTCTATGAAAATTGTCAACAACTTGATTCTAAATTTTATGAATACATAAGACCTCTTTTAAAAATAGTTGAGATTTTACTTATGGATTAGATGTTTAATAAGACGCGTATTCCACAAAGAGATAGAATTAATGAACTCATATTGTATAGGGAAAATCCCAATACATAATAATCTCTCAAATGCACCCTTAAACCATAAATTGTAACAGGTCCTTTTGTATATTTTTTCTGAAAATATAGGCTAAATCATGAAGATACATACTGAACTTTTAGGTGGTATTGTATATTTTAAAATTTTTTTTTGAAAATCAGTTTGGAGAAATGGGAATGTGACGTAATAGTCATACCTTTTAGGCTCAATAGAGAGAATTCCTTGAAAATAAAAAAACAGACATCGGTTTTGACATCACTTTTTTTTTCTTGTGGGCAATGGCCTATTTCCTGTAATGCCTAAATGACATGACTATTACGTCATCAAAGCTATTTATCCAGTTCCTGAATATTTTCACGTATATCTTTTGTGTTTGATAAACACTTGTACTTGTCCACTTATTTATATTAATTTCCCTTACCGGTTTCGCTGTTAAAGCATTATCAAAGGTTTGTTTGGTTGTTTACGTACAATATATCTTTTGTAGTTCAAGGAGAAAAAAAAATTATACTTTTCTATGACCTTAAAAGTCTATTCCTTTCAAAAAAATCGACAATTAGGGTCTGTCATGGTATTCTGCACTATTCGAATTCCTGGCTTTGGCTGTCCCTCCCAAAATACTTTGATCTTTTTCTCAGTATCCAATGAAATATCTCATGTCTATCAGAGAACTATCATAGTTCTGATAGAAATGAGATATAACAAGTTATAATAAGAATAACCAAAAGTTATAAATTGATAATGATGATACACAATTTTCTTTATTGCACACCAAAAAAAACAGAAATAAAGAAACAATTTTACCATAGGCAGCAGGGTACAATTGGCGATTTCCTAAGTGATCTCTTTCAGATGATATGTAAACTTTCCCATTCCAGAACGTACACTAATAGAACGGCAGCGAGAGAGGCTGGGCCGGCTGAAGGGAGCTCTCCTGCAGGAGCAAGGCCGCGTCTCTCAGCTGACGCGGGAGACGCAGATCCTGGCAGGACCGCCGCCCTCGATCCTCGCGGCGAGGCGGCTGAGAGACTACGTGCATCGGCTGAGGGACCAGTGCGACACGCTGGCTAAGAGGCTCGAGATGGGCGGGAATGGTGAGTAGTCCTTGTTGGAGATTCATTGGATACTTGTCTCATTTCATCCATCGATCCATCAGCATGTTTCATGCGGGACTTTATGCCTTTAAAAGATTTCGACACTCGCTGGGCAGGCGGGTTGGTGAGTGCGGTGCTGACACCAGTGACGCCGCTGCCCGTCACCAGTTTGTTTTATAAAGGCCCCGCAATTGAGGGTGGATATACCGCCATCAATCGGTCTTAGGCAGTGGTGGGCCCTTGTTGTGCCTGTTTAAGGATAGCTCAGTTGACTTCGGGGGTTTGCGAGTCGCGACTTTGGTCTTTTCCGTGTAGAAAGTTTTTCCTGGGTATTGCTTAATTTCCGACCAAAGGCAGAAAAGTGAAACAAGCAGAGTATAGAAAATTACAAAATATAGCTGTAACGGATATCACAGTAGGTACTTGAGAAAACTTCAACATAAGACGTATGAACTGACGACATCATGAGTAATCTGTAGTTGTAATAGTCATTATCAACAAGTGGCGAGTTAACAAGTCGCAAGTTAAATGCTATTGTGTTAAAGGGGTTATAATACCTCACTTCGCTTCGCATGATCCTGTTTTATACCAACAAATACTGCAACAATCACTCTGAAATTAATATATGATAAAGTTGAGGACTAATGCCATGTCATGAAAAAAAATACAAAGTTACCTCCAAACCGTCCTATAAACCGATAGCATTCAATGAATAATACTTGAAATTAGATCTGAAACTTTGCATAATATAACTGATATTAGTATAAAGCAGCTGCAGACTGTTCCATAAAAATGAAAAACCATCAGTGTAGCCGCGATTTCAAAATAACTGATGTTTTTGCGTGCGCGGCATCTGATTAGAGTAGGATAGACAGACAGCAGAAGCGTTAGAGCAGGACTGCAAATTGAGGTATTATGGGCCCGTAACTCTACAAGCCCTAACTCTACAAACCCTACATCTTAGTCAAAAAGTATGGCTTGGTCGTTTCGCGGCCGTCAAACAGACACTCATGGACTTTATGAATATTATGTCATGCTATAGTTACATGAAACGGCCAAGTCATACTTTTTGACCAATATGTAGGGCTTGTAGAGTTAAGGGCTTGGCTCTACATGTGATCTGATAACTTTGTAACCGTGAAAGCGTTATGAGCTTCTGATCTTGGCGACCTAGTTTACATGAAATGTTTTTGATGGGATTTCATTTCTTGCGCCACAGCTATGACTTTTTTTATAGCCCACTCTATATCTTTGCCTCTTTTTCTTGTTAGCTTATTATTTGCAATAAGCGATAGATCAGGACTGCGACGGCAGCGACGTGGCATTGTGAGGCTACACGACACTAAGCGCATTCATCTTTCAGGCTGTAAATGCTACGATAATTTCATCTTTCAGGCTATAAATCCTAAGATAATTTCTCAATTTCCAGAGCCGGACGCCGCAGATTTCTACAGCAACATCTACACGGGACAGCGCGCCCCCGCAGCGCGACGTCCTACCCGCCCCGCGCCCCCGCCGCCCCCCGATGAGGCCCCCTCCTGGCAGTGCCACGTGTGCACCTTCCGCAACCACGGCCTCCTCGACAAGTGCGAAGAGTGCGAGATGCCGCGCATCCTTGTAGGTACGTCCCCTAGGACACTCGACTCGGGCTTCGGGTCTTTCCGGGACCGGTCGCGGCGCCCCTCCCAGATAGACGGTGAGACGCACTTGTTCGGTGCAGATGTACCGGATAGACCGGCCAATAGAGCTTGTGTCTAGTGACTTTGTTGGTCCTTTTGGATTCAAGTTCCTGTTGTGAATACTGTGGTTTGCCTTGATAGTGCCTTTTGAATGACGTTGTTGTTTTGACCCTAACAGTGCTCGCGAGTGTTTTTTTAGTGTTGTTGAGTTTTTTGTACAATTATTATATTGTCCGATGTTACCCTTTGAACTTGAAAGTGGTTTTTGTTGACATTATTTTCAAGTTGGACGAAAGGCTTAATCAGTGAAAGGACAATATATCAGTTGGGCTTTCTGAACCAAAACTTAACCTAGCATGTATGTCAGCATGTGATCTTTACTTAACAATGTTATTTATAAGTAATTTTATATTTTCCTTGTTGAATGTGGTTATACAGTAAGTTGAGATTATGATGTAAGTTTAAGTTGTATATTTTCCTTTTTATTACATTAAGTTTATTCATTGGTCTCAGTACCTTATTCGAGTCATAGGTTTTATTAAATTAAGTCTTACTTGTAATAAATATTTTACATTTTTTTATATTTTACAATAAGTATAGCCACGTTGAACTTACTATTTTTAAAACTATTAAGATACATAATGTAAAAGATTTTTAAATCTTTGACAAAATTATATTTATAAAAAAATACAAGATCGATAATAATATAATAAAGTCTAATCCACTTTGTGTGGGTCGATAAAATATTCATACCAATGAATTTGACATTTATTCTAGAAAAAAAAAATACATCACTATTCCATTTACAATTTTATTAAGACAATTTGATGCACATTTAGATAAAGTGATTTTAAACAAATATCCAATTGTCTGTCGTTTATAAACGTAGTTATTGATTAATCGGATAAAGTAGCTTTTTATACGAATTGATGATTGCTTAAATAGATGTTCTTTGTTATTCTATTTATCTAGGTTGAAATAAGAATAAATTTTATAAACTAAGTTCTATTATAAAATATTTATTATTTAGGAGATAATGGTTAATTTTTAGGCAAATCTTAAACAACAATTGTTATGACTGGTCAATTAATGCTGTTTGTCATAGGATCTCTTTAGAAATACTAAAAACTACTTATTGTGCCTTGCCAAAAACTGAATTTTACAATGAATATATTTATTTTATCAATACAGAAACAAGTATTAAAGCAAGGATTCTGCTCAAAAATAAGTTTGCTCAGAAATTTTTAACTTTTACTTTAATATTATACAACAATTTGATGAAAACTTCTTTTACTACGTCCGGTGTGTGATCTTTGCACAATGTGTATTTGGTTATGCAGTTTCTACTTAGTAACAAATGGAAATATATATAAATTTTCATCCAATATAAACAAAAATATCTGTATGATATCGGACTGTGATAGAATACTGCACTCAATTAGAATAATTCATCTTACATGTCTGTCCTACATCACACAATGTACCTATCGAAATTTAGTATTGGACGATATTTTGTCGTTCATACTGATACATAATAAATAGTTAAATATGTTAAAAAACACTTAATTATATCAACACAATTGTTTTGACTGAATGTTGCACAAAAGCAATCATAATTTTATATATAGAAATACTATAGGTATGTACTATAATAATCACACATTCTGTGGAGAAAGCGATTTTATATGGTTTTAATCTTAGGTATGTTACTGGTGGTAGAAGTGGGGAATGAAAATCAAAACCTCTTGTCCTCAAACTAATTGGTTTAATTTTAGAGTCTAGCGTAAAATTTTGTTACTCTATGTGCCCTTACAGTCGTGGTCAACTAATTAGGGACTTTCAAGATAGTGAAGAGCAATAACCGGTTATGTACATATAAATATAAAACCCTATTGATTTCTCAGCACCTATTATTTGCATAATTTGGTCCGATTATTATGCTATAAATGGCTGTAAATAAAAGAATAAATAAATAGAAAAAAGTATTTAATATCAAAGGTTGAACATGTATTCAATTTTAAGGTATAATTCTGTAGCTGGACATTTAATTAAGGACAGTAAACTATAATGAAAAATAGAGTTAAACAAAACTAATAATCTGCAGTATTATAATATCTTTAACAGCTCCATTTTATTAAGTGTAAAATCAGTACCCAGTAGCAAAACCTTTGTTAGTAATTACCGCTTGACATCGATGTGGCATAGACATTATCAGTTTCTGGCATGTTTCGACAGGGATGTTTGCCCATGCCTCACAAAAAGCTTCATTAAGTTCATCTAAAGTTGTGGTACGATAAGTGGCAACTTTTTTCTTGATTTCGTGCCAAAGGTGCTCGATTGGGTTAAGGTCCGGGCTATTTGCTGGCCAATCTAGCACCAATACTGACTGACTGGTAAGAAACGACTTGACTGAACGGGCGGTATGTTTCGGGTCGTTATCATGCTGAAACGTCCATATAAAAGGGAGATGCTCCTCAGCATAGGGAAGCATCGTTTCCTCCAATATTGTATTGATGTTGGTCTAAGTTACCCTGAACTTTCCTCACAGGTCCCACTCCACGTCCAGAAAATGAACCCCACATTTTAATGTTTCCACCGCCATGTTTCACCTGCTTTTTTGTGAATCTTGGATTCATTTCCGCTTTTACTGGACGCCGTACGTATTGCCTTCCATCTGAAGAAATCAAATTAACCTTGGTCTCGTCAGAGAATAATACATGTTGCCATTAGGCGTAGGTCCAATGTCCATATTTACGTGCAAACGCCAATTCACAATTTGGTTTAACTAGAGATTGTCCCTAATTAGTTGACCACGACTGTATATATTTTCTTCAAGGCTGATCAAAATAATTGAGGTACCGTAATTTGAGTGTTGTGATCAAATATTTGTCATTTCCAAAACAGGACTATGGCAACATTCCACAGTTGCATGTCAGTTTTTTTGTTATTCTGTTCCCCGCCTCTCCTTCCCACACGTGCATGGGAAGACCTTATTTTCTACATATAATATCTTGAAATATATGTTGACGCACCATGTTTGGGTAGATTCTTATACAAATTTATTACAAATAAAATAATTAAATTGTTAGACGTTTTATCAGTTATTCAAATTATTACTTTCAAATACATAGCTTATTATTATTAGTGACTGTTTTTATGTATATTGTGATAAAATGAAAATCGATTTTAAGTTAAAAATAAATAAACGTTTTACTGCAATTAAATGTTATGTTTGTTTGATATTGTTTAAATACTAACATTGAACTTGTTCAGCTTGGTAATTCAATCAAAACTACAATATCGGCCACAAACACAAGGTGAGATTTTCATATAATTGTTTTAATTAATTACCATCTTTTTTCTTCGTTTTGTGTGACTTGTTTTGTTGTTGCTTTCTTATTTACATTTCTTAAATGTGACTTGTTGTTTTGTTATTTGCATACCAATCTTGAATTATAATAAAAATTAATAATTATATTTCTGATTATATTATTACAATAGTAATTTGTATATTTTTCCTACAGTGCGAGGGCACGATGGTATAACGGTTCGCCTAGTTCCGGGTCGACGCAGTAAGTATATCCATATCAACTGACTAAGATATCTTTAATGGAAGATAAATAGCTTAAGACGCAGGGTTGCGAAGGATGACGTTGAACGATGGACTTTATAACCACGGACACAAGTTAGCATCTTGCTTGATCGTGTTGGCTCTGAAGAATTAGGTTAGCTTTTAGATTTTCATGCTTGCGGCTTTTGTTAGGAAACCATTGGCTAAATGTAACTCGAAATTTTTATTTTTACAGATTTCGTTCGGTCGTGGATATTGTGAGTGGCTTTGTGCCCCGTTACAAAGATATAAATGACCTGTCTTAAGTGCAGTAGTTGACAGAGTAATACAAACTTAACTGTGATATTCGCATTTGGTATAAAAGTCTGATTTTTAAAGTGAGAAGTATAAAAATTATGTTGATTTTATTTAAAACACATTCCAAAGTTACATTTAAGTCGATTATTGGTTGTTTTAATATATTTTTTTGTTTTTTTTTTCCTATTCTCAATAAGTGCCGGTTTTCCAAATGCGAATAACTTAAGTTATTAACATTTTAAGCACTGCTGCACTTAAGGTTGATAGGGAAAATATATTTGAACTTTATTATTATTATTGTATCTTCTGGAAATATGTAATTATTTATTACATAATGAATATATGTTACTCATTGACCTCCTATTAAACAACTAGACTCACAATCTCGCTCAAAAAGTGTCCGCGATGAATTTTGTCACCGCTCACCGCTATGGGGTGAGTGGTGACAAATTCGAATGACGATTTCGTACAACTGATATTGCATCTTATATTAACGACATAACGTCTTAATTTGGTTGAAGATTTTTGCTAATATGCACGTCGCACGTTCGGACACTTTCTGACGAACTTTTCTTAGAGACTGTGTGTGTCTTGTTGTTTATGAGAATCATAGCTGATTCTCTTGGCACAGTAAGAAAATATTATATATATATTTCTACCGTATCTTTTAGGCAACTAATCGTAACTTCTATTTCCTGCTACAATTTGAGGAACAGAAACTATTTTGCATTGTAAAATATTTGGTCTGGTAACAGAATTAGCGAAACTTGTGTACATATTTTATAATATATCTAAGTGCTACAAAAAACCTTATAAAGGACTTAGGAGATTAGGCCAAAGGCTTGAAAAAAGTTCATGAATATTATTTATATTAAAAATATATACATTAAAGCTTACGATTATATAACCCGATTCAATTGCCAGTAGGCTGGAACTTCGGCTCACCAAGCTAAGTTGACGGATTATTTTGTATGGTCAGAACATTGACCTCTCATAAAGAACTAGACTCACAATCTCGCTCAAAAAGTGTCCGCGATGCATTTTGTCACCGCTATGGGGTGACCTGTGTGTCTAGTTGTTTATGAGAGGTCAATGGTTCAGAAGGTCTGATTTTCATGACAAATATGTGATAATGTACGTAACGTTTTGTTGTATAATTATTTTAGAATGCTATTTGTATATCAGTCAACAGTATCAAAATAAAACACATTTATTATTTAAATACAAATCCGCCCGCGCTTATTCAATCTGCCCCGTTTTCGGCTTGGGCGTTATTTTATTAACACTCCTCATAGCTTGTATCTTGACCAGGGTCACTGCGATGATAATAAAAAAAAACGCATCCAAATCCGTTCTGTGGTTCTCGAGTTAAAACGGAACGCATACGTACAGACAGCCAAAAATTTTAAAAAATGTGGTTTGGCCTCAGTCAATACCAATAACCCATTTAATTTAAAATTTTGCAAAAATATTCAATGTACAGACACGAGGTTCTTACAACTTTATTATTAGTATAGATTTTTTTGTATTTATTTCACGAAATTAAATTAAAAAGTTTTTCAATTAAACAAACAATGATGAAGATATAGCCCGCTGAAGTTCCGCGTGGCGTCACATCTAGGTACATTTTTACTTAGAAGTGACGTCATTTTCCCCCACTCCCAAACTTTGACGCGCTTTATCTCTGTCATTTTTTGTTTGATTGACAAAAGAAAAAATACGTGTCCAATATTTTTTATTAATAATTTGATAATTAGACATGGTATAATAATAATTACAATAACATAAAACATAAAAAACAAAAACTTATTGTAAACTAAAATTACCTCACAATATAAATTACACTCTTAAACTTAAAAATAACTACAAAAAATATACCTCTTCTAAAATTGACCCCTGCGGCATGGTGTCCAGAACGCTGGCCACATTTCCTCTTTGAATGGCCAAACTTATACGTTGGCCGAGGAATGCGCCAGCCCTCTATCCAATATTTTTTTTAAATCTAAATGCCGGACTAAATAGAATAATATTTTGTTTACCCTGTGTACAAGCCTATTGGCAATTGAATCGGCTTATACTCTTGAGATTGATTTGTAAATGATGATAAGGGTCAAAAACATTATGCCACTATAAAATAAAATGGCAACACTATTATGTAAAGTAGATCTACAATATTGTGGCTATAGGTAATTGGTACCAAACGAATGTTTAATTTTTCGAAGCGAGTAACATTCTTGATTAAGGGATTCTTCAAATCATGTCTAAATTTACTGTACGGATATTTTATCTCATGAAGTCTTCACACTATGGTTGTAGGAGTGACTGTACAGATAACCATGTTTTGTGTGTATGGCTGGTTTTGTGGTCAAGTGGAGCCAATCTTCGTGAGATATCTGTAACAAATCATTATGCTTTTTCACAATATTAAACCATTTTTTATCTACAACATGTTAGCTAAATGGTAGATAATTAAGTGAGGAACGAACCTCAGTTGGAGTTATGGGATTGTCAAATTGATCTTTGATCCCAACTAAACTGCCCTCTTATTGTCTAACTTTAATATCAATCGCTATATCTTTCAAATGTGTCGTGATCGGCTAAACATGACGTGTGATGTCATTTCTAGCCAATCACGGTGCGTTTGAAGGCGATTGCAATGGATGTCGAAGTTATACGATAAGGATCGATCTGTTTTCTATTTAGTGTTACTGAAAATAAGTTTTCTAGACCTATACTTATTATTTACTAATGGAGACTCAGTGTAAAGCACCATCTATTGGAAAACTGGTAAACTAAACTGATGTGTATTTCTTTTGTCAGGTATTCGTAAAAATCGCACATTTAAGAGATTGCTAAACAACAGTTTAAACCCCATCCATATGCGTTCAGTAGATTTTGCGGAAATCGCGATCATACAGCAGACAATTTTGTTTTTATTTATTTAAATATTTTTACGTGTCCAAGACAGAAAACTTTCTGTTTTTTACCAGACATAGACACGTAACATGAAATAAAGCTACATCTTGTAATTCTGAACAGCTATTAAAGAAAGACAACCACGGAAAATAAAATAAAACTTTGTCACAGTATTAAGGCCTTAAGAGCTGCTAAAGTGCTGCCAATTATGAACAAAAATCTTACCCCTATAATTATTTAAAATTTGTTCAATTAAATGCCTAGCCTTTGAACTGCGTTTAAATAGCATAAGCAGTCGTTTTCATATAAAACTTATTCGACGAGCTAGAATTTTAACTCTTTCTAAAAACGGCCACTTTTAGAATTAGTTAGAATTTTAGCTATATTTAGAAATGTAGAAAATAGCCCATTGCTTTTTCTAGGCCTGTACTACAGGTATTTTATACTTATCTCAGGTACTAAAGTGAATTTTTTATGTTATTTAGGTTTTTAATTTGCCAATTAATGAATTTATTTATTTATTATTTAATTGAGCGAACTTTAATTAGTTGGTCAGGTAGAAAGTTTTTTTTTCTAAAGTGGCAGCACTTTAGCAGCTCATAAGGCCTTAAACATTCACGGGTATGATTAATTGGCAAAGCAGTTTCGTATGGGCAGGAGAACAAGTGATATAATTTAACGTTATCTGTCTATTTACATGCTTGGGTAATACACAGCACTTTGCCCGCGGCTCCGCCTGTGTTAATTCAATCTCTGCCCTGTTTTCGGCTTGGACGTTGTTTTATCTATATCCCATATAGTATATTATGTTGGACAGGGGCCTTATTGTCTAACTTCAATATCAATTGATATCGCTAAATGTATCGGGATTGACTTAAAATTATGTGTGATGTCGTTTCTAGCCAATCACGAATAATCACTATACATTTGATAGCGATAGTTGTGGAGGACGCAGAACTCCACAAACCCAGTGGCAGAGAATTGCAAAATAAAACACGGCCTTTAACCAGGGAGTGCAGTCGGGGCAGAGAGACACGCCAATATTCCAATGAACTGCAGTACTATGCGCTTTTCCAGGCCTTTTCAGGCTTTTCTTCTTTTTCCTTTCCCTTTTCTCGTACTGCTCGGAACGTGAATGCTTGCGCTCGCTCTGGCACCGATTTTTATACCCTCCCGCTCTCTACACACACATGCGCATTTTTCCCTACCCCCTCTAGCACAATTTCTTTATTTACTTGTATTAAATCAACATATTTACATTATTAACTTATCCTATCTTATGCTATATACTTATGGCTACATGCTCATGCCAATATCTTCACGCTACGACACGCAGGAGCGGACAGACGGCCAAAAACACGCTCTCTTCATATTTAATACTCTAACTTCCTCGTACCCCACCTCAGCAGTATAAATATTCGCCCTCCCTTACGGGCCTTCGCCAGTTTGCGCCGGAGCGTCGCTACGCTTGTTGGAAAACCTAGACTAACTCATGCATTTTAGCCTATTTATTCTTATTCTTATTCTTTATTGTACACACAGAAAATAAACATTTACAAAACATATAAACAAATTAACATGTACAAGGGTAGACTTATCTCTAAGAAGAGATTTCTTCCAGTCTACCTTTGGAGATAAAAGATAATGAATTATAATAAAAGTAGACATACATACGTGTACGTGTAACAAATAAATAATAATTTACAAGTATTACAGACTAATCTTATTGTAAAAACTTACCTAACTTATAATAAACATAAATACTAATTCATCATAAAATATACTATGTATGCAAAAAAATATATAATAATAATTATTATTACATTATATATAAATACAGACTATAGACTATATAATAAAATAATACATACTATATAATTAAATACCCAGGAAATAAAATACACAAAATTTACATAAAAGTAAAACAAAATAATATACAAAAGATACTCATG
This sequence comes from Ypsolopha scabrella, assembly GCA_910592155.1. Classification (NCBI taxonomy): domain Eukaryota; kingdom Metazoa; phylum Arthropoda; class Insecta; order Lepidoptera; family Ypsolophidae; genus Ypsolopha; species Ypsolopha scabrella. The sequence continues at coordinate 21,897,698 of OU342977.1, forward strand.
AGAGTGACAAAAAGTGCTCCTTCACCCGTCTTTTGAATACATTCAGCGATGGATCAGCCTATTTACTAAGTCCTACAGTGTCTACGAAGGCCTAAAAACCTAATGGAAAGTTCTGTAGAACTTTCTAGAAAAGGGTCTGTATCTCCTAGGTTTTCCACGGAAAAGCTATGCAACTTTCTTAGATAAGTTAAGACTGACTGCCCTAATCTCTATCCTCTCTATTTTTCCTATTTTTTCATCTTTAAGGAGGTCAAATGGCCTTATTTACTTTTCACTAATTTTCCCCATTTTCCTACGTACTGGGCCATTTGAATGAATGTACACCAAGTGAAAACTCTTTATTTTAGGGTTACTTAACTTACCTAACTATTTACACAAAATAAACTGACATCCTAAAATTCTTACTGAAATTCAACTAAAATCAACCTTAGCCTAAAAATATCTATTTCAGCGAAGTTTACTATTATTTCTTATACTTATCGCCCTACATATTTATTTACATATTTTCTTGATATTCTAAACACGTCGTGCACAATAGTGAAAGATGTAGATGTTAGACGATAAGGGGTCTCGGCCTGCAGTCTCGACAAAGATAGCGATCGCTATAAGTGATAAGAATCGACTTATTTTAGTTTGTACCATCAAAACTATCAACAGAAGTTGCTTTCGATTTCAGTCGATTGTTTGACGGTAGAGACTATTTAGACATCGAAAATAAGATTTTATCAACTTAAGAGTGTATAATACCTCACTTCGCTTCGGATGATCCTGTTTTATACCAACAAATACTGCAACAATCACTCTGAAATTAACATAATTATAAAGTTGAGGACTAATGCTATGTCCATACTGTTGTGAAAACTTGATTCCATTAAATTTTCTCGATAGAAAAAATTACAAAGTTACCTCCAAACCGTACAATAAACCGATATCATTCAATGAATACTTGAAATTAGATCTGAAACTTTGCATAATATGACTGATATTAGTATAAAGCAGCTGCAGACTGTAACATAAAAATGAAAAAACCATCAGTGTAGCCACGATTTCAAAATAACTGATGTTTTTATGTGCGCGGTATCTGATTAGAGTAGGATAGACAGTTAAAAAGCAGAAGCATTAGAGTAGGACTGCGAATTGAGGTATTATGGGCCCTTAACGACCGATTGTTTTATTAATGTACTAGCCTCTGCCTGCGGTTCCGCTCGCGTTTATTCAATCTTTGCCCCGTTTTCGACTTTGGTGTTATTTTAATATACAGGGTGTAAATGCAAAGTCAAGAATCCCTTTAGGGTATGAAAGTATAAACAATTCTGATGTCATTACGAGAAAAAAAATATACCTTGAATTTTCACCAAAAATTCCATCATTGTTCTAAGCTATGGCTACGCAGCTCACCAGCCTCCCCACACACCTAATTGCACCCCGCAACCCGCACCCCTCATCCGAGTGGCCAGCGACCGTGAGGGTGTCCACGCGATTAGTGTATTTTGAGTAAAGAAAATCGTCTTATTGTGAGGTAATGGTACTTTATTTAGAGATCCCAGTATTTAAAATAATATCTTTACCGATCATACTAACACACCCTTAAAGGATTCTTGCCTTTGCTTTTACACCCGATATAGGTATAGCCGATATGTTGAACAGGGTCACTACGATGATAATAAAATAAAACCGCATCCAAACCCGTTGAGTGGTTCTCGAGTTAAAACGGAATATAATACTTACATGGTAACAACAAAATAAAAAATAAAAATGTTCTGGCTTTAGTACAATATAAACAATTTCATTTAAATATTTGAAAAAATATTACTTGTACAGACACGACTTTTTACTATATAATTATTTTTAGTATAGATTTCTGAGAGCAGGAAATTACCATTTGCTGGACAAGCATAAGGTTTTATTTATTTATTTATTTGGAGCACCAATGTTACATACACAAATAGTATAACAATAGTAAGTAGGGTAACGTTACAGGTGCACACATATTTCAAAATTTTAAATTTAAATTATCCTTAAATTAAAACTATAAGTAACAAATCATGATAATAACTCTGAAAAAGTAACTTAAACATACACTAACTCAACAGAACATGAGATCATCCATGACTTAAACACTCGAGTATCTTAGATTTAAAACATGGAAGACTAACAAAATGTATGTCCAAATCATCATCAACAGTAGATAACTTGTTATACGTTGTCATCATACGCGTTAATGGCATAAATTTACCAAGATTGCTGTTAAACCGAGGCGTTGCAAACGGCTTACGATTTGACCGTCTGGTGGTAGGGCGAGGGACAGAAATATTAATCTGACTTAGTGAATCGGCTGAGTCTAATAAGCTGTTTGATAAGATGTTGTATAATAAGAGTCCAACAAATGGCATTTCTATCAAAGAAAATATTAGGCATTAGAAAATGCAAAAATGGTAAATAAAAAATTACGAATGCTCAATTAATTAGTCATTAGTAAGTACATTTATTGAAAATGTGACGCACGGCGGAATTGTCTCTCTGTTCAGTAGTACCCTTAACTTGTACTCAGGGTCTCCAAACTTTTTAGAAGGTTTTTTTCGCATATTGGGGAAAAATGACAGTTCTGGGGAACTTTTGGCCTGAAAATAACGAATTCATTGAATAAATGTGGTTAAAACCATACATATCTTAATAGTATTATATATTTATATATATTATTCTATCAAAGTCAGGCGAAATCTGACTATAAAATCGTGAGTAGCCGGTTAAATACCAGTATGTAATTATTCTAATGGTTAAAACTAAAACCCATTGCTAGAAACGGTCTAATCAGATTTAATTTTATTAAAATTTCGGTAATTTTTTAAATAATTATGGTTAAGTAAAATGTTTTGGTCTTGGCTTATGCAACGTAATATTTTATTAATTTTAATATAATAAAGGAACAGATAGATCTAAGCTATTTGGGGAAAAGTTTCTGAAATTGTATCTTCTTAAGTTTTCTTTTTGTCTTATTTCAAAAACTCTATCTGGAGACCCGCTTATTCAGTGTACGGGAAGCCTATACAATGAGAGGTCAGCTTATACACAATGTGTATAGCGTGATGTGGGCTCCACTGTACCATTGACTGTACTAATTACATAATAATGGTCCTTGAAATAAGTACGCTGCGAAGGCAATTTCATAAAATAATTTTTCTTTTTGCTCAATCGTTCCTCGCAAAACAATTTCAAGTCGTAGGCTTTTAGGCAGAAGCATAGGCGTAACTAGGTAGGGCCCAAGGGGGCACACCCACGTCGCTCTGCTGTCCGTCTACCCGTCCGTATGTCACGGGTCCCTTGCAGAGTAAACGGAATTAATTATACGAATGTTTATTTTTAATTTCCCATACATGAAAACGGAACCAAAATGATGTATTTTTCTTAACCTGGCGTGTGGGGTATCATTGTCTAGTCTAGAGTTCATTGAAAAGAGTACATATATATATATTATTTTTTTTCTTGAAAAATAAATAAATGTCGGGGGGGGGGGTCAAAGTCGTTACCGTTTTTAACAATTTTTCTCAAAAATAATTCGGAATTTAGACTAGAGGTTAAAGTGGTGACTGAATGCTAAGTTAAGATTGGAGACGAGGAAATAGAACAGGTTAAACTTTGCATGTATGGTATATGGGTTGTATGTCTGTTAACTTGTGATAGAAAGTGTGACGGTGATATTGAAAGAAGAGTGAATGGTGGGAAAAAAAGTGAACCACAAGTGATAGGAGCTCTGCACTCTTATGGACAGCCAAATGGGACTGCAAAGGCATTGGCTGTTCATAAATAGAGTGTTGGCTCCTTACATACAAAGTAGGGTAGAATTCGCGCCAAACTTAAAGTCGGCTCTGAAGTTCGTCTGTCTCGGTCTATCTCTCTCTGTCATCTATTTCTCTCTATCCGTCTCGCTCGATCTAACTTCACTCAGCCGACTGAAAGTTTGACGCGAACTCTAATGAATGTTGGGTATGGCAAGATAAATATTAAAGTAGAGTGAATGCAGTGGAAATGCGTTTCTTGCGTTACGGAGTATGTGCGGGTTGACATTGAACGATAGAGTGAAAAAAAATATCGACATACAGGATCGTGGCGGCCTGAAAGAAGATTTAGTGACTTTGATAGAAAAAGGAATGCTTTGAACATCATATGTATAAGTCAACGCAGGTAAAAAGAGCTCCGAGCGATGTACCTACGCTGTGAGCGAATTACCGACCAAATTGGTGGTATGAGGTGCGGCGCGGGGGGCCGCGACGGGGAAAGTACCTGTCGCGTGGATTTGCTGTCTCGTGATTGGTGACTTTCGCTTCACGGCGCAGTGTCCACGTTCGGTCGATCTCAAAATACAGTCACGCGCAAAATGTATTTGTGTTACAATGGGTTTGCAGAGAAAAGAAACAAAAATTATTTACAATGTTTACTGTTGCATGAGGAACGAAGCTGGTAGAAGTATTTTGTTTTTGTTTGCATTTTTTTTGGAATAAGCATCATGTAAATCAACACCGACAGTATATTTTTATTTCTAACCTGTTAAGAAATAGCTGTTATACCGATGTTATTCTACAATAAACATTTTCCTTACATAATCAAACAATATTTTACCCAAAGCCTTTTAGTGCGCGACTATACCCCCATGCGCAAACATATCCCTTCCACTGACGCCCCAGAGCTCTTCTTACCTGTGTTGACTTATAGAGTGGATGAATAAAAGTAGTAGAGTGACGAAAGAAATGTATGGTGCGCAAGTGGAAGGTAAAGTTCGACCGGGTTGCCCTAGAAGGACGTATTCTGACCAAATTGGCGAAATACCTACTAAGGATGGGCTATGTCAAAAATATCCGGAATAGAAGAGCTATTGTATGACAAGATTGATAGATGTGGAAGAGGTGTGCCTGGATCGTGGCAGATGGAAATCTATGTTCTCTACCTACCTCTTTGGGAGACAGGGGCAAGTATATGTATCTATGTAGTTGGGAATTTGGAGTTTCTGTATATTAGGTATATGACATATTTTAAACAAAAAATACCAAAAAACGCCGAATCATAATAATATAGTTTAAGGCGACTCTATTCGCCCGAACTCCCATACTAGCGCAGTTCGCTGATTATATCCTTATTTATAGGTACTTGATTATTTTTTCTTTTTCAACATATCCCATACAATATACATGACGTGAAACTAAAACATTTATCAAAATCAAATACATACAAAAGTTACAAGCGTATAAAAGTCCCGGATTTTATACATATTTTGATGAATGTTTATGTACCGTAATGTCCTAGAAGAGATACAACAAATCAAATAATTTTAGTTTCACCGCATAGTATATTTTATACTATTCAAAAATATTTTTGTTTGATTTCGATTTTTGGGATATTTCTCCTAAAATTATAGGAACCACTAAAACCATTCTCGAGTTTTTCCAAAACATACCTATTCATATTCTTTATTGCATTCATGCTGTAGACTACAAGATGTTATTAAGTAGGTACAGTGAAAAACATGAACCCTCTTAGGGCACAGCAATTTACGTACTAAAGTTATCTAAATACAAACTTTACAATTTGAACTTAAAAATTGCACTTTTTATTTAATTGAAGTACGAGTAAATTATAATAAGGTATGAAATTCGTAGTAACTAGCCGTTATTTTTATTTATTTAATCAATTTACCTATCATCGTTACTAAGAAACTCTTGCACCTTTTTGGGATAAATATTGGATTAGTTTAGTTTTGAAAACATTATTTTTCGTGATATTTTTTATTGAAGCTGGTAGAGAGTTATACATTTTTGCGGACATGAAATGGGGGCCAGAGTTGACTAATTCTAATTGTGATTTTACAGTTGCTAGTATGTTTTTTGGTCTTAATTTTTGGTGACGAGTGTGTTGGGGGTATAAATGAAGATTATTTTTTACAAATGTGCAGGATTCTAGAATATATAATGATGTTAAAGTTAAGATTTTATATTGAATGTTGTCTCGCGTTAGCTTGCCTCTCACACCGTGTTCGGTTAGTTCCGTACGAGCTCGGGAAATGAACGTTTGGGCCAACCAATAACAGTCAGTCAGTGCTCTATAATCCGAAGTTGATTGTAGAATGGAATAGCAACCATAGCGACCCCGTCCGCGACTGACTTCAAGCCGCCGACTACAGTCGTCTTAAGGGTAATTTTGCAGTTATTCATAAATTTTGGAAATGATAAGTTTGTAATTTTTATTTAAAGAAGTTCAAGTTATATTTGGATGTTTCGGAACCTAAGCACGAGTCTTACTTGCACTTGCCGATTTTTTTTACAATAAAATTGCAGTATTCGGTTTGTTGAAGATCATAGCTTATTCTGACTTGAATTTTATATTGTGATTCTGATTATGCTTTATTCAACACAGAATATCGGGGTAAACTCTTTTTTAACAATGAATGTGATGATGATGATGATGATGATGATGATGATGATGATGATGATGATGATGATGATGATGATGATGATGATGATGATGATGATGATGATGATGATGATGATGATGATGATGATGATGATGATGATGATGATGATGATGATGATGATGATGAATAATAGAGTCCACAAAATATGTCTGGTTTTTTGGAAAATTTATTGAACTTCCTTGATTAAGATGTTCCTTGTAAGATTTAGCTTCAGTCCCTCAATTCTGCCACGTGCGCAAAAATTGCATAGGCAGATTGCGGGTGACTTTAAAAGGGATTTGATACAGATATGTGTTTAATTTTTTTGATTGAAAACTTATAGTGAGCATTCCTTATATCTTGTAGTTTTTATTTGATGTGGTTTAGTCACTCTAATTTTCATTGCATGGCATTAATCACACATTTGCGAATGCATAATAGGTAATGCCGAAATAGCCACACAGGAATGTAATTATTTTTCCGCAAATAAAACGTGGGAGATTGCAACAAATAAAATTATAAAATTGTAGTTACACGAAAACTTTAATATTAATAGCTTTATTCTTAAAGTGAGCACAATGTATTTTTAAATAAATTACAGTTGTTTAAAAAATATCAAAGTTATCGCTATGCCCCTTTTAATCTTGCTAATGGTGTATTACTTACTTATAGATAATGTTGCTCTTATATAAGTGTGAAGCCCAAAAATGCGCGGAACACGCTCTCTAATATTGATCATGTTTAGGATAATCTATGTGAGAGTAGATGATCTTGAACAGGTAAATCAACTCACTGATGTTCCTCCTAAGAAGGTGCTGTATTTCGAAATATTTAGTTCTGTTGAAAAAAGTTCGCGCAGATAAAAATGGTTTTCAGTGGAAAGTGGTATTTAGCTCTATCATCTCGGAACTTTTTTCACGCTTATATTATATTTGTAGTCTTTATATCATATATGGGCAACCAACCGGCCCGTAACAGTTTTAATTCGGCCCGCGGCTAGGTACAATTTAAAATCGGACTGACATTTTTACCAAAACGTCGCGATTCGTTGTTTTCCTGCAACTTTAATACTTTCAGGGACATAAAGAAAAAACAATGGAACCACGTCTATGGGCGGTCCGTGTTACTGAAAGAGTTAGGTACAGGCTGCGTTTAAATTCTTTCCCGACCTAAGTAAGAAGCGAGTTAGCGAGAGCTTAAATTTAACAAATATGGAAAAAAGCAGGCATGAAAATCAATAAATACAAGTCACGAACCAGACAGACCTACAAAAAATTGCAAAATTATTTGCCTATATATTAGTGGAATTGATTCTAATATTAGTAGCCTTGCATCTGAAAATCGGGCTCAAGGAAAATATTACATTGTAACTTTTCTAGTCTTTGAAACTTGAATTTCAATAACTAAAAATTAAACCTACGGTTCACCGATTGCGTCGTTGTTTCCGTATACTATACGAGTACGCATCAACCTATGGCCCGCGAATTCATGAGCATATGATTTTTTGGCCCGCGACTTCCCAAAGGTTGCCCATACCTGCTTTATATAGTGAGCTAGTTCAGAGTCAAACAAGATTCAATGAACATTTCGGCAATTTTTTTTAAATATTTTTCGTCCCTTTTCCTGACCCAAAGCACCCTTAACAATCCATCCATCCATCAGCCTATCATCGTCCACTCTTCCAATATTTCGCCACTCTTGGCGGTCCTCGGTCCTCCTCATCCAGCGATACCCGCAACGTCGTTCAGAGACAATACAGGAAGGAATTTTTATTTATTTCGCAAGAACCTTGTTACTGACCACTTTGAACCTTGTTACTGACCACTTTGATCCTTGTTACTGACCACTTTGAACCTTGTTACTGACCACTTTGAACCTTGTTACTGACCATTTTGAACCTTGTTACTACCACCTTTCAAGGCACCAGTATGAATATACTGTAACAATAAATGTCACCATAAAAAACGTCCTTTAGCTTTGCACTTCGGGATTTCATACATTAGAAGTGGCACTTAAGAAGTTGCAGTGTTAAATCCATTTGAATGCGACTTTTGCCTATATAAGTTTGTAAACACCTCACGTATGGTACCTAGACGACAGTTTTAAGGGCACTATGCCTAAATCATAGTAATAATACGTTTTATGACATTAAAATCGTTTTTTGGCCATATCTCCGAAGACGCACGATTGCGCACACTGTGCGATAGACTTATCTTAGAAAATTATTTCTTTAAAGTAAATATGAACACTGCATAGTGAAACAAGCCCGGAATCACGTGATACAACATTTTTAATGGTGCTCTTCATACAAAAAAAACGTTTTTATTTAATTACATGCAAAGTATGAGTCCAATCGAAAAAATGCAAACAGTAATTGTTATTTCTTTTCAAATTTTAAATAGAATGGTATTTTTATTTTTTCAAAAAGATTACTTCAGTATTTTAATTATCCTATGTCCATGCGCTTGTATGGGATCAGACCACTGTGCGACGAGTCAATTTTGCCACTGGCAGTTCTTATAGCGCTGTCATCTACTATATCTATAAGGTGAAAGTTATTTATACAACCAAATTCATACTGGAAGCTTGGTAAGGATCGACACTTCGCTAGCAAAGTTAAATGTTGACATCCTATCTATAGTAATTGACTCGGGGCTGGGCTTGCGTTCCTAAGAAAAGGAACACGAAAAGAATAATTTACGGATTTCACAAAAAGGGTGATACTGGGCACTTACCAAGTCTTCAGTATGAATTTGGCTGTATAAATAAATGTCACCTTGTATAAGGACTTTTTTTATTTATTATTATTATTATATAAGGTCTTACAATAATAAGTGAAAATAATTCTAGGGTAGATCATGTATCGTTAACTGATCATGATCACATTCCAGAAGGAAACATTTTTGCTCAAATAACTTTTCACTTTCCAGTACAAAAAGGTTGAATCAGCTGACTAAATTTCTATGGAAAGGTGAAAAAAAAAGTTCGCGCAAAATTTTTTGTTTACGGTGGAATATGGTCTATTAGGGATACTCTATCATCAGATCTGTTAAATTTTTTTCACTTTGAATTGTAGGACCTTACATATGTTAGTAAAAAGTCGTGTCTTTACCTGTTCAAAATTTTAAATGAAATGGGTTACAAAGTTATTATTCTACTGAAGCCAAAACTATAATTTTAAACATATTATAGGCTACAAGGGTGTTGATAATAATAATGACTAAGCCGGAAACGGGGCAGAGATTGAATAAACGCAAGCGTAGCCGTGGGCGAAAAGTTAATTAAATAAAGTTTCTTAGATAGCTTGTAGCTGGAACTGTACCGTCTTGTTAGATTGTACTATGTACCGACGACGACGGCACCATGACAGGATATCTTTTGGTAGATCCCTTTGCGCCTGAACTGTAGGCGGGCTGTACATATCAAAGATGTTTAGCGTAGGATAGTAAATTTTGTTTTATCTAAAATCATCTGTATTTCCTGTCTCTTTAAGTTTGTTTATAATTTTGTGTGAGTAATTCTTTATTGTACACACATAAATAAATTACAATGTGGGTCTTAAATAAATATACTAGGTGAAATTCAATCAACCGACCAAATTTATACTGGAGACTCGGGTAGTGATCAGAAACGAGGTTCAATTACCCTTTGGTGAATTCGATAAATATATGTTTTTGCTTCCTTATTGACTGGGCTAGGAATTGTACTTAAACTAGTCCAACCAGTACGGGAGTAAATAAATGTATTTTTCGAATACTTACCAAGCGTCCAGTATGAGTTTGGCTGTGTAAATTAAAGTCACCTTAGACTAAATGAAATAAATGCACAGTGGCAAAATTATCTAAAATTTATGATTTCTTTCAGCAAATCAAGCCTGAAAATTACGTATATTTAACAATTTGAGTATAGGCGTCAGAGGTTTATTTCTAAAAAAAAATGTTCTAGTCTGTGCTCACTTAAATTGTAAATAATTACTTTCTGTTGATTTTTGTTTTTAAGAAAAGAATAGTGTATTTATTTGGAAAAAAGTCGATGCCTCGCATTTGAAACGAAAGCACGACTCATACGGCTCAACATAGGTCCTGCCTAAAAAAAACTGTGAGTATACAAATTACATAGGTAGGTACTTTATGCAAAAATCATTTGTTCTTATTGGTTCAAAATAATCGTATTTGTGACCTAAACCGCAACTGTACACACTCACACACAAACATATATACCGAGTGTAAATAGAGTGCGACCATTAAATGAAACCACATATTCTACCGACCCTACTGAACCACTACCCGCGGACAGCCTTAGTTTACGAAATAATTGAGTTCCAAACAAAAATGCGTGAACCCGCGGTATATAAGGGCGGATCCAGAGGGGGGGCACAGGGGCACGGGCCCCCCCAGACGGTTCAAATAAAACAAGGAGCTGGGAGATAAGTTTATTTTTGTGTGATTCTTTTAACAACATTTGCAGCAACCGCCAGGACACAAATGCTATGCGGGACACATTATATACAGGTGAACCAAACCAATGCCCGCTAGAGGAAAAGTACCTTAAATATTAGAGATAGCAAATTTTACTTAAAAGAACCTTTATGTTGTTTTTAAAGTTAAGGAAAACTGCATTTAAAGAATTAAAAAAAATCACCTGCATACGCCGGGAATCGAACCGGATAAATGTGAAAAAAAACAGCCTTTTTTTATGATACCGGTTGAAAGGGTCAAACATATGAACCAAATTCTTCTAAGTAACATGGTATCGTAAATTAAAAGAAAACCATGAAATTTTATATCTAATAACAAAACTTTTAGATGATCCCAAAATTGGAAGTAAAAAAAATTTTTTTTTATAATCTCTGAATGCAGTTTTCCTTTACTTTAAAAATAAAATAAAGGTTCCTTCAGGTAAAACTTGCTAACTTTAATATTTAAGGTACTTTCCCTCCAAGGGGCATTCGTTTGGTTCAACCTGTATATATCGTATAGATTACCTATTTGGCCCTTGTGCCCCCCCCCCCCCCCAAAATAAATCCTGGATCCGCCCTTACACACATACATGAAACAGCGGTAAATGAACTCTTGCTAATTAAAAAACCGGACAAGTGCGAGTCGGACTCGCCCACCGAGGGTTCCATTAATAAAGACTATATTTTTATGATTTTATTACAAATGTATAGTTTTCAGATTTATCCCTATACTTGTACTATAAGACGGTATTACTTGCCAAATTTCAAAATTCTAGGTCAACGGAAAATACCCTATAAATTTTGATTCCCTTGAGAGTGTCGAAATTTACGTTTTTTGCGGCATGAACCGCCGTATCTTCTTTTTACATGAACTTAGAAGTTTGATTTTTTCACAGCTTCAAGGGAGTGTAGACCTGAGTATATGGTTTTAATATCAACTCGATGCCTCCACGCGTTCCCAAGATAGAGGGTCTTGACAGACAGACAGAAGACTGACGAACGGACAACAAAGTGATCCTATAGTAGGCGCTCCATTTTTTCCTCTTGAGATACGGAACCCTAAAAAACTGAAACTTTTGTGTCTGTATGGATGCGATTTACGTAAAAACAGCTAGGGGATTTAGATGGGATTTCATCTGTTGTATAGCTTAACTCTTTTATCGTGTAGCTATACTCTCTTCGTTTATGTGTCATTGAAAGTGTTATTATTATTCATGAAAGTACAAAAAAGGCGGAAGGAATTTCGCTAACCAAAATCTGAAGCACCCAAGTAAGCCTACTCGCGTCTACGCACGAGCCCGGCTCGCACATCATTTACATCATAGTAAGTCCACTCACACTCTTTTAAACCACCGCCATTGCTGTGTTTCAGTTGTTTATTAGCGGCGACTCCGTCCGTCTTTTTTTGTACGTTTATGTTATCATGTTGATATGATTTGTTTAAAAAAGGAACACCACTGTCCAACAATTTTCAGTAGATGGTGTACTACATACATCACGGAAGATGGCCAACCCTGTGTCCTTATTTGATAGTATCTACATTCTATTGAAAATTATAGAATTAAAATTCAGGACAACATAAATTTTAGTGATATAAAATTTTACTTTCATCACAAAAATTTTAAGTCTCGACATAAAGTTTGCTCCTCATAAAAATATAAGAATAAAATAAACAAAACGTAAGACTTCTAGTTCTACCATACATGGTACCGTATTCTTCTTTTTTAAAAACAGGTTATGGCCAAAATAATAGATGAAAAATGGAACATCATGTAAAATACAGGACAGTTGGTCACTCCATATGTCAGTTAAGTTGTCGCCAAGTAGGCTAGCAATAAAGTCGATTCTGAAGGCTTTTATTTTAGTTTTAGTGCTGTCAAAACTTAATTTTATCCAAAGTAATATAGCTTCTGTTGTTAACACTAAAGAACTATTTTGGAATGGAAAATTTAGTTTTGACTGAACTAAAACTAAAATTAAACCCTTCAGAATTAGCTTTATTAACAATGATCTGAAAAGCTTCCTTTTGCTTGTGAATAAAAGTTAAACATTTATGTACTGATGTGACTATTAAGAACAATCTATAAACACGTACCTAGTCAATTTATCTTCTGGAACAATTTATTGATCCTTTTCTTAGCAAGTCTTGTTTCCCAAAAGTATTCAGATCACAGAAATAATCGTCTTTCTTATTTTTATTTATATATTTTGACAGTATTAAATAACTGGTATTTTAAAAAAGGGAGGAGTATGTTTTAGACAAAATAATTTATCAACTTTTAAGTTGATTTGTCTTTATACAATATTTATTATATTTTATAAACAAAACATGAGTAATGTCTGCAATGTACTTAATTATGTTACTTATTCAGTGTATTTATCAAAATAAACTTGTTATTGACATTTGTTTAATTTTTTGTTTTAATTAGCAGAAAAAGATAATATTATTGGGTTATGCCCGAATTCCTCCAATCCATTGTTTCGAAAAGACAAAAATCCCATACATCAGTTAGTTCCATGGAGTTTATTATTATTTAAAAATATTGTTTTTGAGTTCCGTTTTCCTCCAAGACTACTGAGTACAGTCAGGTAGTTAAATTGTAATAAATCAAACAATAAAATTGGTATTAATTTAGTATGAGACCAAGAAGAATCTTTCATGCTAAACTGCCAGACAAATTGGAATGACATGAAATTTAGGACACCTGTTTTCTAAACAGAACTCCAGGTATTTAGAGTCATGGGATTATTTTTATTCGCACAAAACCAACTAGGCAACTAAACTTGACTAATAAATCCTTCATTTGGCGATTGCCAAAAGGGCATGTTGAAGGCATTTATTTATTGTTTGACCTGGTTTCTCTGGTATCATACTTTACCCTGATTGGCCCATAAGGTGTCTTGACAACACTAAAACAATAGATCATGCTCAATTATGCCTTGTCCCTCCCAGTATTATTGTCTTTGAAAACTTGTAACAAAGAAATTAGCTCAGACAAACATATAATCCTAATGGGAGATTTCAATGCACAAGTAGGTGCACGTCAAAACAGTGAAGAATACATACTTGGAAAATTTGGATATGGGAAGAGAAGCCATAATGGCCAAAAACTTGTGGAGTTCCTTATGGAACATAACTTGACGCTTCTTAATTCAATTTTCAAGAAAAACAACAAAAACAAATGGACATGGGTCTCTCCTGATGGCAAATATAGAAATGAGATTGATTACATAATAAGCAACAATCCAAAAGCATTCACAGATACCACTGTTATATCCAAGTTAAACTTCAATACAAATCACCGCATGGTACGTAGCACCTTGATGATGTCTCCAAGTAAAACACCCCGAAAACATCTAAAGAGCCACAGACAAGACCAATCAATAATATTTCAATATAAAGACAAAAGCACCTCTTTTAAAGACATAGAAAAAGATTTAACAAACAAAGCAATGGACACCACACAAAAATATGAAATACTGGAGAAAAAACTGACAAATTCCTGCAATATAGACAGAAAACCGAAAAACAAATATCAACTGAGTGACCAAACTATACAACTTATAGAAAAAAGGAAGACACTAATATCAGATCCAGCCAAAAAAGTAAATACTAAATTGATATCAAAAATCAGCAAAGAAATAAGAGAAAACATCAGAAAAGACCGAAAAATCAAAAGACTACAAACCTTAGAATACCATATAAAAAGAACTGGAGGGATAAACAAGGCCCTAAAGGAACTACGTGAGGCTGACAAAACATGGATACCAAAACTAAAGAAAAAACAAAAATCTATCACAGAGAGGAAAAAAATTAAAGACTTAGCCACACAGTTTTACAGCCAGCTTTACGCAAGAACAAAACATCTGGAAAATAACCCCAACAGTCCACATGCACAACCGACTTCCGAAAGAACTGAAGAACCTATTGCCAAAATCCTACCATGCGAGGTACGGAAAGCCATCAAGAGTCAAAAGATGGACAAATCGCCAGGACCCGATAAGATCACGAACGAGCTGATGAGGGGGACAATGGAAGAGTTGATTCCCATACTAACAAAGATATTTAATGAGATTCTGAATACTGGAAACATTCCAAGGCAATGGGCAGTGTCTCATATCATCTTGATACACAAAAAAGGGGACAAGGAAGACATCGAAAACTATAGACCAATAAGTCTGATGTCCAATGTATACAAAATTTTTGGAAAGATTATTCTAGACAGAATTAGCTCTGAACTAGATGAGCAGCAACCAGCGGAACAAGCAGGCTTCAGAAAAGGCTTTTCAACTGTCGACCATATTCACACCGTAAAGCAAATCCTGGAAAAATACAATGAATATAATAAAAAACTATATAGACTATGCGAAGGCGTTTGATAGCTTGAACCACAAATGTATTTGGGAAACCCTAAAAGATTAAGGAATACCAGAAAAATATATAAACATCATCAAAACCATTTATGGCAACAGCAAAGCCAGAATTCAACTAGAAACTTTAGGAAACGAATTCTACATAGAGAGAGGGGTAAGACAAGGAGACCCATTATCTCCAAAACTTTTCTCTGCAGTCCTAGAAAAAATATTTCGAAACTTAAACTGGGATGAATTTGGACTTAACATAAATGGCTCAAAATTAAATCACCTCAGATTCGCTGATGACCTCGTACTATTTGAAGAGAACCCTGAAAACCTGGAAAAAATGATCCAAAGCTTAAATAAGGAGAGCATAAAAGTTGGACTAAAGATGAACGCCAGCAAGACCAAGGTGATGACCAACACCATAAAAGTAGACATTAAAATTCATGACAAACCACTCGAATATGTAGAAGAATATATGTACTTAGGCCAACTTATCTCGTCAAAAGACCAAATCCTAAAAGAAATCAACTTGAGGATAGCAAAAGGATGGAAAAAATACTGGTCTTTTAAAGAAATAATGAAATCAAAGGACTTGGGCATGTCACTAAAAAGAAAAGCATTCAACACATGCATAGGGTTGTGAAACATGGGCACTGACCAAATTTTTGAGAGAAAAACTTGCTAAATGTCAAAGAGCAATGGAGAGAAGTATAATGGGCATTAAAAGACAAGACAGAGTCAGAAACATTGATATAAGGGCAAAGACAAAATTAACAGATATCCTGACCAAAATAGACTGCCAAAAATGGAGATGGACAGGCCATATGATGCGCGATACACAAAAAAAGTGGAGCAAAATAGTAACAAATTGGTACCCACGAGATGGGAAACGGAGTCGAGGAAGACAAAATATTAGATGGGAGGATGAAATCAAACTGACAGCAGGTCCATACTGGAGGAGAGTCACCCAGGACAGACAACAATGGAAATCGTTGGAGGAGGCCTATGCCATTAGGCACACTGAAATTAGGGACACTATGTAAAAAATACTGTGATTGAAAAACTGATATTTCAGAATAAAAGGCTTTATTATTATTATTATTATTAACAAAGAAATTATAATACTTGAATAAATTATAAGAAACAAATCCACTAGCTTCTATAGGACATTAGGTATACTATAAATTAAATATCAATTTTTGACTTGTGTCACCAACTGTACTTTCTTGATCACGCATGGAGGAGAATGGGAAGTAATTTATTTAGTCATTTTTGTGTGGAGATCCGGAATTAAAAACCAACATTCTTGGAGGAAATTGGTAATAAGCCTATTATTCTATAAAGGGTGTAGTCATTTTGTGGTATCCAATAATGATGTTTTTCCTAAAATCTCCATCTCATTTCAATTCTACACAACCAGTGTTGGCTCAATTCTTTATAGTACTGTCGAATGTTTGATGGAACCCAAAATATAACTTTATTAGATCTTTACATATCAGAGTTAAAATACCATGGACGAATTGTTTAAACCAAGTCCATTACCTTAGTTCTCTGAGATTTATGCTCAACATAGAAACCACATTAATGAATTCTTAAATTATTTATTGCCTATCATTTAACTATGGACTATAATATAAGGTTTTCTAACCTTAACTGTTTTAAATGGCTGTACCACGTTCCAAATTCTGTTTGATTTCCGCAGTGTGCTCTCCATAAAATCTTTCAAGTTTCTTATTGAATTTGGCATTTCTTTCATTGATATAGTCAATATCTGCATCATCATTGTGGGTACGCCTCCTGGAGTATTTAGCCCTTTTAGAAATCTGTCCTTCAATATCATTTACCATTTTGTCTACAGCCTCTTTGCGGTCTTGATGCATGCCATGTATTATCACATTTGGTCCACCGTAGAAGGCATCGCCATACTTCTGCTTCTGTCTTTCATATTCATCTATGTCAGGGGCAGGCATGTTCTTGACTAACCTGTTGTATTGTCTGATGGTGGCCTGCTCATATGTGGAGAATCCTTCATCTGGATTCTTTTTCTTCTTTTTCCGCTCTAGTCTCTCTGCTTCGGTCGCGGATATGTTAAGAAGCTTCACTCTGTCATAATTTTTGCCCTGTTGTGACGCCTCTTCGCGATTCTTCTGATCTTCCACTAGCCATTCCGCTTGCCGTTTTTTGGCCTCGTAGTTGGCAGGCAGCTTGTTTCTGGCCTCTTCTGCGACGACTTCCTGGTGGTTTTGTGTGCGGGCTTCAGTTCTTGCTGAATGTAGCTCGCGGAGTCTCTTCATTCGTTCTGCTTGCTTCTCGGCAAAAGTCATCGCTTTTGGAGCTGAGGATGAAGCTTCCCCGGAATCTGTTGCACTCATGGTCAACTGTTAGTTTTTGACAATATGAAATAGATTTTGTATGTAATAATCGCAATTTCTCTTGTTGACGAAATAAAATGCATGCAATTTTTTTTATGACGTCACGAATGACTTTTTTTTTTATTACCAGTTGACCACAGAATAGAAAAAGAACGGTTGTTTGGTAGAATATAGTTTCGTTTTAGTGGCAACACTGTATGTTAAAAAATGAAAATGTTTCGATTAGTTCCGGTTTTACTCGTGATATGCTCTGAAGTAAGCTACGAATTAAATTGATCAAAATCAATCGGACTGAAGTCAGTCAGTCAATCGTTGTTTTGGAATTGTGACGGTTGTGTGAAACTGTGTGCAAAAGTTTTTCTGTAAATTTGTGATTTTTGGAGTTCACGATGTCGGATGAAATCGCTGAAAATGGAACTACCAATGGGGACGTCCCGGAGATCGAGCTGATTATAAAGGTAAGGTTTGTTTTAACACGTGTTATCACGGTAGATTAGCGGCTTTACAACTCGCACGCGCATTCGGCCTTCGCTGGCGCAAGAAGATTGTGAAGAGGTGGCAAATGTGATAAATAAAACCGCCGTTTCACTGTTACCAAACTTTCGGGTTTCCTTACACATGGTACTCGGTACACATTTTCTTAGTAAAGTTAGCCGTACCATGAATAATAATACGAAATTGCATACTTCTGTCGTGCGCTGCGTCTCATGAAAGTATATTATTACTGCAATCACAAGGCGCGATATGTAGGTCACTTGCAGCTTTGTTTTGTTTTTTCCCAGTATTTGGCGCGTGATTTTCATGTCCACCAACTTTTCAAAGTGTGACTAAACAATTTCGGCAGTTTTCGGTATATTCCATCAATATACATTATTTGTACAGGATGTTAGCGTGATTTTCATGTTCAGCAACTTTTCAAGTAATTCAAAGTGTGACTTAACAATTTTGGCAGTTATCAGTATGTTCCATCAATACATATGCACATAGGATGTTAGCGTGATTTTCATGTTCAGCAACTTTTCAAAAGTCACACGACTTCATGATCTATTTCGGTGGTTTCCAGTAGAACCCATGAATATATTGATGGTGTAAAAGCTATTTTATAAACCAACTGTGACAACTGTGAAGTTACAAAAATTTTGGTTTGTCAAATAGTTTTTACACCATCAATATACATACCTTCTAATTCTATTTTTTTTCTGTTTTACTATGGGTCACCCCCTCAATGTGTTCTATGTAGCTAAAAAGGAATAAATTAAAATTATTGTAAAGCATACAGAAATTTAGCTTTTCAAATGACGATAATGAAAAACTTCTACATTTCAAAAAACTATTAACAGCACATAACATGAATAAACTCCCCTTTTGCCAAAATTTAGCTCTTTTTTGACAATTGACAAAAAAGAAAACAGTGAAGTACAGAAAGTTCAAAAATGCAATAGTTTTATTTATGTATTTAGGTAATATAAAAAACAATAAGAAACATTTTTGCTCTCTATATATTTTGGCCCACTTCCATCGCAGGGATGTTAATATGAGCATGATACTGATGCCAAAATTAAAACAAAAATCACACTTAAAAGCAAATAAATTTTATTTTTCAAAGTATTCATTACTGTCGCACTATTTCGTTTGACCATAGTGCAGTTAACCTTTAAGGGGGTACGCAGGGTGTAAGGGTGACACACTATTAATGCTTCATGCTGCTCGCTGTAGATATAATATATCAAGAAAGTTTTAGGACTAATAAGGCAATCAGTGCTTAAATTCCCTATCTTTTTTAGAAAATGGATTTTCAAATTTGTCTGGAAATCATCTACCACTTTAGTGCTGACTGCCTCAAATGAAACAAGGCAATCTCCATCTCCATTTATTTGTCAAGCATTTTATTAATTAGCATTGTGTTTATTAACACTTCTGTAATGGAAGTTGCAGACCAAATTAACAACCTGTATATTATGTTACTATACTACTGATAAATACAACTGGTACTAGCATTTATTTCTTTTTTCCTTCATTCTGTTATTGATGTTGATGCAAGTAGAAGACCCTAGATATTATATTTCATTACTTTTGTTTACTGGTGTTTTACACAATTCCAAAATACAGAATGAATTTTTTTAGGAAAAATATTGCAATGCTTCCTACATTAAAACACAAAAATATAAAATTGTAATATGAAAATACACATAATCACAACAATAAAAACCCTTGCACCAGTGAAGCAGCTGCCTGTCACCAGTCTGTTTTATATAAGAGGGCTTTATATACCGCCATCAATCGGTCCCAGGCATGGTTAGCCACCTGCAAGAGCGGATCCAGAGAACAGTTCAAATAAAACAAAGAGCTGCGAGATTAACACTATACTGCTTTAATAATATTAGTTTATTTTTTGCAGCATTTTTTGGCGTACTGCTAGGACACAAATGCTATGCGGGACACTCTATATCCTATATGTTACAGGCATTTGGTTAAATCAGGCAGAAGAAAGGCGGTAGCTTAGGTTAGAAGGTTAGGTATGGCGAGTCGCGCCACGTAGAGGCGTGACCGCCATACGTAACCTTCGTGGTTTTTTTTTATGACCACCATTTAAACCAAAAGCCTAGTCATTTAGTTAAGTCACTGAATTTAACCGGATGCCTACGACGTTTAGATATTATATCATATATATTATCTATTTGGCCCTTGTGGCCCCCCCTAAAATAAATCCTGGATCCGCCCTTGGCCACCTGTGTGTCTGTATGAGAGCACAACCAAACTTACTCTCTCCAAATAACTTCGGGGGGGTTCCTCCAACCTGTTGAGCCTGGCATCAGCTCTATCACCTATCCTATCAATAAAGTAAATAAAACATTAATAAATAAAATTATAAACAAATTTTATACTTACTTATAATAACACTGAGCATCAATTATTTGACAAAATTTTATTTAAATCATACAATGAAATTTGTCAAATGAGGCACATTATCTAGCATCAATTTATAGATTGTGTGAAGCAGACTTTCTTTGAAAGTGCAGGTTGGGTACTTTACAAAGATTGTCTGCACTAAATTTATTCGTAAATGCTGTAAAGTTATATGGGTAGATCACTGTAGTGTATATTATCATTGTATAATTTTCAAGTGCATGCCTATTTAAAGCTAAGTATCCATCCATCCATCCATCAGCCTGTTCCGTCCACTGCTGGACATAGGCCTTTCCAGGATTTCGCCACTCTTGGCGGTCCTCCTGGAAGAAATGCCCATACTCACACACACGCTGGGAAGGTGGGTTGGTGAGCGCGGTGCCGAAACCTTTGCACTAGTGACGCCGCTGCCCGTCACTAGTCTGTTTATATAAGGCCTGGCAATTGGGGATGGATATACCGCCATCCGTCGGGCCCAGGCAATGGTGGGCCGCCTGGTTTTGCCTAAGAGCTGTTTTCTTACTCTCCCCCGAATAACTTCTATTAACCAAGCTAAGTATAGGCACAGATTATTATAATAGTTACTAGTAAAGGTGCCTCTACCCAGTGAATTTGCACTAGTAGTTGCGTTTAATTAAATAGGCAGGCACTTTGTATTCTCGTAATGATAATTAACTACAGTGTCTAGCTATAAAATTACCTAGCTCATTTGTTATCTTTATTGTTTATTATATGTATAAAAATTTCAAATTTTTGTTTGTATGTAGGGGATAATCTTTGTAACTGAACCGATTCTAAAAACTCCTTCACTAATAGCAACTAAAATTTTTTTTTTAATAAATATAAGTTTCCAATTCAAATTCTCTGCTGGTTTATCAGCCTGTGTAGGTAGTAAAAAAGTCGTCTCTGTAAATTGAATATTTTTACGAAATTTTAAATTAACTTAGGTACAAAGGTCAAAACTACAATTTTTAGAATTTTTGTCTGTCTGTATGTATATTCTGTTTTAACTCGAGAACCACTCCACAGTAATAACCCTCAATAAAAATTTCGCAAGAATATTCAATATACAGACACAACTTTTTTAATAATTAAGTAACCGACTTCAAAAAAGGAGGAGGTTCTCATTTCAACCGTTTTTTTTTTGTCATTGGTAAGATAGTGTGTTTATTTTTGACTAGAAAAAAAGGCAACATACTTTTTTGTTACCTACTTTTTTTTAAATTCCATTCATGATAAAAGCACAATTCCAAGTAGATGAAACAACTGATTTACAATTATAAGTAGTTGCGTTTACCCATTACATGTCTGAGCTTCCAACACCAAAGTATGTCACGCACCATTAATCCAACTATTTATGCCATCCATACTTCTACGTGTATTTTCAGCGGCTTTTGTATGAAGTTTACACCTAAACTACATTTATAAACATACTAGCCTTTGCCCGCGACTCCGCCCGTCTTTATTCAATGTCCCCACCGTTTTTTACTTGGGCGTTATTTTATGAACATCCCTTGTAGCCTATATTTTGATCAGAGTCCTTACGGTAGTAATAAAGTAACCGCATCTAAATGCGTTGAGTGGTTCTCGAGTTAAAACGGAACATACATACAGACAGACAGAAATCCGTAATTTTTTAGTTTTGGCCAGAGTAGTTCAGTACAATACTAATAACCCATTTCATTTAAAATTTCACAAAAATATTTAATGTACAAACAGACATATATAGAAAGGATATTTTTTTCAATACGTACTCAGAAATCTTGGGTTTTAAGCTTCAGAACATCCTATTTTCACATAGATTTTTCTTAAATAACAATTTTTTTTCCTACTTTTGAAAACATAAAATCCGTGGAAGTACAATTTTTTAAATTATTGTATATCTGTATGTGTACATGTTACGTTTTAATTCAAGAACCACTCAACGGATTTGAATTCGGTTTTTTATTATCATCATCGTGCGTGACCCTGGTCAACATATAGGCTTATTAAGGTTGTTGATAAAATAATTATCGATAAATAATTTAAAAGATACATTGATTAAAAGACAATTCCACGCGAGTGTGGCCGCGGTTAAAGGCTAGTTTTAAAAAAAGTATAAATAAAGCAGATACCTTTTCTAGAAACTTTCGTGCAGTGTATCAGCAACAATTTGTCACATGCTCAGTGGAGAGCGATAGGGTGCGCCTTCAATTAGCTCACACGCTACCTCCTGCGCCAATTAGCCCTTCCTGGACAATCAAACGCAGCTTTCACCCTGAAAACTAAACCTTATTGCAAAGGATTAAGGTTCTACAGCAGGGGATGTAAGCTGCATAATGTCAAACAGCACCTGCCACAACTGTGCTGTGAAAACCGATGTCCTTTGTCGTTTCGGAGACGTATCCAAGAAGCAAGTATTTTAAGTAAGCACTTGTATAGGCAAGGTAATGTGTGAAATGTTCATTAGCGCCGTAATTGGGCTGATTGATAGGTAATTTGCGTTTTGTTCTAATACCGGTAAGGTTTGTCGTTTGTGCTTAGGGCAGTTTTTCTAAATGATGTTTGTGAAGACCGAATAGGCATGATGACAAAAAAAAATAGTATTAGTCCGCCAGTTAGATTATCAGAAAATATTGAACACGTATTTTTTCTTTTTTCAATTAAACAGACAATGATGAAGATATAGCCCACTGAAGTTCCGCGTGGCGTCACATCTAGGTACAATTTTACTTAGAAGTGACGTCATTTTCCCCCACTCCCAAACTTTGACGCGCTTTATCTCTGTCATTTTTTGTTTGATTGACAAAAGAAAAAATACGTGTCCAATATTTGTTGATAATCTAAATGACGGACTAAAGAGAATAATATTTTGTTTACCCTGTGTACAAGCCTATTATCATCAAGTTATTTTATTACGTGTGAAGGGAACCTCCACCATCGGCTTTATTTTCTTTTATCTATGTCCATATCGAAATGGTTCCGCTAGTAGGATTTTCTTAAACCTTTTAGTTTTGATTTAAAAAACTCTCATACCTCTGTCATACAAAATTGTAGATAAAGAAGACAATTTAGGAAATCACTATTTGTTTCTAAGGATTTTTTAAATACATTAACAATATTTAATACGTATCTGGGAGGGAACCCCCGGCTTTTACCATTAGGGTTCTATGGATCCACTGACAGACAAGCATTCATTTTTTTCATACAAAATTGGAATTCTGCTTATTAAAAAAGTATGAATGAGATACACGGTTACTATAAACATTAGGAGTACGAAACCTATCGTTTGTGTTTTATATTTTCTCTAATTTTCGGCAGAATTACATCTGCCACGGTCGCGGGATGGCTACTTGGAGGAACTAAGGAGGACAGGCTAAGATGCGTACCGATCTACCCTCTATGCATTATAGTATTTTTTTAGGCTTTATTATGTCTGTTCAGCAACCTTATATTTTAAGTCAAAATGTCTAATTAAAAACTTTTTAGATTTACATTTCCTGCAAGATTTTAATATGCAATACTGTCAAAGATTTTTTTTTTCATTTATTTATACAATAATCCACAGCACATAATAATAAAGGTGTATAAGGTGACTTTAATTTATGCAGCCAAATTCTTACTGAAGACTCGGTAAGAGCTCAGTAACAACGTTCGATGACCCTTTTTGTGAAATTCGTAAATTATACTTTTCGTGTTCCTTACAAACGCAAGCCCAGCCTTGAGTCAAGTACTATCGGACGTCAAGATTTTATTTTGCGTAGGTAATTAGCAAAAAGTGGTATTGATCCGTGTTACTGATCGATCACTTACCAAGCCTCCAGTATGAGTTGGGCTGTATAAATAAAAGTCACTTTATATAAGATCAACTGGACAGAGGCAAATAATGGATTTTTAATGGATTCAAATGGACACTAACTTAAATTATAAAAAGCATGCAAACAAGAAATGAGATGTCTACAGGGAATTGAATAATATAGAAGGAACAATGACTTAACACAATTACACTTTAAGGTTCATAAAAAAGGTATCCTATGTGTGATGGTGATGAGGTGTATAAACGTGTGTAAAACGTGTGTTTAGTGTAGGTGTAGTTGTGATATACTATTGAAAGTATGTGTTAAAGATAGAGAGGGTATGTAGGTATTGTGCAGATTGCAAGAGGAGCATAAACTTATTACGAAGTAGTACAGATTGTACCTACCTGTTTAACAGTTTTAGTCAAATAACAGCTTGACTGGACAATATTTGCATGCTGTTTCTTTTAATTGAGAGTAATTTCCTGCAGTGAAGTTATTTTTTATAATTTAAATAACACTAATACATATTTTATTTATTCACAATTTTGAAACACACCTTTTAAGATATATTATGTTACGGTAAAGTCTGAATAAAGTCAAAAATAGGTGCGACGACGAGCGAAGCTCGGTTGACATGTTAATAAACATAACCCCGAAGTTTTGTATAACATTACCCGGGTAAACCTATCTTCTAGCATTACCCATAACATATTATATTTTTGTATCAATAAGAGTTATTTTCGGATGGCGCTGGGTATATAACGCCATAAGTGGATCTGAAATAACCGAACAAACGACGTGAGCAAATGTTTCACATGCTCAGTTCAAAACACGAAAAGCATCCACTCTCGCTATCGGGCCAAGTAGAAACTGTTTCGGCGTGCTTGACGCTCATAAAACCACTTGTTTTGGTCGTCCATCAGCCAAACTGTTCAGTAATTCAGAATTATATAACTTAATTGGCATTATTAGCTGGTGAACTAGTTCGGATGATTCATCTGGTTTCGGATCGAATGCGCTAGCGTTGGATGGAACTCGACGGTTCGTAAAGACGTTTGTTTTGTGCAGTGAATTGTTTAGCAGCGGGCCTATGTGCTATCTGGTCTAAATACAGATAAAAACTGAAGTTTTAAAATTGCCTTCAGTATATATTGAACTGTTCGCGAACTGTGACGTCATATCCTTAGATAATCGGAATTCGATAGTATGTATATCTATGTTTTTGACGTTTGGCAACGAGTTGGCAACCGACTCAACGGTACATAATCTAGGGGCTGGACTAGGATTGCCAGTCTTTAGCCGGACATGTTTGGCTTCTTACGGTCGTGTCTGGTCAAATATGTACGTGTCCGGTCTTTCTAGATTTTGTTAGCTTTTTGACAGTGTAACTAGTTATTGTCTACAGAAGACTGAACGTCAGTTAAGGTGGTAACGGAGGATCTTGCTGCAAAATGCACATCATAATATTGTTTTCCTTAACTTTTGAATAATTGCTATGAAACGCATTTATTGCATACTTTTTATTCAAAAGTAAGAAAAACAATATAATGACGTGCATTTGTACCGAGGTAAAAAGTTACCCCCTTAATATAATTATTACGAAAAAATTATCATAGGACTAATTTATTGATTGTGGTTAGTAATACATAACTGTTTCATTTAGGAACAAAAGTGTGATTCATAGTAATAAACAATTCAAATGCGTAATGGAGTTTTTTTATGATTAATTCTTGCTATTGTCGGTACTTGGTGAAACATCATCTAATAATAACTATGGATATTAAAAATATCTTAGTTTTAATTACTAATGGTAAATAATAAGTTTTTTTTAATTATATATTATGTGATATCCGGCTTTAAAAAGGGTATGTTTGGCTATCAAAAAACATACGTCCGGCTTTTACGGCAAAATGTCCGGCCTGATGTTATACCGCGTTCGGCTTTTGTCTTTTAGGGCTTGACAATCAAGCCCTGTTGGTCAGAAATAAGGCGACATTTAACTAGAGCGGCCTATTTTTTTCAGTCTCGAAAAGATATCGATTGTTTCTTGGAAAGATAGTCTACGGCGCCGACCACCTTAAATCAAAACAAGCTTATTAAAAAAAAGTATATTCCTTAGCCGCTGCTCCACACGCCGCTGTTATGAGGCTATGTACATTTTATTTTTGTCACTCTCACAGAAAAAATAATGTTTTTTAATTTTATTAAGAAAACCTATCAAAATTTCCAAAATCAAAACTCTAAATAATGTTAAACTCCATGTAATAAAATGTAGGTATCTGAGCAATGAAAAGTCTTGCTTGTGTAATATATCTGAGTTCTCTTCATGACTCCTATTCTTCAAACGAGGAGAAAAAGTGTCTCTGTAGACCACATTTTGATAATTATTGTTATTTCTAATCCAAAATTTATCCAAACGTGTTTTGCAAAAACAAAACCCAAGATTATGTAGGTAGTCAAAATGCATATGTTACGGGTAATACTAGAAGATAGGGTAAACCTAGGTTTACCCGGGTAATCTTATACAAAACTTCGGGGGTCGCCCCGCTCCGCTTCGCTCGGCGCCCAATGTTTATTAACATGTCAACCTAACACGCTCCTCCTCGCTTCGCTCGTTGTCGCACCTATTTTTGACTTTTTCGGCCTTTACCCGTCTTCGGGCTTTACCTGTATACCAGAAATTTATTACTCTTTTCTGTGTACTCCGTGCAATACACAGATACAAAGCATCCATATTTTATTTACATAGCCTCTTAAGTTAGTCATTTAATATCAGTTGATTTATCTGGATGTCATTTGGTTCAAATCCCTTCAGCAAGCTGGGTAAACTGGGATTCTTGGATACTGTTGCAAGATAGTTTATAAATACATAATACTCACGGCTGTGCTGTGCATCTCATAGAATAGGCAAATAACCTGGTATCTATCTGCCACAGTCCTTTCTATTCTTTCCGACGTGACGATTAATTTCAAACATTAAACCCTCAAAACTATCAAGAATTCTTTAGATCCAATCAAACCGTCAGTTAGGATAATCTAGAAGCATCGTCCGTCAATTATCCCTGAGTAGAGGGGTGAGAACATTCCTCTCGCGAGAGCGAACCTGCGCAGGCGCCGCGGGGAGGGAAAGTGAAGTGACATCGCGCACGCGACCACTGGCGCGTCACGTGATGCAGGACCAGCCACCGCTGACATCGACATTACCATACTGATATGATTAATTGTCCAGCACCTCTACAATGGTAGACTATATCGAGCTCTGACAGCTCAATATACCACTATTTGTCCCTCTTTAGATAGATCAACAGAGTGAGACCGAGCACTACATCGAGCGCTATTCAGCTTGATATATATTGTCCTTCATGTTAGAGATGCAGATCCCCAGCATAGGTATTTGTAGACTGGATACATTTTCGTAAGATGTGAAACTTGGTACAGATTTTAAACTTTCGCGATTTTCACACATTATTAACTTTGTATTGGGGTCTTACTCGCGATAACTAACAACATACCTTAATGTTTGAGGTTTCGACGCCTCTGTAGGCTGTCGTGGTTATAATTCCACGGACTTTTGTCAATCGTTTCAATTTATTACAGTATCGCAGCCCAATTTCAGTAAAGTTATAATTTCACTAGACACAATCAATTAGAGCGTTAATAACATAGTTAAGAACTAAAATATGTTGAGTTTTAAATATCTTGTCGTATGATTTATGAAATTTACAACGATATTCAACAAAAAGACGAAAATGACGACGAGCGAAGCGGGGAGGAGCGTGTTAGGTGGATGGTGATAATAAATTTCTGAGTCGAGTGAAGCGGAGCGGAGCGAGGGGAACCCCGTAGTTCTTAACGGAAGAGGGTGGGGAAAGGGGTTAGTGTATTCCCCTCTCCAGTTTCTTCTTAGTTTGTTTTAAATGCTTTGGCTATTTTGCAATTCTTGTCTTTTAATAAATATATGGTTCAAAGGTTGAAACAAAAGCATTAAAATTGAACCAACCTATGACCGTTTCATAATCTTGCTGTGATGCTCATTTGCCAAAAACTCGTTGATTCATAATTTCACTGAGTTTGCCCCTTCAAATCATAATTAAACTGAAATTTGCCTGTGTTATTGTATGAAGTGGTGACGATTGACAGAAGTACGTGCAATTATAAATTTACTAGCGAAATTATTAATTCCACGGCTTTGACTATTTACCTGCGACAGATATACCAAGAGAAGCACACAAGGAGAGTAAATGTAGTATAGAACGGAAATATGTGCGTTTTTACATTGCATGACATATTGAAAAATCTCTTTATGAGGACTACAATAGAAATAGAATAATAACAAATTCTTTATTGGACAAGATAACATTTTTGTGCAGAGGAAAGCACTATTTAGTATTTTCTGCCAGCTAATGAAGATGCTAAACTAGTATAATAGATTTGAATAGATATACATTATACTACTTAAATACTCAATAAATAATAAAGAGATATGTACAATAAGTGATAAAGTACACGAATATGTACTACTTAAAAGTTTACATACTTCTAGGTACATAAATATCTATAATAATGAAAAATAAACTCATCATAAGTCGTATCAATCACAAGGAATGTTTCTGTAGTTTGGTTTAGTATGTAGATGAAAAAATAGTAATTAAAAATAGTATTAATCGAATTTGATAAGGAGGGTAGAGCTCTACTAAGCAGCCCTGAAAGGAAGAAGCTTTTGCTTGCTCCTTCTTCAATATGTCACCAATTCGTACCTCTATATCGGTACATCGGTACTATCGGTAAGTTTTAGTATCAAAAATATATAACATAGATTGTGTTACCACAGTAAAAAACAGAATAGTAGGGTAACTCTGCGCCCCATGCGAGACTTAAATGCCTACTGGTTGCCATCTCTTTTGGTTTTGAAGATGATACAAAATCAACAACACCTACGGATACGTATGTATCATAATATATATGTAAATGCGAAAGTTTGTGTGTGTGTATGTTTGTTACTCTTTCACGCTGAAACGGCTGAACGGATTTGGATAAAATTTAGAATGGATATAGCTTATACCCCAACTTAACACATAGGTTACTTTTATCCCGGAAAAAAGCATGTCGTTAAACCGAATAACACGCAGGCGGAGCCGCGGGCAAAAGCTAGTACTTATATATATAGGATCAGATTGATGGACGTAACGTTTAATTAATCGCTTGAAATTATTCACATTCGACGTCTCACGACGTTTTCTCTGCAGCACGCTACTTGATCGTTACCACTTCGTTTTCTACATTATAAACGATATTCATGAGCTACCATATGAGGACCTAATATACGGTGATGCAAATTGATTTATGAAAGAACATCTATAGTAACGCAATCGAAAGTTCTCCCGCTCTTTCCAGGCACGATTTGATTTCTGCGGTAATTTGTATGGACAGCAGTATTATGAGACTCGTACGAGCATTGGCGTCGGAAGGGTGAGGCAGGGGGTGGGCGGGGGGACAGCCCCGGGAACGGAACAATACAAAATTGAGGGACATACATCTTACGAGAGACAAGTTCGATTGTTTGCACAAAAGTACGTTTTTAGGGTTCCCTACCTCAAGAGGAAAAAACGGAGTCGTTATAGGATCACTTTATTGTTCTGTCCGTCTGTCAAGCCAAGACCCTTTATCTCGGGAACGCGTGGAGGTATCGAGCTGAAATTGAAACCATATACTCAGGGCTACACACCTACAGTCCCTTGAAGCTGTGTGAAAATCAAACTTCTAAGTTTACGTAAAAAAAAATACGGATGTGTATGCCGCAAAAACGTATATTTCGACACTCTCAAGAGAATCAAAATTTATAGGGTATTTTTCGTTGACATAGAACTATGAAATTTGGCATCTTATACTACAAGTATAGGGAAAAATCTGAAAACTATACATTTGTAATTAAATCATAAAAATGTAGTCTTTATTAACGGAACCTTCGGTGGGCGAGTCCGACTCGCACTTGTCCGGTATTTTTTTAAATTTTCAACTATAAATCCCGTTGATATTTGAAAGAGGTCACCCCACCCTAGACTTTCGTGTTACGATGCCATGCCAAATGTTGCTGAAATGTAAGCATAGCGCTTACATACTTCGGTAAACCGTAGTAAAACACTAGGAATATTGTTTTTATTTTAAAACTTAGTTTCATACCAATATCTGATTTAAAAGATCTAAAAACATCGACACCAATTTTGCTCCTATGTTTTCCTCCCCTCTTTTCTGCTAAAACTAATTCCGTATCTGATTCTTAGATCGCTTCAAAACAGTTTACCTGAACCTCAAATTTGTCAGTATAAACGGTTTTAAATTTATCATTCTCGAACACCATATCATCATTTCCAGTAATCGATTCCTCAATGACGTAAATTGATAAACCGATACTCAGAAGATTATCGATAAAGTCGCTCACCCGTGCAGCCATTTCATTACTCAACTTACTAACGAGCAAAAATGTCTCGATAATTGAATGAAATTCATTTGCTTTTTGCCGTGTATTTATACCGAGGAGTGAATTCTTTTTAAAACTGGTGATATGAAAAAAGCTAGTCCGTGGAACGACTTCTCTGTCGACAGTTATGTTGTCTAAAGTATTGATAAATTGATATATTATTGTAATGACACAAAATTGTAACACTTACGTAGATGTAATAGGAACTACAATGTTTTCTATCGAATGTAGAGTGTTATGAAAAATTACAAATACTAAAGTATGATAGAAATACGTTTCCTTATTTTAAAC
This sequence comes from Ypsolopha scabrella, assembly GCA_910592155.1. Taxonomy (NCBI): domain Eukaryota; kingdom Metazoa; phylum Arthropoda; class Insecta; order Lepidoptera; family Ypsolophidae; genus Ypsolopha; species Ypsolopha scabrella. The sequence continues at coordinate 21,928,788 of OU342977.1, forward strand.
AATTGGGTAATTCCACGGAAGATGTCGCTCCCGTTACATTTTTCCAATATAACATAAAATAAGAACCGAATTATCAATACTTTACTGAATATAAAGCAATAATTGGAGTAACGGTTACGACGGAATCTGAAGTGGTTAGTTATCATGCAAATACCCATTTATCAATCGCAAAGATATACAAATTGACATGATATCATTGCGATATAAAAGCGCAGAAGAAAAGTATCCGAATCCCAGGTTCAGAGCTCCTCACATCGAGATTTAGGTCACTTTTTTGTGAGTTTCGAATTGTTTCTACAGGGTGACTGGAAACTGTTCTTATTCCTCTCGGGGGAAGAAACTATGATTTAATTTGGAGTGATTTGACTCCATCACTTGGGGGTCGCAAAATCCGCCATTTTCGAGAAAATCGACATTCAAATCAAATCACTCCAAATTGATCATTGTTTCTTCCCCCGAGAGGAATAAGAGCAATTTCCACTCAACCTGTATACCGCAATGATGTAATGTTAATTTTAAAAGACTACTTAACTAAACTATTTAAGTTTTTGCTCATCCTATCTAAGTAGTTAGTTTTTCACAGAAACAGTCTGTTCTACGAACAGTTTCATTGTGTATCCTCACATTCTCGTGTTTGAGTGACTGTAGTAAATTGTGGATTGTTTGACCACGTCCCTTGCATAGTAACTTATCTCGCAAAGGCTACTTCACACCGCCGCCGTGCGCACCGTGTCGCAACGTCATCCGTACAAGAACACGCTCAATAGTTTACCTTTCGTCACGCCCGTTTGACTACAGGGCCGCCAGAAGCTCACGTAAATTGTTGAATTTATTTTTACCATAAAGCAAATTAATATCCACGCCGACCGTTTACGTCATGTTCAACTTATAAAGTTAATAAGGTTAATTTAACTTATGTCAGCTTAACTATCCGACAAACTTTTTATGTCCTTAATTAACTAGCCGCTATTGGGTGTTCAGAATTGAGAATTAAAATTCGCAGAGCACATTTATAATAATAAATAAAACAAACAGCTTGTACCGGTGAACATAATATTTTACAACTGCTACTTCGGCCACACATTTTCGCGCTTGCGTAAACACATCGCTGGCTAGATAAGAGTTGTGAACCTCTTACTCGGTTCTGTTTGTATTTTTATTTAATAGTCCCATTTCATTAATACATTACCGTTTTTATTCTGTCCGAGATTTTATTGCGTCACACGTGTGCAAAGTTCCATGCCGTTCATGATAGAATTCACAACATAATCTTTGAAAATGTATTCGATTTGCTCTTGAAAATAGCATCATTATTAATACACTTTTAACGGGAAGTTGGTAGAGCTGATGCTGGGCTCGACTGTAGAGGTACCACCAGCTTAGTCGTGAACACGCCCTGATAAAGTGAGTAAAGAAGACAGCTAACAAACAGGCACAACTAGGTGACCTACCATGCCTGGGACTGATTGATGGTGATATTTCCATTCCCAATTGCCAGGCCTTCTATAAAACAGACTGTAACAGGCAGCGCGGTCACTGGTGCGAGGGTTTCGGCACCGTGCTTACCAACCCGCCTGCCCAGCGTGTGTGAGTATGGGTATTTCGCCAATAAAACCGCCAAAAGTAGCAATATCATGGAAAGGCCTATGTCCAGCAGTGGACGAACCAGGCTGATATTTGGATATGGATGCAATCGCCGAGCAATTGCTTGCATTTTGTAAAGTTGTGTGTAGTGAATCCGATCGGCTGACGTGATTTGGACGACATTTCGTGAGGATAGCCAATTATAAGATAGCACTATGAGGGATTCCTTAAGATCGCGATTTGATTGATATCTTCCTCGGTCGCTAAGGAATTTAATGCAAAATCTTTCAAAGTTGTTTTCTTAATGAGGCGATCATTAGTGCACGTCACTCTATCTATTTAATGGATCAGATATTTACCAACTATTCTCACTTGTACATTTTTCAAGTTATTTTGCTTAGTTGTTATAACTTATGTATTAACTTTAATAGCTGCATTGTCCTCCGTGCGCTTATCTCCTTATTGATTTAATGTGTTATCTTCTTTTTCATTGTTCTACCATTGTCTGTTAAAGTACGAGATGTAAGATTATGCTTCCTTGTGTTTGTAAAGTCAAAGGTTAAAATGATGTAATTAAAATTTGAAATCTTTTGCAGGTAAAACATCGATGAACTGCTAGAACTCGTTTCCGTGATTTGTGTAAGTGGGTTAATAGTTTTTAAATATTTGAGTCTCGATGCCAAATCGAATTTCATTTAAATTTTATAGGTTCGTTAAATGTTTTGTGTACTTATAAAATCACCACTGGGAAGAACATTAGAAGTATTGGTACACATCAAGCTATACACATTGGACTTTGTACCTGTCTTATGTCCTTCACTATAGAGACTAATGTCGTACTGCAAGTTGTATAACTTGACGTGTTCTTCACTGCACAAAACAAAAAAACAAAATATTTACCGTTTACCGTGAACAAGTGACCTCCGTTCAAACGCAAGTCTTCCTTCTCCACGTGACATGGTATCGAGTCTCGACTGATTTGTAAAACAAATATCCGACTTATTTTTGTCCGTTTGGCTCAAATCTGTACATTACGTAAGTTATAGCTGCATGTGGGTAAGCATTATATTGCTATGCTGTGCTAATGTGTGTCAGTCCAGTTCACGAGTACGAGCATCAACATCTACAAATGTGGCGTCTGTTTGTAGAGTTTTGAAGTAAAGAAATGTATTTTACTTCATATTATTTATCTTACTTTTTTGTTCAGCATCTTGTTTTTAGCTCCACGTAATGGAAAATGTCCCTTTCGTAATAGGAGTTATACCATCTACCAAGTCTTTTTAGAAAATGTATTATATGTACGTATAAGGTTCGGTTGTTCACTTCGGCTTTGAGACTGTATCGTAAGAAATAATTAACTTTCAGCTAAAACAATGTGCACAATCTTTGTGCAAAAACAGGGCTTTTTAATGATATTTTAGTAGCTTCATTGGCATTCATTAGATTCTTCATAGCCGTGAACTTAACTGTAAATTCCTAAAAAAAATCACGAATATGGAAATTCAATCATTTTGAAGCTACAATAATATTAAAAATTCAGCCAAACATAAATAAAATTCAAATTTAAATAAATCTTCTCTGTAGTCAAATTACGTTGCACGTTGCTGATTTTAAAGGCTTTAGTTTTAGTGCTGTCAAAACTAAACTTTGCAAGGTAATTTAGCTTTTATAAATTATACACAAATTCTTGTACTTTTATTCCACATATATTTATTTTTATTCTAACTTAGGCTACCGGTTTCGTATTACACATCATCGGGCCAACAAATTATTAATTATTTAACATGACAGAAAGAAAACAAAAGAAAACATTTTTAACAAGCAAATATAAAAAAACCATCAACCATCAACCAAGAACCATCAATCGAATCCATCCAATATAATTTAGCTTTTATCTATATTTTAAGTACTATATATATTGCAATGAATAAATTTTAGTTTTGACAGCTGGAAACCTAAAGCCTTTAAAATCTGCTACAATATCAGCACTAAGATAATCAGAATGCAGATGCTTTGATGTCGAAGCCCGTTATAACCTCGGAGTATTCGAGACATTAGAATCGGTACGCGGCGAAGCGATTGCTCTTACAACTCTTTCGAAATATGGATCATCGGTTCTAATTTGCAAGGGATCGTTGACCGAGATCTTAGCACTGCTATATTTAGAATGCCTAAAAATATTGTCTTATTTTTAACAAAGAGTATCTTATTTTATATGACTTAAAGTATTGTAAGACTTTTGTAATAGAATTGATTTATCGACATCAAATTAGAAATTTTGATAGTCTGTTGCAAAATAACTTGAATTCGAATTGACCAGAATCGATCGTAAATTTGTTCCGCGTTAACTAAATATTACATTGCTTTTTCGCAAGTTTGGTTTGTTCCAAATTAAACCGTTGAACCTAATAATAATTAGAATTTGCTCCTACTTTTGTGAATGTGTACCTTTTGGTATAAGTGACCACAGGGAACAAAGTTTTGCAATCACGCTTACTATTTCGGGATTATCAATACCCATTTTCAGATGCTTTACTATTTTAATACGCTCGTACCGGAAGTCACGATTGTGTCTAATGGTTTTTACTATCTGACTACGATCGTACCATACGTCCCGATTGTGTCTAATGGTTTTTACTATTTGACTACGCTCGTACCGGAAGTCACGATTGTGTCTAATGGTTTTTGCTATCTGACTACAATCGTACCATACGTCCCGATTGTGTCTAATGGTTTTTACTATTTGACTACGCTCGTACCGAAAGTCTCGATTGGGTCTAATGTTTTTTTACTAATTGACGACGCGACGCTCGTGCCGAAAGTCCCGATTGTGTCTAATGTTTTTTTACCACTTGAATACGCTCGTACCGAAAGTCCCGATTGTGTCTAATGGTTTTTCAATAAGCGTTTGTATTATCCTTTCAAATAGATAATCTACAAATCTACAATACTTTATACATGAGCTACTATCAGCGACATTCGACTTCGTACAAAATTGAAAAACAAGACATTTGCAATCAGCTTGCACGTCCAATAATTTCGTTGCATCCACTTATCTCAAAATGCCATCTTCTAACAACACCATGTTTTGCATTCTACTATAAAATAGCGCGCAAATAAAAACAAATGTTTATTATTTTTAATTGCCGTTTTTGCCGCATTGGATATTAATCTCTATGATAGGGTTGTATACGGTGTTCCTTGGTGCACTTGTGCCGGTTTCGCTTGGAGGTATTTTTTCAAAGGCAGGTGTGGTCTCTGGAGCGGCGCGTGCGCAGGGAGGGGCGAGCATGTGCCACTTTATAATTTCTTTTGAGTAACAACTGTGCGTAAATGCTCAATTCACTTTTTAATAAAAGAACAGACAAATGTAGTTGACTTGCCGTAAGACACGTGTCAACAGTATGTTCTGTTGGAGCTAAAGATATTCTTACTTCCATTTTTATTTCTGCATCTTATATTATTGATTTAAAAATTAATTTGACTTACGTTAAATGCTATTTTTATTTGTCGTCTTGATAAATAACCTCCATGATACCTCACATTTGTAAAACGCCAGGATACATGCTTATAACGTGCCATTCAACTTTTCAAACGTCATACTCTGCCTTTTAATGATAATATGTTGCAAAATGAAGAAAAATACACTAAACAAACTTTTGCCCGACTCTGCGTTAGCCTCCTAATACTTACATGAACTTTTGTAAAGTGTATCCTGATATACATAGATAGAGATTTACGTAGTACCATCGAGTGGGGAAAATTTGTTAGTTTTCTAAAATATATTCGAGTATAATATACCCTAAGTTGCTCCGAAAACATTGAGCAATACGACAATAAAACCCTATTCAAATCCATTCAGAAGTTTTAAAGTGAACCGCGAACATGCAGACTAAATATTATAGACAGACGAAAATGTTTGTTATTTTTTTCGAGTGTATAAGTCATTTGAGTTTTTTTCCCTTGTAAGGCCAAAATACTAGTTCCGATTGTATTTTAAGTATAGATTAAGCATGACTAGCAAACAGCTTGAAAATATAAGTGTATACAAAGTGATGGTAGGCTTCCCTCCGGATATGGCGGAGCTCAGGGTCTGCGCGGGCGCAGCTGTCGCGCTGCTGGCCGTTACACCCGCACGTCACCGCTGTTTGATATGTTCACTTGGGTTCTATTTTTAAAAACTATTTACCATTATTCGGGTGTATAAATTTTATTTAATGACAGAATGAGTTTGCTAAGCTTTCTTAACGCGAGGTTATCCAGATAAATCTGTCCTGCTCCAACGCTGTCATTTTACACCTTTTTATCCTACTCAGCGGAAGCGGGCCGCTCAGAAAACTCGCGGTTTCGACGTGTTTTTATTTATTATTTTGGGATTTGAGGGATGAGTTTTTAATATGACGGCCGTTTTATATCACGTTAATTTTAGTATAACTTTTATTGTCCAAAACTTAATATAGCTGAAATGAAATGATATTTAGATCATAGTTTAGACCTATCTTTGCGATTTAGTTGGATCGAGCAAAATGTGAGTAATCGTGTATCGTTATTGGTTTAAAATTATTTTGAAAAGAGACAAAATGGGATAACCCCTCCTTAAGATGGTTGTTGCGGATTTCATTCCGAAACGCACTAGTTATGATTGTTTTTCTCTTATTTTTAAACAAAAAGTATTTAATAAATGTGGTTAATTACGCGTCATTCGGAAAAATGCGTCACATATTTACGTCGTCAATACCGCAGTGCTTAAAGGCTAAGTACAACCAGTGAGTCCTTCCTGTGATGACGTATGGCGCTGAGACGTGGTCTCTTACAAAGGGCCTGATCCACCGATTTAAGGTCGCTCAGCGAGCTATGGAGCGGGCTATGCTTGGGGTATCTCTGATGGGTAGAATCCGAAATGAGGAGATCCGTCGGAAATCGAAAGTAACCGACATAGCTTCAGAATCAGTAAGTTGAAGTGGCAGTGGGCAGGCCATATTTGTCGCCGACATGATGGCCGTTGGGGGCGAAAGGCTTTAGAATGGAGACCACGTACAGCAAAGCATGGTGTAGGCTGACCTCGTGCCCGCTGGACCGACGACCTGAAGGACGTCGTGGGTGGCGGCTGGATGAGGAGGACGGAGGACCGATATGCGTGGCGAAATTTGGGAAAGGCCAACACCGGTGTACAATGACAGGATGTGTTGGAAAGACCTATGTCCAGCAGTGGACGAACACGGACTGATGGATGGATGTAAGGATTACGCGACAATAGTTTGATGTGAATTAGGCTTTGTAAAATACTTCGAAAAATTTGGGTCACCCTACTCCTCAGCGAATCCCTTACCGTATTTTCTTTTGTGTTTGTGTGCAAGTAAATAACGGAATACAAACGCTGAATAGTTCAAGAAAATTGTGTCACTGAATAGAATACTTACACATACAGTTAGGGTTACCAGACGAGATTAATTTTCCTGACATGTCAGGAATTTCGGCCCCCTATTAGGAAATCAGGAAAAAATTGTATTTGTCAGGAATTAAAAAAAAATATTGAATTACTGCTTAAACTTATTATATTTACTGAGTTATTTTGTATAGGTAACAACATTTTTTGAAAATCGCTCTGCCCCCACATTAACATACAACCTTAACGAAAATGTCAGGAAATTTATTTAATTATCAGGGATTTTATCAGGAATTAATGCTACTAAGTCTAGTAACCCTACAGTAGAACGATTTAAACAATGCACGTAGGAATCTTCGGCACTCTTCGGCAAAGGTCGTATTTCCGTATTTGTACTTCCGACAATCCATGACAGATTGTTCACTTCCGGTCGCCTATAGACAGCCAAAATGGTTCCGATTTCTTGCACATGTCCTAAAATTACTTTGACTCTTATTTTCTCTTTCCAAGTACTACTTACTTACTCGGCTTGTTTTTAGGGTTCCGTACCCGATGGGTGCCAAATTATGCCTTATTCCCAAGCTTCTGCTGTCTGTCTGTCCGTCCGTCTTTCACAGTCACAGGGGTCTACAGCTTCAGCCGTAATAAGTAGGTTAAAATTTTCACAGAATACGTGTTACTGTGGCCTCTACCACGGCAAATAATAGAATTCTATATTCTATAAGATACGCAAACTCAGTTCTGTTTAACGCCATTAGTGAGGATTCTACAGGTTTTATATTAGCCTGTAAGAAAATACATAATAGAGTTCATACATAATGCTGACAGTTTATTACAAGTGCTTTAATCATTTGGTGACCGGGCAGCTTGTTTAATTTACCAGCTAGTTTGTTAAATATTATATCCAGTCTCTCTTCGTTACGTTTATTATTCATCGCACGATAATAACATTAAGCCATAATTTTGATTGGATCTTTTATAAACTCCCTTTTCTTGTTGATGGTTAATTCTTTTATAAAAAACTTTATCAGAGTAAAAAATTATAGTGACGTCTTAATGGGGAATTTAAAAAACCGTTTATGGCAAGTTTTTATTGTACTTAGCGGATTATTCGATAACTATCTTAATGTCAGCACCATTTAAGCATATTAATAAGCATCTTGTAGGAAAAATAATCAAGTTATTAACTGTAATTGCTAAAGACGTTTTGCATCTACTTGTGGATACTTCACTCGCATCTCGTAGAGGGGGCGTGTTCGAAAAGTGAACGTCCATTTTGGAACGGCTTTTTTAATTAAGGATGTCTTAATTCCTGATTATAGATTATCACGTTTTTTAATTATTAATTATTTGTTACTAGCCTATGCCCGCGGCTCCACCCGATTTTATTCAATCTTTGCCCCGTTTTCGGCTTGGGCGTTATTTTATGAACACCCCTTATAGCCTATGTGTTGACCAGGGTCACTACGGTGATAATTACAAAAACCGTATCCTAATCCGTTGAGTGGTTGTCGATTTAAAACGGAACATACATACAGTCAGACATACAGACAAAAATCGTTGTTTAGACAATATTAATACCCCATTTCATTTTAAATTTCGCGAAAGTATTCAATGTACAGACGCGATCTTTTTACATTTCATTTTATTATATGTATACTAGATAGATTATTCATAATCATAAGGTAATGATTATTTGATCTCGTAGAGGGCGCATATCCGGAACTTGTACGTCCATTTCGGTGCGGCTTTTGACTTAATTTCTGATTATAGATTATCAATTTATCACATTTTTTAATTATTTGCTTTTGTTATTATTAATGAGTTACTTAATGCTTATTTAATCGGAATATATTTTTTAAATTAAATGAACTCGTAAGCGAATGCTCCAGCATCACTGACATATTATTATGATACCTATACATTTCATTGAAAAAGGCGGCATAAGAAGTATTCACTTAAATAATTACAGTTGTATCACTGACACAACCCGCTACCTTTTTTTACATGGACAGCAAAAAAATGTCAAAGCTGTTTATTCATTAGCATTAAATCTAGTTTGGCGAGTAACTGACTAATAATTGCATTTATCTAACCTCATATCGTAAAATCCTCATTACGAACTCAAAACTACTGGCATAATAAAAAATATTATTCATGAGCGTCTCAAAAAAAATTAAAAAATTAAATTATAGTATAGGTCTCCGAACAACATAATGCAATAAAAAAATCTTTTTATGAGATGAGTAGGTTTAATAATCAAATACTAATGAGGTTTTTATATAATGTTCTCCAATACTTACAAAATAGTAACGAGGTTACAGTTCAAATTTATTTTCGGCCAGGTATTGTCTATGGCTTATGGCGCATTGGACTTGGTCTGTCAATTGATGAACTGTTTGTTGCGCCATAGTTTTGGAAGAAAATTATATATTACTTACAGTGGTTTTATGGGTCAAAATAATTATTTTGCACTAAAATTAATGACAGCAGGGATGGTGATGAATGATATTTGACTCCATCTGACATTCTGGAAATAACGACGGAAATTACGAACACTTTCAGCACAAGCTTTAAAAATGGCCGACGACAAATTCACAAAAAGTATGAAAACAGGTTAGTAGGCATGAGTTTAGATAAAGTAGTGTATGAAACTATACATAACTAGGTATTAAAACACTCGTGTTCTATTAAACGTGTTTTTAATAACCTTTTAATGTACCTACTCGTAATTCTAGGTACGTCTTAAGATAGAAATCTATATCTATAGGTACTAATAATAAAGTATAAAACGTCGTGTCTGTACATTATATATTTTTGCGAAATTTTATTGACTACAGTTTTACTCTCTCTGTGAAATAGGCAAAATAAAATTTTAGGCTTTCTGTAGGTACCTACTAATTGAGTTGAGTAGTTCTTGACCAAGTCTAGAGGCACAAACAATTTTTTTAATTATTATTTAACCAAAAAGGCCATTGAACCTTGGTCCTGACCACTTACCGAGTCTTTAGTATGAATTTGGCTGTATAAACGAAAGTCACCTTATATGTATACGCCATAGCCTATAGGGGTGTTGATAAAATAACCATCCATCCATCAGCCGGTTTCGTCCACTGCTGGTAATAGGCCTTTCCAGGATTTCGCCACTCTTGGCGGTCCTCCTGGAAGAAATGCCCACACCCACACACGCTGCGCGGGTGGGTTGGTGAGCGCGGTGCCGAAACCCTCGGACCAGTGCCGCTGCTCCCTGTCACCAGTCTGTTTATATGAGGCCCGGCAATTGGGGATGGATATACCGCCATCCATCGGTCCCAGGCAATGGTGGGCCGCCTGGTTTTGCCTGAGAGCTGTTCTCTTACTCTCCCCCGAATAACTTCGGGAGGTTTGCGAGTGAGATGGTGGTACCTCCACAGTGCAGCTCTACCACCATAAAATAAAATAACCGCCAATCTGAAAACTGGTCGATAATGGTTTTAAAATATACCTATACATACATTTATTAAAAAACGCTTTTCAACGCGATCGAAGTAGCGGGCAAAAGCTAGTAAACTATACAGCAACTTAATTAGTATGCTGAGATCATCGGAATTCGTTCGATTCATTAAGTACGTAAATACTGCTGCTTGCTTATATTGAATACGAATAGATAAAATCTATATAATTTACCTACTTACTAATAATAAAGTAGTAAAACAGTCGTGTGTCGTGTCTGTAAATTGAATATTTTTGCAAAATCTTATTTGAAATGGGTTTATTAGTGGCCAAAACAAAAAATTTTTTGAATTTCTTTTTGTCTGTCTGTATGTATGTATACGAGTATATGTTCCATTATTGATTTCATAAAAATTTCAATTGAATTAGGGTCCACATACAAGAAAAAGTTGCATAATTATTTGTTTTGGCTCTAACTTAAAGACGGTAATACATACAAGTTTTAAATTTAGTCAAATTGTAGAATATACTCTAAAGTAAAACTAAAAAATAATAAAAAGTAGGGTTCCAAACGCAGCCGTCTTTTGCCATTTTTTTTATCAGTCGCTACCATTTTAGCGCCTTGTTTTTTGTGGCTTTAATGTTGTTATGACAACATCTATTTTGTTGTTATTTACCACAATGTTTTTAAAGTTCCGTACCCATATTGTGTGGTGGTACGGAACCCTTTGCGTTGGCCAAATTATTGATTACTAGCTTTTGTCCGCGGCTTCGCCCGCGATGAATTAGTTTTTGTGTGGTACTATAAAATCTGTCAATATATTTCGGACTGTTACTTACAGTAAACCTAGCTGGTAAAATGTGTCATGCGACTCTGTGTTTCCCATTTTGTAAGTATGTCTCTTTCATAGCTTTTCCATGGTAACTGATTTATGGGATAAAAAGTAGCCTATTTCCTATACAAGGTCTAGAACTACATTCATGCAAAATTCAGCCCAATCGCTTACGGCGTTACGGCGTGAAAGAGTAACAAACATCCATCCATCCATCCATCCATCCATCCATACTTTCGCATTTATAATATTATTAGAGGCATGGGATGGGATGGAATAGTAGCATCATCGTAGGGACCCTGGTCAACAAAGGGATTGTTGAGAAAAAGAAAAAGAGAGCAAAGATTGAATACACGCAGGCGGAGCCGCGGGCAAAGGCTTTTAGTAAAAAGGCTAGTTATCTATATCAATATATAGATATACTATGGATAAGATTCTATAGAATAGATAGTTGATTGATAAATAATCGAGTATCGGAATGCTTGAACCAAAGTCTTACATCACCTCGATGATTAAAACAGTGACATGATAACCTTGTTTGTGACAATTTGGAAATGTGAATAAAGAAATCACGACCTAGACTTGATTCGGATCATTTGCTAAATTAGTTATTCAAATCCAAAGAGATGTTTAGCAAATCACAACATATTAGGCTCTACAATCATAAGTGGAAATAATTCTAGGGTAGATCATGTATCAGCTGACTAAATTTCTATGGAAAGTTAGAAAGTGGTATATTATGGATACTGAAACCTCTTTGTGGATCACTGGATCATCTCTTGAATTTTTTTCACTTTGGATTGTAGGACCTTATGTAAGGTGAAGAAGAGATTGGCTTGATTTTCCCTCGAACGACAGAGGGATCAGTATGCGACGAGTGTTATCAGAAGGGATACGCACGCGGCTACCAGCCAGTTGTAATAACACCACGACATAATATATATCCTCGGGGGGTGTCAGAGGTGTTCCTGAGTGTGAACTGTCAATATAATAGTCAATACTAGCACAGTCAAGAACACATAAAGCTATACACATTGGACTTTGTAGTCTTTGTACCTATCTTGTATCCTCCCACTTCCCACTAATATTATAAATGCAAAAGTTTGGATGGATGGATGTTTGTTACTCTTTCACGCCGTAACTACTGAACCGATTGGGCTGAAATTTTGCATGAATGTGGTTCTGGACCTTGAATAGGACATATGCTAATTTTTATCCCAAAAATCAGTTCCCATGGAAATGAGAGTTCAAGTTTCTATAGAAAAGTGATGTGTCACCCTTTCACGCCGTACCTATTGAACCGATTGGGCTGAAACTTTGCACTGGATCTAGACTAGGACAAAAAATACTTTTTCCTTTATTTCCATGGACAAGCTATAAAATAGACATACAAAATAGGAAACAGAAGCGCATAACACACAGATTTCACCAGCTGTGTTTACTGTAGGTAACAGTCCGAAAAATATTGACTGATTTTATAGGAGTACCTACACAAAAACTAATACAACGCTGGTGAAACCTCGGGCAAAAGCTAGTTCACAATAAATAGAGACTAATATCGTACTGCAAGTGTATAACTTGACGTGTTCTCCACTGTACACCATTTTCAGTCGACGATTTTAACATACATGCCAACGTGATAGGGGATCATGCCTTTCGCCGTAATGCGCGCACAAATACATACACGCTTTTTAGGGCATTAGCTTTACCTCAGTGCTTGCATTCACCGTTCTTCAAATGGTAAGTAAACAAAATATATTATGCACATAAATTTCGAAAAACTCATTGGTTCTATGCGCAACCGGGGATCGAACCTGGGTCTCAAGATTGAGAGTCCGGCGTGCTACTGAGCTACCGCTGCTTCTAATCATATTTGAAAGAAATAAAAGCCACTCTCTCAGCTCGACTGGCTAGTACACAGAACGAGCTCGACAGCAAACAGCGTGTAGTCAGAAAGGTCGTCTAAGGTCGGGTGAGTCATCGCAGAACCGGATTCCGAGGATCCGCGCAATCTTCAAAGCCGCTCTTGTGAACGAACCTTAGATTATTGGGTTGAAAAACGTTTTGGATGCTTTTTAGTCGCTGAAAAACCGAGAACTGGTGGTAAACTACTCGTCCTTACAAATTATTCTTACTAAGAATACCCTGAGATCGAGAAATTAAAATTAAAAGCTGTTTTTTAACAATTTTAGTGTAGGCTCCATAATAAATGTTGTTTTTATAGACTAGTTTCATTGTTTTGTATCAGTTTATATTATATTATATAGTTATCGTCGTTAAAAACTATTTGGTTTCATGTTTTGGATTGTGTTTACTTGTATTTTTTAGTAAAATTACTCAAATTGATTGGAAAAATGGGTTTTAAGTGTGCACAGAGTGGTACATTTTGTATCAATCATTCATAACATAACTACATGACGTAATATAAGGTAACTTTGTTTATACAGCCAAATTCACACTGGAGTCTCAGTAAGTGGCCAGGACCAAGCTTAAATGACCCTGTTTGCGAAATACAAAAAATGTTGTTTGTGCCTCTATACTTGGTCAACGAAAACCTCGACTCAATTAGTATAGGAAGTCTTAAGTTTTATTTTGCGTAATTCATTGAAAGGGACATTGAACATTGGTTCTGGGCACTCACCGAATCTTCAATATGAATTTGACTATATTAACCAAGTCATCTTATATGTATAAGTAGTTATGTTAACTTTAAATTTCTCAAATTAAAATTTGTATTTCTAATTTTTCTTTATGCGCCCTGTTAGGTTTCTGTACCACAAAATTGCTTAACGTAGAGGAATTTCGTGAAAGCCAACTCTAGGTCGAAAGAATTCATAATGTTGAAGTGTAACGGAAACGTGCATCCTCCGACGGTGTTAATTCGAGATGTTATGGTGTTGTTCTAGAAAGTGTATCGGCCACAAATAGGGTACAAAAACATCCTCACGGAGGTAAATTCGGTGGAAACCAATTTGTCACTTTTCACTCGTGCGTATTTTTAATTTTTAGTGTCCAATTATTCCTTAATGGAGTCCCTCAATTTATATACCTGTGTACGTTGGTTGTACGTCCGCAGGTATATAAAATTGACCTGCTTCTTTTAGTGTTGCGTCATTAACACATCACCCCAGCAGTTTCGGGTCGTACTTTACCCAAGATAAATGTTGATAACGGATAACCAGATTAGACTACAATCGTATTTGCAAACAAGATACAGATATTTATGTAAATAAATATCGCAATAACGAGATCGTGTGCTATATACTTGAGGCATTGAGAGTGAGAACATATCTGTATTCCCAAAAAAAACAGTTGCAGGTTCCATAAACAAGAAAAATTAAATTTTTCCAAGTCCCTTCATATATTTATAAGATAAATACATAGATACATAGTTATGTTAGGGGGTATTATAAATATGAGAAGAGGATTATGATATGAGAGAAGGGGTTATGATATAAACAATTTTTGACCTCTTTTCAGTGTAGTTATTTTGACAGACATGCGGTGTTACGGTTCACTGATTGACAATTCTATGACCAAAAAGATATTTCTTTGGTTGATAAGTTGATAATGACTATTATTTTCTCTATTGAGAGCTCGCATCAGAGGCTCGCACCCAAATAACAGTTTGAAAAGGGCGTTTGATAATGTTCGAAACGATTCTGCTATCGTAATGCCTATTTATATATTTCTGTGATTTTAGGTTATTTTGCCATTTTGCGATAGTCTTTTTTATGTTTTCGGTTATCGTCACTCAAAGGCTTCTGAGTTTCCATGTGCGTACACATAAAATGTGCATATAAATCACCACTTTTGTCTGTGTCACCATCGTTCTACTTCCATAAATCTACAGAGTGATTGCTTGTTTTATAACCTTTTGTCTCCCTCTCTCGTTCACAGGGTTAATGGCACAATCGTTTTTATCTCTTTTTATGTCATAACTTGTGCAATGTCGTAGTTTGTGAGTGCAACAGCGTCAGCGCAGATCTTTAGCTTCGTTTTGTAATCGTTGATATTATTGATGCTGTGCAATATTCAATTACATTTTAAGAGATGTTTCATTGTAATCTGATTATTGAATTTCAGAGAGAAAAGGTCTAGTCAAGTATCAGGGATCAACTTAATGTTGTTTGTTAATGATGTTGTAGCCGCTTCCTCAGCTTCTGTTAAATCAAAACCCTGTGCCTTATTGTTCATAATATAACATTACTATTCTATATCTCTTATTACGTGATAATATTGTCTTATTCCTGTTAACATGTGATTCGATTAAAAGGTGATTTCACTGAGTATTGTAATAGTTTAACTGTTCCTAAAATAGTTGGAATAGTGACGTGTCGCCAGTTTTCTTGATTTAACTGGATCACCAACGATAAAAATAAATCCACAATTCCAGGCTTCTTGGCCTCCACCACAAATGTTTTTGTATTTTGTTTTCTTTTCCCCAATTGTATTGAATTATTGCCTTAATGCTGTTGTCACAAAAAAAAATCGTTAACTGTTTATTGCAAATAAGAATAATACCACTGCCTATAATATTTTTAACTTGTACTTAAATAGTTTATTCTTGGTGATTTTTAAACAAAGAGTTACTTAATTGTGTTTTGCCCAAAATGTTAAACTAAGTAGGACACTGGACATTATACTGAATACTCTTAACATATGAACGTAAACAGAAAATTACTTGAAACCATTAAAACTCATCTCAGGCGAACAAAAATCCTGTTTTAAATTATGTTTGTTCATTTGTAGAATCATCTCTTTGTCGTTTTCCCACAAATGTACAATCTCAGCTGACAATAATAAATGTAGCATGATACGAAGTGTTCTAACAAACGGCTAAGCAGTTATAAGAAATTCTGCATTGAGATGTACAGTCTCTACTTACAGGGTATAATAATGGCTGACCTTGTTTTCTGTCAGTCACGCCAACTCTACATATAAAGGCTGTATTGTGAGCTTGTCCTTTTGGATTATTAGGATTTCAAGTTTGTTTTACTCCTTACTTTAGTTATTTAACAAGAGACCATCAATGACGTCATATAGACCTTGTTACTTAGTTCCTACTTGTTTCCTTACGTGGTATGTCAATTCGAATTTACCATTGGTAATGTATGCAAGTACGACGTTTCTGTTTGTTATGTCTGTGTTGTTATTATAATTTTCTGTTTTGTAACGTTTACGTACAATGTACCCACCTGTAGCGTGATCATCAGCAATTATTTTTAAAATTGCTTTACCGAATATTACCAAAGCTTTTTTTAAGTCTCGAGACTAAGAAATATTTTTTCAAGGCCATTTTGCTGACACGTTAACTTGTGCTCGGCTAAGTGCTAAACTTGTGGTCATGAGTAATGATAATAATGTTGTCATATGCGAACATGGCTGCCTCGATGACGTCAAGTGATGACTGCTACATGCCCGTCCCGCCAACTTTTTTGTTAGGATTTTGATTATCTTGTGCTAAAAATATCCTCTGCAGTCCTACCTGCTACTTGTGTCTGACTGAATCATTGCTGTTAACATAAAAGGTTTCAGTATAGGGGAAAGGGTCATTATTTTGATTCCATTCAAAATAATCGTCTCAATTGTCCGCAGAGGTATAAAATGTAATAAAAATTAAAATTACTTTATCGCCCAACATATACTTCATATCCGCCATTAAATTTCGGGTAATCAATATCTTTAAAACATACAACAAATTTTCCAAAAATCTTGTAGTTTAAGTCTCAAAACGTCTTATTTTTACAGTAATTTTCATTTTTTTTCTAACCACTTTTGTAATCTTGAATTTGAAAACTTTTTGACCCTGTGGTAGTAAATAAATACTATAATGACTGATCAGTTTATGATCCTTAGTTAATTAAACCTTTTATAAGATGTACTGAATGATATATAAGCACCGAAATAGAGAGAATGCAGTAGAAATGCGTTTCGTGTGGTTTGACATTGAATGATAAAAAAAAATACCAGTATAAATGGATCATTAAGAACTGAAAGAAGATATAGTGACTAGAATAACAACAGCAATGCTTCAATTGTTCTTCTCTTCCCGCTTTTGGAGGCTTGCGTGGGTATATTATAATGAAGTTTTAAGCGCAGTGAGGCGACGGTTACATGTAACTAGTACTGCATTTTTTGTATGCAAAATAAAACATGTACATAATCTTATCTTATATGGGATAAATCCCAAATTTACACTTTTGTGCCTACCCTACTTAAAATCCTATCCACGCCACTGAGGCGACCCTTCATTCAAGTTTCAACATAAAATAATTTCATATGATCGCGGTCGTTCTTTACGCCATAAATCGGTTTTTCGCGAAAAGGCAGATTTCGCCTTGTTACGGCGACATGTATAAGATGTAGACTACTTTTTGTTCCGTGGATGTAGCAAGTCTATAACCGCGATTACACCATCCGATTTATCGGCATCCTAACTAAGATAGGATTGGACTAGGGACAGGGTAATCGTGTTAAGGTTTATTTGTTCGCGCATCCTAATAAGGGTCCCGATAAATCGGATGGAGTAATCGCGGGTTTTCCTAATGCCATTGAGCAAACCACGAAATAGAAATATATTGTAAACATTGCTGTATTTTATTGCAATTGTGACCTCGTTCGATGTGATGTCATCGAGATATGTATGTCTCGGTCGAAGACAGGCTGTCTCAGATAAGTGACTGGCTCAAGACAAAGTTACCGTTACTATCAAGACGGTTGAAGCTGCCAAATTTTATAAATCCATGACATTTTATTTAATACCTCGCCAGTCTAAGATTAAAACTGAAAATGTCAAATTAACTTTAACTATAAAATGTGCCAGACAGCAGGCAACTTCTCGTCAAAATAATAGGATTTCAACTTGGTTTAAGGTTTTAAGTTCTGATGATCGTTCTGTCATATTTGTTGCCCGGCAACAAGCTAATCCTTAACGTACTTACATTACATTATATCATTTTATAGTGTTATCAGAAATTTGTCTTCGGCATTTATGAAAGTATTTAATTAGCCGGTCCCTAAAAGATTAGGGTTATCGTTGATAGCTACGAAATAATCTATATCAGCTTAAGTCTGCTCTTTCTTGCTAACCTTTCGAAATAATGTAACTCACCCAACCTTTTTTGGAATTTTCTCTTACTAAACGGTGCAGCGTTTGGCTTAAAAGCTTTTCCATACATACACATACTCACGCTAGTCTGCCTGCAAGTCTTCGTTTGGTTTGATTAAAACACACTTATTTAGTTCTTCCTCATTTGTAATCTAGACATAAAAGCTCGGACAGGTGAAGGAAAACGAAAGAAATATACTTTAGAGCTTAAGTTAAAGTTACAGTTAGACCGTGTCGCATGAGTATGCTGATCAAGTTTGCCACATACCGAAGACGGGCCAAATTAAAAGCACCAAAAAACTCGGCGGTGGAATTCAGAAGACACTTACCTATCAAGGTAAAATAGTGAGCCTGTAAAGTAACCAGCCTGAAGATATGAGCAATGGTAGCTACTTTCCCGTCCCTGGTACGTGTTACAATGAGGGAAAGTTCCGGCGACTGGTAACATGGTTCATCGGATCAGTGGTTTCGGAATTGGGGAAAGTCGTAGATTCGATGCGCTTGATATTGTGCTGAGAATCCACTAACTAGGGATATTTGTTTAACACGTTGGTCATGCGCATCGGGCGTTTACAATAATGGATATGAGGAGAATGGACGCAGAATCATACCAAAACATTGGAGAAAATGCATGCATTATCTATTGAGATGGAGTTTTATAAATTAAATTAGATTATTATTAACAAAAACATCATGATAAAACAAGCAAAGTACATAACTATTTAGAGAGAAGTAATATTTTAACAGGTTAAGCTAGACAAGGTTTTACACCTGCTGACACGAGACATTGAGTAGAGGGATAACGTGAGTCGCGCAATGTCACCAACGCATATAATTCTATAGACAAGTACAATGGACACAATAATACTGTAGCAACTACCATCGTAGCGGAACCCAGCTATAATTGTTGATTCTCAGAAAATGTGTAGAAAACTATGAAAATAATTATGGAATTTCATCAAAGAAAGTCGTGACGTTAAACCTTGAGTAGAAATTAGATATCACAGTTTATAAATAACAAATACAAATGTGTTCTTGTTTATTACTTGATTTAATTTAATGGCGTCATAAAATGATTTTGAAATACAGTCACCGCTGTAGCTAGTAAAAATTATTGTTATTAATGTATGAGCTAAAGTTTCACTTCTAATAAACTGAGGCATGTGTAAAGACAACCATTATTCTGTTGTATATGGTAATCTTAGTGTGAATTTTCATATCGACTATTCTCGTACACATCGTGAAATGTATAATTATGAACAATTATCATGGCCGCAGTGATTCTATACTCGTGATGATGGTCGACATAAGTAAAAGAATGCTGTTGAAAGTTATGAAAATTAATTTAAGTATACTCCTTTGGTCTATAATTATTTATTTTGAAAATGATAAAATAAATATCTTTTGATTGGTGTAAAAATACATACTGCGCTGGATTAATTGGAACTCGTCCCCGTACCTGAAATCTAAAACTCTGACTACATGCATTTGTTTCTGTTCCGAATGAAAGGGACAAACCTACAGGCCAATGGCAAAGACTTTATTATCTTTTGATAGAGGCGATTATTGGTTGGGTAATTGACCTTATTGTGATGGTCAGCTATTATGCAAGGAAGTGTAACAAAGTGCGTTTAACCTTCAGTCGATTCTGCTTACTCTTTTATCTGCAACCGAAACAAATGCATGTAGTCCAAGCCAGTGCTCTCCACATAAGTTAATACATTTTCATATTAATTGTGTACCCGCTGTTTACATCGTTGGCCGGCTAATAATAAATATCACACTAACTATACAATTTAAATTTTGATTGCATATTGAAGCGCCCCTATTTAATTTTAACCAAAAATATTCCCAAAAGGAAGCCACAACTTCCTTAATCCTTACAGGACTGGAAAAAAGAACAATAGAAGCATTAACATGGAAAATACTCGTGCCTCTAGCTAAACATCAGCCCTTCATCTTACAAACGCCATATCCAAGTCCTTTGAGTTATACTGTTAATTGATGTAATTATTTAGTCGCCCGTAAAAGGTCCTATCAGCTCCCATCTAGTCGTTACCTCGTTCGGTGAGCTTGAAATTGATGGTGAGTATTTCGTGATATCAGTAATTGCTCCGCGCTAAAACTGACACGCTTCTTTCAACGCAGCTGGCTCCGATACCATTATCACATATTGAAGGGATACCTATACGTAACAGGAAACCTACACGTAAAGCTCCACGACAGGCAATGGTTGCATCAGATTGAAAACGTAATTAGAGATCTCGAAAACCAAGCGGTATGAATATTTTGATCCGTTATTTTAAATTTTCGGCCAAGTTTGCACAGATTTTCTACTATTCTTCTTCGTCAAGTTAAAATTAGCAGCATCATCAGATTTCGTTTTGACTTGACGCACTCTCAGGCGCGCATTGCACTTTCGTAAAGATGTGTTTCTGTTTTAAAGTGCAAGCTTGGTAATAAACTCGAAATATTTTCCATAGTCGTTTCCTTCTTACTGAGTCTACCAGCATTACAATAAGTTAATTATGTTAACTGACTCGATATAAAACTTATCAAAGTGTTTACCTACAACGCCTGTGTCAACATTTATAGTAATCCATTGAACTTTTTCTATTATTGCTTTTTTAATGCCTGCCGCTGGTGCATGGCTGTCAGCTTATTGATTCACGTTTACTTTACAATTGTTTTATTATATTTATTGTTTTTGCCAGTCGATTGTTTTATATTTGGGGTAATATTTCGAATAATATCGTGAACTAGTACTGGATCATTTAATTGACTGGAACATCATAATTCGTCGTCTGTGTGGTCTAAATTATAAGCTACCCAGCAATTTAATGACTTGTCGTGCTCGGGGTACTTTCATGTTTAATTGTCTCTCATAACGATCCTTCATTCGTACGTGTTACAATCTCTCTCTCTGCCATCAGCTGCTGGTGAATGACAACCTTCAGCTTGAACTGGAGCAAGCTGTCTTCATTGATCTTATTATTTTATTCTATGTTTGTCTATTTTATAAAACTCCAAACATTCTTTCAAC
Organism: Ypsolopha scabrella; assembly: GCA_910592155.1. Classification (NCBI taxonomy): domain Eukaryota; kingdom Metazoa; phylum Arthropoda; class Insecta; order Lepidoptera; family Ypsolophidae; genus Ypsolopha; species Ypsolopha scabrella. The sequence goes on from OU342977.1 coordinate 21,950,177, forward strand.
GAGCCATCATTTTAACCAGGTGGATAATTTTAACTGATATATGACTTTGGCCTTTTCCCTTTTATGGATGCCACCAAATGTCTTCGTATTATTATCTTTTCACACTTATTTATGAGGAGGGATCTTTAGTGATATTATTTATAGAAAAGTGGAAAGCTTAATACATAATACCGAATTGTTTATCAAGCAGACCTTCCTCCTCAATAAACACTTTTATATTCAGCAAGATCGTGACATGCTTTTTGTTTCACAGTGTCTACTCGTGGCCGTAACGATCCTTTCTAGTCACGTGCATTGTCGTAATAGCCTATTATGTATGCTTGTATGATTGATTTCTTATGAGAAAAAGTGCTTGTGTTTGAACAAATTTATGTTTCTATATTGTATTTGCTTGCATCAGTTTATCTACTTTGTTAACTTTCGAAGTTTCATCCCAATTTTCTTAACCGTGACGCCCAATTTGTTAAAACAGATTTTCTGTAGTCTATTATATCCAGTCACGAATATTCTGAAGACTGTTGTCGATTACTCGGAAAGTACAAGACCTTTTTTGGTGTGACAAGGCCGTGATGTCATTGCCAGTGCACACGGTGAGATCATCAAAATTTAATAAAGTCTGAGAAAAATCATAAGGTAAACATTATACGTGTTCTCTGCTTTATCTGTGCATTGAAAATGTTGAGGTTGAGTAATATCCTAGTAACAATTTATTCGGTACTTCTATCTTTGAATGAAGATAATAAATATTTCTTGTGCAATGTTTGTCCGCAAATACCTCAAGATGCGTTTGCGCATGTACTCAATCATCTTGAAGTCCAAGTGCCGAAGAGGGCATTGCCACTTCGAAGCTACGCGGAACACAATCGTTTGGATCCGATTCAACCTACATTCTGGCACTATTTGCTTCGAGTTCTTGTGTTTCATTTGAATGCATGCAGAAATGCATAAACGAAACATCTATATTCAAATGGGCATTGAATTCGTATTTCTTTATCGAAAAACAATAAATACCAAACTTTTGAAGCACGAACACAAGTCTAAACAACCCGTTTCATCAAGAAAGGATACCAATGACTTAGTGGAACTGATGCATGCATAGAAAGACTTAAAAGAATGCCAAGTCACCCGGATGAAGCTATTGCGAATTCTTGCAGCATCCAACGCAGCGTGTACCGAGATTCTTGTGACCTTATACAAAGGGTTTGAAGAAATTCTTATGTGACATGCCGTTAGAAGAAGTGCTGTCCAGTCTGTGATCTGAATATAAAGCACCTGATGTCGCCATATTGAACTTGGATGTTCTTAATTGGGATTCTTTGGTTACTGGTTGTAGTTGTAGGATTGCAAGAATACCTTTTTTACATGTGCAAAATCTTGAGATTCTGTTAGCCTTCAATAAACTCAAATTGCAAAACAATTCTATTGTGATTGCAATTGGCTTGACAGCTTAGATCAGGGGTGCTCAAGCGGTCGATCGCAAAAGGTTTTCGAGTCGATCGCCAGACAGCAATATACCTATTATAGTACTCATTCCCATGTTTGGAAGAAGTAGCGCTTCAGTTAAAAGGATTGTTTGCATCGACTTATTTGTGCGAGTCTGCATTTTTAGAAATGTAAATAAATAAATCTAAATACCCTAATCGACTCACTGACGAACACCTGACATCATGCTTGCGGTTAGGTTAGGTTAGGAAAAGTACGCGGATAATATGCAGTGCCATGCATCATCATCAAGACAGAATTGGTGATTAGTAAGTTAAGATTCCTTCATTTTGTACATACTTTTTCAATTTAAAAGTGCAGTAAAACCATAATTTCAAAAATGTCTCTCTTACTTACATAGTAGTTTAGTCGATCCCTTGCTTTCAAAATATTTTCTAGTAGATCGTCGACGCTATAAGTGTGAGCACCCCAGGCTTAGATAAAGATAAATAATGATTGTGCATAAAACATCTGCTTGGGATTGTAAATAGAATCATGAGCTCATACGCGTAAATCCCAGCACATCAATGATGTATTGAAGTATAAGCAATATACCTGGACTAGCCTCTCGTACCTAGCTCTGTCGCCGCGCAGTAACTCAATGCATTTGAAATGCAAGAATAAAACACCCAGTAGTCTAGCGCAAATACTTATTCAATTGTTATTTTGGAAGTTCATTTTTATCTGTTTTTGGTGAATGGCAACCATAGTTGGCAACCGATTCAAAGATACGTAATAGGCCCGCTGCTGGTCTCAATTCAATTCGTGAATTTACCCATGTGCTTTCCATACCGCAAGGATGGGTAGAAGGAACACTTAGCGCCTTAGGACGCTAGTATATTCAAAGCTAGTCTAACAACATCACATGTATTCAATTCTGTTACAGAATCTGTGGTGAAGAATAGATATATTATTATAAGTAATAATCATTTATCAAGCGCCCGCTTTTCGACTTGCTTCTATCGGATATTCTCTTCTCAGGTTTTATTTGATATTACCCGAAACTTGAAGCCAACCTCAATGACTTATACAAGTAAAAAAACAGTAGTTCTCGAGTAAGCAACCAGTATACGTACAGAAGAAATCCCACGTGCAAGAGATGGCACCGTTGATTTTTCCAAGATTTCATGTTGCACGAACCCTACACGATGTAATCAAAGTTTTTTTTTCATCCCAGACAAAGACAACAGATCTCGAGCAAAGAATTTTTTGGAAGCAAATAAATTGTATTTTGAAAATTGGTAACTGAACGGGTTAAAATGCTTATCTGAGCCGACATGCATGACTGATGCACGAAGTACAATGTAATACACAAATACTAACAGCTATCAATATCCTGTGGATTGGATACATCTATTGTAGATAGCCAAACAATTCGAACATTGCATCGGCAATAGTATCAAGTGGAGAACCGTTGCGGCCGTATTATCCGGATATCCGCCTCTTTTTAGTATCCGGATAGTAATAATGTGTGGTGATATTTTATTCGGGATATTTAAATTTATATTTCTACTAAAATCGACTTCATAAACAATGTACGTTTATATTTATGTTGAAAAAAAATAAAAACGCTTAATTTGTACTTTTATTTTAATTTGCTTTTTCGATTACTTGTAACTTTTAAGTACTCCTATATATTCGGATCGATATATACCTAAAGTTGGGAAAACTGAGAAAGTTTGTAGGTGTGGAGTCGGCTTCTTATAATATTATTTTGATAGTTAAATTCCCGGAATAATGGAATTGCTTGAAACGTTACGATAATTTAATATGTCTAATGATGTGTTACCGGAAATCAATCAATTCAGGAATTGAATACAAATACTAGGAAATTTATAAATGCCAAGCTGATTTAAGCTGAATAGAGCAAAATTCAAAACAGAAAACCGAAAACTAATTATCTCTGCCTAAATCAGCTTGGCATTTTATAGATTTCCTAGGAATTACAATTCCTAAATAATATACATTTACGGTAACATTTGTTAAGTATTGGGTACATCATCATAACGTTTTAAACAATTTCCTAATTTCTACTATCACAATAAATTATATTTTAAGAAGCCGACTCCACACCTACAAACATTTTCAAGGATTTTTCCAACTTAAGGTATATATCGATCCGATTATCCTATCCCTGCTTATAAGGGTCATTTCACACTTTCAGCTCCTTATTCATCTTCTTAGGAAAGATTTTCATTCTTTAAATATTGTTATTAGAGAGCATTACAAAATAGAAAAGACCAACGAGAAACAAATTTACAACAGATTTTTATCCTGTTTTAATACATGTTAAACAAATTTTTCATATGAGAATTAATGTATTAGATTTACAAATACTTTTTTGTAGTGATAAATTTTCATTGTTAACTTTAAAGACATTGTCATGTTTCATTCAAATTCAATATAACAATGCTGATAAAAAAATTCAAACAACATATAAAGTTGACACATTATGTACCAGAGTATTTATTATCTACTAGCTTTTGCTTGCGGCTTCGTTCCTGTGAAAGTGTCTTTTAATCTAGGTATCGATAGTTTTCCGCTTGGCGGTTAATAGCAGTTGAAAAATTTAATGAAACAAATGATATAAAAAATAATATTAAAGTGTAATTTTCACGGTTCACCTTTATACATTATTTGGTATAATCGATTCTTTCGGTTTCGTACCCAAAAGCCAAAATGGAGCCTAGAGCTCAATCAGCGGAGTACACATATTTTTCATTATTTTTTGTCTTCAAAGATAAAGAAATGGGGGGCCGGCCGTCAAAGTTTCAGACCCTTTTTGTTACAGGGTCTATCTCGAAAACTAAACTAATTAGGAATTTAGTGTATAAACAAGAAACACAAAAATTTAAGGACTTTTAAATATGGAATTATAGGCTGTCCGAGTTATCATGATATGGGTGACAGTTCGTAATTTTCCGTTTCACTAATACTACTCACACCATACTACATATACCCAGGTGCAAAAGAAAATATTAGGTTTTAGAAAGAATTTAAATTATTGCAAAAATACAATAAATTATTTATCTATAAATTGAAACAATAATCATAGTGTATTCGTTAAATTTAACAAAAAAAGATTCAGAAAAGAATAATGTCTTTTTGCTACTTGATGCGTGGATCGGAACGTTAACCCATAGGGACTGACACTACATAATCGAAAATACATCGATGAATCGGTGCGGCCATCATATAGGATCGCGTCAGTAGGAGTGTATCTTGTATGCGGTTTGTGTTTTCGTTGCGGTTGCTTTACGTGCTATTTGTTTTGACGTTTGTTACAGTTTTTGTTGATTTTTGTTTTGTTATTGTTGTTTGTTTTTGGTAAAAAGACAAGAAAAACAAAAAAAAAACTTTGATCTCTCAAGCTCGGGAGTTATTGGATCGTTTAATTTAATTAATTTAGAAATTAATAAAAAGTAGCTTGGATAATCAAAGAGCAATCAAATAAAAAATCGATTTGATAGCCCTTGTTAACGTTCTCGATACTTAAAAAAATCGATTCTATTTTTTTAGGGCACATAACTATAACTGCCAACTTTGAACTGCCACCCATATCATGATAAATCGAACATACTATAATAGGTATGAAACTAAAAAGATTGTGACTTAGAAAAATTATTCAACTGTATAAACTTATTGAAATGCTACGGAAACCTCAGGGGGCGAAGACCTACTCTCACTTGATTAGTTGTTTTATTCATCATAAACAGTGATGAGTAAGATTATAAGTATCATTTTTTTTCTGAGGTTTACCAAAACTATCCGGACATCCGGATATGTCAAATCTCAAATCGAATAAATGCAAGCACTAGTTCTTTACTCTAAATTGTGCTTGTATGGAAGTGACACCGGATGGTAAACAGTGGGTTGTGCAAGTGCCACGCCTTGCCACTTCCGCACTGCAGTGTGCTGTTTTGTTCCCTTTCTGGCTTGAAAAATGTGTGTGTCACCTGCTTTTGCAAGCTTTTTTACTAGGACAACGTTAACATGAAAAACGAGTTCAATAATAAAATAATCAACTTCATTTTCAGTGATAATGGTGTCGATTCGGTTAGTCGTACGACTCAACTTATTTGACACGACTTACCTTATTTTAAGCGTCCAGTCCTTGTCTTTTCGATACAGAAAGAAAAAGACAGAATGCTTAAATTAAGTTTAGTCCTGTCAAATAAGTTGAGTCTTGTTACACTCGGAGGAACAATGATCTTTTGACGTACAAGAAATGAATGACTACTAGCATTTTAGTCCGTAAAGGATCAGATAACCTAACATACAGAGCATCCTACTCATTCATTAGATACATATTTAAATAAAGTGACTTTCGTTTATATAGCCAAATTCATACTGCAGACTCGGTAAGTAGTCAGTTCAACGGCTCTTTCTGAGAAACACGCAAAATAAAATTAAGACTTCCTGTACTAATTAAGTCGAGGTTGTTCTTGAACAGGAATAGAGGCAAAAAAAAATAATATAATATAAAATTAATATTTTGCGAAGTCTTCAGTATAAATTTGACTATACTTATATACGAAAGTCATCTTATACATATAAGCCAGGTTCGATTACCGTGTAATTAAACTGTAACGAAGTTCTGGAAAATCAGCTGGGTTTGCTGGTGGAAATCTTTTTCAGAGATAAGCTCACTTATCTGCATAAACTTCTAAAATATATATTTTTAAATATTTTGTGTACAATATAGAATTTGAATATGAATATGAAGCTCATAAGTACCTAACAAAAAATCTAATGAAATCAATCAAATCAAAATATTTATTTTTTTAAATAGATACATAAAGTATACTTTTCACGGATCAAAGTTAATACTTACAAAAACAATAGAATATGAAAAAAAAAATACGGGAAATACATACAAAAAATGATTAGGTTGGGCTACTAAAATGTAATAAAATTATGCACCTGCATAAAATAGAGAAATATAGGAATAAAAATATTATATATGTTTAATGCAATGAACAAATAAGTTGATAAATAAACTATTAAAAAAAATGCCAACCATCCGCCCATTCGATTAGTCTTGCTAAGAAGAAGGGCAAAAAACTTAGCAAGACATGTTTTTTTTTTTTTCAGTTTTCCTTTTTTTAAATGTTTGTAACATAATCTAATTCTATACAATTTTCTTATACCTACTTAAGGAAAGGCATAACAAATATAAGACCGCAGGAATTATGTCACGAGAAAAATAAAATTCTATTCTATAAATTCATATGAATATCTATTATTGGTATTGTGTAGAACGTAAATAGGTAGATAGTTTTATTTGTTGAGCTTTGCTGAGGCCAAAGTTTCGATAGTTTAAACGCGTATCCTGTTACATACCATCAATCCTCAACCTATCCTCATGAGCAGAAAGCTCTTCTCTGTTTTGGTTGGAATTTGTGCCCGCAGTAACCAAACAACAAATAATCGTAAAAATGTCACCACGTGTCGGAAGACTCAGAAGGGAAGTCTGCAAGTGTGAAGTTTCGTTTCATTATCAAGTCAATGACTTGTCCACACCACACGCAACAAAAACACATCAAAGATTTTTGTGTTTTTTTGCTACGTTTGGGTGGATTCGGTTGTTGGTTTTTACTACTTTTACTATTTAATTACTCACACGATCACGGCTTTTTCAAGGATCATGTATCTTTATTAGGTCATGCAAGTAATCAAACTCGAAAATGTTTATTCTGTTGCACTAACTACCACTGTTGTTTAAGAGGCGGCTTACATTTTCATGCGAAAATCTAAAATTTCCAGCGCCTAATTTGCCATCTTTGGAAAGACTTCGGTTGAATACATATTTAATATAAACCAATCTTTCGCATTGAACATTAATGTATCACATTTTTTAAATGCTACTTTATAAATTTTGTAGTGATTAATCTCCTACACCTCGTTTACAGAAAAATAATCACATTGTCGATAAACGATGTTGTTAAAAAAATTGTCAATACATCAGACATATAAATTTGTTGGAACATAATGTACCAGCATTTTTATTATTTGTCACATAAGCTGTTGAAAAAAACATACTTCCGTAATTTTTTCTGATTAATTTCGCCAGTTTATCACAAGTTTTTGTACTGAATAAAGCATAATTTTAGAATTGAAATTTCATGTCACAATAGCCTTTGATCCTTAACCAATTGAATTCTGCAGTCATATTGACAAACCATTCATTTAATTAGATCGTAAATCATAATTAACACAAGTATCTCCAAATTCAAAGAAAATCAGGATCCACAAAAGCACTCCATACAAAAAGCGTAATTTTAGTGGAATGGCTCTTATCTTAACGGTTTCACATCATTATCAATTGAAGCTCGTCCTAAATCTTCTGATTGCTGAGTATCGTTTTGCCTTTGTTGTGATTTATTTGTATTGTTTACTTGATTTCATTAGCTTCTTTGTGTTAATGTACTTAATCAATAACTCTTTTACCATGACCATCATCATTACGTTACATTAATGAACTCTTGACTCAGCGCTTTCCATTCACTTCAACAGACCAAACCATCAATCTTAATCAATTCCATTTTAAGTCATGTCAAAGCTCTTTGAATTATATCTGGTTTCTGAGCTTTATAAGGAGAGTAAAGATGGTGGTAATTAGAGACTGCACTTTCACGATCGTCTGGTACTAGACCTACCACTTTACTTATTCCTGCAGCGCAATCGATATTGATATCTACTGGGTCCTATTAAGAGTTGTAATTATGGCATCTCCAGTTGGTGGAGGTTGGCTGTCCGGCCCGGATAACTTTTCACTATCACGGGTCACTGCACCGAGTACAGCCGGTTACGCTGCCGGTGTCTAGTTCCCAATAGCAAAAATTACTTTTTCTCTTATATCCATTGCTGTCGCACCAGATAAGGTTATGGAAAGGACTGTTACTTTAAATCATCTCATCTAAGAATTAGCTTATTCACTGTTCTGGTTGAACGAGCGTGTTGTCACTTCACCGACAGCATCGGCTAGGCTTCACCGTTAATCAACCCAATTGACCAATTAGCGAGAATCGTCGCGGGCGCAGCTCCCGTGACGGATTAGCGACTGTTCGCCATTTTTTCGCCGCCATATTTGTGAAAATTCCGCGTCAGATGCGCGGGAGTGTATGCGATATGCGCTTTCGATTTCGTGTAAAACTGAAAGTGTACGTTCGGGGTGTGTCGTTGCTCCCACTGTTTGTTTGCCACGGACTGCTGCCCCTCTAATTGATGACGACGCTGGACGGTTTAGCCTATCGTGTTATAATTCGGCTTTGTTATTTATTGTGTATTTAGCCTGTCTTCATTATGGCGTCGCGCATGGCTGACGTCCGCTGCGTTCCGATTTTGATGGACTTTTTTCATGACTTCAGCGCTGTTTCTCATCGTTCGTCGGACATCAATGAATGTATTTGTATTATTGATGAATGCGTTTGCGTATGATTTGTTTTTATCTTTGTTGATTTATTACCGTTCACTGGCAAATATTACACTATGCTTGTCTCTTAATTAACACTTTGTTTGACATTGAACATAATTACGTCATCATCTGATAGTGGATAAAGTTAATGATAACACTGAATTCTGAAAATGTGCTTATCAATGTAATTAAATGAACAAGTATCAATTGAATTAAAATTATGTATTCCGAAGTTCTCGATAGGATAGAATTTAAAAAATATAAAATAAAACCGGCCAAGCACGGATCTTAAAAGGCCAAGTGAGAGTTTTAATTGTGCATTCACGGTCCTGTGTGAAATGAAATTACTAAATTGATACAATAATCATATCTATCATATAAATTATAAGTATAATTTTATTGTTTTCATCTACGTCTACATTTTATAAAAATGCCCTAAATATTGTGGTGTTTGCAACTTTGTTTAGTCCCATCAGAATTCAAGTATAGAACCTATTCAAAGCCGGTTCAAGAGTTATGAAGGCTAGGGCATGTGTGACATACATACAGACATACATAAATCGAGTCTTTATAAAAGTGGTACTCTTTTTACCCTTCTGGGCACGGAACCCTAAGATAACCATAACATTATAACCAGAAAACGTTTAGTCCAGATAACAACTCGTACGAAAAGCTCATCTACCAGAACTAATATGAATCATGTATGGTAATGTTTACATAATGAAAGTACTTAACTTGTTATGTAATTTTATTATTTATTATATTATGAGCACCAATTTTATTATTCCACTTTCGTAGGCACGCGCCGCCGGTAATGTGGCGCTTCCGCCATATTTAAATTGACATGAGTTTAAATTGTGTTAGCCATCAGGCACGTATCATTGAACGGTTTGTGTTTGCGATTGCGAGTGTTTATTTTCTAATTTATGCCCATTATTATTAGTACGGGACTCATTGTGTTTAGTTATTACTTATTTATTATACAGGCTGTTAATTTGATAACCGTTTTCCTTTGTTGTAGCCATAAATATGGACAAATCCATTCGTAAAAAAATCATCAGCTGTTCAATCCATCAGCCTGTTTCGTCCGCTGCTGGACATAGGCCTTTCCAGGATTTCGCCACTCTTGGCGGTCCTAATGGAAGAAATGCCCATACTCACACGCGCTAGGCAGGCGGGTTGGTGAGCGCGGTGCCGAAACCCTTGCACCAGTGACGCCGCTGCCCGTCACCAGTCTGTTTTATATAAGGGCCGGCAATTGGGGATGGATTGTCCCAGGCAATGGTGGGCCGCCTGGTTTTGCCTGAGAGCCGTTCTCTTACTCTCCCCCGAATAACTTCGGGAGGATTTGCGAGTAAGATGGTGGTACCTCCACAGTCGAGCCCGGCTATGTTTCATAGAAAAGTTCTCGACCTGCCTGAAACCCTGAAAACCTGCTCGACCAAAATGTATGAAACAGCTGATTTTTTTACGATTTCAGGGTTGGCCCCATACTAAAAGTTGTTCATGTTAATGGTTAAAATACCCCGTTTAAAAGAAACATGTTGTTATCTTAATAGCCTGCATAATCCCTTTCGTCAAAGTCCCATCTACCATGGTCACGGGATGTAAACACTGTGCGTCTCTGTGCATAGCATACAGTCCATACAGCGCTCATTTGTATATTCTTTGTTACAGGTATGATAGAAATGGCAGCAATGGTTGGACTGCAATGGGATTTTGAGTAAGAATTCGTGTAATTTTTTCAAGAAAGCGTAAAAATCTATTTGCTGATAAGAAATATGTAAACCGAGGATAGAATTGAAATAAGTATTGCGTGTATTATATAAATAGCTGTGTATGTCACGGGTGACGTTAGAAGAATAGGTAAATTTTGAATTATCCATGCTCCTACCCCTGCAGATTTACCCATTTTTCTAGCATTACCCGTAACATATAATATATGTAGTATAATGTACCACACTTTTGACCAATAAAATAAGAAACGTTAAGTGACAGAAAGAAGTATAATACAGATTAATTATAATAGATTGATGTTTTAAAAGCTGTCATCTGATATTTTATAAAACCCTATTCTCAGACATGATAAATCTTCATGAAGAAGACAAGAAAATTACAAACGATTTATAGAAAGCCCAGTAAGCCCTTTTGACCTCATCGCGAACCATTCCACAAGCCCATGAGTCATTCTCTTGACAAAGAACTTTCAAACAAAGTGTGTCAGTGCCCCTATACTCGCACCAAGGTGTCCACAAAAACCACTCGTTTTGACTTGCATTTTCAAAGAAAGTGGTAAAAGGAATGTGTTGAGAGAAATTTCGACCACATTGAGAATATTTATGGTCTCAAACAAAGAAATATATGTAAGGTAAGGTTTTTGTTACCATTCATTACTCGAACTAGGAACTTCCTTTCAGTTAAAGTTTAGGAAGAAAGTTTAGGTAGGAAGAAGTTTAGGTTCTTTCTTAACTTGTTATTATTTTAAAATAATAAACCTCAAGAGCAAAATAAAACACATAAAAGATGTATACCCATCCAGTGGGAAAGGATAATAAGTGTTAATTTTGTTTTTGCAAATATACTATATACTAAATGTAGTGTTTAATGTCAAAATTTTGGATACTTCCCGTTTGATTTTCAAAAAGTTATTGATGTCATTTTACTAATTAGGTAACGTACTTTAGGTATCAGTTTCATTTTTTTGATATCTGTAATAGTTACGGAATTTTCGCCTGGTCACACTTAACGATCACACCCTGTATACCAGTTAGGTCACCTGTGCCGTGACTGTGCCTCACTAACTCACTATACATATTGTGTTCATTCACAAAACCAAAAAGAGGTCACAGAATTAAAATTACATTAAGTTTTATATCACCATCAAGAACTGGCCTTTTCGTGTCCAAATGAAATTTGCAAGTTTCAACAACAAATTGTTTTTCTGACACTTTATTTAAAAGTCTTCTATAAAAATGCATGTCTATAATTGCTGCACCATTAAACTTCATATAATATGAATAAAATACGTTGTAATTATACTCTTAATACATACACTTATAAAATATAAATAAACTGTGTCCAGTATCAAATATTTCACTGTTCTGTTTTTAAATACAAGCTTTGTAACGGTAGCTAAGAATTAATTTATTCAAATTAATTCAGACTGTTGCAGTAAACCTATTCACATTATGAGGCTGGTTTGCATGATCATCACCAAGTTTGTTAGTTTATTTATTACTTCTGCTTTGCATATTTACAAAAAAAAGGTTTTATCCGACACTAAATTTAGATAGCACACTTTTTCATTGTAAAGGTGATATGTATGATATGATAGGTATTTCATTGCATTTGCATTTTGCATTCTATACGTATTCCATCTATTATTCTAGGACTTGATAGGTGCCCTTTAGGAGATATTGCACAAAAAATATGTTTACGTGGTTTTACAGAATCCTATGAATGCTAATAGCGAATCATTTTTAAATTGTTTATTGCGGAAGAATTTTAAAAGAGATATAGATATCGATTTAATAGAAGCCAGAAAAAAGAAACCGGTCAAGTGCGAATAAGAGTCGTGCCCTGAGGGAATAAATTTTATTCTACACATGTTCAAAACACGAACTTATTCCACGACCAGTTATTGGCGACCAACTTAACTCGATAGTTACGATTTATTAAACTCTATACAGGATGTAAATAGAGTGCGACCATTCAATAAAACCACATACTCTTATGACCATACTGAACAACTATTCGAAAAAAAAACTGAGCAAATCTTCAGAGAAAAAGATATTCAACTGTAACTCAAAGACTTTATCTCGTAATAGGAAGGTCTATTTTAGAACGCTACACCGGAGCAGCTGTTCACGGACGAAGCTCTCTCGATAATCGCCCGTGTGTCGGGGCGTTAGGGTTCACGCATTTTTGTTTGGAACTCAATAATTTCCCAAACTAAGGGTGTCCGCGGGTATGACCTGGGAAAAGTGGTTCAGTAGGGTCAGTAGAATATGTGGTTTCATTTAATGGTAGTACTCTATTTACACTCGGTACAATATCGAATGGGTCTAATTAAGTTGGGGGTTTATTTTTTCTTGAATAATTAAATATGTGTAATTTTCAGATGCTTTTGTTTAGTTTTTATCTATATTTTTAGTGTTTGTCAACCAGTTGGCAACCGATACAAAGTTATATAGTAGGCGCTGCTGTATGTACGATTAATTGATGTATGTCTGTGGTGTGCATTCCAGGCGTCGACGATCGACGGGCGGCGGAAGGGCGCGTGTCTGTTCTGCCAGGAGTACTTCATGGACCTGTACCTGCTCGCTGAACTCAAGACCATCAGTTTAAAGGTAACCTGGGTTATAGCCTACACCAGGCGGACATGAAACGAACCTGTATCCCCGAGCGGGCCGAGGCAGAAAGTTTGTTAAAGAATGGTAGTGTGGAAAGCACTCTCTCTATTGTCGCAAGATATGAAATAGGGGAGCCGTCGGTATAACCCGTGCGGATAAAGAATCTTTAAATGGCGACCGGTCTCATGCTATCTCGCTCACATCGTAGCTCCGTCTATACTAGCACAGCATGGTACTAAGTACAAAAAAAATAATCAGTTTGGATTAGCATTCACACTGTCTTTGCCTGTAGGCAAAACGCCGATATATGTTTTAAATTCTTTATTGCATACAGAAAAATAAGTACAGAATATATAAAAATAAATAAATGTTCTCGGGATAATGTTAACTATTTAAAAGTTTATTTAATAAAATAAACAGTTGCTAGCAGCACTCTATATAATATTGTTTGGCTGCCGCTTGATTTCTTTTGCTGACGCGACTCTAAGTACCAGTCGCACAGATTGTTTCTTTAACCGCACGAGTTATATATCTATTCTTCATTGAGATAGGAATAAAAGAGTTTATCGACAAAAAATTACTAACACTAAATATAAGGTGACATTTATTTATGCAGCCATATTCATACTGAAGACTCAGTAAGTAGTCGGTATCAGAGTTCGAAAATTATTATTTTCCTTTTACCTATAAACGCAAGCCCAACCCCGAGTCAACTACTAGGGAAATCAATATTGTATTTTGCGAAATTAGCAAAAAGTGTTATCGATCCGTCATACTGATTACTTACCAAGCCTACGGTATGAATTTGGCTGCATAAATAAAAGTCACCGTATATAATAGCAGTGAAGAAATAACTGATTTAAAAACCACTTATACCATATTACTTATTAAAGTCGTTTGCAATAGAATCCAACAATCATGTAAACAAACCAAATTGTCACGATTACTCCGTAATCACATACATTTGACGATCAATTATGAACATAGTCTGATTTCAACGAACGCACCATTGTTTTCACATTATCTTCAACACGATTTAACTTGTATTTATAAGTTAAATTTGTTAAAACATTTGCAACGTAAAAATTTCGAAGTATTTGACAAGCTGTCATCTTAGTTTTTTACTCATCGAACTCTATAAGTCATTGAAAAGTTAGTGTTGTTCGTAATCTGAAGTTATCTTTTATTTTTAATTTAATAAATTATTTTAATTTAATATTATTTGAATACAATAAAAATTTTTTTCAAGAGCTTAATATAATTAACCAAAACGGATTGTATCCTAAGCCATAAAAATAATGGTTAGTTTTTAAAAATTGACAGGTGGCCATTTTGTTAGAATTGTCATTCACAGTCATTCACTGTTCTGTGGGTTCGCTGTGCATTAGTGTTTTCTGTTTCCGTTTTCTGTTTCCGATTTCTACGACTTTGCATTCTCATTTTGGACTTTTGTTTTGCTTTACGATTTGGCTGGACATATTTTTCTTGGAACGACGACCTTTGCACGGCATCACGGACTTTGATATAGCATACGATTGGTATTTTTTCTCAAGGAGTAATCAGGAGGTAAGAATGATTTAGATCTATTACCTACAACGGAAATCTATTAGACGCACTTTAATATTGTATTGCCCTCGTAACTAATTATTTGAATAGATCACAATTACTGAAATGTATGTGTGTAAAATTATATTTGTTTTTAAGGTTATAATGAGCGAGCCGCAGCCAGGTTCGTCGGGGACTGCTCCGCCGCCGCCGGTCAAAAAACCAAAATTGGCTGTTAAAAAACGCTGTTAAAATTACGAACTGTCACCCATATCATGCTATCTCGAACATACTTTAGTGCTTACCAGCAAGTAGTGAAACAGGCCTTAAAAATAATGTTATAATTACGGTCACCGGCGACACTTCTGATAGTGATGATGACGAAGACGAAGATTTAAATTTGTTTTAATAAACACTTTTTTTATATATAATCAGTTTTATTTTATAGTCTATGGCTTATATATTTAATCTATTTAGTCAGTTTTATTTTAGTACCTATCCTACTATGGGCCATAGTCTATGACTTAAAATTAAAATAATTAGAAAAATAAATTTAATTAAAATTAAATTAGAACACTATGACATCACTATGGGCATAAACAATACGCTGTCAATGTCAGTCCGCCATATTTGTTTACATGATTGTTGGATTCTATTGCAAACGACTTTAGTTAGTCTACGCATTTTCAGTAATACACATTACATTACTGCTAAGACCAGGAGTTAAGCAATCCTGGACGAGTAAGTTAAAGGTCCGAGCCCGTAGGGCGAGGAGTTTTATATACGAGGACAGGATTGCTAATTCATGGTCGAAGCAAGTATAGAGCTTTTCTCAAAAATAAAATGAGACATTTTCATGTTTTTCATGATAATGAGTTATATCAAATATAATAAACTGACTAGGAAATATTAAAAGTTACTTTATATTGATTTCTTCAGCAAAGCATTAGTGGAGTACAATCTATATCAGAGCCCGCTTCTTAACTCATTTTGTAATTTATTTGCACAACATACTTTACCTACACTAAAATTTATAGCAACGTAAATTCCCGCTTTTACGCAACTTTTTTTTATTATTGTTAGCTGGGCAAAGGTATTTACCGCTATGCAGCCTTTTTGAGAGCCTTCTTCATAAACAACGCCATCTAGAGGAACGTTAAGAACTAAGAAAAAAAAGCAACGAGAAAAACCTCCTTAGTCTCTTATAAACATAGACACGAATAGTTTTAAAAAGAAAACATGAAATATACTCTGTGAACATATGGTATGTAATGGATTTTCATACGAATTTCCTGGAAAGTTATTCAGATTTCCTGGACACTTTTAAATAGCTCGCCAGGATGAAGTATTTTCTGGTAGGTCTTTACAGTATAATATTCAATGTATTTTTGAGCTATTTATGCTCTCGAATCTAGAAGACTGGCCAAACAATAACAAAGTCCCTGTTGCGTTCCAGGTGACTACAGTAGACATGCAGAAGCCGCCGCCCGACTTCCGCACCAACTTCGAGGCGACGCACCCCCCGATCCTCATCGACAACGGGCTGGCGATCCTCGAGAACGAGAAGATCGAGCGGCATATCATGAAGTCGGTGCCCGGCGGTCACAACCTCTTTGTGCAGGTACCGGACTTGTTGTTCACTGGAGATATCTAGTCTGGCTATCACGAAATTAGGCTGAGTGACAGCATTTGTATGTTACAGCCAAAGTCTTAAATACTCTTCAGGTATAATATCTCTCCAATTCGGACAAGTGATTATTGGGGCAGAATTTATCGAAAGTATTATCAGCCATAACGTAACAAAGTCATAAAAAAGTACAAACATGAAAATTTTAAATAATTTATAAAAAACTGTCAGAAATACTAGAAAACATTGCTTGGTAAATGATGTGAGTAAGACAGTATTTATTACTTCAACAATTTAAGCAGCGAAAGAATTTCCAAAATCGGTTCAGTCGTTTTAGAGATTACCCGCGCGAATGTAATTAATGGCTATGTCCCTAGGGAACTGCCCGACCCGAGGGAACTAATTGTAACTGTAGCTTTCTATTAATAAAATATATATAATTAGGTGGTAGAGCTAATGCCGGGCTCGACTTTGGAGGTACTACCATCTTACTCGGAAATCCTCCCGAAGTTATTCGGGGGAGAGTAAGAGGGCAGCTCTCAGGCAAAACCAGGCGGCCCACCATTGCCTGGGACCGATGGATGGCGGTATATCCATACTCAATTGCCGGGCCTTATATAAAATAGACTGGTGACGGGCAGCGGCGTCACTGGTGCAAGGGTTTCGGCAACGCGCTCACCAACCCGCCTGCCCAGCGTGTGTGAGTATGGGAATTTCTTCCAGGAGGACCGCCAAGAGTGGGGAAGTCCTGGAAAGGCCTATGTCCAGCAGTGAACGAAACGGGCTGATGGATGGATGGATTAATAAAACAAATTTATAATCGGTTCAGTCGTTTTAGAGATTACCTTTTACATACAACTCTTCATAATAGTGTAGACTCGCTTATCTACGTACCGATCTCGTCCTATCTGCATAACCGCCTTATCTCCTCTCGCTCCTTTCATCCTTATGTCACCTTGTAATTTCTTGAGTATCGCCTAACATTTTTGTATCTTCTCCTCTACTCTCCCCCTCATTTATTCTATAATCTCCTTCATAAGGAGATAAATAACATCATTTTGATTCCATCCGACCTCAGTCCGTCGTGCATTTCTCTCTCCCGCTTTCGACCATGTCTCCCACGTCAACACAGACTCCACTCTTCCTCTATTTAATATTCAAATATTATTATATCGTACTTTTTCAACTTCCTGCCTTTCCAACACTTGCATCCCCTACACCCAAAGTAATTTTCGACCTATACAAATGCATAATTATTTATTGATCCAAAATAAAACAGAGCACAGGAAAACAAGAGGTTCATCGACAGCAAGCATAAATTGTGAAAAAAGTCATTTACCTACGCAATTCTTTTTCCATATAAATTCCTTAAAATAGTGTTATTTAAGGGGGAACGTTTCGAGCCCAGTGCAAAATGCATAACCTAAGATTGTTTATCTCATTTTAAAATTAAATGTATGTAATAAAATAGTTTCATCTTATTTTGCGACTATTCAGATCAAAAAATCAGGGGTTTTTAGCAGAATTGCGTCATTTTATGGATTATAGTTAGCGTGAATGCCCATACAAACTGAAAGCGTGTTTTAAGTTGGTGTGGACATTCATTTACAACGCAATGCATAAAATTACAAAATTTTAGTAGAAAAGCCTAATTGACAGTAAACTATGGTCGCGAAATGCCATAAATCACATTTATTTAGTACTTTTTATTCAATAATAAGAAAAACAATAATAATTTGTGCATTTTGCACCGAGCTCGAAACGTTCCGCCTTAATAAAGGATTGCAACAAAATGAGCACTTTATTGACAGTTTTTATTTTGTTTCCTCGAAG
Source organism: Ypsolopha scabrella (assembly GCA_910592155.1). Classification (NCBI taxonomy): domain Eukaryota; kingdom Metazoa; phylum Arthropoda; class Insecta; order Lepidoptera; family Ypsolophidae; genus Ypsolopha; species Ypsolopha scabrella. Next base: position 21,968,433 of record OU342977.1, read on the forward strand.
ATTTACTTATTAACTAGCGAATTGCACACTTAGTTTATTTTTTGTAAAAATGTCAATGAGCCCTTTCTTAATACCCTTCAAATGTTTTACAAAAAATATAGTTAGTTTGGATTACAAACTTATCCTTCAAGTCATGATAATGTCCAAAACAGTTTCGACTATCGTAATAAAATTAAATGAAAATTTCGACTGGATTTATCTAAGCCCTAACTTAATACAGTAAAGTTGATACTGAAGGCTTTAATTTTAGTTTTAGTGGTGTCAAAAGAAAGATTTTTCCAAAGTAATATAGCTTCTGTTGTTGACACTAAAGAACTATTTCAGAATCAAGAAATTTTAGTCAGCACTAAAACTAAAATTAAAGACTTCAGAATCCGCTTTATTATCTGAATGAAAAAATGTTTAAGTCGAATAGCGGAGAACAACAATTATAAACGCCTATAGTAAACAATTATTCACGTGTACGCTTTGTAAACACACCAAAACACCTACCTATTCAAAACCAAATATATCAAAATTACAAAGAGACACTTTAATTTTATTCATTTGTACTGATAATACATAACAAAACCCTTCGATGGAAGACCAGAGACCGAAGAGAATAGCGTGGCAAAGTGGCCATAGACAACAGTGTGGGTTGATTGAAATAAAGAAATTTATTTTCAAAAGTAAAAATGAATACCAAAATGAAAGGACTTAAGTATTTCACTGTGCAAACCAAGAAGCTTATAAGTCCGGGAATCGAACCGGACAAATGTAAAAAAAAAGGCCAAGTGTGAGTCGGATTCGCGCACGAACCCTACCATTATCTATAAAAACGGCAAAAAAACCATGTCTGTTGTATGGGAGTGCGCGGTTCCGACTCGCACTTGGCCGGTTTTAGTATTTGGTGTTATAGCGGCAACAGAAATACATCATCTGTGAAATTATTAACTGTCTACCTATCACGGTTCATGAGATACAGCCTGGTGACAGACGGTCGGACGGACGGACAGCGGAGTCTTAGTAATAGGGTCCCGTTGGTTACCCTTTGGCTACGGAACCCTAAAAACATGTTGTATTTTTATGATACCGATCGAAAGATCTACAATCCTCTTCATAATGAGATAAATAACATCATTATGATTCCATTCGACCTCAGTCCGTCGTGCATTTCTCTCTCCCGCTTGAATATATGTATACCAAATGTGAATGCTTAATATGAAACAAATTCTTCTAAGTAACATAGTATCGTAAATTAAAGGAAAACCATAAAATTTTATATTAATTTAATAACAAAACTTTTAAAGATATCCCAAAATTCAATATCGCTAAAAGAAAAAAAATATTTTCGCTTCAATTCTTTTGGTTCAACCTGTATACAAAGAGTAATAGAGACAGCAATTCCATTGAAGAGAAAAAAGTTTCATGACTGAAAGAGATGAGATCCATCCATCAGCCCGTGTTCGTCCACTGCTGGACATAGGCCTTTCCCAGATTGCGCCATTCAGGGCGGTCCTCCGTCCTCCTCATCCAGCCGCCACCCACAACGTCCTTCAGGTCGTCGGTCCAGCGGGCACGAGGTCGGCCTACGCTACGCTTTTTCTAAAGCCTCAACGGCCATAATGTCGGCGACAAATATGGCCTGCCCACTTAAACTGATTCTGCAGGCCATGTCTGTTACTTTCGATCTCCGACGGATCTCCTCATTTCAGATCCTATCCATCAAAAATACCCCAAGCACCCGCGAACCGGTGTTCGCCAAGAAGTTTATAACCAGACTGGTGCTAACCGCTATTGAAATCCGCACCCTAAATAAAATGAACTTTATGTATCTCATGGTGCTGGTCTTTATATCGGTCGCGTGTTTACAATTTGACTTTACATTTGCACTGTAATCGGTAAGTAATCTGTTCCAGGACAAGGAAGTGGCGTCGCTGATCGAGAACCTGTACTCGAAGCTGAAGCTGGTGCTGGTGCGCAAGGACGAGCAGAAGTCGGCGGCGCTGCTCTCGCACCTCGGGCGTATCGACGCGCTCCTACAGAGGCGCGGCACACGGTAACACACTCACTTATTTCAGTTAGTAATAATACTTTATTCAAAAATGCGTGTAATGTGGTCATTATTTTGACAACCTTGTTTGAGCAAAGTCGACCTTGCCGTTCTGTTTCAAGCAGCGGCCGGCAAAGTTTTGCTGGCCGCTCTAACAGGCTGGCAAAACATTGCCGGCCGCTATTTTGACGTTTCAACGCTTTAAGAAATCAAATGCAAAAATATTTTATTTAAAACACATCTGTTTGTATTTATAGAGATAGGTACATGTACATGTACATGTACATTTTTAATGTTCAAATTGTGCTTTATCAGAACCATGCACCTTAACATTGAATAGGTATTCCAGAGAGACGAAGGCTTCATTTTGTTGGAAAGATCATTGAAATAGGCAAGAAAAACATTTTCGGATAAAGATTTAGATTTCCTAGTGATTTTCCACTGCACAAATTTTTCATATGCAAGCTTATATTTTTCCTTTGAGTTTCGCGGTATCAAATTTTCAACCACTAATTTAGCTTCATCTTTAATGTCTGGCGGTGTTAAACACATTGAATCGGAAGAATTTTCGCTTTGAGAGTTCATTTGTAGCAAAAAAGTCACTGAATAAAAACAAAATTTTCGCTGAACCGCGCTTTATTACTTTTTTTTAAGCAATGGTAGTTTGGACTATACAGCCAAATATGTTTTTTTTTTCTCTTAAGCAATGGTAGTTGGAACTATACAGCCAAATATGAAATAAAAATCTTTTTAATTTAAATTACTTACTGGTTTTATTTAGATTAGGTACTTGCATTTTTGAGTAAAGCACTATACAAGACTTAGCCCACAATGACTGCTTCGCTGGTCACGCTATGATTGCCTCGAGCTAGCCTAGCTACGCTCTAGGCCTTCTAGCTTGGCCATCATTGCAGCCCTTGCTGTCCTCGCTGTAGAGGCCTTTATCTCGGCTTGTCCATCAAGTGCTGCACGCTGACCGCGCTATGTCGGCCTGGAGCTGCGCTACGCTGCGCTGTCGGCCATCATCAGCGCGACCAGCAAAGTAGTCATTATAAACCGCGGCAGTAATGTACTATTGTCTTCTGCTTCTACAGCTATCGCCATCGAAAACCTTTCCGATGAATTATTTCGCCAAACTGTCTACAGTTGACTAAAGGCCTCGGCAGACAGAAAGCGTGGCGTTGGTGGGACGGGGCTCTGGCGTGATGTAATGGTCACACTGGTCATCCTAAGCGTGGCTGGGTGCGTCCATTTCGCGCTTTAAACAGCTGTTGTTAGTCCTGTATTTTTGGAGCAATACAAACGGGCTTGCCGTTTGACATCCCACCTGCTGGCCACAAGGTTGAGTGGCGTCAATAATTCACCCGCCGACAACTCCACGCTCTCTCATCTGCCAACGCCTTATGTTTAACGACATGCTTTTTTCCGGGATAAAAAGTAACCTATAATAAATAAAAAAAAAGAACTGTCTGTTAAGTTGGGGTATAAGCTATATCCATTCTAAATTTCATCCAAATCCGTCCAGCCGTTTCAGCGTGAAAGAGTAACAAACATACACACACACACACACACACACACGCGCACAAACTTTCGCATTTATAATATTAGTGTGATAGGATAAGCGAGCTAACACTCCTGCGATGAGTAGCTGTAACAGTATCCGCTAAATTATTTTGCGCGTATTGTGCATTGCCTACAGTACTTAAACGAACCACGCATTGTGGAAAGGTGTGATTTGTACAGTGCTCGCAACGTCACGGAACAAAAAGTAGTAAACGTTTAAGAAACTATACAAGGGATTGCAATGCGCTGCGTCGTATCGCAAGAGTTTCGTGTCTCACCCTTAGGCCTTTCGCTCACGAAACTATTTAAAAGCGACGCGACTTTCATACTGGCATGCTACCAGTCGCTCGTAAGTAGCCGCCATGCAATCGTGCTATGTTCCGCATACGACGCGACGCGTCGCCAACGCGTTACAATGTAATTACCAATAAGGTGTAGCAATGTAATTCTTAAAATAAATTGTATAATTCGTATTTACAGCTAGACTCTAATTATACCTTAAACCTACTTTTACTATCCTACATAATTTAACACTTCTCATTGATTATAAAATTTTCAAATAGATCAAATGAATGTTAATTCACAATACAAAATTAAATTACAATATAATTCCATTATAATCTTTATTAAACTTATAAAAATCTTTTAAATTGTAAGGACACATCTGTACCAAGTATCTTTTCAGGGTATTCATAAATTCGATCCCAGAAAGGCATTTGATTTGTATTGGTAGGCTATTAAACACTTTAATGGCAGCCAATTTGGTAGACTTTTCATAAGAAGTAGTGTTTTTCCTAGGAACTTCGAGGTCAAACTCAAAACGTTTTTGAAGTCTAGTGCTATGACATAGAGATTTATTGGGGAATTTACCAGGAAAGCGCTTGACAATTTTGCATAATTCGATTACGTATAAGGCAGTAAGTGTGTGTAGTTTTAACGTAATAAAATATGGTTGGCAGGAATCCATACTTGATTTTAGTCCGCTTATTATACGGATACACCTTTTTTGAAGTTTAAATATACTCTCTATATCTGTACTTCCTCCCCATACAGGAAGACCGTACAGTACTCTTGATTGATAGAAAGCAAAATATGCTTGTAGAACAGCTTTTCTCGTTGCAATTTTTGCCAAGGTCCTTAAAGCATAACAGAAGCTACTCAGCTTATTCCCAAGAATTTCAACATGTTTCTTCCAGTTCATGTTTTCGTCAGCATAAATTCCCAAAAACTTTGCAAATGGAACAAATTCTATTTTTTTGTTGTAAATATCTACATTTAAGTCCAGTTTACGAGTATTATAATTGTGGAAATATAGCATCTGGGTCTTATTGACGTTTGTATTTAGATTAAGAGTTTCAAACCAGTTTATCACACTGCTTATACACTCAGTTATAACACTCGATAGATCACTATTATCATTTGATCGTTCAAACTTAAAGAATACGGACACATCATCTGCAAACATGACCACTTTATTGTTTGTCAAGCAGGGCAGATGGTTTACATACAAGAGAAAAAGAATGGGGCCCAATATGCTACCCCGTGGTACACCCTTTCTCAATTTGCAGTTTCTTGATTCGATATTTATCATTGTCTTTGTGTTGTCCAAGGTAGGTATCACAATGCTTTGTGAGCGATCCGTGAGATAACTTTCAAACCATTTATTTATTATCCCATCCCTCTTATCCCATATCGATTCAGGATTTCTAGTAAGGTACTATGATTAACATGATCAAACGCTTTTGAAAGATCAAGCAGCACCGTCACTACATTTCCTTTCTTATCTAAGGCTTCCGCAACAAAGTCTGTCATATCTATAATTGCGTCAACCGTAGATGCGCCTTTTTGGAAACCAAATTGCTCCTTAGCTAGCAATTTGTTAAACGTAAGAAACCGACGCAATCTATTTGCCATAACTTTTTCAAAAATCTTAGAAAGTATGGGCAACAGCGAGATAGGTCTATAATTACCAACATTTAGCATGTCACCTTTCTTGTGAATTGGTTTGACCTGTGCTTTTTTTAGTCTTGATGGAAATACCGCTTCAGTTATGGAGAGGTTTAATAAATGAAGTAAGGGGTCAGCTATAACATCAATTATATATTTAATGACTTTACTTGGTATTTCATCATATCCACAAGATCTTTTGTTTTTTAGAGACGCTACTATTTTAAACAGTTCTAACTAATCAACCGGATCAGCATACATAGTTTTAGGCTGAAAGGACGGAAGCTGGTTGTTAACTGCAATATTATTGCTAACTCCAGAAGAATTTGCAAAATAATTATTGAAAAATATCAGGTGCGTCTTGATCGTGATTTGCCTTCTTACTCCCATCTGATAGCCCTGTGTATTTATTGACCTCAAATGTTTTATTCCCCTTTATGTGTAAGTTTATTAAATTCCATGTAGATTTAATTTTGTCTTGTGAATTTTGAATAACACCATCATTGTATAGTTTTTTTGCACAAGACACAACCTTTGACAGAATCGAGCAGTAATTTGTAATGATTTAATAGGTCTTTAGAATTTGACTGCTTTGTGCCAATAAAAAGTTCCCTCTTTGTTTGACATGATTTGATTTTTTGACACAAGTCGCACGCTACTGAATGCTAAGTGCGAATTGCCATCGAATGACTTTACTACCGCGTGAAACAAGTTAATCCGGGTCTCCAGCGCACGTTTTGTACTACACACTAAACGAAAACGTGTACACAAAACATTGTTTCGCTACACATTTTTACTGATAAGCATGCAGGAGACACGGGGCTTATAAACACAAATATGTAGCGGAACAATATACTGTCTAGACGTTTTGATGTAGTGTGTAGAACAAAACACGCGCTGGAAACCCAGCTTAACTCGATTCACGCGGTAGTAAAGTCATTCGATGGCAACTCGCACTTAGCGTTCTGGACATGCTGGTCGCACGCTACGCGAGTCGGATACGCGTATCATACGAAAATGGCGGCCGAGCAAAAAATGAACATTGGGAGCTAATAACTGCACCAAATATAAATAATACATATTGTTTTGACAATATATAAAAAGTTAGAAACTTTTTATTGTCATTTTCATGAAGTTCCCTAGCAGTGATGAATGCTCTACAGTCTATATTTTGCTCAATGTACAGATGCACCTAAAACCTTCTTTTCTTTCTGTTTCTGTAATAAATTTAAAGAAGAACGTCTTCTTTAACCTTCATCGCTAGAGTTATTTGACATCATACTTACTCGAGGACCTAAGAAAGAAGGAACGAATATAGTCTTGGGTAGCGTCGTGTGAGAAAACAGGCGGGATAAAGTAGCATACCAGTGGTAGACCAATAGATCGCGTCGCAATCGCGTTGCTTGCCAGATGCAAAGATGCGCTCACAACAAGCGAACAGATTAAATCTGCATGCTACTACACTCGGCGTCAAAAAAATCGCACCTTTTGAAAAATTTACTTCAAACCATTTTAATTCCTATTTGAAACCAAATATGAGAGAACTATTTGGTATCAATTGAAAGGGCATTAAACGACCTTGAAATAAACAATCGTTTCATTTTATAAACGATAAAAATCTCTCGAATATCGTGGTATTAAGAAAAGTATTGCTCAAATACGCGTTCAAACAGTCGCTAGTTGCGCTACATAAAAGGGGTATAAAAAGGTAATTACACGTCAAATGTAGGTCATTCACTATCCAAACTTTGAAGGTGACACACGTTAAGCGCACAAGTAAAAAATACTACCCTCAACATGGATACTACTCCTGAAGAAGCTGCACAAGTTCTTGCACTGCTGCGCCGAAGGGTGCGGCAGTGTGATATTGCCCGGCAACTCAACCTAAGCCGTTTTGCTGTTCGAAGAGTAGTCCAGCGATTCCGGGAGACTGGTGGCTTTGTCCGAAGACATGGATCTGGGAGACGACGCTGCACATCTGAAAGGGATGACCGCTTCATAGTGTCGACGAGCTTGAGAAATCGGTTCTCCAATGCTGTTGAGATAAGACAGGAACTCCAAGCAGTTCGCGGGACAACTGCAAGTGACTCTACGATTAGAAGAAGATTAACAGAGAAGAAAATAGCCGCCCATAGAGCTGCTACAGGCCCAAGATTGACTGTAGAGCATCGTCGATCCCGCTTGCAGTTTGCCCGCGATCACGTCGATTGGACGCTAGACCAATGGCGAACAGTTCTCTTCTCAGATGAGACGAGGGTGTGCCTTTTCTGTAATGACAGGCGAAAAAGAGTGTACAGGAGGCAGGGGGAGCGATTCGCACAAGCCTGTATTCAAGAAACTGTGGAATACGGGGGTGGCTCCTGCATGTTTTGGGGCGGCATATCTTGCGACGGCAAAACTGACCTTGTATGCGTTTCCCGGACTGGAGGTGCTCGCGGGCAAGGGTCGCTGACTGCTCACCGGTACATCACAGAAGTCCTGGAAGAGAATGTGGTCCCATATGCTGGTTTCGTCGGCCATGGGTTTACTTTGATGCACGACAACGCTCGCTCCCACACCGCGTTTATTGTACGTGACTACCTTCAAGAGGTTGGGATCCCTATCATGCAGTGGCCGGCGAGAAGTCCAGACCTGAACCCGATAGAGCACCTTTGGGATGAACTGAAACGGCAAGTTAGGTCACGAGATCCTGCTCCTACCACCCTCCAGGACCTGCAAGAGGCCGTAATTTCGGAATGGGACAGCATGCCACAAGATCAAGTCCTGAAATTGGTTAGGTCTATGAGAGATCGAATGGAAGCTGTTATCAGGGCAAGAGGAGGTAACACTAGGTTTTAGATTACTTTTAAGAATGATTTTGTGATTTTTTCTGAATAATTAATTCTTTTGTTGTAGAGCGTAAATAAAGATGATTTTTCTTTCCCAATCAACCTGTATTTTTTTATGCCCTTGTAATGAAAAACACTTTTTTTTTCAATATTTAAATAGTCTGTTTTATTACCTTTCAATTGATACCTAAAAAATCCCGCGAAATTGGTTTCAAATAAGAATAAAATTTGTTTGAAGCACATTTTTTAAAAGGTGCGATTTTTTTGACGCTGAGTGTATTAAAGAAGCACCAGCTCAACGAATGCAAGTTTATCTCTGGTAGTCGTTGACCTCTCATAAACAAGTAGACTCACAATATCGCTCAAAAAGTGTCCGCGATGAATCTTGTCACCGCTATGGCGTGACAAAATCGAATGACGATTTCGTAGAACTGACATTGCATCTTATGTTAACGACATAACGTCTTTGGTTGAAGATTTTTGCTACTATGCACGTCGCACGTTCGGACACTTTCTGACGAACTTTTCTAAGGGATTGTGTGTCTTGTTGTTTTATGAGAGGTCAATGCCGGTAGTACATCACATAAACGTGTTGTTGCAGGTTCCTGACGGGCGACACGATGTGCTGCTTCGACTGCGAGCTGATGCCGCGGCTGCAGCACATCCGCGTCGCGGGCAAGTACTTCGTAGACTTCGACATACCCGTGAGTCCTTCGAGAAAACTGTATTTGGATTTAACATTCGAGAAAATAGTACTTGGGCTTAACGTTCGAGAGAATAGTCCCTGGATTTAACGTTCGAGAAAATTGTATTTGGATTTAACATTCGAGAAAATTGTATTTGGATTTAACGTTCGAGAAAATTGTACTTGGATTTAGCGTTCGAGAAAATAGTTTTGTGAGATTCATCAATAAAACTAATTCCACAAATTGCTTTATAACGCATGTATTACATAATTTTTATTCAAAAGTAAGGAAAACAATACTACGATATGCATTTTGCACCGAGGTAAAAAGTTACCCCCTTAAATACATTATAAAACATACTCCGGTAACAGAGACGACGCTCTACAATATAGCCTATGTGCATTATTTACCGCCATGAATATGTACTTCTATTGTCAGTCACATGCCGCGTCGTGTAGTTTGACTATTCATTCTAAATATGGGAAACAAAAAAAAACCTTTTACGGTTTAGCGTCCTATTAGTGATTCTTATTCATAGATTTCAACAAAGCTGGTTAGAGGAAATAAATTTTTAATTAACTTGTATTGATTTGTTTAACTTGTATTAATTAATTTTTAATTAACTTGTATTGATGAACTGTGACGTCACTCTAAGCACAAACGTATCCTTAGCTTAGTTAGATAATCGGAATTCGATAGTTTATGAGGTGACTTTCGTTTATATAACCAAGTTTATACTGAAGACTCGGTAAGTGGTCAGGACGAAGGTTTAATGGGTAATTTTGTGTTTGCGAAATACGAAAAATATTTTTTGTTCCTCTATACTTGGTTAAAATCAACTTCGACTCAATTAGTATCTATAGGAAGTCTAAATTTTATCCTGCGTATTTCACAGAAAGGGTAACTGAATATTAATCCTGAAGACTTACCAAGTTTTCAGTATAAATTTGGCTATATAAGTCCCTTTACATCTATGATTTCGATATTTGGCAACCGACTCAAACATACATAATCTGGGGACAGCCTCCTGATTCTGTATCGTAAAATCAGTTGCCAACCGAGTGCCTATCGACGAAAACATACCATATACTATCGAATTTCGCTTATCTAAGTATATGTTGAAACTTGAAATGACGTCACAATTCGCAAATATATTAGTTAAATACCTATTGAACGTTATTTTTGGAAGTTAATTTTCATCTGTTTTTGGTGAATAGCAACCATAGTTAGCAACCGATACAAAGATACATAATCTAGGGGCTGTACGTGTATTGTTTCAGACGAGCCTGCGCGCGCTGTGGCGCTACATGTACCACATGTATCAGCTGGACGCGTTCACACAGAGCTGTCCCGCTGACCAGGACATCATCAACCACTACAAGCTGCAACAGGTGAATAAACCCCCCCCTCCCCATACCCCTCCCCTCCCCCTCCCGTTGTATTTTTTTTTTAATACACTAGCGTCCTCTAGGCGCCAAGAGGCTCACTACTAAGTGAGTACCTATACATATCGTTGCGGTATGGGAAAGCAGATGCGTAAATTCGCAGGTCATGTTGAGAACTGGATAGCTCAGTGGTAGAGCAATTGCCCGGTAAGCGAAAGGTCCCGGGCTCGAGTCCCGGTTCAGAGCTCCTCACGTCCAGATTTACTTTTCTTATTTTCTATACCGCAATGATGTAAAATTCAATTTGTATTTAAATTTGTTGCTTTTCTAGTTATGCACTCCAATAATAAGATTATTCCAAATCTGGAATCGATCCGTGATCAACGGCGCAACGGCTTTTTCCATCCCCGGCCAACTTTTTTTAGTTTTGTTTGCCACCATGTTATCAATCGTTTAGCTCCTTAACCGGTATTGGCCGTCAGTCCAATCTCCTACTACGTCGAGTTGCCACCTAATTCCACCATACACGAGAGTATTTCAGCATTGGTGAAAGACGTGATTTGTTCCGATTACGTATGTCGCGAAACCACGTGGTACAGGTTTCTTGGAGAGCACACCAGGCGTAGTTTATTATTATACATTCATTACACGTAGTTCATACGTAAGGGTGAGACCTCATTAGTGCGTTGCGTCGTCGCAGCGTCACTATATATACCGGGTGTAAATAGAGTGCGACCATTAAATGAAACCACATGTTCTACTGACCCTACTGAACCACTTTTCCCAAGAGTCATACCCGCGGACACCCTTAGTTTGGGAAATTATTAAGTTCCAAATAAAAACGCCTGAACCCTAACACACCGACATACGGGCGAGGTTAGAGAGAGCGTCGTCCGTGAAACCTGCAGCTGATTGAGGTCAACGCTCTCTCTAACCTCGTCCGCATGTCGGTGCGTTAGGATTCAGGCGTTTTTGTTTGTAACTCAATTATTTCCTAAACTAAGGGTGTCCGCGGGCATGAGTCTTGGGAAAAGTGGTTCAGTAGGGTCGGTAGAACATGTGGTTTCATTTAATGGTAGCAGTCTATTTACACCCGGTATATTTTGAGATGTTTTACATATATATTTAGTGCACTAATGTGTTCGCAACATCGTCGTCGTCGGCATATCACAAAATATATATGTATATGTAAAACGTCGCAGCTAGTGGGGCCTCGCTCTAAGGGCCGTTTACACCTATAAAACAGGTGCTTCCTATCTGCTACCGGTTAACCGGACCGCGTAAGCCCAATATCTGTGTATGAGTCAAAGTATAAAGAGACAAAAATTCTCCCATCGCAACTAGTTGCGAAACTCAGTTGCCATGGCGGCCGGAAGGGACAGAAAAGTGTTGTGCATTCTTCGGTAAAAAAGGCATACAATTCAAATCTATGTCCAATTACATATCATGCAACCTCAACGTAAAGTGAAGCACTGTCTTAAGGGATATAAAATTGTTTGAAACTCCCTAGAGAATAAAGTGATTTGAATTTGGAACGTCAAATTCGTGTGGAAACTCGTGAAAAATGCCCATATAGCATCGTAAAGAGGTTTGAAAATCGAACTGGCCGCCATAAGCAGAACTCAAAAACAAAAAGGTGCGTTCAGAATGTGAAACAAAAGACGGTGTTTGGTGCTGTGATTGTCAGTGAATTTTATTGCAATATTCATGTTGATAAAAAATCTCGAGTGATAGTGATGGTAAAATGTGAAAATGTTACTCTATCCTTCCACAACTGGACTAATGTGTCTAACATCAATATTCACTTTTGTTTTTTATTAATTACAAAATAAATACATAATTTATGGAGCCCTCGCTTTTTATTGTCTCGCAGAAGCTGTGAAAAGTAAAGTATGCTTCTCTGGAATAAAGCCCGTCTTCGTCTTGGGCCGCTTGAACCCCTCGCTTCACTCAGGACTCTATACAATCGCTTCATTCAGGACTTAACTGCCTCGCTATGCTCGGGAGTTAACTCTAGAATCCCTCGTTACGCTGAGGGTTCAGCCGCCCGCGACCTAAGACACTGCTTTATTCCCTTAGTGCATAATCTACTATTATGCAACAGTTTTGTTTCATACTTAGAATTCGCAATTATGTTCGTGCTCAAGTTTCTACTAGCACGCACAGGACCGTGATTGTCCCATAAAAGAAAGTACAAGGCTGCATCGAAATTAGCGCGAGTACTATCCGTTTCAGATGCTATTAGGATAGGATCTTGTCATACCTAATGCCTGTGTGCGTTATTAATTTTGACGGAAGTGCGTGAGTGAATGAGTTGCACATAGTGTGCTAACGCAACAGGCATGGGGTATGACATGGTCCTATCCTAATAGCTTTTGAAACAGATAGTTAAAGAGAGACTTTAAAAAATCATTACACCCGTAATAGTGAGCGGATCAATACCTATTATAGGGCAATTAAAGTACCCTGAGTTGATTCATAACTAGGGTTGCCAAACTATCCTCACATACCTCATCGGTAGTGGGCATCAAAAGTAGCAAATAAATAAAATAAAAGAATATAAAGTGTTTATTAAATCAAAGTTTTATTCGAAGTAACGATTTTTTAGATTAAATTGACATTAGTTTATTTTTCCGCCCAGTCATGTTTTTGGGTTGATTTTACTTTTGCAATGATCTCATTTTCCTTTTTAATATAATAATAAATAATACTGGGAATTGACATATTTAAAAATAATAATGACAAATTAATAAAGTTTCTCTACCGACAACCTGTTTCGCTCGTCCGTCCATTTCCGTATTTTGTCAGAATTGTTAAAATACGGGACCCGTAGCAATACGGGACGTGATGGTAACATACGATGACAGTCCCGTGTATACGAGACGTATGGCAACCCTATTCATAACAGATTTTGTCTATAAGAAAATTTATTACAGTCGTAATATTGATAACGCGAAATGTTGCCGGTCACTCAACGCCTAATTCATACAGATATTAGGTTTACGCAACCGGCTAGCTGGTAGATCGGCGCGGGGTGGTATAGTCCATTCAGAATTAGCTGGCGTTCGCTTGAACACAAACAATAGGGGTAATAAACCAAACACTCATGGAGCCCATCCATTTTTAAAGGAGCCCATCCATTTTTAAAGGAGCCGTTTCGGCCTTATCTATTTTGTTGCAAACCAACCAGTGTTGATACTTTCCACTGAACTAATCTCTTCGAAGTTTAAAAAACAATTGAGTGGTATTTCCTTTTCCTTATATTATTAAAGGGAAGAAGTATCAAAAACGTTTGAAACACCGCCTGGCGCACGTGTTTTACAAGTGATTATTGTTCCGTTCAGGCGAATTCACCCGCCACGACTTAATCCTATTGTTATTGCTAATGACGGTCTCAAGTGGAAAGACGCCAGCTAATTCTGAATGTACTATACCTGCTTCCTACGTGCAGGCGCCCTTAGTTGGCGTCATTCTGAAGACATTTAGCTATAAAATGCTAAAATAGCATCGTTACAATGGGCTTCCTGCTTCTAGTAGAAAATTATTTAGTTTGTTTATAATTCTATTATTTAAAATTTATCAATGAAATGTGTATTGTTTATAATTATTCTATTATTTTACTATCTCATGAAGTCCGGTTGTGCAGTGACTTGTACAGTTAAGTATTGTACGTTTTATATCGCTTCCGAGGTTACGCACACAACAAAAAGAGCCAAACGGACTTCGTGAATATCTGTAATAGATAAATGATTGTGTAGTTCTTATAGACTGTTTATCTGTTTATGCACGCCACAGATACAAGTAAATATAAGAGTACGTATTTATTGTATTCCAACTCGCTCCTCCTTTTTGTTATCTTATGTATCTTGTGATTGTATTCTGCAACTTCTGTCTTTGATATACGGTGTACTATCGCCTGCAGCAATCCACAAAGGGCTTACTATCTCCTACGCTGAGCCGGCAACGAGTCGACAACTCTAACTCGAATCCCGTACGTTACTTGTTCACGTGCCGTTCGCACTCATGAGTCATTCGCTTGCAAACTTTCATATGTGTTGTAACATTCTGTCTTTTGCTCGTTTCGTTGGGTTAACCTATCATTTATTTAAGAGCTTTACTCCTGAGAGCACTACAAAAAAGAACCTTAAAGTGAAAATGTATTATATTTGAACTTTGTCATTATTTACCATAAACATAAAGAGGGCGGACGGAGTAGCCGCTAATAAACAACTGAAGCACAGCAATGGCGGCGGTTTAAAAGTGTGCGAATGGGCTAAAATAGGCTTACTTTGATGTAAATGTGTGCGTGCTGGGCTCGTGCGTACACGCGAGTTGGCTTACTATGGGTGCTTCAGTTTTTGGTTAGCGAAATTCCTTCCGCCTTTTTTTGTACTTCCATGTTATTTACCACATCTGTAATGTCTGATTTATATTCATTAAAAAATACCAGGTGTAAATACACTAAGATATTTTTTGAACTTATTTCGATTGCCTACTGTGAAATTAGGGGGAATTTCAACTTTATTTTAATTTGGGTGGATATTTTTATTTGGGCAAAACTTTCTTGAATTTTGTCCCTGTTTACATGATCATAAATAATCCAAGAATCCATTCTCATGTTTTTAATCCTGGTTGTGGTTTTTGTTGTATATTTGTCAATTAACATGTTTGCTGGTGTATTGGAGAAGGACCCAGCAAATGTGTTAACAACATTGACATACCAAACCATGGAGCTCGGGTCTAGTATAAAATTTACCAAAAAAGTGTCCTTAGTGAAGTGTCAATATTAAGAAACAAAACATTTTAATTTGAATCGTATGTCATTGCTGCAAGGCTTAATTTTGATTGACGTGTGATTGACACCCTTTTTTAATTTTCAATAGCTTTGACTCTCTTTTGGTTCGGACACTTTTGAGCACAGACCCGATGACCACTTGGTAGTATGCCAATGGTTAACAATGTTTTATTGAGATTAGTTCTAACTAAACTAATTCCATATTTTAAACTAATATTAGTTAAAAACGTTTAGAATACAACTCTGAACTTAAAGCATTAATTAAATGAAGCATTATTTTTTGGTATGAGGAAGGCCATCATTGTTATCAAACTTTTTGAGCCCTTACGCGTAATTTCCTCGTCGTACCCTGCTACATCCTTACCCTACACCTATTAGGGTGACCAACCCTGTGTAACACAATAAAATTAAAATCTCGACTTAAAACATGATACTAATAAAAAAATAATTTGAAAATAAATATAAAACGTAAAAGACATCTACTTCAACCGATATTCATCGTTTTAAAAAACAGGATACGGCCTAAATTATATCTGAAGAAGGAACATCCTGTAAAATACAGGAAAGTGGTCACCCTACTTCCTATGTATCCCTAATACTGGACGCTAGTTCATCTATAACGCCGGAAAGTGGTTATATGCAGTTGCACCATTCGTCCATTACCAACTTCCGCAGATTTTGCGCAAGTCTCTGGACAAGACTGATTAACGTCTCGCCTGCTTTCACTCTCCCACTTTATGGGCGTGCGCTCTTCATCCTAAGTCTCATCGGCGCGCTTGTGGCCGAGCGTAAGCCCATGGTGTATAAAAAAAACTGTTAATAATTAATACTTGCTACCAACAATCTAAATACAGTTTCACTGTTCCACTGATATTAAGGTTCCCTTTCGAAACG
Organism: Ypsolopha scabrella; assembly: GCA_910592155.1. NCBI lineage: Eukaryota > Metazoa > Arthropoda > Insecta > Lepidoptera > Ypsolophidae > Ypsolopha > Ypsolopha scabrella. Next base: position 21,984,563 of record OU342977.1, read on the forward strand.
AGCGAAAATCACTCGGAGTGATGCGAATTTCACCCTAGAGCGTTCAACAATGGACACGAGTTAAACCGAGGGTAAACGAACTGTTACCCGAGAGTTGCACGAAAGTGTTTTGAAACGCTTCGGAGTAATCGGAAAATCACACTGAGCCACCTGATTGGTGCAACCAGATTTTTCTTTCTCTTGCTGATATATAGATCTGTCTCTTTCTAAGAAACGAGTGAAATTTCGCACTATGATTGCACGTTCTGAAACGCTTCCTGACTCATTAGAGTAAGTTATGGAGTTATTAAACTCCAACCGGTTTCACCTTACGGCATTATCAAGGAATACTATAAACTGAATTAAACATAAATAATAACTGTGAACAGCATAAATATAATGGATGTCAAATACACCATCTGCAATGTATACAATAATATTTATGGTACAGTTATTTATTAGTTTTATTTAATTCAGATATTCACATAATGCCGTAAGACGAAACCGGTTGGCGTTATTAAGTGAATATCAGTGAAACAGTGAAAGTGTTTTTATTAATATGTTGTCTGTCACTGTTAATGAACTTAGTAAAATAACATTATCTAATTCCAGGCACTAAAAATGAAGAAACACGAGGAGTTGGAGACTCCAACCTTCACGACATCCATCCCCATCGACGTAAACGAACTGAATAATGCGGACTAACCATCAAACTATCTTCTACTGCACCAGCGTGGATCGACTCTCACAGACCCAAGCCATCTTACACCGAGACCCGTCGCCCTAAGGCTGGTTTTTGAATGAGCATGTTTACCAATCCGTGTGTGAGATTTGCTCCACGTCCTTCCTATTTTGTATTTGTATCCTCCGTTCGACCCCGCCCCTTCCAGAGATAGAAAGAGATGGTTATATTTTTGTAAATCATATGAGGTTGTATTGTTAAACGAGATTTGTATGATTGAATGTGTGGTTCGGTGCAATTCTAAATTGTGATCGAGTATTCAGAGTATTTGTTAAGCGAAGATCATAATTACTTGGGGTATCTTTTGAAATGAAATTCGAAGGCAAGGTTATTGAAATTATTATTTAATCTCTACGTAGCTTAGAGAGGTAACTGTGGCCATCAACAAGCTTGGTACTGGTAGTTTGTAACTGTTCTATATTTTTGTATTTGTATACGGAATCAATATTTTCCATTCGGCAGAGGTGCTGAACGAGTATTGTCTTTGTGAAAGTCGAATCAACAAATAATTTATTAAATAGTACATTATAGTATGTATTTTTTTGTGTTTCTATTTTTTGGTAGGAATACAAAAACTTGCTTAACGTTTTAGATTAGTCACGTTCAAACAACGAATAAATTTCGGACATAATTTTTGTAATATATTCATTTGTAGGCTTAAGATTGGTTGCAGTATTCAAATGTTCGTTTTTTTGGACTTTTATTTTTATAGATTATAGTTAAGCGTCTCGTCGCCATTTTTGAATATTGATTATTCGCCTCTGCCCTCACTGTCGTTAATGTTATCAAGTTCAGAGAAACTTTGAAAGTTATTAAAATGTATTTTTATTGTTACTTAATGTTTTTAATTGCTCTTGCCTGCCTGCCTCAATCTTACCTATTACGGTAAAATATTCATTGCAAGTACTTATTACTTTATTCCGGCTGTTTCAACACATTTCCATGTTATTTTATTATTTATTATTATATTTATGTGTAAACAACTATAATAGATTAGGAAGTGAGGCTTTAAGTTGGACCACCTATTTAAATAGTAATGACATTTCGGATTTTTGGTATCAGTGTAAGTTTTGAAAATGCATTTCTTCTACAGTACAAAAAAAATCTTACATATGTAAGTTAGGTAACTTTATTTTTATCCTTAGGTCATCCTGTATTTCAGACATATTGTGCTGTAGAAAAAATGGATTATAAAATATGTTTCCCCACACAAATATAATTAATAGTACAGAACCTTAGATGACAAGCCGAGAGATAAGCAACATGTCAATTGGACAATGTATAAAATATTAATATTAGATTTTAATTAAATGTTAAGGAATAAACCTGGATAATTTTTTTTTTTTCATTTGCGTTTTATTTTTGTTACTTTTATTTTCCCATTCGTTATTTGCTTCATTTTATAAATTTTAATTAAGAAGTGCTTTCTGCCAGCAAAAATATATAATAATTGCTCAATGAATGTCCGTGCCTTGCTTGACTTCTATTTATAAGCTAAGTAAAACTGCCAATAATAATAATGCTATATTGTGATAAAAGTAACTAGATTTTTTACAGTATAAAATAAACAACAGAAGTACTAAAATATTTGTCTTTTAATGTCTTTAATTTAATGGTTTTAAAATTGTGATTTCTATTTACATGATTACAAGAGTCTATTGTCTAAAAATCCAGTTTATGTTAGTAAAAATAACTGTACAATAGTATACAAAGTAAGTAGTCAAATTCTGTGCCATATTACAACCTCTAAATAGAAGAATATATCACCATGTTTATAGAACAATTTTCTGTTTTAACCATTCATTTTTATAAACATCCCTGGGCAGTAAACATTTAAGAATGGAGTGTGTCATGTAAGCAGTAAGGCCCCAGATCCTGTACTGTTCTACAGAATAAACTGGTAAAATAAAGCCATTCTTGAATTGTGTATGCTGATGATTCTTTGGATCACAAAGTTGCTCCAGTGTTATTAGAAATACTTCAGAAACTTCATCTTCACTTATTTTTAAATCCTCATTCTTTAGATCTGCTATAGAGCATACAACAGGTGTTATGTTGATGTCATTGTTTCGTCCTGGAAAGGAAGGTCCGTAGCCCCAGACATCAATTTTGTCTGCTGGAATGCCTATTTCTTCGTAAGTTTCCCTGAGAGCAGTTTGCTCAGGGGACTCCCCTTCATCTGTTTTTCCCCCAGGGAATGAAATTTGCCCACTGTGACTCCGTAGTTTTGATGATCTTACGGTGTAGAGAATGGATACGCTATCGTTATGGGAACACAGTGGGACTAATACTGCTGCGTTGGCCAAGGGTTTCTTCGTGTTAACATTAGGAACAGTTGGTATTTTCAGTTTCTTCAAATTTGATAAAAATCGTTCTCGTGTAGCGACGGAAAAAACATTTTGTACAGTGAAATAAGACATACCTAATATTGTTTCTAGTTTCATAAACTTTTAACTGTGACGAGAGTTCATATTCCAAGGCCAGCAATTCATAGTCATAGCATTTCCTATTAATTTGGGGAGTTTTCCCGATAGCACTGCTTTCTTTATCAAAACGAAAACTGTCAGTGTCAAATTTTGCTAACAGACAGCGTTTCGAATTGAGCATTTATTAATGTTCGGGTCACCGAGCAAAAACAGTGCTGCCAGATGCATTGAACCTTTTAACTGTAGTAGAAACTGCTAAAATCTGTATTCTATTTCTACTAACTGAATTATGTTATATCAAAAAAGCAAAACACAATAAGTAATATACCTACCTACTAACCTTATGTAGTCTAGTTACTTTGTTCTGATTACTTTTGAAAAGCAAGAGAATATGTTAGATTATTTTATACTAAACAAATAATATACCGGGTGTAAATAGAATGCTACCATTAAATGAAACCATATATTCTACGAATCATACAGAACCACTTTTCCCAAGAAACATACCCGCGCCAACTATAAGTTAGGAAATATTTGAGTTCAAACAAAAATGCGTGAACTCTAACGCGCGTTTTTTGAAACAGCGTTTTCCGTAAAAATAGACCTAAAATAGAATAGACCTTCTTCCTACAAGAAAAAATTGTTTAGTATGATCAATAGAGTACATAGTTTTATTTAAAAGTCGCACTCTATTTACTCCCGGTATAGATACAAATTAATAAAATTGTCGTATTATTTAAGCTTGCCTGTCCAGCCAATGTCTGTTCCTCTCTAAGTAGATCAACACAGTAAGACAGAGCATTGTATCAAGCGCTATCGAGATCGATATGGTTTGCTATGCTAGACTAGCTGTGGTAACTGTTCATAGATTAACAATTTCGTCAGGTTCCGACACTGATAGCAGGATAGCGTATACAATTTTCAAAGCGTGCGACAGAGATGGCATTAGAACCCGTGTTGCGATCCCTAGTTTATGAAAGTAGCCCAAGGGCGCGGGGGAGGGGTGACGCTCGCCCAGCAGGGGGTAGGAGAGTTGATAAATAACTTCGTTCTCTAATGACCTTATAAGAATAGATAAACGTACAGGCCGTTTATCATAACTTGTCCCTTGCCATCATGTTGGCATCACTGCTTGTCAAGCTATTGCTTTCATGTCGTTGTTAGTTAGTTGATAATTTATGTATTATTATTGCCAAAGCCGTTGAACAATAGTGCAAAAGAGATTGTGTTGAAGATACAAGTGTCGCAACGGTTTATGAGCGCTGACCTTGACTGGGTTAGTCATTTTTTCTCATCGCACTTAGTGATTTTGTGCGCGAGTGGACACATGCGCTAGTCCCCCACTACTTTTGCCGAGCGCTCATAACTCGTTGCGAGACTTGCAAGCCTTTTGTGAAAGTGAAAAGGCAAACAATGCACCATTGATTCCTCTCGATCAGGTTCGATCTCGTGTCACTGCCATTACGGGTTAGTGCAGTAAGGATACCAACTTAAAACATAAAGCCAATTTTATGGGCAAACTAATAATTACCTATTCATTTAACTTTTGCAGGCTTATCAGAAAAAAGCGTTCAAATTAAGTCACGTGGAAAAAATCTTCAAAAACGTTAAGAAGCGGAGTTCGACACGACGATAAACATCATCGAGCTAGAATAAGAAATAAAAAATACCGTCATAGCATAGTACATAAATATATGTTTATATATAATCATACCATTAGAATCATACGTAACAGATACGATACAAATGAATAAATAATTCTTCTTGAATTTTGATTTTTTCATTCCGTAGATTTACTGAACAGTAGTCTAATTAATAAGTAAAAATACGTAGTTACCAAAATTCCAGAACCATTGGCAAACCCATATGCAGGGGGACTTCTTATGGTGAACGATCATATATTTTGCCAAATGAGCTAAAAAAATGACTGACCTACCTGACACCATTCTCTGTCAAAATACGTGATGACCACAGGCATTAAATTACAGTCTGTCAAAAAAGAGTTGAAATAAATATTGAAGAAACTATTTTTCTTTCGCCTGGTTACATCAAACAAACAAGTACAAACTCTTCTGTTAAATCGAGTTAACCGCGTTGTTATTTCATACATATATTACCTAAATTATAATACTTGAACGTTTAAAGTCCAATAAAGTTCATTAATGTTTCATTTTCATTTTAACACTTTTTTGACCCACAAATATAAACAGGGGAACAAGAAAACGCCTTTGATCAGCCGATTAAGTGCAAAAAACGCCAAAAAGGTTTATTTAGGTGCCATTTCGAAACGAGTGAATTTCACTCGGAGTGATGCGAATTTCACCCTAGAGCGTTCAAAAATTGACCCTAGTTAAACCGAGGGTAACCGAACTGATACCTGACAGTTGCTCGGAAGTGTTTTAAAACGCTTCCGAGTTATGCGAAAATCACACAGACCCCTGTTCATTAATTAACACATTCGTCAGGTTCCGACACTGACAGCAGGATAGCGTATATAATTTTCAAAGCGTGTGACAGAGATGGCATTAGAACCCGAGTCGAGACCCCGAATTCATGAATGCGGCCCTGGCTAGTGCGATGCGAATTCCAACGCTGTCTGGATACCGTTATAGTTCACCTGACTGTTGTCACTTCGGAGTTTTGCCGGGTTTTGGACAAAATTAAAAACTTTAAAAATGTATTCATCACTTTTATAGGGAAAAAAGTGAAAATTATTAAGTTCTGTTGCATTAGGCTCTTAAGAACTCATTTATCTATAATAATTTTTTTTGTGACTACAAAAGGCAATTTCTGTTTCCCGCCCTTGAATTAGATTTGAGACTGACGTTTGTCACCCAGACCCGTTCTACAACGTTTTTCTCACTGGAATCAGTGATTCCGAATCACTCGCAAACTAGCAAGGATTTCAAAACCAGACTTTCTTGTATTTAGCTCTGTCTCTTTCTATTAAACAAGTGAAATTTCGTATTTTTGTTTTTGCACGTTTTGAAACGATTCCGTAAAAACATAACCTTAGCCGCTTTCTTTTGAAACTTATATTTATATCTTATATTTTGTTGTTTAATCATGATCAGTTGTTTGCCTGAAATGTCTGAATTATCTCCAGAAGTTTTACTATCAATATCATCTCGTCAACGCTGTGTGAAACTATTGAAGGAATTACCCGTAACCACATATAATAACAACCCGAAGCAAACAGCAGCTGTTTTAATTCCTTTATGTGTCGTGAACGGAGAAGTATCATTACTATACACGCTACGGTCAACGCAGTTAAAGAGAAACAGTGGACAAGTGTCCTTTCCTGGTGGAAAAGCAGACGAAGGTGAAAAAATTGTAGACACGGCATTAAGAGAGACGGAGGAAGAATTAGGGCTTTCCCGGGATGTTATTGAGGTTTGGACAGAAATGCCACCAGTACAGGGTCAAGATAAAGATATGGTAATAACACCAATAGTTGGTGTGATAAAAAACTTTGATATAACCAAGTTAACCCCGAGTGTGAATGAAGTTGATGCTGTCTTTACGGTCTCTGTAAAGAATCTATGTGACCCAAGCAACCAGGGCCACTTGGAGTTCAATAAACATCCCTTGCCTGTATTTATTTACGGGGAATACAAGATTTGGGGAATAACAGGGTTTATTACGCGTATGTTTTTGACATGTTTTGTGGAAAGACTGATAACTGAAAATGCTGACTTTTTGAGAAAAAAGTATGAAATGAGTGAACTTATGCCATCTAAACTTTAAATAAAAGGAATAATTTTTATTATTATGAGAAAGTATTGATGAAATGTATTTAATAGCAATTTTTTTTCAATAGGTGTATTGTATACTTTAAGGCGTATAGACACGCCACCATTTTAGTACAAAATTTGATAACCCGTTTTTCTATTGTTTTTCTTTATAGACGAAAGTATAAAACTTGTATAGTTTCATACAGGGATTTCCAAAGTCACTATTTGGCTAATATGTAAAATTTTGGTATAGGTACAATTTAAGGCAAGAAATCAACTTTGTACGTAAATCTGTCCAGCTTCATATCTTTAAAACAAAATCAATATTCAAGATATATTTCGGGTCCAGATCGAAAAAGCAAAATATTTATTTATTAAAAAATCAATATTCAAAGTTTTGGATTATTTAAATAATGGTTCCTTTTAAAATATCAGTCCCAGGTGATAGAGGTCTTATACTTCGGTCTATAACAAAAAACAAAAGAGAAATGGATTATCAAATTGTATACTTACTATAACAGTGGTGTGACAAAATGCCTTTTCATATTTTCATATTTCCGATGTGAGTAGGCACTAATTCTGTGATAGATAAACAAGCATAGCTTTAATTTAATTTGTTATGTGAAGGTATCATTTGGAAATATACATTATAATGGGCACATTTTTTTTGCAAGAACCTTGGTGCCTTCCACATACCATTGGTATTGTATGTTAATTTAATTATGTACTTGTTTTTTAATGTATTATTGAGACACAGTCTCATTCGATTATTGTTATATGAAATGCCTAAAATAAATTGACTAGATGAGACATTGATCAATGAGGATTGTTTTAGATCCATCCATCCATCAGCCTGTTTCGTCCACTGCTGGACATAGGCCTTTCCAGGATTTCGCCACTCTTGACGGTCCTCCTGGAAGAAATGCCCATACTCACACACGCTGGGCAGGCGGGTTGGTGAGCGCGGTGCCGAAACCCTTGCACCAGTGACGCCGCTGCCCGTCACCAGTCTGTTTTATATAAGGCTCGGCAATTGGGAATGGATATACCGCCATCCATCGGTCCCAGGCAATGGTGGGCCGCCTGGTTTTGCCTGAGAGCTGTTCTCTTACTCTCCCCCGAATAACTTCGGGAGGATTTGCGAGTTTTAGATACTCAAACAAAATTAATTAAAAACATACATAATTAATCTATAAGTCACTGGCTGGGGAAAGTAGACCAAATTTTTTTTATATTCCATTTTTTTCTTCGTATGCATGTTAGAAATATGTTGAACCCTAAGCCTTGATCTGGACTGCGATCAATTGTTACAGCAAAAATGAGAATTGAGTGGATTAATATACAGGGTGTAAATGCAAATTCAAGAATCCCTTTAGGGTATGAAAGTATACACGATACTGATGTCATTACGAGAAAAAAAAAACTTGAATTTTCATCAAAAATTCCATCATTTTTCTAAGCTATGGCTACGCAGCACACCGGCCTCTCTGCACACCTTGATTTAATTTCACCTAGTATACCGGGTGTAAATAGAGTGCGACCGTTAAATAAAACCACATATTCTACCGACCCTACTGAACCACTTTTCCCAAGAGTCATACCCGCGGACACCTTTAGTTTAGGAAATAATTGAGTTCCAAACAAAAATGCGTGAGCCCTAATGCACCGACATACGGGCGAGTTTAGAGAGAGCGTCATCTGTGAAGCGACGTCCGTGAAACGCCCGTATGTCGGTGCGTTAGGGTTCACGCATTTTTATTTGGAACTCAATTATTTCCTAAACTAAAGGTGTCCGCGGGGACTCTTGGGAAAAGTGGTTCAGTAGGGTCGGTAGAATATGTGGTTTTATTTAACGGTCGCACTCTATTTACACCCGGTATAGTTGTATAGGTAATTGTAGTATTAGACGGTATTAATTGCCAAATTTCATAGTTCTAGATCAATGGGAAATACCCTATAAAATTTGATTCACGTTAACTTAGAAGTTTGATTTTTTCACCACTTCAAAGGACTGTTAGCCCTGAGTATATGGTTTTAATTTCAATTCGATACCTCCACGCGTTCCCGAGATAAAGGGTCTTGGCAGACAGACGGACAACAAAGTGATCCTACGGAACCCTAAAAATGATTTAGCTACCCTCTCCAGGAAGTGGCCTAATTGAACTTCCTTTTAAAGGTGTTCCTTTACTGCATTAAAACTGTTTCTGCTAAGTTAATAATTATGTCAAGTATGCTTCATGTAGTTTTTCAATTAACACTGTCTTGCACGTGTGTTAAATTAAACACTTATGTACAATTACATTCTTATCTGGACAACACAACCTGAGGCTCCTAATGAAGAATTAAAGTAGGTAAGTATGTTAATTCAAAGTAGTACTGCACAATAGCTACATAATAATGATATGATGTACTATCTGGGAAAGTTCTGCTGAACCAATTTTCGAGTGGGGCTGTTCAATATTCCTCGATAATACATAAGTCTACTATGTAATGTATATAGAGTAATATGATTGGTGATAGAGCTGATGCCGGGCTGATCTGTGGAGGTACTATCATCTTTACTTGCAAACCCCCGAAGTTATTAAGGGGAGAATAAGAGGTACATACAGCTCCCAAACAGGCACAACCAGGGGCCTTATCGTCTAACTTCGACATCCATCGCAGTCGCCTTCAAACGCCCCGTGATTGGCTAGAAATGACATCAGTGATGTCACATTCCACATCATTTTTAGCAAATCACGACGACGCTTTTGTTGGTTATGGCGATGGATATTGAAGTTAGACAATAAGGGGGCAGGTGGCCCATCATGCCTGGGACTAATGGTGCTAAAGCCGGCCGTTAAATAATAAACCGGCTAAGTGCGTGTCGGGCCACGCGCAATGTAGGGTTCCGTAGTTGCCCGGTACATTTTATGAGTTGGTCTACTAATACAGACCGCGCCAAACTTCGAGTCCCATACATTGGAGGGGACCAAAAGTTTGGCGCGACCTGTACTCGTAAACCTGTAAAGCCTACTTAGCTGTGATAGTTTTCCTTTTAAATTCATTATTTATAGGTATATACTACTTCTGTGAATTTTTTCACATTTCTATAAACAACCGTAGCCTGAAGGGGGGGGGGGGGGCGCTCCACTCTAACTAACATTTTCACTTTAAAGCTTATTATTTCACCAACGGGTCCCTAAATCTAAAAATGGTTTTTACATACCCACAATGTTTTTAAACGGCCTATCCAACGATACCCCACACTATGGGATAGACAAGAAAAAAAAATCATCCCCAGTTTACGTGTATGAGAGGTACCCTTAAAAATTTTTTTTTTCACGATTTTATATTACCTTTTTGTTGGCGTGGTTAATATTTATATTCATGGCAAGTTAAAGCTTTCTAGTACTAATAGCCTCTCAGCTAAGCCGCGGACAGACGGACATGGCGAAACTATAAGGGTTCCTTGTCGGACTACGGAACCCTAAAAAACTGGCGAGGGTTTCAGCACCGTGCTCACCAAACCGCCTTCCCAGTGTGTGTGAGTATGCGCATTTCTTCCAAGAGAAATTTCTTTCCTTGGAAAGGCTTCTGTCCAGCAATGGCCGGACCAGGCTGATGGATGGATTATGATAAATTTTTGGGTTCCGTACTCAAAAATAAGAAAAAGGAACCCTTATGACTCGTATGTCCGTCAGTCTGTCTTTCTGCCAGAAGATTTTGTAGATCTATAAATTGTCTTTAGTATGGTAAAGCAATTATTAAAATCGATTCAAGCATTCGGAAGGAGTAGGAACATTCTTGCGTAAATCACAGGAAACTTCCAATAACATTTAGTTTATGTCCAAAGTAACGACTTTTAAATAAAAATTAAACATGGAATTTATTTTTGTTTATATTATGCCTTTTATGCAGTGAACTAAATTATGTATTTTTACAAGTGCTTGGACCATCCGTAGACACAGGAGAGGTATGCCTTCAAAGTAAACATTCACCTTAATTAATAAATAAACCGTTATCATACGAAAAGTTAATTAACCGTCTAAAACTAAAAAAAACAGTAAGATCGCAGTCCAAATCGTTATTTTTTTCTGCATACCTCAATTCTATTCCGTGGGAGAATCAAATAAAACAAATAAAAACTGTTGATCCCTAAATACAAAATAAGACGTACGGGACGAAAAATTACCAGAACAAACGAAATGTATAAAAACCACAGACATACAGACCAAACCTAAAGATTAAATAGCGTGGCAAGCAAATACAAAAAATAAGCTACGTGGTACGAAGAAACGTATAAAAATGGGTTGTTTTGACTAGCTTTTGAAACATATTAGTTAATACCTAAACTAATCTCTCGTATATAATTTTGTTTGGAAACAAGCAATATTTATATGAGCCCGTAGCTACTGAGCTAAAGTGTTAGGTCAGCTAGTAATAATACATCTATGATAAAAACGCTTTATTCTGAGCCGTCGCACCTCCCAGGCACCGCTTTCAACTCCTCATGATGGTACACTCCTTCCTTCTGCACTTCTTTCTTCTTATTCAACTCCTTCCTTCTGCAATCGAATTCACAGGGACTGTTGTACGTGCGTCCGTCGGACCCGCAGAGAGGTTTGTAAATCCGCACGCACGCGCAGCTCGGCGACCATTCCTCCGCGTTGGAGCAATGAGCCATGGCGATCAGGATACTCAGGTAGGCTGCTGTGGATGGAAACTGGGTTGAGGCTAATTTCCAACAAAAATAGCAAGAATATAGTATAGATATACCGTCGTGTTGGAGTTGTTTCGGAGAGTGGACTGTGAAATGCGAGACACAGTCCACACAGGTATACCCGCGTTCCACCGACGATTATTACGTCCCACCGTGGTGGGTGGTGAGCCCTATTGCCGTACTTCAGGCACAAATACGAACCCACAACTTAAGGTGGTTAAACCGAATCCCTGTGCAAAATGCACATCATAATATTGTTTGCCTTACTTTGGAATAAAAAGTATGCCAAAATTGCGTTTTAAAGCAATTAGCGGAAATTGATTGACTGACTGTTATTGGTTGGCCCGAACGTTCATTTCCCGAACTCGTACGGAACTAACCGAACACGGTGTGAGAGGCAAGCTAACGCGAGACAACATTCATGTTTTGAAAAAACTCGAGAATGGTTTTGGCGGTTCCTATGATTTCAGGAGAAATATTCCAAAAATCGAAGTGAAACAAAAATATTTTTGAATTGTATAAAATATACTATGCTGTGAAACTAAAATTATTTGATTTGTTGTATCGCTTCTAGGACATTACGGTACATAAACATTCATCAAAATATGTGTAAAATCCAGGACTTTTGTACGCTTGTAACTTTTGTATGTATTTGATTTTGATTAATGTTTTAGTTTCACGTCATGGATATTGTATGCCATACAATGTATGGGATATGTTGAAAAAGAAAAAATAATAAGCAAGTACCTATAAATAAGGATATGATCAGTGAACTGCGCTAGTATTAGAGTTCGGGCGAATAGCGTGCCTTTCATGTGCTCTGTGGTGCCTTTCGAAGAACGCAGACCGAATACAAATTATTTTAACCCACTCCCCCCCCCTCCGTATCTATGATTGTGACGTCGTCGAACCAAAAAATATTCGTAAGTGACAGTTGGCGCATGATGGCACTAAAATAAATTTTGCACAAAACTCTAAAACCGCTGAGCCAATTAAACAACAGGTGGAAAATAATAATGGGATTCCCGGAAAATATTTGATAGCATCAAAATATAACATTTATGTCGGTACCGATTTATTGTTCGTTTTTTCATAGATAAGAGAGTATAACCCGGTGTTTGTTTTCATTTCGTTTAAGAGAATACTTTATCGTGTAGTGTATTAATAGTGACCAAAAATACCTAAGAATATAAATTACCTACTTGTTACTCTAAACCGCAAACGCATTTAGTGTTGCTAAGGTACAGTTAAAATTTTCAAGACAAAATTAATTGTGACTTCCTGTGGCGCATAGAACCTATTTTTTCCTCAATAAACTTCTCATAAATTTCTCTTAATTTCTATTAATCAAATTATTCGTACTTACCAACTCTAGAATCCATTTCGAAACTTCGACTAAACACAGCAGGAACTCGAAGACAACTTTCTATACAAGTACATAAGCGTTATCTAACAGTTTTATACCGACCACTTGCCTTAAATTATCGCCTTAACGCAAGGATAATAAAGTATAATGCGATCCAATAAAGACGTAATCAACATCCTTTAGTCATTATTGCTTTAATGCTGTTACAAACTGGTTGTGTAATGTAGGACTGAGGGACTGGCTCGATGCCTTTGTTATTTATCACCTGCATACTTTCCGTTAGTCACCTGTTTTAATTATGACGGAAACTGTGGTGTTTTTTGTTAAGAGGACTTTACCGAGAGCGCGCTGCATGCAAATGGAGTTCGATCGTATTTTAGATAGTTACTTTTTTAGATATGACATACCAAACTCGATAACATTTTGTAGACAGGATATAGAAACTAATATCTAGGATCATGTTTAGTCAGCTTGCCATGAAATAATTTAATCTCAAAATGACACGTAACTCGTATTTTAAATAAAAAAGGACTCAACTTAAGCAAATTTAAATTTATCAAAATAATCCATACAACTTTTTTTTTACTAACTCGAGCATTCGAATGTTAATGAATTTTCTACTATGTAACCGCGCGGCCGAGCGATATAGCTTCAGTTTTGTAATCAAATAACGACATTAAAACGCCCCAAATATAATTATTTCCATAATGATATGATTTATTGCGAAATCCATTGCTTTGGAAACTCAAAATATTTTTACAATTATATATTTATCAAGATACTAGGTGAAATTAAATCAACCGACCAAATTCATACTGGAGACTCGGTTAGTCATCAGGAACAAGGTTTAATGACCCTCCATGTGAAATTCGAAAAAAAAATTTGTTTTTCCCGTAGAACCTGCACTAGGAATTGTACTTAAACTAGTCCAACCAGTACGGGAGCAAAAAAAAATATTTTTCGAAATTGACCAAAAGGATTACTGAACCTAGTTCTTGATCACCAACCGAGTCTCTAGTATGAATTTGGTCGGTTGATTAAATTTCACCCTATATATTTGTTTTAGTTACAAATTCGAAAAACTTATTTTAGCGAGCGGCTTTTTAGCTCACATGATATACACAGACTGAAGACACTCTTGTTCTTTAGAAAGTCAGTTCAATTGTCGCTGCGTGCGACCATCATCGGTGGAACTGATGCGGTCTTCACAAATAAGGTTATTCAGTCCTATTCGTTTAAGCAGATACCTAGTAAAGCCGATTCTGGAGGTTTTAATTTTAGTTTTATTGCTGTCACTAAATTTTCTTCATTCCAAAATAGTTCTTTAGCGTTAGCAACAGAAGCTTTGGAAAAACTTAAGTTTTGACAGCATCAAAACTCTTCTGAAGAATCGACTTTACTGAGCTGAGGTGTATCTGTGACGTGCTTTAAACTTAAACCACATGAAGGGTACAGAAAGAACATTCTTGGTCACATTTTTAATTTATTTATTTTTTATTTTTTTTTCCTTTCGTCCCTTTCAGGGACAGGCAAAGGTATCTAGGACCATGATAGCCTTTTCTGTAACCAACATTTTTAATTTTTTGGGTTTCGCACCCAAAGGGCATAAACCCTCACGGGTCTCTAAAATATTGAGCATAAACAGAATATTGAATGAAAAATTGAAATAAATTATTTTTCAGGTCCCTTACAGAAAAAAGGAGCCGATTTTTTTTCTTATCTTGGCATGTGGGTTCAAGAGTAGAGCATAAATTATTTTTAATGTTTTTTTTATCTTCGAAAATAAAGAAATGGGGTGGCATCAAGATTGTTAGTTTTAGACAATTTTTGTTACGGTGAATACGTAGTTCAAAAACTAATCTAAGTATGAATTTGGGATTTTTTCTATGTCATGCATGTGTCATATACTGTATTTAAACGAAAAATACTGAAAACACCGATTTATGATGTAGTTTTAGAGTTACGTACCCGAATACTCGACAAACTTAATTTTGCAATTTTGTTTCATACATTTTGTAGGATGATCGTTCAAATTATTTAAATGGTACGGAACCCTCAGGGCGCGAGTTCTACTCGCACTTGACCTGTTTTTTAAAAACTGATAAGTTACTTTGTTGAGAATTTGGTGTAGTTTTATTTGATAAAAACCGACTTAGCATAAACATGCATAGAGCTAGAGATATAAAACGTTTAAATTTATCGATACAGGTTGGTATGTATTTAAACTTAACATGGTTGAGTACTTTTCATTTCTCGGCCATTTAACAGCATTCAGTGTTTCAGCTCTATCTTAAAGACGGTAATACATACAAGTTTCAAATTTGATCAGATTGTTGTGCATACTCTAAACTAAAACGACAAATAATAAAATATAGGGTTTCGTACTCAGGGTGTGATTAACCGTTTGTTTATCACTTTAGAGTCTTGTTTTTTGTCGTCTTAAGGCGCTACCTCATTAAAATCGGCACTTTTTGAAGTTATTTACCTGATTTTCAAAAGAAGCCACTAATTTAATAAATTAGTATATAAATAAGGGTACCTTTTTCAAGTTTTCTTGAATACAGAAACGCGATTGCAGAACTTTCGCTCGACAGAAATAATTATTGAAATGAGGTCTTCTTTTACACTTTTTTTCATAGTAGGTATGCGAAATAGGAATGACATATAGACCTGGACGATATTTTATTAGATAGATTTTAACAATATCAAAATTTTGTGGTTGTGGATGTGTTAATTTAAAACCGACATTTTGCATTTTTTTCTGGAATCCGTCCCTCTCGCACTGCGGGTCGTTCCGCATGGAGTAACAGTGACCGTTGAAAAATTCACATATCACCTTAAGGCTGCATATAAGGTCAGATTGAGCACCTCATTCTGCATCAATCAGAACTGAACTCTACGACGTTTCCTTTTAGTTTAAAATAGCGCGCTCTCAGCCGTGGTTGTTACGACCACCAAGAAACATGCGCCCACAAAAATCTACGTAATTATTTAATAACTCTGCTTCTAGATGCAATTTGTAAAATATTCTAAGACGAGCCGACGATGTTATTTGTTACCTTATTTTTAATTCAAATTTCAAGGCTTTATGATTTAAGGAAGGTTCTTTAACACTCAAAAAACATGAAATTTAGACGTAACTTCGTAATTTTTTTCTATCAAGCGAACTTAAAGATTTTGCGTTTTTTCTAAGATTAGTGTATCAGCCATATAGTCTACTGTCTATATTATTTTTACAATACCGATTAACCAAGTTACACAATGTGATATGCTCATTTGCAGTTGGGCATCTAGCCTTATACAGACCCTTAATGTTGATATAGCATCTATATTATTGATATGTATGTTTTTAGGGTTCCGTACTCGTATTGTGTGGTGGTACAGAACCCCTTGTCCGCAAGTTCGACTCGTACAGTGGAGACGACATCAAGATATACACTTGCAGTACGAATAGCCCCTAATATAAGAATATAAGATAGGTACAAAGTCCGAAGTGTCTAACTTGATGCGGTCTCCAATGTACATGGCCAAATTGTTTTTTTCTCTTTAATAAAACTTACATAAAAATAAATGTTGTAAGAAATGTGATATAAAACGAGACGTCATATTAAAAATACATCCTCTTAATAAATAAAAACACCTCAAAATCGCGAGTTTTGTGAACGGCCCGCTCCCACCGAGCAGTATAGAAAAAGTGTAAAATGAAATCGTTGGAACAGAACAGATATGGATACAAAATGTAAATGTTACGTGAATATTTGTTTTGCCGCGTATACTAAGGGGGGTCCGGACCCCTAAATCTTATACTAGGTGAAATTAAATCAACCGACCAAATTCATACTGGAGACTCGGTTACTCATCAGGAAGGTAGAAATGTGAAAATTTTTTTTTGTCCCATTGTGCCTGTAATAATAAGGGAGCAAAAAAAAATTTTTCGAAATTGCCCAAAAGGATTACTGAACCTAGTTCTTGATCACTAACCGAGTCTCCAGTAATTTTGTCGGTTGATTTAATTTCACCCTATATACTTCCATGGATCAGACACACCCCCGGCCTACGTAAGGGCAGCTCCTAGCAAATGTTTGTTCAGTGGACAACGATTCAGAAGCTTCGGTAGTTCGGGAGCTAGGTATTTTACAAACACGGGTTTTTACCGCAGCTATGTGCGGATACATTATTCACGCCTCTAACAATGGCGATAGTGTTATAATGAGCTGTTGTTTAGTTTAACCACGTAGGGGGAAGATTTGTGTGGGATGTCCCTTTAGTTTTTAGATAAATAGTTTTCCACAACAATTAAATCCGCTTTCCGTCTTGGGAATAATGGAGGAGGTTTCGAAGGATGTTGATTGTATTAGATTATCGCATCGAGCGTAATGTGCTTGTACAGATTGTTAACTTGGTATACAACTTCTATCATAGGGTTGTTAACAGGCACGTACCCAGACTTTTGTTTCGCGGGGGGGGGGCATTAATAACTATACCTTTATATTACTATCTGTGCCTATACGTACGTTCATATTTTACCTATAAATAGTATTATTTGTAATGTTTTTTTACTGCTGAAAATTTTCTACAGGCATAGACTAAATACAGGGCAGCAGTTTCCTTAGGAGTTAGCTGAATAAACTCAGTTCAACGTGACTTAAACTGCGAGAAAGTTTAGATTAGAACACTTTCTTCGCACGCTGCCGGTGTAATCAGTGAATTTTCGAGGTATTTCTGGATTTCACAAAAAGGTTTTTGGTGCAGGTATTTTCTAGCTTTACATTTTAAAATAAACTGTTTTCTTGCTATAGCATTATTTCAGACATAATACTCAAGCCGCTTAGATAAAAAACGTAGTTATCACATAAGGCGTCATTTTCAGAAATAAAATCTATCGAATGAAATATATTCAATTAGGTCTTTACAACTAAACGATGAAGATCTGAAAAAACATGTCTGCGAGTTTCACATTGATAAGGTGAAACTTAATCATAAGGTGAGCTATAATCGACTCAGCATATATAAGCAAAAACCCTTTAAATTCTAGGCAAGGCCATAAAGTACCCGGGAAAGAATATTTTCTGAAGAGACACAGACTGGTACAGTTTAAACCTAGGCTAATTTACGAGTGAGTATATCACGAGAATCTACAAACAAACGGGCAGGCCTAGAGACTAAACTATTTAGCGTCGTGGGAGAAACTTTTGCAAACTAAATAACTTTTAGTAAAAACATAACAAATATAAAGTTGTAATCACAAAACAATTGTATTCAGGAAACAAAGTCGTTTAAAGCTACTATGAAAAACACGCAAATCATAAAAACACGCCATCCGCCACACCAAAATACAATTTAACCTGCCAAATTAATAACAAAGAATGATGTCATTTACACAGTTTCTTTGCCTGTAACGCTATTATTGAGTAAACTTACAGCACCAACAGCAGTAGGTATACAACATAATTACGGTTGAAGATTGCGCTGATTGCAACAGTGAAACATTAGTCAAGTCTGACAGGATAATTCACCGGGAGGGTCCTTGATGATGTTGTATCTACGCATTTGAAACTGAACCTATTATTACCGTGCCTTATCCTTATCATGTCATCTTTAAAGCTTTTATACGAGAAAAACATTCAGAAAATTCATTCGAGAGCGCGCGAGGACGGGGTGGGTTTGATTTGTATTCGACCTCTGCGGATATACCTGCAAGGTTTATTATATACCCCGTCGTCGTATATTTAAAAGCCAAGCTCTTGTCGATGTGGTCTCCACTGAGTTTTAGGTACCCATTTCCAATTCCTTCAGTTCTTGGTATGACACGACTCCATCCTTTTCCTGTAACTGGTCTACATAACTCGCTTTGACGGCTCGATACACACTGCCTGTCCCTCTTTAGGTAGATCAACAGAGTGAGACAGAGCACTTTATCAAGGGCATCGATATGGTTTGCTATGCTAGACTAGCTGGGTTTTCCTCTCTTTTCTTCCTTTCTATCCTCTAATGTGTTTGTTGTAAAGTAATCATGTCTCAGCAGGTATCGGACCATCTTTCCTATCCTATTTTTCTGTTTTTTCTATAACCCTTCTCCTCTCTCCTACATTTGTTAGAACTTCTTTATCTGTGATTCGTTCTGTCCAACTTATCCTTTCTATTCTCTGCCTCCACTCTTTCTCTATTTCTTTGTGTCATAGTTCCAGTTTTACTGCCATATACTCCAGATATATTTTAATAAACCTCTTTTTGTTATATGAGGTCCTACAATAATAAGTGAAAATACAATTATTGTAGGGTATATTTTGTATCGTTAACTGATCACATTAACGGTTTATTCTCCGAATTTGTAATATGTGATTTAATTCAAAGATACCTCTCCATTTAAGCCATAGGAATGTTTTAAATGTTTTATTTTCTAAAACGTGTATTAATTCTTAGGAGAGAAAGAGGTGTGTCTGGATCGTAGCAGATGGAAATCTGTAGTTTTTGCCTTATCCTCTGAGCGTGATTGTACCAGTAATTCTTGAAAATAATTTGGCCAAGTTCAATGGGTTCCGTACCACCACACAATACCATAATTCTTATTATTTGCCGTGGTAGAGGCCATAGTAACACGTTTTCTCCCTAAACTGGCTAAATGCCGAAGCTGTTGACCCCTATGACAGACGGACGGACGGACGGACAGCGGAGGCTTAGTAATAAGGTCCCGTTTAGCACCCTTTGGCTACGGAACCTTAAAAGAGTGAGGATATAGGTCATTTAAAATAAATCTAGTATTGTTATTTAATACATCAAAAAATCGCTAACAAAGCAAATAAACAGAATTTTCGAACATCTTAACACCTTACAGAATAATATAAAAAATCTTTAATTTTACGACGACTTTCTTACCGACCGAGTGACTAATATGTAATATGCAAATGAGTCTTAATTTTAATTATAAAATTGCTATTTTATACACAAAATCGTCGTTTTCCTATGACTCAGAGAGTACAGAGCCATTATTTTGTCATCAACGTTAATAAACAACTCAACAGGAGGGGAAGCGGGATGTTAAGCCTTTACCTACCGCATTAAAGGAAAAATAAAAAATAAAACAAATATAGATATGAATTTATAGAAAAAGAAGTATTAATGTCAGAAAAACTTTAGTACCCAGTTTGTTATTATTATTAAGGACAATCTTTTGCCTACGATTTGCGCACTGACCACCGAATACGTTACTAACCCCCCCCCCCCCCCCTCACAAACGTCCCTTGCAAACTAACATTTAATATTTATTTTGCAGTATTATAAACCTGGTGCTAAATGACAGCATAAATGTATAGTCAAATTGACACCATAAAAAGAGTAATTCCATTAAACTTCAGTAATTTTTATTAAACCACGACAACGGCATGTAAAGCTCAAGATACACTGGGAGCTTAGCTGAGATAGTTTAGCTCGCGGTGTGCCTTGCACTTTACGTTGATAAACATCTGTTAACTAGTTTTTATACTGACACTATATTCTCGTGTAGCAAATATTAGATTTAGAGCTGCCATAACCTAAAACTTTTCATTGCAAAATAGGCTTTAACGCAGATGGATAAAAGTTAAATGAGCTTGTATTATTTTAGGTTTTTCAACTCTAAATTTAAGGTTTGCTGCACGAGAATAGGTCACAGTATGAAGGTAATAATATCATAGGTATAAAAGGGAAAAATCAAAAGCACCCGAAATAGAAGGGCTTGTATGAACAAAGTAATGGATGCGGAGGAGGCGAAAGAGGTGGGGCAGGATCGTGGCAGATGGATTTTTAAAAATCTCTGCCTACCCCACTGGGAAACAGGCGTGAATATATGTAAAAACGAACTTTATTTCCAAGAATATACATTTTGCAATAAATACTTCAGTTAAGGTCAAAATGGGTTAACTGAGGAGAGTTAGCACATCTCTGGGGATTCACTGCACAAACAAACGGTAACAGCGCATTTTCCGCACAAACAAGGCTTGGGAAGTCCGTATTTAAACAATGAAGTCTATTTACTACGTTATTTTACTCGGAACCGTGTGAACAGATCGAACCTAATGACCTGCTGATTCTACTATATTGGCTTCCGATTCGAATATAAATACAAAGTTTATCTAAAAGACGACAGTTCAAGTTCACTTGCGAAGCGAACAAGTTGTGTTATTGTATCTCAGTGCAGTTGAAAGGTTAACATGTTTTGTGAGATAGGTGAGTGGGATAATTCATTGTTTTTAATTTATTAAGTTAAACATACAAAATATAAGGGTTTTTATGTATACTGTGCTGCAAAAAGTATGTTTTTTTTACCGCCTTATACCGTCTAAGCTTTTAATATTTCTAAGCCAAGTTAGAAGTAAATAATACAATATATAAATAATAGAAAATTAAAATAACATACATATTTGTTCGTAAACAATATGCAGGTATATTAAAAACAAACATTAATGTTCCAACTTTAAAATTATTAAAAAAGTAACTTATTCGAGATTTTTGTAAGCACCTAAGCACTATTTTGTAGTCGTTTATACCTAAAATATCTGACTGCAAGTTGGGTTAAGAAATGATAAAAGATTTAGAAAAGTAGCAAAATGATGTTTTTTATTTTATTTGGAGATAATTTTTTTTCGTGACTGTATTTTTGACAGCTGGGGAGCTAGCATGGTGCCACTTTAACACCATTTTAAACACCATTTGACAGTAAATCCCATACATTTATTGTCAAAATGGTGTTTAAAATGGTGTTAAGTGGCAACCATGTTAGACCTGCAGTTCCTATATTCTGACTCATGTTAACAAAAAAACTGGTCAGGCAAGGGTTATGTTATGACGCCAGTTTTGTTTTGGGAACAGGAAAGTGTTATTTAAAATCATGCCCATAAACAACGATTTATGATGATTGATGTCTGAAAATATAATTGATTGTAAACAAAAATTACGAACAGTAATGTAATTATTGGTAAAAGTCTTGGTAATTTTTTAGTAAAGCAAATTAATTATTTTTAATGTAATATATCCCTTGTTTTCGTAATTTTTTAAACAGGTAGGTATACAATCTAAATCAAAAAATAAATTGTATGTCAGAATGTTTGACTTTAGAACTTGGTTTGAAGTCATTAGGTTGGAAATATACCAAGTCCCCGGATGAGCCGGGTGCAGGGAAGTACCAAGAAAGTTAAATTTTTCGTTTTTTTGCTCATATCTCAAAAACGCTGTGACTTAGCAAAAGTCCATTTATATACTATAATATAAACCCTGGCTATTTTCCCACATTTTACATTTCTTCTATACGTCTCTCTAAACGTTTCTATGTTATCTGCGATCAAAATTGCACTTTAATTTATACAACATACAAAAAGTGCTGCTTGTAAAAATATAGAATTTTTCATACATACAACTTGATACCAATAATGGGTTTTAAGAAGAAAATGTTTCATTGTACCTTTTAATTTTAAGCTTTTAACCAAATCCACTTTTTCAATATTTTTATTACACTGAATATTTTTACTAAAGCGAAAATCTTTCACCAAAAGTCAAAAAAGGTGAGACGGCGAGCGAAGCGAGTAGCGTGTTAGGTTTAACATGTACAAAAATTAGTGGAGCCGAGCGAAGCGGAGCAAGGCAACCCTCCTAGTTTTAACATAAATACGATTTTCCTCGGCACATAACATCAAGCAGCATTCTACGATATGCCGACGACGTATGACGGGCTGGTTGGTACTCATGTAGTAATGATAGGTAATTAAATCTGGTCACTTAGGTATATTGATTATTAGGAATGTGATCTGGCCAAGTACAAGCCACTTCCTGACCCATCTCTTCTGATTCCAGTGATCCCGCTGCTGATAGCCCTCACTACGTCATCAGCCGCGCCTCCCCCCGCCGGCACCGCCCCCGGCTGCGTGTGCACATTCAACTACGCGCCAGTCTGCGGCACCGATGGCGTTACTTACTCCAACGAGTGCGCTCTCGGGTGTGCGCAGACTAGGAACACTGAAATAGGTGAGATATTGAGAGTTCTCTCTTGTTGTGTACCGAATTTTGAAGCTTTAAACGTGAAGAAAACTAGCGTACAGCTTACAGCGTTGTTCTGGAATGCGACTTTATTTCCATGCGTTTTGTACGAAATTTGAATGGCGCCCGCGCGCTCGATGTGCGCCGCGCCGCGCCGCTTCTGTGTGGCTTGAACCTTACGCGGACTCCCAGATTAAAATTTACCCAGAACACGTCTATTTACTACCTAAAAAAGCTACTAGACATAAAACAAGAAGAAATTATACGCACCATAACATACTTTTTCTTGAACATAATTTTTGTTGAAATTTGATTTATCATATTTTATTAGTAATCAAATCATCCCCAAAACTTAACTCATTAATATTTAACGTTATTTAACACAGCTATAATATATATTTTGCATTTTTAGCGAAAAAGTACAACGGTGCTTGTCAAGAAGCAGAAAAAGTAAAAGTAGCGGAACTCCCCAACTGTGTTTGCACGAGAAACTACAAACCGGTGTGCGGCACTGACGGACACACCTACAATAACCAGTGCCTTTTGAGTTGCGCTCAAAACAGCTTAAAAGATTTGGAAGTAAGTCACCCAGGCCCCTGTGACCTAGTCAAAGTCGTTGAAAACGCTCAAAATCGAGACTCCTGCTCATGCACGAGGAATCTAAAACCAGTGTGCGGCACAAATGGCGTTACATACAACAATCCATGCTTGCTGAATTGCGCTCAAGAGAATGAGCCAGAACTGCACGTCTTACACGAAGGATTCTGCGAAGAATCACAAGCAGGAAGTGATGACCAACTGAGAGTTGTAGACCTGCCACACCCTTGCAGCTGCACTAGGAACTTGAGACCCGTCTGCGGAACCGATGGGAAGACATACCAAAACCAGTGCCTACTGAACTGCGCTCAGTCAGTCAAGAAGGACTTGCTTCTGAGTCATACTGGGCCTTGCGAACAGGGTAACGGTAGCCAGGTCAAAGTTGTGGACAGTGCTGACCAGGTTAAAGTAGTACCCGGCATTTAAAGCTTGTCTGTGGTACTGCGCTACGTTCACGAACCAAGGTCTGCATGTTGCGTATGAAGGATTCTGTTAAGGAGTTATATTATTTATTTGCTAGGTTTAGATATTGGCTTTACAAATTTACACATGTTTTGTTACGAATAAAATTGAGTTGAAACACCCTCCAATGATTTTAAATATTCCATTTTCGATTAAGCATATAAAATAGCGAATCTGCATGTAATAAAATATCAAAGTCGGCCAAAGCATAAATGTAAAACTATGATACTAAAGTATCTATTGGAAGTAGGCCACGATATTAGCATGTTTCAGTATTATCTCTCGTATATGGTCGTAAGCACTAGAGAATCGCTATAAAAGGAAGTTAAATGAAAACCTTTTAAACCTTGCATTATGTTTATTGACTCTCCATTGCCTTGGAAGTATCACTTCAACAGTTTAAACATTTAACACTAAATATTTACAGTCCCCGCTTAAACGTTCACTGATCAAACGTAACAAGACAAACAGGAAAACTTTACTAAAAAAATTGCAATGCCACGAACACTTAAGTACAAATAAAAAATCTCAAGCTCTTCATTCTACAAACATCGCGCAAACACTTTGTAGAAAATATAAGTGATCACGCCTATACTTGCGTTTACCAAATGCATAAACGGAATTGAATCTCATTCACAAATGGATGATGAGAGAGGAGGGAAGCTGGAAACCGTGCACTAACCTGATGGTGTCCGCTACAATTAGCTTCGATCATTCGGGATGGCGTCCACAATGGCGGCTTCTCAGTGTCCGTTATTGAGTCCTCGATTCCACACACGGTTATCACAAGATATAGGACAGTTCATTTAGCGGATGGGCGATATGTGAAGCTGGTCATGAACTACAGCTGTACACGTTATTGTCTACGGTAATTACTTTAATAAGTACGACGCGCGTGTTAGCACTTATCACAGCGCGGGCGGAAGAGCAACAACAACTAACTGGCCACTGGTCAGATCTTCATCGTCCAATCACATTGGAAATCGATGATGCGCGCGCAGCTTGTTGCGGCGCTGTGGTGGGGTGTCAAAGGTGATGCACGGTAGGAAAGGGTAGGTAGAATGGTTTGAGATAATTTATATTTATTATACTAATTTAGCGTAACCATTTCCAGCCGCCCTTAAAGGGTCACCTTTAAAAAACAACCATAATAATGCGGAGATAATATAATATTAATAACAAACAAATATGTGAAAAATAGCGTAATTTGTGACAGTATATGGTCACGAATAAAGTAGGTATATCATAAATATATAAAAATCATAAATATGTAAAGAATAATTGCAAGTCATAATAAGAATGGTTAAACTATTGATTGGGGAGAGGGCACAACCGAACGACAGGACGAAGGTAAGTACCTTTTGCGGTTTTGACCGTCGCTACTCGCACAGTTCCGTCTTTAGCGGGGTGAACCTTCTCTACAATCGCCAACGGCCAAGTTAGAATCGGAGAGCCTTCAACGATGATTACTACGACCATCCCTGGGGTGATAGGCGCGGAAGGCGTATTCCATTTCTGCCTAACTTGCAAACCATGTAAATACTCGATACTCCATCGCCTCCAGAACGACTGAACCAATTTGTCTAGGAGCGAATTTCTATGAAGCAGGGACACATTGTCTGACTCTACTTCAGGCGCGGGCAAAGAGCATAAAGACGCGGTATGCAGAAAGTGGCTTGGCGTTAGAGCAGCGGGCTCTGCAGGGTCAGGACTTAGTACGGTGAGGGGGCGCGAGTTCAACAGACATTCAACTTGTACGAGGACGGTGATGAGCTCCTCATACGACAGAAGCTGTTGACCTATAACCTTGAAGAGATGGTTTTTTATAACCTTCACCATACTTTCCCAACATCCACCGAAATGACCACTTGCTGGGCAGTTAAACTTCCAAGTTATGCGGTTTTGAGTAAGTTCCTCTTCGAAACGAGGACGATATTCGTCATTTATGAAACGATAGAGTTCCTTCAGATACGTGTTAGCTCCTGCAAAGTTAGTCCCATTATCGGAATGCATATATTGAACGGGGCCGCGACGCGATAGGAATCTTTTTAAAGCTGCCAAGAAGCTAGGGGTGCTTAGATCTGTAGCTACCTCAATATGTACAGCGCGGGTTGTTAGGCATGTGAAGACACAGATATATGCCTTCTCACCTTTTACTCCTCTACGTCTCACCGGAGTATATGCGATAGGGCCGGCGTAATCGCAGCCTGAATGTGTAAACGCCTTTACTGCAGGGCGGGTGCGACTGTCAGGTAAGTCAGCCATGAGCGGGAAAGTAGCTTGCGGTTTCATTCTAAAACACCTATTACACTTATGTATTCTTTGTCGCACTACACGACGTGCGGACATAATCCAAAACTTCTGCCTCAGCAGCGACATTAAGAGCTCCGGACCTGCGTGCAAGTGCAATTTGTGGTGATAGTCAATAAGTAAATCCACGACATGGTCATGACGCGGCAAAATAATAGGGTGTTTTTGTGTGAAATCGAGTTCGGAGTTGGACAGTCTTCCGCCAACTCGAATAAGTCCTTTGTCTATAAATGGTCTCAATTTATTAAAGGCGGGAGAGCATGGCTTGTCATTTTGTAAATTAGAAACTTCGTCGGAAAAGTATTTATGTTGTAGAACTTGCAGCAATTTACTTTCTGCAAAGTCCAAATCTGCGGATGTAATAGACGCGGAATCGCGGCGGGGTAATAACTTCATGAATCTACAGACGAACACGATCACTCGCAGAAGTTTACTCCACGAGGACATGCGAAGAGCAAGCTCGTAAATATAGTTAGTTGCGGGTGTAAAGACCGGGTGAGCTAATAATTTCTGCTCAAGTATGTCGTGACATGACACAGTATCTTCATCGTTAATGGGCCACTGAGAGGAGTCCATAGCTAACCATGAAGGCCCGTGAAGCCATAGCGGGTGAGTAATTAATTTCCGAGGAGTGACACCGCGAGAGAGACAGTCTGCGGGATTTTCTGATCCAGAGACATGATGAAAATTCTCAGCGGGAACGTTCTCCGTTACCATAGCTACGCGATTGGCGACAAAGGTCTGCCAACGGTGGAGCGAGCTCTTTATCCAATAAAGTGCTACTTTAGAGTCGATGAACGCGTAAACATTTACAGCAAAGCGGGGGGCATAATTATTTAAGACTGTTCGCATTAATTTCGAAAGCAACACAGCTGCGCAAAGTTCCATACGTGCGATAGTATGTGGTGTAGTGGGCGCTACTTTAGATTTAGCGCAAACCAACTGCACCGTTATGTCGTCATTGGATTTAACGTGTAGATATACTACTCCGCCGTAAGCACCCTCACTCGCGTCTGAAAACCCAACCACAGAGACGACGCAATTATCAGTCACACCTACATGTCGTGGAATGCGGAACTCGTTCAGTAATGGAAGTTCAGTACAATATTGACGCCATACCTTGACGAGGTGGGGAGGCGGCGCATCGTCCCAGTCGATCTTCAGCTGCCAGAGCTTCTTGATAAGAAGCTTTGCAAATAAGACTGTGGGTGCCACGAACCCCATGATATCCCACAGCTTAGCGATTGTGGATAAGATAGAGCGCTTAGTGCACTTATCTTCCGGCGGCGACAGCTTGAAGAAAAATTCATCTGTTTCAGTAGACCAATGCAAGCCTAGTATTTTATGCTGTACGTTTTTATCGAATTCTACTCCCGAGCTAAGTTTATGCGATACAGGTATGCTATCGAGAATGGACTGGGAATTACTGTTCCACTTGACCATGTCCCACTGAGCTCCCTTGAACAGATCGATCAGCTGCTTGCAGATGACGGGTGCGAGATTTTCATCAAGAACAGAAAATGCAATGTCGTCCATATAAAGTGATGAGGAAGCAATTTCCTTCGCAAGCGGGTATTTATGTCCGTCGTCGCTAATTAGCTGCTTTACCGTGCGCAGTGCATGGAAGGGGCTCGATTTTAATCCAAAGCAGACTCGGTTAAATTGATATAGTACCAGAGGTTCTTGCGGGCTAAAGCGATAAAATATTCTTTGGAAGCGACGATCTTCATCTCGTAAAATTAATTGGAGAAACATCTGCCGACAGTCGGCAGTCATAGCGATGGGATATAAGCGGAAGTTTAGAATAATCTGAAAGAGATCGCCCTGAAGATTCGGGCCACTGTGGAGAATTTGGTTCAAAGATACCTTAGAGGTCGATTCACAGCTGGCGTCCAGAACAGGACGCAAAGGTTTATCCTCGCGAACGACACCGTGGTGCGGGATGACATATGATGGTAACCGCGAGTCATCCGGAGGTGCGGGAGACAAGTAGTCTTTGCTTAGGTACTCCCTAATCGCAGTATCATAAGCAGCTCTTAATTTAGGGGACGCCTCTAGCTTGCGTTCTAAACACAAAAAGCGCTTGCGGGCGATTTCATGTGAGTCACCTAACGAGTAAACATCGTCACGAAACGGTAAAGCGACAGTGTAACGACCGCTTATTGGATCTCTTTCTATAGTTGAGCGATAAAATTCTTCACATTCAGTGTCTTCTGAACGCTGAATGGGCGGGCCGGGTACTTCTTCAAGCTCGAAGAATTGTTTAATAATTACGTCCACAGGCTCAAGCACTGTGGCACAGCACGACGTTAAAGATGCTGCATTGTAATTAGCGGTGGGTACTGAACCCATGATCACGTATCCGAGCACAGTTTCTATAGCGGGTGGTGCCGATGAGTCACCGTGTACTACACCGGGTAATATCAAATGCGGAAATAAGGATGCGCCTATCAAAACATCAATTTTATTAGGCGTCGCGAAAGTATCGTCCGCGAGCGGTAAATTTTTCAAATGTGGCAGAGCGGATATATCGACGAGAGCGGTTGGCAAACTATCCGTAATTCGATCTACGACCAAACAGTTAACATTATATTTAATCTCGGAATTATAGCGGGATGCAAACTCGAAATTAACAGAGCCGTTTACTACGTTTTCTGAGCCTCCGAAGCCTTTCACTACTGTGCCTTTTACTTCCTGAGCGTGAATACCTAAACGATCACAGCACTCCCTTAAAATAAAGTTTCCTTGGCTGGCCGTGTCTAGGATTATTCTAACGTTTTGTGTATTATTGCGGGCGTCGCGAGTGGCGACTTGAGCGGTAGCCAATAACACAGTGGTACACTGCTCGTTGGCAATGCGCAAGTCACGCGGCATCAGGGGCGGAGCGGCAATGGACGTTGCACACAGCGCCACGTCCGCGCGCGGCGGTATCGGCGGAGTGTCAGTAGATGCGAGCGCGGGCGTGCGGGGCACGATCGGCGGCACAGTAGTTAGTGTCGCGGAGGGCCGGAGGGTCGTGGGTTCGCGGTTGAAATGAAGCAACGAATGATGTTTCAGCTTACAGACCCGGCAAGTCGAGTTAGAATTACACGACGAAACCCTGTGTTTAATACTTAAACAGTTCACGCAACCGTTACACTCCTTAATCGCTCTAAAGCGTTGCTGCGGTGTCATAGTATTAAATTCCGTACATTTAAATAAATGTTGGTGGGTAATATTGGTACACAAACATTTATGCATGTTATTGTTGTCAAACGTGCTAACATAAGCTTGATAGTTCGGCGGAGAAGCAACATTATTCATATTATTATTCGAATGAGGACGATCGCGGTCGTTAGCTTTCTTCGAAGTGCTACTCGGTAATTTGAGGGTAGTTGCAACTGGTGCGCGTTGGAGAATTTTCGACTGATTCCTAACAAAGTCCACCAAGCTATTGAAAGAGGGTATTTCGTTGGAATTATTATGCATTTCGAACTCGCGTACAGTATCCGAGTCTAGTTTCTTAAGAGCGACATGCAAAATAAACAAGTCGCTCAGATCTTTTATTTTTAAGTTTTTAAGCGCTTGGACGGCGTTTACATAGGTATCAATAAATGATTCAAAGTTATTAGCGGAGGCGTTAGGTATCGGCTTAAACTCGAACATTTGATTCATATATGTGGAAGCGAGCATCCGTTTGTCTTCGTATTTATCTACCAACGTTTTAAACATAAGCTGGTAATTTTCTGCACAGGGCGTAATGCCTGAACACGCGGATTGAGCTTTGCCTGATATTTTTCCTAAAAGGTAATAAAGCTTTTCAGCATCTGTCAGCGATGAATTATCGTGTATCGTCGATTTAAAACTCGCGTAAAACAGCGGCCATGAGCGAAATTCGCCATTAAATGACATTAATTCGATAGCTGGCAATCGAGGTTTACTTTTTTGAGGTAAATCACTGGGTTGCGTTGAGTTACATGCTTCGCGACTGTACTGAGTAGTAAGTCGCTTAATGCGACTGTACAATCGTTCGAAGGAAATCAAGCTTTTATATTCTGGATTCGCGGCGGCATTTAGGGTTAACAATCGTTTGTTATATGAATCCAGTATACTTATAAATTTAGCCCGGAGAGTATCAACGTTACTGCTAGCGTCTAAAAAGGTACCTACGTCTTCGTCCTTCGCGTCTGTGTCTATAACTATAGTGTTCGACAAATCGTACATATTTTGTAAACATTCAAATATGACATTGCGTTTTGCTACTAAAATAGATAGCTCAGGATCGGACACTTCGGTTTTGGCCATTTCGATAATTGTACAATTATGCAACTGTTACACGAAGTACGATAATCATTAACTAAAGTGAAACAACAATAAGTTGTGAGCGGGATAGGTTAGATAGGTAGGTAGATAGCGAATATTATTTACGAAATACGTAATACAAATACTGTAGAAAAGTATTATATATATATATATATATATATATATATATATATATATATATATATATATATATATGTGTAGTGAGTATGTAATATGTGCAAGTATAATACTTACGTGGAAGAATAATAGGTGACTAAAATGAGCGGGAAAGCGCGTAACGTATATTTATCGGAGCGGTAGGTGAACAATTTTATGAATTTACTTATTATAATATATTGCGTATTTAATATAATATAAATATAAAGTAAAGCGGTTAAATAAATACTTGTAAGGGCAATCCTAACAAGGGCGGGTGGAAATATCCGGTTTCGAAGGACCAACAATGATCACGCCTATACTTGCGTTTACCAAATGCATAAACGGAATTGAATCTCATTCACAAATGGATGATGAGAGAGGAGGGAAGCTGGAAACCGTGCACTAACCTGATGGTGTCCGCTACAATTAGCTTCGATCATTCGGGATGGCGTCCACAATGGCGGCTTCTCAGTGTCCGTTATTGAGTCCTCGATTCCACACACGGTTATCACAAGATATAGGACAGTTCATTTAGCGGATGGGCGATATGTGAAGCTGGTCATGAACTACAGCTGTACACGTTATTGTCTACGGTAATTACTTTAATAAGTACGACGCGCGTGTTAGCACTTATCACAGCGCGGGCGGAAGAGCAACAACAACTAACTGGCCACTGGTCAGATCTTCATCGTCCAATCACATTGGAAATCGATGATGCGCGCGCAGCTTGTTGCGGCGCTGTGGTGGGGTGTCAAAGGTGATGCACGGTAGGAAAGGGTAGGTAGAATGGTTTGAGATAATTTATATTTATTATACTAATTTAGCGTAACCAATAAGTAAATAATAATTTAAGTTTTAATGGGGATTTACATATTATATTTTATGTTATTACAGAGCACGGCGGTGCTAATTCTGTCAAAAAGGAAACCTACATAGCGAAGACTTACCGTCTGTTCGCTGCATTACTCTGATCTCTCCACAGAAACGGTAATCAGTAAAACACTGTGTTAAGTATGTTTATTATCCGCATGATGTGGGACAGATTGCTTGGTCTCCTCTTTTTTGACACAACTTGTTTGCAGACTTCGAGAAATTCGGAAATAGGGATACATCTGTACTGAGTGTTATGCGAATACCATGCAAACAACTTTTAGTATGGGGCGAATCTTCAAATCGCGAAAAAAAAATCTGCTGTCCCATAGAAAATGGATATCTACTCGACGAAAATGTATAAAACAATTGCTCTTTTTTCACGATTTCTCTATTTTTTTTCATGGCAACATCTTTTTACATATGTTACAATCTTGAAAGGATTTTCTGAAATTCAAATTATAAAGACGTAGGTAATACAAATGTTCTGTATGTAAGAAATAGGGTTGCCAACTTTTTTCTGGGCTATAAAGGGACATATGAAATAGAATTACATTTATTTGCAATATAGGTACAATATATACATACACTTATTACATGTCAATTTTAATGTATAAGATCGAACAACAAAACGGGATTATGTATTTTCGGCCGGGACAAATATTATTTTTTATGTTTATCTATTTTTTCTTAAAACGATATTTTTCAATGGACTGCAGGTTCAAGCATATTTTTGTGTCTGTATGAATTTTGTAGAAACTAAAAGAATTTCAATAACAATTAAACTTGTCAGAAGTCCCACTTCAATCGAATTTACTGAACATCTGTTAATTTAAGTGTCATTTATAAAAATACTCTTTCCACGTGACAGTTTGAGCTTGGGATACTAAAGATGAAAATATATTTTGAACTCTCATTATTGGTAAAAAATATACCTTATTGTTTTCATCAACTATCGAACTAAGATTAATAAGTATCGTTTTATGTAAGGCAGGGCAAAATACGGCGCGAGGCTGTCCGGGCGGGACATATTAATTTATAGAAAAAATACGGGACGGTTGGCAACCCTATGTAATTTTTTTGTTAAGATTGCAAGCGAAGCGAAGTACATTGTAAAATGTTATTTATGTCTTCGTCACCGAATGATTAATAAATCCGGTGTTTAACAAAAAGTCTGGATTTTTGAATGGTTCTTTGGAGACTACCTAACCAAATCCTAGGAGACAGATTTTCCCAAATTTCCGATTATCTTAAAGTTCGAAAACAGGTCGGGTCAAAAAGTAGCAGGAGGAGCCAACCAACTATCTCCATGATAATCCTAAAAAGAACAAACTACACCAAAATCAGTTTTCAGTTTAATTTTAGCATAGAAGTAAAAGTGAAGAAAAAAAATTGTTGCATAAATTATGAGTCTCAGAAAGAATGAGCGTCTAGCGTCTTTAATATAATAACCTTTCGAAAAAAACTAACATCAAGAATACGATACTACAATGATATGAATAATATTTTTTTATACTACAAATTCTAGTTCCTTAAATTACATTAAATAAATTATAATTAATTTTTAACCTTTGTCGGCAAAGAGTTGTTAAATGATTTTGCACTGTGATACCTAATATTGTCATCTCTGAGTGTATTTTGAAAGCGGATTTTCTTAGCTTCTGAGGTGTAATTTAAAGCTGATCACATCTGTATTGGCGGAACCCGATCACAGAGTACAAAGCATGCTTAACACACTTTTTATGCCTTTATCATAAATCTAAGTTTGCCAGCAACTCGTCCCCTTCTTCGTCCTCAAAAAATGATTTGTCTATTTCCTTTTCATTACTAATACTATTATTCATCATACTATTAATACTATCATTTAAATGTAGTCCGCCATTCCCTACAGTACTATTTAGAGTCCTGCTATCACAGTTTAATGAGTTTTTCCTTATATTAGTGCCAGGTATGTAGTCGTTTATGTTTCTTTGTTGCGAAGGACTCAAGTACTGTGTGATACGGCTCTTGCTTTCCTGAAATAGAGGTTATTTTTGGGTCATTGAAGTCATTTTTGTATGTTACTGCAACAAGTATGTTTCGTATGTTACTGCAACAGGTATGGTTTGTATGTTACCGCAACAGGTATCTTTTGTATGTTACTGCAACAGGTGTGTTTTGTATGTTACTGCAACAGGGAACAGGTATCTTTTGTATGTTACTGCAACAGGGAACAGGTATCTTTTGTTTGTTACTGCAACAGGTGTGTTTTGTATGTTACTGCAACAGGTATGTTTTGGTTGGAGATATAGTACATACCTGCAACGTTGATATTGTGTTTTCAAATGAATCCTTGCTCAGGCCAACCTCGTTTAAGACCTGAAAAAAGATAAATTAATGTACAATCTAAATAAAGTAATGAAAATGTCGTGCCTGAACATTGAATATTTTTGTAAAATTTTAAATGACATGGGTTTATTACCAGGGATAGGATATTCGGCGCGGTATATACCTAAAGTTGAAAAAATGCCAGAAATAGTTTGCAACTATAGAGTCTGCTTCTTAAAATATTATTTATTTAGATAAAAAAATATTAATTTTCGAAATATATTTCGGCCCACTATGGGGCATAGTGGGCCGAAATATATTTCGAAAATTAATATTTTTTTATTATTAATACAAGTTAAAGGAAACTAAAGGCTTTATATAGCTAAATTATATATATTTATTTCAAATTTATTTAGATAGTCAAAGTTCCGGGAATTACGGAATTGCTTAAAACGTTACGATGATGTACCTAATACTTAATAGATGTTACCGTAAATGTATGTATATTTTTCAGGCATTGTATACAATTCCTAGGAAATTTTTAAGATGACAAACAGATTTAGGTCGAACAGAGTAGAAGGTCGAAGATATAAAGTCTATACTTCGATCTTCTACGCTGTTTGACCTAAATCTGTTTGTCATTTAAAAATGTAGTACTGTTTCCAAAAATATTAACCCCCGGTTCCTGACTAGAGAAAATCTCGCTAACCACAAAAGAGCAAAACGTAGCTTCAGATTCATATATCCTAAACCGTCAATTCCGAGGTAAGAGAACCAAATGCTAATGGGTACTTACATTAAGTTTGTCCTGCAGCATGGGCCACATGTAGTCGTCGGAGGTGCCGGCCGCCAATAGATACTTGACACTGACGGCCCCCTGCTGACCGATGCGATGCGCGCGCGACTCCGCTTGCGTTAAGATCTGCGACCAAATTCTACTGTATATTCTACTACCCTTTCTATTATTCAATCTCTGCTCGGTCTCGGCTTGGCTTATTTTATCAACGTCCCTATATTTTAACTAGGGTCATCCATCCATCCATCAGCCTGTTTCATCCACTGCCTTTCCATTCTTGGCGGTCCTTCTAGAAGGAATTTCCGTACTCACACACGCTGGGCAGGCGGGTTGGTGAGCGCGGTGCCGAAACCCTCGCACCAGTGACGCCGCTGCCCGTCACCAGTCTGTTTTATAAAAGGGCTGGTAAATGGAGATGGATGTACCGCCATAAATCGGTCCTAGCCATGTGGGTCACCTGGTTGTGCCTATTCGAGCGCTGTTCTCTTACTCTCCCCCGAATGACTTCGGGAGGGGTTGAGAGTAAGATGGTGGTACCTCCACAGTCGAACCCGGCACCAGCTATGGTATAGCTGCTATACCACCGCAACTACGATGTAATTACGATAATAATAAAGAAAACCGCATCCAAATCTGTTGAGTGGTTCTAAAATAAAACGGAATATACATGCAGACAGACAAAATTCTTAAAAATGGTAGTTTTGACTTCATCGTCCCGAAGATTACGGTGTAAACTGCGAAATGCAAGTCTTATCGGCGTCCTTCGGACACAAATACAACTGAGTTAACCTCAGTGTTTAAATTCACCGTACTGCAAGTGATAAGCATATAAATACGAGGCAAATAAACTCATTACAAGCTACCGCGGCTTTTACAATGAAATAGATATAAGAAATGGATTTAGTAAAACAATTATTCCGAACTTGTCTACCGACCCCAGGGTTCCAGTGCAGTTCCGCGAACAGCACCAAGTTAGCGGCCGTCAGCGTCAGCCCGGAGTTAGCGGCCGTGATGGACAGCACGGCGCAACGACAACTCGTCTGATACTGGAACTTGTCTACTAGGTCCTGGGGACAATATTGTTAATAAGTTGACAACCAGCAATGTGAACAATGCATCCATCCACCAGTATGTCATCGTTAACTTCTGGACATAGGCCTTTTCAAGATTTCGCCACTCTTGGCGGACCTCCTAGAAGAAATGCCCATACTTACAAAGGAAGGGCAGGTGGGTTGGTGAGCGCGATGCCGAAACCTTCGCACCAGTGACGCCGTTGCCAGTCTGTTATCTCCTTGCGGTGGATAAATCGCCAAGTGTTTAATAACTTTCATACCCTAAAGGGATTCTTGACTTTGCATTTACATCCTGTATAGTTACAAGGGCAAGTCATTCTTTCTAATTTTTCAGTAGAAACTCGTAATTAATTAAATTTATTACTTTTTAAAGTTCAGCACGTCGCTCTTCCTCGGTTCTGGCAGAACAATCTGTTTCATTATAAATTTTTGCAGCAAATGTTGCGTCGAGCCCTTTTGTTGTTGTTACTCGTATGTGGGCACATTTTATACCTACCTCACTGTGTGAAACATTACTTGTTCCGTGGATGTTACCGTTGAATTGTGTTAAATATATTTTATTTTGTTAAACATACATATGTTACTACATTTTGCAATAGCAAATAAACGATTTACGTATCTATCTACACATTTGCGCCTGTTTCTTTAAGAAGCTGTTCAATAAATTTTTTACATCAGTTAAGGCGCTTAAGCACGCCACCATTTTAGTACAAAATTTGATAATCCTTTTCTCAGTTGTTTTTCTTTAAAGATCGAAGTACCTATATAAGACGTCTATCATCTGGTTTGGTGGTGATATTTTAAAAGGCACCATTTTGGCAAAAAATTTCAAACTTCAAACTTCAAAAAAACTATTTGTGCAACACAGGTTAAAATTAGATGTAACATACAAAATTGTTCATGCTGTGTTCTGCCTAAAGTGGCACACAAATATTTGAAAACTTAAAAATAAGACATTAAGAAATCATGCGAAATTTTTAAATTAATTAATTAAATAAATACATAACTGTACTTTTAATGCTCGTCACGCCTGGCTATAATAGAATACAAATTTGATTTATGAATAATTACTGTTATTTTTATTTATGTGATATGTCAAAGAAAATGTCATGCAGAATTGTATTAAAATGATGAAAAGTGAAATTACAAGGTACTCACAATAAAATAAATGTGAAAAATAATATAATATGAACTACAAGACATTGAACTTTTTTAATGTAATTTTGAATATATGTGTATCATATATTTGTCTAATTGTATCTGGTAGATTATTATACAAACGCGGAGCCATGCCCAATATACTTTTATTTAGAAGTGATGTGCGAGATTTGAATGATGCCACCATGTTTTTATCTTTACATCTCTGACTGCTAAAGTTTGGGAATAAATGTCTGTTACTTTTGACAAAGGTAGCTATTTCGTAGATATGGATAGATGGAACTGTAAGAAGATTAAGCTCTATAAAATGCTGCTTACAACTGTCTCTCCTTCCCAACTTTTTTATTGCTCTTATGCATTTCTTTTGTATCTTGAAAACTTTTTCTACGCTTGTAGCATTTCCCCAAAAAATAATACCCTATCGTAATTTTGAGGCGACTTAGCCGAGATATGCTGTCAAAACAGCATTTTGAATACTGATTTCGTTTTAAAGATATCGAGCTGGATAGATTTACAAACAAAGTTGTTTTCTTTATTGTATTTATAACGGAAATTTACATTTCAGCCAAATAGTGACTTCTTGAACTTTAGTTTATAACGAAAAACAACAGAGAAACGTGTTGTCAAATTTTGTACACTGACGGACACATAAACTGCATCAAAGTACAGGATGACTTCCAAACAAAAATGTTTGTCGAATGTGCAAACTTCATAGATTTACCTGACTGGAAAAGCAAAGATTGGTTCATAACGTAACAAAAAGAGGTGGTGTCCTGAGAGTAGCTTCAGTTTGCTTATTAAAACAGGCTAGCTATTTACTTTTTTAAACAAAACAGTGAATGGAACAAATATCTGTTTAATTTGAAAACGGGTCTAACAACAAAAATAAAATAAAATTGAAGCTTTTTATTTACATTAATACCGTGTATTACCTCCTCGTGCCATTATTACCGATTCTAATCGGTTTCGCATAGACCTGATGAGAGTTTTAAAAAGGTCCTGCGGAATATTTTAAGCCTCTTCCGTTATTGCTAATCTAAGCTCCATTACTGTTGTGGGGACAGGATTTCTTGCAAATACCGCTCTTTTTAAATTGTCCCACACATGCTCAATAGGATTTAGGTCTGGGCTGCGTGCTGGCCAATTCATGGTGCGTATCCCAACCTCAGCCAAATATTGTTGAACATGTGCGGCGGCGTGCGGTCGAGCGTTGTCTTGCATAAGAATTAAGTTTTCGCCTACAAATCCACTGTAAGGCACCACATGAGCATCTTAAATCTCCATTACATAGCGATGTGACGTCAAACCGCGACTACCACCGGCCTGAGGGACCATGTCGATGAATACAAGTTCCGTTCGCCCATCCATCGATATGCCTCCCCAGACCATACACGATCCGCCTCCAAAAGGAATACGCTCGTCAACGCAACATTGAGAATATCGCTCCCCACGTCAACGATAGACTCTTTTGCGACCGTCTGCACCATACAAACATGTCCTACACTCATCAGTGAACAATACGGAAGCCCATTGTTGTTCATTCCAATTAACGTGTTCACGTGCAAATGTTAAGCGAGCTTGTCTATGAGCTGCAGATAACTTTGGACCATTTGTTGGTCTGAAAGGGGTGATATCACGCTTCTTCAGTCTTCTTCTTATGTTTCGTGTACTTGCGGCTACTCCACGCACTTCAATCAGCTGTTGTTTGATGTTAATGGACGTTAAAAAACGATTTCGCAAGGAAGTTGTCACAATAAACCTGTCATCACGAGATGTAGTTACTCGTGTTCTGCCGGTTTCACGTCTTCTTTTGATAGAACCTGTTTCCATGAATCTTCTGTATACTCGAGAAACCGTAGACTGGTTTACATATAATTGTCTGGCAATAGATCGTTGGTCTATGCGCTGCTGCACCAATGCCACAATTTGTGCGGCCTTCTCGGTCGATGTGTCCATATTAAAACGAGAAAAGTTTTGTTAAAATAAGCAATACAAGACTGTTATTGAATTGGAAATGATAATTCAATTAGCAGTGATAAATTAATCTTATAAAATTAAATTTTAAAACAATACTCTATAGTAACACATTTGTCTCAGAATACGCATAAATTTTCTTGTTATGGCTTGATAGTTATTTATTTCGACACCTCTCAATTGCTTTTTATTTTTTTAAATTGTTTTGAACCTATCTCTACTTTGCCAATCAAAGAAATCTAAAAAGTTTGCATTTCAATCAATATTTTTGTTTGAACGTCATCCTGTTTTTTGATGCAGTTTATGTGTCCGTCAGTGTACTAAAACGGTGGCTTGACTATCTATGCGCCTTAAGTGGTTTAATAAGTTGTCTGTTTACTCAGTAGACGTAAATGACTAGCTCACCGCCCTGGCTGCGCCCGGTGTGGCTCCAGTGATGCAGATGTAATGCGTTCCCAACTCGTCCAGCGTCAAGCTGATGGCGTCGATCATGTTCTTGTGATGCGCGAAGATTAGGAACTTTGTGCTGCTGTCAGAGTTCAGGAGTTGCTTCAGGTATTTACTGTGGATAAATTGGAATAACTTTATTGTGCACCTAAATAAAGATTCTTGTTTGTAAATATTTGTAAACAGCCATCCTTTAACTGCATAGTGGTAGACAGCCTTTACCAAATAGCGGGTATCTTGACCCTGGCGGACTCGCTGAAAAAGGTGAGCAAGGCGGCATGCTTCTCCGACGACTTGGTCTGTTGGTACGTGTGTGCCATCCGCGTGAGACCTTCGCGCTGGTCCGTAGTGAATTCTAACAGCGTCTCGTCTAGGAGGACTGATTCTCTGTAAGGGAAAAATAATAACAAATAGTTTTACCGGTATTTTTATTTTGTTCTCCTTAAGTAACTGCCTTAATATCGGGATTAAAGTTACGGTCATAAATGTAAGTAAGCGATCTTTTTATTGGTTGCAAAGTTACATACAAGCTAATAAACAAACAAACAATTTTTTTTTTATATACAGATCAAATTGTTGCAAAGTTACATACAAGCTAATAAACAAACAAACAATATTTTTTTTATACACAGAACATTGAATGTAAACTTTGATGGTCTTCCTTCAATTTAAGATACCATTTTATTTAGAAACACTTGATCCTAATAACTGAACCTTTCGATTTTTTCAAGTTTGGTTACTTGCTTCCAGTTTATGCAGCAGTTTTTCAAAAAATCTTGTAATATAAATAAACTTATTTAAAAAAGAAAATGATTTGAGTGAAATCTTTAGTATTTAAAGTAAAACATTTCCTCCAAGGCCTATTGAGATGGGACCCACTTAATAATACAATTTTGAAATGAGATCTCACCGTCGACAACCCTACGTGATCAATCAACAATATCATTCAATAGTTCTAGTCAGCACTCTAACGATATTAAGGTTATCAACCTTGTGCCCATCTCCGTACCTAGTCTTATCCTCCAGCTGGGTGAGCGCTTGCTCCTTGGTCCGTCTGATGAGGAACTTCCTCTGCAGAATGATCTGTAGCTCTGTGAGGTGCGACTGGCCTGACATGTCCCAGCCGAACGAGTTCAGCTTGCCAGCGCAGTACCGCTTACCTGTACAAGTATTTAGTTTATTTTTAAAACGGGTATAAAAATACCCTTATTACTACTTTGATTGATCACAAGCAAATTCAGACTATTACAACTACTATATCAATAAATACGATTGTAAAAATAGGGTAAAAAGCTGGTTATTGACATTTGACTATGAAGAAACTGAGAGTCTGATTAGACGCGTGGAATAGTGATGTAATTAAGGTAATATGACACCTATTTCCTTTAATAGTCCTCGCTCAGCACCTTTTTGTCACAGCATAATGATACAATTTTTCTTGCAAATTAAATGTCCATATAAGTGTCTACATAATTTAGGTCTCTAACCTGAAAATAAATCATATCATTTGTTTCTCCATTATTTACTCAACATACTCCAGGTGGACCATACTGTTAATAATAAATATATGTATCTACAACTACACACTTTATACAACCGTACACATACAAACTGACTTTATATGTCCATAAATTATTGTAATAAAATATTATGTTTTACCTTCTTATTTCATCTATGTATAAATATATAAACATATAAACATATAAACATTTAGTTGATGGCTTCTTTCTTTAGTACCTACTTGTAGTTTTTAAGTTTTTGTAATACCGCTGCTCCTCTGAGCATTCAATTCAATCCTATTTAATAATAAGGTTTGAAATATTATCTTCCCAGATAACAGACTGTTCTAGTCTAGGAAATATTGATCTTTTTCGGATAGCCCCTAGAAACCTAAGTGAGTATCTATTACGGGTGGTTTGATTGTCGGGTTGCTAAAGTACAGACTGTCATTCGGTTTAGTTTGGCAGCCTGTTTTGTTAATTGCCTGTAATTCACTCCTATTCATTCTCAGTAATTTTGTTCGGCTGTTTTTATGTAATAAAGATATTTTATTTTATTTTAATATAATAAAGCCGATTCTGAAGGCTTTAATTTTAGTTTTAGTGCCGACAAAACGAAATTTTCTTCATTCCAAAGTAGTTATTTAGTGTTAACAACAGAAGTTATATTACTTTGGAAAAATCCAAGTTTTGATAGTTTCAAAACTAAAGTGTTACTGATGGATAGGATATTCGGATATATAAAGTTGAAAAAATACCAGAAAACGTTTGCAACTATATGATCAAAACGTTACGATGATCTACCTAATACTTAATAGACGTTACCGTAAAAGTATGTATATTTTTCAGGCATTGTATACAATTGCCAAATGCCAAGCAGATTTAGTTCTAACAGAGCAGAAGGTCGAAGATATATAGTCTATATTTCGACCTTCTACGCTGACCTAAATCTGTTTGTCATTTAAAAAAATTCCTAGAAATTGTATAAAATGCCTGAAAAATATACATACATTTACGGTAACATCTATTAAGTATTAGGTAGATCGTCGTAACGTTTTAAGCAATTCCGTAATTTCCGGAACTTTGACTATCTAAATAAATAATATTTTAAGACGTATATACGTATAGACGTTTTCCTGTCATTTTTTCAACTTTAGGTATATATCGATCCGGATACCTATCCCTGCTGATCACTAACCAAGCCTTTAGTTTGAGTTTGGCTGTTTAAATAAAAGTCACCAGGTAGTATACATGTTGAAAACGCACCCCCTAGCTTTATTTAAATCTATGAATCAGAAACACTAAACGAACACAAAACTGTAAAAAATATGTTTCTTTTTTTTCCAAATTTCGAATGAATGGCCACCTACACGACGCAACATGTGACTGACAGTAGACGGTATATTCCCGGCGGTAAATAATGCACATAGGCTATGTACACATAGGTTTTGTAGAGCATCGTCTCTGTCACCGGAGTATTAGTGCTTCTTTTGACGGTCGATAATGTTTTTAGGGTTCCGTAGTCCGACAAGGAAACCCTCGTAGTTTCGCCATGTCCATCTGTCTGTCCGCGGCTTAGCTCAGTGACTATTAGTACTAGAAGCTGTAATTTGGTATGGGTATACATATTTTAAAAAATCAGTTTTTTTTTAATAATTTTTTAGGCACGTAAATTGGTGATGATTTTTTTTCCTCTTTTATCCCATAGTGTGGGGTATCGTTGGATACGTCGTTCAAAAACATTATGGGTGTGTGAAAACTATTTTTCGATTTAGGGATCCGTTGGCGAAATATTTAGCTTTAAAGTGCTAATTTTTGTTAGAGCGTGGGACCCTTCCTGCCAGCTAAACGGTAGTTCATTAATATGTGGAAAAATTCACAGAAGTATTACAAATACTGAAATTAAAAGGAAAACTATCATAGCTAAGTAGCCTTTACGAGTACAGGTCGCGCGAAACTTTTAGTCCCCTCTAAACACGACAATGTATGGGCCGTTCATCGGGAGAACAACTTCCGAGCGGACTAGAAGTTTGGTGCGATCTGTATAAGTAGGCCAACTTATAAAATGTACTGGGCAACTACGGAACCCTACACTGCGCGGGGGCCGACACGCACTTGGCCAAATCGTGGCAAAAGTAACAAAATATGTATTTTTTATTCC
This sequence comes from Ypsolopha scabrella, assembly GCA_910592155.1. NCBI lineage: Eukaryota > Metazoa > Arthropoda > Insecta > Lepidoptera > Ypsolophidae > Ypsolopha > Ypsolopha scabrella. The sequence continues at coordinate 22,027,614 of OU342977.1, forward strand.
GAACATAGAACAATTTCGTTTAGAGGGTTCATTTTCAACAGGTATATCTACTGTGCTAAAATGATGCGTTAAATCTCTTACCATACTCAGTGAAGCCATTGAAGAAGTTCTTCTCGATCATGTCTAGTTGCGTGTAGAGTTCCGCGGGGCGGCTCAGCGCGGGGGTTCCGCTCAGCAGGATCACTCGCGCAGCCGTCCTCGTGATGGCTGAGAGGGCGATCGTGCACTGCGCCTTGTGCGACTTTAGGTAGTGGGACTCGTCCTGGAATGTTGGGTGATACTGGGACATCCGTACTTGAGAAATGGCACTCGGTACAAGCGTCAGTCTGTCCGCACATGTTTGTGTGTGTGCGTATAATATTCGAGGGCTATCACAGCGGCAAGCGTGTGAGTATAGCCAATCGAGAGGGACAATGTTATACGTTAGCACCAATAAGTGCTTCTCTTTCTAACTTATAGCGTTGACACGAACTCACTAATGGAGGCGAACGCGATATAATACTAAATTAAATATATACATATACAGATTTAGTTTTTCAAGTTGGCGTGGGTGGCCAAATCCGAAACTATACGGAATAGCGAAAAATGCTCAAAGAAATCTCGGGGCCGAATTCGATGACTGCAACATTAGATTCTTTTTTTAAAATTTTCGCTCGTCATGAATCGAACACGCTGATTTACAAAAACAAAAAACAGGCTATATATTATTGCACCATCCCATAGTGTTAAAAAGAATGTCATTACTTCCCAGAATTTGATCCTTAAAAGCGACACCATCAGATTATGCAATAATTATAGTACATACATACATACATATACTCACGCCTGTCTCCCAGAGGGGTAGGCAGAGACTACAGATTTCTATCTGCTACAATCCTGACACACCTCTTTTGCTTCTTCTACATCCATCAACCTAGTCATACAGGCTCTTCTATTCCGAGTACTTTTCACTTTGCCCTTTTTCAGTATGTCGCTTATTTGGTCGGCATACGTCCTTCTAGGGCGGCCCGGTCGAGCTTTACCTTCCACTTGTGCAGCATAAATTCCTTTCGTCACTCTACTTTCATTCATCCTCTCTATATGCCCGAACCACCGAAGCATTCCTTTTTCTATTCTAGTCACTACATCTTCTTTCAGGCCACAACGATCACTTATGTCGATATTTTTCACTCTATCATTCAATGTCAAACCACACATACTCCGTAAGGAACGCTTTCCACTGCATTCACTCTACTGCGTTGCTCATCTTGCCAGACCCAACATTCACTACCATACATAAGCGTAGGAGCCAACACTCCATTATGAACCGCCAATCGTGCCTTGGAAGTCACACTTTGGCTGCCCATAAAGGAGTGCAGGGCCCCGTTCACTTTGTTTCCCGCATTCACTCTTCTTTCAATGTCACCGTCATACTTTCCATCGCGTGTGAATAGACAACCCAGATAAACAAATTTTTTAACCTGTTCCACTTCCTCGTCTTCAATCTTAACCTTATATTCAGTCACCGCTTCATCCCTCTCTAGCACCATTACCTTTGTTTTTCCTGCAATAATTTTCATTCCTTTCCTTTTAAAGGCATCATTCATTATTGATACCATCTTTTGCAGCTCATCCGCCGATGAAGCAAGGAGAACTTGGTCATCGGCGTATAAGAGGCATTTGATAAGTAACTCCCCTAACTTCAGTCCACATTCACGCTCTTTCAAAACATTTAAACAACTGTCCATGAATAGATTGAACAGCCACGGTGACGCTACACATCCCTGTCTAACTCCTCTAGAGATGTTACACCATTCAGTGTATGCCCCGTTAATCCTGATGCAAGCACTGGAAGTCTCATAGAGAGATTTCAGGGCCCGCACCAGGTAGCTACTCACTCCATACACAGACAGTGTTGTCCACAAGTCATCTCTCACCTCTCTATCGTAAGCCTTTTCTAAATCCACAAACGCACAAAACACCTTCTGGTGTTTTCCCAGACATTTTACAGATATGCTTCGTAAAGAAAATATCTGATCCACGCAACCCATACCTCTTCTAAATCCCGCTTGCACATCCCAAATTTTTTCTTCAGTTTCATCCATCACCCTTGTAATCAGAACCTTAGCATACAATTTGCCAACGATACTAAGAAGACTTATGCCACGGTAGTTTCTGCATTCATGCTGTGAACCTTTTCCTTTATATAGCGGGACGATGACAGCCTTACACCGGTCAGCTGGAACACGACCGCTCGTCCAGCACATATTAAACAGGCGGTACAGAAGGTATTATAGTGTTTTTTTTTATCCAACGGGTGCGAATTCCGCGTAGGAAAATAATTTATTCAAAAATTTTAATGATTCAGTTTTGATTTTCATCAAAATCGGCCCCGAGACTTCTTTGGGCAGTTATCTCTATTCCCTATTCTTTCGGATCCACGCCCACTTGAAAAACTAATCACACTCACACTAATATTATAAATGGAAAAGTTGGGGTGTGTGTGTGTGTATGTTTGTTCGTTACCCTTTCACGCTGAAATGGCTGGACGGATTTGGATGAAATTTAGAATGGATATAGCTTATACCCTAACTTAACACATAGGCTACTTTTTATCCCGGAAAAAAGCATGTCGTTAAACCGAATAACACGCGGGCGGAGCCGCGGGCAAAAGCTAGTCCTATATATGGTTACATCTTCTTTGCTTTCTAAGGATCCATACACAGCATCGACCCATATTTGAAACATTAAATAATGAGACATCGATTAGTTTTAAATTATAATGGTCCGTGCTAAAGTTTGCTTCCATTTAAAGGCGCTACTCACATCAAAAACAAAAACACAAAAGGGAACTCACAACAATAACTACACCAAACTTCTTACTCTTGAGCAGTTCCTTGTGGATGGTGGTCAGCTTGTAGCTGGCGACGACCGCTTCCGTCTGCCTGTCCGCCACGAGCTGAGTGTCCAGCTTCGTGTTCAGACACACTATGTTCATCATGGGCACCGACGGGAGCAGCTCGTGGATCTTGGATTGCCAGGTTTCTCTGGAAATAATTAAAAATTAAAATGCAAATTCCTTTTTTACATTTTTTTTACAATAAACAAAAACACTAATTCCCACATAAAGTATCCTTGTGAAGTGGAAATTAGGCTCTACCCAAAAACATTTTAGAAAATTTTATACTTCAGAGTGCTTAAATGGTACTTAGCGTTTATTTTGATACGTATATCTAGAAAAACCTTAATTAATCATAATAATTTATTTTTGTCATTTTTGAATTATAGATAAAAAATGACAAAAATAAATTATTATGATTAATGAAGGTTTTTCTAGATATACGTATCTAAATAAACTGAATATGTGGGAGTGTTAACTTATCTTCAAAATCAAATCAAATCAAAATATTTATTTTGTAAAATAGATACATAAAGTATACTTTCTACAAGTCAAAGTTAATCTTTACAATATGTACGAGGGGTGGCTGATATAAAATGTCCTTTGTTAAAGAAAGTTTAAAAAATGTTACTGGCCACTATATTCTCGTATTATTTGTTTATTCCTTTTTTAAAAATTATGACACTTATTTGTTTCTACGAGTTCAAATTTTTTTGTCGCGTCTTCGTTTTCATCAAGTTGCAATAAAATTAAAAATGGATAAAATTGAGTATCGCGCTGTGACTAAATTCCTCGGTAAAGAAGGGAATACACCGACGCAGATCCGAGAGCGCATGTTTAAGGTGTTCGGAGATTCATGTCCTTCCGAATTTGTAATAATGTTTTGGTCAAAGCAGTTTAAACAAGGCCGTGTGAGCTTATAAGACGATTCCCGTAGTGGAAGGCCCATTTCTGCAGTTACCGCAGATAATGTGGAAAAAGTGAAGAAACTGATCCTTGCCGATCGGCGAATTAAGCAGTGGGAAATAGCTAGAGATGTTGGCATTAGCAAGGAACGAGTTCATGAAATAATTCATGAACATTTGGGAATGTCCAAGGTGAGCGCGCGTTGGGTGCCTAAAATGTTGACCCCGTTTGATAAGCAAAGGCGTGTAGAATGTTGTCAGTCATTTTTAGACTTGGTAAAGGATAAAGAGGAAGAAACTATCTTGCGAATAGTGACCTGTGATGAAACTTGGATTCGTCAGTGGGATCCCGAAAGCAAACAAGAATCGATGCAATGGAAATTTAAAGGGGAAAAACCACCAAGGAAGTTTAAGGTCCGGCTGTCAGCGGGCAAACTAATGGCAACCATTTTTTGGGATGTTGAGGGGATTCTTATGATAGATTACCTGCCAAAAAACACCACGATGAATTCTGAATACTATGCAAACTTACTTGACCAGCTACGCAAAAAAATAAAAGAAGACAGGAGGGGCAAACTTAGCAAAGGCGTTTTGATTTTGCATGATAATGCACCCGCGCGCACGGCCTTTAAGGCGCGGTCATCTCTGACAAAAAACGGCTTTACAGAGATCAACCACCCACCCTATAGTCCAGACCTGGCTCCCTCTGACTACTTCTTATTTAAAAATTTAAAGAAAAATTTGAGAGGGCGCAGATTTTCAACAGACGAAGAGATGAAGGACGCTGTGAATGACTATTGTGACGATCAAAATAATAATTATCATTTTAATTGTATGCTGTCACTTATTGACAAATGTCGTAAGTGCATTTCAGTTGCAGGGGACTATATTGAAAAATAAAACAAAAATTATTAATCTATGTATTTTCTTTCATAGTCAGGTAGATTACTTTTCAGCCACCCCTCGTATATATCTTTAGAATATAAAAAATATATAATATACTAATAAGGGAAATACATACAAAAAATATTTAGGTTGGGCATCTTCGTTACAATGATTTGCTTCGACCGCTTTCGGTCAGGGCGATCACTTTGACTCAGTGGCGTACCCATACTATTAGGGTGGCTGAATGGGCAAAATGCTAGGGGTCCCCGGCCGGAGGGGGCCCTCGATCCGAGAGGGCTGCGAGCACACAGCAGGATCCTTACATTTATACTTACAAAATTTATTAGTTTTTTATTCAATTAATTTATTATCTAGAAATTAAACAAAAAGAAATGTATGGAGATTTGAACGCATTTGTAAGGAAAAGATATCGCCCAGTTTTAGAAAGCATCCGGTGAATTACGCAATGATTATTAAAAATAAATAAACTATAATATTAGTTGTACTTTTTGACATTGAGGGAGGGAATTTGCCACGGGCCTCAGTGTATGAATGAATTAATTAATGAATAAACACTTTATTGCACACAAAACAAAATATTTACAAACATACAAAGAACAGACAAAAGGCAAGGGCGGACTTATTCCTAAAAGGAATTTCTTCCAGTCAACCTTGGGAAAATATGAATATATTTTTATTGTAGAAATTCACATCAGTGCATAGGTACATTATATTATTATTAGAGTTAATTCTATATCTATAATCTAAACATAAATATACTACTTACAAATACATACTTAAATACACAAATACATACATACAAATAAACAATAGCTTAGTCAGCGAGTCATTCAGAGAGAGGAGGTAAAAATTTTTAAAGTTAGGACACCGAATGAAGTTCTTTGAGAGTTAGTGTAGTTACGCCTAATCGGTACGGCACTGGTGCGCCTGAGGATGGCTAATATAGTCGATCTTTTAGTAAACCCCCCCCCCCCCCCTCCCCCCACCCCCGCACGTGAGTATACCGTCTACATAATTAAAGTGAATGGCCGCGGGTAGTCGGGCTTTTAACTCGCGTTTGGCGTCGAGGTCAGTTTTCAGTCAGGTTGTTATTTTTATATTTTGTCACCGAAAGAGATATTTTTAGGCTCGTTTTCAGATATATTTTTTTGTCTGTCTGTCCCTCCGTCTAGCTTGCAGATGGAATGAGTTACAAATCTGAAATTTGGATATGATGTGTAGAATGTTGATGCAAAACTGAATATTTAATTAAAAATTAAATTTAATTATTTTTTTAGGGGGGGAGTAAATATAAGAAATTGTGTTCCATAATCAAAAGTTACCAAACTCGTACCTTGATGTTGATTTTGGATCTATATTATTGTTATGAACTATGTTTTTAGGATTCCGTTCCGTTGTGTGATTGATGGTATAGTCTGTCAAAAAAGTGTTGAAATGAATAATTAACTTTATTGAACTTTTAACGTTCAAGTAGTATAATTTAAGTAATATATTTATGAAATAACAACGCGGTAAACTCGCTTTAACAGATTTTGTACTTGTTTGTTTGGTGTAACCACGCGAAAGAAAAATAGTTCCTTCAATATTCATTTCAACTCTTTTTTGACAGACTGTACATATCCCTGTTTTACAAATGCATGATATTTAACATATTTGCAAACAAATAATATCTATCTTTACTAAACCTGTGCCACGTTTAATCACATAACACATAACAGACTATTCAATAAGGAAACACTTTTCAGAACTTCATACCTCATAGAGGAAGTAGTAACTATAAGCATGGGCCAGTTATGCCGGTAGTAGCTGGCAATAGCGAGTGCTTGGAAGGTCTTCCCGAGGCCCATGTCATCAGCTATCATGCATCTGCCTCGCTTTGTGATGCCAAACCTGGAAATAGAAAAGTAACGTTTTGAAGTTTATATTATTTTAGTTTTAAGGGCCCCTTATATCCCTGACATTGAGTACAAGCACCTCAATTTGCGTCAAGTTTCAATATTATTTAAAATAGTGCGCTCTGAGCCGTGGCTGTTACAACAACCGAAAAATCGCGGTGTCGTTTTCAATAAAAAAATTGGTTTTACATACAATTTGGTTACGTAAATGTTGTAAGATAAATTTTTGAAAAATCGGCTAATTCTCCGATCAAACTAAACTTGTAAAATTAATTCATTTGCATTTTCAGATTTAAGGAAATCAATAAGTGAAAAACTTACTTATATTATGTATATAAACTATGATAAAAACTAATTTGTATATTTTTTAACAATTGGCGATTTATTCATCGCAAGGAAATTTTAATATGAATTGAATAATTATATAAACTTTCAAGCAGGTTTGAAAGTTATTTTTTATGTTCTATTTATTTATTATTAAATTTTTAATAGATATTATAAATATCATTACATAGCCCTCACAGATCTGTTTAATACAGTTGTGCATGTGTAGAGATTTGCCTCCAGCTCTTGTCCTCACCCACCTAGTTAAGGAGTTATTATCTTGAAAATATTCCCTGCATTCATAAAAAATATAAAATGGAATACAGAGTTTCAATCCTTGACTGAACAAACAAGCGGTTCCACTTGGTCTTTTAAGATGGTTTTACATTGTTGTCCGCACATGCATTCACATATTATTTGGGCCAGAGCAATTAACCATTCCCTTGCAAAATTGTTATCACAATCTGCTGATCTTTGCAGATACTGGTGTTGATTCGGTGTAACATGACTTAACTTATTCGACAGGACTAAACTTAATTTAAGCATTTCTATATTGAAAAGGCAAGGACAGGACGCTTAAAATAAGGTTAGTCCTGTCAAATAAGTTAAGTCGTGTTACACCGAATCGACATCATTATTTAGGAAATCTTCATTGTTCCACTTTCCACTCTTTACAATAAAAGATCTCAGTGCCATTTTCCCTAATAATAATAGATGTCATTTTTTTTTACTACTAATTGTATGACAGATCATATGACGACAGTGGAGCTAAGCTGGTCTAAATTACATATTCTTGCCAACTCCAACTATTTGCATTTTTGCCTCTAAAAATGTTAAACTAACATGTCAAACCGGTCTATGTGCATAAACAAAAGTTTACTAGCATAGAATGTAACGTTTAACTTAAAAATTTTAAGAATTAAAATATAGTATATAGTTAATACTAGTGACCAGTTTAGTTTCATGGTCATATACAATTATCATACTATAATAAATATGTTAAAAAAGGTAATAATTTAACCCACCTAACACCTTCCTCTTGAAATGGCATCAATTTGTTTCTCAGTGTACACTCTACTGGCGACAAGTCTACATGATTGGGTTCCATCGTTGGTTCTCTCAATGCCTATTAATATATTAAAATAAGATTTAAAAATAATTTGCGGCGGATTATTTAATTAAACTGTGCAGTTATAATTGTTTTTAATTCTAATTTATGGATCCATCCATCCATCAGTCTGTTTCGTCCACTGCTGGACATAGGCCACACACGTTGGGCAGGTGGGTTGGCGAGCGCGATGCCGAAAACTTTGCACCAGTGACGCCGCTGCCCGTCACCAGTCTGTTTTATATAAGCCCCGGCAATTGGGGATGGATATGCCGCCATCCATCGGTCCCAGGCAATGGTGGGCCGCCTGGTTTTGGCTCAGAGCTGTTCTCTTACTCTCCCCCGAATAACTTCGGGGGGATTTGCAACTAAGATGGTGGTACCTCCACAGTTGAGCCCGGCATCAGCTCTACCACCTATCTAATTGATGGATATATGAATATAATTTACAAGTTTTTATTATATTTTCAAATAATCTAAAATTACTTCTTCAGAGAAATTTATTTGATCACAATTAAATTCACTTGTACTTGTTTCACTGCTTTTTAATTTCTTTTTTTTTAATTTCTGTTTAATTTCCTGAATTTCTGTATCCCTTGAGAATGATGTATTAACCGAAACCGGTCGGGATTAACGCGTAAACCTTAAAATTAAAAAGCAGTGAAACAAGTACAAGTGAATTCAATTGTGATGTTTTCCAAGTTTCACCAAGTGCCGACAATCGCAAGTATAAATTATAAATTTATTTGAAATACTGGCTAATCTGGTAGTTGTGAGTATTGATCAACATCATCAACATCCTTATAAATAATATGTATTGTTGCATGTATCAGTACAAATTTATATTTTGACTTGAATTAGAGGAGGTTTTAGTAGTTCATTTAGTAAAGGTTTGATAAATAGTTAATTTTGTTTTACCAAAAATATAATTTAAAATGTGTTTTAACCCAATAAGCAATCTGGGTCAAAGTGTTGGTAAGGGGGCACAACGTTATCTGTTGAAAGGTTTATAAATTTAATTAAAAAATAACCACTAACCACTCCCACGCGCGGCCATTAATATTAATGGCCCCTACTATGCGCCGAAACACTTATCTTCATTGCCGTTTATCCTATGAAAACTTTCTACAGACTTATGGATTGATGTTGTAGATTGTTTATATTAACTTGAGGAATAGGGGTCACCCTTTGATTATTTAATATACCTACTTAGAATTGAAATAAAATACTTTATTTTTGCAATGTAGGTACATAAATACACTTATCGCACGTTCCATCCATCCATCAGCCTGTTTCGTCCACTGCTGGACATAGGCCTTTCCAGGATTTCACCACTCTTGGCAGTCCCCCTGGAAGAAATGCCCATGCTCACACACGCTGGGCAGGCGGATTGGTGAGCGCGGTGCCGAAACCCTTGCACCAGTGACGCCGCTGCCCGTCACTAGTCTGTTTTAAGGCCTGACAATTAGGGATGGATATACCGCCATCCATCGGTCCCAGGCAATGGTGGGCCGCCTGGTTTTGCCTGAGAGCTGTTCTCTTACTCTCCCCCGAATAACTTTGGGAGGATTTACGAGTAAGATGGTGGTACCTCCACAGTCGAGCTCGGCATCAGCTCTACCACCTACAAAAGCACGTTAGAATATATTAAATAAGTAAAATGGTTAAATTTAAAAGAGGAAAATACAATATATTCAATTAGGATTCGGGTATATATACTTAATAAGTTAATACACGTACAGATACGTTGAGATACGTATGGTACAATATTTTCAAAGAGGGCTTCTAATTATTTTCTAATAGCAAGCAAGAGTTATTCCTTAGCTCTGGATTCAAACCATGAAATCAAAAATCCGTTTTGAATTTGTTAGAAAAACATAGCTACCATTATACCCAAAAGGGAGCAAAAAATAGTAACGAAATTTTTTGCCGCGTCGGTGTAGCTGTGGAATGGCAAATATAAACAAATAATTAGCCAAAGTATCGAATTTTAGCATTTATTTTGGTTTTAGATGCTTTGTTTATTGCTATGTAATGTTTGTTTTGTTTGTTTTCGTTCCGATGTTTTTTATCACTTTTAACATATAACTTACAGATGTTGCATATTTTTTTTACATACACATCAACAGTTGGGATGTACATACTATTTAGACTAAATTTTAGATAAAAATAACAAAAAATCACACATTTGCCATATGTGTAAAACAACCAAAACGGAATGATTTTCGCCTTTCTCACACAGAAAAAAACAATTGTCAAATACCATTTCAGCTATTTTCAAATTTTGTACCCACTTTCCAAAAAAGTGAATGAATTCAGAAACAGTTTTTTTTTTGTCTAAATTTATGATTATAAGCAGAAATTATTGAAAAAAATGCATTTTTTACAAGGGGAGATTTTTTCCGTTAAGTTACCATCATTATACACCCAAAAATGAGTTCAATAATTATTATTTACTAGCTTTTGCCCGCGGCTCCGCCCGCATGTTTTCTAATAAAAGTTAGCCTTAGTGTTAAGTTAGGGTATAGGCTATACCCATTCTAAATTTCATCTAAATCCGTTCAGTCGTTTCAGCGTGAAAGAGTAACAAACATACACACACACACAAACTTTCGCATTTATAATATTAGTGTGATTTTACCGAAACTCATTATACCTTCCAAATAAATAACTAGATAAGGATACAATAAAAAATTATGTGTTTAGAATAAATTTCAAGAGAAATTGTTATTATAATAGGTATATCATTCAGTTAATCTTATCATAGACAAATTTCATCCATGATAAACATACATACAGATAGAAATTCAAAAAATTTTTGTTTCGGCCTCAGTACAGTGCCAATAACCCATGTCATTTAAAATTTCATGGGAATATTCAAATGTACAGACACAACTTTTTTACTACTTTATTAATAGTATAGATTTACACTTTTATATTTTTTTTATTTCTGCAAACAGCAGTCAGACTGAGACAGATAAAACAAAACTTCATATTTAACTGATGTAAGTTATGGATATATGAATATAATTTGCAATATTCCACTAAACATAACTTAGTGATGGACTTCCGCAAGGTAACGCATATTTCAATTAATAATCTTAACTAATGTAAACAGGCCCTAGAGATGTCTATTCAGTTACTTTCTCATCCCTTAAGAAAAATAACCGAAAAGACGTAACATAAACTGTACCATGGATAGTCCAAATATTTATTTTGGTACAACCAAATTGGAAAACTACAAAGGTTCTTGTAAAAAATGATTGAATGTAAATACTGTTATAAAATACTAAATAATCGTCGTAATTGAAATATCTTGTGCTTACCAAGATATCTTGGTAACTTGAAAGTACAAAAAAATTAAAAAGTCACATCGAAACAACACGCCCCTTATCTCTGGACTCTGGACTGAATAAATCAAAATGGCGATGCTATTATAAAAAAAATAAAGAAAACTTCATTAAAATTCAATATTTGGCATCAAAACATTGGTAAATGAAAAGACAGTAACCATGAGGACATTTTCAGGGACAATTTATTAAAACTAATAAACAATGGGTATTTAATTTACCCTTTAAAAAGTAAAGAAATGTAATAAAATGCTTCCCTTCATCACTTCTTCAGGTTAATGTAATTCACGCATACTCCTATGGTACATTGTTTTCATAAAATTTTATGTTGAACAAGCTAAGCTGATTTGGGGACAAACACTTCTCCATACAAGTAAAAATCTTAACTTCAAGTTCATGCAGTAATAAAAAGTAATATTTAACTTTTTATTGTGGTATCCTTTTAAAATCTATTAATTATATTATCTATTAGTGCCTACTTCTATCTGATTTCCGCAAGTGAATCTTGAGAATTAAAAATATTAAACCTCGGGACATGCATCAAGGTCCTAGGGGCACAAAATTTGAAAATTGCTGATTTATGACATCAATATGGTCCTCACACTATCTGACTAGAGTGGCGACCACACACAACCAATACATTTGAGATAACTACAAAGTTATGATGATGCAAATGAGCATGCGCTGCAAAGCCACTTCCGTGGGGCATTCAAGGTTTTTTTTAAAGCACATGTGGGCGGATACAGGGTTTTTTTCACTATCTTCCACAAATCACTATACATAATCTAATGGCTCACTTTTGTTTTGAAGTGTTTCTGAAATTTCCCAAGTCTTATTTCCATGATGCCCCCTAATCTACACCCCAATTAACATCTGTGTTGCTCTAATGTCGTATCAGGTTTATTGGCGAAGCCTACCTTCAGTACATAGGTTGGAAGGGATCCCAGCACAATATGAGGTGCCAGTGGGGTTACTTTTGATATTAACTCTTGATAATCTTGTATTGAGAAGTTCCACAGTTTTGTTCTGGAATCTATAATGAATACAGCTTTAGTTATTATTTGAGAGAGAAGTCAGTTTCAATTGAAAAGGAAAATGGGTACCTACTTACAACTTACCATAGCTTTTAGATGGCAAAGTTTTGAAGATATTTATGAGTGGTGTGCAAAACTCTGAGGGGTTAACCTCGAATCTTTTTTCAGAAATCAAGTATATCGTACCACTTACAACCTTGCCTACGGGCACTGAATTCTCTTTTGGGTCGGGTCTAAAATAAGGGTGGAAGGTTCTCTGGAAACTGCTGGATAAAGATTTTATAGGACCAGCGCTTTGTCGTTTCTGTAGAGCCGCTAAGCGTTTTCGCTCAATTTCTTCTTTGGAACAACTCATTTTTAATATTTGAAAACATTGACCTCATGAAAACAAAACTTTCGGTATGTACATACCTAACTAAAATAAAAAACATTCTTGAGTGAGTTGACACTTGAGTTGAGATCACAGAGTATAAAAGGTTTCATTTGGAATCGACCGAGTGAATTTCACAGAGTTACGCGATTGTTACCTAGAGCTTTCAAAAATTGACCCGAGTTGAACGGGTAACAGAACTGTTACCTGACAGTCGCTCGGAAGTGTTTTGAAACCTTAGACCATTTCTAAGTTTGAAACCCAATAAGCAAGCTATAGAGATTCAGAGTGCATTTTGAGTCCGAACTCAATCTTACAAACGTCAAAAAGCGACGTGATCTCATGCTCAATGCTCAACACAGATTTTAAATTCAGAAACGCGAATTTTGCGACTCATCTCTTAACTCTGGCTAAGCTGAGTATGAGACGGGCTGTGTCCTCGATATCTGACACTCAAGCCGAACTCAGTGCTATCTACAAATCACAAAAATTACGTTTCTTTTGTTTCACTTACTCATTTGAACTTTGGATGTCCCATCAATCAATCAAATCAAATCAAAATATTTATTTTGTATAATAGATACATAAAGTATACATTTTACAAGTCAAAGTCAATCTTTACAATAAATTTCTTTAGAATAAAAAAATAAAAATAAATAATATGTATATACTAATAAGGGAAATACATACAAAAAATATTTAGGTTGGGCTACTAAAATGTAATAAAGTTATAAACCTGCATAAAATAAAGAAATATAGGAATAAAAATATTATATATACATAATGCCTAACCATCCGCACCATTCGATTAGTGTTGCTAAGAAGAAGGGCAAGAAACTTAGCAAACATGATTTTTTTCATTTGTAACATAAACTTAATCTATACAATTTTCTTATACCTACTTAAGTAAAGGCAAATATAAAACCATAGGAATTATGTCCAAGAGAAAAAAAAAATTGATCTTGGTCAATCCGTCTTACATTGTCTATTACCTTTTACAGCAAAGTCAGTTTACATATTAATTAACTATAAAGGGCTTAAGATTAGCCTTTAGAGGAATCAAACACTTCGTATTCAAATTTTCTAATTATAACTTACAATTTTGATATTATTATTATTTATTACACCATGCTTCATTATCGTCCAGATAATCATTGATTTTATAATAAGCTTTTTTAAGTAATCCCTGCTTAATGTATACCTATAGTTTAAACTTTTTTCAGTGGTTGCCACTTTAACACCATTTTAAACAACATTTGACAGAAAATATATGGGATTTACTGTCAAATGGTGTTTAAAATGGTGTTAAAGTGGCACCATGAGGGCCCCCATGTCCTACAAAAGAGGCCTTGGCAAGTCTGAATTTTGGAAAAGCTAGTTTATGTTTGTTTTTGGTTTCAACAGAGTGGTCCACACCAAGCCTTGGGAGATTATCAATATTTTTTCTGACATATCTAATAACATGATAAATAAATTCACATGGGACCGTAAATATATTTATCATCTTTATCTAGTAACCATCTTATTTGAATTGTGAACTCGGCTAAGCTCTACAGAAGTAAAAGCTCAAACTTGTCCGTGAATACTAAATTTGTGAGTTGCAGTCCGGAGCATGAGATTCAAACTCTGCTTAGCCTCGTAGAGATGTGCTCAAACGACGGACTGTGAAACTCGTACGAACCGTAAGCACGGGTACGAACAATCTCGAAACTACCCCGGCGGCGCGCGGGTTGCCTCTCTAGTCACGAAAGGCCGCGAATGCTGATTGTTTCTCTCGCCGGTTTTTATTTGGATTTCGTGTTAGTATGGTGAAATGTGCAGTGTCTACCTGTAAAAATGATTCACGGAAGAAAACTAAGAAAAAGACGATATTTCTTTTCATCGGTGAGCAATATTTTGATGAGAAAACACTGATTTTACAAAATTACTCAGAGTGTGAACGGGTGTTGCGGGAGGCTCGCGGGCGGGTTGACGCAGCACGTGCTCCCGCGCCCCCCGCTTCAGACTTTCCCTACATTAGAGCTAGTGATGTACTTTGTTCTCGAATTATTTGTGACACCATGTTTTCTTTCATAATAATATCCGGTGTTTAAAATAGGTACGGTTAAATATTATAATTTTATGTTTGCGAAAAGTCGTGAATTGGCAAATAAGTGGGTGACAGCTATAAAAAGGTCGAACTGGGAGCCCAACATCCGGAGTTACGTTTGTTCCTCGCATTTTAGTGCTACGTCCATTTTTTAAACCAAGAGCTTAAATTTGAAGTAAGATAACTTTTATTTTAACGCGATTAAAAATTTCCAGTGTTGTCAGCTTGTCAGCTATTAATGATGTACGTAATTCCGTATTTTTTTATAGTTATTATGTAACTTATCACGCGGCAACGTTTCTAAGGCTGAGTTCTAAAAAGAAAAAGGGGCACCAGTATGTTATATCACACAATCCGTTTCGAGCTACTTTCAACTCTCCCGTTCCTCATTTCCTAATGGACCTACGAAATTGCAATTTTACATAATCTATTAAGGTCTTCACATAGAAATTTCATAAATGAAACTTTAACATTACTAGAGATATTTACGTCCAAAAATCACTATTTTTAACATTGACTGACTGACTCGCTCTTATAAAGCCTTCCAGGGGACTAATGTATCGATAGGGCATTAAGCGTATAAACCGGAAAAAAAAAACAAAAAAAATACTTATATTTAATTATTCCAGAAGTAATTAAGTACCAACTTAATTTGGATACAGAGAGTTTATTTGATCGTAACAATCGTAAGGGTCAAGTTAAGGTAGAGGTGGTCAAAGTTATGCCCCAAATGACGTAATCAAATTGAAACAATTATTCTTGGTTTAGACTGAAACCTTGGAGTTGTTTATAGGATAAGATATTTTTACGTGTCTTCATGAACACATATTCCGTCAATCGCCATGCAGCAACCATTTGGGACATTTATTGCGTGTTGTCATTCAAAAATATATTGATTTATGAATGAAATATCTTATACGTAAAACTTCGATCGAACAAACGAAACGACAAGTGTATAATACCTTATTCACGATTTACATAAACGACTTACTAAAGCTGCCTTTGTTAAACTCAAAATCCATCTGTTATGCGGACGACACAGCCCTTCTTTTTTATGGCTTGTCCTGGGCTGAGACTTTTGCGGTAGCTAACACAGGTCTCGCAAGCGTAGCAAATTGGCTGGATGATAACCTGCTCACTCTTAATGTGACAAAAACCAAGTACCTCGGCTTTCACATCACCAAAGCAACTGAACCCCCACTATCTACAGCAATAAGGATTCATTTAGGAAGCTGTGTCGAACCGATTTCATCTAGCGATCATAATTGTACGTGGGACGCACTATAAGTTTCCGGAATGAATATGAAAAAATACTATTAAAGGTACAAAATTAATTTATTGTTTTTCAAAATAATCTCCCTTGGCGTCTATGCACTTTTTCATTCGATCAAACCAGTTTTGAAAACTTTTGTGCCACTCCCCTGTGGTGACCTCTGAAACGTGTTTTTCATACTCCTCGACAGCCTCTTCTGGTGATGAAAATCGTTGACCGCGTAATTGGTTCTTAATTTTTGGGAACAGAAAAAAGTCACAAGGTGCCAGGTCGGGACTGTATGCAGGATGACTCATGAGTTCTACATTTTTCGTCTTCAAAAAGTCGTTTGTCTGTCTGGCCGTGTGAGAACTAGCATTGTCGTGGTGCAGGATGATACGGCGTTTACGGTTATTTTTACGGAGTTCGTCAATAACTTCCGGCAAACAAATGGTCGTGTACCAGTCACTATTCACGGTACGACGATTCTCTAAAGCAACAGTAGCCACGTGTCCAGTTTTATTAAAAAAAGAAGCAATCATCCGCTTAGATGCACTTTTCACGCGCGCCACTTTGGTTGGTTTCGGCTCATCTTGAAAGACCCATACGCTCGATTGCTGCTTTGTTTTGGGATCGTAGCAATAAATCCATGTTTCGTCACCTGTTACTATGTCTCACACCAAATTTGACGCACCTTCGTTGAATCTGGTAAGCATGGCACTGCACCAAGTGACGCGGTCCGTTTTTTGAGCCTCGGTCAAGTTGTGTGGGATCCACCGCGAGCACAGCTTTCTCACACCCAAATGTTTGTGTAGGATTGATTGTATTTGACTCATGCCTATTTCTAAGGATGCGCGAATTTCATGGTAGGTCACATGCCTGTCTGTTTCAATCATACGGCGCACAGCATCGATGTTTTTGTTGGTCACAGCGGTGGACGGCCGACCATCGCGAGATTCGTCACTGAGATTGATACGACCACGCTTGAATTCTGCAAACCAGCTATAAACAGTCGTCTTGCATGGTGCTTCATTGCCAAAAGCTGTTTCAAGCCGAGCGATGCTCTGTTGAGCTGTCAAATTACACTTAAAATCGTAGAAAATCATACTACGAAAATTTTCCCGAGTTAAATCCATGTTGATGCAGACACACAATTTTTTAAATGGCGCCACAAGGTAAAAACAAAAGACAGTCAGATGAAACAAACTGCATTCTACAGCCAAAGAGTTCTATTTTCAAATGTTGCAATAAATTTTTAAATATTGTTTATGTAAGTGGCCAGTTCCGGAAACTTTTAGTGTTACCTATGTAACTGTCCAACAATAAATAGAGTTCGAAGTCTTAAATATTTGGGTCTTGTTTTGGACGAAAATCTGACATTTTCGCCACACCTTTCCGTACTATCCGGGCGTGTGCGTAAAACTGCTCATATTATGAGACTTTTAAGAAACTCCGTTTCCAAACAACTACTCATAAGTACTTATCAGGCTTTGACTCAATCGTTACTGACTTACTGTATTGCTATATGGGGCAGTTCTGCCAAAACACATCGCAACGGTCAGTGCTAAAAGTCATGTTCAGGAAGCCATTTAGATATTCCACTGACAAAATATATGCGGAAACTGGCGTCTTACGTGTCCGACAGATTTTTGTTTTAAAAGCTGTTTTGACAGCCCACAAATCATTTACCTTAAATCAAGCTTTAGCATGCAAATGAATTCCTAAATTGCCAACTCGCTTTTGCAAAACAAAATTCGCCCAACGTTTTCCCCATTTTATCTTCCCTTTTCTTTATAATGTAATAAAAACCTCCTGTAATATCCTAAACCTCACACAATATCAGGTCAAGCAATCAGTCACTAAATATCTTTTATCCCTGAACTACGACGAAACTGAAAAACTCCTTCATACTTCTGTGTAGTTATATCATTTATTTAAAATTGTATGTATAAAATGAAATTATATAAAATTATAACCATATTTATTTATCTAATATATGTATATGTTAATAGTAACTATCTTATTCCGTTGTATTGTTTGCAAGAAAATAAAATATTTATCTCAAATTAATCATAAACCACTTGAAAAATAATTAAACTTCTAAATTATTTTTATTTTTATAGTTTCCTAAGAGTGAAGTTTACTTGGTTTCGATTGTATGTTTGTTTCAGCATATTTTTTTCAAATATTGTATAATGCGGAAAAAAGGGACACAAAAACAAACATCAATATGTATAGGTAATTGTCGGCGCAACTCATTATAATAGTTAACAAATGTGCACACTAATAAAGGTCCTCACGAATCAAGCTCGTCTTAGTTTGAGGACCGCCAGATAATCGTATAGATTAAATAAGTTCTCAATGTACCCACCTATTTTGTAACCATTTTATGTTTGTGATTTATTTAATGTTTGTTGTTTTTGAATAAAGTCACTTTTTTATCTTATCTTATCTTATCATAATAAGTTAACCCTTTTTAAGGGGCAGTAAGACTTTTGAGGGGCTTTACAATGCTAAAATTTAGTCCTGCTCTAACGCTTAAGTATTTTAATTGTCTATCCTGCTCTAATCGATTCCTGCGCGCTCACATATATACAGTTATTTCGGAATAAACTTTTTTTTCATGTCATAAGATTTCATCATTGTTATCATTAGTATCTGGGTGTGGTAGTTACGTTCTAAACGGTTTTGAAATATAGGAGCTGCAGGCCTAACATGGTTGCCACTTAAACACCATTTGACGGTAAATATGTGGAATTAACTGTTAAACGGTGTTAAAGTGGCACCATCTTAGGCCTCCTGAATTGGCCTATTCTTGTTTTCACCAATATTTACGATTCAAAAACCATTTCGAGGAATAGCTTCCCTGAACTGTTTTTAGTGGACAGATTTTAAAATAAGCGTTCATAACATTTATTATATGAAAAAAAGCGATGACATTAACATGATCTTCAGTGACGTCATCATCACATATTTCCATTTTCATTGAATGCATCCTAAGACTATTTTTTTCTTGAACGATTTCGAAAGACTGACAAATTTTAAATGTTACCAACTTTATCAAAAAACCCTGTTTTAATTGGTATTTTACCAATAATTATCAGAATTAGAGAACTAGGTACCAACAAATAATAATAATAATCACTAGGTATCAACAAATAATAAGAGTTAAAGATCAACTTTGAAACCTATTTATATTAGAATTATTCATTTAATTATTATTAATTACTAATAATTATTTATATGAGACAGAGGTCATTGCACGAATAGATATATAAAGCTAGTTTATTTTAACAGAAATGTATTGGCTGTCGTATCATGAACCTGATCTAGGTGTTAAATGTAGAGTAATGTAAGTACCTATATTCTCTAGTTCTATCAGACAGAATCGAAGTTTTGAAAGATGAAATACCGAGGTCGAAATTTTAAAATTACTGTTGCATGGAATCACTGATACTGATGTGTCTGTCACTTTGACAGTTTTGCTTTGCATTCGTTTGTTTTGGGTTCCGTTCCAAAACGAGTGGGTTTCACTCGGAGTGTTGCGAATAGTGATCCAACCTAATGTGATGACGTAATTTCCTGTAAATACCAAAATACTTATAAAATCGGTTTTAAAGCACAAAAATATATATTATTCAAGTTAAATTCTTAAAGTGGTCTATTTATTCCAAAAAGCAGACAAAAATAGCACATTGATATTTAAAAAATAGGTGAATTGCTTTTCCCGTGAAATTTAAACCTTTTTTAAAAGTAACTTAATTATAAGAATTTGGGGTCGTCGTCAGTAGAATATGTAACAGTAGATAAATATAACCATAGATACAAAATAGACATAAAAAAATGACGGACTTAAACCTATTTGTCTTATTGCTCTCGTCCGAACTGCTTGTGTAAAATAGCCTATGTTGGAGTCGTGTGATGTATATATATTAATAAAAAACAATAAAAAAGCTTTTATAAAAATATCTAAAATATCTAATAAGGCTGAGATTCAGAGTGCATTTTGAGTCCGAACTCAATCTTACAAACGTCAAAAAGTGACGTGATCTCATACTAGAAATATAATAATGTCTGGGCTGAGTTCAGTTTGATCGCCCGCTCACGCTCGATCATGTCATCTCTTTTGCACGCGTTGATTTTGTACATGCTATCATTCTGTCTGTAAACTCGGTGATGAGTTTCTACGCTCAGTGGAGCGGGCGATCAAACTGAACGCGGCCCTTGATACCGTTAAAGTTCGCCTGACAATTGTGACTTCGGAGTTTTGCCAGGTTTTGGAAAAAATTCAAAACTTTAAAAAAATTACCTACATTATTTTTAAAGGGAAAAAAGTGAAAATTATTATTGTGGAAATTGCATTAGGCTCGTAAGAGCTCATTTACATAAAATTACTTTTTTTGTGACTAAAAACTATAGCTTGCCTTAAGCTAAAAAGGCAATTTCAGTTTCCCGCCCTTGAATTAGATTTGAGACTGACCTTTTTCTCACTGAAATCACTCGCAAACTCGCAAGCATTTCAAAACCAGATGTTCTCTCTCTTTCTTGTGCTTAGCTCTGTCTCTTTCTATTAAACGAGTGAAATTTCGCACTACCATCGCACGTTTTGAAACGTTTTCTACGGTACCGTTTCGAAACGAGCGATAATCACTCGGAGTGATGCGAATTTCACTCTAGAGCGTTCAAAAATGGACACGAGTTAAACCACGAAAGTGTTTTGAAGCGCTTCGGAGTCTCAGAACAATAAGCGAAAATCACACTGGGCTACCTGATTGGTGCAACCAGATGTTTCTTTCTCTTGCTCCTTTATAGATCTGTCTCTTTCTAATAAACTAGTGAAATTTCGCACTATGATCGCACGTTCTGAGTTTCTTCCATTATAAGTTGAGCTCAGATGAAGAACGAAAATGTAAACACATCACTTATCACTGTTGTTTGTTTGGCACGTAACTCGAGTTGTGACAAACAAAAAAGCCAGCCACGATGACAAGGACAAGAAATAAATCTCTAATCTCTTTCTTTCACATCTATTTTCACATAAGGGATCTCGCTCTATTACGTAAACGTCATTACTTGACTCCATCTACCGGTTCTTCATCTGAGAAGTTGAGATTGCAAAAAGGTAGACTTGAAAAATTTTTTTTTTGTTTTAAAGAGCTTTAATGGAAAAGGCCTTTTTTATTGGTGTTTTGTGCTTAAAAACCACAGAGTAAATAAACAGATTTATGTTCGGATAAATTCGTTTTATTTTTTACTTGCCATATGTTGGAAAAATTTCTACTATTTGATAGAAAGTATATTTTAAAAATAATCAAAATCTTTGGAATTCTGACAAAACAGAAAATTCCACTGCCCCACATCTATGTACCCTTTGGATTACAGTTCTATCCTAATTTGCAGATAGACAAGCTATTATTTTTATTCGGTTACGTTAAATTAATTCTACTAATTATGTTCCTATGTACTGTACCTGAAGATCAAATCAATTGCCGGAAGATCTCGTCAAGGCTAGAATGGTGATCAAGTGGACTTCAGGGTTGGATTTTGTACTATAACTATAGTATTTATACTATAATTTCATGCATCGTACTATATACTATCCATATCTAGGGATAGTACCATAAAATACTATAATTTCACAACAGAGTCTATAATTGTCTTTTAATCGGGAATTCCCATTAACCTTTTCTTTCGATACTCCACTTGTTCACACATTATTTTTGCAAATTGCGCTTTATTTTATAGGGAATAGAGTTTATAATACTGTGACTTATTTATTATTATGTTTGTACGAGTGTGCATTGAAGTTAATTGAAGTAGTGTGTGAGTGAACTCTTTTTAGAAAGAATATTCTGCAAAGTCAACCAAACGAAGACTAAAATAAGAAACAAACTGGCAACACAATCTATAGACGCCATTTTGTTGTCTTGTGACGCTATTAAAGTCGGTAGCAAAAGTGGGAATTGTACCGACTTTATTCCTAGTGAGGATATGCTAACGAGATTAAATTCTCAGCAGCTTGAATCTAATATGCAAGAGCTAATAGACTTAGAAGAGTAAATTTTTGATTTTGATTTTAAATATTTGAACTATTGTTAAATAAAAGTAATAAAAAGTACTATAATTTTGTACAAAATACTATCCTTTTTGTATTTTTGTGCTATCTTTTTCAACGCACCTAAATCCAACCCTGGTGGACTTTGACATTTATCATATCAGCTGTTTGCTGGTTTCCGTTTAGTTAGGTGTTGTGAAAGTAGATACAGTTTACCTTCGGTTATCTTATAGGCTGATAGCTTTACATTCACTTTGAAATACCTAACTAAAAACCAAAATGTCTGATAAAAGCAGCCCTGTGAAATACTTTCTGAGTGGTGGTTTCGGTGGGGTATGCACTGTTTTGGCAGGACATCCCATGGACACGGTAAAAGTGAGACTGCAGACGATGCCATTGCCAAAACCTGGCGAATCTCCTCTATATGGTGGTACCATGGACTGTTTCAAGAAAACAATACAGAAGGAGGGATTCAGGGGCCTGTACAAGGGCATGTCAGCTCCTCTTACTGGAGTGGCGCCAATATTTGCTATGAGTTTCTTTGGTTTCGGACTCGGAAAGAAACTAATCAAAAGTGATGAAAGCCAAGTTCTTACAAAACCAGAATTGTTCGCAGCTGGTGCCTTCTCTGGTATCTTTACCACATCAATTATGGCTCCTGGAGAAAGAATAAAATGCCTGCTTCAGATTCAGCAAGGTGGCAATGTCCCTCAAAAGTACAGTGGCATGCTTGATTGTGCCAAGCAGCTATATGCTGAAGGTGGAATAAGGAGCATATACAAAGGCAGCTTGGCAACTATCCTCAGAGATGTACCAGCAAGTGGAATGTACTTCATGACTTATGAATGGGTCAAGGAAGTACTTGTTCCTGAGGATGCAAGTGCTAAAGTGAAAATGGCTGCCACTATAGTGGCTGGTGGTTGTGCTGGTATTGCCAACTGGCTTGTTGCAATGCCAGCAGATGTGCTGAAGAGTCGATTGCAAACTGCCCCGGAAGGAACATATCCAAATGGTATGAGGGATGTGTTCAAACAGTTAATGGAGAAAGAAGGACCTACAGCTCTCTATAAAGGTGTGACTCCAGTCATGCTCAGGGCTTTCCCTGCAAATGCTGCATGTTTTGTTGGTTTTGAAATAGCTATCAAATTCTTGGACTATGTTGCACCTAATCTGTGATAGCACTAGCAGAAAATAGATAAATCAAATGTTCATCCCATTAAATAGGCTAGATTTAAGTATAATTTTAAAAGTGTTGTAAAGCCGAAACATGAATCTAGTTATACATATACATAGTTGAATACATATTTTATGTATATTTTTTTATATTATTACTTGCAGATACATTTTAGTTTCAAACAATATACTGTTGCTTAGATGATGTTCGTAGACATAGCAGGATTTTATCTGAAAATAAATGACACACAGGTTTGATATATTTTTATTTTATTAAAAGATTTATATTCATAACTTTGTGTATTATTGAAATGTTAAGTTTGATGCAGATGGTCAAGAAATATACTATTATTAAAATAATAATACATTTTTAATTTTATGATCTCAATAGAATTCTCTTCTGAAGTTAATTTCTATATTCTTATTTTTCTGATGTTCTCTCTGCAATAACTTCTTGTTTGTGTGTTTCAATGAAATTTTTTCTTCATCAATTTGTTTGGTTTTGTCATGACCTAAGCCCTTCCTGTCTTTCTTCTGAAATGGTTTTATAGGATACTTAATGCCTGAACCGTCTGAACCCAGCCCTGTATCTTTGTCCCAACCAGTTTTCAACATGATTTGAAATCCTCTGTTTGTCTCTGGTATCCTGTAACATGTTGGTATCTTTTTGTTTTTGCTAGCATTGATATTGTGAACAGTAGAAGATAAATGCTGCTCCTTATCTGGAAATACATTATTACAAGTTTCACATTTGTATTCCTTTCTCTTGCTTTTATGCTTGGGTTTTTGTACTATTTTTATTTCTTCTTTACGTTTGCACTCCAGTAGCATAGTGGCTATCAGAAAGTTTTTATTTTTAATGACAAGACTTTGAGCAGAGTTTCCAGCTTTATCCCTGACTGATGTATCAATGTGACGATGAAGAAGCTCTTTAACAATTTCTGCAGAATTCGCTTGACATGCTATCATCAGTAAACTCCAGCCAAATTCATCTAAAACATTAAGTTTCTCAGGACATTCATCTAGAACTAATTTTACTGTTTCTACGTCATTTTCCTGTACAGCTACAAATAAGTCTTTGTTATATAGCTGTACATTATCTTTTCTTCGTTTCGGGTTGTGTTTTCTGGTATCAATGTTCAAGGTGTTACCTTCTGTGCTGGGTAGTGGTGTTTTAACCTCTTTAACCGTTTCTAGATATATTCTTTTGATCTGTTCACCACTAATCATGGGTTTCTGGCACCTTGGTTCAGTAGTTGGAACATATGAAGAAGCTTTTATAAAGTTGTTGTACTTCTTTGTGGGCAACATACTGAAGAACTTTCAAGTCAACAATCACGGAAAAGAGCACGGTTCTAATGTCCTCTGTCTGTGGTTCTAACTTTTCTATTAAAGAGAATAGGTATAATTTTACTACGTAACATTTTATATCTTCACATGCAAGACTTTGATTTGATGCAAAAGCAAGCAAGCAATATATCAAGTGAAGATACTTTCACCATAGGGTTGTCAACTCCTAAAAAAAAAATCCCCAAATCCAAAATACCCCTAAAATGCCCAAAATTCACTGTAAAAACCCCCAAAAAATTAAAACTATCTAAAGCTTTAAGGAAGTCTTTATTTAGACATTTCAGTAAATGAAAAAAAAACAGTTTCGTTTGAAGTACTTTTAAAGTCATACATTTGTCTATTAAATAAACGTAACATATATTTTTTTTGGATATAATCGACGTAAGATCCGCCATTCCTATGCAGAGAATCGAACCATCATCATAAGGTTTTGTAGATAAATAAAACTGATAGTGAAAACAAACAAAAGTATGAAAAGCGCTCTAGCGGACCCAGTCAAAGTAACGAGATATTTCATTAGATGTAACTTTTTTAACTCATCAAAAGACTATATTTTTTTATATTCATAATCCCCCTAAATATTAGCCCCCTAAAAAACCGTATTACACATCTTTTCCCCCTAAATTTAGAGGAGCTGGGAACCCTGTCACTCTGTCGTGTTACCACTTCAATTTTATTCTTGTAATGGATAATTCTTAATCAAATGTGCAATTGTGTAAGCCAATAATATTCAAATTGATTGTCATATGGCTATTCAGTTAAGCAAATTAGCTCGTTTGACAGTTGAAATCGTACATTTTTCACTGTCAAATGAATACAATTGTCTTATTTTGTTGTTGACAACCAAAAACGTACGATTTCATTTGTCCAACGGCCGTTTCATGATGTCGATAATACCATATTTAATTTCATAGGATTAAAATAATATAGACCAAAAACAAAAAAGGGCGAAAAAAAATTTTTAATCCGTTATTGAATTACTGCGAAATAGACTATTTAAGTTAATATAGTCTAGCGCAGAATGACTGCGGGACCCCAACCCTGCTGTGACGTCACGCTACCGCGCCACTCCGCGTATTGGTTGTTATTTTGCGGTACTTCTATAAAATCTGTTCATATTCTTCTGACCGTTTATTTTATAGTACCTATATGACTTAAAGATTTTTTTGTCTTAGTGTTTAAATGAAATAGGTTACTGGTTTTGTACTGAGGCCGAAACAACAATTTTTAGCATTGTTGTCTGTATTTTTAGTTTTAACTCGAGAAGTACTCAACGGATTTAGATGCGTTTTTTTTTATTATCATCGTAGTAACTCTGGTCATCACATAGGCTATACGGGATGTTCATAGTAACGCCCAAGTCGGAGACGGGAAAAAGATTGAATAAACGTTTTTAAAACTCTAGAACCACTCAACGAATTTGGATGAGGTTTTTCATTATCATCTTAGTAAACGTGCTCAACACATAGGCTATAAAGGTATTCATAAAAAAACGTGTGAACGGAAAACGGGGCAAAGATGGAATAAACGCTTTAACCCTGGAACCGCTCAACGGGTTTGGTTGTGGTTTTTTGTTTTATTATCATTGTAGTGACTCTGGTCACCACCTAAGCTACAGGGAGTGTTCATAAAATAACGCCTAAACTGAAAACGGAGCAAAGATTCACTGAACGCGGGTGAAGATGCGGGCAAAGGCTCGTAAACTAATAAAATCGCACAAATACTCACTGAACGTAATGCCAGTGCTAAAATGCTAGTGCGTAAAGTATTATAGTAGGTATGTACCCAACTAGATTTTACTTATAAAGTAGAATAGGTAATAACTCATAGACAAACAAATACTTTTTTCTACATTTACTTACTTATAACTTGCAAATATTATTTCAAAGTAATATCAGCTACATATTACAGAAGAACCTCTACCTCAGAAAAATCCCACCTACTAATATTTATATTCGACCGACCCGCACCGGGTGTGGTTGGCGTGCTCCCCCGCACGCCCTGTGCCATCCTGCACGCAATCCGCCCATCTAACATGCTGTCTAGAATTTTCAAAGCCCTATTAATTTCAATTGAAGAGTATATGTACCAATATTCGAGTCAATTAAGCCAGAGAATAAAAAGTTTTACAAAAATTTCAACCCCCTATTTCACCCTCTTAGGGGTAGAATTTAGAGAAACCCTTTCTTAGTGGATACACTTCACAAAAAACACACCCTTCAAATTTCATGTCTCTACGACGAGCGGTTTAGTCTGTGGCTTGATTATCAGTCAGTCAGTCAGGACTTTGAATTTTATATATCATGTATAAAGATAATAAATAATACATACACTCACGTACCGCGCTTCCTTATACCTCGGCTAGTTGACAGAATTATTTGTACGCATGATAATGAATATTTGCTGTCTTTGGGCCACCAATACGTCATATGTTAGTGCTGAAATAAAAGGAGTGAATTTTTTAAAGTAAGTACGAATAACAGAGAAAAGAATATAAAATAAATTGCTCAAGAGGATATGTCGCGCTTGCAAAGGTCACTGTTACTCCATGCGGAACGCCTCGCAGTGCGAGAGGGACGGATTCCGGAAAAAATAGCAAAATGTTGGTTTTAATCTATCTAATAAAATATCTTTCAAGTCTATATATCATTCCTGTTTGTCATACTATGAAAAAAAAAGTGTAGAAAAAGACCTCATTTCAATAATTATTTCTATCAAGCGAAAGTCACGCAATCGCGTTTCTGTACTGAACAAAACTAGAAAAAGGTTCCGAAATTTATATACTGATTTATCAAATTAGTGGCTTCATTTGAAAAGCAGGTGTACAACTTCAAAAAGTACCATTTTTATCGAAATAGCCCCTTAAATAACTACAGTTATAAAGAGTTGTTGATAAAAAAACATCGGTATAAAATAAAGTTAAACAACGCATCACTACTAAATAACAACTTTGGAAGTGTAACTTGTGTGTACTTATTCAAATATATAAATTTCCCATAAAATAGTTATTTTAAGAAGTAAGATTAGGCACTGTGTTGCTCAACTCGTAAGCTAAGCGAAGGAAGAAGACCTACTCACAGCTAATTAATAATAATAAATTAGCATACTTACATCAAAATGATCTTCGCATACATATTTTGTGCTTTTAGGACCAAATAAATCTTTTTTATGTCACTCGGAATTAGAAAAAATCTTTTTTATGGGTTTTAAACACAGACATACAGACTAAACCTAAGGATTAAATAGCATTGGCAAGTTTACATACAAAAACCAAGCGACATTTAAGCTACATGGTACGATTATTATTAAGTGGTAGAGCTGATGCCGGGCTCGACTGTGGAGGTACCACCATCTTACTCGCAAATCCTCCCGAAGTTATTCGGGAGAGAGTAAGACAACAACTCTCAGGCAAAACCAGGCGGCCCACCATTGCCTGGGACCGATGGATGGCGGTATTTCCATCCCCGATTGCCGGAGCTTATATAAAACAGACTGGTGACGGGCAGCGGCGTCACTGGTGCAAGGGTTTCGGTACCGCGCTCACCAACCCGCCTGCCCAGCGTGTGTGAGTAAGGGCATTTCTTCCAGAAGGACCGCCAAGAGGGGCAAAATCCTGGAAAGGCCTATGTCCAGCAGTGGATGAAACAGGCTCATGGATGGATGGATGGTACGAAGAAACTTATAAAAATGGGTTGTTTTGGCTGGCTTATGCTTGAAACATATTTGGTAATATCTAATCTAATCTCTTATATTCATTTTGTTTGGAAACAACCAATATTTATGTGTAAAAGAGCCCGTAACTCTGAATTAAAATTACTTCAAGTTGAATCGATGCGTTTATTATTAATGTTTGGTCTGTATGTCTGTGGTTTTAAAGCATAAGCTTTCACAAAGCGGAACAATTCAGTATTTGAAGGCACATTTTTTAGTCTCACTCATCAGTTACAGCAATATTTTTTTCAAAAATGTACAAAATATAAGCGGCGCAAAGTAACCGAATGCCTGTGAACTTTACGAATGCGAACTGCGAAGTAAGTAAAGTGACGTCACCCACTGGTCCGTCGCAAATGGAACGAAATTAGTTTTTGAGCGCCACTTTGAGGTCCCATAACTTTTTCAATTGTAGAGATATATTATGTTAGAGCTTTCTTTCACAATTTTGTTTCATTATACTTAAATTTATATATTTAGTCCATTAAACAACTAGTTCATTGCAGCTCAGATAGATCTAAATGATTTGTATCACCACGATGTAATGTATATGTCTCTAGATCACGAGTGAAATCATTGTATCGATGAATCGTCTGACTCTTTTATCTTCGTGGGAATAACACAACACTCGAGCGGAAGAGACACACAAGATGAATTTTGCAATTTTTTTAAATTAATTTTCTCATTTTTTTTTTATTTTTTGTTTGGAATTTCAACAGCACATATAGTTTAATATCAACACGAAAAAGAATATGCAGTAGATATCACCAGTAACAGAAATTCACATTTGGGTAAACAAAACAGACATTAGGTAACTTATTATTGTGATATTGTGCATATGTACAGCTGTTAGTGTGTGTTTTAGCAAGAAATCATGGATATTTCGAAATTAAACGACATGAATCGTCATTTTGACGAAAGATTGAGTGAATTAATGTCGCTTAAAGGACAAAATACTCAGTTTTTCACCAACGAAAGCTATACTGAGATGATTGAAAAAGTTAAATCTGCAAAATCAAAGAAGTCGCATAAAAAACCCGAAGATTATCAGCGTTTGCGAAGACTCGACGTCATGGCTGCTGGAGAAACAGAAAAACTGATTGTTCCAGTCAAAGACAATATGATTAGGTACTACGTGAAAAAAAAACGACATATTTCAGATTTTGCATGATACCCACCTGAGTGTAGGGCAGGGTAGTAGAAACTGAATGGAGAAGGAGCTAAATTTTCGCTATAAAAATAAGAGTGTTGTAGAATGTCGTCTAAATGCGGAGAGCAAGGTTATAGTAGATGTGGTTGTAAACGTGTTTGCAAGTCTTATAAATGTAGTTGTCAAAAAGGCAAAAAGTTGTGTACCTCAAAATGCCATTATAGCGGCAGTTCTAATAAATAAATCTGTTACTTGATACATATTGTACAATTATTGTTTTCAATTTTATGTTCTATTTTACTTACATTTTCATTTGACTTTTATCAAGTTTAAAGTGCAGAAAACAATTAGATACTAATTATGCCAAATAATGAGCCTGATTGCTGAAACTTAAGTTTATTTTATGTTTATAATAATATGTCAAAACTTCTATAATACAAAGATATGTGGTGAAATTTTAGGTTTAAATTTTATATGTTTTGTGTTACCTATATTTTTAATATTACTTTCCTTAAGTTTTAAATGCAAAAACTAGTGGATTCTTAATGTAGAAGTCCTTGCTAAATAATCCAAATAATGACTCTGATTATTTAATTTACCAACGACAATACTGTAATCACGAAATGAGAAAACACTTTACTGTAACCCACATCTTAATCCTTTGAGAGCAACACTTATCAGCGGGAAAATGAACTTTGTAGTTTATACCTTCATAATAAGGTGAATTTACTATTTTCAATAATCTCAACGTACAATAACAAATCTAGTAATTTTAAAAAGAAAACTTGTATACTTAATATCAACTGGCGTGAGTATTATGTATGTATGTAAAATGTATGTAAAATTTACTTAAAATTGATAAGAATTATACAAAGCAATTTTTTTCTTCCGACAAAGGCGTCGTTTCGTCAACTTCGTCTCCTAAATCCAATTCCATTTGAAACAACAAACAACTCTCATTGCAAGGATGTGTAAGAATCTTTGTGGTATCTTTTGGGAATTTACATGAATTTTTTAGGTATTTATATTAAGCCTCAGAAATAGGCAATCTCTTTTTAAAGAGTAGGAATTGATTAAGTGGATAAAGCAATGTCATCAAATGACGCTAGATTATTATCATCGACACTAGGTCTCCCTTGGTTTTGATTGTCTTTCCCTTTACATATTTCTATTCCATTCCTTTGTTCTGTTCCCTTTTCCTTCTTCTGTGTTGCCTCTGACATGGAAATTTCATACGTGTTTCCATCTCCTTTCATTGTGTATTCCACATTTCTTTTTCCTAAATCTCACTTTTAAAAGTCGAAAAACATCTTAATTTTCCTAATTACCCAGTAACCTACCCCAGGTAGTATGTTATTAATATGTATTATTTGCATATTTTTCTTAAGTACTTGTCACTTTATTTTTGTTTTGGCCGCTGCAGGTGTCGCAATACGTACTTAATTAAATACTTGACTCCTCTGCTATCAGCTTCAGTCAGATAGGCATGTGCCATATTCATTTGCCATTTCACATGCCATTTCATAACTGCCACGTTAACCAACTAATTCACCCCATGTGAAACTACATTATGATCCATTTTAAGTACTATTCTCACGAACAGCAGCATACTTTCTGGTTTAATACAGCTTGCTGCTATTATTACACTTCCTTTCGAGGCAAAATTTCCAAAGATTTCAGCTCTCTGCTTATTTCCTTCATTATAACATTTCATCTTATCCAAATAATAATAAAATTAACTGACGTAAATCAGCCTAATGGAGTACCTTCAAATTTGAACAATCTTGGCACCATTGCAAAATTCATGTAAAATCATGCGATGTTTCACTATTTAGCTCTGGGATCGACAGCTTTATAAGTCTTATCAAAAAAATACTGGTCCAAACAGAACTACATTCTGCTCATATTTATGGAAAAAATGAAGCTAGTGAAAAGAAAGTGAAAGAATTATAGTATGTCCCGCCGTAGCTGAGATAGATTAGATTGTAATCTAGCTTTGTACATAGTTTTCCATTTTAAGGGCCATGGAAATTTTAATTCCCATAACTACGAAATAATGAGAACTTACCAATTCCGGCACCCTACCGACAGAATCCGTTTACTTATCGTACGATTGCGACGAGCTCCTGGCTTTCTCTCGCTGATTCGTCAAAGATCCCGCGATGGAAACCGCTGGGAGACTCGCTTGTCAGCGAAACACCACGTGGTGGGGCATTCACGCGAAATATTCACGTATCGCGTTAAATTATTCATGATATAACGTTAATTTTTGCGAAAATATAACGTTAATGATTCGAAATATATTAAAAAAATAATAAATTCAAAAGATAAATGTTGAAAAATAACGAATTTCAAGTGAAATTGTCTAGACACGTCTACATCGTACGGAAATAGAAACGCCAACGAAGAAGCAAATAAAAGCGCGGGCATTTTACCAATGGCGGCTACCACGCTTTTTGTCGTCTGTCGTCACATCCTTTAACCTGGATTAAAACGAGCCGTATTGGTGGGGTTCTACGTCACATCCGAATGTAAACAAGAAGTCTCTCTCAATTATAGTAGGTCTGGAACGGGTTACTAGCATAATAGTTAGTTAAACCATTTTTACGCACCTGTACAAATCAAAACTGAATTATAGAACTACCAATTTAAGAAGGTTGGCACCATGTATGGCACGGCCGCTTTTATGTAGTCATTTGAATTTGGTTGGTTAATCGACTGATTTGCTTTCCTGTTGTTTTTTCCTTAAGTTTCAGTAGTTAGCAGGTTTTTTCAGCTGAAATGTTTAGGATAAATAATGTGATAAAAGTACTAATTATTAGTGGAATTAAATATACCTTTACTCAATTAGAACTCATGTATTTAAGAGTTACATTTCAGAGTAACTAGATTTTAATAAAAATGGAATAACTCTGTAAGGAGTTGAAGCAGGAACATCTAATTTTACAAGGTGCTGTGAGTTGATAAAAGGTACAAACCGCCATAACAGGTAAGTTTCTAGGTATTCTCATTTAAGCGCTAGAGTCGATTTTAGGGTTTTGAAAAAAAAAAACATCATTTACCAACAGTGTCGATTATAGAAAAAATAAGTTTGCACAAATTAGAAACTAATTTTATGTCATGCCGTTTAAGAGACACAGCAATTGGCTAAACGTTACCCCAGCGGCATCTTGACTAACTCTGAAACCTCTGGACGCACTAATTTTGTTTTTGGGGCACAATTGGGCACTAATTATATCTACCTAAGTTTTTAGTTTTTATTTCGCTAGACTACAGGAAAAAAAACATGCCGCTGGGATAACGTTACTCCAGCGGAATCTGTTTTTCGTGAATGTCTTTGGATCGGCTGGAAGCACTAATTTTTTATTTCGGGCACAATTACACGAGATGACGCTATAATTATCTGTCGAGCTGAAATCCTGAAAATCGCCAACATGCCGCTAGCGTAACGCACTCTAAGTTTTTGGGCAAAACTAAAGAAAATAGTATCATTTTGGAGAAACATTATTTCAAATTTGGGGAGAAACGCGCAAAATGCCAAAATCCTATCTGGCAACCCTGGTTGTAAACTTTGTTTTTTAGGAGACCGACCAGCACCAGCGACCAATTAATAAACCAATTTTGCTATCTATTTGGTGACTAAATGATTTATGATTAAGTTATGTAGAATCAAATCAATCTTTACGATTAACCTACATATATTGCATAAATATTTAATTTTAAACAATTTCACTAAAGATTTAATTCATGTACCTAGTATTTTACATTTTAAATAACTTAATAAAAATGACTAGAACATAAATTATGTTGTAGAATTCCAATATGTCATCCATAGAATTTATTTTTTACAGATGGAATTTTCCACAGTTGGCAAAACCATGGTCAGAGTGTTGATAAAGGTGGTGCCCAAGCAGTCTTTTTTGCCATAGTACCCCCTTATCTATACCCTAACTAACCCAAAACCATTTATCAAGACCCTTTGTCTCCAGAGATGCATTGAAATCACTGATCTGTATATATATGTATATATGTATTAGAATAATAAGATGTCTATTATTGAAATAAAACCAAAACTTGAACATAAACCATACTTCTTATGATAGATAATAAACCTATACCTAATGTAAAACATAACATTACTTTGAGAGTTCTCTTGCAATGCTTTTGAGTGCTTCAGTTTGCTCCTTCATTAACTTAAGCTTTTGCTTTAAATATTCCTTTTTAAAATTCAAGTAATCTTCTTTAATTCTAATTTTTTGTTCTTCTTGAGTGGCTAAAAGATCACAATTATATAAACAGTCATTTGAACCTCGTTTCTTGTATGTTCTTTTCTTTATTTTTGGGATGCTTCTACGTGCCGATCGTAGATTGTGGAAGACTTTGTTCTCAGGGGGGGATCTTGGTTCGCTTACACCCTCTTGTTCAATTGTCTCCATGTCAATTTCGGCTGCAGAAAAATTATCTTGTGGAATTATTTTTTCTTGTGCTAAAGGAGTATTCAGTTCTGAGTCTTCATTGCTTTGTTCTTGACTGTT
Organism: Ypsolopha scabrella; assembly: GCA_910592155.1. Taxonomy (NCBI): domain Eukaryota; kingdom Metazoa; phylum Arthropoda; class Insecta; order Lepidoptera; family Ypsolophidae; genus Ypsolopha; species Ypsolopha scabrella. The sequence goes on from OU342977.1 coordinate 22,061,699, forward strand.
CGTGGTCACAGTCTTAAAACCTAGGACCTCTTGCTCAACTTGGGAGAACATTATTGCAGATACTGGAATTTCACCATTCATTTCTTTCTGCTGTCTCTTCGCTTTTGCTCTAAGGTCTTGAAATGTCTATTAGGAGAAAACAAAACATTTTAATATACTTCAATTACAAAAAAATATTAGGATGGGAATCTGATTAGAAATAAATAAACTTACTTTACGCCATTGTCTCCAAGTTTTTTTTGCTCCTGGAAAGGCGTTGCATTCGTTTGCAATACTTTGCCACAATCGATGGGAGTCTTTATAGTTGAAATTCTGGGTAACTTTACACGCAATTAATTCTGGATTTTGAGCGATAAGTTGAATGAGTTTTCTTTTCTGAACGGTAGTAACATGAAGGCTCCGTGGTCTTCCATCCATTATTTAATGCATCTTCCCGGTTTTAACTTGGTAAAATGCATTTAGGCTGAGAACTTTATTATTTTATTTTATTCTTTAAATATTCAGTCAATGGTTGAAAAGTTATGTTACGATATTTGTGTACATACGCACTTCCACAGATGGCTTTATAACTTTAAATTACATATCATTGTATGTACTGTACAGCACTGTACATACCAGACAGTATGAAATCAGCTGGAAGACAAAGACAAATTATCCAATTCGTTTTGTGGAAGTGAGCTAGGGATGCCGCTTTAAATTAATTTAATTGGGCCCCGAATAATCGAGTAATCGAGTTTTTTAGCGATTCGACGTTTGGATTGAATTTAAAAATCCCAAGAATTGGCAACAGGATTTGTTTATTATTATTATTTTCCCTCTATGCTTGAGAGTTTCGAATTTTGAAGTCATGTCAAGTCTGTCAGCTGTCTTTTATCCCGCTCGGACATATCGGGTCATTATTCGTCTGTGGTCCGCCATTATCATTGTAGGTACTTTTGTAAGTTTAATAAATTTTGTTAAGTATACTGAAAAAATAGGTCTGTTATAAAAAATCGGTTATTAAATCCGAAATCTTTTTAAAATTTGAATCGATTTAATAATTTCTCGATTTTTTGGATCGAGTTATTAACAGCGATTCTTTCCAGACAGCAGGAAAGCCGTATACAATTTTCAAAGCGTGCGACAAAGATGGCATTAGAACCCGTATATACGATGCCAGCGCGGTCAATTACGTCACCTAAATTGAGACGAGTTAGTATAAAGTAATGAATATTATGATACAATAATAAGTAATAAATATTTTTGCTTTGTAAAAGCTTTTTCATTGTTTTTTAAATAATATATAAATATATATATATATATATATATGTATCTATGTGCACTTTTATTAGTTACATAGGTAAAAAGAAAGAAATAATGTTTTCGAATTATATTTCGACCCACTCGACAATAGACTGACGAGGGCTTTGAATATTTACTACAGCATGCCTAACATGGTTGCCAATTAAACACCATTTTAAACACCCTTTGACAGTAAATTCCATCATGGCAGCCGTATAACACCTCATTTCCTTGAGGCTAAAATGGCACCTCAATATTTTAATGCTTTGACAGGAGTTATGGAAATACAGGTGTTATGTTTTTTTTTTCTTTTTTATCCATAGCTGGTAACATGGGTGACCATTTTAAACACCTTTTGACATTTGTATAAGATTATTTTGTATAGTAATTTCCATCATGGCGGCCGTTTAACACCTCATTTCCAAGGCTAACAGGGCACCTCAATATTTTAATGCTTTGACAGGAGTTAGGGAAATACATGCGTGATCTTTTTTTTTTAATTTTTTTCACCATTTTAAACAGCCTATGACACTTGATTAAGAATATTTTGGTCTTCGATCTATTGAGGTGGTGATAAAAGTAGTTTCGTGAGTTTTGATTGTATTTGTAGGTTATTTGGGAGACAAATTATCGTTTTCTCACTTTTAACATAAAAAAGGTAGTTTGATAACTAGCCTCTTTACTAAGTATGCACATTAATTTAAAAAAAAATGAACATCATAGGGTAAAACAAAGCTTTTATTTATTCATAAAATTCTTACATGGTTGATCAAGCTTCCATTGGGTTGCAACCTTCTTCTTCGAGTGAAAGCGTTGAATTTAAATAACATTTTTCCAATAGTTTGCCACTCCAAAAACGCAATTGCATGCAGTCATGGGTTCCCTCTTGGTGCATTGAGGAGCACTTGGACATGTGGTCAGAAGATCAGGGTGTTGAGCTTCACATTATTATTATTATTTATTATTTATTTTTAATCAAACATAACATGACATGCAATTTTACACGAAGGTGTATCAAAAACCTTTTGGGGTTTTCATGTACACCCAGTTCCAAGTCTCGTCTGAAAACATTATTCAACTATTCTCCTAGCTTTTCGAGTAACATAGTAGAAGTAGGTAGTTATTTTATAAAAAACAGATTATGTCTGAGGGTAGAACTACACACATTAAAAACACAGTCGCACATCGTGCCTGTTAAGAATGCAGAATAACAAATAAAATTAGGTGTGTAAAAAGATATTAATTGGATACATTCTTCATACTATTATAATAAGGACTATTTGAGCTTACTAACAGCGTATTACAATCAGTTTGAATTGTTAGATGGAATATAAGGATTTACACTGTTAGCTGCTATACAGGAGGATATATTATAATGATATCATTCTTGTTTTGATAAAATCACTTTTACATATGAAAAATAAATAATAACAGATTTATTGTTAGAAGTTTACAAGAATGTACTTTCTAACCTAATAAAACAATGACACTTCAATCTAAAACGTAACAGATTGATATATAATAGCAATTATAATAAAGAATTGTTGTTTAGATAACAGTTAAAAAATACCTCTTTAATTTATGTTTAACGTTTCGTGCGTTAATCGAATCTCTGAGGGTGTTTGGTAGACTGTTAATTAATTTAGGCAGCATAAATTCAGAGGTTCTTTTGCCGTATATATTTGTCGTTGTAGGAACAAGTAGTTTATTTTTAGTTATATTTCGAGTTAAGACCTTATGATGGATAGGGAGTTGAATATCTTGACGGTGAAACTGCTCTTTTAAAATTGCCAGTTCCACCTTCAGATGAACAGGCAGTGACCTACAAAATTTAAACAGACCCATTGGATTGTCACGAAATTTTTCTTTTATTTTCACCGGAACAATTAGCTTAAGGATACGAAGTTGAAGTGAATATATTTTGTCTAGATATGTCTTAAATGTCCGTCCGTAACTACTAAGTCCGTATGAAATGATGGAGTCAGCTAAAGACTTGTAAACATCCAATAAAATGGCGAAGGGTACTTTATTTTTTATTAAGTATAATTTAGCCATGACCGCATGCAACTTGGTGCATACACGATCTATGTGACAGCTCCATTTGAATCTGTCGTCTATAAGTAGCCCTAAGTACATTTGCTGGCGCTCCTGCTTAATTGCAGGACAGTAACAATCTGGTGAGTTGTTATTGTGCATACAGTCATGACTGTGAGCCACTAGCTTGACTTCATCTGATACCCCTAGATTATAGCTGGATCGTACGTGGATTATTTTCGTTTTATGAGCGTTCAGAGCTAAGCCGACATCATGAGACCACTTACAAATGGTATTGAAGTCTTTTTGAATCTTGCACATTGCTTTATTAACGTCCTGGTCCGCTGAAATTAAACAGGTATCATCAGCAAACGGCAAGATATCGCAGTCGGTCAGTGCATTCGTCATCGAATTAACATAGATGAGGTAATGCAGAGGACCCACTACAGAGCCTTGTGCCGTGCCTATTGTGACTGGCATTTCATCACTGAGTGATTCATTTACCTTCACATAGTAGGATCGATTACAGAGGTAATCCTTACACCACTGCAAAAGTGGCCCTCTTATACCACTGTCATCTAGAGTTTGTAGAAGAAGGTCGTGACGTAGGGTATCAAAAGCTTTACTGTAGTCGATCAGTACGATTAAGACATGCTTTTTATTGTTAAGATGCATATTTACTGTATCAGTGAATCGAGAGAGTAAGAGGGTTGTGCTTTTATTTGCTTGGAATCCGTATTGGTTATGATTCAATATTTCATTATTTTCAAAGAACTCATGCATCTGATCAGCTATAAACTTTTCGGCTAACTTATCTATGGAAGGCAGAATAGTGATTTGTCTATAGTTGTCATACTCGCAATGGCTACCTTTTTTATGTATTGGCCGTACAATACCATCCGCATAATGTGGTGGAATTCTCTCCTAATATCCGGGGGTCCTGTACCCGATAGAACGTTTAGTTTTTTGATTTGTGTTGGCTTAGAGCAACTGGTGACCAGGCAACAAGTCTCGTTGAGTACAGTGTCTACTTGACCTGTATGTGCTGAGTCATTCCACACAGCGCAAGCATATTCAGCAACTGAGTAACTTAAGCACCCTAAGAACTACCAATCATTCTTCGGATTAAGTTGTTCACAATCCAACCTATATTTGTGTCAATGTTGCTAATCTGTCTGCAATATTTGTGTCAATATTGCCAATCTGTCTGTTTTTGATATTTCATGAATTGTGATAATTTGAATATTTATACTACAGTATTTCATGAATTGATAACATGGAAACTACAATTTCAATCATTATGTACATATGTATCTTACGGCAAGCACTATGGTGATACCGTTCGGACAAAAAATACTCACCATGTACTCAGGAGTACCATGGGTCCTACACAAAAAACTCCCACCGCACCCCCAGTGGTATGGGGCAGTGGTACCGTGGGTCTGACACATTTATACTCCTATTACCTATTACAAAGACAACTTTTTGCCGTCTATCTCATTATACTTCATAATATAGGTTGCACTGTCCCTTCGAGTGTACTTTTTCAAATTGCACCATGTAGTCATCTACTGTTCTCCATCTATTACATGGCCCATGTTTAACCAAAAGACCCGCCAGCTTTCGCCACATTTCTTTAGGATTCTTTGTCCCAAGGGTTTCATCATAATCCCTGTTTGCAAATAGCCATGTTGTCAGCCTTATTTGGAAGTTCTTCTTTTTACACTTTATCTAGAAACGTAATAAAAATACAATAAGGTCTTTGACTGTATAAAATACCGTGGAACTTTTCAGAAGATTAATGTTTAGAAAACCTTTGCTTACTTTTTTAGAGATTTCATTAAGGTTAGATCATGTTAATTTGCTAGCAAAGAATACCTTTCTACCGTTCGCTAGATGGACACAAATTTTAACAAATAGTCTTCTCTGAATGGCTTCAAACAATTAATCACAGCACAGATCATTAAATCATCATTTATACTAAGATATAATTAATTTGTGTCATTTGTGTGTGGGACAAATTATCAGAAACAAAATCGGTGCTATCTTATCATATCCAAAAGTCATCCAAAGTAGGACGAAAACGAAAGTAAAGGTGATATTTCATTTTGTTGAGTAATAATACAAATCTACACATTTCTGTTGATACTATGAGAGTAGTTTACTTACATTGAACTAGTTTTCACGTTGGTAGGATAATAATGTATTTAAAAAAAAACACATCAAATCAATTGTCCGATTCATTGCCAAATACTCAGTGACGGACTTGAGCGTTTTATCGCGGTGTTTTTTTTGTCTACCCTAGCCACTATGTTACCAATATAGATAAGTTTGGGTTTGAGTTTGGAGTGCATGTTCCGAATGGCGCTAACATCACTAAAATTACCATCAAATCAGTTACGCCGCACGGCCATCATTGACTCGGAATGACGATAATAGACGCGATAAATCGATTATGTCGTGACTCGGAACGCACTATTATACTTACGCTTTGTTTTTTCACAATATGACGGACATGGTTTTATTTAACAAAAACAAAATACATGAAACTTTAATAAACTAATTTAATAAACTAAATTATCTTACGAAATAAACTAAACCAAACTAACATACTACCAAAGACATTGTATAGAGAACAAGACTGTGCACTACGATACGAAGAACGAGCCGAGTGAGATGGGCGTTGGCAGTCGTTGGACCTTTTCTAACACGTTAGAAACTCAACAACACTATATAAGTTTATTGTATATATTATATACACTGGCAACTTGCCACGACTAGCGACAGCTATCTCGCTCGGCTCGTTTTTCGCTTGAAAATGGTATCACAATAATTACAACCTTATTTTTAAAGAAATAAAATCTAGTTTAGTTGAGCAAAAATTGGATACTGCACAGTCTTGTTAATAAACAATGTCTTTGCATACTATCCAGCAAGAATATAAAATGTTGATAAATCATATTAGGTTCGGAAGCGTTTCAAAACGTGCGATCACAGTGCGAAATTTCACTCGTTTATAAGAAAGAGACAGATCTATATAGGAGAAAAAGAAAAAAAAAACTAAAATTAAATTAAGTACATTAGTTTAGTTAAGGTCTTAGGAAATTTTCAGCAAATTTGTGTTTTGATCGTATAATACCTTATTTTACTTGCTTTTTTGGAGGTTCCATTTTGAAAGAACTCTTTCCTCACATCACAACTACGACTTACAAATTGTGAACTTTAACTTTAAAATTTTCAAAACGTTATTCTATTTTTTCTTGCTATGACAGTGCAACCTATATTATGAAGTATAATGAGATAGATGGCAAAAAGTTGTCTTTGTAATAGGTAATACGAGTATAAATGTGTCGGACCCACGGTACCACTGCCCCATACCACTGGGGGTACGGTGGGAATTTTTTGTGTAGGACCCATGGTACCCCTGAGCGCATGGTGAGTATTTTTTGTCCGAACAGTACCACCATAGTGCTTGCCGTAAGATACATATGTACATAATGATTGAAATTGTAGTTTCCATGTTATCAATTCATGAAATACTGTAGGATAAATATTCAAATTATCACAATTCATGAAATATCAAAAACAGACAGATTAGCAATATTGACACAAATATTGCAGACAGATTAGCAATATTGACACAAATATTGGTTGGATTGTGAACAACTTAATCCGAAGAATGATTGGTAGTTCTTAGGGTGCTTAAGTTACTCAGTTGCTGAATATGCTTGCGCTGTGTGGAATGACTCAGCACATACAGGTCAAGTAGACACTGTACTCAACGAGACTTGTTGCCTGCGGGGCTATTATGTAACTCAGTGTCGGTTGCTAGCTATAGTTGCTATTCACCAAAAACAGATAAAAAATGAACTTCCAAAATTACTTTTAATAGGTATTGAACTATTTACGAATTGTGAAGTAATTTCAAGTGCAAACTTATCCTTAGATAAGCGGATATGTATTTTTTAGACGATAGCCACTTGGTTTGGCAACTGAGTTTACGATACAGAATCAGGGGGCAGGTCACCAGTTGCTCTAAGCCAACACCAATCAAAAAACTAAACGTTCTATCGGGTACAGGACCCCCGGATATTATGAGAGAATTCCACCACATTATGCGGATGTGAAGCTCAACCCCCTGATCTTCTGACCACATGACCAAGTGCTTCTCAATGCACCAAGAGGGAACCCATGACTGCATGCAATTGCGTTTTTGGAGTGGCAAACTATTGGAAAAATGATATTTAAATTCAACGCTTTCACTCGAAGAAGAAGGTTGCAACCCAATGGAAGCTTGATCAGCCATGTAAGAATTTTATGAATAATTGGGTAGCGTTCCAAATCACTTTTTCAAGATTAAAATATTGCTCGCTGTCGGAGAAAAGTTGCTTGATGCTGGTTCCAAAACCTAAAAGTAGATGTTTTGGAACCAGCATCGAGCTACTTTTGTCTGACAGCGAGCAATATTTTAATCTTGAAAAGTGATTTGGAACGCAACCTTAAAAGCTTTGTTTTACCCTATGATGTTCAGTTTTTTTTTATTAATGTACATACTTAGTAAAGAGGCTAGTTATCAAACTACCTTTGTTGTGTAAAAAGTCAGAAAACGATAATTTGTATCCCAAATAACCTACAAATACAATCAAAACTCACGAAACTACCTTTATCACCACCTCAATAGATCGAAGACCAAAATATTCTTAATCAAGTGTCATAGGGTGTTTAAAATGGTGAAAAAAATTAAAAAAGAAAAGATCACGCATGTATTTCCCTAACTCCTGTCAAAGCATTAAAATATTGAGGTGCCCTGTTAGCCTTGGAAATGAGGTGTTAAACGGCCGCCATGATGAAAATTACTTTACAAAATAATCTTATACAAACGTGAAAAGGTGTTTAAAATGGTCATCCATGTTACCAGCTATGGATAAAAAAGAAAAAAAAACATAACACCTGTATTTCCTTAACTCCTGTCAAAGCATTAAAATATTGAGGTGCCATGTTAGCCTCAAGGAAATGAGGTGTTAAACGGCCACCATGATGGAATTTACTGTCAAAGGGTGTTTAAAATGGTGTTTAATTGGCAACCATGTTAGGCATGCTGTAACATAACTAACATAAATACGTACCGTCTTTGCATGTCTGCGTCAAATTGAATCGAGTTGTGAAAACATATATCGATAAATACCATAACTGCCACCACTTTATCAGAATCTGTGCAGGTAGACAAAATTATAATTAAAACCGAATCTTGTTTTATAGTACTGAAACCATTTATTATTTTATTTATGTTCCAAGTTTAGTTTTGTACTTTGCAAAATTGTTGTACCAAATATAATAATAGATCTAGATATCATTAAGTTGATTGCAAGACTGATAAAAATGAGTGATAATATTTGTAGTATATGATTATAAGACCAATTCATAGCTTTATAAAAGAACAAATGCAAATAACATGTAAGAATTTAATTAGTTTTTCGAAAACATGTTAGAATTTTTGTTTTAGTTTTTATTTTATTTTCGTTGATTAAATCTTTTTCATATTTTGGAATTTTATTTCATGGCACTTAATTAAATAGTAATTTAGTAATTAATTAAGTAAATAGTAAAATAGTTCGCTTTAGGCACCCCCCTCGGGCAAAGCGGTTTTTTGACAGAGTTTCGTAATTTGCTGGCTGTGATGTTATTTATAAATAAATTTGGAAAAAGCTTTTACATTATAAAACTCTATTAAATTTTACTTTCATTTGTAACAAGTTTTTGTAAAATAACTATCTTCTTTTAAGTTTTTCTGTTAATCAAAATTAAGGTAACCGCTTTGAGCTGACCTCCCCTAACTGGTGCGATGCGACAGTCGTAACCCGAGTTGAACCGAGTTTTGGGGGAGGGGGGGTTCGTTTCGACCCGTTTGTATGGAGATAGATGGATATATATCTATCTGATGAATATCTATCTGATGGATAGAATCCGAAATGAGGAGATCCGTCGGAGATTGAAAGTAACCGTCATAGCCTGCAGCGTCAGTAAGTTGCAGTGGGCAGGCCATATTTGTTGTCGACATGATGGCCATTGGGGTCGAAAGGCTTTATAATGGAGACCACGTACAGCAAAGCGTAGTGACCGAGATGAGTGACGAAATTGGGAAAAGGCATATATCCAGCAAACACGGGCTGATGGATGGGTGGATGGATGGAATTATGTATTATCTTCGGAATATATTGTCAAGTATCAAATAAATGGTCAAAATCTATTGTAATCTCAAACAGACGTTGCATTTTTATATATAAGGTGACTTTTATTTATTTAGCTAAACTCATATTGGGGGCTTGGTAAGTGATCAGTAATACGGATCGATAACAATTTTTGCTAATTTTGCAAAATAAAATCATGACATCCCATAGTAATTACCTTGGGGCTGGGCTTACGTTGTAAGGAACAGGAAAAGAATAATTTACGAATTTCACAAAAAGGGTCATCGTTGGAGCTCTTAATGCAACAACGTTCCGGAATCGTATAACAGAAATTGCGGTAGAACTAGTTTTATATAACGCACTAGATATTTACTCTCATACCTTTGGCAGAGGGGAACGCCTGTGTATGGCGTTTCCTGTGCTAAATATTCAAAGGACGACGACCCCGAGTGGGTCGAAGTATAATTCGAAAACATTATTTCTTTCTTTTTACCTATAAGTAACTAATAAAAGTGCACACACCTACATACTAGGTGAAATTAAATCAACCGACCAAATTCATACTGGAGACTCGGTTAGTCATCAGGAACAAGTTTTAATGACACTCCAGGTGAAATGCGAAAAAAAAAATTTTTTTTCCCGTAGAACCTGCACTAGGAATTGTACTTAAACTAGTCCAACCAGTACGGGAGCAAAAAAAATTATTTTTCGAAATTGGCCAAAAGGATTACTGAACCTAGTTCTTGATCACCAACCGAGTCTCTAGTATGAATTTGGTCGGTTGATTAAATTTCACCAATGAATGACATTAATATTTTATAATATATATATATATATCAAAGCAATTAATTTTATGATAGTGTACTTCAAAATATTCCCGACGTCATCAGCGCGATCTGTGTCGTCACGAGTGTTGACTTAGGTATATTTTCAAAATATGAGTTTAGGAAATGGCCTTAGCAAGCGTGGTAGATCTTTTTCATGGTGTGTTACAACACTAAAATAACGGCCATTTTGTTTTTATTCTTTATCTCTTTCGCGCACTGTCATAATGTCATTCATTCTAAAATCCTCATTCTATCGCGAAGTTTGTGCCGGAGGAACTGCGTTGTAAATTTTCTAGATCAATTCCGTGTTTTCTCAATTTACTGGACTAATTAAAGTGATGTGTGCACAGTTATGATATGTGTAGTGATTGTTAGACTTTAGGTGCTACCAAAAGAAAGACAATGGCGAGTGTGAAGAGCAAGAGTCCGCTGCGCTTTCTACCTCCCCTCTTGGGATGTTTGCTGGTGATACACCTAGCTGAATACGTAAGTGCTAATGCTCGAATAGTTTCCTTTTATTGTTCCGCGCTAATTACTGTTGCAGAGCAACTACTCATCGTCCATCTTCTACACGCTTTAACGAGGGATTAATGATGCAGTAAGCGATTACCCACATCCAACAATATTGTCAAGATAATTCACAAGTTTTAGTAAAATGTAGGGTAATTAGTGGTTTCAATACGCCGTGAGCTACTATGAAGAAACATTATTAAATCCGAAATGATGGAAATATTAAATTCCATTACATAAATAACAATTCACTAATTCAATAAAAGTATATTATCCCGACTCACACCCTTCTCACTCATCACTCACATCATTCGTATTTACAGTTGTGTGCAAAATAATAGCAGGAATTGACAAAAAGCGACAAAACAGTTAAAAGTATTGTATTACTTGGAAAAAGACCTTTTAATACAACTAAGATATGTTCGTATTTGCTTAAACTTAATTAACCTTCATAGTATTTATTGAAGTTCACTTCTATTTACGAAAAATATCTCTTAAGTTGAAAATTCTCATTTCAATAAAATAGCAGTTTTTATTCAATATTAACATAAGCCGAACAAAACGTCTGTAATGTTTTAAATATTTAGTGTTGTGGCCCTTGTTCTGGATGACGGCGAGGCACCGCACGGGCATGGAGTTCACCAGGTCCTGACACCTCGCAATACTGATGTTCTCCCACGCCTGCCATAAATGGGCTTTTGTGGTGGGTTTTTCATTAGATACAGCATTCTTGATGTCTGTCCACAAGTTTTCTACTATGGGGTTGAGGCTGTGCCGGCCTAGGCAAAACTTCCACTTTCTTCGTCTCAAACCACTCTTTTTACCAGTTTGCTTGTGGGCTTCGGGTCATTATCTTCTTGAAAGATCCATCATAGTGGCAAGCAGTCTTCGGCGAATGAAAGCATCACACTCTGAAGAATGTTTTAAAAATAGTAATGCTTGTCATGATGCCTTCAATTTGAATTATAGGCCCCACTCCATTGTAGGAAAAACAACCCCAAACCATCAAGCTAAGTCAGCCGTGTTGCACCTTCACAGTACACTGCGGGAGGTAGGCAGTGCCCGGTGGTCTTCGCACATACTCACGGCGTCCCTTACTTCCGAACAGTGCCACTTTGCTTTCGTCACTCTATAAAATATTCTGCTAAACATTGTTCTTTAGGCCTGTCACGATGTGCGTGTGCAAACATTAACTGCTTCCGTATCTGTCTCTTTATCGTCTTTATGAGTAGTGGAGGCCTTCCTTCTGTGAGGTTCGATTTTGTCCACATGTCTTAGAGCATTGCTGATCATTTTAGCTGAACATTGCAACATTTCTTGAATTTCTTGGTATTTTTTTCCTTGCAAACAAAGATTCTTAATCAGGGTCCTGAACAATGTTTTCCATGGCCCATATTTATTAGTTTAATGGCTTTTTCAGATAAAAGCATATTACAACACACTTTTGTTGATAAGTTTATGCTTGGATGAGATATCAGAACGAGATAATCTTTGTAAATGATTTAATTTAAAAAAAGTACAATTTTGTTCTAAAACAAACTTGACTGTCAAGTTATGACTATGGAACAATATAGTACAAGGTGCAAGCTAAAATAGTTCCAAGAAAAGTTTGGTTGTATATCCTGCATAATAAAGATATGATGTAAAATATGTTTACTGCTATTATTTTGCACACAACTGTATTTTCTACATACATTTATTCATCACATACATCATCATTTACATACATTTCAATAAATTATACTCAAATTCTTGTACTTTTCATTCCACTTTTTTTTTTCAATTATAATTTAATTACACATCATTGGCCAACAAATTAATAGTTTAAATAACAATTTAAAGTATAATATGAAAACATCTCCAGCAGAGATGTTTGCTTGAGATGCTTTCTTTAGAAACTAGAGAAACAGGGATAATAGATGCGAGACCGGAAAGTTAAGCTGGATTGCTGTTAACTTTTTTCTGTACCACTATCTCAGTTCAGAAATCATTCTAAAACTATTTTAATATGTAAGAATAACTGTATGATCATATTAATCGTCATCATCAATTATTTAAAAGCCTTGCTCATGTCGGTGTAGCATCTTCCATGTTGGTAATACATGTGTGTAAAAAAAAAATATATATATTTTTAAAATCTTGTACTTCTTGCCTATCTTCAGTCGACATGAACGCAGGTGGATCTAGTCAAGTGTATTAATTTTAATTCTTATCCAATTCACAACCAATATCTGTTTACCTGGACATATGTAGGTGTCTTAGAGTGCACACTACATTTTTCGACCTTCAGCTATCCTCGTTCAGCTAAGCTAGCAGGCACCCTACACTGCATCAGGTGGTTTGTGGTCTCCACTCGGGTACCTTTTCCCCATCGGTCTTTGGTTTAAAGGCAGATGTGTGATGTTTAAGCACATCACAACAGTAAAAATCTTCATAGAAAGTATCTTATCAAATGTTTATAGAAACCTCTTTAATAAGTTATGCTTAAGCCACATTGTTAGGAAGTGTTTTATACTATAACCAAGAAGCAATTACGTGCTGCCATAGTAACTAAATTAAATAGCTCTTACAGATTGACATTCATCTTTGTTTATTAAACCAATAAAATTTAATAGAATGCCCCTCTTGAAATTTATAACCAATTGGAAGCAGTTATGTTGGTACAATAGTCTCAAACAAGTTTTAATTGCAATGGTTCTCTACATGTCTTTGTAGCCTTGTTTATTTTTATTGATAAGTACCAATATAGGGGCACATGAAAGCATGAGGTTGAACAGATTCTTCTTTATGTTCAGATAAAAGTCACAATCTCACGAAATATTGTGTAGGTAAACTGACAAAGAAGTAAGTTACAGTATTACCATGGCAAGTCTACTACTAGCTCTGCATAAAAGTAATAGTTTTATACAAAGTGTTATCCTGTGCAGATGAATTTCCTACAAGTTATTGAAAAAATATATAGATTTACTAGCAATATAGTTACATTAAGGGCTTGTATTGGGTCTTTCAACGGTTTTTGTTTTAATATGCTGAGTCAACTACTTATCTGATCAATGTAAAACTTAAACAAGTGTTTTTTGAGACCTTTGTCTTTCCATTGTCAGGTCGGTTACCTAATTGGGCACATTTCGCTCGATAGATTTTATTTTTGAAAGTGATGCCTTTTTAAGTTATTATTTCGTTTTATGTCTAAACGGCTTGAGTTTTATGTGTGAAATTACTGCTATAACAAGAAAACTTGGTTTATTTTCCGATGTCAGGTTGAAAAAAACATCAAATACTTTTTCGTAAAATCCAGAAAAACCTCGAAAATTCACTGATTTTGCATGCCGCCAGCGCGCGAGGCGAGCTTTCTTTCTGACAACATACTGAAGTTCAAAATGGCTCAGTAAGATTATCGTGCACCAGGGGTAAGGCCTTAATACATGGTTATTAGAAGTGTATTTTAATGAAAAAAACAATTCAACTCAAAATAATACAAGGAGATAAAACTAAATCAAAGTGAAAATAATTTAAAGTTTGGCTTACTAAAATTTCATAAAATAATGCATTGTTAAGTTGAAGTTAATTTTAACTTAAAAAAATAAATAATTCCTTTCAAATTAAAATAATACAAGGAAATAAAAATAAATCAAAGAAAACAATAATAATTTTTGGGCTACTTGAATTTCATAAAATAATGGACACAGAAATTTTTATTTATGCAAAAACTTGCATAAGAGCATTATAATATTGTCGTGCAAAGTGAAAGAACTTCGCAGAAGGTTGGAAAATCCCAGTGTCCTCTGCTAGACCTGCCATAACCATCTCTTCCTTGATGGAATGAAATTGGAAAATAAATCTTTGTTAGTGTCACTTATTGTAGCACCTCAAATGACACCAGTGCGTATTTATTGCAAATCACGACGTACATCATCCAATTTAGACTGTAATATGAACTCTTCATCTGACTTCCTGTTTATAAAATACATGTGAATTCACATGATTATGTTTTTGTGATAAAATATTAGCTACTTGTTTTCTGTATCAATACAGACCTAATGATTTAAAAACAGGATTCTATCTTGAACTATTTTATAGCTTGCTTATTATTTATTACTTGAGGCTGCATATAAGGTTAGATTGAGCACTTCATTTTGCATCAATCAGAACTGAACTCTACAACGTTTCCTCTCAGTCGTTGCTGTTACGACCACCAAGAAACACGCGCCCACAAAAATCGGCGTTTTTATTTAGGAAGTGCCTCAGCTGTCGACGCCGCGCCGGTTGCTGAATTAGCTGCCAGTGACGGTTGCTGAATTGGCTGCCGGCACTGACTTTAGAAAAAGAAGCGGGAAACGGGGTTAGCATATTTATGTACCGGGATAGGATAGGAAGTAATTTTGGGTCTTTATAGTCATAGTAAAAAAAAAACTTTTACCAAAAGAAAAAAAATAGGTGCGACGACGAGCGAAGCGAGGAAGAGCGTGTTAGGTTGACATGTAAGATAAAATAAGGAGCCGAGCGAAGCGGAGCGGAGCGAGGCGACGACGTCTCCAGTTTTGACAGTTACTCAAATCTGTATTTTCAAGTCGCCGATTTCCAAAAAAACAATTAATTCATACACAATCTCACACCTTGAAATTTAACGTCTTTTGCGCGTGAGAAATTTCTACCGTCAGCGCCGCCGGTGTCCATTATGGGAGCTGGCAGCGCCGCCAGCCATGTTTTTGATCTCGGCTGCCGGCAGTAATGTACTGCCGGTTCCCAACGGCGTTATTTTCGGGTGCGGGCGCCGGCAGCGGAGGCACTCCCTTTTATTTAATAACTCTGCTTCTAAATGAAATTTTTAAACTATTCTAAGGTAACTTCGTAATTTTTTTCTATCGAGCGAACATAAAGATTTTGCGTCTTTTCTAAGATGGATCTATCAGCCCTGTCTATATTATTTTTTTACACAATGTGATATGCTCATTTGAAAATGTGCATCTAGCCTTATACGGGGCTTTTTATATAACCACATGTGTAAGTAAGTAAGTGGCTGCGTGTTAACCATATACCCATCTTTTGTTGTCTCTGCTGATATTAGTTTTTCGTAATAAACACTGCAACTTAAATCTTAGTAGTAAAGACTGGTTATTTAATTTGTTTCTTGTGTCATAAATGCGGTATCATTGTGTTTATGAAACCATCGGCGTGTCAATTCCAAGGCTCGCGACGACGTAACGTCAGTGTCTGCTGTGTACTGCATACTAAGTCCGTTTCCTTGTGGTGCCACGTGAACAGATCATACCTTGACTTGACGCATGTTGATTTGTGCATCACTGCATTGATTGAAGACATCCTGCGGGTCGAGATTGCGAGGACGGCGGGCGTTTGTTTTGGAGTTTGATCTAAAATTGTGTTCTGCATTGTTTCATAGCGCACATTTTAGAACCAATAATAAAGCTATTAAATTTTTCCTTTATACCGGATATAAATATTTGATATGACGACGACTAGCCTATTGCCTTTGGTTTTCGCCCACGTCGAGTAGAATCTCTCTCTGCCCTCGATCGTATTTTTTTTCAGGCACAATTCACTTAAGGCGACTCTATTCGTAGGTATTGATAGGTACTTGCTTATTATTTTTTCTTTTTCAACATATCCCATACGAGTTCCATGACTTGAACCCTTAGACCATTTAACACGGGACCTGGCAAAGCGCGACTCTTAGTACTGAAATTATTCTGCCGTTTTCCACGGGAGGGGAGGTAAACACGCACAGCACACATTTACTCATTCACGCACACTCCTGCAAAAAATTGTTATGTCACACTAAATCAAAAGCTGCAACACAAACACAAAACAAATTGTTCATGTACTTCGGCAGAGGGGGATAAGTGCGCTTGCCTGGTCCCGTGTTATATGGTCTAAGCTTGAACCTAAAACATTTATCAAAATCAAATACATACAAAAGTTACAAGCGTATAAAGTCCTGGATTTATCACATATTTTCATGAATGTTTATGTACCGTAAAGTCCTAGAAGCGATACAACAAATCAAATAATTTTAGGTTCACAGCATAGTATATTTTATACTATTTAAAAATATTTTTGTTCTATTTCGACTTTTGGGATATTTCTCCTGAAATCATAGGAAGATCCAAAACCATTCTCGAGTTTTTTCAAGACATGAATTTGGTCTCGTTAGTGTTCGGTTAGTTCCGTACGAGCTCGGGAAATGAACGTTCGGGTCAACCAATAACAGTCAGTCAGTGCTCTATAATCCGAAGTTGAATGTGGAATGAAATAGCAAGCGACTGACTTCAAGCTGCCGGCTACAAACCTCTTAAGAGAGCTATACAGGCTGGTGA
Source organism: Ypsolopha scabrella (assembly GCA_910592155.1). Lineage (NCBI taxonomy): Eukaryota > Metazoa > Arthropoda > Insecta > Lepidoptera > Ypsolophidae > Ypsolopha > Ypsolopha scabrella. Next base: position 22,078,874 of record OU342977.1, read on the forward strand.
CCTTGAAAGTCAGAATCTGACGTTATAATAGTAAAAAAAATATATGTGATAAACTACAGAATATCTGGGATGATGTGCCTTGATAGGAATTTTAAATTTTCTTCAAAACTTTTATCTAACTAAATAAATACCAAACGTAGGTCTAATTTAAAACGAATATCTAGTTTAATGAATAAAATAAAGTATGCAAAGAAACAAATTAATAAAATTGCGCGGTGAAATTTCGCAGTGCGTGTTAGCCCTTAAATCTTCCTCAAGAAACGTCCTAGTTATTAACTGCATTAAGGGGGGGTTATCCCGATTTTGTCTCTTTTCAAATTCATTTTAAACCAATAAATAGCGACGATTAAATTTTATGAAAAATATATGTCATATCTCTTTGATCTTAATATTTCGGCCGTTCGTAACACGATTACTTACATTTCCCTCGGTCCCATTAAATCGCAGATAGGTCTAAACTATGATCTAAATATTATTTCATTTGAGCTATATTAAGTTTTGGACAATAAAACTACTAAAACTAGCTTTTGCCCACGAATTCGTCCGCGTGGAGCTCGGTTCACCCCCTTATGGGGCAAATTTTCAAAAATCCTTTCTTAGCGGATGCCTACGTCATTACATCGATAGATGAGTCAGTCAGGTTTGCGTTTTATATATTCAGAGATAATTTAATAGGTGGTAGAGCTGATGCCGGGCTCGACTGTGGAGGTACCACCATCTTACTCGCAAATCCTCCCGAAGTTATTCGGGGGAGAGTAAGAGGACAGCTCTCAGGCAAAACCAGGCGGCCCACCATTGCCTGGGACTGATGGATGGCGGTATATCCATCCCTAATTGCCGGGGCTTATATAAAACAGACTGGTGACGGGCAGCGGCGTCACTGGTGTAAGGGTTTCGGCACCGCGCTCACCAACCCGCCTGCCCAGCGTGTGTGAGTATGGGCATTTCTTCCAGGAGGACCGCCAAGAGTGGCGAAATCCTGGAAAGGCCTATGTCCAGCAGTGGACGAAACAGGCTGGTGGATGGATGGGTGGATATTCAGAGATAATAAAAATGTGATATAAAACGGCCGTCATATTAAAAACCCATCCTTGTAATAAAATAATAAATAAAAACACATCAAAACCGCGAGTATTCTCCGCGGCGCACTTCTGCTGAGCAGGATGAGCATGTGTAAAATGAAAGCGTTGGAGCGGGACAGATTTCTCTGGATAACCTCGCCTTAAAATCCGTTTAATGGTTCTCAAGTTACAAGCGAAGAAACAAGCAGATGTTGCCTTTTAAATATACAAAGATTTGAGGAGGTAAAACCTGATGATAACCTTCAACCCACGAGAGCCCGAGGTTCCGGCGGACGGAACGAATAATTTACACGCATCGCTCAATAATTAATAGGTATTTAGTAATTACATACTAAGAGTTACCAGTGTTTAGTGCCTTCATCCAAGCGGCTTCCTTCCTGGCGTTCAGTCAATATCAATCAACGAAACATCTCTAATATTTTACGTTTCCTCCTGTCTGTATAGTGAATTCAATATTAGCTGGCGCGTTTCCACTTGAACATAAACAATAGGGGTAATAAACCAAACACTCATAGAGACCGTTCATTTTTAACGGAGCCGTTTCGGCCTTATCTGTTTTTTGCGAACTAACCAGTGTTGATACTTTTGAATAAAAACAACCAAGATAACATAAGGAAAGTATCAAAAACGTTTGAAACACCGCCTGCCGCACATGTTTTAAAAGTGTCTATTGTTTCATTCTGGCGAATTCACCCGCCACGACTTAATCCTATTGTTATTGCTAATGACGGTCTCAAGTGGAAACACGCCAGCTAATACTGAATCCACTATGCCCTTCGTGCAGTTTAATGGCATCAATGGATACACATGAAGGTTGGAACAGAAAATACAGTTCACATTTACATACAAACATACGTATACTTTGTGGGCACTACTCACGCCTATCTCCCAGAGGGGTAGGCAGAGAATACATACTTCCATCTCCAACGGTCCTGACTGTTTCGACTTTTCCGTAGGTACAGAAAAATTAATAACATTTGTAAAATTGTTTAAGTTTGACAGTGGTACGGATCCCCCATAACTTGACTATAACTTTATGCAGGTTTAGTTCGAAAGGTTGTTTGTGAAAGTTGCGACCGTTTCTTGCTCCCTGTGACGAAGTGTGTTACCTTTTTACCGTCCATAACTTCAGAAAACAACATAAACAGTTACAATGTTAACTCGTATACCTATAACATAACTCAATCATGTACATCACACATCGTCTTCGGTAAGTTCTTTTAATTAGGTGCCCGCTGCCGTTGTATTATAGTTCTTATTGCGGCGGCGTACAATCGTTTTCAGAATAATGCTGGTGTGTTTAATATAACTTTACATATTTGTTTACAATTATACATTTACTGGTGATATGATTGTTTTTATCATGGAATAAACAGACAATTTCTCGATTGATATTAAGGCGTGGTTTCCCGGATAAACGTCGTATTCTTTTGTTTTATAACAATTTTTTTGTGAAGATTTAAATTTAGAAAAGAATGTCTTATTTCACACTTTGATATTACTTCGATACACAATTACTTGCATTATCCTGTATCCAATAAAATCGCAAATTTTGGCCTTAGTTATGATTATGATCTAAATACGTTTTAATTTCAGTTGCATATTTCAGGCTTTGGACATTTCTATAAGGTTTTGGACAATGAAACTTATAACAAAATAAACGTCGTTATAAAAGTAATTTTTCTAATTCTAAAATCAATTGTAATAATAAAGAAAGTTGTCAAAAAGTAATGTCTGCACATTGAGGATTTATTCAAAATTTCAATTGAAATGGGTTATTGGTATTGTACTGAAGCCAAATTTACAATTTTTCTTTGTCTGTTTGTATGTTACGTACGTTTTATCTCGAGATTAACTCAACGGATTTGGATGGTCAACATATGGGCTATAAGGGGAGTTGATAAAATAACGCCCAAGCCTAAAGGCTAGTAATAAATGGAATTGTGTCTTTTCCGAGCGGCCCGCTTTCCCTGAGCAAGATAGACAAGTGTAGAATGAAAGCGTTGGAGCAGGAAATATTTCTCTAATTACCCTCGCCTTCATTTTATAAATATAAAAATGAATATATCGTCACGACATGAATCCCCGAGGCGGTGTCAGAGGTGTTCCGGGTGTGAACTGTGAAATGCAAGTCACAGTCCACACTTGGCACACCCGCGTTTCACCGATGATTATTACGTCCCAACGTGATGGGTGGTGAGCCCTATCGCCGTTCTTTAGACACAAATACACGCTTTTTAGGGCATGCAGGTTTCCTCACGATGTTTTCCTTCACCGTTCAGCAATACAACTCTGTATATAAATTCCGAAAAACTCATTGGTCCATGCCCCAGGCGGGATCGAACCTGGATCACAAAGATTGAGAGACCAGTGTCTACCCCTGAGCTACCTCTGCTTAATTTTATAGTTCAAGCGATAAACTTTTTATCCAATCTTACCTAATCAACATTTTAACATTTCACAATGCAATATTATGACCAAGTTTTTACTAAAAAGAATCAAAAGGGGCCGTTCAAGTATTACGTAAGCAGATTTATTACAATTATTTACCCCCCCATCCCCCTTGTCAGCAAAAGTAAGCAAAGCTCTTACCCCCTCCCCCATGCTTACGTAAACATTTTTCAATTATAAATATATTTTTTTAAATATTATAATTATAATTTTAAAAATAAGAAAGTAGATTTAGGATAGAGATTAGATTTTACTGATACAGTATTCAACATAGAGTAAGGGGCAAAAATATACCGATGACGTAATCATCATCTAGACTCCCCTACCCCCCATGTCATCGAAAATAAGCAAAACAAAGACACCCCCCCCCCATAGTGCTTACGTAATACTTGAACGGCCCCAAAGGGATTATTTTTAAAGTGCTTATCAGGAGCTGTAACAATAAAAAGTCGTTATCAAGTTGGGTGGAATTTTATATATCTTATGGTAATGTGGTTTTTACGTAAATATGTAGAGAAGTCTTATAGTTACCTTTTTAATTTCCTTACCTTCATAATACCTACTAGTCCTGCCAAAAGTTCTGTCCCTCATATTAAGTTGGATATTTTTCATCCCAGACTGAATCTAGTAAAATTAATGAATGGAATTTGTTGGCTAGCTAATCAAACACTTTAAAAATATTATAGCTGCTCAAAGCAGTGACCATTAAAAAAAACTATCATTGAAGCGTCCGAAGCAGACGTCTTAAAACACGCGACACAATTTGAGTTTTTCGCCTCATAACTTTTTCAATCATAGCCCTTATAATTAGAATTTGTGGTAAGGCTTAAAGCTGACTATTTTCTCTTTGAGATAAGCCAATAAACATTGGAAAACAAAGGAGTTATAAAATATTTTGGGAGCCATTTTACAGCACCACCTTTATGAACAAATCACGTCAACTGGATGTCTAAGAACAAAACAATTTTTGCCTAGCGATTTTACTAATTATTTTGAGGATTTATGGCTTATTGTTGAAATTATTAGCTAACCAATAATCGCCTCTATCAAAAGCTAATAAAGTATTTGACATTGGCCTTTTATATCTACCATAGTAGTCTTTTTGTTCAGGAGAGTGACCGAAATATATTTTCTTTTTTAGCGATCCATCATCATTATAATTTCTCTCTGTGCCTTTTCTCTTTTCTTTCATGATCATGAATGAGTTCAATGTCGCTTTTTGCAGCGGTGAATGCGCGTTTTGCAAATTATTCAACTTTTAAATCTATTTTTTGCTTTTGATAGCAACGCCTCTGTTTTGTTTACTAACGTTTTCTTTATCAGAAATCTTATCTTAACATTCTTAGTCATGTGTTTGCGAATAATATTAAGCTTGTTTCTTTTTAAAACGTTGTTTTGTTTCATGTGTTATGATTACGCATGTTAGGTTCTTATCAAACAAACATCCACCTATTAGAAATCGTATTCCTATTGTATTTGTATACCTATCGAAGCGCGCAAAGAGCTCGGCCAAGTTTTCGTACAAACAAACATCCACCTATTAGAAGTCGTATTCCTATTGTATACCTATCGAAGCGCGCAAAGAGCTCGGCCAAGTTTTCGTACAAACAAACATCCACCTATTAGAAGTCGTATTCCTATTGTATACCTATCGAAGCGCGCAAAGAGCTCTGCCAAGTTTTTGTACAATCAAGAATTTAAAGGGGGGTTATCTCGATATTGTCTCTTTGAAAATTCATTTAAAACCGTGAAATTGCAATAATTACATTTGAGAAAAATATAATTAATTTTTCACTCTTTGAAGTTAATATGTATTTCTGCCGTTTGATAGAAGATTACTCGCATTTTACTGCATCCAATAAAATCGCAAAGATAAGCCTAAAATATGATATAATAGTACATTACGATACGAGAGCGATGAAACGTTTTCTGACGAGTGTGAGTTTGCGGCACGAGCCGAAGGTGAGTGCTGCAATCACACGAGTCGAGAAAAAGTTTCTCGCACGAGTTTCGTATAATATTTTATAGCACAAGTGCGGAAAATGCCGACTTTACGCAAGCGCAGCACGGTGTGCTATAAATGTCGCAGTAAAGTAGTTAAATCAGAGAGTTAGTTGAATCTCTAGACAGTTAATTAAAGATCGACATTCAATCAAGTCGCTAAAGTTCCGTCAGACAAGTGAGTGAACGAAACGTTTAACGAGTTTCCTAAACGTTCCTAGGCGCATTTCAACTTTGGTAGGGTGACCTTTGTGAGGCGTCCCCGAGTAGGATACTAAATAGTCGCATAATGGATAGGTCGAAATGTATTTAAAAACACTAGGTTAGGTTAGGTTTGAACATTATGAAACAACTCAGAGCCGAGCGAAGCGGAGCGGAGCGAGGCGTCCCCGAGTAGGATACTAAATAGGTGCATAATGGATAGGTCAAAATGTATTTAAAAACAGTACGTTAGGTCAGGTTTGAACATTCTAAATGTAATCAGCTGTTGTCGTGACCGCCATCTTGTTTTACATTATTAATCAATCAACACGCTGGCTTTCGGTCAGACAGATAGTTAAACGTTTTCGACGCTGCTTTATTTAAATCAAAATGCTAGCGACTTGATTGAATGTCGATCTTTAATTAACTCTCTAGAGATTCAATTAACTCTCTGATTTAACTACTTTACTGCGACATAAATACCATTTCATTGGAGTTATATTAGGTTTTACTGTTTTAAACAATAAACCTTATTCTAGAATGAACGTCGTAACAAATGTAATATAAAACGACCGTAATATATAAAAATGCATCCTCTTAATTCCCTAATAACAAATAAAGCTGGATAGAAAAGTGTAAAATGAAAGCGTTGGAGCAGGACAGATTTCACTAGATAACCTCGCCCTAAGCCACATTGGCAAATTATTTTGCTTCGTCAAAATTATACCTATTAGCCAAAGTTATACTTTGCCAAGTTTTGTAGAATTTTAAGTTGAGTAATCAAAAATTGGCATGGACTCACTGATGATACATTTTCGAAACCTTTCTTCATTTAGGTTCCCTAGAATATTTTAATCGTTTTTATATGTATGTATTGATATACTTAATAGCCGATGATGATAGGTGTAGGCGAACGTTCTACCATTGGGCAGAGGCTGTCTAGAGGCGTCTACTAGCCCAGAGAGGTCGTGGGTTCAATCCCCGCGGTGCAGTTTAATTTGTCTTCGGTCTGCGTGCTTCGGAAGTCACAAAATGATGCGGCAAACTAAAGAAAAATGCTTATTTCTAATGAACTAATTTATATTTTTTAATTTTCATTCATTACGCGTTCCATAACTATTCTTGGTGCTTACTTTCAATACACACCTGGACACGACGATTTTATCAATATATATTGGAATCCATAATCGTGTGATATTGAATGCAGTAAAATCCTTGAAACGCCGAATTCGGCCATGTATGGAATAATAGGCATAATTTCGAATGCTTGATCGATTAGTTATGGTTTTAAAAAAGTAAGACAAAATAAAAAGTGTTTTCTTAAAAATGAGCACTTTCCTTTAGTTTGCTGTAGGTATGTCACTAGTAATGACTAATGTAATGACATTTAGTATGACTCATTACTATTACTTATAAGGATCAAATTCTGGGAAATAATGACTAATTATAGTTACTTCCCAGAATTTGATCCTTATATGCGACACTATTAAGTAAAATACCAGTCTGCTTTTTAGGGTTCCATAGTCCGACAAAAAACCCTTGGTTAACGGTTGTTTATAGAAATGGGAAAAATTCACAGAAGTAGTATATATAATGAATTTAAAAGGAAAACTATCACATTCAAACTTAAACTAAAAGATCACTACTATAATGAACTACACCCCTGACTCATCCAATGTCTATTCATGTTATATCTTATCCAAAATTATCATTGATTTATTATGTCTGCGTATATTTATGTATTTATATAAGTAAGTTTATTCTATATAATTTCTTTTGTGTATGTTTATGTATCAGTTTATTATAGCGGTAGAAATCACTTATGTTATCTATTCACGTATTTTACTTTATTATCATTCTCTCTTTTTTCGTTTGCACTCTCCCTTTTTATGTTTTATTCCTTATCTACTATTTCACCCAAAGATTGCTTGGAAGATATTGCTGTTAGCAATAAGTGCCGCCTTTGTACTCTATGAAATATTTTTAATATCCTTCTTCATGTTTTCGTGTAAATGTACATAAAGTGTAATAAATAAAATAAATAAATAAATAAAGCTATGTAGCCTTTACAGGTTACGAGTACAGGTCGCGCCAAACTTTTGGCCCCCTATAATGTATGGGACCAGAAGTTTGGCGCGGTCTGTATTAGTCACGCAGCACCACAACCTGTGCTCCATGGTATTAGTAGACCAACTTATATGTACCGGGCAACTACGGAACCCTACGTTTCGTGTAGCCCGACACACACTTGGCCGTTTTTTTTTTAAATCGGCTGGTTCGTTTCTCGAATAGGGAAATCAGTTATTCAAAAATCTAATGATGCAGTTTTGGTTTTCATCAAAATCGATCCCGAGACCCCTAAATTCTTATAGTTTTGGATTTTGTCAGCAACGCCCACTTGAAAATTTAAATATCAGATAAGTTTAACGCTATTCCACTAACTGTCCTAGTACATTGTGCCTCAAGTAGTACCTATGTAACTCATGCATCACGTGAGTGAGTCCGTGTCAAATAGTGAGTTTACCGCAGGAAAAAATGTTATTACCCGTCCAACACAAAAAGGACAATGTCAAATACCTTATTAGCTTTTGATAGAGGCGATTATTGGTTAGCTAATTGGCCTATGTGTCTAGGACGCGTAATACTAATAATTACGCGCGAAACAGCAGATCGGAGGGTTTTTAGCTAATACTGAAATATTTTGCAGGGAAAAAACACTGGATTTAAGCAGAAGACCTAAAAAAAAAGTCAAGTTGATCTCTTAAACGCGTTCTTGAAACGAACGTTTGAAAACCAAAAAAAAGAGGGTGGAAACCTTTTTTTTGATAAAAGTTTAAATGTTAGTACATTGTTTATAAGTAGATCCCCTAGATAAAAGAACAATATTAAGATAGTCCTACGTTCGTCAAAAGAACCCTCGAAAATCTGGCTTTTTTCATATTCTAGGGTCAGGTACAGCCTTAAACCTCGCCGCTGGTTCACCTTATCACCAGTTTATTAGATAAGCGGGAAGTCATTGAAACTGACTCATAAACCGACGTAACCAAAGACCGATGCTCGTTTCGGTGAGTAACCAATCACGCCGATTGTTTTCAAGCGCGCCTCGTGTCATGGCATTGGAATTTAGCAGATCTATGATTGGAACCTTTGTGGCTTCTTGCGGAAGTTTGAAATTGGAAAAGTAAGATCGTACTAGAAACCAGGAGCACCTTACTAATAAATAATACAGTAGTAAAAAAGTCGTGTCTGCACACTGAATACTTTTGCGAAATTTTAAATAAAAGGGTTTACCGGTATTGTATTGGGGCAAAAATTCAAATTTTTATAATTATGGTCTGTCTGTCGGTTTGTTCCGTTTTAACTTGAGAACCACGCAACGGATTTGGATGCGGTTTTCTTTTTCACCATTGTAATGACCCTGATCAATAGATAGGCTCGAAGGCGTGTTGATAAAATAATAAACAAGCCGTAAAATGTTGATAGTAGTCCTTATCATACGCGCAAAAATAAAGACACTTCCATGAAGCGGTATGCAAATAAATACAGTACAAGAATAAATAAAAACAATAAAATATGATAGCCGATTTTAAAATAGGGTTTTCGAAAGGTGTTTATATGAACTTGCGATGTACTTGTATGGTCGGCTGCAGGTTAAGCTACCCAATGATGGTTCTTATCTCGTGATTGATGCTGTTATACGGGTTCAAGTGGTATAAGGCGCAATATGTCTATCGCACAATGAAAGGGATAAACATATCTGAAAATGTGCGCGTCCGAGTACTGCGGTGAATCAGGAAAAGGTTGGATAATGCTGTTCTTTAGTGAATAATTCTTCCATCCATCCATCCATCAGCCCGTGTTCGTCCACTGCTGGACATAGGCCTTTCCCAGATTTCGCCACTCATGGCGATCCTCCATCCTCCTCATCAGTGAATAATATTTAATTTAAATTCACATGAGAGCGTTTAAAAAAACGCAATTCTACGTTATAGGTTTATATATTTACAACATTTACAACATGAGGAAACGGCCTTTACAATTTTTTTCGTTGCAGCGATTTTTTCTCTATCACGTTTTAGGCTTTGCTGTCGTCTTAGAAAAGGTCTCCTTTATAACATGATTTTTTTTCAGAACCCTGTCTATTGTAGTCTGGAAGTTCTACTAATCTTTATGGTTCCACACCCGTTTTTTCACGTTATTTGTTTATGTTCTATCTTAAAGACGGTAAACGACGGTTTAACTACCAATGTCGTATTAAAGTTATGTAACTTGAACAGCAAGCGCGTGTTCAGTTGAATGTGGCAACACTGGCCCTAGTTAGTGGTTGGTGCCTATTTTCCGAGCCGTTTGGGGATTTCCTAATGATTGGTGGTATTACGTGACGCCCCGTCTCAATTCAATTAAAACTCATGAATAAATACATAATAATTATTGCTATTTTTAGCTTTTTACTCTTATTCATTCGGAAAAGTATGGTCTTTGTATTCTGATATTCTGAATTCGTTAAATGGATTTAACCCACGATCTAGACTGGTATCTATTGTTTAACTTTGTTTGGGGTGTAATGAGTACTCGATAGATTCAATTATTACCCTTTGCTTCATTAAAATTCAGTGTTATCAAGGGGGTATATAAATGAAGGATAAATCTATAGTTAATAACTAATAAGGCTTCTTTTAGGTCTTTACCGTCCTTTTTGTCGTCTATAAATCAATCCATCTTGATTACCGCTTTTGTTGTTTACAGTATTAATAAGTACATAAGACTTTTATAAGCTGGTATTCTCTTTTAATGTACTGAATCCAAAGTTTCTATAAAAAATTGTCACGAAATTTTTGTAATTTAACTTTTAATAAAAATATACATACATGTACTCCCGCTTGCGAGGGGTAGGTAGAGACTATCTGCTACGATCCTGACACACATCTTTCTCCTCAAATTTATACATATATGAAATACCATGTTTAATTGGCATATTTTTGCTTGTTGCAAAACAGTTGTGTTGAGTTGAGTGTCACATTTTGTAGTGTTATTTCATGGATAATCGACATCATTTCATTTCAGGTAACCATTTGTTTTCAATATTTTATTGAAAGTCTGCGTAAAAATAAAGCTTACGTATTTTTTATTTTGTGTTATTGTGTGTTTTTAATGCTTATTTTAATTTTTTCTTCATTCTGAAAGAACGTAAGTCGCAACTGAGAATTTCAAATTCGATGTTCATTGCCAAGGGATTATTTAAAAAAAAACTTGGCATGTTTATGTTCGCTGTCAATGTCAACAGTCACAATGACATGACAGTTGTTTTTTTTTAATACGGAATGAACTTGAAAGCAATGGTAATTGTTTTTAAAATCCTGTGTTTACCAACTTTTGTTTTTTTTTTAAATGTCTTAATTCGATAATGATTTAATTCTGAAAAAAATATATGATGCTTGGAAGGCCAATATCTCGAAATGGTTTTTAGTTTTGTTTCAATTATTAATTTGTAATGTTGTCGATTGTGGGATTTTTGTCAAGATATAACAAATCTTGACAAAAATATGTATTTTTGTATCGTCGGCATTTCGTAGAACACAAAACTGAGTAATCGTGCAAAAAATATGTACGGTACCTCCCCATGTCTTCACAATTAGCGAGAAATACAACAGAATTACGGTTGGAAAATTATTTTTATAGACATGAAAATTTAAGTAAAGGAACGTACGTCGAACGAACGGCGTCGTATGTCGTACGTAGTATTTATTGCTTAACCTTAAAGCTCTAAAAATGCCTTGATCACATACAGAAAAACAAATTCTTATTTGCAACTAAGTACATAATAGATACTATGTTACAAAGAGCTATACATAGGAGCTTAAAACCACGCATATTAACGTTGGTCGCCTAGGACCGCAATTCTGATACATCCGTCAATTTGCGAAGGCGGAAGGCGGGTGATTTTCAGAAGCTCTACTAACATACAGATTAGAAGCGTATGGAGATAAAGACCTTTTGTCAGGATTCATACCATGTTTTACAAGTCTTTTAAAGATACAATAATTTTATATTGATTTTTATAGCTTTGTTTTATATTTTACTAGCTTTTGCCTGCGGTTTCACCCGCGTTAAATTAGTTTTTGTGTACTCATATAAAATCACTCAATATTATTCGGACTGTTACCTACAGTAAACACAGCTGGTGAAATGTGTATGTTATGCGCCTCTGTTTCTCATTTTGTGTGTCTCTTTTATAGCTTTCCCATGGGAACAAAGGGAAAAAGTAGTTATTGTCCTATTCAAAGTCTAGAACTACAGCGTGACACATCACTTTTCTATAGAAATTTGAAAGCTCATTTTCATCCCATGGGAACTGATTTATGGGATAAAAAGTAGCCTATGTCCTATTCCGGGTCTAGAAGTACATTCATGTAAAATTTCAGCCAAATCCGTGCAGTAGTTACGGTGTGAAAGAGTAATCCATCCATGCATTCATACATCCAAACTTTCGCATTTATAATATTAGTGGGATTATTATCATGTAGGTACACTTTTCAGTCACGGGCCCATAGGGGACCGGTCATTTGAAAGGCATTCACGGGGCCGAAGCCAACATTGAAGAAGCCTAGCACCATTTTATTATTGATATACACAAATAAAATAAGACAGATTATAATAAATACACTTCCCGAAATCAAAATATATTTCGAGCCTGAGGGCCCGGCATCACTGAAAATAAAAATGATTTATTCTTATTAACAGTGACAGGATGACAAATAATAATGACAGAATGGCAGTGAGAATAAAAAAAAATAGAAAAGGAAAAGCTACATACTTCTAAAGGGTTTTACTTCCGGCATTATTTTTCTCTCGTTCGACTTTTGAGTATGATAAATGCTATACCATTTAAAGTGGAGTGAAACTAAGCCTTATCAAATAAAAACTATGAAATATAAGGAATGCTTATTATAGGTTTTCAATAAAAAAAGAACACACATCCGTACAAAATTCCTTTTAAAATGATCTGAAATCTGCCTTAGTAATTTTAGCGCACGTGCTAGAATAGTCGCCCAGTCCGTTGTAAGGATTCCATGGATGTGACGGCGAAGCGAAGACTTGATGCTAACGAAGGGATGAGGTCACAGGGGCCCGCAGAGTTCAAGGCACAATAGAGGTGCAATTGTGTAAGCTAATCGTATTCAAATTGATTGTCATAATATGGCTATTCGGCTAAGGGCTAAGCAAATAAGCCCATTTGACAATTGAAATCGTACATTTTTGGCTGTTAATTGAATACGATTCCCTGTTTTGTTGTGAACAACCAAAAACGTACGATTTCAATTGTCAAACGGGCTTATACGCTTAACAGAATAGCCATATGACAATTGAATTTGAATACGATTGGCTTACACAAATTGTATCTCTGGTTCTGGGAAAACATCGGCGAATTAAAATTATATGGAGTTATTAGGTTGATAGTATAAAATTTTACCACCTCTGTGGTAAGAAAGACTGCGAAATATGCTTTTAATATTATTTTTCTATGTAAGTATTGACTATGGCATGTATTTGGTACTGGACGTATTCATTATAATTATCTTAAGGGGGTAACTTTTTACCTCGATACGAAATGCACTTCATAATTTTTTTTCTTACTTTTCAATAAAAAGTATGTATTAAATGTGTTTTAAAGCAACTTGCGGAAATAGATTATTAATAAAAAACTGTTCACAAAAAATTACGTACTTTAATGTATTACATTTTGTTTGCATTACATTAACAAACTTAAAAGCGTGTTTACAGTTGTAACATAACTATTATCAAGCAGTTTGCGCGAATTGCTATAAAACGCATTTATTGCATATTTTTTATTGAAAAGTAAGGAAAACAATATTATGATGTGCATTTTGCACCGAGATCCTCCGTTACCACCTTAAAGATTTTATAGAAAATAACCGAAAAAGTGGTTCAAGTACACGGCCGTGAATCCGGAGCTTGCGGGTTTAAATACCAAATGAAGTCACGTAAGGCTGTGGGCCTCTATTTGTGTCGGAAGTACGGCGTTAGGGCTCACCACCAATCACACTGGGACGTAATAATCGTCGGTGAAACGTAGGTGTTCAAGTGTTGACTGTAACTTGCATTTCAAATCCAATACCCGGACACACTATTAAAAATTTAAATTGAAAATAAGTATTTATCTAAAACTCCTGTTTGTTGAGTTTTATCGGTTTATTCAAAGTTTAAATCTATAACCACGTAATATTATTATTTTTTCCTTTGACTAGCTTTACCCGCGGCTTCGCTCGTGGTCTGTCCTTCAATCTTTGAGTAGTGACGAAAGTTTTCTGCTTGTTGGTTATTTTATCACCAAGATGATAATAAACGAAAACGCATCCAAATCAGTTGAGTGGTCCTCGAGTTAAAACGCAACAGACAGACAAAAATTCTAAAAAAATAGTTTTTCATCCGTACCAAATACTGATAGTGATAAATAACCTATTTAATTTAAAAATTTGTTAAAATATTCTATGTAAAGACACGATTTCTTTTATTATTATTAGTATAGATTTAGTTGGAAAATCTAAATCCATCAATACTTTGATATTTTGCTACACATCAGCTGCTTTAGAAACATTATGGTAGACTTGAGCAGTCTAACGGTTTCCTTACCATTACCATTTCTCGCTTGTCGATAGTTCCTGTGATAAGTGTGGCTAGCACGCGTCAGAGATACAGCATCTGTCTATCTATCGTATATGCCCCCTCACTCATACCGCGTTTGTCAATGTGCGAGAGAGCAAAAGATGGAAAGATACTGTATCGACGGCGCGTGCTAGGCCCCCTCGAATACATGAATGGAAACGTGGCCTATCTACGTCATACATACCCTGACCCCATGAATAATACAGCATTAAAGTCTGAATTTACCTCATGAATAATTTCAGACCATTTTGGATGTTTTCTCAGCCGTCACATGTTGCTTATAAATGTTACGTATTCCAATAAATTGTGATCTGTTTTGCGTTATTGAATTTTGTCTTTCTTTCTAAACTGCAAAGTATTATGCTCTGAAAGTATATCGTGTTTTACTCGAAATGCGAGTTGCAAATACGATTTAGTCATCATTGGGGTAAATTTGAAATTCGAAGGCTCTTTACAACTTACTGGTAAGTCAGTCGTTTAATCCTTTTTCTGTTTTGTTATTTTGTATTTTTTAATACTTTTATTTCCTCGGAATAGTGATGAAAAGTAGAGTGTTCAACTCGGGTGCAAGTAATATTTTACACTTACCTCCCTTGTATGCCAATCTGATATATGGATGCTTGCTGCTTATCGCACAGTTTCATAGTCACGGGTCAAAACTTATTTGGTCAAAGTCAAAATACTGCATTAAACTACTTCTTCGATATAAGTTCGATGCATGCAAGTTTATAATTTATTATATACAGTAAGGTGACTCTAATTTATGCAGCCAAATTCTTACTGAAGATTCAGTAAGTGATCAAACAAGGTTCGATGACCCTTTTTGTGAAATTCGAAATTATTTTCGTGTTCCTTACAAACGCAAGCCCAGCCTCGAGTCAATTACTATGGGACGTCAATCCTCAGTAAGTGGTCAGGACCAAGGACCACGCTATAATTTGGACCACAAAGTAGTATCTGCCAAATATATAATTCGTAACGGTTTATCAATATTTTTTATATCTCTAGAGAGTAACTTTTGGAATGCGACCTTGGAGAGGAAGTGTTAATTTAAAACGGCAAATATCCGGATCTTTTCATCCATCCACACCACGGGCTTAGCTTATTATGAGGGTAGTGGCTGGTTTATCGATCTAGTCTCGGTTTAGAGGCACGCGTGATGATGGCAGATCGATATGCTGTCGTGACGTGACCGAAGTGTCGGCCCGGTGTTGCCGTGAATTCAATGTTGAGGCTAAATATGATTGTTAGGTTGGTCTGCGGCCGAAGTGAATAATAAACGAGTTGTATCTGTGCCACAAAACTTTAAGCACTATTATACAAGGTGACTTTTATTTATGCAGCCAAATTAATACTAAGTAGAGGCTTGGTAAGTGATCAGTATCACGGATCAATAAAAAAATGCGTAATTTGCAAAAGAAAAAATAGATTTTACATGGTATTGGCTCGGGGCTGGGCTTGCGTTTGTAGGGAACAAGAAATAGGTATGTTCGAATTTTCCAAAAAGGGCCAACGAATCTTAATACCGACTTACCGATTCTTCAGTATCAATTAATCTGCATAAATACATAAATGTCACCATATATAAACAAATTTTACTCTACAAATTTGAAACGACAGGAAGCCGTCCTATGAAAAATTATCAGTAGGTTTTTTGAATGTTATGAACAATTTCAAAAATAAGGTTTGATGAAGATGTCAACATTTCATTATTGTTCCGTGTCCATAAAAAAAAATTACAGTGGAAAAACCTGGGAAATTAAATTTGAGGAAACACCGATTCCAAAATTAGTTCTATTTAAATTTATCCATAGAAATCGATAAAGCGTTAATTCGGCTCTACGTTTGAATGCCGAATTTATAAGAAAAAGTTTTATCGAACGGGAAATGAAATGTATAAAAATTCATCATATCCCGATTCAATTTACGTTTTGAATTTTTAACTGTTGAAACAATGCATTGAAACATTGCAAAAAGTTTTATACTTTTGTTTAGACATTTTCAAAGAGTATGAAATATGCTGGCTGATTCGAACACTTGCCACGGTAAATCCTCAGTCTAATTCTCATACATCAATGGTCTAATTGCACATTTCTTCCAATTTGATACAAGCAACAAGACACTAACACATAATGGCGTATTATCTTTAGCCTTTTAGCCTTCTCCGCTCGATATGATAATAAACTTTTATTTTAAAGTTTCAATTAATTCAGTTTTAATTACTCGTTTTATTTTAAGTAAAAAAAAGAAGCCCATCTGTTCAAACTTTAATAATTAAATTCTGAATACCTAGAATATCACTTCAAACATAATATTTACTCTGCTCAAAATGTTATAAACAAGTTCTATTGTATCCTACGTATTTTTTTCCCTTCGCCAAAAGAATTAGTTATCTACCGACCGATCAATGGAAAATTCGTCAAATTATGTTACATCACATGAGGCAAAGTCTTTGTATTATATAAACTGGTTAAGGTAGCATTAAGGAATAGGTATTAAGTTAGATATATATTAAGTATTTTGTTGTTCCCACGAGGCTGTCATGGTCACAAAGTGAACCAAGCAATCAATAAAAAAATAAAGATTAAAAAAAATGTTGCACAGAGTAACACAAATGCCAATTGAAATGAACCCTCATTAGCTATAACTACACTACAACCACCTCTATTTCAAAGCACAAATAAAGTGTTATTAGCGAGAATTTGTTTATGCACGTGCTGTTTATACTAGAGCTTCCTGAAATCGATCGGTGATGGGTTTCCCGTAAATGTAGACATTATGCTTGCTGGTACAATGTGGATAAGGGCGTTACTGGCGCCACTAGAATTATTTATATCCCTCACGTTTTCAAAGAAAAGTCAATATCAAATAAATATGATAATCTTCAAAACTAAAAACCTCGTCGAACTCTACCGAATTCTTGAACTTATACAGCACAGCTCCCACATGCCATCCAGAGTCTATCTAAAAATAAAATCGGTCAAGTGTAGTGTTGTATTCTATTTTTAAATATTTTTTTAATAAAAAAATATGATTACTGGTCGGGCGAATTTACATGACACAGATGACGATTGCATAAAGTACAGTGTACAAAAAAGTTACATAAAGTAATTTTTCAAGTTAATATAATTTTTCAAAGTCGATATTACACTATAATAGAAATAATATCCAAGTTCGTTGCTAGATATCAGTTATACAATGGAGCTCGCCAGATGTTATCGCACGGGTTTTCATATCTTAGAGGTGAAACTGAGGATCACAGCTACCTTTGAAGGGAAACTGAAGATCACAGCCACCTTTGGGGAGAAATTGAAGATCATAGCTACCTTTAAAGGCAACTGAAGATCACAGCTATCTTTGGGCGAAAATGAAGATCACAGCTACCTTTGAGGGAACACTGTTATCAACAGTTAACTTCACTAGGTCATAAGGTCCTACAATCCAAAGTGAAAGAAAAATAACAGATGATAGAGTATCTCTAATGGACCACTATCTATCCAGTGAAAAATATTTTTTTGCGAAAACTTTATTTCTCACCTTTCCATAGAAATTTTCTTACCTGATTGAACCACTTTGTACTAGGAAGTGAAAAAATTACTTGATATTTTCGATTGTGATCAGTTAACGATACGTGATGTACTCTAGATTTATTTTCACTTTTTATTGTAGGACCTTATATATTTGGTATTGACCATATAAAGAGAAATAATTATACACCGTTTCAACGACGATTAGTACGTTCCTGCCACACAGGTCCCACCGTTCTGGGTGGACAGCCCAGCCCTATCGCCGTACTTCGCGCACAAATATGGATCCGGGACCTCCAGGTCAGAGGTTGACTACTCAACCATTAGACCATAAACGCGGCCAAAAGAAAATATCTACAAATTATAATTTATTTTAACTAGATTATGTTCTAAGTTGATTCTCTCAAAATATGTACTTTCATAAACATTATTTTCATGCAATTTTTTTGTTCTACCCACAGATACCGACGGCATCAGCAAAAAACCAGTGTGTATGGTACGGCGTGTGCGCACAAAATAAATACAATTGCGTGTACGATGGACCCCCGAAACCCATCGAAGAAGAAGGAAGGGTAAGTAGCATCCGCTGTATATTAATTTGATCACTTAGTGTCAAGGGCGTATCTAGGATTTGTGTCGAGGGGGGGGGGGGGGGGGGGGGGCAAGGAAGAGTTGTAATAATACGCATAAGACGAATATTTTACTTTTTAAAATTAAAATTAGTTTATTTGTGCAAACTACATTATGCCCTAAAACTACACATATTGTTATGGAGGCAGTTACAGCGATTTTATGTTGAGGTTATGGGAAATGGCTTTAATTTATAAGGGTTGTTCCACCGCGCTCCAAAACCCATTGTTCTCAAAATTTTAATGTTCATACATTGATTCCACCACGCTTCAAGAATTTTTAGCAATCATATAACAATCAAATATTTCAATATTTTACTTCCACCGCGCTTCATGAAATTTTAGTAGAGTTAGCAACAAAATATTTTAGTATGAAACATTAAATATGATAAAAATAATTTAAGTAGGATACGCGCCTTAGAATCCGCGGTAAAAAAAAAACTCACTATTTGTGTATAACCAGAAACTTTGAAAATAATTTATGCTTTGCCTTTTATGATGACTCTACTTATTTTATTTTGGAGCGCTGTGGAACCATTTTGGTACTTATAAATTTTTGAAATAATATAGGTAGTAAAAATTTGGAGCGTAGTGGAGTGCATTCCTGGAGCGCAGTGGAATAACCCAGTTATAATATGAAATATAACAATTCAACTCTGTAATAATGGAAAATTAAAAAAAATACTAAATGTAAATATTTTCATTAGGTGGTGGTGGTGATTAGGTGGTAGAGCTGATGCCGGGCTCGACTGTGGAGGTACTACCATCTTACTCGCAATTCCTCCCGAAGTTATTCGGGGCAGAGTAAGAGAACAGCTCTCAGGCAAAACCAGGCGGCCCACCATTGTCTGGGACCGATGGATGGCGGTATATCCATCCCCAATTGCAGAGCCTTATATAAAAGAGACTGGTGACGGGCAGCGGCGTCACTGGTGCAAGGGTTTCGGCACCGCGCTCACCAACCCGCCTGCCCAGCGTGTGTGAGTACGGGCATTTCTTCCAGGAGGACCGCCAGAGTGGCGAAATCCTGGAAAGGCCTATGTCCAGCAGTGGACGAAACAGGCTGATGGATGGATGGATGAAATATTTTCAAAATTGCTTTCTTGAGGTTCGATAATTACACGTATCATTTGAGGTATATTTTACAAAAAAATATTCAACCGTATCGTATCTGGAAGAGCCCAAACTTTATGTTTTAAAAATTATTTTAATTTTTATTTAAAGCAAGTGAACGAAATGTATTAACAATTATATTTTTAGTAGCCCTTTCATTTGATAGCACACCATCCATCAGCCTGTTTCGTCCACTGCTGGACATAGGCCTTTCCAGAATTTTGCCACTCTTGGCGGTCCTTCTGGAAGAATTGCCCATACTCACACACGCGGCTGCCCGTCACCAGTCTGTTTTATATAAGGCCCGGCAATTGGGGATGGATATACAGCCATCCTTCGGTCCCAGGCAATGGTAGGCCGCCTGGTTTTTTTGCCTGAGAGCTGTTCTCTTACTCTCCCCCGAATAACATCGGAAGGATTTGCGAGTAAGATGATGGTACCTCCACAGTCGAGCCCGGCATCAGCTCTACCACCTAATAATACCACACACGATAGGTTTTGGAACTTTTTTTTTCCTATACAAAAAAAAGAAGACGTCATACTAACATCCCCACTTTCTTTTTCGTGCTACATTTTAAATTGATTCATATGGCCTAAAGATCTATCGTTCCGTTTTTCATTACTTTAACACCTTTTGCAGATATTTACTGAATTTCGGTTTGTAGCGCTAGCACTATATTTAAAAAACGATTCTTACACTCTTTCAGGCACGTATCCAGTTTCGGGGGGGGGGGGACATTAATTGAAACTACGATGTGAATTGTGAAAGAAACCTCTGTAATCAGTAATCAATCACTGACAGTACAGTGACTCGCCGTACTTTTTTAATTTAAACGTACTTTATAGTGGTTATGAATAAACATTCCCGGTTCCGTGTATGCCAAGTCAAATTTCGGGGGGGTGAGGGGGATAAATCCCCCCCCCCCCTTGGATACATGCTTGCACTCTTTATGGAAGTTGTTAAAGCTGAGGTTGTTCTATTGTTAAAAAAACAATTGAACACCAATACAATTTTAATCTGAGGTTTTTATGTTCCAATTCAAGTTCAGATAGAGGTAGGGCCCCTTTTTCAGGCATTTACACTGCAGTGGATATTTAAATAAACGTTATTTAAATGAATAGAAAACAATCTTTCACAGACATAACGTCATTTGTATACTGTAGGGTTTCCTGAAAGCGTTTTCCTTATTATGAATATTTCAAAAACTACACATCAATTTTAAGTTCTCATCACCCTCATAAGGAGAACAGTAGGCCTACCATGAGTTTTGCTTACTATACACGTTACCGTCTGCGTGAAATATTTTGTATGAGAAATGCTGGTTCTTGTAGTAAGCCGCTAGGGGCGCTGCACAATTTCTCATATAAATATTCGCATTCCGCAGTTCTTCTTATGAAGGCAGAATACCTATCTACATCTACACTTCTACACTAATAGTATAAAGAGATGCTTATGAGTTTATATGTTGGGGGTGATCTCCGGAACCACTGATCCGATTTTGAAAATTCTTTCACCTTATAGGAAGCTATATTATCCCTGAGTGGTATAGGCTATAGTTTGTTCCCTGGGGACGGGCAGTAGGTACCCTAGGACATAGCCATTAATTACATATACCTACGCGCGGGTAGTCTCTGGAACAACTGAACTGATTTTGAAAATTCTTCCATTGTTGTAATGATTGGACTATTAACTTATAGGATAGACTAATGGCTAGTTCCCTGTCCCTAAGGATATAGCCATTAATTAAATTCAAGCGGGTTCATTTAAATTCTTTCCCTGTTGTAATTTGGTAAGTCTCTTGGACATATAGGCAATAATGTAGGTAACATGTAGACTATTGCAGACATAGAGATATAAAATTATTTTCGTGAGAAGCAAAATTCTAAGTCAAATACGTGATATAATATTATTGATCCGAAAAATATTAACAGATTCGATACGCCTACCCAAAAACTCATCAACGAGGGCGAAGCTGCGAGCAAAAATTAGTCTCAAAATAAATTTATTGATTACTAGCTTTTGCCAGCGGTTTCGCTCTCCTGGAAGTGTTTTTGCAATCAATGTATATTTTATTTGCGCTTACGATAAAATCTATTACCGCCAGTTTTCGGTTTGGCGGTTATTTTACCAACACCTCTCAGCCAATATGTTGGCCGGGGTCACTACGATGATGAAATTAAGAAAACCACATCCAAATCCGTCGAGTGGTTCTGGAGTTGTTAAAACGGAACGAAGATACACAAAAATTTTAATTTTGACCTGAGTAAATAGACACATTTCATTTCAAATTTCGAAAAAATATTCAATATACAGACACAACTATTTTACTACTTTATTATTAGGAGTAGTATGGACATATATTACTTGCAAGCTAAGCATGGTGGATAAGGGCCGTGGGCGTATTTTGAATAAAACCCCGGACGCACCAAATTGGCTATCGGTGATGACGTCACGCCGCCCCTCTCGTTTTCACTTCGACCCGCTGAACTCCAGGGTCAGGTGCACTTGCTGCCGGCTGCATCTGGGTCACTGGGTTAGGTTACTTAGACCTGTGTGAATGCTGCAGATATATATTTAGAATCTCTGTGCGAGTGACGTCACTGAGCCCTAGTTTTAGGGCTGTGAATGGGCTAGCGATTTTTTTTTGTATTTTTAGATTAATTTGTGTTACCGGTATACCCGACTTTAGAACAAACTTGCCATACCTAAGCTTTGAACTTAACCTACCGGCTCTCATCTGCGCTGTAGTATTTATTAGTTTTATTAGTTTAAATTTTGTATTTTTTGTATCTTGTATTTCCGAAAAATGAATGACAAACTACCTATAGTTTGTCTTATCTTAAAATCGGGTTTGACCGGTGACATATATGTAATATGTAATAAAAGAGGTAATTATGACATATTTTGCCCCCCTAGGGCGCCGCGAATGAATTAATTTATTGACTTCTAATTCTATTTAATATTATCTAATTCTATCTAGTGCACGTCCGGTCGTCTGTCTGTCGACAATCAAAATGACTCCCTTAAAAGGATTCTGTAAGCTAAAATAGCAGCTCGATGTGTTGGTACAAATATCGACAGAAACGACATTGAAATAATGTTCATATCAGCGTGCTTTGCAAAGTGGCTGTTACGACTTTACGATCGCTGCGTCGCCGGATAGCGCAAAATAGAAAAAATAATATTTTTCATGTATGATAAATTGGATATTTAGAAGTTTTAAACATCATTATGTTAGATTTTTGTACTGCTTGCGTGTGTGTCAAGTTTTAACATAGTCTCTTTTAAATTAAAAAAGTTTAAGCATTTTATTAGTATAAAAAAATACTTTAAAGCATTTGAAAAATAAATAAATACTTACTTGCTGTAGATTACACCTTTTTAAGTTTTAAAACATCACAATTCACATAAGTCAATAAATGTCATATATTTTTTTCGTAAGTTTGTAATAATCATAGGTACCTAAAGAAAATTTAAAGCGAATTAAAAAACGTCTCAAAACGGACAAACGTTTGTTTGCAAATGTTCCAAAATGACTTGAACCCTATTTTCTTAAGGTTTACAAATGCTAGTGCAATTTTTAGGGCTCTTGCAATTTATAATTTGCCTATTTTCGAGGATTCTGAAACTGGCGTAAGATTTTTATGCGCAATATATCTGTAACAAATCTGTATATGTATTTCCGCATAAAAGTAAGCCTTCGGTAAACACGAAAGAATTAGTTTCTGGGGAAACGTAACTTCCGGTTAATAAAATTAAAAGTTCAACGCACCTTATTTGTTGTGTATTTCCCGGTTATGTGCGGAAATATGTTTCTTTGTGCCTAGTTGACCTCTAATACGGTATTCTAGCTTAAATTGATCTAAGACAAGAATAGAATCGGCATGTCTGGTCTCTCCTTTCAAAAACGTGATCCAAACGAGTTACGCGAGATTTGTATTTTTGAAATGCTGTGACGTATACTATAAAAATGCAAGGCAGTCCTGAGGCCAATACTACAATTTTGAGAAGTTTTATCTGTCTGTTTGTTCCGTTATACCATCGAAATGATTTGGTGGATGGTGATGCGGTTTTCTTCAGGTGTTCATAAAATAACATGAAATAATATTTTATTATTTTAAACATCTTGAAATTTCTTTTAAATAAGTGACCCTGTTTTATATGTACAGGATGTAAATAATCAAGCTGAAAACTGGTTAAACTAATTCAATGTTTTTTTTTTATTTTTAGCTGACGTCAAATGTGTTTGGTAGGTTAATCAAATCAAATCAAATGGTTTATTTAGTAAAATAGATACATAAAGTAGTATACTTTCTACAGGTCAATATAAAAATATTTTTTTTGGTGTTATTTATCTCAACAGCCTCCGGTCCCGAAATAGTCTTTCATCTGTCCATCCATCGTGCTTCGTCCACTACTGGACATAGGCCTTTCCAAGATTTTGCCACTATTGGCGGTCCTCTTGGAAGAAATGCCCATACTCACACACGCTGGGCAGGCGGGTTGGTGAGCGCGGTGTCGAAACCCTTGCACCAGTGACGCCGCTGCCCGTCACCAGCCTGTTTTACATAAGGCCCGGCAATTTGGGATGGATATACCGCCATCCATCGGTCCCAGGCCGCCTGGTTTTGCCTGAGAGCTGTTCTCTTACTCTCTCCCGAATAACTTCGGGAGGATTTGCGAGTAAGATGGTGGTACCTCCACAGTCGAGCCCGGCATCAGCTCTACCACCTAACGAATTCATATATGTAGTGTAGGTATTCTGAAATGTGTTTATCTGTAGCGGGTTTTCGCCAGTATGCTTTTTTTTGCTCTGTTACGGACAAGCAAATATTTTTTAATACTTTTTAGGGTTACGTACCCGAGGGGTGCCAAACGGACCCCTATTACTAGGCCTCCGCTGTCTGTCCGTCCGTCTGTCACAGGGTCTACAGCTACAACCGTAATAGGTAGAAAGTTGATTTTTTCACGTGTTACTATAGCCTCTATCACGACAAATAATAAAATATAAAAGTATGAAAATGAAAATATTTATTGTTACAATCAATTTGAACAAAACATTAGGCTATTTAACATATATTATACAATACAAAAACATTACTTTCCAGTGCCATGTTACTCAGCACTAATGAAATGGCTACTGATGCCTAATATAGTAAAAACCGTAGTATAGGCATCAGTGCTTTTACAGTTGTGCAGAATGAAATAAGTGTTTAATTATATAACTTTATTACATTTTAGTAGCCGACCAACCTTAATATTTTTTGGATGTATTTCCCGTATTTATTTATCAACTTGTTTGTTCGTTGCATCATTTAAATATAATATTTTTATTCCTAGATTTCTCTATGTTATGTAGGTGTATAATTAAATTTTTGTAGTCCAACCTAAATATTTTTTGCATGTATTTCCCTTATTAGTATATACTAGGTGAAATTAAATCAACCGACCAAATTCATACTGGAGACTCGGTTAGTCATCAGGAACAAGGTTTAATGACCCTCCAGGTGAAATTCGAAAAAAAATGATTTTTTTCCCCGTAGAACCTGTACTAGGAATTGTACTTAAACTAGTCCAACCAGTACGGGAGCAAAACAAATATTTTTCGAAATTGGCCAAATGGATTACTGAACCTACAACCCGGTCACAATATCTGTGCACCTGACCTCGTGACGTCATATCGGCGGTCTGGGTACGGTGTGAAAAAAAGTTTTTTCGAGAAATGTGGAGGTAAAAAAAATTCACTAACCTTTTCAAATCAATTTATTATTGATGAAGGGTTTGTTATTAAAAAACAATAATTTTGATTACAAAAACATTTATTATTAAACTCAGTCACTATAAATTATTGACTGTATGCCTGACATTGTATCTTCCTCACTCTCACTTTCTGAACTCGCCGAACTGTCTTCCCCTAGTGATATTAAAAGTTGTGTGATGTTGTCATCTGCTAGATGATCCTTTTCCCAGTATTCTCGCTGCAGTCTCTCCACGTGATTCACTTCTTTTTTCCAGTCAGCTGGCGTAATTGACTTAATCGCATCTTTTACAACAATTTTAATAACAACCAAACCAGTCCAAACTTAACAGTAAACAGTCTAAACTTAACAACAAACATTAAAAAACAAAACAACAATAAAGCGAAAATATCAAAATTATCGGGACGTGTAGCGGCAACGAAGATGCTAACCGTACTGTCGCACCGGGGAGTGCGCGGAGAGGTGACAGGGGAAGCGACACAGAGGCGCCACATTCCAGCGAGGTGCACAGATACTGGGACCGGGTTATAGTTCTTGATCACCAACCGAGTCTCTAGTATGAATTTGGTCGGCTGATTAAATTTCACCCTATATGTACATATTATTTTTTTATTCTAAAGATATTTATTGTAAAGATTAACTTTGACTTGTAGAAAGTATACTTTATTTATCTATTTTACAAAATAAATATTTTGATTTGATTTATAATATAAATATTGCTTACCGAACAAGTACCTAAGTATGTTTATAAAAAGAAGTGAACCTCTGAACAAAAGCACATTAATTTTGACAATAATTTACCAAAACGTTTATTAAATGGGTGGCATTATTTGAATGTTTTTGGTTTTGGCTCTTACTTAAAGTAATACAGTTTTAAGTTTAGTCAGATTGTAGGACATACTGTAAAGTAAAACAAAAAATAATAAAATGTTGGATTCCGTACGCAGACCGTATCAAAGTTTTTGTCAGGCGCTACCATTTTAGGTGCTTGTTTTTTGTAGCTTTGATGTTGCTTTGGCACGTTTGTTGTTGTTTTTACGATAATGTTTTTAAAGTTCCGCACCCGTTTTGTGGAATTCCGTACGGAACCCCTTGTGCGCGAGTCAGACTCGCACTTGCTCAAATTATTTTACCTTGTTCCGTGTATTAGTTTTTCTTTATATCTGTTCCATGAATTCTGTTGACCTGATCTCATGATAGAACTGGTTTAGGATTATTTACACTGCTTGTTACTTTGCACAGAGGTCAACTGCAAGATTGTCGTCCAATTATATCTACCGACCTGCCTTGGTCCTATCATCTGTATTTCATACACATTTTAAAATGTTTGCTTCTTAAGTCGAGTGCTTCTTACATTGCATTTTTTTGTTGTAATTAGAGTTGTAGTTAAAGTAGATTATTTGTTACCTATTTCGGAAAGGCTTATGAGGATGCTACCAAGTTTATGTATTGAATTTGAGGTGGTCAGGTCAGTGTCATAGTGGCCTGTTTTTACCAGACACTATCGATGTTCATTTCGTTGACAGACTGTGTCATTTCATTCTCGTCTCGCAAGTTTGGCATATTACGTCCTGTTTGGAATATTACAGTACAAGGACGCATTTTGTATCCTATACTATTGCTGCGCAAAAGCCATGTTCGTCGACGCTAGAATCACAGAAGATATGTTTTAACTCCCCTTATCGTTTTTCATGTAACGGAACAAACATTCTATCAAAGGTATTTTGAAGATTTGAGTTCCTTCGTGAAGGGTTTTTTACCTGTGCTATAATCGGAAGTCGACATCTCGGTCAATGTCACAGCGAGGGCGACTAGTTTACTTCGTTACCATAAATCTTGTGCTGGTAACTGTATGAGTTATACTGATCGATATTTGTGGGTAGTTGAATACTTGTGCCTTTTGGGTTTTATAGAAATGGTAAAATCCATTATTAAAATAAAATGGAGTATTTTACCCATTAATATGAATAACTATTACTATAGGGCCAAACCAGGAATCGTAAAAAAAATCATCTGTTGCATACATTTCGGTCAAGAGGTATTTTATTTTTTTATGGAATATCTGATTATTTTTTCGCGATTTGAGTGTAGGCACAATAATAAAGGTTTTGTATATTATTATTAATTATAGGCAGTAGACAAAGACTACATATGTCGATCTGCTACGATCCTGATACACTCTTTCGTCTCTTCCACATCCATCAATGTTGTCATAGGAGCTCTTCTATTTCGGGGAACTTTGGATATTTCTCTTCCTCAGTATGTCGACATCTGGGCAGAATACGTCCTTTTAGGGCGACCCGGTCGTGCTTTAGCTTCTACCTGATTTCTTTTGTCACTCTACTAAACTCTACTGTATTCGTCCCATCTACAGTCCAAACAACTCATCAGTAAGTCATATAACAACGTATTCTGAAGTGGTTTTAACTTGGCCCTTCATCAGTATGTCACCAAGTTGCTTGTCTTGTTGATGGAACGCCGCTGTCCTCATCTGATGGGTGACTCTCATAATGATTGGTTTTATGTTTACCTAGCTTTTTGCTAACTTCTACCCAGACTACCCACGCCGAAGGTGTAAATTTCTTGAAACCACGATCCACTTTGAAATCATTTCTCAGCGGTTGTCCGTTTGCTATAAGAAATTTTACTGCCAAATTTCAATTTGGAGGCTCTATCTATAGTTACGGAGTCAACGAATACGTGGTATGGCGATTTATATATAATTATATAGATTTAGTCTAGATTATATAGTCAATAATTATTAAAAACGGCCCACAAAGCATGCAACAATGAACACAAAACGTATTTTGTAAAACGATTAGTAAAATGTAGGATTTCCGTAAATAAACCGCATAACCGCCAATAATACCGATAGAAATCTCGATTTCCATGTTTTTTATTTTGATCGAAATTGTTACATTCCGTGTATTTATGATTGTTAGGACCGTCAAGCGAGCTTTTAGTTTTGGAGTGAACTATTTAACTTAGTCTACCACTTCTGGTCTATGTTCTTTATTACTTTTATTTTATTTTACATACTGTTAAGTACATATACAACCCAGTCTATATGTGCGTAAAATAATACAAAGTAGTTTATTTTTACATATTTCGTTGTTTGTTTCTGCACTACCCTTAATATTTCCATAGCACCAATGGATCACTGGTACAGAATGCTGATTAGAGTTAAGTTCACCTTTTTATACATATACGAGTATACATATATGTCGCCGCAAGAGTATAAAATCCGGTATAACAAATCTAGGATTTGGAAGGTTCTTTTGAAAATACCTAACAAAAAAAAACCTTAGAATGTTATCTTTACTTGTATTTATAAAAAAACAAATAATATATTGTATGATGTTTATATTTACTACACTGTTTTGTTTTGTTAACCATGTAGTTTTACTGAATAAATAAATACGAAGATATGAATATCTATCTTTTATCGTTTCCTTTTTGAATTTGTACTCTTTAAGTGTGAACTCCTACAGCCATTGTTCAAACCTTGATCTAATTATCATGTTAAGAGGCGAATACACCAATGACCTTGAAAAGTGCGATTAAGGTTCGCCATAATTCAGTAAAAAATTGAAAAAAAAAGTGCTAAACTACAGAATACCTAAATTGTGATGGCTGAATTTGTATTTTTAATTGTTCTCATGTAATTAAGATAAGATAACAAAAAAATTTGATTGAAGATATTATAACAACAAATGAATTCCTCGTATTATTATATTTGAAGAATTTTGTAATTATAATTATTTATATAGTTGTTTTTGCTCCTCTTTTGCTATATCCGCAATCGTACAGTCGTCTATACACTTTACAGCCACTTTGCAATGAGCGACTGAGTATGAGCGAATGAGTGATTCAAAAATACACTCCCTGAACCTTTTTTCGATGTCATTTCTATCGATTTTTTTATCGATACACATCGGAGCTGCTTATTAGTGCTTATTTGGCAGAAGTGTGCGCCCTAATTACATGCATGTATAGTTTTTTTTGTATATGATGTTATGTCTACTGCCCGGACTAAAACCTAAATACATAATTTGTACCGGCCTTCTGCTTTGTTTAGTTTAAACTCTATAATGTTAGTGGTTAGTCTGTGTCAATGTCAAAGTCAGAACTTTTTGTTCTCAGTCGGAAAATCGATATCACCTTGGACCATGCTAATGAGTATACATATAGGTATTGTTGGTAATTAATTAATGATCAATTAATACAGGTTGTATTTTATTGGAAAATGAGAAGTAGTACTCGTCTATACTAACAACTTTCAATATGGAGCCAACGAAAATAAAATCAGCCTTTCGATACATTTTGGTCAAGAGGTGGTAGAATTCTTATCACGAAAGGAGTCCCGCGGATTGAGAGCCCCTTATCGCTGACATTTTGCGTCAAGTAGAACTGAACTCTATAGCGATTAATTATTATTTAAAATTGCGCGCTCTGAGCTGTGGCTGTTACAATGGCAACCGAATTACAGCGCGCTTTCAAAAATTGCGTTTTTCACTCAAAAAACGTTTAATTAAATGTAATTAAAAAGGGTACTCATTGAAGTACCTTTTCTTTAATTACCTGCAACTGAAAATAATTTATAATTTGGTCAATGTAAATTTTGTACAAAACAAAAAGCTCTTGAAAAAGCTACTAAGATTCCGTTTTTTTTCGAGCCAAGTGTATCGTATCGCAACCGTAAAAAATCTGCTGAAAGAATATATCAAAAACCGTTTTTTTTTTCACAATTTCACGGTGTAAACAGCTGATGTTTTCCGCGATTTCAGGCTTGGCTCCATAGTAAAAGTTGTTCGTATAAACCAGCATCACCAGTTTTCAGCTTTTACTTTTTCAGACTATAAAAATCTGGCAATAAAGATCACGCAACGATAATATTTGTACACATTTTAATATTTATTTTGCCGGGTCTACCGCGATGTATTTTATTACCTTTTGTTTGAGAATAGGCACCCGTAGACTACGTAGCGAGGCATGCAACTGCCTCGAACGAAACGTCGAATGCCTTTTCTCAAACAAAAGGTGATAGATAATAATGTATACAAAAGTCGCCCCTCGCTTAGACATTTTGCCACGTTTTCGGTTTATGTCGTAGTTTGAAAATAGCCAGTAGAATAGGGTTCGATTATATACCGTGAATCAATACTCTCTCGATAATATTAATCATGTATATCACGGTTTGATATACATGATTATTTGTGACGAAACGTTCGATATCCGAGATATCGAATGATTTGTGAAGGGTTTTTGTATACGGATATGTATCGATTTTCTCGTTTACAAACTTATAGTATACATTGCATATATTTTTGTTGTCTTCATTTGACGGGAAAATGTTTAGGTACGTGGTATTTTTCCTTCTGAAAATGAAGTTTGTTATTTCAGTGTAGGGTTCGGTAGTTGCCCTTCACAATATGCGGACTTAGAAGAGAGTTTCTGGTTTGATATTATGTTCACGGTTTAACAGCTTAAAACTTCTAAAAACGGGCCCACATTTGCCCGCCCATTAGTCGTTAACTTGTAAAGCCTACTAACAATTTGCTGTGATAATTTTCCTTTTAAGTTCATTATATATACTACTGCCGTGAATTTTTTACAAAGCCAAAAACAACTGTTTAGCTGGCACAAACAAATATTAAAGTTATCACTTTAAAGCTTAATATTTCGCAAACGGTTATTAAATTAAAGCTTTCTAGAAGAGACTTGAGCTAAGCCGCGGACATACAGACGGAAGAACATGGCGAAACTAAAAGGGTTCCTTGTTGACTTCGGAACTACGGACTACGAATTTATGAAGACTTTCCAAGACTTCTTTGTTTTTGTATGAAATTTACGTAACCAAATAATATGAAAATTGCGTTTATTTAGAGCACGCGAGTTTTCGGGTGTCGTAATAGCCACGGCACAGTGAACGTTCATATAAGTCAGTTCTACTTGATGCAAAATAAGATGTTTAATGTCAGGGATAACAGGCCCTTAATTTCATTTCCTTTAGAGCAAATATAGCTTCACTTTTTATCAAAAGCTAGCATTGCTAAGTTTATTGATTAATCAGTTGTCCGTTTAGTATTGTAGTCAATTCGGTCTCTTCCATTGGCCAAAAACAACATTACTCTAGCGCGCCAATTTTGTGCGCCATTATTATTTTGATCTTTGAACTTACGCTCTTTACGTTTACTTTCGACTGACAGAAGAGTATATGCATCTTGATGAAATGCCAGCATATCATCATGATTGTATGTAAGAGCCATATGGTATGAAATACTTTGACTTCCTCAAATTGTGCGAACTGACCAGTTCCAACATTCTTTCGATTTTGTTTTTTATTGTTTTTTTATGTTTCTAAACTTTTTGCGTCCACTTCCACCGCTACACAGCCAGCTGACGATTCGTTCTTTACTTATGAGTTTTTTTTATTTTTTATTAATTTATAGTAAAACACAGATAACACAATACAATTACACCAAACTGCACAACAGTTTGTTGGCGTGGTGCGCTCATTACACTGATTGTAAAATTTCTTAATTGAAAAAAGTGAACAATCGCTTATACATACATATATGTATGTATGTATTGTATATGTATCATATATGTATGTATTGTCAAAATTCTTCGACATTCAAGGCCAGCATATTATCTTTACGTGCAAATCTATACTAATCCTGCCTGATACAGAAGAAATCCTTATCTTTAATCTAATCACAAAAAATATCAAACGAAAAGTTACTAAGTCCGACATTTGGTATCGATTCGGTGCAACATGACTGACTTATTTGACAGGACTAAGCTTATTTTAAGCGGCCTGTCCTTGTCTTTTCGATTTAGAAAGAAAAAGACAGCATGCTTAAATTAAGTTTAGTGCTGTCAAATAAGTTAAGTCGTGTTACACCGAATCGACACCAGTATGTCCTTCGCTTCGTCATACCAGCTAAAGCAAGATGGCTTTGTAAAGTTCTGATTACATAACTTCTCTTAATATTATGTAAGAATTTCCTATAACGACGATCAGTTTTGTCATTAATGTAAATAATTTGACCAAGTGCGAGTCGGACTCGCGCCCAAAGGGTTCCGTAAAAACATGATAAATAACGTCAATATAAATACCATAGCAACATCAAGGCGTCAGTAAAAATGCGCTAAAATGATAGCTCCTGTCAAATAATACGGCATCCTTTGAGTTTTTATTATTTGTTCTTTTAAAGTATGTATAACAATATAAAAATTAAAAACTGTCTTTAAGATAGAGCTGAAACAAATAACCTTAAAAAATATAGGTTTCTAATATGGGGAACACCTTTATGGTGCATATTTTTTAAACTTTTATAATTTGTCGTGGTAGAAGCCATAGCAATACGTATTCTCTGAAAATTTCAACTGGCTACCTATCATGGCTGAAGCTGTAGACCCCTGTGACAGACAGACGGACCGACAGACAGACGGACCGACAGACAGACAGCGGAGGCTTAGTAATAGGGTCTCGTTGGCACCCTTCGGGTACGGAACCCTAAAAAAAACTATTGGCTGTACAAAATTAATACTAAGATCTAAATGGTTGCTATTTTATTTTGAAATATTAAGAAAAGTGATTAAACTCATTAACGTAAATGATTAATTTTTAAAATCTTGAGACTATTTTTTGTGCTATGCCAGGATCAAAGAGACCTTACTGTCTAAGTGTCTAACTTCTATATCTAATAGCTGTCGCTTGATTGGCTAAAAACTATGTGTGAAAGAGATAGCGATAGATGTTGAAGTTAGATAATAAGGGGGCTGGTGACAATCCATCAATCTATAGTGTTTGCCACCCCTCTATGAGATGGGCAATTCTAACCCTGAATTACTATTAGCTACCCAAAGCTACTTTCCCCGAAGTAATTGCTATTATCAAAGTGCTTGGTTAAAAGCCTAGATTCTAGAAAGTGGGTCAACGTTCATGACGTAAGATGTTGCTTCGGGATCTAGGGTTACTGCAACAGAACGGGAGCTGATGGATCAAAATCTAGTAACTTTATGTAAGCCCAGATTTCTTACTGTGTAATGATCTTAACAAGGATACCTAAGACTGGCTGACAGGGAGCGGAGCCCTTTGCTGCTACTACGGTACGGGTCCCAACAGTTTGTATAGTCACTTTAGGCAACTTATATTTTAAATCAGCAAGCCTGTTCTGTAACGATGTATCGATTATGTAGACTAAACTTTTGCAAATCGGCTTCAGTGTGTATTGGACTGTTCACGAACTGTGACGTCATTTTAAGTACGAACGTGTCCTTATATCATCGGATTTCGATAGTATATCTGTTTTCGATGTTTGGCAACCAGTTGGCAACCGACTCAAAGATGCAATAATGTAGGGGCAGCTCGCGTTACCAGTACACCTGTAAGATCCACCCCCATTCGTCAGGATTTTTCTGCTCAGAGGGCGCAAGTTGCATTTTCATACATTCTCATCTCCCCCTCTCAGAAAGTAGGTAAGTAATTCGTTGTAAAAAAGTGCACTGAGAAAACAATTTTCAGTGGATAGGGTCCAAAAAGTGGAAATTAAATAAAGTTGCCAATCCTAGCTCAATTGAAATGGCACAAATTGAAATGGCAGCCTTGTCTTCCTCTAATTAAAAAAAAATTGACCGTCCAAGTACGCCCCGCCACATCCGTGTTCAATATTTCATGAAAATTGTATATTTATGTTTACTTTCCTCATATTCGAGATGATAAGCAGTGTTTAACTCGGATGAAACCATATAAACACACTCGAAACTATAATAGCATAAGCGAACTTGTGTGAAATGTATAGTTTTCACCCCTTGATAAACAATCCACTATAGTTTTAGGTCCACTTTTTTAGGGTTCCGTAGTCTGATAAGGAACCCTTATAGTTTCCCCATGTCCGTCTGTCCGTCCGCGGCTTAGCGCAGAGACTATTAGTACTATAAAGCTGTAATTTGGCATGGATATAAATATTCATCACGCCGACAAAACGGTAAAATAAAATCTTAAAAATAATATTTTAAGGGTACCTCTCGTACGTGTAAACTTGGGATGAATTTTTTTTTCTCGTCTATCCCAGTGTGGTATATCGTTACATAGGCCGTTTAAAAACATTGTGGGGGTGTGAAAACCATTTTTCGATTTAGGGATCCGTTGGCGAAATATTAAGCTTTAAAGTGAAAATTTTAGTTAGAGTGGAGCGTCCCCCCCCCCCTGCTGGTCAAACGTTTCTTTATAGAAATGTGAAAAAATTCACAGAAGTAGTATATATAACGAATTTAAAAGGAAAACTATCACAGCTAAATAGGCTTTACAGGTTTACGAGTACAGGTCGCGCCAAACTTTTAGCCCCCTATAATGTATAGGTTATATTAGTAGACCAACTTATATGTACCGGGCAACTACGGAACCCTACATTGCGCGTGGCCCGACACGCACTTGGCCGGTTTTTCCCTTTTACGATTGAAATGAGAGCTGAAAGTGTGAGCGTAACTTTAACCAATACTTATATTAGTATTGAAGTAATTATAACGAAAATGCATGCAGATTCAATATTCTATTAATCAATTTACTTTTACTGTAATATCCCGTAGATATTGTTTTTCCTCGAAATAGCTTTCTATGATGCTAGTTTATAAATTAGGGCGCCTATCCCAAATAGTTTTACCTTGACTTAGATCAGTCGGATATTAGTTTGTTTAGAATAGTAACAAAAGACAAAATTAGTGTTAATAATGGTGCCATAGTCATAAAAACACAAAAACAGCGCGCACCTACTTGCCTAACGTCGCAAATATTATTGATAGTGAATGTTATCGTGCATTCTAAGTAATTTTAAATACCTTAACTTAGCTATGAAATAGCACGCTACAATTTTAGGTGACTCGTTTACTTTAATATAAATAATAGCAAATTTTGCTTTTTGTAAGCTTTATATTAGCTATAAAACACATGTGTCCGTTATATTTTGACCTTCACAGTATGGGAGCGTCATCATCTTGTTTATTTCAAATATTATATGATTAATTAACTATACATGGCTCATTGGCTCATCATTTTTTTCTGACATATCAGTAAAAAAAACAACACGTTAATTCTCGTGCCCAAAAATGTATAATGTATTGTAGCTGATTTAACTGCTGTCAGAACTACAAAGAACTGTTGTAATTTCGCTTTTATGACATCCATCCATCCATCAGCCCGTGTTCGTCCCCTGCTGGACATAGGTCCTCTGTCCTCCTCATCCAGCCGCCACCCACTCCAATTAAGTACCTATTTTTCAAACAAGAATTTTCCTGCATTAAACCTAAAACTAAAGTCTTTTAAATCTTCTACATACATTTTAAAACACAGAATACCAAAGATGTTAGTCATCCTCATTAGCTAGGTCTAATCTACACGATGTCGCCACGTGACCGTTTATTTAATATAATAACGCTTATGAACAATGCAGTATTAACTGCTAGAAAAACCTTCTACCTGTCATCTAATTGTTACAGTTTCTTGTGACTGACTAAAATAAAACTAGTGCGCATTTCCCAGCATCCCAGTGTAGAGGTCTATTCTACGGAAATCGTAAGAAATAATAATATCGACCAAAAAACAACTTAGCTACGAACAAATTGTTTAATATACATACAAACTTATATTTAATGATATTATAACTATAGTAGGTTTAAACCAATAGGATTTTCCATAGTCGTGATTACGATTATTTTGATATTTTTCGTATTCGTAATCACTAAGTAGACATGTTCCGATTAAGTATGGAATAAAATATCCCGCAAATGGCGCCCGCGGCTCTGATGACAGGCCATTGCTCTTTTCAAGAAATTTTCGACAACTTTTTGACAAAGAGTATATACATTAGTGTATCTCACTAATGACGCATTGGATCTCGGCCTCGAGCTCAGGAATTGTTTCTGGTTTATTCGCACAAGCCTGAGATTCCACAAAATCCCAAAGAACGGCGTTAAATCGCATGATCTTGGTGGTCAGTTGACATCAGAATTTCGTGAGATGATTTAGTCTGGAAATCAATGCTGCAATAAGTGGATTGTTTCATGCGCGGTGAGGCAGGTGGCGCCATCCTGCTGAAACAACATGTCGTCCTGATGCATTCAGTTTCAGTCTTTCGTCAAAATTCGCTGTGTAGCGCTTCGTGAAATTTGAAGTTATTGAGAATGATGCCGAATGGATGTTTTCGGCTACAGTCTCGTTTACAGCAGCAATGTTTTCAACAGACCGACTGACTGAGACTGATTGTCCATAACCGATCCAGATTCTTCGAATTTTTTGACCACTCTTCGAATTGTTGAAACACAGGTGCACTTTCTCGACCGAACGTTCCGTGAGGTTTGCGTAACTTTCCCATTTTCGTAATGGATTTTCACAATTATAACGGATTTTTTTTCGTATCGCTCCAGTTTATTTAATCGGAACAATCATAAGTGAATCACGAAAAAAGAATGACACAAAATTTAAAAAGTGCACTCTTATATATAAACATTGTCTATAGCTTAAAGTGGGATTTTGGACGTTATCATTATTTCATTATTTTTTGTACCATGTTATACGCATTGAATTTGTATAATGTATTTCATGTGTATGTTAAATAAATAAATAAATATCTTATGATCTTGTTACAAAATATTACAAATCCGGAGAACCGTTAACTGAAGCCATGTATACTTAGGTGGTAGAGCTAATGCCGGGCTCGACTGTGGAGGTACCACCATCTTACTCGCAAATCCTCCCGAAGTTGTTCGGGGGAGAGTAAGAGGACAGCTCTCAGGCAAAAAAACCAGGCGGCCCATCATTGCCTGGGACCGATGGATGGCGGTATATCCATCCCCAATTGCCAGGCCTTATATAAATCAGACTGGTGACGGGCAGTGGCGTCACTGGTGCAAGGGTTTCGGCACCGCGCTCACCAACCCGCCTGCCCAGCGTGTGTGAGTATGGGCATTTCTTCCAGGAGGATCGCCAAGAGTGGCGAAATCCTGGAAAGGCCTATGTCCAGCAGTGGACGAAACAGGCTGATGGATGGATGGATGTATACTTGAAATGATCCTGCCACATTAATTCCTAATGCTTTCAATTTGGCTCTTCAGGATGTCGAAAATTTGATAGGCATCCCTGGCCAGCCTGGTAGAGTTCTACTTTCCCCACTTTTGACCAATATTTCGTCACTTTCATTCATTCTCAGTGGTGTCGATTTTCGGTGTAAAACGACTTAACTTGTTTGACAGGACTAAACTTAATTTAAGCAGTCTGTCTTTTTCTTTCTCTATCGAAATAAAACAAAGTCAGGACGCTTAAAATAAGGTTAGTCCTGTCAAATCAGTTAAGTCGTGTTACACCGAATCGACACCACTCGTTGAAAATTATTTGTGCTCCCTAAGTAAGTGCGTATAGTCTAACCAGGTGTGCTCACACTTTAGTGTCCGCGATCTGCCAGAAAATATTTTGAAGGCAAGGGAGATATTATGAAACGTTTTTTTGAAATATGAGTTTACTGCACTTTTAAATTGGATATGTATGTACAAAATGAAGGAATCGTAACTAACGAATCACAAATTCGGTCTTGATGATGCATGGCACTGTATATTATCCGCGTACTTGTCATAGGATGGTATGTAGTTACTGAGTCCTAACCGCAAGCATGATGCCAGGTGTTCGTCAGTGAGTCGATTGGGGTATTTAGATTTAATAATTTTCATTTCTGAAATGCAGACCTGTTAACTGAAGAGCTACTTCTTTCAAACATCGGTATTTGTCTTCAGATATGAAAGACCGCAGGAAAAAAGTTGTTTTGTATTAAACATAAATTGTTGTTAATGTACTTTATTTCAACAATAAAAGGTTTTTAATTTTAATTATCTCGGATGATACTTTTTATATTAATAAAACATAAAGTAATTATTTTAGATATATTCGGCTGATAACGGTCCCATTTTGGACTTCTTTAGATAAAAAGGCGGAAATATATTGAGAATAATTATGTTTTATTCATATGCATTTACATTAACATCCTAAATTGCAACCAGAAAATTATACCTTTGTTTATAACTCACAGGTTATTGATTTTGGATTTTGGGTAAATAAGGAAATCGCCGCAACATGATTCAATATTCATTGTAAGAAGCTGAGTATGCGCAGATTTTTGTGACTTGTCATTTCATTTCATTTTCATTTCATTTATTTATTTCATTAGCAATATACATCACATTTGAAAGTACTTAGTAACTAACTTAACTAAAGTTTACATACAATTGTTTTATTTTTAAATCATGTACAAAATAATCTAATGAAATTTGTGTTAATTTTTTCATAATTACAATTTATATTCAATTTATAACTTAATTTAAAAAAAATATGTCAAATCTACAGTTAAAAAAATATGTCCAATCCACAAGAAAAAAAAAAGTCAGATGATTGGCAAGGCTGTAGACTTTACGTAAGAGAGACGGAGGCGTTATGGGGACCCGTTTTGGTCTCGGTGCAAAATGCACAACTAATGATCGTTTATTTTATTCGTGAATAAAAATATTAAATAAATATGATTCATATATGTAATAACTTTTTTTTATGTCAACTAGGTTTTTTTACCAAGGTTGTGTTATTTTATGCAATACGTTGGAAGTTAGTGTTCACAACAACTTTAATCACGCTTTTATATTCGTATGGATTATGGATATTCACACTGATGAATTGGTTATAATGAGACAAGATTGATTTATTTAGAAGGGATTTTATTATTGAGAGGTGACACACAAGTTAACATGGCGGCGGTTGACAGTGCAGGAAGGAGATGACACATAAGTGAACGAGACAGCAGATGATTGCGTTCCGTTTACATTTCTAACACTGGCCCTTAAACAATGCAATCATTTATCAAACTGGCCCTTAAAACAAAAGCTATAAAGTTTTTATGCAACTTAAAATGAACAGGTAACATTATTAATTGATTTTACAATATTTAAATTGTCTCCGCTAAGCCAAGTTGACTGACAAATTTTTCAGTTTTCTCTTTAGTTAAAGGTTTAGTTAAAACATCAGCCGTCATTTGATCGGTAGACAAATAATTTAAATCAATAATACCTTTGTTTACAATTCCTCGAATGAAATGATGTCTGACATCAATATGCTTAGTTCTAGAGTGATACATTGGATTAACACAAAGTTTTTGTGCTGATTGACTATCATTAAACATAGTAATTTTACAACTTGTACCTAAACATTCATACAAGAAAGTTCTGATAAACAAAGCCTCTTTACATGCGTCAGAGAGTGCCATGTACTCCGCCTCCGTGCTAGAAAGAGCGACCGTCTTTTGTTTTCTGCTTTCCCATGATACTGTAGACTTACCTATTTTAAAGACAAACCCAGTGAATGACCTCCGATCTATCTCATTGGCGGCCCAATCTGCATCAACGTAGGCGCTGACATCCATACTACTCTTTTCATAAGTAAGACAATGATTAACCGTACCTTTCAGATATCTAAGCACCCGTTTTGCTGCCTTCCAGTGTATTTCAGCATAACTATCGTTGAACTGACTGAGTATGCTGACTGCATGAGCAATGTCTGGCCTCGTGCAAACTGAAATGTACATTATACATCCTACTAATTCTCTATACGGAAAATTATTTTCATTACAATCTGCTTTTACAAGCTTCAGCCCAGATTCCATAGGAGTGCATGCTGGCTTGCAATCAGACATTTTAAAACGCTCCAACACTCTTTGAATATAACTAGACTGATCTAAAGTCCACTTTCCATCTCTTCTGCATAGTTTCATGCCAAGGACGTGATATGCTGGCCCTAGATCCTTCATTTCAAATTGAGTCATAAGCTTCTCTTTAATTTTCAGTTTCTCTTGTTTGTTATTCGAAAATAAGATTATGTCATCGACATAAAGTGCTATAATAGTCACAGTTCCAACATGATTCTTCATAAAAACACATGGCTCTGAAGAAAACTTTCTAAAGTTAAGTTTTTCTATTAAAACTGTATTTATCTTCTCATACCAACTCTTAGAAGCCTGTTTGAGCCCATAAATCGCTTTATTCAGGCGATAGACTTTGTTCGGGTTCTCTTTATCCTCAAAGCCCTCCGGCTGTTCCATGTAGACGGTCTCCTTGAGGTCTCCATTCAAAAATGCAGTCTTCACATCAAGGTGATCTATCTCCATATTCATCTCAGCGGCCAAAGCAAGCAAGATTCTAATAGTTGAGTACCTCACCACTGGTGAAAAAGTTTCATTGTAATTTACGCCATATTTTTGTGTATAACCTTTTGCTACTAATCGAGCTTTATATTTCAATACTTCTCCATTCAATCCTCTCTTCCTTTTATAAACCCACTTGCACTTCACAGGTCTCTGCCCATCTGGCAAGTCAGTCATGGTCCAGCATTTGTTATCCAAAAATGATTTATACTCATCTGACATAGCATCTCTCCATTTCTTGGATTCTATTCCTTGCAAAGCTTGTACCACTGTCTCTGGTTCGTCATCAAAGCGGCTTATCTCGGACAAGTGTGGAGACTGCGATGCTAAGTTCACAACTTCAGTGTACTCTTCTGAACTGTCCATCGATGTGTCACCTGGAACGTAAGTTTCATCGCGCGAATCATCTGATTCAAGGCTACTCACTGATATAATACTATCCCGGGGAATTATAGTAGATTTATCAGATCCCGCATTACTGGGTATCCCTGTTACATCATTTAAATCTGATAAGGACTGATCTAGTCTTGACTGCTCTGGTGACTGATCTGATATGGACTGTTCTTGTGACTGATCTGACATGGACTGGTCTAGTGACTCTGGAACAGTTTCATTGCCCATATTATCTTCAATCTCATGAGAAGTTGAAGAGTTTTGATTGTGAGAATATGTTAGAATTAGCTCAGTGAATTCATCACTTTTACCTTTTGGTAAATAAAATTCATTTTCTAAGAAAGTTACATTTCTTGCTTTAATGCATTCTGACGGACGTGAAGGGTTTAGTAATCTATACCCTTTTGTCTCTTCACAGTAACCCACAAAAATGTATTTGTTACATTTTGAATCGAATTTCTTACGTTTTTCTATCATTGCATAAGCTAAACAGCCAAAAGTTCTAAGGTGAGTAATATTTACCCTTTTATTTGACCATTTTTCCTCAGGAGTAGTGCCCAGAACAGCTTTGGTTGGTGTCCTATTCTTCAGGTAAACAGCAGTATTAACTGCCTCTGCCCAGAACCGCTGATCAAGGCCTGCATCGAGAAGCATGCACCTGGCCTTCTCCACTATGGTGCGGTTGGCTCGTTCAGCAATTCCATTTTGCTGCGGTGAGTGCGGTACTGTGGTCTGGTGACGGATCCCGCAGCTCTTTAGGAAATCCTGTAAACATTTATTTACATATTCACCACCATTGTCAGTGCGCAATACCTTTATCTTATTCCCTGTTTGATTTTCTACCATAGCCTTAAACTCTTTAAATTTATCAAAAACTTGATTTTTGGACTTCAGAAAATACACATAGGTTTTCCTAGTGAAATCGTCAATAAATGTTAGAAAGTATTTCGATCCACTAAATGAATTCTTTGAAAAAGGCCCACAAAGATCACTGTGCACAAGCCCTAACGAGACTTTTGCCCTACTCTTGGACTTC
The DNA here is from genome assembly GCA_910592155.1 of Ypsolopha scabrella. Lineage (NCBI taxonomy): Eukaryota > Metazoa > Arthropoda > Insecta > Lepidoptera > Ypsolophidae > Ypsolopha > Ypsolopha scabrella. The sequence goes on from OU342977.1 coordinate 22,120,988, forward strand.
TTTGGAAAAGGTAACTTTGTTTGTTTACCTTGAATACAAGCAACACATGATTTGAAAGTTGAGTTATCAAAATCCATGCCAGTAGCCATACCTTTTAAAAGCTGCATACTTCGCACATTGAGATGTCCAAGCCTTCTATGCCAAACCTCCTGCGACTCCCTGGATGCAGCCTGAGATCCTGGCACGGCCACCTCTGCAACTGGGTCTGTTGGTAAAACAAAATCTGTCCCCCTTCCACACACAGACGCAGCACATGACTTCTCTTTAGTAACAAAAGAAGCTTCACCTTTGGTATTGAGTACATAAATACCATTTTGAGATCTAGCCGTTGCAACTACCTCATGGCCATCACAAACTTTACACAATTTTCCCTGAAATGTTACACTAAAACCTTTACGTGCCATTGCACTGACTGAAAGTAAGTTAGTCGCTAGCTTAGGTACATATAACACATCACTTACAGTTCTTAAAGTGTTCTGTAAAGGAATTTTCACATTTCCTCTTCCCGATGACATCAGTTTTTCACCATTCGCAACACTCACCGATACTGGAGTGTCAAACACGAAATCGTGTAACATGTCTTTGTCATTACACATGTGACTGGTAGCACCCGAGTCCACATACCAAACATCCCTGGATAATTCAACAGATAACGCAGATAACAAGGCCTTATCTGAACTCTTTCCCTTTGAATGACCATCATCCTTGGCTCTGCGAGGACAATCCTTGATGCTGTGGCCCGGTTTCTTACATCTGAAGCAGCGAAACACCTTTGCCTGTTTCCTTACTATCAGCGCTGTGCTTGCATCGTCTCTTTCTTGTCTCCGCTGATATTCTTGAGTTAATCTTGACCTCACAAACTCAGTTGTGAGTTTCAAAGTCGAATTTTCTAAAGTCATGATGAGTGGGTCGTAGTCTGATGAGAGCCCGCTCAGCATTACGATAGCTAGAAAATTGTCTTCCACGCCAGCGCCTATATCGTCAAGCTGTTGGCCTATCTCGGCCACCTTCGTGAGATATGACTCTATGTTTGAGAAAGAATCGAGCTTCATCCCGAACAACGTGCGTAACAATGACAAGCGCCTGCTCAGGCCTTTACCTTCATAAACATTTTCAAGGTTGCTCCAGGCCTCGTGTGCCGTCTTCGCGTTTCTTATGTGCGGATATACACATGGTTGAACAAGAAGACAAATACGAGCTAATGCCTTCTTCTGTGTTTTGTCATCTTTTTCCTTCTTTTCTTCCACAGCGTCCCAGAGTTCTTCATGTATCAGTAACATCTTTGTTACAAACTTCCAAGTGCCGTAATTGTCGACACCACGTAGTTTTTCGATGGTCGTCTTGGGGTCGGCCATGATGCTTGGAATTACGAACTTGGGGGAAAACTATGACAATCTGTCTGAATTCAAAAAATATATTTAATTTAATCACAGGGAAGCAAGCTGGTGCCCATAACCTGATGAATTGGTTATAATGAGACAAGATTGATTTATTTAGAAGGGATTTTATTATTGAGAGGTGACACACAAGTTAACATGGCGGCGGTTGACAGTGCAGGAAGGAGATGACACATAAGTGAACGAGACAGCAGATGATTGCGTTCCGTTTACATTTCTAACACACACAAACTATAATCCATAAAATTACCAAAAATGAATAGCAATTCTGCAATAGTCGCGAAATAAAAACAACAATTTGATTTTAAAATAACCATAAGTTGTACATTTTACACCGTGACAGAAACAAACCACCTTTAGTGCCAACGGTTCTAAAATGAAACGCATAATTTTCTGTCAAGCGAAACTGGTTTTAGTCTCATCATGCTTCGGTTCAAAGTCGCACGCTCTAATAAGTGTCGCTTGTGATATCCATTTCAGAAAACTTTTGCTAAAACGTTTTATGACTAAATGTAAATAATCAATAAAAAATATCAAAACAAAGTGCAATGGGCTCTTAACATTGTAATGTGAAGTAAAATTTACATTTGTAATCGCAACGAAAACTAGTTTTGTTGCTAAATGCTTGAATGTCATGTTTATACCACGCGTCTAAATTAAGATGTTTTTTTTAGAAAACAATCAATATTTATCTAGTCTATAACTAGTTTTGTATGATTTGGTGTTATGTACTAAATCCTTATCCCTACGAGAGTCTGTTTCTTTGTTACATTTTAGCTTAGCCACTGCTAAACGGATCACGATGAAATTTATGCAGTAGAATATTATTTCATTTCCCAGACCAATATATTATAGTGAATATATTGCATGTTAAAACCATGTCAAACAATAAAAAAGATTTACCGAAACTAAATAAGTAAATCTTGGTTCATCCAGGCCTAGTTAGAAGCTTATTAAAAAGTTCGCATGACTCGATTGATAGATGTGGATGTAGCCTAAGAGGTGTGTCAGGGTCATAGCGTGGTTTTAGCAGTTGGACATCTATGATACTCTTTCGAGCGGGGCGGGATTCGGCGACGTCATACGTTGGTAGCTAGTTTTTGAGCGCTATTTCTTGCGATTTGGTAACAAATCTGAAGACGGTCGACCCTGAAAAACACCCTCTTTTTCACGTTACAAAAACATTCCTAAAACGTTACGTTATGGTATTCGTTTTTTGGTATAACTCTGTACCTACATGCCAAATTCCAGCCTACTCAACTCAGCCGTTTTTGAGTAAGGCCATGAACGGATGGAACGAGCTCTGAAACGGTTTTCAATCAAAAACAGTCTTGTGTTTACGAACGACGCGCCTGGGAGTGTATTTTTGAATCATTCGAATTTCAATTCGCATATGAATCCGCATGATTGGCATACGAAAACTTAAAATTAGTATTGTATTCGTGCGAATCATGTGGATTCGTATGCGAATTGAAATTCGAATGATTCAAAAATACACTCCCTGAGACTTTACAAGTTTGATATCGTCCGCTCATCGGTTCTGAACCGGGCGGTTTGCCAATATCTCCCGCAAACAGAGAAAAACTTTACACTCATTTCCATCCATATTTCTTTTGTATCAAGGTTTAAATTCCCTTGTGTTTGGCTTTGTTTATTATAACGCCGTGGTGGGTGGGTGACGTCAAACTCCAGTAGTGAACTTCCAAAAACTGGGAAGTCATAAAGAGTGCAAGATGGGTGCTCTTTTGACCGTGGAGCTCGTTTAATCGCGCCCAAGGTCTAATACCGTTGTAAGCGTATATTTTTTTGGCTAATTGAAGGGTTATAAGGGAGTATATCTACGGGATTAATTCTTGGGATTTTGTCAAAAAACGAAAACACTACATAGCAAAGCATTGTTTCTGCTGTATCACTCGGCAGTTTTAGCTAAGGTAGTCGTATACATGTATTTAATGTAAGTTTAGAATGGCACTATGAGGCCCCTGTATAAACTGGAAAAATCTTATATAATGTTCCACAGAAAAATCTGGAACGTACGTAATTTTGATTTCTGCATCTTCATTTGTAAAACTCGCGAAATTTAATTTTGACATAGAAGTTGGTTTGAATAATGAAAGCACAATAGTATATTGTTATTCAAGGGAGGTAAGCAATCAAATGCACCTGAGATATTTAGGCGGTATTAATTGATTATTAATTGATTACTTACACCCGTGTGTAACACTCTACTTTTCATTACTAATGCGAGGAAATAAAAAAAACTTACAAAATTATAACATGATGATGACCTTCACCTGTACTTGTTTCACTGTAATTATATTTATACCAACCAGTTTCGATTTTACACCATTATCAAGGATCTGTCTATAAATAAAATTTAATAACACTTTTGCAGGATCTAAAAATTAATTCGACCTGCATTCAATGACAATTATGAAATTATGTTTGCAACAACGTTTTCAACAAGATAACTTTACTGCCGCCATTTTATATTCATGCGTCTTTTAAAAATAAAACGAACTTGGTTGCTGTGTTAAGTCATAAACTTATTTTTAAGATTTTATTTAGCATATTTACATATATACGCAAGTCACATTTTTCGATAATAATATATAAATAAAATACAGAATAACAAAATAAAAAGGAAATAGGCAGAACAGATATTTCCATTGTCATTTAGCGAGACGAGTGATTGACTACATAGTTAGTGACTGTAAGGAACACTCGTTTGATTTTCAAATTTACTTACCTCCCTAGGGTGGTAAATCGAATTTACCTCCCGCATTTCGAGTTAAATACGATTTACTTTCTGAGCATTAGTGATGAAAAAATAATTTATTGGATTTTACAAAAGTGCATACTAACCGTACGCGTACGGTCCGAATTACGATCACAGCCACTTTCAACTGAGGCATTTAGATAATATAGTATATCTAGTATGAATTTGGCAGTATATTGACCGAATACGACATGAACTTTACAGATTTTTATTATTTTTCCTTTGTGACCTAAAAAGTCAAATGGAATGTTGTGCATAATTGATATTTCACCATTCCAGAAGCGTAGAAGCTAAAAGCGTCGGTTTGATTGTGTCTTAAATCTTTCTCTTGTAGTTGACCTCTGATGGTTTTGATTAAGTCCCTTGTTAACTCCATCATTTCGCTTCCAGTCCGTTCCCCAAGGCATAGCTGAACAGTTGACATCAATTTATTTTCATCATCAGTTTGCCTTCCAACAATTAATTCAATCGGAATCATGAATGATGGATGTATCATCACATCATCAGACGGCATAGGCGTAGCCAGGTTTTAGTATCGAGGGGTTTTAAGAAAATAAAACGACAAAAAAGTACATAAATATACATTATTGAAAAAAAGCTGCTGCAAACGCATTAGAGAATGATGATTCTTCTGTTTTTTTTTAAAATATATTTCCGCTACTTCATTTGCATGAATTTCTGCCCCATAGTGAATATATTACAACACTAATTTTACAATTTTTCAACTTGTTTCCTTGCATACTTAATTGATTAAATCGGATTTAAGTCTAATTTTGGACCTTGTTTCGGTATTTGTTTAGTTAAAGTTCTCGACCAAAATAAAATAAAAAATATTTCAGGAGTCACATTCCAGATATTATTCTGCAGTTTATCATAGTTTATTATGTACTAGCTTTTGCCCGCAGCTTCGCCCGCGTTCAGTGAATTTTTGCCCCGTTTTCGGCTTGGACGATATTTTATCAATACCCCTTATAGCCTATGTGTTGACCGGGTCACTACAATGATAATAAAAAAAACGCATCCCAATCCGTTCAGTGGTTCTCGAGTTATAAAAGCGTTTATTCAATCTTTGCCCCGTTTCCGGCTTGGGCGTTATTTTATGAATACCCCTTATAGCCTATGTGTTGACCAGGGCCACTACGATGATAATAAAAAAAACGCATCCAAATCCGTTGAGTGGTTCTCGAGTTAAAACGGAACAGACAGACAGACAAAAATTCTAAAAATGGTTGTTTCGTCTTAGTACAGTACCAATAACCCATTTAATTTATAATTTCGAGAAAATATTAAATGTGCAGACACGACATTTTTACTACTTAATTATTAGTATAGATTTTATCAAATATTTTTTCGGAACATTTCGGGGGGCTTTGAATCCCCAAACCCCCCCCTGGGTATGCCCGTGTCAGACGGGCTCGATGAAACCTGCGAAGGCAACACGATCGCACCGATATCGTCGCGGGCACATCATTGAAAACGTGTGTCAGGAGAAACAAAGTAGGGTTTTCAAACATGTTACTGGTTAGAATTAAACTAAATTACATTTTTGATCCGAAATTTATTTAAAACAATAGAAACACTTTATTAATAATGTCTTCCCATTTTATCTTCTGTATTGAGTTTTTGAATGCTTTTATTTTACCATTTGTGAATATTCTTTTTTCAATATATCATAGAAACACATTCGGTTAGGGCCTGCCCGCACTGCGAATTTTCACCGCGCGGTTTTTTCTCGCAATTCTGTAATACATTGAATCTTATACGAGTATTCGCACTAGCGATATAAAATAAAATATAATAATACACGGAAATAATTCGCGAGAGTAAATATCGCGCGGTGAAAATTCGCAGTGCGGACAGGCCCTAACACTTTAAATAAACCGTAAAATTTACGGATTGTGTTTTTTTTTTCTTAAGATATGATTAAAATTTCCCGTTTTTAGGGTTCCGTACCCAAAGGGTAACCAACGGGACCCTATTACTAAGACTCCGCTATCCGTCAGTCACCAGGCTGTATCTCATGAACCGTGGTAGTTAGGCAGTTGAAATTTTCACAGATGATGTATTTCTGTTGCCGCTGTAACAACAAATACTAAAAAACAGAACAAAATAAATATTAAAGAGGGCTCCCAGTTCCCATACAACAAACGTGATTTTTTTGCCATATTTATAGATAATGGTACGAAACTTTTCGTGCGCGAGTTCGACTCGCACTTGACCGGTGTTTTAAGTTCTAATTTGGCATAGATCTAGAATCTAGATAATGTCAATAGACTCGGCCTAAATATTATAAAAACATTCCATAGACACCTCACAATTTTGTGTTTGCATTTGCACGGAGGTGACGCACGTGACGGCTGTCTTTAAGTGGCGCTTCTTCCTCATCCGTAATTTAATCAGCGTCAGTCAAACGAACCTTTGTCTTCTTATAATAATTTGTAATGTTTAAGGTGGTAACGGAGAATCTCGGTGCAAAATGCACATTATAATATTGTTTTCCTTACTTTTGAATAAAAAGTTCACAATAAATGCGTTTTATAGCAATTCGCGCAAACTGCTTGTTAGTAGTTAGGTCATTATATGAAAATTATTCAATTTTATGCGTTACATTTTAGCTGCATTGCATTACAACTGTAAACACGCTTTTAAGTTTGTTAATGTAATGCAATCAAAATGTAATACATTAAACTACGTATTTTTTTGTGAAAGTGAAATGAATTGATTTGCCACAAAACATATACAAAAAAAAATAGAAATATAAACAAACATCCATCCATCCATCAGCCTGTTTCGTCCACTGCTGGACATAGGCCTTTCCAGGATTTCGCCACTCTTGACGGTCCTCCTGGAAGAAATGCCCATACTCACACACGCTGGGCAGGCGGGTTGGTGAGCGCGATGCCGAAACCCTTGCACCAGTGACGCCGCTGCCCGTCACCAGTCTGTTTTATATAAGGCTCGGCAATTGGGAATGGATATACCGCCATCCATCGGTCCCAGGCAATGGTGGGCCGCCTGGTTTTTTTGCCTAAGAGCTGTCCTCTTACTCTCTCCCGAATAACTTCGGGAGGATTTCCGAGTAAGATGGTGGTACCTCCACAGTCGAGCCCGGCATCAGCTCTACCACCTATAATAAACAAACATGCAAAATAAAAAACAATATGAAAAAAATCTATCAATAAATTAATTAATAATGGCAAAAAGGAGCAAGCTCGGCAGATGCCACAAGTTGGATTCAACTTGCAGCGCCGATTTTCAGTTTGCCCCATTTTAATACATATAAAACAAAATACAATTGCAGGTACGTAGGAAACAGATTCATGCCATGAGTGATTGTAAATAATTGTAAAGAATAGAATTAAATAGAACAAATAATTAAAAATTCCATAAGTTAATGATATTATAATATATTTATTATAATAATTAAAAATTACATAACTTGTAACACAAAAATAAAAAAATTAAAAAGTTATAAAAAAGGAATTTGCACATATACAGTCTAATTGAGAAAAAAAAAAACAAAATGGAATTACACAATTCAAACATCAGCCTAATAATAGTTATTAAGAAGTACCTAGCACTAGTTAACATATTACTGCTTGTTGAGAATGCTAAGTCTGAGGTGTTTTTTTGTGAAGACTTTATTATTGATAAACTATGTCCGCAAGTTGCTTTAAAACACATTTATTCCATTATTTTTATTCAAAAGTAAAGAAAACAATCTTCTGATGTGCATTTTGTACCGAGGTTAAAAGTTACCCCCTTAAATACCTGTTCCTAACGGTAGAAACTCTGTCGTTTTTAAAACTTCACCGAGCAATTTTTGTTTGCTTTTTGAAAATAATATGTAATAATGTAATTCCAATACTTTTCCTTTTCCTGCTTTTAAACCGATTTTATAAGTATTTGAATTATTTACAGGAAGTGACGTCATCATATTAGGTTGAATGGTCAGATCCTCGTCAGACTTAAGAATGCATTCAAGAAAAAAATGCCTTTATGGTAATAAAGAAACATCTGAGGTGCAATTGTGTAAGCCAATGGTATTCAAATTGATTGTCATCATGGCTATTCGGTTAGGCAAATTAGCCCGTTTGACAGTTGAAATTGTACGTTTTTGGCTGTCAAATGAATAGTTGTCTTATCTTGTTGTTTACAACCAAAAACGTACGATTTCATTTGTCAAACGGGCTTATTTGCTTAGCCGAATAGGCTTGTAGACAGGGTAAACAAAATATTATTCTATTTAGTCCGTCATTTAGATTATCAAAAAATATTGGACACGTATTTTTTCTTTTGTCAATCAAACAAAAAATGACAGAGCTAAAGCGCGTCAAAGTTTGGGAGTGGAGGAAAATGACGTCACTTCTATGTATAACTGTACCTGGATGTGACGTCACGCGGAACTTCAGCGGGCTATATCTTCATCATTGTTTGTTTAATTGAAAAAAGAAAAAATACTTGTCCAATATTTTCTGATAATCTAACTGACGGACTAATAAAATTTTTTTAGTCATCATGCCTATTGCCATATGACAATCGAATTTGAATACCATTGGCTTACACAATTGCACCTCAGATCTTTGGTGTCGTTATTTAGAAGGGGACTTTAATTTATAGAGCCAAACTCATACTGGAGGCTTGGTAAGTGATCAGTAACACGGATCGATAACAATTTTTGCTAATTTCGCAAAATAAAATATTGACGTTCCATAGTAATTGACTCGAGGCTGGGCTTGCGTTTGTAAGGAACACGAAAATAATAATTACGAATTTCACAAAAAGGGTCATTGAACCTTGTTACTGAGCACTCGCCGAGTCTTCAGTATGAATTTGGCTGCATAAATTAAAATAACCTTATATGTATCGTCCTTAGTTGGCGTAAAACAGATTTTTCATGAAAACCCATATTATGGTGAAAAGGATGGTCCATTATACACGATAATACGAAATTATTCCCAGCTTTTGAACACTGAATATTTTTGCGAAATTCATTTCTTTTTCTGAGGCCAAAACTACAATTTCTAGAATTTTTTTCTGTATATCCGTATGTATGTTCCGTTTTAACCCGAGAAACATTCAACGGATTTGGATGCGGTTTTTCTTGTAGTGGCTTTGGTTAACATATAATATTGATATTAATATTTTGATAAAATAATCTCCAAGCCGAAAACTGTCGATAATAGTTTTAAAAGATACATCGATTGAAAGAAACTTTTACGAGCGTAGCTGCAAGCAAAAGCCCCGTATTCTATATTTTATTTTCTTACTTTGCAACTAGTGTACGAACAATAATTCGCGAATATGTATAGAATAATATAATGTATAGGCATTTGTGTAAACAGAAAAAAAAAATCCTCAGCTCTTGGGGCTGGGACTAACCTGTAGCCTTAGCATGAAAACATCACGGTTACGTTATAGGTGCGTTCACGTTACATTTCGTATGGAATACCTAGCGGAACTTTTCAGATTCCATACAAAGTCTAACGCGAACGCAACTATAACGTACAGTGCTCCCAAACTTATAATGCGCATACGAATCTTCGCCAGTGCTCGGCAAAGTTCGTATTTCCCTACACTTTGTATACAAGCAGTAAGGTCACGTGGTACGTCTGGTCGCTCGGCTATAGATTTCTATGCGCATTATAACTTTGGGCGCACTGTAACCGTGTTGTTTTCTTGCTAAGGCTACTGAAGCTTCACATAAGTCTTTGTGTAACGAACCCAAGACTTTCCAATAATAACATAGAGTTTCCCAACTATGACGTTTATAGGTCCAAAGTTTCATCTTGTGGAAATAACATTGTTTTATTTGTGTTGAACTGCCTAATAATTAATTGACCTACAGACAACCTTATCTGGGTTTGTATTATCTTTTTATCGTACGCGCCGCCTGAGAGGCACGCTTAGACAAGGTGACATTTATTTATATAGCCAAATTCATGCTTATGACTCGGTAAGTGCCCAGTATCCAGGTTCGAAGAACCTTTTTGTAAAATCAGTAAATATTTTTTTCGTGTTTCCTACAAACGCAAGCACGGCAACGAGTGTTACCAGACGACATGAATTTTCCTGACATGTCAGGAAGGGATCAGGAAAATAAATAGGATTTATAAGGAATTTTAAAAAGAGAATAAATAAATGCTTCATATATTATATTTCTTGAATTACATTGTGCTTGTAACTAATACTATTGAAAATGGCGCTGCCTCCGCATCAACATGAAACTTTCACGAAAATGTCAGGAGATTGATTGAATTGTCAGGGATTTCGTCAAGAATTTTGTCAATAATTTTGTCGGGAACTTACGTTACTGGGCCTGGTAACACTCTCAATTACTAAGTTTATTTGCTTAATTCGCAAGTAGTGTTATCGATCCGTGAGTGATACTGATAGCTTACCAAGCCTCCAGTATGATTTTGGCTGCATAAATTGATGTCTCCTTATATTTGTTTTACTGGCGGGATAGGATAGGATTACGGAGTTCATTGGATTCCGTCAAAAACGAAATTATTTAAGCGAGTAGACAAAACGTTTTGCAGGAAGACAATCCTCGAGTAAAAGTCTCTATGAACTTTCAATTAAAGCAAATTGGATCTTTCTAAATTAAAAAGAAAGACGTCTATTTCTCAAACGTACTGAATTTTCGAATGAATCCTTTTAATCCCTGAACCAAACTACCATTTAGTTTTCATGAGGACTGGTTTTTATCTGCAAAGCCTTCCCAATTTAGTCGTGATAAATAACTTTGTTCTGGTGTAATCAGGCTCTCAGATAGCGCTATCTAGTAAAGTTGTATTTCTACCCTCGCTGCGGCGTTGTTTTACCAAAAGTCACTAATGAGACCGTTAGAGTCCGTGCCACCACTTAAGTCCTGTGACGAAGTCTTTATTCGCTTTGGAATATGGAACAAAATGCCTTAATCCATCGACTCCAGTGATTGTGGACCCCAGCTCCGCATCGAATGATCATCGTGTCTAAAGTTATGCGAGGATTCATTTACGTAACAATAACAATGAACGTTTTGGCGATATTTCTGTCTTTTATACTGAAAACCTTTCTGAGGATTCATTAATGAAGATTATTGTGTCTTCTGTGTTCGTCATCAGGTCAGCATAGGCAAGTAGTTGGAATTTCCTTGATAAAAATGTTACGATTGCTCACGATTCCGCAAATGGTCTATTTCTGAGTCACACATATCTTATCTTTTATAGTACAAGTGACAGGTGTCCATATCCTGTACAACCAGCACATAACATCGGAAGATGATAATGATAACTAAACGCAATAATTAGGTTGTCTACGAGTACTTATCAGATATGAGTGAAGTCCAGCTGGAAGTAAAATTAAAAGTTTCTCATAATGAGCCTTCAAAGTATTAGACATATCATTTTAAACATTTTCATAAAAGTGGGAGGCCCTGAATAGGGAAAAACAGGGTTCGGCATTTTCTTTTTAGATGATGACTGTCAATCTTAAAATTTCTGAACAAAATAAATACCACTTATAGTAAGTACAAGAACATTAAGGGTGCGCCGACCAAAAGAAGCTAAATCGGCAGTCACGGTTAAGTTGATTTAATGAATAATATTTCATTAATGAATATAAACAAATTATATTTAGTATCACAGAAAATGTATGTACACTTTATCCGAAGCAAAAATTAAAAATAATTCATAGTTTATAAAGCACAACTATTTAAACTAAGCCCAAAATGTAGCAAAGGCGTTTTGGCGTTTAGGTCATTTTAACAACTTAACTGTAGAATTTTATCTCAAACTTAATTTCTAACAATCGCCAAAAGTATAAAGTACAATTTGTTCAACTTACATTTTAGAAATATTGCCTGGCAATTTAAATACGATTTATTCAAAATGCACCACGAATCCGCCATACATTTTTAATATGGCCGCTCAGCAGTCAATAAAACTGACCACGAGGGCACAGAGCGAGGTGTCTAATCGTCGTACGCTCGGCGCAGCCTTAAAAAAAATCCGTGAACTTTTACAGTGACTTCATAAAAAAACAGTAATTTCAAGAAAATATCTCGAATAGCATTGCCGCATTCACAGTATTGTGATTTAACTAGAGACATAACAATCACAAAACATACATCAGTAACACATCAGTAAACATGATAAAGACAACAGTTTTCCGATACGATTTATAGATTTTCTGTACTACGTAAAAATATTGCAGAAACGTCAAAATAACGAGGTTTTGCGAGCACGGCAGTTGATTAGAACGAGATAGACAGTTAAAAACTAGAGAAGTGCGAGTCGGACTCGCCCACCGAGGGTTCCGTTGAAGACTATATTTTTTATGATTTAATTACAAATGTATAGTTTTCAGTTTTTACCTATACTTGTAGTATAAGATGGTATTACTTGCCAAATTTCGTAGCTCTAGGTCAACGAAAAATGCCTTATAAATTTTGATTCCTTTGAGAGTGTCGAAATATACGTTTTTTTGCGGCATAGACGGCCGTATTTTTTTTTACCTTCACTTAGAAGTTTGATTTTTTCACAGGTTCAAGGGACTGTAGACCTGAGTATATGGTTTTAATTTCAACTCGATACCTCCACGCGTTCTTGAGATAATGGGTCTTGACAGACAGACCTATAAGGGCTCCGTTTTTTCCTCTTGACAAAAGCGTTCGAGCAGAACTATTTCCAACGAGCGCCAGACACACAGCGAGCGGCCAAAGTTCTGCGTTCTGTGTACTGATGACAAACAATCAAAACGTGCATTTTCATTGACCGTTTTCGTGGTCTGTGTACCTAAAGGTCCAAGCTAGATTACAGTGAACGCGGAATGCAGATCTCTATTAGTCCAGTCGCTGTCTCCGGCGCCTTTAGTAATGACATCGATACGTGATATCTTTGGATTTTCATAATATATTGAAAGGTCATCGTTCAACAAACGTTTATAGGTTTCTGAAGGGTAGTTTTCAAGTGGTCGCACCTTGGGTTGAATAGGGTTCTTTGACTTATTGAGTTCTTCGGTTAAAGACCCTGCTATTGAAACATTTACAGAATAATTCAGCACCATGTCCCAAAACAATATCCAAAGTGTTATTGAACTTTGAAAATGCTTAATGACTTGGAAATGTTTATTTACCAACAAACGATTTGTATTTGTACTTTCATACCTTTCGCCCCATATAAGCGTAGTTCGAACACAACTAACTAATCAAACTCGATGACATTTTGTAGACAGGAGATTGGAATTTGAAACTAATATCTGCGATGATGGTAACATTAGTGGTGAAATTCAATCAACCGACCAAATTCATACTGAAGACTCGGTTAGTGATCACGAACTAGGTTTAGTAATCCTTTTGGCCAATTTCGAAAAATATCTTTTTGCTCCCGCACTGATTGGACTAGTTTGAGTACAATTCCTTGCCCAGTCAGTAAGGTAGCAAAAATTGTAGATTATGCACTAAGGGAATAAAGCAGTGTCTTATGTTGCGGGCGGCATATTGAACCCAGGGCTGAGTTCAGTTTGGTCGCCCGTTCACGCCCGGCGATCGTGACATCTCTTTTGTGATGAGCGGGCGATCAAACTGAACGCGGCCCTAAGCGTAACCATAGACTAAATAATTTAGTCTATGGCGTAACGAGGGACACTAGGGCTGAGATTCAGAGTGCATTTTGAGTCCGAACTCAATCTTACAAACGTCAAAAACTGACGTGATCTCATACTAGAGTGACGTTTGTAAGATTGAGTTCGAACTCAAAATGCACTCTGAATCTCAGCCTAGGGTTAACTCCTGAGCGCAGCGAGCAGGCTATTTTTTATCACCTCAGGTAAATATGCTCGGTCGTCGTACAACGTATTTGAGTATGGATTACATGTACACGTGACAAACAATGATTTTGATGCTTATAGATAACAGAACACGAGACCTTGGTCGTTGAGTACAGCATTCACGTTGCTTTTCGCATATCTATCGTACATTGACTACGTTTTTAACCATAAACGAGCTTTGGAACGAGGTTAAATAATTTACCCTGTACGAATATAATGGATGGATAGAATATAGAATATTATAATAAATTACTATGTAATTATATAAAGTACGTAACAATAAGAAAAAGTATATGATAAGGATATTTAAACTATATAATATAGCCCTTATTATAGGCGTTATCACAAATCAGATAACTACATATAATGATTGTGTTTTCCAAATGATTCATACAAAATATTGTACATTTTTAAACGCTTCTTAGGGTTCCGTACCCAAAGGGTAACCAATGGGACCCTATTACTAAGACTCCGCTATACGTCTGTCACCGGGCTGTATCTCATGAACCGTGATAGTTAGACAGTTGAAATTTTCACAGATGATGTATTTCTGTTGCCGCTATAACAACAAATACTAAAACCGGCCAAGTGTGAGTCGGACCTGCGCACTCCCATACAACAGACAAGATTTTTTTGCCGTTTTTATAGATATAATGCATGAACCGTGATAGTTGGAAAGTTGAAATTTTCACAGATGATGTATTTCTGTTGCCACTCCAACAAAAATTACTAAAACCCGCCAAGTGCGAGTCGGACCTGCGTACTCCCATACAACAGGCATGATTTTTTTGCCGTTTTTTTAGAAAAAGATACGGAACCCTTAGTGCGCGATTCCGGCCTGCACTTGGCCGGTGTTTTCATTTTAAACAAGCAGCCTGCGGAAACTGATTAAAGTAAAAATAATAATGATTACTGTTTTAAACATATACAGCCATTATCTAAACGATAGCACAGCGATTTTTTTTAAAACGTACTTGTGTGATTTTTTATGAAAAACTGCATTATCCATTCTCTTCTTGATTAACCGCTCTGCTCAGACGCGCGCTTTTTCATATATGCTTATCTCTTTCGTTATGCGATCGACCTTAAAAGCGTTTATTCAATCGTTGCCCCCCTTTCGGCTTGGGCGTTATTTTATGAACATCCCTTATAGTATATAGCTTAAAAAAACCGCATATCCGTTAAGTGATTCTTGAGTTATAACGAAACATACATACAGACAGAAAAAAAAAGTTTTGGCATTATTACTATACTAATAACCCATTTCATTTTAAAATTTGCGAAATTATTTTATTTACACACACAGCATTTTTACTACTTTATTATTAGAAGCGTAGGGATCTTTGCCACTCCTCCGCAAAGGTGGTGGTAGTGGTGACAGAAAGTGCACGCCAGATCAGCTATAGACAACCAAAATGACGCCTATAATTAGGTAGGGGCTGGGGGGCACGGCGCACCCTGGGCACCGTCTGGCTGGCCCCACCCCAGAAATGTGGGTGTCAGCGATGTAAAAAGATGTTTTATCCAATTAAAAGCGTTTTGTTTTGTATGTGATTTTGTTGTATGGAGGGCTACCTCTTTTTATCTTACTGTGAACACATTATCGAGAACTTGTTGATAGCTTTATAAGATGGAGCTAGGGGTTAGCCCTTCTAGCTGCAAATCCTAGTTACGCGAATAATGACGCCCTAATTTAATTCCGGTTCCTTTTTGTTTGCACGGGTTCTAAATGACTTTTACTCCTATTTTCTTTAAGTTGGTAACGGAGGATCTCGGTGCAAAATGCACATCATAATATTGTTTTCCTTACTTTTGAATAAAAAGTTTGCAATAAATGCGTTTCATAGTTAGGTGATCACAACAAAATTATTCAATTTTATGCGTTACATTTTAGCTGAATTACATTACAACTGTAAACACGCTTTTAAGTTTGTTAAATGTAATGCAATCAAAATGTAATACATTAAAGTACGTGGTTTTTTTGTGAAGAGTTCATTATTAATGAACTATTTCCGCAAGTTCTTTTAAAACACATTTATTGCATACCTTTTATTCAAAAGTAAGGAAAACAATATTATGATGTGCATTTTGTACCGAGGTAAGAAGTTACCCCCGCTAGTGCGGCTAAGGCGTCATCTCGGCCACGTAAAACTCGGCCACGCGGCCGAGTTGACGCCTTTCGATTAAATCAATTTTATTGGGGGTTCAACTCGGCCTCACATACAAAGTACAGTCAATCTAAGAAAGGATTGGATCCAAATACCTACTATAAAACTTCGAATAAAACTATTAAAAAAAATTAAAAGCAATCTCGTAACCAGAAAAGAACATGCGTAGTTGAAATCATGATAAGTCTTACCTGCCTCTTCTTTTCCATAAAGTATTTGTTTTTGTCTAACGTGTTTTCTTTAAATATATTTAAATAAGGTTTTTAAAAAAAAACTTGCAGCATGAAACTTTGTTATACCTATTGGTGATTAGATTAATTACGGCTAGGTCTAGTATTCGTTCATATTTTCGTGATGTTGATTTTTATAATATATACCTACCTATTTAAATATTGATATTTTGTTTTATTTTGAAGCCAAGTCGTTATTTTTCTTTAGAATTTAAATCATATTATATTTTCTAAGGACTTCTTGTGTTGACTGGACACAACTACCTCAAATTTTCACAGTCGGCCGACTTGACCCCCAGTAAAATTGATTTAATCGGAAGGTGTCAACTCGGCCGCGGCCGAGTTTTACGTGGCCGAGATGACGCCTTAGCCGCTAGTGCAATGTAGGTAATTTATGATTCGGCTATTTTCGAGAATACGAAATCTGGCGAAGATCTCATTGCGTAATATATCTGCGTCAAATCTGTCACTCCTATTTTTTTTCTAATAAGTTTCCAAATGCTAGTGCAATATAATTTATGGTTCGGCTATATACGAGAATACAAAAACTGGCGAAGATCTCATTGCGCATTGTATCTGTTGCAAATCTGTATGTACGTATGTTTATCAGTAGGGTTTACAATCTAAACAATTTAAATTCCAAAACGGTTAAAATGCCAACGCCCTTTCACAAAACCTCTCAGATTGCGGGTGAATGAACGGAGAAAAGCCTTCCTGAAATAATAATTTCGATAAAAGCTTTCAAATGGTCACGTATTTTCTGTGGAAATTGGTTTCTCTGAACATCTAGTTGGAGCTTATTGTCTATTAGCATCAAGTGACACCTTAGGTTCTTGAAATATTTTGTGATGATACTGACGATTTAAATTAGCCACGGTCTGGACTGAGATCTGACTTTTTACTTAACCGTATCGTAAAGGTATGCTACCATTTCAGTACAAAATTTGATAACCCGTTTCTCTGTTGTTTTTCATTATAGACTACTGTGTAAGACCTCTGTCAGTTTAATACAATTTAAGACAAGAAAACAACTTTGTATGTAAATCTATCCAGCTTGATATCTTTAACACAAAATAAATATTCAACATTTTGGCAACATTTTTTTGATAGGGGTCTTAAACTTTGGACTATAATAACGAAAAACATCAGATAAACCGGTTTTCAAATTTTGTACTAAAACGGTGACGCCTTAAATAGTGTATAAATATTATATAAAAACAAAGACATAAGACATGTCTAGCGAAGTTTTTATGCCCTTTTTCTTAGCAAGACTATTAAAATCGAATGGGTGGGTATTTAATCACTGTTCAACCTATACGCTATATGGGGTATTGATAAAATAACCACGCTGAAAACATATTACATTGATTGCATCATACATGAATGAAATTAATACATTGATTAAAATACGCGGGTAAAAACTAGTATTTATATATTACAGAACTTGCTCGTGAAGTTTTTGTGTATTCATAATAAAATAAAAAAGTAAATAAAAATTAAATGTTTCCATTGTGTTGTTGTCTCACGTGTCGAAGCACGCTGTTTCATACGAGTATATCAAATTATGTTGTTGTTTGCATTTGATAAGTTGCCAACGCGGATTTTGTTATGTTTTTAGTTTTAGTGACGTACATACATAGTTACTTTGGGACTTTTGGGACTGATGACTGATGTTATGGCAAATAAACAAATATAGATTGTACGTACACTCATCACGCAACTTTCTTTACACGTTTAATTCCATTGATTCGATTTTTAAAATTTAAAAATGCATTTTTTGTTATTACGTAAATTTATTGTTTTAATATGACTGTATCGTAAATGTCACATGTCAATGTTGCGTGATTTGTTAAGAGCCATTTCACATTTACATGCGAGTGATTTAAAATTTCAAATTTAGGAAAGACCTCTTTACTGTTGAATACTTGGTAAACATATACCAATTTTTCGGATTGGCAGTATTGTTATTATCAATTAGAAAATTTAACTATTTTTTTGTGATTTGCTCCCACACCTCCTTTACGAAAAAAATGTTTAACTTCAGAGAGCTAAAAGCTAAAAAAATGCCAAAACATCAGACATCTATAAGTTTGTTCACACATACATACTGGTAGTGTACCAGAATATTCATTATTCATCACATTAAATGTAAAAAAAAAAACTTCCTGTTAATTTTCCCGATTAATGTCACCAGTTTCCCACGACTTTTTGTGTTGAGTAAACTATAATAATTACAGTCAAAGTTTCATGTCAGAATAACCTATGATTTTTACCTAACGACGTGAAGATCTTTACGTCATTGTTTTTAACCAATCGAATTCTGCAATTTTATCGACAATCCTTCCATTTGACAACACCAAAAAACATATCACTTCAAATTCCAAGAAAATTACGAAGCGTAATTTTTTTAAATGTCTCTTAACGGCATGACCTGTATATTGTACAAACAAATCTCGGAAAGAAAATCTACTCTAGATTAGAATTATCTTATCATTCGAGAATTTATAATTCTTAATTGTAACCTCCCAAAATGCTTTCTGTCTGCTTTTGTGTTGAATTATCAGTATCAGTCAATTCGTTGTCGGTCAAAAACGAATCGGTCAAGCAAGGTTTAGAGACAAAAGGAAAAGATAAAAATTAGATAAACGAAGCACTCCACTATAGAGTATTATCCGGTTTCCTAGAGTCGTGTCTAGTCAACGAGTATCCGGGAATACTCGATAACGTGGCTGCTCTGATAATGATGATGATAACCTCATGACTCCGGATAGTTTTGATTTGTCGGCGCCTGAGACGGCTAATCTGCTAAAAGCGCTACTTTGATCTTGTTTATTGGCCCTTTGTAGATGTTGCAATGTACTTTTTGTTTTTTGCTATAATATAGTGATGACATATGGCGCTGAGACGTGGTCTCTTACAAAGGGTCTGAGCGGGCTATGCTTGGGGTATCTCTGATGGATAGAATCCGAAATGAGGAGATCCGTCGTAGATCGAAAGTAACCGACATAGCCGGCAGAATCAGTAAGTTGAAGTGGCAGTGGGCAGGCCATATTTGTCGCCGACATGATGGCCGTTGGGGCCGAAAGGCTTTAGAATGGAGACCACGTACAGCAAAGCGTAGTGTAGGCCGACCTCGTGCCCGCTGGACCGACGACCTGAAGGACGTTGCGGGGGGCGGCTGGATGAGGAGGACGGAGGACCGACATGAGTGGCAAAATTTGGGAAAGGCCTATGTCCAGCAGTGGACGAACACGGGCTGTTGTCCTGGATGGATAGTGGATAAATAGTTGATGGTTTAGAAACATTTAAAAAAAAACGAAATCGAAACGAAAAAAGAGTTAGTAAAAGTTATTAGATTTAACGGGATAGGCTTTATTAGTAACCCTCTACTACATGAATTGAACATTTTCATTTTTATCCGTTTCAGTATATAAGGTCTTACAATAATAAGTGAAAATAATTCCAGTGTAGATCAGGTATCGTTAACTGATCATGATCACATTCCAGAAGGAAAAATTTTTGATCAAATAACTTTTTCACTTTCCAGTACAAAGTGGTTCAATTAGCTGACTAAATTTCTATGGAAAGGAAAAAAAAAGATCACGCAAAAATTTTCGTTTTCGTTGGAATGTGGTCTATTAGGGAGACTCTATCATCTAATATTTTTTTTTAACTTTAAATTGTAGGACCTTATATATTTTCCTCAATTTAATTGAGGCGCTGAGAGCAAGAACAGCGTTACTTTACCAGACTGATAATTTTAGGCCGTTTTTGCTTTACGTACCTCTATTATCAATTGTATATTTCTTACGCGGACCAATATTCATAATATGGTTTGTATTCAGTAGGGTAAATGGAATGGAATATTGTATTACACTTACTTCTAGGTCAGCAGGAATGCCAGAATGTAAATAGCGAAATTATAATGATATCCTAGCACGCGTCAAAGACAGCGTTATTCAATTTACTTACTCTCTCGTACACTGACACATGCTATGAGTGACAATGCAACTCTAAACCTTGTTAACAAACGAACATCTCTACCAAAATCTCACCATCTCCCATACCTTTAAGCGTAGTATTTCCTAACTTCACACACTAAAATGAACTATGTTCCACAGGCGATTCTCCAGAAGTACTGCCCCGACATAGCCGCGGGCGGCGTGTCGTGCTGCAAGACCGATCAGCTCAAGAACCTCGATGCGAACATCGGCGCTGCGCAGACGCTGCTCGCGCGGTGCCCCAACTGCTGGGAGAACTTCCTCAAGCACATCTGTGCGATGACCTGCTCGCCCGACCAGGCTGACTTCTTGAAGGCTGTCGAGGTCGCTGGGAATGGTGAGTGTTCTTAGCAGGCTAGGGCAGTTGACGACCCCTTTACACAGTGGGCTTAGGCTTGGCATCTACCGCGCTTGATGGAGAGCATCGCACAGTGTTTTAGAGGAGCCGATTTAGTGACATGTTGTCTTTTTTCCAAATGACGATAGATTTAACTATTTTAAATACCAGAGGAGGAGGAGGCCTACACCCGACAGTGGGAGAACTCTGTATAAACATTAAAAATGTAATAGGTTAAAAAGTTAGAGTTCTAAATAAAGGCTTATTATTATTATTATTATTATTATTATTATTATTATTATTATTATTATTATTATTAAATACCAGAGTAAAACTCCCGCCGCGCCGCTGTACTTAGTTTTTGTACAATAAAAGAAAAATAATTTTTATTAATCGGTAACGAATGACTGGCGGCATGGTTTTATCATGAGGTGACAACCCATGCTTGAAGCCTACCAGCAGTAGCTGCTGGATAGGCCTCAGGGACTGTTAAAATTTGATTGGATTTTCCTTCTAAGAAGCTGCTGCCCGTCGAACGTATGTGGTATTTATTTCACCGGTTTAATGGCCGCCAACAGTCCGTCGCTAACAGATAAGGTTGGTTTTTCAATCCCGTATCCGCTCTGTGGTACGAGAGTACAGGAAGGGGAGGTAAAATGATGTACTTACTCTACAAAAGCTCCTAATAATTAATCAGGTTGTTTGCCTCACGCCTAACGTCATCGGGGAAAAGTCCGTTAAGTGTACCCTAAGTAAGGATTCCGTCAATTAGTTTCAAAATACACTTTACAGGATAAGCATCAACTTATTTCTAAAATATATTAAAAAAATATCACTTCATCAAAGACTTTTCGTATTTATCCCGGGGGTCCCAGGTTAAGCTCAATCGGTTTAGTCGTTATGGGCTATGTCGCCAACAAACCGACACTGAATCATTACTCCAAAGGTTTTCATTTCTTGACGGAACCTCAGATTACGAAGTAATTAATACTTGAAACAAGCAAGAAGAAGCCTTATTATTACGGTCGTCGGAACATAGTAACACGAAATTGCAAAATTAGTTATTTCATTAGCATCGCCGAAGGGCCATCGAAGTGACTAAATTGGCAAAACCGCTGACAACTGACCCGTCACATTGACAAGGCTCAAGGAAAATGGCGGGTTTCGTGTCTGAACTACTGAATACGCGTGACCTTAACTATGTTTAAAGTAGTTATTTAGCTAACGCTGGAATGTGAACGAATAAACAAATATTGTTTGCCTGCTGGTTAATTTTAAAGTTTCGGAAACGAAAACTGGTGTTTAATAGAACATACTGTGAAATCATGAGAAAAGAAGCTGTTCTATACAAAAGTGCACTATCTATTGGAACACGATTTTTTTTAGGATTGGTCCCATAGCGGAAAATTTCAGCGCGTGTAATAAAATTGAAAGTTTGAATAAAAACTATACTTGTTACGATGCTTGTGACTTGTGTGTCCGTCCGTCTGTTTGTCTGTCTGTCTGTCTGTCCGTCACATCAGAGTCGGATAAAGCTATCGACTTTAAGTTTGGAGTTTGTTTCTCCGCCGCTAGTTTAGGTTTTTGAACCAAAAATATTTTTTCAGTGACGTATGCCACCGAATCATCTAGAAGATACTATAATATAGGGGGGCTTATAAATAAAACAGGAAAACTATGGCGATGTGTCTGTTAATCGGTTGAATTATTAATATTTGTGAATTCATAATTTTAAATTTTTATGTGGTGTTTGTTTCAGAAACTAAATACGTAGCAGCACTAGAGTACCACCTCAGCGAGTCGTACATGACTAACACATTTAAATCATGCGCAGAGGTAAGACCACTTTTTTAATTTGGGATGCCTATAAATCATTCTAAGGGTAAAAATATAAGACATAGACAAATCTTTTTTAGCAATATAAGTGTATAAAAACGTGTTTAAGGGTTCCGTAGTCCGACAAGGAACCCTTATAGTTTCGCCATGTCCGTCTATCCGCGGCTTAGCGCAGAAACTATTAATACTCGAAAGCTGTAATTTGGAATGGATATAAATATTAATCATGCCGACAAAATGGTAAAATAAAATCTGGAAAAAAATTTTTTTACGTCCTTTTCTCATACACGTAAACTGGGGATGATTTTTTTTCTCGTCTATCTTATGGTGTGAAGTATCATTAGATAGGCCGTTTAAAAACATTGTGGGTGTGTGAAAACCATTTTTCGATTGAGGGATCCGTTGGCGAAATATTAGCTTTAAAGTGAAAATTTTAGTTAGAGTGGAGCGTCCCCCCCTGCTGGCTAAACGGTTGTTTATAGAAATGTGAAAAAATTCACAGAAGTAGTATATATAATGAATTTAAAAGGAAAACTATCACAGCTAAGCAAGCTTTACAGGTTTACGAGTACAGGTCGCGCCAAACTTTTGGTCCCCATATAATGTATGGGACCAGAAGTTTGGCGCGGTCTGTATTAGTATAACAACTTATATGTACCGGGCAACTACGGAACCCTACATCGCGCGTGGCCTGACACGCACTTGGCCGGTTTTTAAATAATATTTTACATAATATTTAATATTTTTCCAGTATAATATTACCTACTTAATTTTTGCAAAAAAAAACAATATAAAATAATTGTCTAATAATAATAGATAACCGAATATAAAGATTTATATTTCAATTATTAATTGTGTTATTTAATTACATTAAAATGTTTATCATTTAGTATACACATATAAAGAAAGGACATGAAGAATAATAAATAAATAACACAGCTATTTAATAAATAACAGAAAATTATACTAATACAATAGAATAGAATATTCAAAGAATTCGTTCAAGGGGCCAGGAAAGCGTTCAGTGGGTAGACCGATGGCCCGATGGCGAGGCGATATCGTCAAGGCTATCGGTGGGCAATGGTAGAGTGAGGCTGGCGAGAGACCGACGGAAATGGCGTGGAGAAGAAGAGGCATATAACAGTGCGTGGATGCGGGCTGATTGATGATGACGATGAAACTATAAAACAACTTCTCCGTAGACATGTTTATAATTTTGTTTTAAAAATGAACAGACTGCAGATAATATCAAGCGACAAACGGTTAGTTCGAAAAATATAAAAGATTTCGTGGGCATTCCGGACTAGTTTCACTAAAATATCTCTAAGTAGTCAAGTTAACCATTTCAATCCATCAAGTTTTTTTTAAGGTATAATAAGTTTCACGAAGTGCCGACAATCTGAACCATCATCAACATTTCCCTGTTCAAGGTGCAAGTACCGTCGATGAGCCAGCGGGCCGTCGTCGTGATGTGTGGCAACTGGGGCTCGGCGTACTGTACCCCGCACCGCTGGTTCGCCAACATGGGCGACAAGGACACGCCCGGCGTGCCGTTCCCGATCAACTACGTGCCGGGGGACGCGCCCACCGGCGGCTTCACGCCCTACAACCCGCCCACCGTCAAGTGTTCAGTCTCTAAACCGGTGAGTTGTCCCACATGTTAACATCCTTATGTGTACTGATGACGACAGATCGACATGGCAATCGGGGTAAGAGGTGAGTCGTGGAGGGGGACGCCCCGCACACCCGCGCCACCTTAGTCGTAGCGCTGCACGAGTCTGCATCGACCGCGTTTATCGATTTCAAATGGCTTCGGTTGCCTCCTCATCATGTGCTAAAAAAAAAACAATTCTCACTCAAGCATGAGAACTAGCCAGAAACGTATTGGAAAATTGTGACATTATACGGAAAACTAATTATTGTAAATATCCTGTCAATCAGACACTGGAGAGGGCTGTGTTTTACACCGGCATATCGAAAAGAACGTGTCCAGAATAAAATCCGAACAAAATCAGTAGGGTTAGATGTACAATTCCTTTTCAGAACAGATTCCTTATGTGTTTGTAGCGATGTTAAGTTTATTTGATTTTGATTGTGATGAATAAAATGTCCCTTTAAATAAAAAGGTAATAATAATCTAACTCTCATTTTGTTCCGTACCAAAAAAAGTATCGATGTCGAGTACCTGGTATGTGATGTCAACATCACTCGAAAATTGCCATGTCGACATGGCGCCAACAGTACTTATAATATTTATTGAAAACGTCGTATCTGTACATTAAACTTTTTTACGAAGTCTTAAAAGATCAAAACTAAGTTTTTTAGAATATTTGCCCGTCTGTATATTTTGATGCGGTTTTCTTTATTATCATGACCCTGGTCTGGTGTATGTCGATGTGTCTTTTTTCGTTTATTGAGGTCAAAATGCTTGGTTCCAGGGTAAGCCGGGATGCTCGTGCCTTGACTGTTCCGAGTCGTGCCCTGTGCCGCCCCCCCGCCCCCCTCCACCGAAACCGTTCAGTATCGCAGGAGCTGACGGGTAAGTCGACTGACTTCTTAGTTTGGACTTCCTCAGAATAAGAATAAGTATAAGAATTAAACTCTACTTCTAGCACGAACACTAGATACGCCTCTATCGTACTTACAGTGTCTATCATATATCTACTGAATTCATAAACACTCTGTACGACGCTCTATAGATGGTTATATAAAGTAAGGCCAACAATACAAGGTAAAGAATGTAAACACACTTTCAGGGGTGCAAAACATTTTTATTTTAATAAATTGTATACAAATTTTGAACTCCCTATTCTAATCGTGGTCGTCTGTATTAGACGAAGATGATTCGTCGGAAGAGTCCGAATCAGTCGTATTTATGATAAAACTTTTTATTGTATTATCATTAATGTTGTCAATCAATCAAAAATCAATTATTAACAATTTATTAACAATAACAAAAAACCAAACAACTACGTAAACGAAAGAATACGTATCACTTCGAACGCAATCCAAACAGGAATGAACTTGTTCACAAAATGGCGAACGGAGTGTTGGTAACTGCGTTACTGACTGCTTACCTGTACCACACGACTCGGACTTTAACTTCGGAAACCTGCAGGTCAATTACGTATTGTATTTATTTTAGTCGAAGCCAATATAATTCGTTTGCTCAAATGGTTTGCAGTACACCTGAACGCTATTTTGGATGCTATGTGGAGTAAATAAGAGCGAAGTACCAATTAAGAATGGAAACAAAGAACTGTCGGATACATAGCGGGTGTACACCACACGTCGTCGTGTCTTTGAAATAGTCGAAGCATCCTTTTGTCTCGAGTCGGTAGCCCCTTTGTGTCCGCGTATCAAAGTGTGCAAATACTTTGCACAATGAGCAAATTAATTTTATTTGTATTAATCTCAGCCCGTAACATATTAATGTATATATTTTTATGCGTTTTCGCAGGTATGCTGTCATAATGGCGATAGTTTTCATCATCTTCACGACTCTGTTCCTGGGAGGGGTATATTGTTGTAACCAGGAACCCAACGCCGTCGGTTAGTATCTATCTATATGTAGTGGATTTGTTACTTCAGAGTTCAAGTAAGAGAAAACTTCGATTGCACTATTTTTATTTAAACACCGTAACTCATAAAAAAATCGTAATTAACATAATATTTATATGAAAGTGAATTTAGTAAAATTATTTTCCAAACATATTTGAAATTTAATTTGAGGCGCGGGGCCTAAAAGGTTAAGTTTGACCGAAACGTCGAGTTTTTCCCGTAAAAATCAAGCCTTTGCTGTAATATCTATATCGTCAATTCAAGGCCAAACCTTAAAAAATATTGTGACAAACTATGTGATAAAAACTCTATAAATGCGTTTGTTCTAGAGGATCATCGGTGACGGTCCATTTACGCCATTATTATTATGAGAATTTGTAAGATTTGTAATAAAGTATGTACTCAATAATAAGCAGTCAGTGGCAATCTAAGATTTCTCTGTTATCAATTAAATCAAAGTGTATATGTGCTCCTGTATTTTCATACTAGATATGGTAATGATTGCCCCAGTCACAGCTTTAAATATTATTTTGATTGAAAACATTCTTTCACTCAGAAATTTGAAATCATAGTTATAAATAGTTCAAGACGAGAAAAAAGCCAGCGTTATAAGAGTTAGCTTACAACATAAATTAAAAATTATTTTATAAACAAACAGATTTATTGTTTATGAAATAAATTTTAAAATTTATATACCCAAAATTTTATAACGCTGGCTTTGCTCGTTTTGTTTACAATGAAAAACAGCGGAAAAGCATTACGATATCTTATATGAAAATAACTGGAGCAAGAAGTTCTTTAAAAGAAAAATACTTAATGCAGTTGTACAAGAATGTATTCTAAAACAAACTTTTGACAAAATACCTTAAGTTTTTATATTAGATACAATATTAATTGATCATAATACATATTCCTACTGCATACATACACACTTAGTTACATCGACAACACTAAACTATCATCTACTTGGTAAAGCAAGATAAGTCGGTGGAAACGAACAATTTCAATCAGAACTCCATTTGGTGCGATGCAAAGGGGCAAAATCGTACAAAATAGCACACCCCACACCCCTTGCATTCCCAAGGAGCTGTCTAGTTGATCTTGTTTGTCTTTGGTACTTCGGTGGTGGTTTACTTCCATTGAATGGTAGAAAACCATAGTATTTACGAGTACTAATACTAGAACCTATTATATTTTGCTCCGTGACAGCACTCCAGTTTGATCTCGCACAAGGTTGGCTTACAACGAAAAGCTTTCATTGCACCTGAACTAAGTTTTGATGGTGCTTTCATGATTATTTTTGAAGTCTGAAGTGAATAGTGCTACAAAACTTCTGATTACCCAAAGTTTGACTTGACTGTAGTGTCAGCGTTATACAAGTAGACTGAGTTAGTTTACGTACAGAATCGTGCAACAACATTAGCCAAAGCTAATTTGTTAGTTCTAGTTAACAATTTGATAAAAAATGCACCTTTCATTAGGATCCATTTGTTGGTTGCACAGCCGAATATAGGTTTCTATAATTTTGGTGAAATTGATGTACTTTTAAGTGCATCAACCATTGACATACCAAACCATGGACCTCGGGTCTAGTATAACATTTACCAAAAAGTGTCCTCAGTGAAGTGTCAAAATATTAAGAAACAAAACATTTTAATTTGAATCGTATGTCATTGCTGCACGGCTTAATTTTGATTGACGTGTGATTGACACCCTTTTTTAATTTTCAATGGTTTTGATTCTCTTTTGGTTCGGACACTATTGAGCACAGACCCGATGTCCACTTGGTAGTACGTCAATGGCATCAACAGATAAAAAAAAACTAAATTTTGAAGAGTTCAACATTAAAAGTGTCATAGTTAGGATTTTATAAATATTTTTTCTATAATTTAGCCGCTTGTGTATTTTTACAATTTTTGTTGTACTATTGACTTCAAAGTGTCTTGTTTATTTAGCCTTGTGCGTGGTAAGAACTTGGAGGGTGGCAGGATCTTGTTTGTGCTAAAACATACGAAAAGCATGACTTGATCACGATACGTCATAATGTAGAGTTGTATTCTAAACATGGAACATTAATTTATATTATAGTTAACTTCTTATCTATAGCTCTGGTGGTGAATCGACGACTTTATTATCGACGAATTTATTGAACGGAAAATAGAACTAATTTCATGCTTCTTGTCATCAAGATTTTAACGTCCTAGCCTGAAGTGTGGCAAATCCCTATTTACTAGTATTATCTCAAAAATAGTGTTAAATTATTCGTTAGAACAATACGAGCGATGAAGTTGGTCTATCACTGTCTAGAATAGAGGTCGTGAAATTGTACTCGACTTGCCTTGCGCCGCTTAACTCTAGTTGTCGAAAGATGATACGAGATAGATGATACCCAATTATCAATAAATTGCACCTAGTTAACTTCATACAAGAAAAATTGCCCCGTAGCATTTTACAAATACATCTTCAACCCCGCTGGCATTAAAAAAGTTTCGAAATACCCTCCATGAAATATTGTCACAGAACAATGTGTTTGCTTTCGGGGGCATAACGTCTATGATTGATATTCATGTTTTCCCTTTATCATATGTGTGCAACAGCGAACGAAAAAAAAACAAACGAAACACAGAACACAGTTTTTAGTAAGGCAATGGCTCCAATAACATTCACTGTGTCTATGAGTCTGCCAATCACGGCTGCCCAGTGTCGCGTGACACACAGTACTAACCAATCATGAGCCTTTTGGGTCATTGGTAGCCCTTTTTGAATGATATTGGTTAGGAACGCGCTCTCTTTTTTTCATTAATTTACGAAGATTTTTTTTGTATTGCCGCGTCTTATCCAGTCTCATCATTCGGCAGCCACCGAAACCTAGGTTTACCTAGGGGCGATGGACTGGTTTCACACCTGGTACTTACCGGTATAACTTAGGATTTTCTGCGTTTTGGGCTTTTGCAACAAAAGTTCGTTCAAAAGTGCACCATGTTCCTTGAGCACAAAGTCGATATCCCGTCGATTCGCCGCCCGGGCTGAGACAATGAACTGATGGCTTACGGTGCGGGTGGCGGTGTGTCACAGACGGGTGGGGCGAGGCGCGTGCGCTGCGCGGCGGCGGCGCGGAGACCAGCCCGCTGCACAGCCATCGTTCCAGTACGTATCGACTTTATTGTGTAGGGTGTAAGGTTCAGGTTACATCGGCTCTTGATGCAATTTTACACGTATTTCTATTAAAACTCGCACAGTTTACAAAAATATCAAAAAAACGGGTACACACTCAAGAATTTAGGATTGTATGATTATACAATCTAATCGGTGGTAGAGCTGATGCCGGGTTAATGGGTGGTAGAGTTGATGCCGGGCTCGACTGTGGAGGTACCACCATCTTACTCGCAAATCCTCCCAAAGTTATTCGGGGGAGAGTAAGAGAACAGCTCTCAGACAAAACCAGGCAGCCCACCATTGCTTGGGACCGATGGATGGCGGTATATCCATCCCCAATTGCAGGGCCTTATATAAAACACTGGTGACGGGCAGCGGCGTCACTGGTGCAAGGGTTTCGGCACTGCGCTTACCAACCCGCCTGCCCAGCGTGTGAGTATGGGTATTTCTTCCAGGAGGACCGCCAAGAGTGGCGAAATCCTGGAAAGGCCTATGTTCAGCAGTGGACGAAACAGGCTGATGGATGGATGGATAGCGAAATCTGGATACTCTAAGCATTATTTTGAGAGCATTACAAACTAGAAAAGCTCATTAAGAAACAAATTTCAAGAAAAACAAACATTCTGAAAAAAAAATTGCCAAGATTTGCACTATGACCTCTTGCTTACACGGTAATTGCGCGACCGAAATTCCCTTTCTAGACCGTTGAATTTTTTCACCATACTGTACACCGAATTGTATGTAACTACTTGACACACCAGCCAGTAATGCACTTACTGAACACTCATGAGGGCGTTATGTGATTTCACGTCTTGTTTATAGAAATAGAGATGGCGCTATCGTCGCTACAACAATACCTGTTGCTTCGGACAGTTAAGAAATGTACAGTCCTCATTAACTAAGATTTTATGATTTATATCGAAATTCATCGATTTGGAAACTCAAAACTTCATTATTTAGAGTGCATTACAAACAGGAAAATATCAATTATAAACAAATCACAAGGAAGACAAAAAATTTTGTAAAAAAAAAGAAATTTAGTTGTTGACCACATGCAAACTACGAACGAACTATGACGAAAGATGCATTATTTTTGACCAATAGAAATATGTAATACATACAATCATATACAATACAATCATTATTTCTAATCTTTGTATCGTGGTTGCTATTAACTCTAGTCATGATGCCGATGTAAACTGCATAACTTTTGAACGCCATAACTTTTGAATACTAACTATGTAAATAAGTAATAATCTGCATGAAAATCTACAAGGTGACGGTTTTCATACAAAGTACGATGAACCCAAGACAACTTAAAGAAGCCGATGTTCAACCGAGAAAAAGAAATGTTGCAGTTTTTAAATAACTACCACAGGCTTGCTATGCTACGACGCACAATATTAATAAATGTATGGTTATTTATCTGCATGACCTTTCTGTTTTTGTTTATATCTTTACACTAATAAATTTTTGGGTGTTTCTTTCACGCAGGACACAGCTAATGTAATAATGCTCTTCGAGATAAATTATAAAATCCAAGAACACTGTAAATATAACTTGTGTTTCAAAACCGTCCCTCCAACGAAAGATCAAATCTAATGTCCTTACTCACAAAATAGGTGTAGCTTCAGACAATGATCAAGAGATGGCATCGAACCCAACCGCTATCGACCAGCCTGATGGACTCCAAGAGGCGACATTCTTCGAGCGGTTAGGAGCTCAGACTGAGACTAAGTTGGAGGACTTCTTCCAGTGGTGGGGCTACGCCATGGCTTCGAGACCTTGGATAGTGCTGTTCTCTGGTAAGTTGTATAAAGCTTCGGATAATGATCTATTGATGGCGTCTGGTTTTGATGAGACGTTCCTAAAATGGGTCAATAGACAACTTTAAAAGCGTCATTATTTTTCGTTATATGTACAAATATATTTAATGGAATGTGATTAAATCGACTGATGATGGCCTCATCAAAGAGGCCGAAATATATAAAAAAAATACTTTTATTGTATGCCTACGAATAAATACTTATCGTATTCCAGGTCTATGTTTCGTGGTCGCCCTTGGCCATGGCATAAAATATATGCAGGTGACGACGAACCCGGTGGAGCTGTGGGCCGCCCCCAACAGCCGGTCCCGCGTCGAGCGCGAGTACTTCGACTCGCACTTCGAGCCGTTCTACAGGACCGAGATGCTGATCATCAGCACCAAGGGGCTGGCGAAGATCGAACACAAAACGTTGGAGGGCACGGTGACCTTCGGGCCGGTGTTCAACCAGACCTTCCTGCTCGATGTGTACAACTTACAGGAGAAGATTAAAGGTTGGTTCTTTTGAACGTTTCGCGTGAGTGAAAGGTAAAGCTAAAAGAAAGATGTGTGCCGACAAAATTGGCATCATATTGGAGAAGGGCAAAGTCAAATGCCCGGAATAGTAGAGCTTGTATGACTAGATTAATGTATGTGGAAAAGGCCAAAGGAAAAACTTCATACATGCGTTAGAATTAGTTCTAAATTCGTAGCGAGGGCGATGAGTCCTGCACTGACTCT
This sequence comes from Ypsolopha scabrella, assembly GCA_910592155.1. Lineage (NCBI taxonomy): Eukaryota > Metazoa > Arthropoda > Insecta > Lepidoptera > Ypsolophidae > Ypsolopha > Ypsolopha scabrella. The sequence goes on from OU342977.1 coordinate 22,152,811, forward strand.
CCGTGATCGTGAGTATTGTGCACTTCCCCCCGGTCAGCCAGCCCAGCCAGGACAGTTCCTTGAAGTAGAGCGGAATAGCTTCAGCATGCAGACACAAAAACTGGTCCAGTGAAGGGAGGGTGGAACACGTCGCAATCCCTGCTTTTTGTCTCATGTCTTCAGTTGCAGAGCAGTGGAGTATCACATGCTCCACTGTCTCGCCTTCTAAAAGGCACCCTCTGCGTGGAGGGCTATCAGTGTCACCTGTAAGGATCGTAGCTGATGGAAATTTGTGCTCCCTACCTACCTTGTTGGAGACATTCATGACTATAGAATATTTTTCCGCGGTAAAAAGTAGGTTATGTCCTTCCCAGGGTCTTACACTATCTCCATTCCAAGTTTCATCAAAATCGGTTCAGCCGTTTGACGTGAAAGTGGAACATACCGACACACCAACAAACATACACATTTTCGCATTTACTCGTATGTCATGTTATTGTTTTTCCCCAGCGCTCGGCAACACGACTGGCATCCAGGACATCTGCTTCGCCCCCCTCTCCGCGCCGTACACCCCGCCCCCCACCGCCAACGACTGCGCCATCCAGTCGCTGTGGGGCTGGTTCCAGGATGACGTCAGCATCTTCAACGAGACCAGCGAGGACGACGACGGGAACGAGGTCAACTACCTCAACCACATCATGGATTGTTACAAGTTAGTTGGCTTTTACTTGCGTTTCTGTAGGGGTGATGTTTAAGCTAATTCAAATTGGTATTTTAGGTCTGTTACGTAGTTTAGGTGGTAGAGCTAATGCCGGGCTCGACTGTGGAGGTACCACCATCTTACTCGGAAATCCTCCCGAAGTTATTCGGGGGAGAGTAAGAGGACAGCTCTCAGGCAAAAAACCAGGCGGCCCACCATTGCCTGGGACCGACGGATGGCGGTATATCCATCCCTAATTGCCGGGCCTTATATAAATCAGACTGGTGACGGGCAACGGCGTCACTAGTGCAAGGGTTTCGGCACCGCGCTCACCAACCCGCCTGCCCAGCGTGTGTGAGTATGGGCATTTCTTCCAGGGGGACCGCCAAGAGTGGTGAAATCTGGAAAGGCCTATGTCCAGCAGTGGACGAAACAGGCTGATGGACGTAGTTTATTGTCACCAAACTGTTATTATGTCGCGTGAAAGGTGGAATTACGACTGCCTCATGGCCGTATGTACGAGTATTTTCTGCTACCGTAGAAATATAATAGTATTGCTAAAGATCCACTCTTAAACAACCTTGACTCAAATAGTATAGGAAGTCTAAATTTAATTTTGCGTATTTCACAGAAAGGGTCATTGACTGTGGCGGTTGGTAGGTTCACTGGGGGTTCACTCCCTGTCTCTGTAACTGACAAGGAGTAAATTCCTACCCAATCATTGATACCTCTCCGTTACTGTTTATAGCTGGGTACTTTAGAGTACTTACAGTTTATTGTAGGAGAAGTTTACATTTACGTTGAACTACTGTGTTTATTGTCTGCACTTTTTATAGTTATCATTTTTAAATCATTAACATTCTGTACACAAACGAAACGTCTTCACTTCTCACACTATCACCTATTTTATGTGAAGAGGACGACCTTTATTTTTAATATCAAAACGTTGTTCAAATGTATCTCTATTCCTTACTCAAAACAAACAAAACTTATAAAAAACAATTTACACTCACTCAAACAGTTTTTTATTTCGCGCGTCACTGAACAATGCAGTTCAAAACGCTACACTTCGACTAAATAATTATATAAAACAAACAACGGTCAAGGACTCGCTCGCTTTTTGATATCCGAGTCTCCGATCCGGCCGGTTCGGCTAGGTTCGGCTGGTCCGTGGCGGGAGCGCCGCACTGAATTTAGTATAATTTGCATAGAAAATGCCCCGTCTCACGCTTACGGACCTAAGTACCTCTCTTTCTTTCCTACATAAAAATTTAGTATGGGACATTTTTCTCATAGGAGCGTGATTCCCGAGCGCTCCGCTCGGGGCTCGGGCACAGATGTTACTGTGTCTCGGGCCCAACAAAGGCCGTTACGTATACCTACAAATTATCGTTTACAAATATGTTTAGACAGTTATGTCATTGTTCTTTATGATAAATTAGAGTATCTTGTTACTATTGTACATTGCTGCGGTCCTGCTAAGATTTTAACATGCTGTTGAGTGGAAATAGATTAACATAACTTTATGTGGGAGTTCATCGCTCCAGCGTTTCTTAATACAAACCGCCACTGGTCATTTAACCTTGGTCCTTACTACTTACTGAGTCTTTAGTATGAATTTGGCTACATAAACGAAAGTCACCTTATAATTGAACGTGTTGCAGCAACCCCTACAACCTGGACTGCCTCGGTCAGTACGGCGGGCCGGTGCTGCCAGCTGTCGCTCTCGGCGGGTTCCTGGCGCCCGGCGAGCCGCTGAGCAAGAACAGCCGGTTCAATGAGGCCACGGCCGTTATACTCACCTTCTTGGTCAACAACAAGCATAACAAGGAGGAGGTTAGTGCTGAATGTCTCCTGTAGCACAGAAGAAATACGAATCAGTACGTAAACTTCAAGGAAACGCTCTGAATCGATACACACTGACAGAGAGACGCGTGTTTTTACACGCCGTCTCGGGGATTGTCACGGAACGTTAGCGTCGGATGGCAGTCGCGTTGCCCGATATGCCAGCCCTAACGCGCCGATCGGGCGTAGGTAATTATTACCTCTAAAATACCGTGGAGTTTCTCTACTGTTTATATATCTCCTCCGCATGTATCGACACATGCAACCTGGACTGTGTGATGACTTTTAATTTTTATGTTGAGATACATTTGTCACATGCCATTTCATAAGCATTTTGCTTTTTTACCGCGCTCCAGCCCGCGCTGTAAAAGAAACTGCGTTCAACTAGTTTTTAATAAAAATGGTCCTTCAGCTCTTTTTGGCTATCGTGCAATAATTCATATCCAAGCCCATATCGAGTTTTAAGCAAACGCATTTAGTGTTAATTACGACTTATTTTCAGAGTATTACTAATGGAATATTTTTCATTACACAAACCCATAAATGAGCAAACATCCATCTTCCACAGTTGAAAGCGGCTCTTGAATGGGAGAAGACGTTCATAGAGTTCATGAAGAAGTACACAAGCGAGGAGATGCCGGCATACATGGACATCGCGTACACCTCCGAGCGGTCCATAGAAGACGAGCTCGACCGCGAGTCGCAGTCGGACGTGTCCACTATCCTCGTCTCGTACTTCATCATGTTCGCGTATATCGCCATCTCGCTCGGACGGTTCACTACGTGCTCGCGGCTGCTCGTCGATAGTAAGGTCACGCTCGGCCTTGGAGGTGAGTGTCTTGGATAACTTTCTCTTGTTTAGCACCCTGAATACGCGGCATGGATACAGGGACTTCGTCGTACTTGGTCTTTCGTTGGCAAACGTGGTATGCGTGACAGTGCAAGTACGGGGGGTAGACACGATATTTATGATGCGTGTTAGGGATACAGGCGTTGATTATTGGTAGAGGTGGGGGTCTTGAGCTCTTAGAACAAGTTTAAGGTTATTATTATATAATTCTGAAGGTGACCTACTATATATTGCTTAATATATTTAAAACTGAATCAACAATTTTCACTTATCCAAAACAAACTTCCATATGGCCAAACGTCAATAAAGAAATATCTTGTTTGGTGTAATGTCATTTAATTTTAGCTTGTTTCCTTATCGTCACACTTGCCAGGTCATAGTTATCAGGGGTACAGTAGTTTTTTTACATGTGGCCCCAAAAATGTCCCATTGCTGGGCAAAGGCCTCTTGTTGTAACCATATATCATGGTCCTGTGTTTTTTCTGACCACCCCGGTAACAAGTTTACGCTTCAGTGACAATGGAAGGTTGCCTTTCATCAGCTCTTTCAGGCGTTATCGATACGTCTTTCGATTTCCTTGTCTTGCTTCTTCTCGAAGGAGACTAGCCCAGATACAAATAGTGCGCGAGTTGTATGCAGTCGGGGGCTGAGGTCAAGAGCGGGAGCACGTCCCCCCGCTGTCCGCACACCTCCCTCGCACGCCTGTTTTGTGCGTATAGAGAACGGCTGCGTGTGTATATAGCGCATTCCGTAGCTCTGCAATTAATCAGTAGATGTATTCGTTGACACATTGTATACTACCTCCCCTTCTACCTCGACCCTATTTATTATTATTATTATTATTATTATTTATTATACACAAGCAGCTATAAGCTGATGATGTGTATGTCACAGCACTTTATGTTTTTATTTATTAAAAAATTTGTCCAGTCTATTTTTAAAGCAGTTCACTGAGGTAGCACTTATAACACTGTCAGGCAGTTTATTCCACTCGTGAACTACACGGTTAGGAAGGAAATGTCTACGTGGGTTGCTTGCACATGTCGACGTGTTAATTTTAAGATGGTGACCTCTCAGATGACGATTTTGGTTCATCTTGAAGAGTTCCCCCAGCGCGGGAACGTCATAGTGTCCAGTGAGCACTTTGTATGTTTCGATGAGGTCCCCACGTTGTCGTCGTTGCTCAAGTGTAGTTAGCCCGAGTTCTTGCAGACGTCGTTCATATGGTAAGTCACGTAAAACAGCTACCATTTTTGTCGCTCTTCTCTGAACTCTTTCCAACATATTAATGTCTTTTTTGAAATATGGACTCCAAATTTGGAAAGCGTATTCCAATAATGGTCGTAGGTAGGTTTTATAAATCTTTAGAAATAGTTCCTTGTCAATGTAGCTAAATGTTTTTCTGATCATGTAAGTTATTGAGTTGGCTTTTTTAGTAACTTGAAGAATGTGTACATCCCATTTCAGATTACTTGTTATTGTAACTCCCAGATCTTTCTGTGATGTTACTATCTTTAAAGACTTTGAGTCAATTGTGTACGAAAGTTGAGGATTTGTGTTACCAACGTGCAAAACGGTACATTTATCCGAGTTTAATGTTAAAAGCCAATCTTTAGTCCAATTATTGATTCGATTGAGGTCATCTTGAATAATGTTGTGAGAGATTAGTGGATTTCCCATTATCTTGGTGTCATCAGCAAACAAGGATAATCCACTTTTAATGATAACCTTTAAGTCTGTTAAGAAAATTCCAAAGAGGACGGGGCCTAGTACGGAACCTTGGGGAACACCACTGTGGACAGAATGAGAGTCTGAAAGTTGTTCGCCGACTCTGACTTTAAATTTCCTCCCACTAAGAAAGTCCTCTATCCACTTCAGAAGATTCCCACGTATTCCAAAGTGTTCCAGCTTTGCAACTAGTCTTTTTATCGGGACACGATCAAACGCTTTTTCATAATCCAGATATATTATATCAATAGGTGCATGCTCATCCCAGTTCTTTGTCCAGTAGTCTAAGCAGCATAGCAAGTTGGTAACTATTGATCTACGGGGTACAAATCCATGTTGCTCCTCAATTATGATCTGTTCTCTAGATAAAAAGGTTCTAATTTGTTTTGCTATTATTTTTTCCATCGCTTTGCAGGAAATACATGTTAAACTTATAGGGCGATAGTGACTTGGATCAAGCTTATCTCCTTTTTTATAGACGGGAGTGACCTCTGCTTCTTTCCAGTCCAGTGGCACTTTCCCTTCTCTTAAAGACAAGGTCATAATGTGAGCAAGTTGAGAAGAAAGCAGGCTTTCACATTCTTTTAAAAATATTGCTGGTAATCCATCTGGTCCCATTGCAGTGTCATCTTTGAATGTATTAAGTGTCTTGGTTACAACTTCTGGTGTAAAATCTATATGTTCAAGTGAGTTTTCTACATGAGGACAGCATACACTTGGTATAGGTTGATTTATAACATGAATGTAAATTTCCAGGTGTCCTAATCGTCCTAGCCTCAGTGGTCTGTTCGATCGGCATGTTCGGTTTCGTGGGCGTCCCCGCGACGCTGATCATAGTGGAAGTGATTCCCTTCCTTGTGCTGGCTGTTGGCGTCGACAACATCTTCATTCTGGTGCAGACCAATCAGCGGGAGGGTCGGAGGCCCAACGAGACCGTCGCTGAGCATATCGGGAGGACGTGAGTGATCACTTGGATCTTACGAGTAGTTATAACTCGCGCCAAACTTAAAGTCGCCCCCGAAGTTCGTCTATATCTATCTATCTCTTTCATCTATATCTGTCATCTATTTCTCTATTCGTCTCGCTGGAGCTATGTAACTTCACTCAGCCGACTAAAAGTTTGGCGCGAACTATACAGAAGTTGTCTTTAAATTCGTCGTCGATTGTTTTGTGTATTCGCACTCACGTGAATAAAATAAAAATAAAAACTTGTAAAAACGGACAAGAAACTTTGACAAGGTGAAGTTGGCACATTTCGTTTTCACTTCCCACCGCTGATTTCAATAAAACTAAAATATATACTGTAGCTGATTTCGTGCTGTCAAAACCAAAATTCTCGCAAGGTAATTTAGCTTTTATTATGTCCATATAAGTAGCATATTGCGATACTATACAAATTTTAGTTGAGACAGCATTACATAAAATTTATGCCTACAGTATTCTGCTAAAGCTACTGTGTCAGAAATTTTCTGAATAAATTCTATAAAATATTGAATTTACGAAATGAGCTTGACGTAATTCATTAATACCTTTTTTTCTATGTATTCAATTTAAATGTATTAGAATTTTCTAATAAATTCTTGTTTTAGTACTTAGTTTTTGAACTTCTTATGTAGTGTTTCATGTTTTAACATACCTTCTAAATTGTTTCGCTCAAGGGCCGAAGAGATCGTCGCAACAAATATTAGTAGGACGTAAGTTACATACAAGCTGGCCAATAGACACGATGCACGAGTTTATCACATTGGTATTTATAATAAAGATATAAGGTGTACCAGAATCTGAAGGCAAAAATTCATATAAAAATAGGCATGATGACTAAAAAAAAATTATTGACTAATAACGTCAGTTAGATTATCAGAAAATATTGGACACGTATTTTTTCTTTTTTCAATTAAACAAACAATGATGAAGATATAGCCCGCTGAAGTTTCGCGTGACGTCACATCGTGGGTATAATTTTACTTAGAAGTGACGTCATTTTCCCCCACTCCCAAACTTTGACGCGCTTTATCTCTGTAATTTTTTGTTTGATTGACACAAGAAAAAATACGTGTCCAATATTTTTTGATAATCTAAATGACGGACTAAATAGAATAATATTTTGCTTACCCTGTCTACAAGCCTATTCTCTATGATTCCATATAGTTTTTTGCCATGAGATTCTGGCATGTTCAAGTCATCGAGGCATCGAATTTTGTTGTTTAAAGTATCATGGTGACATTTCTATTGTCTATGACTATGCTTTATGCTATCTTTTTATTTTGTAGTGCGAATGGCCTTATTAGAAGATGACACTAGATTCATGGCCTTATTAGAAGATGACACTAGATTCATCAAGTTAAATCACTTTTTTTTAAAGGCACATTTAGCTGTCGATCTATTTGTACCCCAAGGTGCGATAGGGCTCACCCACCCATCACGTTTGGGACGTAATAATTGTCGGCGAAATGCGGCTGTATCAAGTGTGGATTTTACTTGCATTTCACAGTTAACAGTTGGGAACACCCCTGACACACCCACAGAGCATTGAAACTGCTTCCCATTAACCTCCTTGGTTGCCTCTCAGGATAAATGCGGCTTGTAGGCAATGCTTGAGTTGTCTAGTTTGCAGCATGTGAAAACATGCCTAAAGTGGTCTATTCAGTTGAATGAACAGATCATAGCACGTCTACCTTTCGTAGACATCGCCCTTGACACTAACACTGCTTATCAACTGAAAGATGAAATTTATAAGGATGTGCTAACGACGTTCTAAGCACATCCATTGCGTTGGCATATACGTTCTTCTGACCTAGTGTTATATAGAGCACAATGAAAAAAATTATGGTTATTATGAACGCCTCAGTTCTGAGAACCGAATTTCTACCGAGCATGATATGAAGTGAGTTTTTTCGGAATTTATGTGCATAGTATTTGCACTTGCTGAAGGTAAAGGAAGCACTGTTAGGTAAACTTCATGCCCTAAAAAGTATGCATTTGTGCCTAAAATACGGTGATAAGCCTCACCCTTTACCACGTCTGGATGTCAAAGTTGTGGGTGAAAAGAGGGTGTACCAGTGACTGCACTACGCTTGGAAACACCTCTGACACCTCCAAGGGGGTATATCGTGACAAATATTTTTTGCTGTTTCTCAGTTACTCGCGAAGTTTTGTTTCTTTCTTGAACTATCTATCACCTTTTAACATTTGTCAAAAAATATTATGTTTTATCAATTTGAAATGCTATGAGGATACGACCTTTTGGAATGGAGCGGTGGATGATTAGGGCTGCTAGCCCTCCGGGTTTAAATGGTGCATGTCCGGGCTACCGGTTAACATCGTACATCTCCGGGTCAGAAAAATGTTCGCAATACCGATATTGAATTTTTTTGTGGAACGCGTTTTTTGTTTAATGAACAATTAATAGACAGACAAGAGAAACTACCTATCAGTCAAAATGGTAAAGTCTGAGTTAATTGTCAAGATCAATTATGATATGAATTTTCAAGAATTTATGAAGTAATCTGAAAAAAAAAACAGAACAAGAAGAGTTGATAAGAATTAATTATGATACAAGTGAGCTGCGTTGCCTTCGGCTCGGCCTGCAATCCCGCCTCGACTGTAATGTCTAATGCTCACGCGTTTAATACGACGTTTTTCAACACACTTGCGAGGAAAAATAATAAAATTTCACTGTCTTTTTTCCACATAACCGAAACCACAGCTATGAACTGACAATTTTCTTTGAAAAATGGCGGCGGAGATTTTGTTTTTTTCTCAGATGGAAATAGAGACACTGACGCATCTGTCAAACAGCCAAATATTTAATAATAACAAACTGAATATTTTTGTTTTTACAACAAAAATTCGAGTTAATTTGTTGATAAAAATGAATAATTTGATAAACTTAAATGATTATTTATCATATTTTAACTGAGACAGTTTATTTATTCGCAAAAACTTTACTATCTCTCAAGACATCAAAACTCTTCGCTAAGATTTAAAAAAAACTGTAATGTAAAAAGTACTAGTGCGATAATGTAAAGTAAAAAGCATGCGTATTTACGCGGCTACTTTATAAGCAAGTGTGTTGAAAAATAGTTAACAGAAAACAAATATGATTTTAAAAGTCAAGCTGCTCCTAACAACACTGATTATCATATGTACTATGATCGTAATTGAATTACATTAACATGTTATTAGTTATTCAATTATAAAATAAATAAACTTTATGGTTACCTATAAAAATGTACGTTTCATTTTATTTTAGAAAGTTGGCAACCCTATGAATGATGCCTGTGTGTAAACAACGCTGACGGAAGTGCTTATGTGTAGCCTCAATGCATTTGTATAGGAGTGTACACACAACAACAACACGTCCTATTCTAATAGCATTTAGAACGGATAAGGCGTTCCAGCACCAAGTTTTCAAAGCAGCCCAATCCAAACAGCCCCGTTTCTCCCCCAGACTGGGTCAAGTCGGTCCCTCAATGTTCCTGACGTCGGTATCGGAGTCGGTCTGCTTCTTCCTGGGCGCGCTGAGCGACATGCCGGCGGTGCGAGCGTTTGCGCTGTACGCGGGCGCGGCGCTGCTTGTCGACTTCCTGCTGCAGGTTACGTGCTTCGTCGCGCTACTCGCCATAGACACGCATCGGCAGAACGCTAACAGGTACAAAGAACTTTGTTTCGAAAACCACAGTGTAACAAAAATATATAAGGTCCGTCAATTCAAAGTGAAAAAAATTTAACAGATGATAGAGTATAGACCACATGCCAAAGAAAAAAAAAATTTTTGCGCCTTCTTTTTTTTACCTTTCCATACAAATTTTGTCAGCTGATTTGAACCACTTTGTACTGGGATGGGAAGTGAAAAAATTATCTGAGCAAACATTTTTTTTTCTAAAATTTGATGAAACATGATCTATCCTAGAATTATTTTCACTTATTATTTTAGGACCTTATATATAAACGATTTAGACATATTCTATGGTTATGAAAAAGGACGTGTCTATTATGTAACTTAGTATTGGTTGCCAACTGGTCGCCAAACAATAAAACAAAAACTAAACTTTAAAAATTGCTCTCAGGGCTACGTTCATAAACTACGGGTCGCACGCAAGACGGGATCTAATACCATCTCTGTCGCACGCTTTTTAGAATTGTATATGCTATCCTACTGTCAGTGACATAAATTGTTAATTTATGAACCTACCAGTGTTTGAATTGTTCATTAACTGTGACGTCACTTTAAACACGAACGTATTCTTAGATTATCGGAATTCGATAGTATATCTATGTTTTCGATGTTTGGCAACCAGTTGGCAACCGACTCAAAGATACATAATCTGGAGGCAGCTCAACTTCATTCCAAAGCCACAGCGCTATTATTCTGCTGTGTGGTATTTGTTGTGTGTTGGTGGTTTATGAAAGCAGCTTGAATTATGGTACAATGCACACCTATAGTCTGTAAAAGCCTGAGCACTGTGACGGTTGTCAGCGCTATACATCTTTGAGCATGAGAAAGAGAGTCGGAAATACAAATTGTATAGCGCTGTCCTTGGTTGAAAATTAGTTAAAGAATAAGAATAATACAGCTAAAAATCTTTATACCCCCTTAAAACAATAAATGTTGCCTCATTATAAACTTGGGACAAAACGGTACGTATAATTATCAGAATATGTAATTTCAGTAAATGATTATTATTTTAATTAATAATTTTTGCGCTTATTTAAAGCCCAGTTACATGACATGTGTCAAGGTGACATTAATTTATACAGTAAAATTTATACTTGAGACTTGGTAAGTGATCAGTATTACGAATCAATAAAAAAAAATGCAATATTTGGATAATAACGTTTTGACTTTGCATAGTATTGACACAGGGCTGGAGTTATGTTTGTAGAGAACTGCAAAAAAAGCGAATTTCCCAAAAAGGGTAATTGAATATTGACACCGATTACTTCTCGAGTCTTCAGTATGAATTTGGCTGCATAAATTAAAGTCGCCTTATTTTTTACTGTCAAATTAACATATTCCGTTAAACATGCGCAAGCACATGGCCTCCCGGTAAGTAATGGTATACCGCCCCCCCGCCTCCCGCCTACCTAACGAGCGTCCATTCACAGATTCGACATATTCTGCTGCGTGCAAGGCACAAAGGCGGACACGACGGAGCAGTCTGAGGGCGCGCTCTACAATCTGTTCAAGTACGCGTATGTGCCGTTCCTGATGAAGAGGGAGGTGCGCGCCTCTGTCATGTTGATATTCTTCGCGTGGCTGTGCTCTAGTGTTGCTGTGAGTATTTTGGATTGTTTATTTCAGGGCGTAGAACCGGTTTTCAAATAGCGGTTAATTCCATTCATTCATTGACTGGTAAATTAAGGGAACGGATACAAGACCTACATTGACTGGTTTTACACAAAACGCTCTTTCGCGTGCCTAGTAACTAAGCAGTGTCGCCGCACCATGTCACGCGATGATGCTGCGCTCTCTTTCCCTTTCTTTTAGTAAAATTTTATAAGCTTATACAGTCCAAATTCAAATGAACCTGTTAATTTCTATTTCGCCATTAGTTTTCGGTGTATCTGTTACTGTAACAACCCAAAGTCGGTAAAAGTCGGTTTCGATCCGTATCATTGAGAAGGCTCGTCACATTTAGTCCGCCCCTTGTCCAACAGGTGGCGCCACACATAGAGATCGGGCTCGACCAGGAGCTATCGATGCCGCACGACAGCTTCCAGCTGAAGTACTTCAAGCACCTGAACCAGTACCTGAACATCGGCCCGCCGGTCTACTTCGTCGTCACGGAAGGGCTCGACTACTCGGACAAAGGGACGCAGAACATGATCTGTGGGACGAGGTTCTGTCGGCAGGACAGTCTGGCCATGCAGCTGTATGCTGGTGAGTTTATTGTTAAACATGGGCTTTTGGTGGCCAATTAAAATTTATGCACTCACTGTCTAACTAAAGAGTATATATGTACTTATATGTCGTCGCCTAATAGTAGCATTCGGAATATCATGATTTGTTTGATGGAAAAAATTGCGATGTTACCTCCAAACCATACAATAAACCGCTGGTATTCAGTGAGTACTATGAATTAAATAATTCGACTTGACATAATATTTAGCTTATAGTAATGTTGAAAACGAACCCCCTAGCTTTATTGAAATCTATGAATCAGAATCACTAAAAGAACATAAAACTGTAATAAAAGTTTTTTTTTGTTCCCAAGTTTTGAATCAATGGCCACCTACGCAACACCTACCTCGGCGGTAAATAATGCACATAAGGCTATGTAGCTTCGGCTTCGTAGAGCGTCGTCTGTCATCTTTGGACGGCTGATATCTCTTTTAAAAATTTATGGATCATGAAAAAAGTAACAAAACATGTATTTTTTATTTAGAACATAGAACAGTTTCCTTTGTTATAGCTAGAGGTTTCATTTTCAACCAGATAAACCGCTGGTATTCAATGAATACTATAAATTAAATATTTAAACTTTGCGCAATACTGCGCTTATTGGCCTAATTGTGATGGACGCGTTGCATAAATGATTACTATCACAAGATTTTGTTCACCGTGTACACATTCCTCAGCGTACCAAGCGTCGAACGAGACGTACATAGCGCAAGCGCCGAACGCCTGGCTCGACGACTTCTTCGACTGGTCGGCCGACGAGAACAACTGCTGCAAGTACCACAAGGAGAACGGCAGCTTCTGTCCCAACACCGACAGTTGTAAGTTATACAAACTGCATTGTACATTGCCAGGAAATGAATCCAGGGGTGTCAGAGGTGTTTCCAAGCATAGACTGTGAAGTGTGAGTCGCAGTTTCACCGACGGTTGTAAGATCCCAACGTGGCACAAATGGACTTACAGCGGGCCTATTATGTAACTTAGTGTCGATTCGCCATCTAAAGTTGCTATTCACCAAAAACAGATAAAAACTTCCAAAATAACTTTCAATGGGTATTGAAATATTTACGAATGTGACGTCATTTCAAGTGCGAACGTATCCTTAGATAAGCGGATATGTATGTTTTCGATGATAGGCACTCGGTTTGCAAACTAATTTTACGATATAGTGTCAGGGGGCAGGTTAACTTTCCAAGCACGCAGGCTGAACACAAATGTGCACCTACACGATTTCCACCTGCGTCCTTCCGATTAGTGCAGATATTCTACCTCACGGAGTACACAAGCACTTGACATAGTGTGCGCATCGGGAGCGCTACAAAACGCGTGAGTGATCAGTATCGCGGATTGTTCGCAAAATTATATGTTGACGTCCCATGTAGTTATTGACTCTTCGTTGGGCTTGAATTGAAAACAAAAAAAGAGATTTTAGCGCTTACCGCTCTTCAGTATGTATTTTGGCTATTTAAATTAATCTCAGTTTATATTTCAAACTAGCTTTTGCCCGCGACTCCGCCCGCGTCGAAAAGATTTTCGTGCAAATAAGGAAAACAAAATAATATTATTTTTTGAACGACTATATGCAACGGACACCATTTTTTAACACCATTTTAGCAAAGTGCTAAGAAAGACCAATCAAATAAGCCTAAACTCGAAAGGTCTGCTGTTATCCGTTGAGGAGATCCTGAACCCATCTTACAGTCCCATCATCAGACCCTGGTCTCCACGTTTTACCAAAGTGCTACTGAAGACCAATCAAATGAGCCCAAACTCGAAGGGTCTGCTGTTGTCCGTTGAGGAGATCTCATACCCATCTTCCAGTCCCATCATCAGACCCTGGTCTCCATGTTTTACCAAAGTGCTAATAAATACCAATCAAATAAGCCTAAACTCGAAGGGTTTGCTGTTGTCCGTTGAGGAGATCCTGTACCCATCTTTCAGTCTCATCATCAGACCCTGGTCACCATGTTATACCAAAGTGCTAATAAAGACCAATCAAATAAGCCCAAACTCGAAGGGTCTGCTGTTGTCCGTTAAGGAGATCCCGTTCCCATCTTCCAGTCCCATCATCAGACCCTGGTCATCATGTTTTACCAAAGTGCTAATAAAGAACAATCACATAAGCCCAAACTCAAAGGGTCTGCTGTTGTCCGTTGAGGAGATCCCGTACCCATCTTACAGTCCCATCATCAGACCCTGGTCTCCATGTTTTACCAAAGTGCTAATAAAGACAGATCAAATAAGCCCAAACTCAAAGGGTCTGCTGTTGTCCGTTGAGGAGATCCTGTACCCATCGTCCAGACCCATCATCAGACCCTGGTCACCATGTTTTACCAAAGTGCTAATAAAGACCAATCAAATGAGCCCAAACTCGAAGGGCTTGCTGTTGTCCGTTGAGGAGGTCCTGTACCCATCTTTCAGTCTCATCATCAGACCTTGGTCACCATGTTATACTAAAGTGCTAATAAAGACCAATCAAATAAGCCCAAACTCGAAGGGTCTGCTGTTGCCCGTTGAGGAGATCCCGTACCCATCTTCCAGTCCCATCATCAGACCCTGGTCACCATGTTATACCAAAGAGCTAATAAAGACCAATCAAATAAGCCCAAACTCGAAGGGTCTGCTGTTGTCCGTTGAGGAGATCCCGTACCCATCTTCCAGTCCCATCATCAGACCCTGGTCTCCATGTTTTACCAAAGTGCCAAGAAGTGTGTCAAGATCGTTGTAGATGGAAATCTGTAGTCAAATTAAACTGATATAGCTTTCTCGTATGGGAACAAATCATTACTTAAACCATAGCATTTAATGTATCTATGCTTAAATCTGGCTGTAGTTACTTATTCAAGCTTAATATTAGCAAGAGGTGTGTCAGGATCGTTGTAGATGGAAATATTTAGTCAGATTAAACTGATACAATTTCCTCGTATGGAAAAACAACCGGTTTCATCACGTATAACTAACCATTTGGTCAAGGAACGCCGATAAAGCAGGTAAGCAGCGTTTTTTCTCCCGCATTGGTTCACAAATATTTAATTTTCAAACTGAAATCTTACTTTTATTAAAATAAAATATAGCCTTTGTTACTCAGCAATAGTATAGCTTTTTATTAAAGAAAGAATTTTTAGTATCGGTTCAGTAGTTCCAAAGTTTACCTCAAACATACAAACAAACAAACAAACAAATCTTTCCTCTTTATATAATAGTTTTCTTAATAAGCTCCGCCAAGGGCCAACAATTACAACAATCGTCTTCGACGCTCACTCACCACAATCTCAGTGATACAAATACAAATGAGAAGCAACAGATCAAATTTCATCCTTTTTATACCTCATACTTATATCAAAACTTGGTGTATCAAATCGTATTACATCCTAAATTATAAAGTGACGAAATGTGCTTAACGTTTCAAAAAATATTAAATCCACCTGTGTTGCTTTAATCTCGAGAACTCTATTATGCCTTTATCTCGAGAATTCTATTGGTAGAGTTAAAACGCTTTGATATGTTACTCCTCAAATGCTTAACGCAATCACAATTCCAGCGTGCCTGCCCTGCAACATTCCTCTCGTCGGTCCAGAGCAACGCCCGGACGCCGCGTCCTTCAACCACTACGTGCCATTCTTCCTACAAGACAACCCCGGCTCCAGCTGCCCGAAGGCCGGGCACGCGGCGTACAGCCAAGCGGTCAACTACAAGATGTTCAACAAGTCGGCGACGGTCGGCGCGACCTACTACCAGGGGTACCACACGGTGCTCAAGACGTCCGAGGATTACTACTCCGCGTTGAGGTCGGCTAGGACCGTCGCCGCTAACTTGACCGAGACTATGAATAGGTTTGTTGTGTAATTCGTACTGGAGGCTCTCTTGATCAAAGTTCAGTGGATTTTTATATGAGAGCATAGTTAAACTTTGGCTTGATATACCGATTAGTTTTGGACAAGGAAGGGATTACAAAAAAAATGTGTTTACTAAGTTTCCCGTAAATATTTTATATGAATAAGTCACCGTATGATACTAGCCTTTCGTTGAAAGAGTTACAAACTTCAACACCGTAACACAAAATGGTGCTTTTGTTGAAGGAAATTGCCACAGGCTTGTAGTTCATTTTGTTTCGGAGATTTCGTGAAGGATGAGCGATTGGTGTTTCGCTTCTATGCACAGTACTGATCAACTTTCCCAGAGAAAAATACCTGCGGAAATAAAATAAACACAACTTTCAAAATGAACATTTCCGTTCTAAACACCTCCATTCGTTTAGGATTCCGCCAAAAAGCCTTAGTGAAGTTTGGTATCCGCCTGTCCTCCTCTAGAGCTCAAAAAACGGTTAGGTTCGTGAATGAGCCTGGGACTATGAGAATATAGGGCAAATCTTCGACTTTGAAAGTATTTCGGACACACTGAATGGCATTGTGAAAACAGGTCACATCTGCGTTGACGGACTCCTTAAACAGGGAGCTTGACTTGCAGGCGATTGTATACTTAAGGTGTACATTTACTTTCACTGTTTTAATTTCAAGCAGTCATCGAATATTAAAAATATTTTCAATGCAAGTGCTCGTAAATATCCATTTTATATGCATCAAAACTGTTGGCAAGGTCCGTTTTTCCACACTAGTGCTTTATTCTTATTTTTTTCAAGTCAGTCTTTTCTTGTGTACCATAGGTAGACTTGATGGAAATACGCTGTTTTCAGTTTGATGCGTTCGTAGGCTCCGTTTAGTTTGATCGTCGGACGGCATCCGTCTGCCACAGACAACAAGACAGTATCAAGGTATTTGAGGGAACTGAAAACAGCCTACGAAACTACGAGCGCATCAAACTGAAAGCAGCTTATTTCCGTCAAGTTGCCAACTTTCGTGCTAAGAAAAAGAATACCCGCCTAAAGTTCATTTGGAGTATTTGTTGTTTGTTTTTTTTAATTAAGTTTCATTTATTTACTCACACTACCCATTGAAAAACATAGTACCGGCTTATCGCTCGTGTTTCAAATCGTCCTCTTAAGCTATTGCCTCCTTACCGCACTTATAAACTACTATTATATTATATGAAATAGTATGCAACGTGCATGATGCAGCTCGTGAGCAACGCGGATAGGTGCGTTACATACTAATTCATACAAAGAATTTATAAAATTCTGTGACTGCGGCGCACTTTGGTGCGCGTTCATCTTTAACATTGCACAGTTTAATTAATTGTACTACTGTCCCCAGAATCCTGAAGGAGGAGGGCAAGAACTCGACCGTGAGCGTGTTCCCGTACTCGGTGTTCTACGTGTTCTACGAGCAGTACCTGACGATGTGGCCGGACACGCTCCGCAGTATGGGCATCTCGGTGCTCTCTATATTCATTGTGACGTTCCTGCTGATGGGCTTCGATCTGTTCTCGGCTCTCGTGAGTACTAACTACTTACACTCAATTATTTAATTAAGTTTGTTTGTCGTTTGACATTACTTCCTGGAATTTAATCCTTATAAGCGACACTATCGGATGGTGCAATAATATATGTGTTTTTTTTAATCAGTGGGTTTGGTTCTCGGCTAGGGAAACGTTTTTTCAAAAATGTAACGGTACAGTTTTGGTTTTCATCAAAATCGGCCCCGGGACTCCTTTGAGCATTTTTCGTTTTATTATTTATTTATTTTTATAATATGGAGAACATACAGCTTTTATATTTTATACAATATGGAGAGATGAACACAAATAAGCTTAAATAGTCTCACAGGTAGCACTAAAGTAGACTACATTGATCTTAGGAGAACAGATATTTAGATAAAATATAATATAGGTTACATTTATTGCTCTAAATTATTAAAGTTGTTTTTTATGGATTTTATCTATAACTAAGAAGTTAACTTGGTTGACTGACGTGATGACAAAAATCATCAACAAAAAGTTTTACCATTTCACTACGCTTGGAGTAGAATAAGTCGATTCTATCACTAACTGAATTGAAAAGGGACATAGTCATAGTATAAATAACAAATATCTCCATACAAACGGGCCGAAACGAACCCCCCCCCCCCCCCCCCCCCCCAAAACTCAGTTCAACTCGGTTTCCGACAGTCGCGGTCGCACCGCGGTTACGTACGCTCCCGCGCATTTTCGTAAATTATGACACGAAATTACAGTGTATGTTGTGCATCGTAGGGTTGCTTAAATACAACTTTTATAATAATAATAGAGGCGTTTTACCTACCAATAAAACGCTTATTAAATTACTTACCTTATTCGAAGCTTAATAGATTGAGATAGGCACTTCTAGTTTCCCGCGCTTTTTCCCTTTCCTTTTCACCCAAGGGGCTCCGTCATGGTATCATGACGGTATCATGATGGTATCATGCCCGGTTTATCCTCCTTCCTCCACGAGGCAGAGGCGCGTAAGAAAACGCTCGCGCCTTGTACTTCATTGCGTCGAAAAACAACAGGCAGAAATTACCCTATTAAGCTTCGAATAAGGTAAGTAATTTAATAAGCGTTTTATTGGTAGGTAAAACGCCTCTATTAAATCCCTTGACCGTTATTCGAAGCTTAATAGATTGAGACGTGTTTGTTATCGCCTGGTGGAGGAGGATGCCAATGTGAAGTAGCATGTAAGAAAGGGACTAATGGATAAGAAAAGTATATATATGAGCGAATTGTTGGTGTTTGTTATAACGAAAAATAACAATAGTATAATGAGCAAAAATATTGTATTTCATAAATATTAATTTTAAATAGGCAAGCACAAGATTACATAATCAGTATCAATATTAAACCAAATATGATTTTGGTAACATATTAAATAATTAAGCATGAAGCAAAGGTACATCTTCAATAACAACAATAATTGAAAAACAAACATAACTGTAGGGAGCACAACTATCTTGATAATAATTAACTATACACAATTTCATAAACCCATAGGAAATCAAATATAATTACCTACTGCATAGGTTCAAATAAGTTAGAGATACTATTATTTGATACGTTTGGCATGACCTGCCGTCTATAGAAACGATTAAAAGTATTACTAGACCTCCAGTTCCCTCTAGATAATATATCGTCAAGAGGGAAATTGTCTGACCAATTTTTGGACGCCACAGCTGAGCGCACACTCCCAGGTGTTGCAAGAACACCGGCCTCTCTCAAAATAGTTTTTACCCAGCCAGCAATTATTGTTCTAGAGGCCGCCTTTGGTGGACTTCTAGTACTGATAAGCAAATTAGTGCATGCCGCTAAATCACGCCTCTCTTTTAATAGGTGTATAGTTCGCTTGATCCAATAAACAGGATCGAGATTCTTATCTGCTGCATTCGTGGACAATTTCCAACCTGATTGTCTATGGTCAGCTGAGTCAGTCTTAGAACCAAAAACTGGCCAAAATGTCACACTGGAAGAGTTTTCAATATAATGGTCTGCATCAATATGTTGAAGGGTTAAGTCATGAACACGCCTACCAGAACAAAGTAACAATAACATAGCAGTTATTCTAGATGCCAAGAATTCGCTATTATCTGTCTCAGTAGACAAGTTTCGAAGATACGCGACAACTGTATCTATATTCCAAATGGGAATCTTACGGGGTACAGGTTTCTTTAATGCGATGGACTTTAAAACGTGTTTAACTAAAGTATGCGAACTTATTTGACCAGAAATATCTGCATCGCATAAAGTAGAAACGACTGATTTGTGCAACCAAATTGTATTATACGACAAATTGTGTATTAGATGCAAATCAGCTAAATATTTTGCAACAACTGACCCAGTGGGTTTGAAAGGATCAATTTCATGACTCTGCGACCATTGTAACCATCGAGCCCATGCCACTTTGTACGTTTTGATAGTAGATGTGCGCCAGGAACATTTTAGTAATGTAATTTGTTCCTCATTCCACCCCATGATGTTTTTTTGACCACCCCCACATATCCACACCTCTAGTGTCATGTTGCGAACATCCCGCGGGGCTAGCCCTGTCGAGGTGTCTATTAGGTGACACTCGAGGTTGTAAATCGTGAACGGGGCTGCTAACGCCCTGGCTTTCAGGTCTGCTCGCCAAAATACCCGTTCCCAGCGAGATACCACCAGCAAATAAATTCCTTGTGCCTGGTTCAGATGAGCTAACACTCTGGGTATTAGGTATGGTGGTGGAAACATCCATGCCAATTGAAAATTCCACGTCAGGGAAAAAGCATCGTGAAACATTGCTTGTTGGTCGTGTAAGTCTAGTGTCACATAATTCTCTACAACATGTGCTGTGTCTGAAGCAAACAGGTCTATGAGGGGAACCCCGAACTTCGCAAATAACATCTCTGTGCACTGGGGTAACAGATGCCATTATGGGGGACATAGGTTTCGAGAGAGATGATCGGCATGGCAATTGTATTTGCCGGGAAGATGAAATGGAGTTAAATGAATCCGATATCGATCCAATATTTGAAACACATCGTGAGTGAGCTTCAGTAATGAAAGAGATTTTGTTCCCCCTCGTTCCGTAAGTAGGAGACTACGGTTTTGTCGTCGCTTTGTACAAGAACTGTGTACTGTTGGAGGAAATAATAACGATCTTCTAATACTTTTAGAACTGCCAGCATTTCCTTCATATTGCAATGCAAATGTTCTTCCGATAAGGTCCACGTTCCTGACATAGGAATATTGTCTATTTGGGCTCCACAGGCACGGTCTGAAGCATCTGTCGTCAAATAATGCGTCGGGGGCGCAGCATGAAGTATTGAGGGACAGTGGCAATTGTGTAACCACCATTGTAGATTCCTTCGGACATCCTGTGGAAGATGATGGAGCTTTCTCGATGGTTCTTTGAGCCTCGAGTTCAGGAATAGTAACAATGCTCGGTAGTTCAGTCTGCCCCTTGGGACAACAAAACTTGCAAAATTGAAGAAACCTACTAAACTGCGTAAGACATGTATGGTGGTTTTGTTTCGCTGCAGTATTTTTGACACTTTGGATCGAAGTGCAGTTACCTTCTCTTGAGGAAGAGACTTTTTGTTTTCCCAGGGATTCCATCTCAAGCCTAAGTACACTAAACTCTTTTGTGGGGTCGTTTGTGACTTTTTGAGATTGACCAGCCATCCTAGTCGTTCTAGATAACTGAGTAACATGCTCACGTGGTCGCACAGAGTTGTTCTGTCCTGATGAGCCAACAAAAAATCGTCTAAGAAGACGATTATCCGAACCCCTAGGTTTCGGAGTATTTGAGCGATCCAATTGGTCAGAGAGGCGAAAGTTTTTGGTGCCGTGCTGAGACCGAATGGTAAGCATGTCATTTCCAAGATTTCCCCTTTGTAAATTAGTCTTAGAAAGCGCCTGTGGCTCTCTGCTACGCCCAAATGAAAATAAGCCTGGGAAATGTCCACTTTGCACAGCCAGTCCTGAGGTTGAAGAAAATCCGGTAATTGGTATACATTTATTAGATTGAAAGGGTCTGTCAGCACATACTTGTTGAGAGCCTTTAGATTGAAAATTGGACGTACAGAGCCGTAGCTTTTTGGAATGAGAAAGACCTTTGATACAAAGCTTGGTGATAACTCTACTGGTTCGAGCACACCCTGACTCTTCATCTGCTCTATAGCTTTGGACATGTCTTCCGACACCGGAGTATCGAAGTCCCCCTGTGCTAGTCTCGGCATTACTAATGGTGGTTTTTGGAAAAAGGGTATGCGATAACCTTTTATGATTCGAAGCAGATATAGTGGAGCTCCCAGCCTTTCCCACTGGCGGTAATAATGTGCTAACTGACCCGCTCGGAACTGGATCGAGTCAATACCTTTTCTTTTTGCCTCCGTGGTTGCCAGCGGAGGGTGAGTTGGCGCGCTTACGGCCAGATTTGTTTTGAAAATTCGGTCTTCTATTTTGTTGTGCGCGCTGTGATCGAAAATTGTTATTAAAAGAACCACCTCCGCGGCGGTCATTATTCTGACGTCCTTGCGAAGGACGATAAAAGTTAGCACCCTGCGAGGGCACTTTGTTGTTAGAGCCAGAATTTCTGGTACCCTGCGAGGGACCATTAAAAGAAACAAACCCTTGCGAAGGGTTCTGCTCTCCAGCCTTACTTGTTCCTGCTTGCGGAGCGGAGCTACTCGATTTAATTGGCCAGAAAGCTTTTCTCACTCCACCAGCTTTCTCAAGCGAAGTCGTGAAACTTTCTGCATTGAAAGCATTTTGGCAAGTTGGTGATATTTTTCGCAAAGCAGATTTGACAAGAGGGTCACGCACAAAGTTCATTACACCATCTCTTCTCATTTGTATTATCTCAGCGCGGTGACCGCATATAATTTGCATCAAGTCCCCTGACACTTCATGAAATTCCCCTTGAATAAAAAAATTCATTAATTTTTTCCTTGAGATCTCCATAGCTCGGGTTGTCACTATCACGAAACCACGTTAGAAGACTTTGGAGGCTATTTTGTAAAGCTTCTCTTTGTTTTAATGCACAAAAAGTCAGGGATGCAAAGGTCTTATCTGCATACGCTAAATTCCGCAAGGTATCATACGCTTTTACTTCGTCATTCATTTCCAACCCTACAAATCCAGGAGTAAGAATATAAAGTTTTTGAGTATCGGTATAACGAACTTCGCACCATTCCTGCGTATTAAAACGCTGTATGTCATTTAAGGATTTTACAAACTTCTCAGGCGCTTTGGGAACCGCGGGTTCTTTTAACTTTATCTCTATGTCAAAATTAATGACAGGCTCCACTTTATTTAAATCATCAGGTATATCCTCATAAAGCTCGCCACTGACATTTGGATCAACCGAAAAATCATCCTCAATGTTAACAAGAGGACTCGCTTCATGATCGTTATTCTTACTGGATAATTGACTACGCAGTTCACATACCTATCTGGTCAGCTCCTCTAACCTTTGATTGTTGCGGGTTTTCGTTTGCCCCCCCTTCTTTTGTTGCGTCTGCGGCGAAAGCGCTTATGGCGACGAGCTGAACCCGATGAAGAGCTCAAAGTCGATGAGCTGGTACTGCTGCTGCTCGAGGAACTCGATGCTGACCTTCCCCTCCGCCTGCGAGGCGGAGGTGGAGGTGGCGGCGCTTCAGGTCTCGGTGATGGCGGCGACGGTTGCAGCACTTGTGCTGGCGAGACCTGCGCACGTGGTGGCAATGGGGCCAGCCCACGTGGTGTCAGCAGGGCCTGTGGGACCCTCGCAAGAGATGGTTGAGGGGCTTGCCCACGTCCTGGTGGCGCTTCGTCGTTAACATCCATTGTTCATATAAATATAAATCCTTGATCTCCTTGATATAATAAAAAATCAAAAGATAGAAAACTGTGAAAAGGGAAATTATTTAAGCAGAAAATTAAAATATCAGTATTGGTTGAAGCTCAACCGTTCGTAGCGGGAAACAAGACGCCAATGAAGTACAAGGCGCGAGCGTTTTCTTACGCGCCTCTGCCTCGTGGAGGAAGGAGGATAAACCGGGCATGATACCATCATGATACCGTCATGATACCATGACGGAGCCCCTTGGGTGAAAAGGAAAGGGAAAAAGCGCGGGAAACTAGAAGTGCCTATCTCAATCTATTAAGCTTCGAATAACGGTCAAGGGATTTAATATAGCATTATCAAATACGTAAACAGTCATTTGGCAGCCTTAGCGCGTGTTTAGGCTCCGAGCGGCCGTAGGTATTGATTTCAAGGACACCGCCTAGATAAACTACTGCTGTTACCTATATTTATTTATTTATTTTATTTATTTATTTATTTCAAAATAGAAAACATACATTACAATAATATATAGGTGTATCAAAAACCTGTTAGGGTTTGTACGTTGTACTGTGCTAATAGCCCTGGATTTGGCCATCCACGCCCACTTGAAAAACCATCTTGTTAATATGTTGTAGAATATTTTATATTTTTATGAATTAATATGTCAATTTGGGAAAGGGATGGCGCTGTGAGAGTAAGCGAGATAACCTATATCGTTTCTTATACTTGCGATTGTCGGCACTTGATGAAACATAGACATAATCTTAAATAAATAGTAATCTGCTTTAAGAAATCTGCATTCTCAAAATCTTTGTTGACAAAATGATGTTCGTTTAAAGTTCGTAAATGATATTAGAAACTAATTATCCCCGAAGATGGATTAATTTCCGAAACCGGTTGGAAAATCTTATAAAGTATAAATGAAACAAGTGTGAAAGTGTTTTGTGAAAGATCAACATATATCGTTTCTCGTTTACTCGTACAACTCTGTCCCTTTCCCGCACTGACACAATTTCTTGTCGACTTTGCAGGTGGTCGTGATAACGATAACGATGATCGTGGTGAACCTCGGCGGGCTCATGTACTGGTGGGGCATCAGTCTCAACGCCGTCTCGCTCGTCAACCTGGTAAGTATAGCTACCGGATTATTATGTAACGTTGTATCGGTTGCCAACTGGTTGCCGAACACTAAACACAGAGATAAAAACTCAACTTTCAAAATAGCCTTCAGTGTTAATTGGGCATGAACTGTTACGTCATTTTAATTTTAAGTACGAACGTATCCTTAAATAATCGGAATTCGATAGTATATCTATGTTTGGCAACCAGTTGGCAACCGACTCAAAGGTACATAATCTAGGGGCTGTTCCACTCTGCGAAGGCTACTAATAGCTACAAGTACATCGGCGATCCGCCCGGTGGGTTATTCAGCACGTTAAGAAGGGATAGAGTTGAGCGATATAAAGATTTTTGTCTGTCTCCATCCATCCATCAGCCTATTTCGTCCACTGCTGGACATAGGCCTTTCCAGGATTTCGCCACTCTTGGCGGTCCTCCTGGAAGAAATGCCCATACTCACATACGCTAGGCAGGCGGGTTGGTGAGCGCGGTGCCTAAACCCTTGCACCAGTGACGCCGCTGCCCGTCACCAGTTGGGAATGGATAAACCGCCATCCATCGGTCCCAGGCAATGGTGGGCCGCCTGGTTTTGCCTGAGAGCTGTTCTCTTACTCTCCCCCGAATAACTTCGCGAGGATTTCCGAGTAAGATGGTGGTACCTCCACAGTCGAGCCCGGCATCAGCTCTACCACCAACTTTTTCTGTCTGTCTGTATGTATATATGTTCCGTTTTAACTCGAGAACCACTCAACGGATTTGGATGCAGTTTTTGTATTATCACCGCAGTGACCCTGGTCAACACGTAGGCTATAAGGGGTGTTAATAAAATAACACCAAAGCCAAAACGGGGCAGAAAGCGTGTAATAGGCTATCGTTAACATATTTATTTGATTGCAGGTGATGGCGGTGGGTATAGCGGTGGAGTTCTGCTCCCACCTGGTGCACAGCTTCAGCACGAGCGTGGGCGTGTCGCGCGTGGCGCGCGTCTCCACCGCGCTCACCAGGATGGGCTCCTCCGTGCTCTCCGGCATCACGCTCACCAAGTTCGGGGGCATCATCGTGCTCGGCTTCGCCAAGAGCCAGATATTCCAGGTCGGTACACGGAGTTAGAGCGCCGAAAGATATAACGGGTGTGAATGGTCAAGTTTCTTTAAGAGCAGACATCATGAGACGATCACCACCTCTAGCATGTAGTGCGTTCCGAGTCACAACATAATCGATTATATCGCGTCTATCGTCATTCCGAGTCACCGATGGCCGTGCGGCGTGAGTAGTTTGATGGTACTTATTTAGTTAGCGCTATTCGGAACACGCAGATGGTAGACCATAATTGAACTTTGACAGCTCGATATTCCACTGTCTGTCCCTCTTTAGGTAGAGTGAGAGAGAGCACTGTATCGAGCGCTATCAAGATCGATATATGGTGCTTCATGTTAAGAGGTGCAGCTCCGTTGTAAATTCAAATTATATGTATCGTAAAATAGGTACCTACATATAATACATATTTTACACGTCGATAATTATCTTAAAAAACGGTTAATATTTATCTACCTACATAAATAACATTTTCGATGCGTAAATGGTCATTGACGTCTCATAAACAACTATACTCACAATCTCGCTCAAAAAGTGTCCGCGATGCATCTTGTCACCGCTATGGGGTGACAAAATCGATTGACGATTTCGTACAACTGATATTGCATCTTATTTTACCGACATAACGTCTTAATTTGGTTGAAGATTTTTGCTACTATGCACGTTACAGGTTCGGACACTTTCTGACGAACTTTTCTTAGAGACTGTGTGTCTTGTTGTTTATGAGAGGTCAATGGTAAATGGTATACATTTTTTTATTTTATTTAAAACAATTAAAATACATTCAAATACACTTTCGATCAAAAAATGTTATATTTACGTTTTTCTGAGGTTTATTGTAAAGATATGATTCAAATTTCATGATTTTAGTCCCCATTTGGGTATTGATGTGGGTAATGGGTGTAATGACAATAAACTTAGCCTAAAATATTGTATGAACTGCGAACATCCCACAGAAATATCGCAATTTTGTGATAGTGTTCCGTTCGTTGTGTGCCCTTAAGACGACGTACGTAGTAAAAATGCAGTTTTTGAACAAGTAGTACCTCCAAGACTACAATAGATATGGTTCTGGGATAACTACATGTTATAATAAAAGCCTTTTCCAAGGCGATGTAACAGCTCAAAACGCGATAGAGAAAAATTGACTCGATCGTAAAAAAATTGCAGAGTGAAGGCTAGTTTTTTTCATTTCAAACAAGCAGTCTATCGAAAGTAATAAAGTAAAAATAACAATGATTACTGTTTTAAACATGGTAGATCTATCATCTAAACTATAGCACAGCGATTTTTTTAAACCCACTTGTGTGAAATATTAAATTTTATTTCTTGAAAAACAGCATTATCCACAGACGCGCGCTTTTCAAATATGCTTATCTCTTTCGTTGTGCTATTGACCTACTACGCCTTAAATTAAACCCCGTAATCTAACAATCTTACCGTACAACATATTACGACAATGAAAACATGTTTTCACATTTCTTGACTAAGAACGATTGACTGTCACTCAACGAGCTATGGAGCGGGCTATGCTTGGGATATCTCTGATGGATACAATCCGAAACGAGAAGATCCGTCGGAGAACGAAAGTGACCGACATAGCCTGCCGAAACAGCAAGTTGAAGTGGCGGTGGGCGTGCCATCGACGTGATGGCCGTTGGGGCCGAAAGGCGTTGGAATGGAGACCACGCACAGTAAAGCGTAGCGTGGACTGACCTCGTGTCCGCTGGACTGACGATCTGAGGGAATTTGCGGATGGCGGCTGGATGGGGAGGACGGAGGAATATATTGGAAAGGCCTATGTCCAGCAGTGGACGATGACAGGCTGATTACTGGATCGATGACTTAGAAAGAATCAGCAAACGTTTAATGGAAGTTGGTCTAGGCACCGATAGGGACAAGGCCCACACATAATGTCTTTAATTTCAATTCGCTGTGTGTATATAATATGATAATATTTCGTTAGGTTAGACTGGCTAGGTAATGTTTTTATTCTTTGTCAGGAATTAATAGTACAATACGATTAAAATCAGTCAACGATTCGGCCAACCTCGGTAATTGTCGTGAATCCCTCATCTCTCAGATAGAGTTATCAATTTACAGATATGACCTTTAATTATATTACTCGTTGTCTTATTGAATACAATACAAGAACGATATGAGCAACAAAACCTCCTTTGTAGCTCAAAACTAACACAACCTTTATATTGAAATAAGAAACATAATTGACTATTTTGACAGTATGACTTCTTGGTGTCAATAAAAATTAATTATTAATTATTAATCCAACGTAATATCGTACTGTTACTTACATCAAACAGTAAAATATTGACTTATATAGGTATATGTATTTTTTTATATATTGTATACAAGTATAGCTTCAGTAAATAATGAATGTTAAAATTCATGTCGCTTCTGCATAATAAATTTCTTAGGTCTACCGGTTAGTAATGTCATCTTGGCAGGTGCTATATAGGTAAATTGCGTTTATGATACTTCAAATTGAATGCTACCTAAAAGAAATCGCGGTAATGCATTTCGTGTCATTTCCGTCTCGGGATTTAGGCGATGATATCCGAGAAAAGCCGAATCTATAACTGATTTTAATCGTATTGTAAGGAGATGGATTTAAAACAGTGTTATTTGTTATTGCATTTAAATGTGGTTATCAACACTGACATCTAACAAATCGACTTTGGAATCAATGAAAAGATGATGCCTTCCAAATCCTAAATACCAACCCACAGGTATTATGTGTACGCTGAATATAACCGCTCCACTCCCGACTCCCTTTAGAGCTTCCATCCATGAGCCTGGTTCATCCACTGCTGAACAGAGGCCTTTCCAAGAGCTTGTTACTCTTGGTGGTCCTCCTAGACGAAATATCCATACTCACACACGCTTAGCAGGCGGGTTGGTTAACGCGATGCCGTAACTCTCTTACTAATGATACCGCTGCCCGTCACCAGTCTGTTTTATAAAAGGGCTGGTAAATGGAGATGGAAGTACCGCCATAAATCGGTCCTAGCCATGTGGGTCACCCGGTTGTGCCTATTCGAGCGCTGTTCTCTTACTCTCCCCCGAATGACTTCGGGAGGGGTTGCGAGTAAGATGGTGGTACCTCTACAGTCGAGCCCGGCATCAGCTCGACCACCTATATAATTTAACTTAGCATGCTACTTTTACGTAAAAATGTTTGTATAATATAAATTCATTTGTCTCTCAGGTGTTCTACTTCAGAATGTATCTGGGAATCGTGTTGTTTGGAGCGGCGCATGGGCTGATCTTCTTACCAGTCATGCTAAGTTATATCGGTGAGTATCCGCACAAGAGATAATGTACCTTATTGTGAGCTGTTACAGTTCAGTTTTACTTGACAAATGTTTATGAGGTTTAGTTTTGAACTAACATAATAAGGTACATACATAATGAGTTGTATTATGGTGCAACAAATATTTTCATGTATTGCAATGAATTAATTTTGGTAGAGCACTAAAATTTCAATTTGTTGCATCAGAGTAGGCCATATATGATAAAATTACAACATGTTTGTCAATATACACATACAAAAACTTCAGTATTACGTGTGAAGTGTCTCATTTATGTTAAATTTGTTCATCAACACTGCGTAAACACAAAGTTCTTAGGTGACAGTTATTTTCTAAATTTAGGTTTATGCATGCCACGTTTTCGTTTATTTCGCCTCCTTTTGCACAAGTTTATTTTACGAATTATTATCATTATGCTTGTATATTGGACCTTGTAAAAATAAATTTGGTAAACGTCTTTTTTTAATTTGCGATTAAAATATGTATCTAAAAATGCTTTTCTTCTATAATTTTAAAAGAACAGTGCTTTACTAACTACTCGAGGTAAGAATAATAATTTATTAAAGTCATTGCTTTCGATTCGTCTATTGTTGCTATTTTTTTTAATACGGCACTATATCTTTCCTGCTTTTGCACTTGGTACATAATGTTACTGTTTGTCTTTGGAATGCTTAAAATTTATTATTGTTATAAAATTAAATATATTTTGTTTCAATCGAGTGTCCCTCCCGAAAATACTTTAAACTATTTAAAAATATAATCAATTTGTTAAAAAACATTTGAATAGTTTTGTTCAATTTTTTTTCAATTAATTTTGTTCAATTAATTCAAGTAAATTGTCCGGTTTGAGTAAGAAGTTTCTTAATTTACAAATAGAATTTTCTTCGTTTACAAATAATAGCTCTGCGTTTGTACAAACTATTTCTCTTCAGTGACGAAGTAGGCTTGATTCAGTTGGAAGGTTTTCAAAACAAATAAGTTTCAATGTATTCATTTGTCCTAACCACAAAGCAAAGCTTCAATAATATATTATTCGTATTTTAAATAAGCTTTTAACTTAATAAGGAAGGTCATTTATATAAAACGATAAGGGTCCCAATATAGAGCCCTGCAGATCACCCGTTTTAACTAATGATCTAGACGATTTTACCCAATTAATATCTTCTTTTAGAATTCGATCACGAAGTTATGTTTTCAACAACGCCAAAGCTTTATCTCTTACACCCTAGTGATCTAATTTACAAAATAATTTTATGATTAACACAATCAAAAGCTTTTGAGGGGTCACAAAACACACTGAAAGTGTGACCTTTCCTCTAGTTTGCCGTTTGACATTACTTGATCCTTATAAGCGACACTATCGGACAGTGCAATATAGAGACACAGGAGGTATTTTTTTTAAATCAGTGGCTTCTATTCTCGGTTAGAAAAAATATTTCCTCAAAACGGGGTATTCTGTACATTAAGGATCCAATAGTTGCCTGGAAGTTGTCCTTTCCATTGTTACTCTTTTGGGGCACAATAAATAGTATTTATGTTGAATGTTATACAACCACATTCAATAAAATAGTCCGTGATATAAGTATTTGCGCGGGTTTTCTGCTAAAAATATTAAAGAGTCGTGTCACGTCACCTCGTCAACCCCCACCCCCGCACACTCGATCGTCAGGCAGGTGACCTCCCCCCTTTGTGCAGGTTCGCCGATGAACAAGCAGAAACTACACAACCAGATGCTGCGAGGAAAGGAGGCCGCCGTCGCCGAGACCTCCTTGACAAGAGTAAGCGATAAGTTCGACCATCCACAGCCATGCAGGCAGTATAACTTCGACGCGATGCTCGCGTGAACGAGAATGGACTTTAACACAAAGACTTAAAGTTGTTTTCAATTTGAGATTAAACTGGACAGTTGTGGCATACTAGCTGTGTTGTTCTTCAGATTTATTTATAAGCGGCCAGTATTTACAAACATCCAGTTCGATGAAAGTGAAAACGGACTTTAACTTCATTGGTCAAAGGTCATTTTTCGTTCCATTCTCGTTTTCAAATACTAAATTACTAACGCATCGGCTGTGTAACGGTTTTTTGCTCTTAAGTGTTAGTTGGCTTTACGTTTGAACGTTGGTAACAATGATTTTATTTATTTTCTGTTTTCTTTCTTCAGCTCTAACGGAAAGAGATGAAATTCTACGCAGCGAGATTATTATCCGACTGTTGAAAGGATTTTGCACTGGAAGACTTAAGTGATTATAATGGTCTAGTATTAAATATTATGCATTGTTAGCAACGTTTGGAAGAATGGCCCGTATTTATAAAGTGAGGTAATATGACAACTCACTTAGGCTTAGATTGAATGCTGTGCCGATATTTATATGTTGTGGTATTTGAAATCTTTCATTTCGTGATAATTTATTTATATTTGTTTCAAATATCACAGTTAATTTTATTATTCGGGAGAGTGGTTGACTTATTAAGGCGAAGGTGCGGCAATACGATTTTTCATTATTTGCATTTTTTTGCCCCGAAACATTGTAACCAAGTTAATGGATTACAAACATATTTAAAAAAATAAATTAGTAATAAAATTTACTAATAAACTTAGTTGTATTGTATACAACTGACCCTAACGTTGAAAGATTAGTATACCTAAGTAGTTTTTTTTAATGAAAGCAACAAATAAATTATTATTTTTTCTTTGTTGTTGCAGTCAGTTGGTACAGAACAGCCACTTCGCCTTAATACAGATTGAAAACGGCATTTATGTTAAGAAAGTCTTCGAATGTAACATTTTATACAAAAATTACTCACTTCAACGTTGTTGCACAGCATCATGAAATGAAAATAAAATTTTACATTCTGTACTTTACTAAGAGGGTCAGGTATCTAACTTATGGTTGTTGGGACACTCTATATCAACTATCTATAAAGTTAAAAGTGATCACTTCTACCTTTACGTTTTTAAATAGCTGTTGTGCATGTTTAGATCGTTTTTGTATAGAAAAGTATTGATACGGTCATTCCTATAATTTCGAATTTAATTTAACTATTTATTTGTCGACGTTTTGAGTTCGCTTATAGTCACTGCCTTTTTTTTCTATTCGACTCCGGTACACAAAATCTTTTTATTTTGTTTTCTTGACAGTTTGTATGAAAACTTCAATTTATTGATTTCATATTAATTCTTAGTTTTGTTTTTTACAATTCCTCTGTTTTATATGTAATTTTTTAAGTGAAATATATGAAAGCTTATTTATTTTAATTACTAGAGATTCTTATTTTGTGTTTAAGTTGAACACTGTTTAGTTTAAAATCGATGTTTTATTTTTTACAATTAATATAAAATTATAATCGGAGTATTTAAATAAATGTTCGAACATAGACTATAGATTTAAGATGGTCACTAGAGATTGATTTGTTTTTGTTTGGAAAACAAAAACTATTTATAAATTATTGTTCACTACATTAAATTATCTTACTAATGATGTTGAAAAACAGAAACAACTCAGTGTCTTTTGTTTTTTAGGTTAAAATTACACTCGCTTTTGTAAAATTGTAGCCTGGCACGTGTTACAATTCTTTTCATTTATTTATTTTCCTTATGAGTTTTGACTAACCACGGGTACAAAGCTTTGTAACGGTAACTAATCTTTCAAATATTGGTGTCGGTGAATTGGCCTTAATGGGTTCTAAATATATAAAGGAACCCTGATTCAGTCAAAATTGCGAAGTATATGGAGCTCTGTATCTTTTCAGGTCCACCTATAATATAAACTCCCAAGGAAATTAAGAACAAATTTTACACATATTTTTAATTTATTTCTTCGTTTGATTTCTGTATTATTTTGTGATGTATTTTCCATTATTTGTTAACTTTAGTAGGCGCCCTTAATTAAATGTTCCTATTAAAAATTAAATGAAATTGTATAAAATATGTTGTAAACAACATTTTATTACAAAAATTGTAATGATATCCGAAATAATAATCTAAATACATATTTAAACTTCACAGAAACTGGAATCTCCTACTTAAAGTTAGTACTTAAATAGAAGAAATAGCTTTTTTTGTCCAAAGGTTAATGTTGTATATACCTACCGACAGTTTACATACTATTGTGATAGCAATAAATTATGTTTTTCAAATGATTTCTATTTTGTTTTATTTTTAGTTACTACACCACCTATGCATGTGTGCATGCACTAATTTTGCTAATGTTGCATGGTCATTTTATTGTTAAAAACTTCGTTTTATTAACTTCGGCATCTACCTTGAGGTACTAACAGAAAAAACAACATTAAACTTATACAAAAAAACTAAAATTAGATACTTACCTCAAAGTTGAGCCAAGTACCTGTCATACATATTCTACCCTAAATATATTGAGAATCCCGAAAAACATGGATAATTAATAAATCAGTGCACTTATAATAAAGGTCCAATGTACGTAGCGGAATCATACATTCGTGTAATAATGATAATAATATTGTTTTTCTTTGCAAATGGAGGAACTTCTGATTGAAACTCAAAGCAACGTAAGGAAATAACTTATTTACCAATAAAAAGTGCACTCTATCACAATATAGTAGAGTCTTAAATGCCTATCTACACAATTTCTAGAATTGAAAGCTTTCACTTCGATAAAATCACGTAAGAACTAAAAGAAAGCACTTGTACCAAATACTTAAGGAATAATTAACGTAATTAATATTTAAAGGCTGTAGTAAAATACGGAACTTACAGTAAAGAAGTGCTAATGGCGGCTATTTTAGGTAACTAAAAACATGTTTACGTCAATACATACCATTCATCTCACCACATCAAGTGTAAAATCTTTCTGAACCTGCTGTACATGACAAAGCATTCAGAAACCTTACATTTTACATACGTTATCGATGTTGTATAATTGTGCATGGAATGCTTTCTATTTGGAATAAATGAAGCTGTGTATAATTTTAACGCTCAGAAAAACCCAATTATTTGGTGTCACTCACAGACGTATAATATTGTAGCAGTCCTAACATTAATAATAAAGGCATAAAGTCCATGCGTGGCAATTTTAGCTCAGTGAACTTCGGCCTTTTTTGAATATAAATATTGCTTGTTTCCAAACAAAATATATACTAGATTAGTTTAGGAATTAACAAATTTGTTCCAAGCATAAGCCAGCCAAAACAACCCATTTTTATACGTTTCTTCGTGTCATGAAGCCTAAATTTAGCATATTTTTGTATGGAAACTTGCCACGCTATTTAATCCCTATGTTTGGTCTGCTACTTAGTAATAATTGTATGTCTGTGGTTTCACTGTCGTAGCTGTAAAAATAAATTGCCCTCGCACCACAATGCCAGTATAATCTGTCAGAAAAGGACGGAAGAAACAAATGATTACAACAAAATAGTCTAGGTAGCACTGAACAAAGAAAACACTTCATTTTGTTATGGAAATCTTGTGTCCTACCGTATCGTCGCCTTAGAGTGAAAACCTCGGATGACCAAATTATACGAAAATACAAGTTTTATTATTTCATTAGAATGATAACCTCGTATTGCATCATTTCATCATTGTGATGCATTTCTGTGACACGTAGCGCCATCTATTGATATGTTGGAAAACCTCATATTGATTCGTACCGCTCATGTTTGGTGAGAACGAGGCAGTTTTTTGTTCCTCCTATACAATTCATCATAAGGCCCTTAAGAGGTTTTCACTCTAAGACGACGGTATCTTAATACCCTTAGTGCTTCCTAGACCAAAAATGCTCAGTGCTCATCGACAATGGTCTTGTGAGACCCTGGCTAAAGAAAGGCCTGATATGCTATCGCAATCCCCCTCGTACCAGTAATCCGATTGTTTTGTCCGATCATATCATGCTTCTGAAATTATAAAACACGTAGATAACGAGTTATCTTTATTGGTAACTTTTGGGTACACTTTGCCGTACAACGTTGCTTGCGGTTGCAGCTTGCGATTGAACGAATGATGTCTATGATGCGGGTTTCTCATGAGTCGCAGCCCGTAGCTGCATTTCGCGTTTTACATGTAGGTCTTGTTCCGACGGTCTGCTGGTGTATAATCCAAGGGTCTGTCCTTTGTCCATTTATTACGATAGGTAGACAGTTTTGGCATGTTTTGAACCTGTCACACCCCTAGAAATAATAGGATTTGTTTGAATCACTTTCCCCCCATAAATCAAGATAAAATTTTAATTGTTTTAAAGGAAATGTATAATATATTATATTATGAATAAATACCAAATTTTATTGATTTATTTATTGGTAAATCAGGGGAAAGAGAAACATGAACCTGGACTAGTCCCAAGGGTTTAACAGCTAATCATATAGGGGATCAGTCACAGGGGTGCGTTCGGTTTGATCGTGACGCCCTTCTATCACTGACAGAAGGATAGCGTATAGTATTCAACGCGTGCGAAAGAGATCACCGGCGGTCAAACCAAACAAAACCCTGAAACCCCTCCCACGTGTAAGAAAAAAATAAGATTTGTACTGAACCCTTCCACCCTTAAAACGCCTTACGTAATAAATGGACAGGCTCCTAAATGGTCGGTATCAGTGTCTATTATGCCGGTTGTCCCTGCAGGCATAACCAGAAGACAGCGGCGACGGCGAAGGCTGGAGCGCCGCGGGCCTGCCTACGGCAGTCTAGACTCTTCAGAGCCACTGGCGACCCCGAGTGGCACCATCAATGATGGCGGCTAACCGGTTAATGAACAATGAGGCTGGACTTGGACCGGGTTACTCGGAAGTATACTTTCCGATTAAGATTTCATGATCGAAATGTAGTTGTAATGAGTTGTTATGTGATAAATGCGTGGTATTTAATACAATTTTGAATTGTTCCAATCCATATCTTTCAAAAGAAGTTAAAGAATTAGCTAGGCACATGTGTGATCTTTTATTAAAACCACATTTCGATGAAAAAAGAACATGATGACAAAGACAGTAATCTCGGTCCCTTTACGAGTAGATGTGATAGACATCTCGTTTACTCGCACAGGTTTGTCCTCTTCCCCTTAATGGAAACAGGCTCATGTAGTCTTGACCTAACACGGCAACTCGAAGCATGCTGACCGCGTCTCCCACCCATTCCATCATCAGGAAAGTGTGGGAGAGGCAAACAGCATTCATCCAGCTGCTACCTATTTACTCAGGTCGTGAAATGAGAAGGTCACATTTCTACTGAAATGTGGGCCTGCGACATAAATTTAACTAAAATAAGTACATAAATTATAACAATTATAAGGCACATAATTTATAATTGTAATTTTGTTCACCAAAAAGTATGTACTCCGGACAAAGTCAGAAGTGTATACTTTTAGTACCTAACTAAAGATTTTCTTTGAGCTAATAATTCTAGTATCTAACGATGTGGAAGGAGCACCGCGGGCGGGGTATTTAACACGACTGACTCACAAACCGACTGTGTGAGTTACGTACTATCAAACAAGTCTAGTTTTTGGGGGCTTCAAAAAGTTTCAAGAATCCCCCCATGAAAAAGAAAAAGCTACGCCCAGTGCACGCGAGTCTATAAATTTCTTTGATAGTGAACTAAAATGTTGATAGGTGCATACTCGT
This sequence comes from Ypsolopha scabrella, assembly GCA_910592155.1. Classification (NCBI taxonomy): domain Eukaryota; kingdom Metazoa; phylum Arthropoda; class Insecta; order Lepidoptera; family Ypsolophidae; genus Ypsolopha; species Ypsolopha scabrella. The sequence goes on from OU342977.1 coordinate 22,189,156, forward strand.
ATACCTATACATATTTGCGTTCCTTCCCACAACTGTTGATACACTTTTTTGCTGTTTTGTGCAATACAAGCAACGAAACGCCCCCGCGCCGCCGCCGCCGCCGCCCTGCCGGTTGGTTTCCCCTCCCCCATCGCGTTGCTTCCTAAGGCGTTGGAATCAGACGAAACTGTATTTTAGGCAAAAAAGTAAGGGTTATTTACATAGCTACGGTACTATTACAGGGTTTTTCAAATCCTTATTAGTAATCTTTTGAGATTTTCTTTTATCTCTTTCTTTTGATAATGAGAGCGGGATAGAAGAAAAATACAAACATGAATGATGGGTAGGTAATCGGTTTCTATATAATAGAACCAGCAGCTAGGTTTTTGAGCGATTTTTTTAATGGACACTGACCAAAGGTCGCGCTAGCTTTAGTAGTTAGTCTACTTGAGAAGATAAATCATGTATTTTTAGGCACTATTAATGTAATTACTATAGAATTTAATGAATTAAAGACATTATTTATCGATAAATCCAGAAGGCTCGAAAGTGGTTCAAAAAGTTGAAGTTAAGTGTTTCGTTGGTGTAGAGGATTGTATAACATTTAATTTAACATGTTTGTAGTATGCGACTTAAAGTCTTAACATACTTACCGGTTTATTGTGATGTCTTCAGATATTTGAATTAAAAAATTGTAACCTAAGTAGAATTTTACATACAAATGTGTAATTGTGTATTAATAATCGTAAACAAAGAAAATATCAGATTTAGGATGTGATAGATATTCATATTTAGTATATAAATCCCTATTTTAATCTTGGCAGTAGCTGTTTACGGTAGGTAAACACATTAACTGCTCTCTACGGCGGCGTCTCGTAGAGCTTGCTACGTCGTAGTGGTAATGTGCAGTTGATGCTACGATCTATGTTTTAGCATAGACTAAATAGTACTATTTAGTCTATGGTTTTAGTAGCACAAAAGCGCAGCATGAAACATAAATTATGATATACCAGGTGTAAAGAGACAAGCAATGAAACCTCATCATCTACTGACCATACTGAACATCTATGCTAAAGAAAAGTGCACAAATGAAAAAAAATGGCTTGAAAAAGGGACAAAGTCACAGGAGTGGTTGAAGAAAACACTTGTACTGTTTCACATTTTTTTTTGTGAAACAGTCAAGTAAATATTTAAAAACGGATAGGACTCACGGTTTTAACTGTGCAAGGAAGCACAGGTCGAGCTTTCGATGAGATTATGACTCATCATCATCAGGACTCTTCGGGAGTACTTTCGCGCACGGCGGTCAGTCGAGTACTAAGCTTCCTCCCCTCTCTCGTCGCCGCTCGCCTTTCCGCTCTACGGCTGCGTTCAGAGGTTTCCGGTGTCGAAGCCAGACTCGTCCGGACATTTGATAAAGTTTTCACTTCTACATCCAACTAAAACAGTCAAGTGTTTTCTTCAACCATGATGATTTTTCACCAAGTGCCAACAATCGCAACTTTAACTCACAAAAGGTAAACTTAACTTTAAGGCCGACTTGCAGCAAGCAAACTTAACTCGGGTTAACTAACTTTTTATGTTTTGTCCCTTTCACATCAAACCATACAGATAAGGACAAAGCATAAAAAGTTAATTAACCCGAGTTAAGTTTGCTTGGTGCAAGTCGGCCTAAGTCACAAAAGGTTTTCAAAATGAAGTCACATAGTAATAACATCACAACAAGCGTCACGGAATGAATGAGAGAATTGTGGGTCCGCAACTCGTGGCGCAAAGAGGTGTTAGCTCTATACGTAGTATATAGCTCAGTGATTTCCGCCGGTATGTTTCTTTAAATATAATTTTGTTTTATTTAAAGAAACCTGTCCATTTGCACTCGGTATATTATAAATTCATTGTTATGGTTTAATAAATTGTACTTACCTGAAAATGCTATAATTATTAAGAAATAACTAGGTATTCTTCTGTCGCTCAGACTACGGGCCATTGTTCAAAGATCGAGTTGAATGTGGTCCTTTTGAACCCTAGGGCCGAAAAGTAATTTAAAAATTAAACAAGCTTCTGGCCATCTACATACATCTAGCTACCTACTTAGAAATGGAACACAATACAGCCTTAAATTTAACTAGTCAGTCAGAAAAGCGGTGTTGTACGCCACCCTCTGATTTTGGTTTTCCCCGAACTCCTTGTGAAAATCCCCTAAATTTGATACCTTTCAGACTTTTTTCCTAATTTTAAAGTAAAACGCAATTTAAGGTTAACAATTATTCACTAGAAGTTTCGTTAGTTTATTTAAATATAAACATATTATTAATTTTAAACTATCTTGAAAAGTGTAAATTTTTAGAGATTCAAAGTATAAATAAAAATGTCATGATACAAATATATTATTTGTTGCTAGAGATAGAGAACTGCACCCCACGTTCCGATACACGCATTCTACACACGAAACTTCCGAAATATTTTTCTCCTAAAAATACCCTGAATAATATTTTTCGTTATTATTTTATTAATTATAATATAAGCAATTTTTATTATAATTTAATGGCTTTATTCGCTAGTGCCTTAAAACATTTAATTATGTTGGTATTGCTTTAATAATAAAAAACATTTCTTTTTGCACTTTATGTCATTTAGTAGATATGTAATTTTAATGATATTAACAGCATACTCATTTAATAACACAGATACCTATTAATTTTATTATCATCATCATCATTACAAAGATGCAAACATCGACATAATTACCTCTACTACATGAAATTAAAAGTAAACTTCATCAATAAATATTAAAACTTATAATATTTAGCGGAATCCTAAATGTCAGTTATTTAACTTTAAAAAAAAACAGGTAATTTTTGTTTATTTAATGCCAATTACGCATCACTATAGATTGATGCTGAATTTCTATTAAAAATAAGGAACAATATAATATCTCGTCAGCATAGTACCTACAGTGATCTACACATATCTTGAAATTGGGAAAATGAAAGATTTTTAGTTGTACTATTCTCCGTTTGCGAGGAATTTTGTGCATAGCAATGTATGCTTTGTAATCCCTGCGCGTAGCAGTTTTGCGCTGTAAATGTTCTACGTCTAGGTTTACAAAACCCTGGGGAGTTAGATACAAAGCTTGATTTGGCCGAGAAGCAGCTTTGTCTAGGCGTAACTATCTCAAGGCTGACGAATTACAATGATATTTAATTACAACCGATGATTCCACTATTGTACTATTAGTCAGCTGTAAAAAATCAATGTTGGCACGCGAGTACAAAGCGCTTACAAACGATGCAGCTGACGCCACAAATAATGAAATGTCGCATTGCGACCGACTTTGATATTCTTTCTAAGACTATTAAATCTCTGACAGATCTATTTTTATAGGCTACTTTTTGTACAGTCTTTAGTATTGATACCTGCTCGATGTCTGCAAGTTAGTAGGCGATACGCGCTAGGTAACAAAGCGGTGCGGGGGGAATCTGACACCTGCTTTCGTCTACTAACTTAGGAGAGTTATGAGGTTCTTTGACTTTTTATGTTCTAGTCGTAAAATATTTTGATCTTGTAAATTTAGTTTTGATATATGGCTCTTGTTATTTGTCGTATGCAATCCTACAGTAAGGTGTATTGATAAGGTATTCATATATGGAAAATAAGGAATGTAGGTAGTTAGATGAAATTGATGATAAGGGTTATGTACGACTGAAAATTATAGCCTTATACCTATTCACCGAAATTCAAATAGTTTGTTTACGATTACTGTTGTAAAATCATAAAATTTATTAGGAATAAGGTCGTAGATTTTCACATTATAAAGTAAGCTAATGTTATACAAAATATTATGTTGTAATATCTAGCCACTATCAATATTATGTATAAATGATAAAAATCTGATTAACCAGTTTAATCACGTAGAAGAATTATTTGTGTGTTACCTTTGTAAGCTTTTCTAGATATTTCTCTAAAGCTTACATAACTGCTCTATAATTGTTGTAACTTGTATAAAATTAATTGTATTGTATATAAATATGACTAAAGCATTATACTCATGCAATTTGTTACCTCTGTATTAAATATAGCTTTTCTAATAAAATTGTATTTAAATCAATTAATGCAAGTTTTATTTGTATCCACGAAAACACAGTTAAGATGTCTTTCCAATTTTTTATTAAACAATTAAGATAATTTTCCAACAAAACAAAACTTATTTACAAAATTATTGATTAAATTATTAATAAACAATAGATAACATTTGGTCGCGGTGACTAGATTCATTTTGTATACGTAAAGTGCACATCATCAACATTCACGCCCCTATATTGTCGTAATATTAAATAATATATTCGTTTAAAACCTGATAGTGTTTCGTTCGTTTTCTAATAATAATTATAATGATACCACATCAGATAGGCATAAGTAAGAACACAATAGGGGAAAATCAATCAACATTCCTGAAAAATCGCAAAACATCAAAACTTTCTAGGAGAAAATCGCCAAACGGTTACTTTAACATGGATATATTCAACTTATATTTAAACAGTAATATATAGAAAAACCAAAACTTATATGTGAACACATTACAAACTAGCGTAAGACCTTAATATTTTGAATGGATGCTATATTTATTCACTTAGAAATACATAAATAAACACGTTGCTTATTTTCACATAACTTTAATAATTCCTAGATTTAATACATACATTTTCTATTTCCGAGCTGTATCGATGCGACCGCAAAGTATTTTCGGCGCCATTTTCTATATCATTGGCGCGAGCCGCGTAAGTGTAAATAGATATAGAAACTAGCGTTAACACGTGACAGGTACAAATTTGATGCTGATTTGCCCCGAAACTTGCGTAAGATTTATCATTTCAGTTTTGTCTTTTCAGGATGGCTTCTTTTTGTAAGTAACATTGATGGTATGCACCAAACTTCTTACTTTAATAGTTACGTTATAATAGGTGTGTCAGTCGGCTAAATAGGCTAAGTAGCCCTTATTATTATAGTTCTAAGGGTCCGAACAGGTGTTTTGCTGGGCAGTCGTCGCTGGTGTCGCCGAGGAAGAGCGCGAACAGATCTTCGTATCTGGAGAGTGTGAGACCACCCAGCTTCCGGTCATCGTCCTAAACAACAATGAAAGCAAAATGTTAGTGACTACAAGAAAAATGTTCTCGTAAATTCCGTCGAGTATTCTACTGATTTTAAAATTCAAATCTTTTATCTAGCTAGACAGATAGACCCCTGTCTCTGTTACGAATGGGGAAACAAAACTCTTCACTCTTATAAGTGACTTTTCAGATATTTTTTTTATAAATATGTATATGTGTGATAGGTGCATAAAAGTAAAAAAAAGGCGGACGCAGCCGCCGATTATAAACAACTGAAGCATAGCATTTATTGTGTTGGAAAATAGGCTTCGTATAATTTAAATGTGTGCGTGCCAAGCTTGTGCGTACACGCGAATAGGCTTACTATGGGTGCTTTAGTTTTTGGTTAGCGAAATTCCTTCCGCCTTTTTTTGTCATTTCATGAGTGATACAAAATATTATATTTTGATCACGGCTCTAACACACTTTTGAAATTTTAATTATGAAAATTTCTTCCGCGAGTGTCTGCGTTGTATTAATTAACCTACTTTCAAAAATATTTGTAGACTCTAGACACTTGCGGGGTTTTGGTGTTAAGTGACTTTGATGTTGTTGGCAATGTGACCTTCAACTTTACCGGACAAACGTATAGTGTAGAAGGTGAGACTGGAGAATTGTGATTGTGTCCGTGCAGACCATTGATATTGTGGAAAACAACTCTTATAGAAGTGTAGGGAAGGTCTGTTTTCAAAAAAATATGGTTTGACTTTTATCTTATTCTTCTTTTGTTACGATGTATACTTTATGTTTCCATGATTTTTCAAAAATAGACCTTGCCTGCACTGCTATAAGAGTTGTTTTCCACAATGTCAATGGTGTGCACGCACATAATCGCAATTCTACAGTCTCACCTTCTGCATTGTATGCCGAGAACGTTCACCCTCAGACGTGAAAGTGAGTGGTATTAGCTTTTAGATAACGTTATGTACAGAAGAACCCGAAACTTGAGTTCTTACGAAAAGGAGACGACCGTTGCCCGGTCCGGTGTTTCATTTCCGTGATAATTATGTCAGTTACTCGTACTTATTGCCAACAATGTTCAGTTGTTACTCCAAATGCTTTGATCTGGAATAACTATGAAGAAAGACATAACAACCACAGTCTTGGCCAAATATTGCTACCTTATAACGTTCCAACGGATAAACCTGTCGTCATCGCCTAATCTGCTAATGTTCTTCAGTATCCGAAAAGTAAATAGATAAAGTTCAGATATCTTGAAGTAATGTAAATATAAATAAAATAAATAGTTTTTTGTTTGATAAACACTTGTACTTGTCCACTTATTTATATAGTGGATTTTATATTTTATTAAAGGATAATGCTTTAACAGCGAAACCGGTAAGGGAAATTAATATAAATAAGTGGACAAGTACAAGTGTTTATCAAACAAAAAATGTTTCAAAAGTTCCACCAAGTGCCAACAATCACGAGCATCAACTCCAAAATAAATAGTATTTTGTATTCATGTCTAAGCTTCGATTTTGTGAAAATCAGATCTCACTGGGATTTTTCTGTAAATTTTCTGTTTTTTTTACTTAACGTATTAGGCTCATCTTAAATTTCAGTAACCACTTAAGCAACGAGATTTTTATAAGAAAAGTTTTATGTTAAAATCACTGTATTGTGAGAAAATCAAAGAAATATACAATAAAATGTGCTATTGATTCGCCTGATGACGACGTCCCCACTGAGTGGTCGAAAAAAAGCGCATTTTATTGTATATTTCTTTGCTTTTGTTCATAAAAAACAAACGACTTGCTAAAAATTAAAAGCCAATATAGCCGATTCTGTCGGGTTTAATTTTATTTTTAGTGTTGTCAAAACTTGAATTTGTGTAAAGTAATATAGCTTCCGTTGACAACGCTAAAGAACTATTTTGAAATGAAGAAAATTTCGTTTTGACAGCACTAAAGCTAAAATTAAAGCCTTCAGAATAGACAACATTTCATTTTAGTTAACCATTTGTTTTTAATATTTATATTGAAAGTCTACGTAAAAAAGAAGCTTAAGTATTTTTTCATTTCGTTTTACTTTATGTTTTTCCTGTATATATTAATTTAATGTTTTCTTATTCACTCATTCTAAAAAGACTTAAGTCGCATCTGAGGATTTGAAAAGTCGATGTTCATAGACAATGGATTATTAAAAAAAAATCCTGGCATGTTTATGTCTGCTACTGTCACATGGCATGAAAGTTGTTTTTTTAAACAAACTGAACTTAAATGCAAGGGAAATTGTTTTTAAAATCCTGTGTTTACCATATAGATATATATTCTTTTTTATATCTCTTTATTTATTCACGATTTAATTATTTACATATTTAATTTAACTAACTATTAATTTGTAATGTTGTCGATTGGCTTTAATATCTGGTTTTCAAGAAAACATATTTATTAACTTATTATAAACCTATATTGTAACAAGAGAGTTAGAATTTCCTCTTAAAACGCGGCTAGAGCCGCGGGATTATTTGAACGAGTTTTTCTTTTGACTAGATGTAAAGTAATTCTCCAGAAAAACTTAAACGAGTCTTTAAATTAATTCTCCTTTTAAGGCTGTCGAACCAAATCTCGGTGCAGAATGCACATCATAATATTGTTATCCTTACTTTTGGATAAAAAGTATGCAAAAATGTCGTTTTAAAGCAATTGGCGGAAATTTGTTAGTAATAATTACGTACTTACATTTAAATTATATCATTTGATGATTTACATTTTGATTGCATTCGGTTAACAAACTTAAAGACGTATTTATCGTTGTAATCGAATGTAATCAAAATGTAAAGCATAAAATAACATAATTTTAATGAGAAAACCCTATTATTAGTAATCAATTTCCGCCAATTGCTTTAAAACGCAATTTTTGCATATTTTTATTCAAAAGTAAGGAAAACAATGTTATGATGTGCATTTTGCACCGAGATTTGGTTCGACCACCTTAAGTCAGAAATTTCCATGAAGACAGCAAAACGTATTCCGAGGCTTCCAAAGCGGTGGGGCAAGAGATAATATATATTCTTGTGTATTCAAATTTAATGAGAATAGATGTAATTGATTGACTTTTTGTCTTTCGGTCAGTCACTGTGACTGATGCCGGGCCCGAATGGCCCGAAATATATCTCACAATAATTAATTTTAATGTGTTTTCTTAGTTTTATTCATATATATATGTAAAGAAAACCCTACACTCGTATACCTACTAGCATAGAGTCATCGCTTCTCTTAATTTGGATTTGCCGTGTCATACTTGTGAAATTGGAGAAAAGATGAGATATGGTTATGAATCATAACCATATCTCATCTTATGAATCATGAATCATAACCATATCTCATCTTATGATATAGGACTTTTGTATGGAAATATTTAAACAAAGACGTAATTGTGTTTCTCTGTGAAAATAAAAGTTTTATTTACAATGCGTTCCTACAATGTTTAACCTATTATTAAAAATAACTTTCGTTTAGAAAATTATCTAAGACCTGAAATAAGGACTTTAAATGTTGTTTCTTTTATTTTCACAAGTGAGTGAATGTTTTATTTATAAAATAATATAATAGGTTAAACATTGTAGGAACGCATTGTAAATAAAACTTTTATTTTCACAGAGAAACACAATTACGTCTTTGTTTAAATATTTCCATACAAAAGTCCTATATCATTATATATATATAAATCATAATTCAAATTTAATGAGGTTATTTTAAATAAAAGGAACGGAATCACTAACACTGTTATAGTAAAACGCTTTTATTTTCAAGCATCCTTATTGCAATAAATAACGCATCTTGAAAGTCTTGAATCTAGTCTGATTTACTGGAATAACGTTCGGATCAAATTGTGAGATGTTTATGTGTTTTCATCGGTCTTGTTCTGAAATTAATTGCAGCTTAATTTGAGTTAAGCGCTTTTGTGGTCACTTATGTATGAGATATTATTTTACTCATGAATATATCTGGGGGCACGGCAGTGTCCCCGCCAAGTCAAGCTAAAAAGTGGCACGGCCGTACCATTCTTTTCTCGAAACAGTTCAGGCCATTTTCGACCACCCTATAACTTCCTCGTGGATAAAACTAGAAGCCTGAATTTTCAGTAACCAAGCAGGCATATTTAAAATTTTATTCAATTTGAACCAGTAGTTTAAGAATTGTAACTAGTCAAAGTTTCTTAATTTTGTCACTCACTCACTCACTCACTGACTGACTGGCCGATCATCAAAACTCTAAGGCACTTCTAGCAGACATAAAAGCTTCAAATTTGGAATACTATTAGTGTTTAGTGTATAAATTTAAAAAAATAACTAAAATTGTTTTGCAATTTCGGTCCAGTTTTCTAGATACACCAACTGCATAAATAACTTTGTAATCCCACATAAATATATAGGAAGTATATATAGTTGTAAGTAGAAGGTACAGGAAAGGAAAAAAAGTAGAACTATCTACAAAAAGAAATGAGATTCCATCAAAAATAAAACTTGTAAAAAAAACCAAGTCTCGTTCTTCTACCATAAAAAGTTGTGAGGTCCATGTAAATTCAAGTCGGTTAATTTATTCAGTCCCTACTCAAGGGACCGTCTGTCTTAAGTTATAAGATAACATAATTAGCTAACCTAACAACATCTTATAGTGACCATATCGATATTAAAAATCTTTTATGTTTTAAATAAATAGATTGACTAGGCAATCGCACTAAATAATCAAATTGAAAATAATATGTATATGTTGTTAGGTAAACTAATTATGTTATAACGGTCCCGTAGGTATTGAATAAGTTAACCGACTTGGATTTACATGGATCTCACAACTTTTTACGGTAGAAGAACTAATATGCGAGACTTGTTTTTTTTTACAAGTTTTGTTTTTGATGACATCTTATATATCTATGTAAAATACAGACTAAACCGCTGAAGATAGAAACATGAAATTTAGAATAAGGTGCATCAAGAAAGGATTTTTCAAAATTCACCCTACAAGGGGGTGTAAGCTTTTGTGTCGAAAATGCGTTCCCAACGGGCTGTTTCGTTTATAAAACAGAGCGGCTTTAAGAGATGAAAAAGAAAATAATTTAAATAATATTAAACATTTTCTTCTTTTTGTATGCTTGTCTGTCCGTATATTTTGGTCGCGGTTCACGCAATAACTACTGAACTGATTTGACTGAGGTTTTTACTGATAGCATATTGTACCTGGAGTAACTTTGTTAATTAATTACTATTTTAAAATCCCGATACGGTCACAACTTAGGTTATGACTTGAACTAGATTTTCATAGAAACCCGTCTCGGTCATGGGTCAAGTTGTGATGGTTTATTTGCTTTACCACCATCGTGGCTCGGATCCATATTACAAAGCTTGAATCGGTATTATTTAATTAAAACACACATGAAATACATTACAGACACAAGTCCAATGCGTATAAGATGGTAAACAAATTATTTACAAATTATTAACTCTAAGAAACGAAAAATGTATATCAAAATCTAATCATAATAAAAAGTAGACGACCACTTCTCCAAGTACTTCACGTGCGACACGAAGTCATGGGCAAAAGCTATTTTATAATAAGCTATAAATCGCTGTGGAATAACAAATAATACGCTCATAGTTTTTGTTAGCAACCTACGTTTTATGAAAGAGTACGTAGGCGGCTCTATATTGAGAACGATAGTTTTCAACAAAAATTAGATGTAGAGCATTCATTATAGTTTACGCAAATATTAGAACCATGGAACTTATATGTTGAAAGTACGGCCCATCAATTCAGATTATTTCATCTGTCTAAGAATAGTGCGATTTATTGACAAACATGAAGCCCTTCCAAGATTTTCCTTATTTAGGAGTTACAGTTTTAAGGTGAGGCATTTAGTTTTCAACGGTCAATGTCAACGCAAAAACGCGCAGTGTGACAGAGATCGACCTAGGGCGAAAGAAAAAGAAAGTCGTTTTTAGTTACATATAAAACTTATAAAAGTACTAGCAAAGTTTCCAAATACAAATATTTTGATATTGTCAAAAGCTATCTTATAATTTATGAAGTATGTTTGAGTTTTTGATATGATTCTTATTCGTCAAACTATGAGAAAGCAAGTGTTTGATACCTCATTTCAATCATATGTGTTTGATACCTCATTTCAATCATATGTGTTTGATACCTCATTTCAATCATTTATCTCTAACGAGTGAAAGTTTCTCAATCGCGTTTCTCTACTACAGAAATCTAGGAAAAAGTTACAGAAATATAGTATAAATATAGTATAATAGTAAAAGTTTCAAAAATATAAATATACTAGTATCTCTTACTAAAAGTAGTAAAACGACTCCAAAAAGTGCCAAATCTTCTCGGCGGAGGCCATGTAAATAGAATACGGGAGCTTTTTTCTATGTATTTCATGAAATGCACAAAAATTGTAATTAATTTCTGGTACATGCATATTGACTATATAATAATATAATATAGGCTCTAGATTCTAGAGTTTCGTTTTTGGATAACATATGCTATAGCGTTTTGACGGAATCCTGAATTCCATACTTGTACAAATATAACTTGCCATCTGCGATAGGTCGAGGCGTGTGGTCTCGAGGCCCACGTCTTTTTCGGACTATTTGAAGTACGCCGTGTTGTGTTTTATTTATTTTTCCGAATTATCGGTAAATTTTCAAATGCTCTAGACACAAACATATAAAAATAACTAATCATTTTAGGATATTTCCTTATTGTTTTTCTGTCTTCGTATACTCCTGTTTGGCATCCTAAGAAAACACAGTTATAATGTAATACAATTAACACGGTGAATGATGGTTTCTGTGACATTTCCGAGACGAAAATATATCACTGAAAGTCACGCTCTTTTACTGTGTAAATTAAAAAGAAAGATAATCAAGTAACTAATAAAAAAGAACGAGACATATTTTCAAAAGACACTTGGAACGTTGCCATCTTGATTCTAGTTAATGCTTTATTAATTTTATTACGGAATACGTTTACTAAAACAATTGTCTAGTATGAGTACAATGGAAAGTACATTAAAAATAACTTTTTATTGTCAATAAAATAAATCCCTAGTCATATAACGTTGAATGCCACTACATATCCACGTGGATGAAGCTGTATTTTTTGCGCTAGAATTTAAAAATAACAGGCCGCTTTTGATAGTTTATTTTTGGAACAATGTAATGCTCATCGAATGGTTCGTGATGATTTCTCAGCCTAGATTCTTGTGGGGTCAAGGATAATTGTTTTGTTTGGAGCGAGGGTTGTTGACCCCAGATAGCAAATGTGGATTATTCTAGAGGACGCCAGCGACTTCATCTGCCTGGATTTGTGATATAAACAGCTCGTTGTACCCGTTCAGAACGCTTTTTCGACAAAAAGTTTCCACCCCGTTTCACCCTCATAAAGGGCGAAATTCGAAAAATCCTTTCTTAGTGCTCGTTTAATGTTGTTGGTTATCAGTAAGCCAGTCAGTTACAAAACTGTTTTGTACATATACTCATATACAGGATCGCCATCGAGCAGTATGGGGAAAATCTAAACTATAAGAGTATAAATTTACTCGAACGACTCATCATCGATTTTGGAGAAAATTAAAACCTGTCCTTCTTGCAAAAAAAATACATTCTGTACAATTTATAGGATGTATTCTTTTCGCAAACGAGCAAGTTGGATTCCCGGTTAAGGTAAGTAATTTTTGTAAAAGTTTAGGATGTAGTTTTTATTATCTCTAAAATCGATGACGAGAGTTCTTTGAGTAAATTTCTCTTTCACTTACAGGTACAGTGGAGACCACATCAAGCTATACACTTGCAGTACGACATTAGCCCCTACAGAGAAGAATATAAGATAGGTACAAAGTCCGAAGTGTTTAACTTGTTGCGGTCTCCAATGTACAAGGTGTAACAGAAAGGTGTGCTCATATTTGGAGAGTGGTGTAGAACTGCTTTTGATACGGTTTCAGCCCTTAAAATTACGGAAAAAATCAGGTGTTCCATGGAAAAGTACAGAAATTGGAAGCGATTTTATTTCGAGATTTCAGAGTTGTTTCCATAGTAAATGTTTTGTACTACTGATTGAATGAAGTTTTCAAAGTTTACGATCTAGGTACATATTATATTTGTTAGACGTTGTATATATACCTATAGATTTTTACCTACCTATGTCGCGAAACTTCTTTCTACAGGTATCAATTAAATTTTATTATTATTTATTGTATTATTGCGAATACAGGTCTCACCGTAGTGTTTTTTATCTGACTCTTCGGCAGTTACAACCGCCATGATCAAGGGTAAATCTAAAAGCTTAAAGAGTTACAAAAGTCAGCTTAAGTAGTGCTTAAAGTGGTAACAAACTTTAAAGCGTGTTAACACTTGTAATGCAATGCAATCAAAATGTATTATGTAATTATATAACTTACTCGTGAAACCTAATTATATACTGGAGACTCGGTAAGTTATCAGGACCAAGGCTCAATGACCCCTTCTATGAAATACGCAAAATGAAATTTAGACTTCCTATACTAATTGAGTCGAGATTGTTCTTGAACACGTATGGAAGCACAAAAAAATATTTTTCGTATTTCGCAGACAGAGTAATTGAACCTTGGTCCTGACCACTTACCGAGTCTCCAGTATGAATTTGGCTACATAAACGAACGTGACCTTATATTTACGCCGCCAAGATTGCGAAATTATTGCAGAGTCACTATTGCCGTGTAGAAAATTTGGCTCCCATGTAATAGGGAAAACAATGGCAAATTAAATTAACCCATCGTATGAATTAAACGTAAATAAATAAACTAGTTATCTAGTTTCGATAAGACTAAATGTGTATTCTTCACTACCCGATACCGTAATGACGGTAGGGTTTGAATATATTCAACATAGGGAGTCAAATCTACTGCACGGCAAAGACTCTCCAATAATTTCATACTAGTGTTCTCTAGGCGCCAAGTGGCCACTGTAGAGCGGCATGCCAAAGTAAATAAATAAATTGAAACTCACATTCAGTAAAGAGTTGAAGGCGTCGTCGATGACCTTGATGTCCTCGATGACCATCCTCTGCACACAGTCGTATCTGTACTCCTCCACCCCCATCACTCCGTCGGAGTTTATGTCGATCATCTTGAAGTTGGACTCGATGAACGCTTTCATGGCTTGAGGGAATTCGGAGTACTTCTTTCCGACACAGCTGTTCTTCACTGCTTGCTTGAATTCGTCCACAGAGATCATGCCGTCCTGTAAGATATTGGTGATGCGTGAGCGACGGTGGATAAGGATAGGTTACAGTAAATAGCCAGTGCTTGCGGTGCTGAAATGTCGTATCCATCTACTAAGCATTGTTTAAGTACTAAGTATGCACAAAAAAGCTTCTTTTCGTCCATATTTAAATGTTACGTTTGCATTAAGCAGTTTTGTCTCGGAAGCTTCGAAGCAAATTTTTGTTTTGTTACTTCTACGCTAGAGAAATGCCTTTTATATGTTTGTTTGTGAAAATGGCCATAAAAGTAAAGGAAGCTCTACGATATTCGTTTTAGTTTCTATTTGCTTTATTAATTGTAAAAAGCATTTTAAAAAATGGTGACGCACCCATTTTATATCTTCATACATATTTTATCCGCTGCTCGTTTGGTTACTTTATAAGATCTTTACGTTGTTATTTTATTACTTGTTATTATTAGTTATCTGATGTAAGATGTGATGAATACATATTTATATACATATATACACTAAAATGTCCCTTAACATAAAAACATGAAAATCATTCTTCATTCATTATTTATTAATTAAGAAAACTTTATCATGTTTAGCTCATACTTATAATTTTATCCCCACATTATATTTTTTAACTTTTTTTGTGTGATTTCTCATTTGTTTTTGCTTTTCGAGTTTCTTTTTGATCGCCTAAGTTTTCTTTCCATTTTCGCGTAAGTAGTAATTTTTTACCTAGAATTTTTTCTTATTATGAATTTTTAAGAGGAAAATGTATTATTTTGAGAAATAATGAAATATTAAAAAACGATACCTATATTGCACCATTTTATGTTGGCAAATAGTCGTTATCTTTCAGATTCAAAGTTACGATCCTGTGACAAACGGACGGACAACGGAGGAGTCTCAGCATAAAGGTTCTTTTTTAGGGTTCCGTAGTCCGACAAGGAACCCTTATAGTTTCGCCATGTCCGTCTGTCCGCGGCTTAGCTCAGAGACTATTAGAGAAAGCTGTAATTTGGCATGGATATAAATATTAATCACGTCAACAAAATGGTAATATAAAATCTAGAAAAAAAAATTTCTTAAAAACACGTAAACTGGGGATGATTTTTTTTTCTCGTCTTTCCCATAGTGTGGGTTATTGTTGGATAGGTCGTTCAAAACATTGTGGCTGTGTGAAAACCATTTTTCGATTTAGGGATCCGTTGGCGAAATATTAAGCTTTACAGTGAAAATTTTAGTTAGAGTGGAGCGACCCCCCCTGCCGGCTAAACAGTTGTTTATAGAAATGTGAAAAAATTCACAGAAGCAGTATATAGGTATATAACGAATTGAAAAGGAAGACTATCAAAGCTAAGTAGGCTTTACAGGTTTACGAGTACAGGTGGCGCCAAACTTTTGGTCTCATCTAATGTATGGGACTAGAAGTTTGGCGCGGTCTGTATTAGTAGACCAACTTATAAAATGTACCGAGCAACCACGGAACCCTACATAGCGCGTGGCCACCCTACATTGCGCGTGGCCCGACACGCACTTGGCCGGTTCTTACCCCTTAGTTAGAAGCTATACTACAATATTTTTTAAAGCTTTCTGAATAAACTAATATTAAATAGCCGCTGTGAATTATGTTAGTAGTTTCTGATAGTTACAATAAAAAAAACTTTAGTATTTGCGACTAAAAGATCTAATTTGGCTATTAGTGATAGCCTATTGCTAAGGATACGACATTTTCGATGCGATTATTTACTCGTACTTACTCATTGTGTTTTGTAAGAAAAGTATTTAACAGTTGAAGTTTCAGATGGTGTAGAGTCCCTGTAAACCCAATCAAGTGCGGAGCTCATCAGTCTGTGCTTTGTGAAATGTTATCTGTGAAAAATAATCGCATCTGCTCTAACATTATTGAACTACTAAAGTATGTTAGCAAACGATCTCCATTTGTATCCCAGCTGCTGTAAATTATCGTAATAATAACTCTGTCGTCTGTTACAACATGGCGTATCAAAGATATGACAAGTTTTCAGAATCAGCTTTGCCTGCTCTTTTGGTTTATGAATTTCTTAGAAGTACGAAAGTCAGCCTGGCTGCAGTGCAACCCACGTCATGAAATACACGAATAGAACTATTGGCATAGACAATTACATAGATGATGTGTGTTAGAAAAACTACTGCTACAAACTCGAAACCTCGGTTTAGATATAACTTGCCGTCTAGTTTTAGCTAAACGGTAAAAGAATGAAGAGAATAATCTTTGCTACTCGTATGAAACATAATTTAGAAGACGGCAGAAATGCCAAAAACAAGCGCTTATCTAGATAATATTAATCTTACAAAAACATTGTCTCGATAGAGTTTTTTGATGTAAAGAGCTAATTCGGAGCACGCAGCTCTTAGCGGAAACTAAAACGGAAGATTTTGTCCGTGAGTTTCATGCAACAGTAGCTTTTCTAGCAAACCTTCTAGTGCCACGTTCTCTTGGTGTACTTTATAAAGTAGATTGCACCACGCCTACAGATTAATCAGTCTGCTAACAAACTTTGATGTTTAAAACTACGGAGGCATGTAGCGTTGTCTGCAAGCTGTGAGTACAAATGTAAAGGAATGGGGACAACCGACATAGTCTGGCACCTTATCGAAGTCCGCCAGTTGGGCGATCTCTTCCCAAAGGCTGAGCATGATGTGTTGGTACTTCTGCAGGCGGGCGGGGCTGCAGTCGCCCTTGCCTTCCAGCACGCAAGCCCTGAGGGCCAGGCACTGGAAGTCGTGCGAGTCCAGGTACCCGTTGTTGTCGATATCTGGAACGGAAGTGGTTTGAGTACGTGATATCATAATCTCTGTTTACTAGAAATGGGGCGGTACCAGAACCAGAGAGGCATGTAGGTATGTCCACTGTACGAGTTTTAGTCGTGCCCTTCCCATAAATAGCAACCAACCCCAATAAGTGAGCTCAGGGTTGCTGATAGAATACTGGATAATACTGTCTATAAAACTACTTTTACTGTGGTAACAGTTTCGAAATTCTAAAAAAGAACTTAACGTTTGATACATTTTGGTCTAGTGTATGTTTTCCATATAATAACAGTTTCTTTTTTCGCTATTCGATGTTGTGTCCCATAGCGAAAGTTGTTCGTATAGAGGACTAGCATTATCTTAATTTTTGTCGACTAAGAATCTGGCTCGTAATTTATGCAGCCGAATTCTTACTAAAGACTCGGTAAGTGCTCAGTAACAAGGTTCGATGACCCTTTTTGTTATTAAATTATCCCTTTCGTGTTCCTTACAAACGCAAGCCCAACCTCGAGTCAGTTACTATAGGACGTCATATTTTATTTTGCGAAATTAGCAAAAAGTGTTATCGATTCATGTTGATCACTTACCAAGCCTCCAGTATGAGTTTGGCTGGATAAATAAAAGTCACCTTATATATGCGACTAAATCAGTAGGTAAATAAGACTTTGTGATAGTTATTCTATGTTATTTAAACGGATGCCGTATGACTGTGAAAACTGCTTTTATAAAACAAATATTTCATCGGTTTTTGCAACGTTAAGTTTTACTTGTACTGGGTCCACAGTGTTTATTTCTTCTGTAAGCAACCGGTTTCGTTTAAACATCTCCAGGCAAAGTTATTTATGCGTTTGATGTGTTTACTTAACATACGTCGTGAGCTCGTAAGAAAGACAAATTTGTCATTTTTTAATTTGTTCTACTGTTCTAACGGTAAACAAAAAATGATGATAAATTAATAGATTTGATTGATGGTTCTTGATGGAACTCCATTAAAGCAACGAAAAGTCTTAGTTGTAATAATTCCACAGGTTTATTTCTCCCGTTAATGACCGGTTTTGTTTAAAACATCTCCAGGCAAAGTTATTTATGGATTTGATGTGTTTAACATCAGTTGCAAGAATGACAAGTTTGTTAATGGATAATGGAGATCCATCAAGAAGCTGATTGATGGCTATTAATTATGATCCTTTTTTGTTTACCTTTAGAACAGCAGACCATAATAGTCACAGACAAAGTGAAAGAAGTGATATCTTCTAATCTACGAGTGTATCAGCGAATAATCAACGAGCTAATAATTCATTCATTGGGTTGGTAATAATTATATAATTAAATGACGTAACAAGCATCTTGTTTTTTTAATTTAAAAAGAGCCATTCGCTTTTTTCCACACCGCAGTTTTTGTACATAGTACTTCAACAATTTCATGTTAATTGTGACTATTCGAAATACCAAGCTCAGACAAGCCACCCATCACACTAAAATAGTTAACACATCATGGGCAAGATGGCTCATTTCGCAACTCTAGAACGTAAATTAGTAACGCTTGCCCAATTGGCTAGGGCCAGTAAACAATAGCGTATTAATTAATAGTAGGGAGCATGCCAACTGAACCCTAGGCTGGGACGCTGCGCTGGCGCAACTTGGCCTTAACACGTGGGGAGTGATGCGTCCAATGGAATGACAGCACTTTCGTGACGGCTCTTGAAATGACAATGAGCATTTCTTTTATCTTCGAAATGATTGTGATAAAAATATTAAACAGGACAAAGATTACGGCTTAGTTCATTGCACGTTCTAAGTAGATAGATGGCCTTTACATAGGTGTACACAAACACAAAGTGACTTTGGTTGATATAGCCAAAGATATTTATTATTCAAGTCGAAATCTGTACAGTTAAAATTCAGATTTCATAAAATGACGTTAGCACATTACAATCTTAGATGAACACTTATGGTGGTAACGGAGGATCTCGATGCAAAATGCACATCATAATATTGTTTTCCTTACTTTTGAATAAAAATGTTGTAATAAATGCGTTTTATAGCAATTCGCGCAAACTGCTTGTTAATAGTTAGGTGATCACATCAAAATTATTCAATTTTATGCGTTACATTTTAGCTGCATTAAATTACAACTCTAAACACGCTTTTAAGTTTGTTAATGTATGCAAACAAAATGTATAACAATTTAAAGTACGTATTTTTTGTGAAGACTTTATTATTAATAAAAAATTTCCGCAAGTGGTTTTAAAACACATTTATTGCATACTTTTTATTCAAAAGTAAGGAAAACGATATTATGATGTGCATTTTGTACCGAGGTAAAAACGACGACACAATGAACAGCAGCCATCGAAATTGTTCGATGACAGCAGAACAAATTGGTATCATCCAGATATTTGCGGGTAGTCGCTATAATTGACATTGCAGATCGAAAGCCTGTCCGCCGACATCTGTTCTTTATTCTGTTTCCGACACTTCGTGCAGTCCACGTGTCATACTTATGAGGGATGAAGATAGAGATTAGATGCATCATTCAAGAGGTAAATGAAGCGAGTATATTTATGACTAGCCATCAAACCACGCGCAAGGATAGAAATCTAGATCTCTGATTGCTGTGCGTTGTCTTGATTAATTTTGACAATCTCATCTCAGGTTAAATACTTGGAAAAGTGCCTAGCTATTGGAAGCAGTCAACTAGACAAGTGGCATACGAGAAAAGTACGAAAGAGTCAAGACAGTCTGTGACGAGACCGGAAAAGAAATTCACTAGATTGTTAGAGTACTTAAGAAATAAGGCAAAAAAATAGAAATTAATTCCCGGGAATTAAAAAAAACAAAGAAGGTTGGTTATGAACCAAATAATTAATTTAAAAGACACGAGGCTTATAACGGCTTCCTGAAACGAGACGTTATGATCGTCTGATACAATACAAAGTAGCGAAATAGTAGGAAGTTTGAACGCCAAATAGCTCTATTTGGCGATCGATCTAATGGATTATATTTGGTTCTGACATGTGTATAGGTACAGTGACAGGAATTGTTGGCTTCAAGATAGCTGTTACACTGTAGTTAATATCAATGTTCGTGAAAAAACGCATTATTATCTCAATGGACATGAAAATGAACATGTCCGATTCTTCCGAATTATCTCCCTGTAGATCGTGGTACTTGGTTTGTTTTATAGAAGGCAAACATATAATTTGGTCATCTGAAATATATTCAAACGCAAACGTAGGCCTGCACTAGTATATGCTTTGTCTGGCTTTGTATGACATTACTTCTACCATTAACCTCTCTTGAATCAAAAGGTGCATGTCAAGCGCTAAACATAAAACAAAATATTTTTGGAAATAAAGTGAGTAGGGCTTGGTTTGGTAGATGCAGCCTTAGTGAACGTGCATTACTTTATGTTTTTGAGCATTTAGCGATTGGAATTCAATCTGATATTTAATGTGGGCCATGTAGATACAGAAATAAGCCGTCGTATTCTAATTACTTGATATCACTAGTACAGTGAGCTAAAAATGTACTGCTTGCCGTATAGTCGTAGCCTCAGATTAAGCTTCCGCGGAATTTTAATCCTTGTGATCTTTTTAAAAGAAAAGTTTATAGCGATCAAGACGCGGAAACGATCAATTAGTCTAATGCTTAATTTATTGATAGCGCGCTTGGATCAGCAGCTCTCCGTAAAGACAGAAATAGCTCGAAGATTTATTACAAAATAAAACGCAGATAGCGGTGACAATGTGCCTGTTGGTCCCAGTCCAATAAAACAAATGTCTACTAATGATCAGCTGATCGATACTCTAAATTAATGATCCATTTCATGATAAAGAATGAAATTCATCCATAAAGCTTCAGATGCTTGTTTGTTTTGGAACGGCTGCTCAAGGATTAAAAGCCTGGATTAACTCTCCCAATGTTTTGGAATTCTTGACGTTTTTCAAATGGTGCCTATTTTAGGAAACCATTGTTAACAGATTCGTTGTAGAAGATATTAGACCAGAACTTGCGTTAAGCTTTGAAGCTGGTAATCCTAGGAACAGCAGGACACAAAACCAACTTTCCAGCAAAACAGAAAACACCAATAAATGCAAGTATAAACCGGCGACTCACCGTAGAGATATCTGACAACGAATGCAACTCTGTTATCCCAGGAGTACGCCATGTTTGATGGATGTAACTGAGAGGGTCTGCCGTGAGCCTGGTGTGATGAGGAGGTTGAGGCTTGGCGCGGGGCGGCGGTCGCGGGCTGACTGCGGTGCCCGCCGCCTTGCGGCACCACTCTACGAATAACCGGAGTAAAACGAAATTACGAAGCGTCGTGTGTCGTCATCAGCGACGTTTCAGCACTAAAATATCCACCGCACAACATCTGTCGATTTAACTGCTTTCCGACCGGTTGGCAGCATTTAAACTTGACCTGGCGAGCTGCACCGATGTGCTGTCTGAACCTGCAAGGTCCCTTGATTGATGTCGATGCAATCTAAAATGATCAAGTCTTTTGTAACGGATTATTGTAGAACTCGGCTGAAATAGTTGCGAGCCTAGGGCGGCCGGTATATTTTTAATAACTTGTCTGTCTTTAGACTGGGGTTCCGTCTAAATTTCATCGTGTGATTGACGCTTATGTAAGTGTAAATTTAAATTAGAGTTTGATTAATGTTTATAGTTATGTCGCTTGTGTTATGTATGAAACCTAAAAATTTTGTTGGTTTGATACCTAAGATCTGGAAAACAACTTGATGTATCAGCATGAAACTCTCAAAATCTTATAGATATAGAGTAGATATATCCATGCATCCATCCATCCATCCATCAGTCTGTTTCGTCCACTGCTGGACATAGGCCTTTCCAGGATTTCGCCTCTCTTGGCGGTCCTCCTGGAAGAAATGCCCATACTCACGCACGCTGGGCAGGCGGGTTGGTGAGCGCGGTGCCGAAACCCTTGCACCAGTGACGCCGCTGCCCGGCAATTGGGGATAGATAAACCGCCACCCATCGGTCCCAGGCAATGGTGGGCCGCCTGGTTTTGCCTGAGAGCTGTTCTCTTACTCTCCCCCAAATAAATTCGGGAGGATTTGCGATTAAGATGGTGGTACCTCCACAGTCGAGCCCGGCATCAGCTCTACCACCATGTTTGTTGTATATGTTTATGTATAAAGCAAGGTGGTAAATGTAAGGTGGAAGAGCTGATGCCGGGCTCGACTGTGGAGTGGAGGTACAACCATCTTACTCGCAAATCCTCCCAAGTTATTCGGGGGAGAGTAAGAGAACAGCTCCTTAGCAAAACTAGGCGGCCGGCCCACCATTGCCTGGGACCGATGGATGGCGGTATATCCATCCCCAATTGCTGGGTCTTATATAAAACAGACTGGTGACGGGCAGCGGCGTCACTGGTGCAAGGGTTTCGGCACCGCGCTCACCAACCCGCCTGCCTAGCGTGCGTGAGTATCCAATGGGTATTTCTTCCAGTAGTACCAACAAGAGTGGCGAAATCCTGGAAAGACCTATGTCCAGCAGTGGACGAAACAGGCTGATGGATGGATATAAACATATAGGCTATATTTGGTACTGTAACTTAGAATACGTGCTGTAACTATTTTAGTTTTTAAAAAATCGAGTGTCTCATTAGTTCCGTGGTGTCACAGAGATCTATAAGACATATAATCGCAGTCGCGGTTTCGATGCAGTTTTGTGAATGATCATTCGCGGAATCCGCTATTTACCTACCTATATTTAGAAAATATTTTATTGTCTACTAAAACCGAAAAACACGAATAGTTATCAAAAAACTCATTATAAATTATTTTTTTAAGGCCAAGGTAAACATTCCCGTAAAATTTGCATCTAAAAATTGCCCATAGCTGAATTTTTGTTACCAACTCAATCACGCCGCCGGATAGAATTGCATAATTCGCATGAATTTTTTGAGTCCTTGAGTAGATTATATGCCTATTCAAACTATAAATTATGCATAAAAAAAGTTTCTTACCTAAGATCTCAAAAACTACTTGACGAATGGACATGAAACTTTTACTATTTTATAGAGTACCTGTCCTAGATAGACTTCTTTTTTTCCTGAGGTTCAGGATTTTCTGACTGTAAATTCATAAAAAAAGCCTTTAGGGTCATGTGATTATCAAACTGAAACACGGGCTAAGTGTGCCACTGGTATTTTTTTCTACGTGTTACATACCTTTATAGTATCCTTTAACTTGTATTAATAATAAAAAAATATTAATTTTCGAAATATATTTCGGCCCACTATGGGGCCGGCATATATAAGGTGGAATCGTAATACCTGCCACGGATGAAATAGGAGATACTATTATGTTTATAGATTACAATAGTGAAGATAATTTATTGATCTAACTTCATAAATTTTTCCATACAAACAAATGTGCGTATAAATTTAAATTCATTTAATTGTATGAAACCGTCCGTCAAAGGACGCCGCTCTATCCGAGCGAGCCACTCGTCAAATAGTCAAAGGGCAGACCGCCTGCCGCCACCCCGTCCCCCACTACCCCCTTCGTCGCACGCGCTTGTTTTTGTTTGTTGTTGTGCCCCCACCCCAGTTCGCTGTTTTCGCTGGTCGCAGAGGTGCGTATCTCGCGCGCATTCTTTAAAAATGCCTCCTAGACCACGATATTCAAATCAAGAATATCTTGAGATGGTATCGTGCTACCGCGAGTGTAACAACGTAACCGCGCATGCAGTAAACCTATACGAGCAGAGATTTGGTGTACGAGTGAGCCATCATACCATTGTGTACGGCCAAACCGGACATGATATTAGAACTGTGCGAGAACTAAAAAGGCGCATCAAGCGCGCTTTTCAGCAAGTAAAAAGTGAAACTGACACCTTAAATAAAGTGCAAAGACATGTACGCAAGCGTGCCTACATTTGTGTGCAACGCGAAGGCGGACTTGTGCAACAGTTTTGTAGATAAATAATACTGTTGTAAATTATGCAAATAACTGTAGCTAAGGTGTAATTGGTGTAAATAAGGTACAATTGGTGTAAAAATGCAAAGACAGAACATAATGTTTTTGTGTAATGTGTACCCACGGCAAAACATAATCAGGAGACCCGGCTTTAAGTGTGATGGGAAGTTTACCATCTTATTACATCAGTTTTTATCTGCGGAATGAATTAGAGGAATGCAATAACTGGTAAGTGCACTTTTAAACTTTTGCCTGCGTATTATTGGGTACTGGTTGGCCAACAGATCCAGCCGTTTGGAAATTTAACAGTACCCTAATTAGTTAATTTACCGGTGTCTTAATGACCAATGACGAAGAGTAATTTGCAATGTATTTCGTATTTACATCTACTTTGCGTGTGAGCGTAAGCACATTGGAGAGGCATGCAATGGCACCTATTCTCGTGTAGCACTTTTAAATTTCGAGCTAAAAAAAAACAAGAATTTTCATAGCAAAATAGACCTTAACGCGGAGGGATGACAGTTAAATGAGCTTGTATTATTTTGGGTTTTCACAACTCTACATTTAAGTTTGTGCTACACAGAATAGGTACAAATATCTCTACCTGGTAGAGACGAACTGGGCAGCTGATTTCATTTATTGAACGGTTAGAAAGAGATAGCAATTGTTATCATTGACTAAACGACTCGTCAAGCGTAATTTGTGAACCACGTTATGCAGAATGAAGAAAATGTTTATTTAATTACTTTACCTTCTCAAATTTATTTAACTATTCCGGGGTACGAAATTTCTTCACTAATGTAATCTATAAACATAATAGTATCTCCTATTTCATCCGTGGCAGGTATTACGATTCCACCTTATATAGTACATATACTACTACTATAATCCCAGAAAATCGGGCAGTTCCTCGGGGACGACCCAAATATCCTATTCGTATTTGTTGCTAGTTATAACTAGCCTTTGCCCGCGGCTCTGCTCGCGTTTGTTCAATCTTTGTCCTGTTTTCGACTGAGGCCTTATTTTATAGCTTATGTGTTGTGTTGACCACTCACTACGATGATAAAAAAAAACCGCATCCAAATTCGTTCAGTGGTTCTCGAGTTATAAAACGGAACATACATACAGACAGACAGACGAAAATTGTAAAAATTGTTTTTTTTTGCCATAAGTAAGTATACCGTCACGAGTATATCGTCATGAATCCCCTAGGGGGTGTCAGAGGTGTTCTCGGGTGTGAACTGAGAAATGCAAGTTACAGTCTACACTCGGCACACCCGCGTTTCACCGACGATTATTACGTCCCAACGTGATAGGTGGTGAGCCCTCCTATCGCCGATCTTCGGGCACAAATACACGCTTTTTTAGGGCATGCAGGTTTCCTCATGATATTTTCCCGTTCAGCAAGTGGTAAGTATTAAATACTATGCACAAAATTCCCAAAAACTCATTGGTGAATGCCCAGCCGGGGATCGAACCTGGATCTCAAAGATTGAGAGGCTAGCGTTCTACCCCTAAGCTACCGCCGCTATATTTAAATTATATTCAAAATTTCACGAAAATATTCAATGTACAGACACGACTTTTTACTACTTTATTAATAGTCCGGGAGGTACCGTTGCAAATACAAAAGTCATAGTAAGCCGGCTGATATTGACATCGATCGTAGATCTCACATGACTGATATGTGAAACGACCGTCAGCTGCTCTAGTAGCGGTGGGTTTGGGAGTTAGAGGTTGCGAAAGTGGTAAAAAAAAGTGATACTACGCCGGCTGAAACTTTTCTCACAGATAGTTGACATCATACTGAGCTGAAAAAAAATAGATAGAAGAAAATGCCAATTTTAACGAAACAATAAAAAAATATAACAAGCAACGCTAAACAACACAGACGTGATGAGTTGATGACAGCTCCGACTTGAAATTACTCTGTGTTTAGTGTTGCTAGCCATATAGAAAATGTTTAGTTCCTCAAACATTCTTTTCATGAGTTTTTTGACAAACTGTATTTGAATTTATCTCTTGATAAAGCTCGCTGCTTCATGTTATAAATAGGTCGAATTTTTATTTTTCCTTTTTCACGTGAAAGGTAAATTATATGACGTAACTTTCGTATAAACAAGGTGAATTTAAATTAACCGACCAAATTCATACTGGAGACTCGGTTAGTGATCAGAAACAAGCTTTTGGTGAAATTCGAAAAATATTTTAGTAAACTAGTCCAACCAGTAAGGGAGCGAAAAAATATATTTTTCGAATTTGGTCAAAAGGATTACTGAACCTAGTTCCTGATCACTAACCGAGCCTCATCGAATTTCATCCTATAAAGCTGAAAATGAGAAATTGACTTGTCTTTATAATGGAGTTTATATGGTATAGATTACTGAATAAAATTTAGTTAAAATTGATAGTGAGACATGTTCCGGGCCCCATCCTGGGTCCATTGTTGTGAGTCAACTTGTGACTGATGCC
This sequence comes from Ypsolopha scabrella, assembly GCA_910592155.1. Lineage (NCBI taxonomy): Eukaryota > Metazoa > Arthropoda > Insecta > Lepidoptera > Ypsolophidae > Ypsolopha > Ypsolopha scabrella. Next base: position 22,215,699 of record OU342977.1, read on the forward strand.
GGACCCAGGATAGGGCCCGAAATAAGTATATTCCTTTATCAATTTTAACTACGAGTATATATTTAATCAGTAAGTTAATGTTTATGTAAGTAAGATTAATCAGTAGTATAATTTATATATAAACTCGTTTATGTAGCCAAATTCATACTGGAATTATTTATTATTGGTAATATGGTTTATATAATTGGTAATTGCATAAACTTTAAAATCAAATGTAATTATATATTTTGTGTGCGCAATAAATAATTTGAGTATGAATACTTTGCATGCTCTTTTATTTTTTTATCATGAAACTGCATGATTGATGGTCATTTGTCGCACCTAGAGTTGCCAGATGACTGAGATCCCCTAGAACTGTTCCAGAATACGGAAGCGTGTCCTGTGTCCCAGATTTTCAAAAAACGTGCTCAAATTATAAAAATATAAATTACGGATAGAGTACCCAGCTCTTTGAATTTCCCAGGCTACCAAACATCCTCTCTCCTAGCTCTCTACCACGTTGTTGTAGTCTCGCTCTCATTCGGATCAATCTATGTTTGCGTGAAAATAAGGGCCAATTTTGTCAAAAGGAGTGCGCCTGAATTTTGAACGGATGGACATTAATGTCCAGATTATGGAAAAAGTAAGAAAACTGCATATCTATCGAATTGGTGGAAGTGAAGGTATGCATAAATTGCAACATCACCTGTCCCTGAGTTTCTTGACGTTCCTCAATCTTGGATTCACAGAAAAATACTTTAAAAATAAGCATTTATTTTCCCTTTTTTACTCCATCCTCCAGTCCCGACATTCAAGCCAGCGAATCTGAGAACCCTAGCCGCATCGCGCCATTATGTAGGTATGCTTTAATCTGTGGTAAGTTGGGGTTATAATCAAAGAGTAAAGTATTTTCCTATTAATATGAAATGTACACGCCACCAACAATCGCTCTTTCTGTTCTGACGGATGAAACTAAAATGATTAAACAATTATTAAAATGTATTATGAAGGTCGGACAACAAGAATTCTTAAAAAAAAATTATGTGCGTCCTTGTTCGAGTTGATACCCAAAAAAATAATTTTAATGTGGAAATCTTTCTGAAAACCTGTACCTACCATTTTTCTGAAGTACCGTAATTTTTACAGATCGAATCCTTATTTTTGGATTAGGCGTACATCCCTGCTTTCAACTGTCAATGTCATGTCATATTGACAACTCTAAACTCAGTGCTCATAGATCGAGCAACAGCGCGTTCCGATTCAAAACATAATCGATTACATCCCGTCTATCGTCATTCCGAGTCAACGTTAGCCCGATAACGATAGCCCTAAAATGGTTGTTATGACGTCATTAATGACATTATTAAGGCCACCATGTTGTGCTATACTATCATCGCCCACGCTTCTGCGCGTAAGCACTTTGAGTGAACTATCAAAAGTGACAGCTGGCTGGCGGCAATTTCAAAAATGGGTTATCCTTACCATAAGAGTTTAATATCCAACGATAAATCAGAGTTTTTAGTTCGCTTCGAGGACCTAATTTTACAGTACCAAATAATTACGAGCCCAGAAAAAAGAATTTTTGACGAAAGAACAAACCAACAAGTAATGATTGCTCTCAATGAGGAGCAAATAACTCTTGCACAACACGTAGTTAAAGTATACCCTTTGTTGGTATTCACGTAATGTTATCAAATTTCAAGGTTACGTCGTGTACAGAAGAGTTCCGAATGAATCATAAGTTTAAGCAGTGATGGACGTCATTTCCCATTCGGAATGACTTGACGGGTGTGAGTAGTTTAGCACTGGTATCCCCATTCGGAACGCTGTACAAGTCAACAAAAGTCAACAAAACCGTCTCGGATTGTTGATATTCATAATCGTCGAACCTATGTACTTTTTATTAAAAGTCCTAAAAGCATTAAAATATGAAAATCATGCTCAGAATGAACTATAGTAGGATCGCATTTGTTTTTGCGGTGATATTTCTCGCCAAAGGTATGTTAATTAATTTTAACCTAAAGATCACAGTTCTCTATAACTAGATGAGCTCTATTTAAATAAATCACAGAAAAACTTATTTTGCAATTTTTCAGTGGTTTATAAATCTGTATTGTCATCAACGAGGTTGTCATTCATCACTTTCTTACAGGTATAACCAAAGTAAGTTCACAAGAAATTGAATCAAATGTTCCAAGTACCCAAGAAAGTGAAGATATCGATCAAAACGACGTCCCCAACGTTGACGAATCAGAATCTCTCCTTTCCAATGTTGTATCTGATGTAAATAAGACACTCACCAATCTCTACAATCATGTTACTTCAGCAAATGTGACTGCAGAAAACAAAACTCTATCTGCCAATGAGACACGAAAACTCGTCAAGTGTAAAGAGATCTTGTATGATCCCACTGAAGAAATTGAACCTACTGTTGAAATCATTAACGGGAGTCGCCTTGCAAAGCTTTTGCAAGTCAAACCTGACATCACAAGCCGGGACATGGAAGCCGATTGTGTCTTAGTGTTATTCTATGCCAGAGCTTGCCCTTTCAGTGCTCACGCAGCACCACACTTTAATGCTTTAGCCAGATCTTATCCTAATGTAAAAATGGTGGGTCTTGATGCACTGAAATACCATGGAATCAATGCTCAGTATGGAATAGTTGGTGTTCCAACTTTGAAAATGTTTCACAATGGCAGACCAGTGGGAAAATTCAATGGAACTGAATACAATATACAATCTTTTAGTAAATTTGTACATGCAATAACTGGCCTAAACCCTGAATTGTTGTTGGTAGTCTCAAAAGATTTTCAAGGCCCAGTTTCAAGTGTTGTAGAGAAAGATACTGATTATTTTCTAGTTTTGTCATGGATGTTTATTACAGTGTGTTCAATATACTACTTCATGCAATCAAAATGGTGGAAGATGATTGTTGAAATGATCCAAACCAGTTGGAGGGAGTCAGAGGCACAGCACGAACACACTGATTAGGTTATCTCTAGTTAATTGTTGTAAATAAATTCCATTTTTATTAGTTAAACATTTTATTTATATTACATATAAATTTTATTTATGTCATGTTCCTAATATATCATAATTTATACCATATATATTATTTTCGTCTAAAATTAAAGCATTAAATGCAAAATTTTAAGCACCTAAATTTATGGAGGTATTTCATTTCAGTTCTGCTGGCATTTCTTGGTCCTTCAATGCAGCCAGGATATTCCGAGCTGTCAAGTCACTCATGACATTCCTAGTTTCAATAGTGGCACTACCAATATGTGGCAACACTACACAATTCTTTAATTTGAATAATGGACTGTCTAATGGCAAAGGTTCTGGACTGGTTACATCCAAACCTGCAGCTGTGATAGTGTTATTCTGCAGAGCTTCAATCAAAGCATTCTGATCCACAACACCTCCTCTGCTTGTGTTTACGAATACAGCTGTTTGTTTCATTTTTTCAAAAGCAGTTTTATTAAAAATTTCTTTAGTTTCAGGTACTAAAGGAGCACAACAGATAACAAAATCACTTTGTTTCAAAAGCTCATCAAAGGCAACTTTTTCAGCCCCAACTTCTTTGGCCTCTGGTTTTTCACTTCTGTTGAAGTAGAGAATTTTGGCTGTGTTAAATGATTTAACTCTTTTAGCAACTGCTTGGCCGATTCTTCCGAAGCCCACAATACCTACAGTGGCTCCAGCGAGCCCTGGACCAGTCATGAATACCGGGGCCCAAGGGGAAACCCACCCTCCAGTCTTAGCTTCATGAATGGCTTCGGGAAGACGACGGGAGGTGCATAGCAGGAGGGAGACCTGAAAATAGAGAAAATTCCCATTACAGTAATGAAATTGATATAAAATTATTTATTGGGTGTGTGTGGTCTATTGATAAAATAATGATGATTTTATGATTGGCAGAAGACTGGAAAAAACTGGTCAAATGCAAATAGGACTCATGCCCTGACTCAGGATGTGGCAGTTCTGTACATACCGTTTAAAACACAAACTTTATACACATGCCATTATTAACAACCAACTTGACACTTACAATCCATTAAACTCTATGTATCAAAACCATCTGATTATGTAGGATACAAATTACGTCTTGAATAATAAAATATTATAATTTAAATTTTAAAAATTATAATTTCAGATTTTTTCCTAAGTTTTCCAGGCCTACATGTGAATGGAATTTCAAGTTTCTACATCAACTGGAAGTACCCTATAGGTTTATCTAGGACATAAAAGCAAGTTAATATAAGAGTTCTGTGGTTCCTTTTAAGGTACAGAACCCTAAAAATGGGTCAAGGTTTATCTGATCAGGGTACCTAGTATGGTAGACCATATCTAGCTTTGGCAGCTCAATATGGTCCTTCATGCTAGTGGTGCTGGTCAATCAACTGGTAGATGTATCTGTCAACCAGTTTAATAGAATATACTTACAGTGAGCTCAGCGGTGGCATCAGTCAAAACATTAGGGGTGTATCCAATTCTGATGCCCCTCTTCTTGCATTCTGCCAGATCAATATGGTCATGGCCAACAGATATGGTCGCCACAACTTTCAAGCCTGGTCCTGCAGTATCTAGGACCTCTTTATCAATCTTTTCTGTCAGAGAACAGAAGATAGCATTCTTCCCTGCAACGCCCTTTAGGAATTCCTCTCTGGGTACCACTGATGGTTTGTTCCACATTGAGACTTCACATCTAAAATTAGATTAGCTCTGATTAGCTCCCAGATTGATAAAGGGGTAGGTTTCTATACTTTATATATGGATAAAGAAATATTCATCAATTCTTGGTCGGAGACTTTCTGCCACAGAAACAAGTCCCTTTTCAAGTATCATCAAAGGGTAAAAGTGTAGATAAGGGGCAAAATATTTTTTTAAAGAAGCTATATTTGCTCTTTCAGTAGGATACATAACTCTAAATCTCGAGACCTTAGGGCCTTATTATCTATACTTATCTAACTTTAACATCTATCACTTCCAAAAGTACTGTGATTGGCTAGCAATGACGTCATGCATAATTTCTAGCCAATCACAACACCTCAGGGATGTATGTTTTGTTTTTCTTATTTAAAATTTCCAAGCTGCTTCAGGCTACCAGCCTCTCACCTATTTTCCCTCAGAGCCCCCTATCTGCAAAAATGTCTGTGCAGAAAATGTTTTCATTTGAAGGCTTAAAACATGATTCTGTTTGTCAAACGGCTATTCGGCTAAGCAAATAAACAATTGAAATCATACGTTTTTGGATGTCAAATTAATACGATTTTCTTACACAATTCCACAATAGGTGCTTTTAAGGATTATATAATAAAATAGCAAGTTCAAAACAACTTACTCTTGTTTCAGCAAATCGAGACCACACTGGGGCATATCGGAGCGCGCCACAAATACTTGAAACTTGCCTGAACTCATGTTTCGTAGATTACTGTATACGTTTCTATAAGCTGAGACTACTAGTCGTGATAGAATCATGAGTTTCAAGGTCGTTTTCTCAACCAGTTTCTGCTGGGTGCCCCCTTCTTTTTTAGTGCCACAAGTTTGCTTACTGCTCAGGAAGATACTTCGGAGGTGCTACAGAGGTTTTGGAATCGTTTTTATCCTTGAAAAACGATGGTTTAGATACATAAATAACGACGTGTAAAGCGGCAACTGTAGCGATTATAACCTTGCCTTTTGTTGATTTAATAAATGATAAACCGCTCATATTAAATGTTTCAGGTTAAGAGGGCACGATAACACGATAACCAGAGAAGACATATGTAAGTGAAGTTGAATGAACTTGAAAATTGCGAATTTTTGTGAAAAATTGTTATCTTAGCTTAGCCCTATGCTCAGCTCAGTCAGTTTTTTTTTTTTTTTGTTAATTGTTTTACGGCCCTGGATTCTTGTCCTTTTGAGCCATTCGTTTGTTTATTTTTCAAATAGCATTTCGTTTGTCTTTTCACAATTTATCCACTGTGTTTTTAATATAATTAAAAAGCGGCATATAGAATTTTGGTTCAGCTAATAAGTCTTGAAGTCGCGTAGGAACATCGCCGTCATCACAGATTTTTTCCAGTTCTGACACAAGTATTAGTCTGTGAATTCCAAAATTTGGGCAGTTAAAGATGATGTGATCCAAATCGGCGTTTATAAAGTCACAGTAATTACAGGAGGAATCTTGTATTATGTTAAGTCTTTTTAAGTGAGAAGGAGTTCTGCAGTGGCCAAACCTCATACGGTTTATTGTGGTAACAAAATTTCTGTTATCTATCTGTTTATTTTTGTTGTACCATGGTATACCGGGCGGGCTTTTCTGTATTTCAGCATACCATTTACCCTTTTCTTGGCTTAATGACGTCCAACATTCCTTCCACAGTTCTTTTATTTCTTTATTTATTTGTAGGTTATAGTCAGTGTAAGGGACTTTCAATAATGAGGAGTGGTCTTCATTGTATGAGCCTCTTGCTGCTCTGTCCGCTTCTTCATTACCTGTGATGCCTTGATGGGATGGCACCCACATGAAACTTACATGAATTTCCTTCGTTTTTAGATTATATATTATTTGCCTAATTTTATATGTTATGTAGTTAACATTGTATTTAAACACCATATTTTTTAAAGCTGATATAACACTCTGGGAATCTGTTATTATTAATACTTCAGAAACACTTATTTTAGTAATATGTAGTAATGCCTGGTAAATAGCATAGCACTCGGCCGTAAATATACTACAATCATTGTCTAACTTACAACACACTTTAAATTTGAGTTGTGGGTCATAAAATGCAGATGTAACAGAGTTAAAAGTTTTTGAACCATCTGTAAATATTTTATACTGTTTTTTTTTGTCCTCCATATAATTAGAGAACTCAGTTTGATTAGCAACATTAGATGATAAAATTTCATATTTATTATTAATAAGTGCATTCAACTCAACATTATATAGAGGTAATGGAAAACATTTGTACATGTTGTTAGCTAGTGTTTTAATGTGTAACATAATTCTCAACATTCCAGGAAGTTGGCCTGCCAATATTTGTGAGCTACAGATATGAGGCTGATCAACCCTAAATTGTAGAGCAGCATTTGGAAGGAGGCTGTTAATTACCAGAGAATTATTAGAGGAGAGTAACTTTAGAGAAAATCGTTCAGCAATTTGAAGTCGTCGCAAGATCAAAGGTAATATACAAGCTTCAGATTCCATTGCATAAATAGGTGTTGAACACATGGCTCCAGTAATTATTCTTAAAGCCTTATTCTGTATAACATTCAATTTATGAAGTAATTTTGAATTAGCATTCCAATAAGCAATTGAACTATAATCAAAGTGACTTCTCACTATACTTTTATATAACATGGAAAGTATTTTAGGATCAGATCCCCAATGAACCCCTGCTAGGGATCTCATTATGTTTAATCCTTTACATGCATTACCAATTAGGTAATTGATATGTGTGTTGAAATTCAATTTTTCATCAAGATAAATGCCTAAAAATTTCTTTTCTTTCAATAAAGATAATGGAGTATTGTTATAGATAATCATATTACTTAACTGATATGGCCTTTTACTATAGATTACCACTGCACTTTTATTGGCACTTATGGTTAGTTTTAGTTTATTAGTATAATAATTATTTACATTAGATAGTGCATTATTTAAATTATGTACAGCAATATTTACATCTTTGTGTGCAGTGTAAATTACAAGATCATCTGCAAACTGTAAAAACTTTATGTTCCTGTTAGTTATGTATTGAGACATTTGACAGGTATAAATATTATACAATAATGGGGATATTGTAGCACCCTGCATTGTGCCTTTGTAAATGCTGTGTGGCCCATAAATAATATTATTATATTTAACATACATGCTCCTGTCATATAAAAAATTAAAAATCCATTTACAGAGCTTCCCGGGAACTCCAATATCATCTAAGATTGAAATCAATATGGAAGGATTCAAGTTATCGAATGCACCCTGTACATCCAAGAATGCACATACAGTAGCAGAGTGACTATGTAGTGAATTATTAATGTCTGATATTAAAGTAGAAAAGCTTTCTAATGCACTCCTTCCTTTACGGAATCCAAACTGTTGCATAGGTAGGATGTTATTGGTTTCAACATAATAATCAAGCCTTATTTTAATCATATTTTCAAATATTTTGCCTATGCAAGATGACAATGAAATGGGTCTATACGAATTGTAATCATTGCTTGGTTTGTCAGGTTTAAGTATCGGAATAATACACTGAGATTTCCATTGCAAGGGAATACTTTGGCTAGACCAAAGTAAATTAAATAAATCTAATAAAACCTTTTGTGCATTGCTATGTAACCTTTGTATTAACATATAAGGAATGTCATCAAGTCCAGGAGTAGTATTTTTTCTGGAATTTAGGGTTATTTGAAATTCATTATATGTAAATGGTTCACAAAGAAACTTGCTTTTTTCAGTGCCACTTTTTGCAAAGATGTTATTTAAACTAATAATATCTATATTTTTTTCAGGTGCTAAAGCAGGTGCAAACTTTTCTATAAAGGAAGGAATCCATTCATCATTTTTTGGTGGCTTATTAATGGAAGCTCTCTTAAATCGTCGTATGTAATTCCATATGACAGAAATAGGTGTGTATCTATTGAATGACTCGCAAAGTTTACGCCATCCGTCTTTTTTCTTCTCACTAAGTAGTCGTTTTTTAAGTGCATCATATTTCTTATACTCTATATAATTTGTAATTGATGGATAGTATCTATAAGCATTTAAGGCTTCTTTACTTTTTTTTACTGCTTCTAAACAGTCATCATCCCACCAGGGAACAGGTTTATGTAGTTTTACTAGTTTGTCTTTTTTACAATATTTAGGGATACATTGTTCTCTAATATTGTTAAGTATATCACAAAACTGATCATAACTATTTAAGGGGTTATCAGGATTTAAAACTAAATTATCAAACGCTTTTTCTGTTACAGATGAGAATTTGAACCAGTCTGCTTTATTGTAGAGGAATTTGTTTGGGGAATCGCCTACTGTATATTTTTCAACAGTAGTTTGGATATTAATAAAAGTAGGATAATGATAGCTTCCCATTGGATCGTCATGAACTGTCCAATGACATAGTGGAGCAACATTGGGAGATACACAAGAAATATCAATGCTTGATGGTCTAGCCGTAGCCGTGCCTACAGTTGTCAAAGATCCAGTATTTAACAGACATAGATCACTGTCGTCTAATAAGTTGAAGATATCTCTGCCTCGGGTGTTAGTACTGTGACAGCCGAATGCAACATGATGAGCATTAACGTCTCCTGAAAATAAGATTGGCTTTGGAAGTGTACTTATAAGATTCCTGAGTTTATGAACCCTTAAACGTGTTGGAGGTGGTGGACAATATGTACATAATATAGTTAGTTTACCTGCAGTTGTGTGTAAGGCAATAGCTACTGTTTGTAAGTAGTCATAAAAGGGTGTTTGTATAATATCAAATTTATAAGTATCTCTAATGAGAATACCTACTCCGTGATGTCCATTTTTCCCATTTCGGATTATGAAATGAAAACCAGGGATGTTTATTTTAGTCGAATCTTTTAGTCTAGTTTCGTTTAATAAGCAGACATCAACATTTTGATTATTGAGAAAATCAATCAGTAAAGGCTTTTTGTTATTTATACTCTGTATATTAAATTGACAAATTCTAATAAAATTACTATCCATCAAAGACAAGGGATTTTTTTAAAACTTCTTTAATGTTGTTGAATGTAAGTGGTTTGGGATTAGTAGAATTGCCCAGCTCAACAAGGGTTTTAATTAAGCTCGTTATAATGTCATCATTTTTTAAAATTCCTTCAATTAATTGTTTTTTATTAAAAGTTTCAGTTTTTTTTAATTGATTGTCAGTTTCCATTTGTTCAATTTTCTTATTAGTTTTATTTAAATGAGTATTTTTTTCATTAAACTGTTCCGTTCCTTTTTTGGTTTTATTAATTATTTCGGGTACTAAAGTCGGTTGTGGTCTAGGCTTTGGGAGAGCAGGAAATGAGTTATTTTGTAAAATATTAGCATAACTGCTTGAGTTTTTTTTCTTTTCTGCAATCTTTTTTTGTTTGATGGGACAATCCCTAGATATTGCTAGGTGAGAGCCTCCACAATTAACACACTTTATAATATCTTTATTGTCACATTTCGAGAAATGATGATCAGATGCGCAGATGCTGCATGTCTGAACACCTTTGCAAATCTTGGCACCATGATTAAACTTGAAACACTTGAAGCATTGCAACAAGGGTGCTACATACTCATTAACTTGGAACCTGTACAAGTCTAAGTAGACATACTTGGGTAGGACATTTGCGAGAAATGTCACGCTCACAGATTGGTATGGTTTGATTTCATCATTGACCTTGCGTTGAAACCGTCTAACACTTATTATTTCAGAATCTGCCTGCAATTTTCTAAATAATTCTTCGTTTGAAATAGTAGTTGGAACATATTTTAGGACCCCAATTTTCTCAACTGCTCTTGCTGGAATGTAAGTCTTGAAGCTGTACTTCTCTTGGAAATCCCCATTTTTTAGGAAGTTGTTGGCGTTATTTGCCTGGGTAAATATAACGGCTATTTTGTTAGCATTTACTCGATGTATTAAATGTATACCTTTAATTTCGCTTTGGAGTAATGTGTTTAATAAAGAGGGGTTTTTATTGCCCAACTTTTCTCCCTCTTTGGTACTTTCCAAGTATACCACAAATTCTGTATTTACCGAGTTTTCTGCAAAGACTCGTTTGTAACCCGGTTTAATAAAAGGTTTATACATACTTGTATCCGGTATAAGTGCATAATTATTAGAAGATGCCTCTACATCAATCTCCTCCCTGCCTCTCTTTATTCCAGTATGGGTGGCGATAAAATCCGGTGGTTTTTTACCCCCTGGGGGATCATCCCCAGGAGGGTCATTCATTCTGTTTAACACTGTATACACTAAACAAAGTTTTTATACTATTTATAAAGAAATATGTACAGCTTTTGACTATAAAACAACTTTTTGAAAATTTGTTTGAAAAAAGACGTCTTTATTTTTTGAAAGCCCGCCAAAAAGTCCCAGCTCAGTCAGCTCAGTGCAGTGTTGCCGGTAGTCAAACTAGAAAAAGTCCGAAACCGGATCAGAAATTACCCGAATTACCCGTTTTGTAATATAATTTTTTTTTCAAGGGAAGAAATAAAATATTAAATACCATGTTTTTATTTTCACATTTCCCATACCTCTTTAAAAATTAACAGCAATGTGTTTGTTTTAAAAGTGTTTTTAATTGATAAGGTGAAAAAAAAATATAATTAAAGATATTTTAAGTAGAGTTTAATATCTTAAGTCGTTGTTACCAAATAACATTATTATTTTCACATTCACATTCAGAACATTTTGGTGAAAATGGACAAATATACCGTCAAATGGGGTAACTTGAGACAATTTCGATGTTTCGGCTTCTGCCAAATGCAAACTTTTAAGCAATTAAAATTAATTTTTTAGTCAATACATTAGTCGATGTCCCCTCTTGTGATTTTTAAGCAGACAATAACCTTAGGGCAACACAAAAAAATAAAAAAAATAAAAAAGTTGCTGTCTCAAGTTACCCAGGCAAACGGGGTATCTTGAGACACAAGGGGTTTTTGGTCAAAACTCGAGTTAGACGAAGATGTGTGTATCTTGAGACACTTTATTTATTTTAAAAAATATTTTTTATTATAATCAGTCTTTAAATGAACACAATAGGATAATTAGGAGAAAAGTTATTACAAAAAAACAAAGTTAGGAACAGTTAAATTTACGAATTTTTTTTGAAAATACATATCGCCCCCTGGAAACCTTGACAGGCTCTACTTGGTATAGTATTTGGTCCAAAGCCACTTCTTGAATATCATCGACTACTGGAAAGACATATGTGTCCTCAACCTTGTTGGATTTTCTCATGAATTTAATATTGATATCTCCCTTTTTTTGGGAATCTTTCACTTGACCAATAAACCTTTTTTCTGTAGGTTTTTTGGTACCTCGGCCATAAATAAATTTTATAATGAGGAATGAACCTACAGAATAAATTTTATTCTGGCACCCTGGCTGCAGCGAATTGGTGTCCGGTATATCTGGGTCTGGTGAAATACTTCTCTGGACTTCTGGCTCCGGCAAAATGGTGTTCTGGACCTCTGAGTCCATTGAATTGGTGGCCTGAATCTCTGCCTCCAGAGTAATTGCCAGAGGGTCTCCTTCTTCATCACTTTCTTCATTATTGTATATTCTATCCATTATATTACAATCAAAATATGGATGATTTTCAGCACCAACAAATGTGTATTCATCTTCTTTCTCTTCCAGATCTTCCAGAAAATCTTCAGTATCGGATTCGTCATGAATAGTTAATATGTCAGATTCACAATCTGTTTCATCAGAATTCTGCTGGTTTTTCTATTGTTTTTTCTTACAAACACCGTTGGTTCTAGGGGCATCAGTTTCATGAGAGTTTCCCTGTTTTTTATTTTGTTTTTTCTTACTTATGCCGCTGGTACCAGGAGCATTGATGTCTACATCATCGAATTCATAATCGGTTTCATTAGGATCAACCTGTTTTTTCGTTTTCTTCTTACTAGCACCACTGCCATCAGGAGCGCTAGGAAGAAACACTGATTCGTCAATGCTTTTGCCTGGTGTCAATTTTATCTTCGTCTTTCTTATTTTAAGCGGCTGCGTTTCTTTTGCTCGGGTGTCTAGGAGAAATTCTTTGAAACTGCACACCCAATCTAGGGCATTGTTAGCAGATGAATTGTCAGAATTTAGCTTCGGAAGTCTTTTAAGTACTTGCTGTCTATCAAGGGGGATTAATCCTGAAGCTTGAAAACCAGCTTGCACATTATCTTTCGTCTTGCTGCTCATTGAAATGAGGCATTGATTTAAAAGTCTTGGAAATGTGTCTTTGGGGATTGCACCTCTGTGTTTTAACTTCCAGTCTGTTAGCACCTGGCTCCATTTTGTTTTCAGGGGCTTGTAATAAGCAACATCGAGAGGCTGACAAAGACCTGTACTATTGGGGGGCAATAATACAAATTTTATATTGTATAGGATGCATTGCTCAATCACCCATTTTGAAACGTGGCTGGCCAGGTTATCACCTATTACCGCTTTTGGTTGCTCTTTTTCAAACTTTTTAAAGTAAGGTATAATGATATTACCGAACCAGTGTTCGAATGTTTCCATTGTAAACCAACCACTTTTCGTTGCGTTATACACCGTGCCAGGAGGTCCTCCATATGTCCAAGTATTATATACGTTTTCTGCGCGGTAAACCACGTATGGTGGAAGAAGATGGCCGTCACCTGCTCCCGCAAACATGACTGAAGTGCTTGATTTGCTGCTGTCTATTATATTCTCCGGGTGTCGACAACCTCGTCTCACAATAACTTTTTTTCTTTTAGGGTCATCTGTTAGGTTCGTTTCGTCATAATTGACCAATAAAGCTGGCTCAATATCTTGAAGCGTGACGTTAAGTTCGTCAAAATATGCGTTTATAACTGTCTCGTCAACAGCAGCACGCGATCTTTTTATATTTTGACTCAATCTTGTTGTGAGACTGCCTTTATTCCTTTCTAGGAATGACGCCATAAAGTCAGGTCCTGGTAAATTGTTAGAAAACCTTTTCTCAGTGACTCCTTTCCTGTCCAAGAATGATTTTATTATTAAACGGATGTCATACTTTGTCAACGGAAAACCCCATTCTCCAGCCAAACAAATACATTCGACAATTGTTTTTTCATCGTTCTCGGAAAAAACCGTTGGACGTCCATATTTTCCAGTATTTTTGCCTCTGATGTGACGGTTAATTGTAGCTCGAGGCACTCCGTATTTTTCAGTTGCAGTTCTCAGTGATAATAAGCCACTTTTGACCGCATTTACAGCTTTTTCGAGTTGCCCTGGTGTGTAGTTCACATATGCTCGACCTCCCAGCACCCTGGGTTTCTTACGTGGCATGATAATCCTCTGAAAATGACAAAATAAATTTATAATGTTTATTGTTTCGCTTTGTACGTTATAAATAATAAGTGAAATGTTATTTTGTATCTACAGGGGTCTTTTAGTTCGACGCAGGGAAACTTGAGACTAACCGGCTAAATTGAGACACTGTCTCAATTTACCCCGCCTCACCCCCTTCACAACAATTTATTTTTTATTAATTTCTGTGGTTGGTATTACTGAAAAATCATGTCGACACCAGCATCACGAAATCATAATTCATCAAATCGTAAAAACTTCGACAGAAAATTGTAAAAACGCTTACCTGTACAGACCGAGTTCTCCGGGTTAAATTTTGCAGTAACTTTACACAAATTTCAAATAAAAAACTGTGAAAATACTATGAGACGCACGTTGATTTTACAAACTTCTTTGGGAACTAGACGAATCCTGTGAATTTTTGACACCAACCGCCATAAGCTACTCTGTGACTGTGTGACCATTTATCAACAATAAAATTACCTTTCCAAATGTCTCAAGTTAGACCTTTGTCTCAAGATACCCTCTTTGACGGTACTTAAAGAATAATTTATCAATAATGAACTCATAATAAAAAAGTTGATTTTAAAGGTTCCTTTCCCTCGAAATTTTCACGTTTTATAGTATTTATATCTTGTCAGAGCAAGCCACAAAACAAAACGGAACAAACAGCATAATAATCGTGCTTTCTGCTGATGATTTGAGTGTGCATCTCTTTTGCACGTCGTTTTAGTGCGGATTAGCCTCACATAAATCATGATTCTTACACATACAAATAGTAGAGAAAGATACGATGTGTTCAATTATGCGATAAAGCAGCGTCAAAACGATATAATAAAAAAAAACGTTTATTTTATTGACGGTATAGGTTTTGTTACCCGGCAGTCGAAAAACCCGCTTAGGGCCTAAATTACCTGAAATCGAGTAAAAATAACCGCACCGGCAACGCTTCTTTGATGTGATGTTGAAAAAAAATCTTCTTGCTTGCCCTATCTAATGAGAGTCGGTATATTGCGTCTCTTTTGCACGTTTTGCCTGATCAGACTTAACACACACACACCCTCACACAATATAGGGATAAGATTCATTCCGTTTTGCACATTCACGCATGATGTGCCTCAAAATTATTTCGTTTTGGGCATCATCTGAGTCAGTACTATTTAATGGGAGAAAAAATATTTTAGTGTTTGTCGCAAAATAACCCGAAATTACCCGACAGTCATGATTACCCGCAAGATACCCGCTCAATGCCTAAATTACCCGAAATCGGGTAAAAATACCCGTACCGGCAACGCTGGCTCAGTGGCTTAGCCTTGCTTGAAAACCTTGAAATAGGGATGTCAATTTAAAAGTCGATTTAATCGAAGATCGATCAATCGGGCCAAGAAAATCGATTTTTGATAAATTTTTTCAAAACGATTCAATCTTTGAATCCATCCATACAACAGCAGAATCGTAGACAAAAGGTGCGGTTGATTAATGAACAATGAATAAACAATCAGAATAAACGCTTAATTATTATTTCTTGCTCTAACCTACAAATAAATGGCATTAAGTTGTATATAAAAGTATTTTCATTTCAAGAATTCACATAGGTACATACAAGGGTCGCCAAGCACGTATCCAGGGGGGGGGGGATAGGTGGGATTTATCCCCCCCCCAGAAATTTGACGTGACATACACGGGACCGGGAATGTTTATATTGATAACCACTGTAAAAGTGTAGCAACGGTTTATGAGCGGTGACCTTGACTGCGCTAGTCATTTTTTCTCAATTACACATAGTAATTTTGTGCGCGAGTGAACACATCACGGCAAAAATAATCTTTCTTCTTAAATGTGAACGCTACAAAGTGACTGAGCAAGTATCAAGTTTTTGCGGTCACAGTATGGTATTGCCACATAAGCGATTGAAGCGCCATCATTTTTTTCTAGACTTAATTGACAAGTTGTACATTCAAAGATAGGAAGTTGGAGTGGGTAATTGAGACTCCGAAATATTGTTAAGTATATAATATTAACCTAATAATAATCGAATGAAAATTGTATTTTGTATTTGTACTATGTATGTGCATTTTAAGTTACTTTGGCAATAATAAAACTTTAACAAATATTTTCATTAATGTGTTATTTCTGAGAAAATAACTAACTTTACTCACAATAAACTGAGGAAAAATTAACTCATCTGAATTTTTGCCTAGATTACCAAGATTAATAAAAATTAGTTAACGCTAATTAATTGTGTGAATTACTGTTTCGATGTTGAATCGATTTTTGTGAATCGATCTTTTCAGTGCCGATTTTATTTGGATCGATTTTTTTCACCACGGTTCGAAATCGATCTTTTTTAGAAAGAATCGACATCCCTGCCTTGAAAATAAATCATTTTTCTTTTTTTTTGGATTTTATGGCCTGATATCAAAGACCTTTAAGCTACTCTGAGGTTTAAACGTCACAGTGCTGCCAACGATATTCGATATGAAATCCATTATTATACAGCTTGAAAATTAAACCTCTAGCTATATCAAAGGAAACTATTCTATGTTCGAAATGAAAAATATTTGGTTTGTTACTTTTGTCATGTTTCATAATAATAAAAAAAGATATCGACTGCCAAAGTTTTCCTACAAAAACCGAAAAGCATTGTCATATCGTCCCCATACTGCCAAAACCTGGTAAGTGCACTATTGGCCAAAAATGAGTTAAGTATACCATAAAAATGTGCTTTTCTCAATTCATCTACAGGTAAAACCCGTTTTTTGATACGAAACTCCGTTGCTAATTTAGACTTTATTTTAAAGTAACTTAAGTGTCATTTTGTAGTGACATGGACTGCCAAAAGCTGCAATGTATATGATAAATCAAATTTAATATTTTCTTCTACAAGTAAAAAAAATTATAAAATCTTTCACTTTTTTGCCATAGGACACATATTCGGTAAGTTCCCAGTTTCAAACAGCCAAAAAAGTTTTTCGTGGTTTAATCGGTTTTGTTTGAAAGTTATTACCAATCTCAACTAAAATTCATACAAGCAAAACCAACAAAGTTCGCAAACATGTTTCATCCAGTAGCCATTTCCCCCTTCCCCGCTCAGTTGCGACTTAAGCGCCGAAGTTTTAGGTGTGTTTCCTTAAGCATATGCAAATAAAATAATAGATTTTAACGTTTATCGGATTAAAATATGGATTCAAGGTGTAAAAGACTTCTAAGACTTGCGGTTGGAGACAGCAGCACTTCTAAAGAAAGTGAGTGTTTCAATATTTCGATAGTATTTAAAAAAATTTTTGCTTATGTTTATGTTTATAAGTCCGCCTTTGTACAAAATTATTTTTTCTTTATTCTGTTTTTCTTTTTATGTCTTTTGTGTACAAAAATAGAATATTATTTTCAGATGATGATAATAATGACAGCAAGGTGGAGTCGTTCAACATGTTCAAGTCATCTAAACATGATGCCGAACAAACACAACAGATTGTCGAAGATGTTTCATTTATCGGAAACAGTAATGAATATATACTTATTAAGGAGTTGTCCAACTTTGACGAGTCTCCAAATTGCCCTGCAGAACAAATGCAAGAGATTGCAATTGGAGATAAAAAAACTTTGAAGGAGTGTAAGTATTTTCCTTTTCTTTATTTTTTTTTGGCTTTTTACGTCTATGTTGTTTGAAAACGTATAAAAACATCAATCTAATCCAATCCATTAGCCAATATATCGGTCCACTGCTGGACATAGGCCTCTTCAAGGGCACGCCACATTTTTCTATCCTTGGCCATCCTCATCCAGCTACTACCGGCAAATTATTTAGATTATTGGTTTTTGATATTAAAGCATTATCATTAAGTGAGTAGAGAGGAATATATACTAATAATTCACGTGCGGAGGAGGTCGTAAAAGTCTATAATTAATGTTGTTGGTGTTTTGACAAGCCAAAGAACAAGTTTTGTGGCGAAACGAATAATCATCTGAAATACTGTTTTCTTGTGATTAATTGGAGGTTTCATTATGTTTCAGATGATAATAATGACAGCAAGATAGAATCGTTCATATTTATCAAGTCTTCTAAACCTGATGCTGAAAAAACACACCACATGATCGAAGATGTCTCATTTAACGGGAATAGTAATGAAGGTATACTCGATTCAATGCAAACTTCACCTTTACCACCAATCAACAGGCCATTAAGGCATACAAGAAAAATCAACAAGCCCACAAGGCCTATATCTGAATCCGAAAGTTAATTGGAATTGTTCGGTGGTGATTTTTCGGATGGTGATGACACTTACAAACCAGATGGGCTAGTGCGTGATACAACTCAGAGCACTGATGATGAAAATGATTTACTGACGTTAGAGGACCTATTAGGTCCAAACATTGATAAACCTAGCAGGAGTCAGCAGGGTATAGAGCCCAATATTGATAATGCGTTTGATGTTGCTTCAATCATACTCACAGACATTTTAGATCAAGTGTGGAAAAGAGTGAAACCCTTAGCACGTTAGCGTACTGCAAGGCCAAATACATGGAAAAGAAATGTTGCCAAGAAAAGACGCGCCGAGGGTTTGGCGTATGAGACCAATAAAAAAATGAGAGCTGCAAAGGTACCCAAGGCCATTGATTGTTCAAATTGCAAGTTTAAATGTACACATGAAAATTTGGACCTAAAGAATTTGTCAGAAAATACAATAAAAAATAGAACCAACGATAATGAAGGCAATAAAGTAAACTGGCTGAAGATAAAGAGACTAAAGTTCGTAAAAGGGGAAACAAAAATATTGTTTAATTACGACATGTCTGAAGATTTTTTGCACATTGAAACTAGGCCTCAGATATTGCCCTAGTCTGCCCCCCGCACCAAAAAAACACACAGAAACCAAAAAGCAAATCCCAGCTCAGAATCACCTGCACGTTCTGATGAGGGATTCACATGTCCTCCACTGAAACAGCTTTATAATAAGCTTTATAAAAAGAGAGACTTGCTTAGTCTGTATGAAAAAGGTGTTATCCCGGAAGAATATCACGGCTGGTTTCAATCTTTGTGTTGCGAAAACACCGCTGATCGTCTACCTGACGTTGCGGCTGCTGAAACCAGCAGTGAGGAGGAGTAATTCATAATATTAATTGAAAAATAATTGTATTAAATTTAATTGTTTGTATGGTTTAGTCAATAAACGGTCTAATTTTTACTTTTTATTTTATTTACACTATGTATATTGACGTTAGGGAAAACGCAGTGCCACCTTAGTCAGCCCTCATAATTCAACAACGCCCCCAGCATCCCTTGTAATGTCTGAAACAGTGATGAAGAGTAAACGCCTTCATTTTAACTAAAAACAAATAATGTTAAGTGCACTTAAAATTTAACCAATAATTTTTCTACAGGCAAAACCTAATAAATTACTAGTGGTGTGCGGTTATTTTAATTTTATATAAAAATGTTCATTAAAAAAATTCACGAATCCAGATAGTTCAAAAAAGATAAGGTAAAGTAAGCTAGAAATTGTGAAAGCATTGCTGTAAAGCATTTTAAACAAAAAATAAAAAATAAGTCAGTCTACAGGTAAAACCCGGTAACTGAAGCTTCCATCCCACTAAAACATTAAATTTAGGAAGAAATTTGGAACATTTTTTAATTGGTATTTCCTGTCCAAAGGAGTGATAAATAACACACATATTTATATAGTTTTACATTAGCTTATCACCTGTATATAAAGAATGATTACTAAATAAACCTTTGAATTCAGTTTTCTCAAATTGTAAGTTCATGCACTTACCAGGTTTTGGCAGTATGGGGACGATATTATTACTTCTTGTCGCTCATCACCGCCTACTATCGCCACGTGTTCACGCGCTCATCCCTGTCTGTCCCACTTCGCTATCCATCCTTTGTCCCGCCCCGCCAAATAACACCCGGGTTTTTCTACACTTTATAATGAATGAGTGATAGGTTCAATACCTACCTATTTCTTCCAACTGCCTCTGTGGTTTAGCGATCAGATCGGTGGGCTCACGCATGACCTGGAGGTCCCGGGTTCAAATCTCGGGGATAAAGGGGTACCTGCCTTTTTTTGTTCGTCTATGGTTATTGCCTACTCAGTACCAGAATCTACCTAAAATGAGACATCAGCGATCATACCATAAGTTGCAATTTTCCCTCCATACTTGTACGCGCTTAGGACTGTCAGAATACAGAAGCTGTTTAGATCGCACTAAACATAAAAATCTTTGAACAGGAATTAAAAATCACAGGTAAGTAGTGAAATCACTAGGTACTTACTTAAAAGGAGGCTTCATTCACTAATTAATGTTAAGCATGTACATTTGTTTAAGGAAAAATAAAAATTTATTATTATTATTATTATTATTACTTTAGACTCTTCTACCTTTAGGTGTATTAAAAATATTGAAATCAACTTATGTAGAATTAATTGAAATCAACAAAATTGCATACCTACCTAATAAAACATAACTGAACTAAAATTAGTTGTAGTTTAACAATTGTTCGAAATGCAGTCCGTTTCCCTCTAAACAGAGTCTAGCAAGTTTCACTGCATTCCTTCTCAGTTTTCTCAGCACTACACTGTCACTGTTTACAGCCTCAAATGCACAGATAATCCGGGATTTCAGTTCTTCGCGGCTTTGAGATTCCGCAGAGTATAAGCGGCGTTTGATTTCCCCCCACCAAAAGAAATCACAGGGCGTGAGGTCTGGTGCCCTGGCACACCAAGCCACAGGCCCGGCGCGACCTATCCACCGGTCTCCGTACTCTTCATTGAGGTACTCCCGTACCTGTCCGGCGTAATGAGGTGGTGCTCCGTCTTGCTGGAAATAAAAGTCTTGCAAATACGCGAGCGGCAGGTCCTCTAAATAATCTGCAATCACACCTCTTAGCATGTCTAGATACGTGCCTCCGGTTAAACGTTCTTCAATAAAATACGGCTCAAGCACTTTGTCACCAATAATACCGGCCCACACATTGACACTGAAACGCACGTCCACCAATGTTCGTTGTGGCAATTGTACAGTCCTACACGTGTGAACATTGACTCGTCAGTCCACAATATGTTTTTGTCTTGGTTTTGAAGGAACTACTCACAAAACATGCGACGATTTGGCGCGTCGGCCTCATGCAGGTGCTGCACTGTTTGAAAATGGTATGCATGAAGTCCAGCATAGTGCAGCAATTTCCACACTGATGATTGGCTAATTTCAAACAGCTGAGCTGCGTCTCGCGTACTGGCTCGGGGGTTCCGCTCAAAGAAGTCAAACACTGCGTCTTCTACCTCAATAGCCAGACGTGTCGCGCCATGGCCTTGAGCATGGTTTGGCACAGTAAATTTACCATGATCTAGTAGTCGCTGGTTTACTGCTAAAATAGTTTAGCGGTGAGGAATCTTAGGATTGGAAGCCGAGGAACGCTATTCGCTTCGTACAATCTTCTCGCTGCATAAAGAGAAAACACTTATTATGTACACTCGCACCATTTCGCAGTACTCGCGATGAGAGTATACCATCGGTCGAGATGTATACCACAGAGTATATGATGTATACTTTGGACGTATGTTTTCCGGCGACTGGTTGGAAATCGCGGGCGGGTTGGTGGGGGTCGGAGGCTCATTGAGGGGAAGGAAGGACGTATGTTCCGGCAGTAAATACTCATCGAATTGTAGTGTTATCTCTGTCGCACGAATCACTAACACTACGGTGACAGAGAGAGACGACGCGCTACGAAGCCGTGTGTATTGTTTACACACGGCTTTGTAGCGTCGCATCGTGCGTGTCTTTTGTCAGTCAGTCGCATAGTCACATGTCTCGTTGAGTAGGTAACAATTTATTCTAAATTTGGGAACGATTTCCGAAATATGAAATGATTATTTTTTTGCGATTCTGTGTTCCATTATTATTTTATTTATGCAGCCAAACTCATACTAGAGGATTGGTAAGTGATCAGTAACACGAATTGATAACAGTTTTTGCTAATTTCGCAAAATAAAATGTTGACGTCCCATAGTAATTGACTCGGGGCTGGGCCTGCGTTTGTAAGGAACACGAAAACCATAATTTTCGAATTTCACAAAAATAAAGGTAATCGAACCTTGTTAATGAGCACTTACCGAATCTTCAGTAATAATTTGGCTGCATAAATAAAAGTCGCCTTAAATAGTTTTCCCTCTCGTATTCATTGTACACCAACCTAATAATCCTATAAGCTACTGCGTACCATGTAAATAGTTCCAATTTCCCCGCCAAAAACCATAGACATAGAATATTCTAAGTCTACCTATGCCAAAAACAGACTTTCTAAAGTGCTGCCATGCATGATGACTGGATTTGGAATCGAGATGAGACTTTGTTGACAATAAAACACAATGCGTAAGCTCAAGCAACCAATTATTATATTTTATGTTAAATATACTCGCCGTGTGTTTTAAATTCGTATATAAATCTGTATGTCAAAGTTATCCGTAAGGGAGTTGAGAAATCCGTTTAAATACGGACAAATCCGTATTAGTGGCAACACTTATCACAGACCATGCGTGCAGTGGTGCAGCCCTCAATCTGTATCGTAAAATCAAAAATAAAATCAGTTGCCAACCAAGTGCCTATCGTCGAAAACATACTTTATCCGCTTATCTAAGGATACGAGGCCTTTCTAGTTAATTAATATGTAAGCTGACTTTGCTGTAAAAGGTAATAGACAAGACAATGTAAGACGGATTGACTAAGATCAATATATATTTTTTTCTCTTGGACATAATTCCTATGGTTTTATATTTGCCTTTACTTAAGTAGGTATAAGAAAATTGTATAGACTAAGTTTATGTTACAAATGAAAAAAAAATCATGTTTGCTAAGTTTCTTGCCCTTCTTCTTAGCAATAATAATCTTTATTTTATGCAGGTTTATAACTTTATTACATTTTAGTAGCCCAACCTTAATATTTTTTGGATGTATTTTCCGTATTTATTTATCAACTTGTTTGTTCGTTGCATCATTTATATATAATATTTTTATTCCTAGATTTCTCTATTTTATGTAGGTGTATAATTAAATTTTTGTAGCCCAACCTAAATATTTTTTGTATGTATTTCCCTTATTAGTACTTATATATACCTATACATATTATTTTTTTATATTTTTTTATTCTAAATATATTTATTGTAAAGATTAACTTTGACTTGTAGAAAGTACACTTTATGTATCTATTTTACAAAATAAATATTTTGATTTGATTTGATTTGTTTCCACTTGAAATGACGTCACAATTCGTAAATAGTTCAATACCCATTGAAAGTTATTTTGGAAGTTAATTTTTTATCTATTTTTGGTGGATAGCAACCATAGATAGCAACCGACACTGGTACATAATCCCCGCAGTGCAGTCATTCGATTGTTATTTTTTTACGGCTCTGGGTTGCGTTCCATTTGGTCGTCAAGCGTCGCTCGCCTAACATACTTTTTTGGTAGGTGTGCGTTCAATTTGTATTATAGTGTATTTTTGAATATTTACCTACTACTTAAATGCTAAATATTCAAAGGCTGTATCCTGCTGTCTATGTTAGCCGAGTGTCGCCCGACGAACAAACTATACATAAACACACAAAGATATATAATGGTACCATTATATAACTTTGTATACACAGCCCACGATCAAAGACTAGACTGTGCACTACGATACGATACACGTGGGTTTCTCTCTCTACGGATACACGAGTACCGACAGCAATCTCGCTTGCCTCGTTTTTCGCTTGAAAATGGTATCATAATAATTACGGAAATTAAATAATTTAAGGAAATAAAATCTAGTTTTGTTGAGCAAAAATTGGACAGTAAACAGTCTCAATACAAAGTCTTTCCTTGCCCACGACATAGGTAGTCATTTTGAACATCATTCATTGGATTAGCATTAAACCAACCGGAGAGGCCACCAAGAGGCAAACTGAAACCCAAGGTATGAGCTCGGGCGGTCATACCGGTTACATAAAACCTTGAAGACACTATTTATCTATGGTTATGGAAACAAACCAAACAAACTGGCAGGGCTTCAAATAACGTTAAAAAGATGGTAGTACCTATATGCCTATCATGAGTATTGCTTACTATACACGTTAACGTCTGCGTAAAATATTTATATCAGAAATTGTGCAGCGCCCCTAGCGGCTTACTACAGGAACCAGCATTTCTCATACAAAATATTTCACGCAGACGGTAACGTGTATAGTAAGCAAAACTCTTGGTAGGCCTACTAACGTTACCACTGTCTTGAAAAACACTGATGCAAAGAATATAGTGCTCTCTACCGTGATGAGACCAAAGAGAAGCAGAGAAAACAGGATAAAACGAAGTTAGCCGACAAAACTCGAAGTCACAATATTATTTTCACTAGGAGTGTTTCAAGCGTGGACTGTGACTCGCATTTTAAACTTTACACTTGGAAACACCTTTGACACCCCGTAGGGAATTCAAATCATTAGGGAAAAAATCATTACTTAAACCTAGCTGTAATCACTTCATCAAGCTAAAAGTTAACAGGTCAATCTTTAGTCAGATTAAACTGATATAGTTTATCAGTACGGGAAAAAATCAATACTTAAACCATAGTAGGTATTAATTCTATGCTTAAACCTGGCTGTATCATTTTTTCAAGCCCAATATTAACAAGAGGTGTGTCAGGATCGTTATAGATGTAAATTTTTAGTTAGATTAAACTGATACAGTTTTCCCGTATGGAAAAATGACCGGTTTTATCACGTACTAGCTTTTGCCCTCGGCTCTGCCCGCGTGTTTTTCGGTTTAACGACATGTTTTTTCCGGGATAAAAAGTAGCCTATGTGTTAAGATAGGGTATAAGCTATATTCATTCTAAATTTCATTCAAATCCGTTCAGCCGTTTCAGCGTGAAAGAGTAACAAACATACACACACACACACACACAAACTTTCGCATTTATAATATTAGTGTGATGATAACCATTGACTTCTTAACCAGAGGTCAATGCGTATAGCTAACTATTTCGTCAACGCACGCCGGTAAAGCATCCAAGCAGCGCTTTTTCTCCCGACTTGAATCACAAATATTGAACTTTCTAACCGAAAACTTATTTTCATTATAATAAAATATAGCCTACTAGCTTCGCCCGCGGCCGGTCCGCGTGTTATTCGGTTTAACGACATGCTTTTTTCCGGGATAAAAAGTAACCTATGGTTAAGTTGGGGTATAAGCTACATCCATTCTAAATTTCATCCAAATCCGTCCAGCCGTTTCAGCGTGAAAGAGTAAGAAACATACACATACACACACAAACTTTCACATTTATAATATTAGTATGAAGTGTGATGAGATAACATAGCCTTGTCTTAATTCGCCACAAACTATTGAGGACCGCGCTAATTAGACACCTGATGTATGAAATAACAAACCATTTTATTAATTCACCACAAACGAATAGCCCGCGCTGATTAGACACCTGATTTTTCAATGATATCGATCTATCCTACAGGAATCATGCATTTTTCCGGGATAAAAAATAGCCTATGTGTTAAGTTAGGGTATAAGCTATATCCATTCTAAATTTCATCCAAATCCGTCCAGCCGTTTCAGCGTGAAAGAGTAACAAACATACACATACACACACAAACTTTCACATTTATAATATTAGTCTGAAGTGTGATGAGATAACATAGCCTTGTCTTAATTCGCCACAAACTATTGAGGACCGCGCTAATTAGACACCTGATGTATGAAATAACAAACCATTTTATTAATTCACCACAAACGAATAGCCCGCGCTGATTAGACACCTGATTTTTCAATGATATCGATCTATCCTACAGGAATCATGCATTTTTCCGGGATAAAAAGTAGCCTATGTGTTAAGTTAGGGTATAAGCTATATCCATTCTAAATTTCATCCAAATCCGTTTAGCCGTTTCAGCGTGAAAGAGTAACAAACATACACATACACACACAAACTTTCACATTTATAATATTAGTGTGAAGTGTGATGAGATAACATAGCCTTGTCTTATTTCGCCACAAACTATTACGGACCGCGCTAATTAGACACCTGATGTATGAAATAACAAACCATTTTATTAATTCACCACAAACGAATAGCCCGCGCTGATTAGACACCTGATTTTTCAATGATATCGATCTATCCTACAGGAATCATGCATTTTTCCGGGATAAAAAGTAGCCTATGTGTTAAGTTAGGGTATAAGCTATATCCATTCTAAATTTCATCCAAATCCGTTTAGCCGTTTCAGCGTGAAAGAGTAACAAACATACACATACACACACAAACTTTCACATTTATAATATTAGTCTGAAGTGTGATGAGATAACATAGCCTTGTCTTAATTCACCACAAACTATTGAGGACCGCGCTAATTAGACACCTGATGTATGAAATAACAAACCATTTTATTAATTCACCACAAACGAATAGCCCGCGCTGATTAGACACCTGATTTTTCAATGATATCGATCTATCCTACAGGAATCATGCATTTTTCCGGGATAAAAAGTAGCCTATGTGTTAAGTTAGGGTATAAGCTATATTCATTCTAAATTTCATCCAAATCCGTTTAGCCGTTTCAGCGTGAAAGAGTAACAAACATACACATACACACACAAACTTTCACATTTATAATATTAGTCTGAAGTGTGATGAGATAACATAGCCTTGTCTTAATTCGCCACAAACTATTGAGGACCGCGCTAATTAGGCACCTGATGTATGAAATAACAAACCATTTTATTAATTCACCACAAACGAATAGACCGCGCTGATTAGACACCTGAATTTTCAATGATATTGATCTATCCTACAGGAACCATGCATTTTTCCGGGATAAAAAGTAGCCTATGTGTTAAGTTAGGGTATAAGCTATATTCATTCTAAATTTCATCCAAATCCGTTTAGCCGTTTCAGCGTGAAAGAGTAACAAACATACACATACACACACAAACTTTCACATTTATAATATTAGTGTGAAGTGTGATGAGATAACATAGCCTTGTCTTATTTCGCCACAAACTATTAAGGACCGCGCTAATTAGACACCTGATGTATGAAATAACAAACCATTTTATTAATTCACCACAAACGAATAGACCGCGCTGATTAGGCACCTGATTTTTCAATCATATTGATCTATCCTACAGGAACCATGCATTTTTCTGGGAGAAAAAGTAGCCTATGTGTTAAGTTAGGGTATAAGCTATATCCATTCTAAATTTCATCCAAATCCGTTCAGCCGTTTCAGCGTGAAAGAGTAACAAACATACACACACACACACACACACACACGCACAAACTTTCGCATTTATAATATTAGTATAAGATAATTGTAATGATTTATTTAGGTTTTGGCGCTCAGTTTGCTACTTGATCCCCCTTCGAACGACGCGACGGAGAGATCAGGGGGGCAATTCCGGAGAAACAATAGAAGTGAGATTTCTAAGAGTCGAGCTAAAAATGTATGGAGTTCGACAGATAAAACGGTCATACCTTATAGTTTATAGACCTAGGAGATCGGGGGGGGGGGGGGGTCATTGTATATTGTTATTATTAGCCGTCATGTTTTTAGTGTTCCGTGCCCAAGTTCTGAGGGGGTAAGTAGGTCATGGAATACAGGAATGATTTTCACACCAGTATTGAAATTTCTATTACCGGTATACTGAAATATACAAAGAAAGCAATTCTTTTTCAAGTCCATTACTTAAATTGTATAATACACTACATACAAATACATACATATGTATATATATAAATACATAGATACAAACAAAGTAGCATAGTCAGTCGAGTAATTCAGAGAGATGAAAGGTAATAATTTTATGTATGTATAGCTAATTAAGAATACTAAAGGAAATACGTTATTTGATCCAAGAATTATTTATGTTGTTTTATTGGCACAAATATCACAATCAAATAGGTACCTATTAAAATCAGTCTTACTCTCTAATAATGAGAAAAAAATTACAAAAATTATGATTTGCGTAGGCGCAATTTAACTCAAGTTCATCAATCAGGCAGATCGCGTTTGTTGGAAAATCGAACGAAGAAAACACAACGCGTCCAAAATTGCGTCGTTGAGCGATGATCTTATTTTGTTACTTAAGTTTAAGCACCTGCTTCTAATTTCAATTAGTTGTTGTTAGTAAATACCTAGGTACCACTTAAGTTTAACTAGTGTTTTCATTCGAATTTCTAGGTATTGAAATATTTTCAAGATTAGCTCCTTTTACAGTAAAATAGCAATATACTTTTTTCTAAAGTAAAACAAGGCAATTGTTTTACTATTTAAGAAACTAAACTAAATGAACTATTATTTAAAATTACTTGCCAGTTAAGCGTAGTACATTTTTTTCACAGTATGAAGAGTCAAAGTTAGAAAATAAAAAATTTAAGAGTTATAATTCAAACAAAAATATATATTTTTTTAAATTACAAACGCGTATCATATTCGTTTTATTTTGAAGTAAGATCAATACCAGGGCTATTCGGATTTGAATTATAATCTTGGAATATGGAATTGTGTAGCTGTGGCACTGAAAAGACTCATCTAAGATGTCGAATTTTACGAAATTTATAAAAGTATCGATAACTCGAAAACTATTGACTTTTACAGAGGTAATATTTTGATATTCTGGACAGTCATGAGCTGGCCTATAAGCCCTCCAAGGGATAACGTTGACTTTTGGGACACCTGTATATGCTACGAAAATTAGATAACCAAAAAACAAGTCTATCTAATCCAATTGCAGCTGAAAAGGCCCTTTCTGATTCAACGCTCGGCCTAAGAGATACTGCTGAGCGTCCAAAAATCTGCCTCTAGGCAATCCTCTTCTAATCTAGGTACTAACCTCCATTTTCATACAATGTCATTTCAATAGTTTACTACTAATTTATTTCATCTGTGTTGCAATACGAATTAATGTTTGAATATAATCTTCTTCTTCCTCTCCGATCTGGCCAGTCTGTGATCTGTTTTGCCTTTTAGTCATAGATTTTTCTATTGCTTTAATTTAAGTTCTTTTTCATCATCACTTGTTTCCTATTCAGCAGAATCATTAGTGGCAGCAGCTGAGCTCATCGCACCTGTGTTTTGTAGAGAGTGGAGAGTCTGCTCTTGCAAACGTTGAACAAGTTCAGTACCTAATTGAAGTAATCATTTCATCACAGCTCATTCTAGGAAACTCTGGATGGTTGACTCGACGTGTCGCTGCATTTTTTTTAAACATTCTTCTGGGTTATGAAGATACTGTAAAACTGAAGTCAGAGGTTGTCGCCTTTCCGATATGCGCTTTCTTAGAGCTTCCGCCAGAGATTTAGATAGACTTGTATTTTTGCTATCTAATTTTCGTAGCATATATTTTAGGGCAGCAGCTTCTGCAGTTAAAAGTGTCGCGTCTCGTCGGCAAAGTGCTTCCACTGTGATCTTGACTATTTTCAGGCTCTGGTAACCACTGGTGGCACTTGGCCAAATTATTTTTTAATTTGTGCGGAAATGGTTTCATAGGAAAGTTTATCAGTATGATTATTAGAGTGTGTGGTTCCATTTGAAGACAGTAGTTTATTTTCATCCGATATGGATATACGTAATCTCTTCTTTCCTCTGACTCCGTCTGAAAGTTCTTTTTACTTGAATATGAGCGGAGCGGAGAAGCTTACATAAGCTTTCATCCTTGTACCAACCAGAGGTACATACTCGTATTTACCGAAAAACGGAGATAGAGGGCGATTACTGTCGACAAAAGTGGGGCAAAATCATACACCGTGTCTTCCACGAGAGTAAACAAACTTGCAGCTCTTGCAAGTGAAACTTTTTGCTAAAGAACTCTGCAGTTAGTCACAGTTTGTTGGCCGCCAGGGCGCGTGGCGGGGACTGGCTGGCTGACTTTACTTTTTTTTTTCGAATTTGAATTTGAATGCTGAACCGTATTTGGCTTTGTGAAACAAAACAATTGATTTATTTTCGATGCAACAGTTATTTGGCTTCGAAGAGTAATTGTTGCATTATTAATCTGGAGCCGGATGCAGTGTTGAAAGGTAAGGCTGAGATTCAGAGTGCATTTTGAGTCCGAACTCAATCTTACAAATGTCAAAAAGCGACGTGATCTCATACTAGAGTGACGTTTGTAAGATTGAGTTCGGACTCAAAATGCACTCTGAATCTCAGCCTAAGAATTGCTAATTGATTTTCAAAGCAGATTTCCTCAGACTTTATTGTTGTAGACATGAAACGTTGACTGTTTTCTGAAGAACTCATTTACCCATGCTGTTATCATCAATAACAATATGCGCAAGTACGAATGCATAGACAAGCACGTGTCTTAAAACGAGGCGTGCGACAAGGTGACATCTTAGCTCGCAAGCTCTTCATAAATGACCTGGAATATCCCGCCTACCCTAACCTAACAGCCAGAGTTCGAATTAGTTGTGTCACCATGTAATTTTACATCGATACTCAAAGATTCTTCATTTTCATTTGTGAAGAAGAATATGCACTGGATTTAAAAACGAGACATTTTGACAATAAATATTGCCCGTTATAAATAGTCAGCGGAGCCATGGTTCTTTAAAGCAACAATTTCTTTGTATACTCTTAACTGACCGTCTCCTTTTAAAGTACTTGGAAATAAATTAGGTAGCGTGTTACTTACAAAACCCTCGGTCTCGGTATGCGAGTTCAAGTCGAACTTGGCGGGTTTTTTCAGATCAATATACCCAATTAGATTTTAACTTTTCAACTGCGGAGGGATGAGCGCGTGGTGCTAAAAAAAGTGCTAAGTCAAACTGAAACTTTTTATACCTAGTAGGTATGAATGGCAAGATAAGAATATAACAGTGTAGGTAGGAAGCGTCTTGACAACTGGCTTTATAGTTTATGTTTAAAGCCGACGCGTTTCGAGCTTAGTGCAAAATGCATAACTTATGATTGTTTATCTTATATTTAAAGAAATTGTATGAAGTAAAATAATTTCAACTTATTTTGCGACTATTGTTTAGTAATTATCGGGGGTTTTATCAGAATTGCGTCATTTTATGGATTATAGTTGGCGTGAATGTGCGTGTTTTAAGTTGGTGTGGACGGACATTTATTTACAACGTAATGCATAAAATTACAAAATGTTGGTAGAAAAGCCTCATTGACATTAAACTATGGTCGCGAAGTGACATAAATCACACATTTTAGTACTTTTTATTCAATAATAAGAAAAACAATCATAAGTTGTGCATTTTGCACCGAGCGAGCCCGAAACGTTCCGCCTTAAGTAAGGAATAACTAGAAAAATAATTCAATAGTAATTTTATTAATAATAATAAAAAGAATTCAATAAAAAGCTAAATTATCTTTGATTGGCTGATTATATGTTACCTACCCAGTTAAGTAAATTATATTATTCTCTGAGCATCCGTGTATCGGTATAAAATTATATTTTTCACGAACATCATTGAATTTAAAAAAAACATCAAACTATGGTGATGGCAATGTCAAAATGGTATAAAAACTGTCAGAAAATTTAGCGAAACGTACAGATCTACAGACAGTAGATATGTCGTCGCGTCGTGTCGTCGTATAAGATGGCGAAAACAGCTTTTTCTTGTAAAACCAAATTATGGCGTAAACAAAGTCCAATTACACGATCATACAAAATTATGTTTTGTTAAAACTAGAGGATTTGTTTCCATGGAAACCTAACACGCTTCTCATTGTTCCGCTTCGCTTCGCTCGTCATCACCAAAAATGTAAGGCTCAAGCCAGACAGAAGCGACTCGGCGCGCTACCGGCGTTCGTCTGGACGCCTTTCCAATGTTCTTTCATACAAAATGTAGGAGAGGGATGTGATGCAAAACAGATAGAAAAGCCGTTTTTGTCTGGCTTGCGCCTATAGTTACAATTGTAGCTCTATAGATCAATGGCTTTTAATCTCGTTGCCTACGCTGAACCTGAACCGGATTTACCAGCAGGCTGAATAGGTTTGAACCTAGGGCGGCAGATTTTAGGAGCGGGAGTCTATCTATTCTGTCAAAATAAAATCTGTATCCAAACCATACATATCTAAAAGTATGGAGAAGTTATAGGTAGTAGAGCTGATGCCGGGCACGACTGTGGAGGTACCGCCATCTTTCTCGCAAACCTAAGACTGAGCTAGCTTAACTTGGGGCAATTGTGTATCTCCTAGTCCCTAGGGAAATAGGTAAACTACCTTTAGATTTGCTCGTTAATACAAAATGCCTTGTAATTAATATGTTATTAAATAATAACAATAACTATTAAATAATTTATTGTGCGAATATAATCTTACAGTAACTCTTTATTTCTCTATAATACATCAGTAAATGGTGCTCAGCGAAATAATATATAGATGGCGAACTTTAACTCTTGCATTAGCATGGGAACAAAGTGAGCACTTGACGTTTTTTCTCTCAATCGGAAATAGTTCGAAGAAAAGTGAAGTAGGAAAGTGATGTCTTGATTATCTGTGAAAAAAAAAACTCAAGTTACTAAGCAGTTAAGTTTATCATATTGGTTTCGTTAGACTCCTGGCTACCCCAGAGCCAAAAGATGGAGGTGGTGACAATGACGATGACGATAATGGTGATAGTGACAATGACGATAGCGATGGCAACGATGATGATGAATATAAAGATAAATAAATACTTTACCGACGCCATGGTCCTGACGCCGACATCGGCGACGCCCATCGCCTTCACGTGTATCGGAGTTTGGACCTTGTTCAGGAAGATCAGCACAAGGCGCCTGTTGCTCGAGTCCATACACTCCCAGGGCAAGCTGTACACGGCGTCTTTTATTCTCTCGCTCTGTGGAATTTACATTAGGGTAACGAGTCAAGGTAAGACACTCTTATAATTACAATGTTTGTCGGTCACACTACTCAAAAATCTCAAAGTTAAATTGTTTATAGAGTTAGAAATCCGCCCCTTTCGCACTGCGGTTTTTTCGAATGGAGTAACAGTGACTGATAAAAGCGTGAACTATCCTATTAAACTGTAGAAATTCTGTGCGGGCATTTTTGCTTTGAAATATCAATCTTAATATACTATTAAGTTAAGATGGATATTAATTTATTTAAGTTCATTCAGCGCAAGCCCAAGCAAAACGGAGGTTTGGGGAGAAGATAAATAAAATAAAAGCGAAATGTTCTACGCTAAAGATAGAATGTCAATGGGGACTAAATATGGCGGAATAGTTACCATAGTTCCGATTAGTTCAAATACGATCGAAAGCTGAATTAGTTGTTGAAATAGAATTATCGTCAGAGGCCCATAACGCGCTAGAGCCTTGGGATCCTGAAAAAAAAACCCACATAAATCTACGTCACACAACTCATCATACCGAATGTAAATGAATAGGTTTTAAATGAAACCATATCATCTACTGATCATACTAAATTACTTTTTCAAAGAAATATGACCGAGGAAATAAATAAAAAATAATTGGGCCAAGTACGAGTTGTACTCGCGTTAAAAGGGTTCCGTACCACGTATATTTCGCGCCATCTATTATCTAGATATTATATCTTACTCTTAGCAAGTAACCTCAAATGGTGCTATGTTTGAGACGAGGTTTATTAGATTAATTTATATTTTATGTATAATGTAATAATATTAATCGTACTGGCAGAATGGGGGTAGCTGAAAACCATCGCTATCAAAAATGTCTGTACTCAAATATACAGTCCCTTGAAATTGTGAAAAAATCAAACTTCTAAGTGAACGTAAAAAAAGATACGGCCGTTTATGCCACAAAAAACGAATATTACGACACTCTCAAGGGAATCAAAATTTATAGGGTATTTCCCGTTGACCTAGAACCATGAAATTTGGCAGGTAATACCGTCTAATACATTACCGTCTATACATTTGTAATTAATTCATAATAAATCATCGAGGTTAAGCAACAGTATGCGTGGTCATAATTTTACGGGTGACCAAATCTTTTTGTAGATTTTTTAAAACTTTTACTAATTTGTACATTTAATTTGTACCCTCGGTGGGCGAGTCTGCCTCACACTTGTCCGATTTTTTTGATGGCATAGAGCTGAGCTATGTCCATTTATCAGGTTAAATTAATTTATTTTTGGGTTTTTATTTTATATTTTGTTTTTACTTTTGTAAACAATGGTGCCCCTTCATATATGTATATTTGTAATTTGATACTTAATAATAATTTACATTATGTTATGATACAAGTGCGCTGCGACATTACAGTCGAGGCGGGATTGCAGGCCGAGCCGAATGGCGAGTATTGGCGAGGGCGTAATGGAGACGAGAGTGTAATGTCTAATGCTCACGTGTTTCATACGTTTTTCAACACACTTGCGAGGAAAAATAATAAAATTTTACTTGTCTTTTTTTTAACATAATACATAATAGAAACCACAGCTGCAGCTGACTGAACTGAACTGACCAAGAACTGACAATTTTCTTTTAAAAATGGCGGCGGAGATTTCGTTTTGTTTTTTGCGCAGATGGAAATAGAGGCACTGACGCATTCGCCAAACAGCCAAATATTAAATATTAACAAAATGATTATTTTTGTGTTTGCAACAAAAATTTGAGTTAATTTGTTGATAAAAATAAATATTTTCATGAAATTAAATGATTGTTAATTATATTTTAACTGAGACAGTCTATTTATTCGCAAAAACTTTACTATTTCTTAAGACATCAAAACTCTTTGTTAAGATTTAAAAAAACTGTAATGTAAAAAACACTAGTACGATAATGTAAAGTAAAAAGCTTTCTTACCCTAAGAACGCTGTAATAAGGGCCACTTTATAACCAAATGTGTTGAAAAAACTTTTTCTTTCTATATGGGGTTTTGGGTTTAACTTTTTTAATTTTAATTTTTATTATTTGTCGTGATAAAGGCCACAGTAATACGTATACTGTGAAAATTTCAATTTTATACCGTTTAAAGCTCTAGAACTCTCTGACAGACGGACAGACAGACAGACAGCGGAGGGTTCCGTTTGGCACTCTTCGGGTGCGGAACCCTATAAACAATTGAACCTGCCTGTACAAAACTAGAAGGAAAAGGGAAATTAGGAGAAGAATAAGAAATACATTTACTGATGCAACAGACG
This sequence comes from Ypsolopha scabrella, assembly GCA_910592155.1. NCBI lineage: Eukaryota > Metazoa > Arthropoda > Insecta > Lepidoptera > Ypsolophidae > Ypsolopha > Ypsolopha scabrella. The sequence continues at coordinate 22,250,828 of OU342977.1, forward strand.
CACGGATACAGTAGTAACATTACAACAGTAACAATACAATATATAACATTACAATTAATAACAGGAAAATAAAATTTTTGCACAGAATTTGGGTCACGAATTCACGATGCATCTGTTGCTGCAAAAAGCAGCTGTCTAAGCGTTGTGCTGAAGGTGTGAGCCCTCAGCGCTGATTTTCAGTCAGTGCCAGATGGTGACTCATAAGGTGCAAGCCACATAGAAACGGCGCGGGTGCACCTCTTCTACATAGGTAACACTAAAAGTTTCCGGAACTGGCCACTTACATAAACAATATTTAAAAATTTATTGCAACATTTGAAAATAGAACTCTTTGGCTGTAGAATGTAGTTTGTTTCATCTGACTGTCTTTTGTTTTTACCTTGCGCCATTTAAAAAATTGTGTGTCTGCATCAACATGGATTTAACTCGGGAAAATTTTCGTAGTATGATTTTCTACGATTTTAAGTGTAATTTGACAGCTCAACAGAGCATCGCTCGGCTTGAAACAGCTTTTGGCAATGAAGCACCATGCAAGACGACTGTTTATAGCTGGTTTGCAGAATTCAAGCGTGGTCGTATCAATCTCAGTGACGAATCTCGCGATGGTCGGCCGTCCACCGCTGTGACCAACAAAAACATCGATGCTGTGCGCCGTATGATTGAAACAGACAGGCATGTGACCTACCATGAAATTCGCGCATCCTCAGAAATAGGCATGAGTCAAATACAATCAATCCTACACAAACATTTGGGTGTGAGAAAGCTGTGCTCGCGGTGGATCCCACACAACTTGACCGAGGCTCAAAAAACGGACCGCGTCACTTGGTGCAGTGCCATGCTTACCAGATTCAACGAAGGTGCGTCAAATTTGGTGTGGGACATGGTGACGAAACATGGATTTATTGCTACGATCCCAAAACAAAGCAGCAATCGAGCGTATGGGTCTTTCAAGATGAGCCGAAACCAACCAAAGTGGCGCGCGTGAAAAGTGCATCTAAGCGGATGATTGCTTCTTTTTTTAATAAAACTGGACACGTGGCTACTGTTGCTTTAGGAAATCGTCGTACCGTGAATAGTGACTGGTACACGACCATTTGTTTGCCGGAAGTTATTGACGAACTCCGTAAAAATAACCGTAAACGCCGTATCATCCTGCACCACGACAATGCTAGTTCTCACACGGCCAGACAGACAAACGACTTTTTGAAGACGAAAAATGTAGAACTCATGAGTCATCCTGCATACAGTCCCGACCTGGCACCTTGTGACTTTTTTCTGTTCCCAAAAATTAAGAACCAATTACGCGGTCAACGATTTTCATCACCAGAAGAGGCTGTCGAGGAGTATGAAAAACACGTTTCAGAGGTCACCACAGGGGAGTGGCACAAAAGTTTTCAAAACTGGTTTGATCGAATGAAAAAGTGCATAGACGCCAAGGGAGATTATTTTGAAAAACAATAAATTAATTTTGTACCTTTAATAGTATTTTTTCATATTCATTCCGGAAACTTATAGTGCGTCCCACGTGTCTGTTTTACACCACGTCCCTCTCCTACATTTCGTATGAAAGAACATTGGACAGGCGTCGAGACGGCACGCCACGGTTGCGCCGCGGGTGCACTAAAAGCGCACCGCCCACACATTCGTCGTCGGAGGAAGACGTCCTGTCAGATCAAGATCAAACACTCGAATACCACCGATACACACCGGTAGCGCGACGGTAGCGCGCCGCGCGCCTCTTCTGTGTGGCTTGCACCTAACTCATGAGCGTATCAGGTGCAGCTCGGCGCGGTGTTTGTGATTCCTTGGGTATGTAATTTAGTATGATAAATAGATGATTTCTTTTTATTGCAATAAATTACAATATTTATAAAAAAAAAAATTTATAAGATTTAATTTGAAGATACTTGTCCATTTGCACCTGGTAACCTGGTAAAATATAATTGATAAAAAACGTACCATTTGGGAGCACTCAAGCAGTAACAAGCAACCACTAACTTGGTGAAATAGATAGTACAAGCAGAGCACGGGGCCGAAGAAATCCGACATTCTTGTTGCAAAACTAAAACAAAAAAACCAGTCAAGTGCGAGTCAGACTCGCATACCTAGGGTTCCGTAATTCGACAGTTTTGGGAACAGTCAGGAAGAAGGTATTTAAAATCTTGCCCATAACTGTTTATGATAGATAACCAAAAAAAGAATTGATTGTACCACAAAAGAAAGACTGAAATATTTTTATACCGTACTCGAAATAAAACTAGTGAATGAAAAATTTAACTTTGTCATTTTGTTATCGTGAATTTCTCACCCGCTATATTTTTCGGTTCATTAGTTTCGGAAATAAGGGGGGATGCACATGCATTTTTTGGTGCTTTTTCAAAGATTTCTCGAAATCGGTGCCAGTAAATATAGTAAAAGTATATATTTTTATAATCAGCTCTATAATATGTAAAATTTGATGGACATATTGTATTTTTATAAAATATGTTTTTGTTTTCTTAACTTTTTTCTTAAATTTCTCATTTGTTATCAACTTTTTTTTTATCGCTATAGTTTTCCTGTAATTGGCCAGTTATGACATATAATTGTAATTTTTTCATATTTTTCGGTAACCCAGTTTCGGAAATAAGGGGGGGAGGAATGTATTTTTTTGTGGTTTTTCAAAGATTTCTTGAAATCGGTGCCAGTAAATACTAGGTGAAATTAAATCAACCCACCAAATTCATACTGGAGACTCGGTTAGTCATCAGCAACAAGGTTTAATGACCCTCCAGATGAAATTCGAAAAAAAATTTTTTTTTTCCCGTAGTGCCTGCACTAGGAATTGTACTTTAACTAATCCAACCAGTAAGGGAGCAAAAAAAAAATATTTTTCGAAATTGGCCAAAAGGATTACTGAACCTAGTTCTTGATCACTAACCGAGTCTCCAGTATGAATTTGGTCGGTTGATTTAATTTCACCTTATATAGTAAAAGTATATATTTTTACAATAAGCTCCTTAATATCTACAATTTGATACCCATATTGTATTAAGAATAAATTTTTTATATTCCTCACTTTTATATTGGAAATATTTTGAACAGTTTCACTACTACGGAACCCTAAAAAGTGATTGTATAATTGTTCCATTTTTTATATTGAGATACGGAAGTAGGTTGTATTATATTGTAACTGTTTTTTAAGGATCGTTGAAAGTGCTAAAAGGGCTAAAAAGTTAAGTTATATTGAATATAGCTTCAACCAATCTTCACTCGATCATCTGTAGTACGGAGATAAGAAACAGCGGTATAATGTGAAAACAACACGGCGGTAGGTGACTTTCGTTTATATAGCCAAACTCATACTGGAGAATCTGCAAGTGGTCAGGACCAACAAGGGGGGGGGGGGGGCACAGGGGCACGTGCACAGGGGCCGCTTGCCGATACAAAATCTGGCCCAGAGAAGGGGAAATGGAGCTCGTTGTGATCCCTACTCGTCTCATGTCATCGGTGGCGGGCAGTGAAGGAAGCAGCACGTGCTCCACCGTCCCGTCCGTATCTAAGCACCCTCGAAATAGGGGGCTGTCAGTCACGCCCGTAGTAAAAATGTGTTTATTCAGACTGCAATGTCCGGTAATGATACTTACCCTATCCCGGAGATTAGGCCGTTTAGTTTTGGTACCTTGTTTGTTTGCTGTTTGTTTGCGGCAGATCGCTGGTTTGCGGCACTATTAGTCTTGACAACCGGCTGTCAGTCCGTGCTGTCCACCTTCTGTTCTGATTGGTAAAGGTGTATCTCCTTAGCTCTGATAGCTTTTAATGATGGTCAACCCAGACTATTGCCCTGTGTCGATAACTTCATGCTAGTTGCTAGTTTGGCAAAAGAGTCTGATTGTTCGTTACCTTCGCCATTCATTACTATGTGCTCTGGTCCATGATAACTTTACCTTGTACACTGTTGATAGGCTCTGCAGTTCTGAATGGCAATCTGCTACGATACCATTTGCAGAGTTTGGGAGTGAGTCCCTAGTCCTTACCAACAGCTTGTCTGCATTGCCATAGAGTATTAGTTGCCTCCTTTGTTACGTGTTCCACCTGCCTCCCCCACAGTAGTTTGTCGTCGAGCCAAACACCAAGGTATTTGACCTCCTTACTAAGAGACAGCTGGGTTTCAAATAATTTTGAAAGTTATTGAAACCCAGCTGTCTCTTAGTAATTATATTTTGCGATTTTTGTTTTCTTTGTGAATAAGATTAGATTTGTTTTTTGTGGGTTTACACTTAACCGATGCGTACCACACCGCCTCGACTTAAAGCAAAGTTTGCTGCGTTTTGCTGCACAGCGTTCCTATAAATAGACCCGATTTCATGATAACCAGATCATCTGCATAGCCCACAGTTACAAAGCCATCCTTATTTAACTCTACCGTGAGATCGTTGATGACAGCTACCCATAAGAGTAGTGAGTGATAGAGATTAATACCATACCGCTTTAAAGTGCTAGTGGTACACTCAAATTGGCTGCAAATGGTGTTGAAGGCATGAAAATTAGTCTGGGAGGGAGGTACCGTTGCAATTATACAAAAGTCATAGTAAGCCGGCTGATATTGACATCGATCGTAGATCTCACATGACTGATATGTGAATCGACCGTCAGCTGCTCAAGTAGCGGTGGGTTTGGGTGTGATGTGAGTGTGAGAGGTAGAGAAAGTGGTGAAAAAAAAGTAATAATACGCCGGCTGAAACTTTTCTCACAGATAGTTGACATCATACTAAGATGAAATAAAAATTGGCAGCTGCATCGTGGGGGGGCCCCACGTGGATGGGATGATGCGTCAGCTACTCGCATGAACTTGTAAAAAAACACGTAAAATAAAGTGATAGTATGCCGCATGTCAGCTGACGCTTGGTTCTCTTATTTATTAGTCATTCCAAAGGTGCAATTGTGTAAGCCAATCGTATTAAAATTGATTGTCAGATGGCTATTCGGCCAAGCAAATTAGTCCGTTTGACAATTAAAATCGTACATTTTTGGCTGTCAAATGAATACAATGGTCTTGTTTTGTTGTTGACAACCAAAAACGTACGATTTTAATTGTCAAACGGGCTAATTGTAAAACATTATATTGTTTATTTAGAACATAGGTAGAATAGTGTCCTTTGATATAGCTAAGGCGTTCATTTTCAACCTGCATATAACATAGTTAAAAAGAACACTATCAAAGCTAAGTAGAGAAACTTAATTTTGCAGTTTTGGTTCATACATTATGTAGGTATTCATATGTTTGTAATTTTTACTCAAATCATTTCAGGCGCATGTCTTACTCTCACTTGACCGGTTTTATTTTATCTTATCCATCCGTCCATCAGCCTGTTTCGTCCACTGCTGGACATAGGCCTTTCCAGGATTTCGCCACTCTTGACGGTCCTCCTGGAAGAAATCAATCAAATCAAATCAAAATATTTATTTTTGCAAAATAGATACATTAAGTATACTTTCTACAAGTCAAAGGTAATTTACACAATATAATATATCTTTAGAATATAAAAAAATATATATAATAATACGGGAAATAAAATATACACCTGCATTAATAAATGATAGTCGTAAGTTTTTAAATAAATAAATAAATAAAAAATAAATAAAATAGGGGAATCTAGGAATAAAAATATTATATATACATAATACAATGAAGAAATAATAAAAACGGGAAATACATACAAAAAATATTAAGGGTGGGCTACTAAAATGTAATAAAGTTATACACTTGCATAAAATATAGAAATATAGGAATAAAAATATTGTATATACATAATGCCTAACCATCCGCACCATTCGATTAGTATTGCTAAGAAGAAGGGCAAGAAACTTAGCAAACATTCCTTTTTTCAAAATAAAACATATGATACAAAATCATATACATACCTACTCAAGTAAAGGCATAAAAAAATATAAGACTGCGGGAATTAGTCACGAGAAAAAAAAATATATCTTAGTCAACCCGTCTCATATTGTCTATTACCTATAACAAAGTAAGTTTACATATTAATTAATTTTAAGCCTTTAGAGGAATCGTACAGTATTAAAATATGCTAATTATTAATTACAATATTGAATAAGATTATTATTATTTATTACACCATGCTTCATTATCATCCAAATAATCATTGATTTTATAATAAGCTTTCTTAAGTAGTCCCTGCTTAATATATACTTTAAACTTATTTTCAGGCAAACTAAGGACCTCCTCTGGAAGCTTATTGTAAAATCTTATACCATGTCCTACAAAAGAGGTACCTACTTTGGCAAGTCTTAATTTTGGAAAAGCTAGTTTATGTTTGTTTCTGGTTTCAACAGAGTGGTGCACACCAAGCCTCGGGAAATTATCAATTTTTTTTCTGACATATCTAATAACTTGATAAATAAATTCACATGGGACCGTAAATATATTAATTTCTTTAAACTTTTCTCTTAATGAATCTCGGTACTTCATGTTATAAATAGACCGAATTGCTCTCTTTTGCAAGACAAAGACTGCTTCTATATCCGCGGCTCTACCCCACAACATTATGCCATATGACATAATGCTGTGAAAATAACTGAAATATACTAATCTAGCAGTATCTTCATCAGTAATCTGCCTTATGCGTCTAACAGCGTATGCGGCTGAACTAAGTCTACCACAGAGAGCTTCTATGTGGGGACCCCACTGAAGACGAGAGTCTATAGTAATACCTAAAAACTTAGTTTCGTTAACTAACTCCAGCTTGGACCCCTGCAAAAATAAACTGACATCTACTTGAATTACATTTGGTAAAGTAAACTTTATACATTTCGTCTTTTTTGCATTTAGAACTAAATTATTTGCAGTGAACCAATCAAGAATCAGAGAGAGGGTTGAATTCGCGTCATCAAGTATATCGTTATGTCGATTCACTTTAAAAATAAGTGACGTGTCATCTGCGAATAGAACTATCTCAGATAAGTCTCTAACTAAGTAAGGAAGGTCATTTATGTATATTAAAAACAATAGGGGCCCCAATATGGAGCCCTGCGGAACACCCATTTTGACTAATGCTCCAGATGACTTTACTCCATTAATGTCTACCTTTTGAAACCGGTCACTAAGGTATGACTTAAATAACGCCAAATGAAAAAATGCCCATACTCACACACGCTGGACAGGCGGGTTGGTGAGCGCGGTGCCGAAACCCTTGCACCAGTGACGCCGCTGCCCGTCACCAGTCTGTTTTATATAAGGCTCAGCAATTGGGGATGGATAAACCGCCATAAATCGGTCCCAGGCAATGGTGGGCCGCCTGGTTTTGCCTAAGAGCTGTTCTCTTACTCTCCCCCGAATAACTTCGGGAGGATTTGCAAGTAAGATGGTGGTACCTCCACAGTCGAGCCCGGCATTAGCTCTACCACCTTTTTTATCTTATAATTTATGGAAATTAATAAGGTTCAAGCTAAGTACTTACTCCATGATAAATCTGTGATAGTTAATTTGCTCTGTCAATATCAGGAATACTTGTTTCTTCTCTTCCTCAGAGAAAAATTTCGCGTTCCACTTGTGTTTTTTACGTTCTACTGGGCGCGGGAAGGTCCTCAGATTATGATTCAAGATCTTCAAATGACCCCACAAGTGAAATACCATGAGAGACAACAAGAGGTCGTAAATACAGAAAGCAGCTGAACAGAAGTACGAAATGTACCAGTTAAAGATAAACACTCCCATGTAACTTTTGAATTCGGTCTCATATTGAATTGGCAAGTAATAATATACGGAGACTTCGAAAGTGACGTTTGGTGGGCGATCAGAACTGAAAGCACCTGAAGTGTAGTTGTTCAACAAAGGGGTGGCATTGAAGAGAAATATGCCGCCCATCATCATGACTAACAAGTAAATCGTGAAAAAGTTGGACAATTTGTGGATTTGAAGGTGTACCTGAAAAAAATCACGAGGTTTTAAAGAATCAATTTAAAAATTCTTTGATAACAGTTCTATAAATCTAAGTATGTATTAACTTTTGATGATTTTCGACTATTTTCAATGTTTTACGCCATCTTCATTTCTTTAATAAAGGCTTTTTTCACCAATTACGTAATACAAATAATGCAAAGAATTCACAATATTTATTAATTTTGTATTTATGCAAAAAAAAACATGATCATGACATGAATTCACGAGGGAGTTTGTAAAGGTGTTTCTCAGTATGTGCCATGCAAGTCACAGCCTACACTCGTACACCCACGTTTTGCCATGATCCCAGCGTGATGCTCTATCGCCGTACTTCGGGCACAAATATCACAGAGGCGGTAGTGTAAATTAGTAACAAACCTTATTTGCATATTGAGATTTGTCCTTGTGATGAAACAGATGAAGATCTTGAACAAAACACTTGAAAATATCGTTGTAGCCTTTAAATACAGGGAGACAAGTCCTCGTCTGAAATTTGTACAATTTTTTTTTATATTCGGTTGTTATGCACGTTACTGTGCGGAAAATGATATGTTCTTTATGTATAGAAGACAACTTTTTCTGTACTTTGGCATTTTATTTATTACTTATTATTGAAAACTAGCAACTATTTTATTATCAATGGTAAAAAAATCCTTTTAAAAATAGCCTGTTGTAAATTTAGTATGATTTTCTGTATAGGAACTTTTTATTCTAATTGCATTGCATACTCCAAAGATGGCTAATATATTACATATTGTAATATTTGGTTTCCCAAAATTGGGGAGGTAAAAAAGGTAAAGATAATTTCAACACTAAGTGGCTCTCCTGGAAAGTTAATTTTTTGTCGCCTATCGAGGATAGGCTCAAACTTAGAAACTCAAAATATTGAGTTTCAAGCGTCGATACGTTTATTTATAAGAAAATTGTATACAACCATTAAATTATCTAGTCTGTTTTTGATATCTACACTTATTGCCAAATTAGCAATTAGCCGTGACAATTTTAATTTTACATACTTTGTTAGGTATTAAAACATGAAAACCTTACCAGCGCTAAGGTGTTCATAAAACAGGTAATATAAAGATGACCCATCTGAACTAGGCCAAGTTTTCCTACATTATCTTTTATGTACAGTATTTGCACGGGCAAGCATGCGAAGGATTGCGAGATTAGCAATAGTTTCTGGTAGTTGAGTAGCCTGGACTCTGGTTCACCGAGCTGTTTGCTCGGCCACGCGGCCAGCGAGCTCAGTGTGATGCGGAGCAGCTTCATGTAACGAATGTCTTTAGATGACTCCACTCCCCTGTAATAATGTATCTAACTTGTCCAAAACTCTTGGTTAGGTTGCACCGTGCAAATACAATACAGAGCCGAACGAAGCGAAGCGAGGGGTTCTATTGATAGAGATTTCCAAAGTCAGAGGTGCAATTGTGTAAGCCAATGGTATTCAAATTCGATTGTCATTATGGCTATTCGGTTAAGCAAATAAGCCCGTTTGACAAACGAAACCGTACGTTTATGGTTGTAAACAACAAATCAAGACAATTGTATTCATTTGACAGCCAAAAATTTACGATTTCAACTGTCAAACGATGACAATCAATTTGAATACCATACACAATTGCACCTCAGACTTTGACGCCGATTCGTTTCGCTCAGCTTGTATATTACTAAGTTTGAAACCTAGCTAATCTACCTATCTTTACTTCTTTGAAATATTTCAAGTATATATATATGAATAACAACGTAGTTTGGGTTCCAATCCGGCAATTTCTACCAACTGACAAATTTTGATGAATATTTTTGTATTTGATTAAGTTCATTTTTACTTAGTAATTAATCGATAAATACGTTAACAACGTCAGATTTTGGAAAAAGAAATGCACATTTTTTTTTATTTATCATCAAAGGCAACGGTTTATTTAAGCATTTAAACTTGAAAACCGTAATAATAAGAAGTAATTATTATCTAACTAAAGTAACTCGAAGGAGCTATTCCAAGAAATTTCGCTTTTTGTATGAAATGGCTTTGTGGATCGTAATTTTCTTGGAATTTGGAGTGATGTTAATTATGTTTCACAGTCTAATTAAATTAATGGATTGTCAATATAATTACAGAATTCGATTGGTTAAGGATCATAAGTTATTATGACATGAAATTTTAATTATAATTATGATTTATTCCATACAAAAAAGTCGTCATAAACTGGCGACATTAATCAAAAAAATGTACGAAAGTAATTTTTTCAACAGTTAATGTGATAAATAATTAAAATTCAGGTGAATTATGTTCTAACAAATTTATATGTCTGACATTTTGGCAATTTTTTCAGCAATGTTATTAAACTTGAATGAAAGATTCAGCTGTTTGAAGTTGACAATGTGATAATTTTTCTGTAGGTAAGAGTGGTGTAGGAAGGAGATTAATCACTAATCACTAAAAAATGTAAAGTTAGTATTAGCAAATGTGATACATTAATCTTCAATGCGAAAGATCGGTCTATGTTTATCATGTAACTATTGAACAGTATTAAAGTCTTTCCTAAGATGTGAATTAGGCACTGGAAATTTTTGATTTTCACATGAAAATGTAAGCCGTTTCTTAACACGTCCCCTGTGCAGGCGAAAATTGAAAAAAAAAACTGTCACGCGAGCAAACCACGGACCTGAAAAAAACCTATTTTTTTCCTGATTTCATAGTTCACACGTGTAAGTGAATCAATTTTTTTAAATTCCATCCATCCATCCATCAGCCCGTGTTCGTCCACTGCTGGACATGGGCCTTTCCCAAATTTCGCCACTCATGTCGGTCCTCCGTCCTCCTCATCCAGCTGCCCCCCGCAACGTCCTTCAGGTCGTCGGTCCAGCGGGCACATGCGGGCGACGTGCAAATTTTGACAAGCCTCTAAGTTTGTTCGAGCAGTGCTCCGTAAATGGGGCACCCACAGGGAACGTGTTAAGTAGCGAAATAACTACGAGAATTTATGACTTCGGGCCTAAGCTAGTCACATATTTGTCAAAAAGATTATATAAGTATAACAATACCGACTTTAGATCACTACCGTCTGTAAACATGATAGACGGCATCTTGGTAACTAACTTTACATAAATACGACTCCCGTTTATATTACAGCCGTCGTATAGCATATTAGTTAGTGGAAGCAAATAATAACGAATTATGTACTTACAAGTGAAGGAATCCAAATCTATATATATAAAATAATAAATACCCTTACAGACTGATCTATCACGCCTAGCTAGAGCAAACGACAACATGAAAGGCCCGAAGGTTTATTGTAAGTAGATATGACATAGATATCCGCTAAAAGGGATTTTACATACAAACTCAATTGTTTTTAGTGTAAATTTTTTTAGTAAAGGGCGGAGAATAAAGTAGAATACTTTTACTCTCGAAAAATGAAATATTCTCAAAGAATTTTGTCGTTATGTCACTTTTGTAATTTTGTAACTTTGGAATGTATAGAGTCAGCCCCAAAAACGATATCCACACGGGCGACGCCGCCTGCAAAAGCTAGTTTGATATTAAACAGGATTTTTTTTCAAGGGTAAATGATTGTTTGATTGCACATTACCCATGTACCTAGTTAGGTAAATGAGAATCATATTAAAATTATAGGTTTGTGTCGTGGCATTTACAACTACAAATTACTCGAACCTATCGATTTAGGTTTAAATATATATTTTTTTGCAAATCCGACGAGCAACGATCTACGTTTGTGACGTACACACACAAACAAACTAACTACTGGCTCCGACAGGGTTAGGCAGAGCCCGTCTGCCAGAATCCTCAACACTTCTTTCCCTTTTCCACATCCTTATATCTAGTTATTTTATTCCGGGTGCTTTTGATTGTGCCCTTCTTCGAATATCGCCCCTTATAATAGTGGCTGGTATTGAAATAATAATCGTGGCCATATAGTAGATTTGATCATTTCATGATCTGAGGTGCAATTGTGTAAGCCAATCGTATTGGTTGTCAACAACAAAACAAAACAATTGTATTCATTTGACAGCCAAAAATTTAATAATTTGTCAACAACAAAACAAGACAATCGTATTCATTTGACAGCCAAAAATGTTCGATTTCAGTTGTCAATGCTAATTTGTTTAGCCGAATAGTCATATGACAATCAATTTGAATACCATAGTGGCATAAGTAAAGGATATATGAATATAATTTGCAATATTCCGCTAAACAATTCTTGTCGTGCTATTCAAAATGCAGACTCGTGCACCGCCCGCCCGCCCGCATAAAAACATTGCAACAAGCAAGCGATACAAGCAAAGTTGATAGTTGAGATTGTCGGCACTTGGTGGAATTTATCAAACATTGTTGTGATAAAAAAACACTTGTACTTTTCCACAGATAATATTTAATTCTACACTACCCAACCGGTTTCACTATATAAGCATCATCAGGGGCTTTTTAATTACATAATTTTATATATAATTATTTATTTAAACAATCTTTCTGTTGCTAGATGTCCGTGCAATAAACGATATAAATAACTTGCGGGTAGATTGAATACGCATGACAGACAAACCTAAGATTAAAATGTTTACTGAATTCACCGTTTTGTTAAAGATAGCTGATAGTGTGTTTGGCATTCCGCATTTTGACTAAACGTTGCGTAAGAGTTGGGTATGCATCAAACAGTTGTCAAAGGGATGTCACTCTAAAACAACTGAAAAATTCCCGAGAAAGTCGGGAAAATAAAATTTATGACGAATAAAGTTAAAGACAAATTAGCAAATAATGTGAGTTCTAATATTAAAAAAATTAAATAAATTTCAGTAATTAATTTGAAATGTCCGAAATGTAATCTAATAAAATTAAAATAAAATTATTAAAAGCGAAATTGTCCATGTCAGATAATTTGAAATAAAGGCCAAGTCAAATTAAAATATGCGGTAGTAGAAAATGTCAAGAAAAAATGTCAAAGGTTATCTCAAATTGTCAATCAAAAAATCAATTTGTTTGGAAATGTCATAGGTGTGATTATTTAAAATATTGTAATATAGGTGAATTATTAACGTCAATTTTCTGATTTAATACGTCGTTTGAATGAAAATGTGTTAATTTGTTTATTTCAAGGGCCTCCAATGCTGACAGTTTTTTGCCTTTTCCGCAAACGTGAAGAGCCCTAAAGTTTAAATTGGGGTCGAATGTATGGTTTTCATTAATCAAATGTTCGGCAAAATTTGAGTCAGTTTTATTTAACTTCCAGCTTCTGGTATGTTCGCTTATTCTGGTTTTAAATGATCTTCCAGTCTGACCAACATATTTCTTATTGCACTCTGCCCAAGAAAGTTCGTAAACACCGTTCCTATGTGTAATGTGTGTGTTGTCTTTATTGTTACATATGAGCGTCTTTAGAGTTTTGTTTGTATAAAAGGCGGGTTTGCGATCTTTGAGTAAACGGGAGCAATTATAGGAGATGCTGCCAAGGAAAGATAGTTTTGCCCACTTATTAGATTCCATTGATTTGGATTCAATATCGACTGTGGCATTCGGGGAGTAAAGTAGTGATCTGGTCATTCCTAGTTTCTTTTTATGTACAATGGAGTCAACGATTTTTGGATTGTAGCCGTTATTTAAAGCTATCTTCTTAATAGTAAGTAATTCGTTTTTGTAGTTTTCTTTATTTAAGGGGATATATAAAAGTCTATGAACCATTGAATAGAAAAATGCATACTTATGGGATAAAGGATGATTAGAGTCTGCGTGTATTATATTGTCGCTAAAAGTAGCCTTACGGTAAATCTGGAATGAATGTTTTTGTTTTTCAATATGAATAGTAAGATCAAGGAAGTTTATTTCATGGTGGCCAATCTCTAGTGTAAAAGTAATGTTTTGCTTAATTGAATTAATGAACTTTAAGAAATTTTGCAAATCACCCACAGAGCCTGACCAGAGACACAGGACATCATCTACATATCTATACCAATAAGAAATGGAATCTTTAAAACGTCTATCATAAATTATCTGTCTCTCGATTTTGTCCATAAAGATATCCGCGCACAGAGGAGATAGGGGGCTTCCCATCGCCAAGCCTTTTGTCTGTTTGTAAAACTTATTATTAAAAGTGAAATAATTTTGTTCTAAACAGACTGATATTGTATGTTCTAAATCTATAATTTGTTGTGCGTCAACTGTCGACTCTATCAAAATTTCATTTATTGCACGTTTACATTCATCGATAGGTATACTGGGAAATAGATTTTTGACGTCAAACGATACAAGAATAGCTTCATTTGGTACTGGTACATTCTTGATTTTATTAACTAAGTCGACACTGTTTTTAATGGTGTGTCGAGGTTCAAACAACGTCAACTTTTTAAAAACGTCATTACATTTTGCGGCAATAAGAGATGCTGGTGCGCTGACGTAGGCAACTACAGGGCGGATAGGTGTTCCTGGTTTGTGAAGTTTATAATAACCATGTAGTTTTGGGACTTGAGGGTTCATTATCTTCAATCTATAAATATCTGACTCCGTAAAAATGCTATTCGCAGTTTTAATAGTGTTTTTCACTATATCACTATACTTTCTGGTAGGATCTTTATTTAATAGTTGAAATGAGGGATCAGAGAGGAAATCATTTAATTTATTATCATATTCCACCTTCGTGTCTATGACAACGGTGTTCCCCTTATCCGCTTTAGTAATAATGAGGTTATTCTTGCTTGCTTTATCTTTTATACTCTTAATAGTTCTTAGTTCGTTCCGTTTAGTTAGATTCTTTTTAATGAAAGGTTTTTTAGACTCCTCTTTGAGTAACTTACTACCGATGTGCTTTAGAAGAGGTTCTGTGGTTGCGACTTCTAAATCTGCGGCCAAGTTATCAAAATCATTATTAGTTATTGGTACATTGGGAGAGTACTTAAAACCCTTTTCAAGTAATGTAGTCTCCTCTTGGTTGAAAATAACATTCGTATTGTTTTGCAGTTTGGGGAAAAATTCCCGAGCTGGCAACTCCGTATTATCATAAAATATTTTTCTCTGTCTGGATCTCAAGTTTCTTAATTTCCTTAGGTGTATGTCATGTTTCTTCGATGCTATATATCTTATTTCTTCAAAAATATTTTGTTGAATGATTTCAAATTCTAGATGATGTAGTCTTTTACTTAACTCCGTATGACATACTTTTAAATGGGAACTTATGTTATTTCGTTGGCCATATTGGGTATTCACTTCTTTGGTCAACCATCTGATTTTTGTTTTTGTTATGAAATCATCCATATAACATTTTTGAATTTTGCTCTTGATTCCGTTATTTATGTAGTCAGGGATTAACTTTTCTTTTCTACATTGTGTGTTAAACCATAAATGTTCAGACAATGTAGTGAACTTGATCTTGAGGTTATTATAAATGACAATCAAATCAGCCGTACTTGCCGCTTTAAGGAAGTTGATAGTTGAGATTGTCGGCACTTGGTGGAATTTATCAAACATTGTTGTGATAAAAAAAACACTTGTACTTTTCCACAGATAATATTTAATTCTACACTACCCAACCGGTTTCACTATATAAGCATCATCAGGGGCTTTTTAATTACATAATTTTATATATAATTATTTATTTAAACAATCTTTCTGTTGCTAGATGTCCGTGCAATAAACGATATAAATAACTTGCGGGTAGATTGAATACGCATGACAGACAAACCTAAGATTAAAATGTTTACTGAATTCACCGTTTTGTTAAAGATAGCTGATAGTGTGTTTGGCATTCCGCATTTTGACTAAACGTTGCGTTATCATTTAAAACCAGAATAAGCGAACATACCAGAAGCTGGAAGTTAAAGAAAACTGACTCAAATTTTGCCGAACATTTGATTAATGAAAACCATACATTCGACCCCAATTTAAACTTTAGGGCTCTTCACGTTTGTGGAAAAGGCAAAAAACTGTCAGCATTGGAGGCCCTTGAAATAAACAAATTAACACATTTTCATTCAAACGACGTATTAAATCAGAAAATTGACGTTAATAATTCACCTATATTACAATATTTTAAATAATCACACCTATGACATTTCCAAACAAATTGATTTTTTGATTGACAATTTGAGATAACCTTTGACATTTTTTCTTGACATTTTCTACTACCGCATATTTTAATTTGACTTGGCCTTTATTTCAAATTATCTGACATGGACAATTTCGCTTTTAATAATTTTATTTTAATTTTATTAGATTACATTTCTGACATTTCAAATTAATTACTGAAATTTATTTAATTTTTTTAATATTAGAACTCACATTATTTGCTAATTTGTCTTTAACTTTATTCGTCATAAATTTTATTTTCCCGACTTTCTCGGGAATTTTTCAGTTGTTTTAGAGTGACATCCCTTTGACAACTGTTTGATGCATACCCAACTCTTACGCAACGTTTAGTCAAAATGCGGAATGCCAAACACACTATCAGCTATCTTTAACAAAACGGTGAATTCAGTAAACATTTTAATCTTAGGTTTGTCTGTCATGCGTATTCAATCTACCCGCAAGTTATTTATATCGTTTATTGCACGGACATCTAGCAACAGAAAGATTGTTTAAATAAATAATTATATATAAAATTATGTAATTAAAAAGCCCCTGATGATGCTTATATAGTGAAACCGGTTGGGTAGTGTAGAATTAAATATTATCTGTGGAAAAGTACAAGTGTTTTTTTATCACAACAATACAAGCAAAGCAATCTTAAATAACAAGCAAGAAAACTTATCGACACGTGTTTCGCCTCTGAACGAGGCATCCTCGGGATGTGTTGCTAGCTCATATTGGCATACACAACTGCACCTCTGAGGGGCAATTGTGTAATTCATTTGACTTTGACGGTTTAAAACGTACGATTTCGGCGGCTTTTCGGCTAAGGTTTGACAGTTGAAACCATACGTTATTGGCTGTCAAAAGGAATACGATGCACCATAAAGTACTCTTTGGATGCACCTCTGAACGGCCATGTTAAAAATAGAGGGGTTGCCTAGCTCGGCTTCCGAATTTATGATCTATTTATTTATTTATTTATTTGGAGCACCAATGTTACATACACAAATAGTATAACAATAGTAAGTAGGGTTTAAATCCGTGTGTTGTAACGTTACAGGTGCACACATATTTCAAAATTTTAAATTTAAAAGATCCTTAAATTAAAACTATAAGTAACAAATCATGATAATAACTCTGAAAAAGTAACTTAAACATACACTAACTCAACAGAACATGAGATCATCCATGACTTAAACACTCGAGTATCTTAGATTTAAAACATGGAAGACTAACAAAATGTATGTCCAAATCATCATCAACAGTAGATAACTTGTTCTACGTTGTCATCATACGCGTTAATGGCATAAATTTACCAAGATTGCTGTTAAACCGAGGCGTTGCAAACGGCTTACGATTTGACCGTCTGGTGGTAGGGCGAGGGACAGAAATATTAATCTGACTTTGTGAATCGGCTGAGTCTATTATGCTGTTTGATATTTTGTATAGTACCGTCATATCTATTAATGTCCTACGATCCTCAAGAGAGGACAACTTAAAATGCTTTAACCGATCATTGTAACTACATCGATAGGGGCAAAGACGATCCTTATATGCGAGGAACTTTGTAAATTTACGCTGTACTCTTTCAAGTCTATCAATATGAACTCTATAGGAAGGGCTCCAAACAGAAGAGGCGTATTCTAGGTGGCTTCGGATAAGTGCATTGAAGAGACAAATCATAGTGTCAGAACGGGTAAAATCTTTACATGTCCTTTTAATGAAACCAAGAAACTTAGTGCTTTGTTAACTACAGAACCTGTATGGTCTCGAAATGTTAATTTTCTGTCTATCTGTAAATCTATCATTCTAACACGCTCGTCGTCGCACCGCACCTACTTTAGACTTTTTTTTAAAGACTATCTTACATTTTTGTCATACTTCATGAATTCATGATATAGCCAATTTTAATAATAACATATTATGTCGCCGCCGTCTGGTTCAATCACCCGCCTAACTAGATGGCTGTCTTTTTGGTTTAAATTTTACTTCTGCTAGCCTAACATGGTTGCCAGTTTAATACCATTTTCAAACACCATTTGACAGAAAATATATGGGATTTAGTGTCAAATGGTGTTTAAAATGGTGTTAAAGTGGCACCATGCTAGCCCCCCTGGTCATAAATAAAATAACCACGAAGGTTACGTATGGCGTTACCCAACCTTCTAACCTAACATACCGCCTCCCTTCTGCCTGATTTAATAAAGCTAAATACAACGTGAAATTTAACTCATTTTGCTAACGAAACCTGGTGATAGTACTCGTCCATATGAACAACTTTTACTATGGAGCCAACCCTGAAATCGTGAAAAAAATCAGCTGTTCCATAGAAAAGTTGAATACCTAATCGACCCAAATGTATGAAACAGCTGATTTTTTTTTCATGATTTCAGGGTTGGCTCCATAGTTATTCATATGGACGAGTACTATCACCAGGTTTCGTTAACAAAATTAGTTATTTCACGTTGTATATTTATTTATAGTCCCAATGTAACAAAGTTTCAAGTTACCAATGCCTTTGTCATTAAGATTTCAATTATTCCTAATATTTAGCTTTTAACACTTTTCGGCTTTGTTTTGCCTTCGGTAACTCAGGTTTTTTTCGTTTCAAAATTCACTTTTGTTTTTACTGTGCTATTACATAGGTAACACTAAAAGTTTCCGGAACTGGCCACTTACATAAACAATATTTAAAAATTTATTGCAACATTTGAAAATAGAACTCTTTGGCTGTAGAATGCAGTTTGTTTCATCTGACTGTCTTTTGTTTTTACCTTGTGGCGCCATTTAAAAAATTGTGTGTCTGCATCAACATGGATTTAACTCGGGAAAATTTTCGTAGTATGATTTTCTACGATTTTAAGTGTAATTTGACAGCTCAACAGAGCATCGCTCGGCTTGAAACAGCTTTTGGCAATGAAGCACCATGCAAGACGACTGTTTATAGCTGGTTTGCAGAATTCAAGCGTGGTCGTATCAATCTCAGTGACGAATCTCGCGATGGTCGGCCGTCCACCGCTGTGACCAACAAAAACATCGATGCTGTGCGCCGTATGATTGAAACAGACAGGCATGTGACCTACCATGAAATTCGCGCATCCTTAGAAATAGGCATGAGTTAAATACAATCAATCCTACACAAACATTTGGGTGTGAGAAAGCTGTGCTCGCGGTGGATCCCACACAACTTGACCGAGGCTCAAAAAACGGACCGCGTCACTTGGTGCAGTGCCATGCTTACCAGATTCAACGAAGGTGCGTCAAATTTGGTGTGGGACATAGTAACAGGTGACGAAACATGGATTTATTGCTACGATCCCAAAACAAAGCAGCAATCGAGCGTATGGGTCTTTCAAGATGAGCCGAAACCAACCAAAGTGGCGCGCGTGAAAAGTGCATCTATGCGGATGATTGCTTCTTTTTTTAATAAAACTGGACACGTGGCTACTGTTGCTTTAGAGAATCGTCGTACCGTGAATAGTGACTGGTACACGACCATTTGTTTGCTGGAAGTTATTGACGAACTCCGTAAAAATAACCGTAAACGCCGTATCATCCTGCACCACGACAATGCTAGTTCTCACACGGCCAGACAGACAAACGACTTTTTGAAGACGAAAAATGTAGAACTCATGAGTCATCCTGCATACAGTCCCGACCTGGCACCTTGTGACTTTTTTCTGTTCCCAAAAATTAAGAACCAATTACGCGGTCAACGATTTTCATCACCAGAAGAGGCTGTCGAGGAGTATGAAAAACACGTTTCAGAGGTCACCACAGGGGAGTGGCACAAAAGTTTTCAAAACTGGTTTCATCGAATGAAAAAGTGCATAGACGCCAAGGGAGATTATTTTGAAAAACAATAAATTAATTTTGTACCTTTAATAGTATTTTTTCATATTCATTGCGGAAACTTATAGTGCGTCCCACGTATTTATGACTTTTATTTTATGTTCCTTTTGTTTCTGAGCGTGTTCATATTTGATTTACAGATTTTGAAAATACTTTAAAATTCTAAAGTATTTATAAAGTTCCATTAAAAATGGAAACCTATAAGCAATAAGCCATGTATTTATTTTATTAAGAACGCTAGCTATTTTGCTTACGTAGATACAATAAAACTATCTTATTTTGTTAGGTAGGTACATTACGTATGCTTTTACTAGCAAGTTGTACATTGGTTGCAGATTTATAAAACAAAACAACCAATAAAACTATTTTTTATATTTATTCACACATTATTATGTTGGTTTACTCCAACATAAGATTTTTCCGCATAAATCTGAACTTGAAAAAACTGATATGTTTAGGCTAGCCGCATACGGAACGGATACCCTCACCGAATAAAATTGAGGGGAGCGCGGGCAGCGCGGGGGGTAAAGCGCTTGGAGAGTTGTAGATAAGCGGCAGAAACAGGACAGAGATTTGTGAGCGTTAGATTGTTCAAAAACCTGAAGCGGCCGCGAGCGCCACCTAAAGAGGAAATTACATTTTATTTTGAAAATAAAATAACGGTGTTTAGTTGTATTTTTTATTTGATCTTGTAAGCATTATTTTTCTGAGTACGCCGACCGTGTGTAGTTGACATGTTTGTTAGTCCTGTATAGTTCGTAGAAAGGCAAAGTAGGAAAGGGATGTCTTGATAATCTGCAAAAAAAAAAAAAACTGAAAAGCATTCTATTACAAAAGCAGAAAACTTGTCATTTGAGTACTTTGAGTCCATCCATCCATCCATCAGCCTGTGTTCGTCCACTGCTGGACATAAATAAGCCTTTCCCAAATTTTGCCACTCTTGGCGGTCCTCCATCTTCCTCATCGTCGGTCCATCGGGCACGAGGTCGCCCTACGCTATGCTTTGCTATATGTGGTCTCTATTCTAAGGCCTTTCAGCCCCAATGGCCATCATGTCGGCGACAAATATGGCAAGCCCACTGCCACCTAAACATACTGATTCGATAGGCTTTCACTTTGAGTACTCGGCTACTAATGGAGAATTCGCGTGTTCAAATCCAGACTCTCTAGCTTCATGGTGTAGGAGTTTCACCATAAAGCCTGTCAGGTTTAATTACCTTAATGTGCGTCTACTTTCAAGAACAACACTCATTAATTGTATTTTATTATAGCAAAGAGTTTTAAAATTACGTGAGCACGGCTCTTAAATTCCTGTTTTGAACATCACAACGAATAGGAGAAATTAATACTGAATATTGATTAGATACCGCAAAGTTGTAGTGACCCTGGTAAACATTTAGACTATAAGGGGTGTTATTAAAATAACGCGTAAACCTAAAACGGGGCAGAGATTAAATAAACACGGGCAGAAGGCTTCTACTTTACCGACGCCATGGTCCTGACGCCGACATCAGCGACGCCCATCGCCTTCACGTGTATTGGAGTTTGGACCTTGTTCAGGAAGATCAGCACAAGGCGCCTGTTGCTTGAGTCCATACACTCCCAGGGCAAGCTGTACACGGCGTCTTTTAGTTTCTCGCTCTGAAACAATATAAACTAGTAGTTCGCCCCGAACTGTGAACTCGCGTTCGCCCAATTCGCGCTTGACCGATTTGGCTTATGATTGAAGTTAAATATTCTTTTTGCCTTATTTACTCGCCTGCCAAATTTCATGACATTCCGATCAACGATCCTCGAGTTATCGTCGAACAAACATTCATACATACAAACGCCGGATTGTTCAAGTAGACACGGAGAACTCACTCGCTTCGCTCGCTCGTTCAACTAGTAGTTCGTCCCGACCTGTGAACTCGCGCTCATCCGATTCACCCTTGACCGATTTGGCTCAGGTTTAAATTGAAAAATTCTTTTTGCTTTATTTACTCGCCTGCCAAATTTCATGACATTCCGATCAACGATCCTCGAGTTATCGTCGAACAAACATTCATACATACAAACGCCGGATTGTTCAAGTAGACACGGAGAACTCACTCGTTTCGCTCGCTCGTTCAACTAGTAGTTCGTCCCGACCTGTGAACTCGCGCTCGCTCGATTCACGCTTGACCGATTTGGCTCATGTTTAAATTGAAAAATTCTTTTTGCTTTATTTACTCGCCTGCCAAATTTCATGACATTCCGATCAACGATCCTCGAGTTATCGTCGAACAAACATTCATACATACAAACGCCAGATTGTTCAAGTAGACACGGAGAACTCACTCGCTTCGCTCGCTCGTTCAACTAGTAGTTCGTCCCGACCTGTGAACTCGCGCTCATCCGATTCACCCTTGACCGATTTGGCTCATGTTTGAACTTAATTTTTTTTTAGACTTATTTACTCGCCTGCCAAATTTCATGACATTCCGATCAACGATACTCGAGTTATCATCGAACAAACATTCATACATACAAACGCCGGATTGTTCACTTGCTCGTTCAATTAAACAGTATGGGGCTGCGTTACCATGGTTCCGGTAAGCTCGAACACGAAGGATAGTTGAATGAGTTGTTGAAATAAAAGTCCCGTCAGAGGCCCGTAGCGCACTAGAGCCTTGGGATCCTGGAAAAACGTTTATTTTCAATGTTAAGGCGATCATTGAACTTCTCGCCGCCATACATACGTATTCTCGTGATGAATGTTACACTAATGCACAGAATCTATCGAAATTTGGCAATTATAATCTAATAACCAATATCTAGTCCTAAATTAAGTCGGTGTCAATTCAAAAATACGACCATCATCAGATCCAAATTTTTAAACCTAAAATACGTCATTTTCACATGTCCTTTTAAGACACTGAAAATGCAATATCTACATTAAAAGGTTCATTGAGGACTTCAATATCTATCTTAATTTTGTAATCAAAAATAATTTAGTAATTAGCTTAGACACGGTTTCATTCAAAACATAAATACGAAAACAAGAATTCACGCGCGCATATCAAACAAATGAGTGAATTCTTCTTTCCAGGGAGGGTAGGCAAAGCTTTCGGGGGGAGAGGTAGGCATGAGTGTCGTACCGCACTTAGATTAGTACAGTGCAGAAGGTGAGACTGAAGAATTGCGATCGTGTGCATGCACACCATTGACATTGTGGAAAACAACTCTTATAGAAGTGCAGCCAAGGTCTGTTTTCAAAAAATTATGGTTTGACTTTTATCGTATTCTTCTTTTGTTACGATGTATACTTTATGTTTCCATGGTTTTTCAAAAATAGACCTTGCCTGCATTGCTAAAAGAGTTGTTTTCCACAATGTTAATGGTGTGCACGCACACAATCGCAATTCTACAGTCTCACATTCTGCACTGTATGTTTTCTGTCACGTTAGGAATTTAATTGAATTGAATAATTTATTTATGCAATATAATATTGTCATATTATACTTGACTAAAATATTATTCAAAACAAAATTAATAGATAATTTCTTTGTGCTTGTGTAATACCTCCTCTTTCACCTTTTACAGTCCAAATTTCTATTTTATTTATATAATTATATCGTAAAATTACTAATAGGACAATTAAAATGTCAGTCAAATGTCGACTTGTTAGTTAATTTTCCTAACATAAATCATCATAACAATACATCCTCCTCGTTGCATAAAATAAATCGATAAATTAAATAAACTATGTAAGGTACTTAAAGTAAATAAGGCCGGAGGTCTAAAAAGGCCGGATGAAGAAAAAACACACTTCCAATAATTCAATCATTATAAACGCAACTCAATACGATGCCACATAGTAGCAACAAACCTACGGCGAGACCGAACGTGTGCGTGAACGTTGTTGTCAGTCTACGTATGAAAATTATCGAATACCTACCTATTACCATGTTTTACCAAAGTGCTAATAAAGACCAATCAAATAAGCCCAAACTCGAAGGGTCTGCTGTTGTCCGTTGAGGAGATCCCGTCCCCTTCTTTCAGTCCCATCATCAGACCCTGGTCACCATGTTTAACCAAGGTGCTAATAATGACCAATCAAATAAGCCCAAACATCCGTTAAGGACATCCCGTACCATAACTTCTAATTACCACCAAAGTAGATTCCAAAAATCTTTAGATTACGATAATTTTTTTTCGAGATCCGATTTTAATGAAATAAAGCTTATATTCTACTCCAAATTAAGCTCTGTACAGCTGTGAAAACTACACGAAAATCCGTTCATTAGTTTTAGAGATGTGCGTGAACAAACAGACAGACAGACAGACAGATAAATAGACAGACAGACAGACAGAAAAGAATTCTAATAATCGGTGTTGTGTTCTGTTATTCTTTTTTAGTCACCCCCTTTCTATTTCTATTACTTTTCTTTAATGTACAGAGCATGTACAGAGTCACAGATACAGCGGTTTCTACTGTTTTATTATATTATTAATGATTAAATTTTACTTTTCAGATTTTCTATAAGTACCACAATTATATAAAATTTAATTTGTTATCTCCTCGCGATGGCTAAATCGCTAATTGTTTGATATATATATATGGCACTACCACGGCTTTAGCTCACGTAACCGATGACATATTGACAGCGTCTGATTCTGGAAAAGGTAGCATACTCGTGCTGTTAGACTTCTCACGTGCTTTTGATTGCCTCAGTTCTGAACTACTCCTGGCTAAAATGTCCTTTTATGGGGTTTCAGAATCTGCCTGCAACTGGTTTCGCTCTT
The DNA here is from genome assembly GCA_910592155.1 of Ypsolopha scabrella. Taxonomy (NCBI): domain Eukaryota; kingdom Metazoa; phylum Arthropoda; class Insecta; order Lepidoptera; family Ypsolophidae; genus Ypsolopha; species Ypsolopha scabrella. Next base: position 22,275,466 of record OU342977.1, read on the forward strand.
TTCTTACAGATCGGAAGCAATACGTGGTAACTGAGGATGACCAGGGAAATGTGAGACAATCTCAAGTCAAAACAATTACTCGAGGCTGTCCACAAGAATCTATACTCAGCCCCCTTCTGTTCATCCTTTACACATCAGATCTCATAACTAACCTTAAACACTGCAAAGTTCATCTATACGCAGACGACACTCAACTGTATCACTCTTTCAGACATCAAACTACTATAGAAGCGGTGCAAAATATAAATGAAGATCTTGATGTAATTTTCAAATGGACCAAGCAGAACGCTTTGCTCTTGAATCCAGGCAAGTCAAAATTCATGACGCTGGGAACAAAACGTCAATGTGAACAGATCATGGAGCACTCACCACAAATTACCATAAACAATAATAGTGTAGAGAGAGCCTTGACCGCGAGAAACTTGGGGTTGGTGATGGATCCAACGCTTCGTTTTGAACAGCATGTTAACCAAAAAATTAGAACTGCGTTTTATAGGCTAAAGGTTTTGTATGGCATTCGAGATTTCTTGAAAGAAGAAGTCAGAATGCTTCTAACCGAATCACTCGTCCTTTCTGTTTTTAATTATTGTGATATTATCTATGGTCCAAGGTTATTTGAAAAAACAAGTCGTGCTATACAACGGGTCCAAAATGCCTGCGTAAGATTCTGCTACAAAATACCAAAACGAGCACATATAACACCTTACCTTAACGAAAAAAAAATTCTGAAAATTGAGGGTCGCAGAGTGTTACACTTCGCCGGCCTAGTACATAAAGTTGTGCATAGTGGACGACCTACTTACTTGTTCGACAAATTTAAATGGCTTAGTGACACACACGATAAATATACCAGAAGTAAGGAGTTAAATAAGATGACTATTCCGAAACACAAGACTGGAAACTTTAGGGGAGGGTTTAAATTTGCAGCATCAAAGATATGGAATGACTTACCACCACCATTGCATAAATACATGACTACCTGTTCCTTTAAATTTAAATTCAAATCATTTCTACTGAAAAAACAAATCTCACTGACTGAATATAGGTATCATAGAAAAAAAAAGTGATTGTTGATCCTTTGATGCTGGCAAAGGTGGACCCACAAATTAACAAATAAACATAAAAAGATTTTTATGTAATTAAAATTATTTCTACAATACTTCATGTACATTATTATTATTCTTTTTTATATATGTATTCATATCAAATAGTGTGAAAAACGTCCATACTATACTTTACTGTTATGTATAAACCTTGCATATATATATTTATATATAAATATAATATAATGAGATTGTTATAGATTAGTCCTGTTAATTTAATAGTTTAATAATGATGTAATTAAATAGTTTTACTAGAGCGCCCGCTGTAAATTTTTAAGTTCTAAATTTATTTTATTATGACAAAGTATTTAGGGGCTCGCTGGAAATCAGCGCTGTAGGGATCCTTCAAAAATCTCCGACAGCAAATGCTGAGCGTGCCACCTTTTGTCGAACAAAATGTGTATTTAAGTTAGTCTAATCCTTTTTATTGTTTTAATTTTGTTTCATGTGTTTTGTTTGGCAATAAATTCCATTTTCTTTTCTTTTTTCTTTCTTTTTTTTTATACATATTTTTTTCATCATAGTTTCGATACCAATTTTCTTCTGTAAATCATGCGCTAACAGATTCTGTCATCGATTTATGCATTCTTAGCTTACGAAAGTGCATGCAAACTTGCACTGAATCATGCACAACTAGCACACAGTCCTATCATCCATCCATCCATCAGCCCGTGTTCGTCCACTGCTGGACATAGGCCTTTCCCAAATTTCGCCATTCAGGGCGGTCCTCCGTCCTCCTCATCCAGCCGCCCCCCGCAACGTCCTTCAGGTCGTCGGTCCAGCGGGCACGAGGTCGGCCTACACTACGCTTTGCTGTACGTGGTCTCCATTCTAGAGCCTTTCGGCCCCAACGGGCATCATGTCGGCGACAAATATGGCCTGCCCACTGCCACTTCAACTTACTGATTCTGCAGTCTATGTCGGTTACTTTCGATCTCCGACAGATCTCCTCGTTTCGGATTCTATCCATCAGAGATACCCCAAGCATAGCCCGCTCCATAGCTCGCTAAGCGACCTTAAATCGGTGGATCACACAGTGCTATACTCAAAGTAATTGTTAGAAAACCACCGCGGCATCATAAAGAAAACTTCTATAAGGACAAATCTTGAACAGAAACCAACAGTAAATGTAATCATACATATTTGTACAAGATCAGAACACAGGCAATAACACGAGCAGCTCATCAAGGTGACTTGGTGGTCAACGGGTCAACAAAAAAATACGTAATCTTTATTTTTACGCAGACTTTCAATATAAATATTGAAAACAAATGAAATGATGTCGATTGCTGATCGAAAATATCGTAAAGTATGAGAAATTTACGATATACATACCTACAATACAATACAATATTCTTTATTGCACACCAAAAGAGAAATAAAAAACAATAAATTTTAAAATATAAGTTAACAGGGTACAATTGGCGGTCTTATCACTAAAAGCGATCTCTTCCAGACAACCTTTGGATGGAAGAACTCTTAAAAATGAAAAGGTGTATAGGCGGTGCACAGAATAACAGTTTTTAAAATAAAATAAAGCATTTTGATTAAAATGTAAATATATAATATACATAAACAATAAATAATTTTATATATATTTATAAATAAATTATATTATATATATATATAAATATGTATTAATATAGGGACAAATAGAAACAATGAACTTTAAGATCAAAGTGAAAGATAATGCTGTTTGACTAGGGTTTTGAATGACTGTAATGATGGAGCTTGTTGTATTGTGAGAGGAAGAGCATTCCACAGATGTACAGCTTCAACAGTAAATGAGTTACTGTAAAAGTAACTACCCACATCCCAAAGAGTCAAAAATAGGTGCGACGACGAGCGCGTTAGGTTTCTTGTGATCATACAGTGGGTTTTTGATTAATCCTACGTTATGGCCACGACATATACATACATATAACAAAACAAAACCGGACAAGTGCGAGTCAGACTCGCCCACCGAGGTTCCGTAGAAATTAGTAAAAAACAAAAAGATTTGGTCGTGAGCTATGCAATGTTATCCCAAAAACAATTGCGTTTGTAGACACCATGCGCCTTGCGCACTACGCGGCTACGTTTGTAGACACCATGCGCCGCACGCGCTACGCGGCTACGCGCCTTCCGTTCGCCGTTCGTAGCTTAGTGTAGTGACAACGCCGTACGTAAAATCTTGGGAAAAAAATATGTTGAGATGAAAATTTTAACTACCAATTTTTTTTTTCAAAAATGGCCTGTATGAGTAACACCCAATGCTTAAAAAAAATTTGGACGATCTTCGAAAAGTCACCCGGTATAAGGTCCTAAAATAATAAGTGAAAATAAGGGTTGGCTATAGATATCCGGTACTTGATTTTAATTATGGTTTGAGTTTAGGGGGATTGCTTGACTTCAGTTAAACCCTTTTCGACTGTTTTTTGTTACCGAAAATGTTTTTTTTGTTATTGACCATAAAAAATAAAATATACAAAATATCCTATTCCTCAGAACAAAATTCTGTCCATTTGGTATAGTGTCAAGAGGTTATTTAGTTTAAAAACTGGTGAAAATGTGCGAAAAGAAACGCACATATTCGCACGGGAATGAACGGTCATTAATTAACACTATCATCAGGTCCCGACACTGACAGCAGAATAGCGTATACAATTTTCAAAGCGTGCGACAGAGATGGTGTCGAGACCCCTTATTTATGAACGCACCCCAGGTTGGCTAGCGGCCTCAGACTAAAGAAAAAAGAATGGACTCGGCATAAAGATCTATACGAACAGTAGTTATAGAAATGTGATGTATTTCGACAGCATAGTTACTAACATATCGGCGTCTTTTTTTAACTAATGAGTATAATCGTACGTAAAAAAGGACAACAGTGTTTTATCATTACCAAAAGTGGCAACACATTCTTGGTAACGTCACAAAATACTTCACTGCGGCCGGTCGCCATGTTTTGTCACTGTCAACAACAAGTACATCAGTTATCATCGCGACTTGCTGTTTCCGAGTTTTTAAGTAAATTTAGTGTTTTTAAGCGAAAATTGTGTTTGTTTATGGTGTTTTAACTTGCATAATACAGCATTAATTATGGGTGGATGCGGTGTGTTAGGCTGCCGTATGAAAAATAACAAAAAACATCCCAAAATAACGTTGCACAGGTAAGTCCGAATACTTTCGTTTTAGCATTAGGTATTTTGAAAGATTTTGTTATTTGTGGTTAAGTTTATAAAGATACACTTGCTTTTCTATAATCATCTACTGTTTTACTATCAATATTTAGTGATTTTTTAAGAAAATGATTCCTCATAGAAAATAGAGGTACGGTTCAGCATTCTCAATAAGTATATCGATAACATATCGATAAGTGAATATTTGAAAGTGGATTTTTTATGATTTTAGATTGCCAACATGTAAAGAAAGAAAAGAACAGTGGATAGATATACTTGGGGTCGAAAATTTGAATACTACAACCAAACATATTTTCATATATGTTCCCTGCATTTTGAAGAGAAATGTTTTAACCGCACTTTAAATGTAACAAGACTGCGCGATGATGCTTTGCCTTCAAGCGAGTTGTTGGTAAGTTTTGAAAATACACTGAATCAAAACCTCATATACGTAGAATGATTTTAACCATCTACATCATCACACAGATTAAGGCACATACACCTCCCTGCACTATTATATTACTGATATAGTCATACCGAGGGAAATTTATTTAGTTTCGCCCGTAATACATACATACATACATATACAGTATAAAGAGATATACCTGGATCCAAAGTTCTGCCCCGGGGGCATTGTATTTAGACGGTACAGGGAGCCGCGACCGAAATTTGAAAATCCTTGATGTTTTTAATGCGTAAATATTTTTTTCTAGTTGTAATCTAATATGTTTTTGTTGTTCTGTGTCTGGATTCATTTGTATAGCGCATTGGATACCTATCTGTAATATTATACAAATTTTATGGAAATAAATAAATAAAATACTCACGCCTGTCTTCCAGAGGGGTAGGCAGAGACTACAGATTTCCATCTGCTACGATCCAAACACACCTCTTTTGCTTCTACATCCATCAATCTAGTCATACAAGCTCTTCTATTCTGGGTATTAGCCCATAACTATCAGGTTATAAAATTTTAAAAAACAAGCTTAACAAATGTTTGCGTATGTTAATGATTAAATTGACAGTGTATTAAATTTATGGTAATTTTTTTATAGTTACCAGCCTAATTTGAAGAGTGTGAGAAACAACAATCGGTTCCTCGCAATGTGCTGGAAGAAAAACATGTCAGCAGCACTTCTACGAGGGGTGGCTGATATAAAATCTCCTTTGTTAAAGAAAGTTTAAAAAATGTTACTGGCCACTATATTCTCGTATTCTTTGTTTATTCCTTTTTTAAAAATTATGACACTTATTTGTTTCTACTAATTCAATTTTTTTTTGGCGCGTCTTCGTTTTTATCAAGTTGCAATAAAATTAAAAATGGATAAAATTGAGTATCGCGCTGTGATTAAATTCCTCGGTAAAGAAGGGAATACGCCGACGCAGATCCGAGAGCGCATGTTTAAGGTGTTCGGAGATTCATGTCCTTCCGAATTTGTAATAAAGTTTTGGTCAAAGCAGTTTAAACAAGGCCGTGTGAGCTTAGAAGACGATCCCCGTAGTGGAAGGCCCATTTCTGCAGTTACCGCAGATAATGTGGAAAAAGTGAAGAAACTGATCCTTGCCGATCGGCGAATTAAGCAGTGGGAAATAGCTAGAGATGTTGGCTTTAGCAAGGAACGAGTTCATGAAATAATTCATGAACATTTGGGAATGTCCAAGGTGAGCGCACGTTGGGTGCCTAAAATGTTGACCCCGTTTGATAAGCAAAGGCGTGTGGAATGTTGTCAGTCATTTTTAGACTTGGTAAAGGATAAAGAGGAAGAAACTATCTTGCGAATAGTGACCTGTGATGAAACTTGGATTCGTCAGTGGGATCCCGAAAGCAAACAAGAATCGATGCAATGGAAATTTAAAGGGGAAAAACCACCAAGGAAGTTTAAGGTCCGGCTGTCAGCGGGCAAACTAATGGCAACCATTTTTTGGGATGTTGAGGGGATTCTTATGATAGATTACCTGCCAAAAAACACCACGATGAATGCTGAATACTATGCGAACTTACTTTACCAGCTACGCAAAAAAATAAAAGAAGACAGGAGGGGCAAACTTAGCAAAGGCGTTTTGATTTTGCATGATAATGCACCCGCGCACACGGCCTTTAAGGCGCGGTCATCTCTGACAAAAAACGGCTTTACAGAGATCAACCACCCACCCTATAGTCCAGACCTGGCTCCTTCTGACTACTTCTTATTTAAAAATTTAAAGAAAAATTTGAGAGGGCGCAGATTTTCAACAGACAAAGAGATGAAGGACGCTGTGAATGACTATTTTGACGAACAAAATAATAATTATTATTTTAATGGTATGCTGTCACTTATTGACAAATGTCGTAAGTGCATTTCAGTTGCAGGGGACTATATTGAAAAATAAAAAATAAATTATTAATCCATGTATTTTCTTTCATAGTCAGGTAGATTACTTTTCAGCCACCCCTCGTAACTATGCAGAGGTAAGTGTAATATTTCATAATATTGGTTTAGGTAGGTACTTACTAAAGAATCTTGACATTTTAATACAAACTCACTAAATATAAGATATTAAAAATTACTGTTATTTCTCCTTTAGGTACATTTACCAGCCCCATTAAATGAGTGTGAGAAAAAAATAACTGTTTCTCACAAAGAAAAACCTGTCTGCAGCACCTTTAACTATACACAGGTGTGTTATTTTCATATTTTTCTATACTGTACGATCTTGACTTTTTAAAACCATCCCCATCAAATAGATTGGTTCTTGTAAAATATTCATCATGAGTCGGATCGGTCGCCTTTGTTCTTTTGGTTGCCGTAGTCAGAAACAAGGAACCCTTATAGTTTCGCAATGTCTGTCTGTCCGTCCCTCTGATTGCTCAGAGTCTCTTACTACTAGAAAGCTGTTATATGTTATATAAATTTTTAGGGTAGGTACCTCTCCTAGACACAAAGTGGGGATGATTTTGTTTTCTCGTTGATCCCATGATGTGGGGTGTCGTTCAATTGGTCGTATGAAAATGTTGTGGGTGTGTTAAAACTATTTTTCGATTCAGGGATCCGTTTGCGAAATATTAAGCTTTAAAGTGTAAATTTTTGTTAGATTCATGTGCCCCCCTCCTGCCGGCTAAACGGTTGTATTTGGATATGTGAAAAAATTCACGGTAGTAGTATGTATATCGAAGGTAAAAGCAAAACTATCACTGCTAAGTAGTCTTTACAAGTTAACGAGTACCGAACGCGCCAAACTTTTAGTCCCCTCAAAACACGGAGTGATTCGCATCGGTAGGTACCAAATGTATGGGTCGTTCTTCGGATAAGCAACGTCCGAGTGGACTAGAAGTTTGAGGCGATTCGGCGACGGCTTTGTAATCCATTACGGGTTTCACAGGATGAATCTTTGATACCAATTGTGTAAAGGATTCTAAGGACGCATATTGCATAGGGCAACTACGGAAACCTACGCTTTGCGTGGCCCGACACGCACTTGGCCAGTTTTTATAGAATCTTTGACAAAAATAACAGGAAAATTCTTAGAACACTTTAGTTAATGTGTTTTTTTTGTTTCAGGACAAAGCGCTTGAAATTATTCAAAAATTAAAGTCAAAATGTGAGCATCAAAAGAAAAAAATTAAAAGATTAAATGAAAAAGTGAGAAGACAGAGTAAGAAAATAGCAGATTTTAAAATTATAATGAAAGATTTAAAAGACAAAAATTATGTGAATGATGATTATCAGGCTGTGTTGGAGCAGTGTTCAGGCCCCAAAGATTTTCTTAAAAGGCAAATTGCGAAATCGGTAAGATTGCCTTTGGTAAAACAATACAGCGAAGAAATTCGAAAATTTGCATTGACGCTTCACTTTTTGTCTCCAAAGGCCTACGATTTTGTTCGTCGTACGTACAATACCTGTTTGCCACATCCAAGAACTTTAAGCAGGTGGTACCATAACGTGAACGCTGAGCCTGGGTTTTGTACAGAGGCTTTTAATGCTTTGAAACTCAAAGCTCAAACAAGTGAGATGCCAGTGATATGTGCCTTAGTTTTGGATAAAATGGCTATCAGAAAATCTCTTTGCTGGGATCCTCAAACTAAGACCTACTATGGAAGAGTTAACGTCGGCACTGATTGCGATATGGACTCACTAGAAGTAGCCAATGAGTGTCTTGTGTTATTGCTGACCTGTATAAACGGTAGTTGGAAGTTGCCTGTGGGATACATCGAAGTGGAAAAATACAAATAAAATACAAATCGAAGCGGAAAAATACAAATAAACACAAAATCCTAAAGGACGGTATTGTCCTTGATGAGGGAGAGTGTGCTCGGGAATTCGCTCAGTTTTTTCACTCGGTTTACAACTCGCAGCGCCCTATACTGGATGCGGAGGCGGCAGCGGCGAGCGCGGGTGGCGGGTGCGAGGCAGGGGGCGCGGCGCGCGTGCACCTCGCGGTGCTCAAGCCAGCCCAGGTCCGCCGTGCACTCGCTGCCCTCCCGCCCAAGCGCTCCGTCTGGCCAGATGGTATACCACCATTCCTGGCACGGGATTGTGGGACGGTGCTAACTGAGCCTCTCACACATGTGTACAACCTGTGTATTGAGAGTGCGACATTCCCGGAGAAATGGAAAACTACACGAGTCATTCCTGTTCCTAAAGGAGCGGGGGGGTCCGATGTGGGGGATTATAGGCCGGTGGCAGTATTGTGTACGTACGCTAAGGTATTTGAATCGGTGTTGTACAATGTTGTTTACAATGACGTCAAGACGCAATTGTCGGATGCACAACATGGGTTCAGATCGGGTCGCAGCACCACCAGTAACCTTTTAAATTTCATGTCATCCGTAATACCACATGTTGACCAGGGTATACAAGTGGATGCTGCGTACTTGGATTTCAGGAAAGCATTTGATACCGTGGACAATGACGTGCTCCTTGAGAAGTTAGCTAGAGCAGGTTGTACCAATAAGACTTTGAGATTCTTCGCGAGCTACTTGAAGGACAGGAAACAATATGTTCAGTACGGCAACAGCGTATCGGAAGTCTACTGTACATACTCTGGAGTCAGCCAGGGTAGCAATCTTGGACCGCTGGAGTTCATCATCATGAACAATGACCTGCCCAGAGTAGTGGAATATGCTGGGTGTTTACTTTTCGCGGATGACTTGAAGCTTTATGCTAAAATCACCTGCGAGGAGGATCATAATCACTTACAGCGCGATATAGATAATGTTGTGGCGTGGAGTCATGAGAACAAGCTCCAGTTTAACGTGTCCAAGTGTAACGTCATATCGTTCAGCCGGAGCCACTCCCCAAGCCTCCACCAGTACTCAATGGAGGGCAGCAAGATGGGACGCTTGACGGTAGTAAGCGACTTGGGTGTGCGGATGACTTCAGACCTCACATTTCGTGAGCATATTGTTGATGTTTGCAAAAAGGCATTTAGAATGCTAGGGTTTGTTCTCAGAACGGCTAATGGCTTTACTAGCATCACAGCTATGAAGAATTTGTACAACGCCTTAGTTCGAAGTAAGTTAGAGTTTAACGCAGTTGTCTGGGCACCCCATGAAGCTAAGTATAAACTCATGTTGGAGAAAATTCAAAATAAATTTACAAGATATCTCTACATGAAACTTCATGGGGTGTATCCTAAATATCCACTAATGTATCCGACATTATTCGTGCTGGGTATGGTTGGATACAACAAGTTGGAGGTTCGGCGGGAGCTTACTCTGGCCTCGTATCTGTTTAAGATATGTCGCGGAATGGAAACGAATCCGGTTTTACTAAGGGAATGTAAGCTGAGGGTGCCCAAGGATTTCCTAAGGGTGCGAAATGGCCGACTATTCGTTATAGAAAGTAGTAGGACAAACCTTCACCAGAAGGCTCCCTTGACACGGGCGTTACAACTGCTCAACAAGATCCACGATCACACAGACCTTTTTCTCTGCTCTCTGGGTGATTTCACAAGAGTAGCATTATATCTTATTTGTTATGTTTAAATTTGTTGCTTGTGTCATGTTATGTGTTGGTAATTTTGTGAGAATGTAAATACTTGTGTTTCTTTTGTGTCACGTTGTGTGGTAACTTATATATTGTTGATTTTACTGCACTATTGAATTGGCCTAGCTGTAAAGATAGTGTAATGTGGTTAAATAAATAAATAAATAAATAAATAAATAAATACTTTTTCATAACGGCTTTATCTGGGGAACACAAAGCAGTACTAGTAAAAATATGCATCCATAAATGTGAAGAAGTCGGCATCAAAGTTGTAAGTTTGACCTGCGATGGTCCAGCTGCAAATTTTAGCATGTTTTCAGCATTAGGATGTCATTTCAATTCAAGCGAGGTGACATTTACTTACAGTAACAGTATCATACGCGCTTTTATTGATCCCTGCCATGCTATCAAACTAGTCCGAAATGCTTTCGGTGAACTGAGGGTGTTCTACGACATTTATAGCAGGAAAATTGATTACTTCTATGTGGAACATTTGCTAAATTTGCAGGAAGCTGCAGGACTGCACATGGCCACAAAATTGACAAAGGCTCACATACTTTATCAAAAACAAAAAATGAAGGTACGACTGGCCACGCAGCTTCTTAGCGACTCGGTGGCAGATGCCTTGGAGCATTGTGCTGATTTGAAAATCCCGGAATTTGAAGGAGGTGAAGGCACAATTAACTTCATTAGGTTAATAAACAGCGTTTTTGATGTCTTGAACAGCCGATCAATTAGACCACCGGGGTGGAAAAAGGCAATGTTCTCCGGGAATATTGGTTTGGTGAATGCTTTATTCGAAGGTGCTATAATCTACCTTCAGAATCTGACGCTGCCATCTGGGCAGAAACTCGTCGATTCCAGAAGAAAAACCGGATTTGTGGGGCTTATTCTGGACATGGTCAGTGCAATTCAACTATATAAATATTTGGTTGATGGCACCAAACTTTTACAGTACTTGCCATTATACAAGGTCAGCCAGGACCACCTCGAGTTGTTTTTTTCAGCAATTCGAGCGCGAGGTGGCTTCAATAATAACCCCAATGCGGTTCAATTTAAGGCCGCTTTTAAAAGATTGTTGATAAGAGCTGAAATTAGGGATGCGGGCCTTGGTAATTGCGTTCCTTTGGAGCAAATTAACATACTAACCTGCTCTAGTAACACTAACCCAGTCACGGCGATAAACGACTTGACAGAAAGAAATTCATTTGTTGAGTTGCCTGAGGACGATAGTGAGTTGTTCGAAGAATTTATTCATTGCATGTACAACAGCTTACCCAACTACTCCGAAAGCGTAGTTACTTATATTGCCGGTTTTATATCAAGAAAGCTGGCACGGTCTGTAAAATGCGATATTTGTGCAAATTTGTTATTCGGAGATCCCAATGCCTATCAAAAAAGTTCAATTACTTTGAAAAATAGGGGTGGATTGGTTTACCCATCAAAAGACGTGACGAGTACTCTAATCAAGGTCGAAAAAATTCTCAAAGGTATTTTTCAAAGGCAGCTTCGGTCTGGAGAGTATTATCTGCATGTGTTTAGATTTTTTATGGAACATTTTGATGAATCCAATTTGTTCAAATCAAACTGTGAACATGACACGACCCACAAACTTTTGCTTATTAAATCCATAGTCCAAACGTACATGGATCTGAGGTTCAAATACTATGGAAAGAAGACTACAGAAAAAATTTCGTTTCGCAGTTACTTTAATAAAATCATATTATTCCGTAATGAGTAAGTTGATGTCATAAACCATTAGACTAGGGAGGCAGTCTTTTTATTGCTTTTAATAAATGTGTTTTAAATGAAAAATTTAGTTTTATTGTGAATGATCGACCCTATAAGAAAATCCTGTATTTAGTATTTATAAACGTTTGTTTTAGACTTTCCTGCTTTGTACACATAATTGTATTTGAAACGGGTCTTGTCGGGAAAGAAGTATTTATCGATACCTTATCTAAGTTTTTTCGCGTTAGGACCTGTTTCAAACATAACTATTGGTATTTATTGTTTTCATAGGTAATTAAAGACCTTAGCTAGCTAGACAGTTCCATTTCATTTATGAATATAATAAATAGAAATGTAAAAAGCTAAAAGAATATCATTTTCGAAAATTTCGGATGCTGTAAACAACTATCGATATTATAATGCGCGCAGCTCTACGGCAACCCGCCATCTTTGTGCCAGACTGAGTTTAGGTAAGCACGTTTTTTTCGTAGGTATTTCATGTCCTTTCCTTTCCTTAGTCTGAGCTAGCGGCACATACAGCGGCCATTTTGATTTCAGCGCATCTATCATTCCGTATCTCTTGTAGTCACGTGAATGTGCTCTCTTGTGGTTTTTCATTACTATCGATGACTTCTGCTGTGTTTTTGGACTGTTACGATTGTTTTTACGTTGGACTTTGGCTTTGCATTTTGGAGTGTTACGATTGCTTTTATTTTGGACTTTGGCTTTAGATTGATTGGATTGCTCTTATGTTGGACTTTGACTTTCACACCGGACTCGATAATGGGCGATTACGAACCAGCAGCGGGGCCGTCTTCGGCGTCTAACCCGCCACTCCTTCCACCAATCCCTGATAACGACTAATTATTACGACGGTGAGTATGTTGGTGAGATTCTTGCTATGTGGAATCTCATGGATATGGTGCGTGAACTCGGGACCCATGAACAATGTGTGGCGTATAGTGAGGAACAAGGGCTGGTCCTTAAGGAACGGAGGTGTAGCACCCATCGGACGGCCATGAAGATTTCATTCACCTCTGGCTGCAAATCACTTGGCACCTTTATTTGTTCCAAAGGGACATGTAAAAACAAATCTGGGGGCAGCAGTACTAAAATATCTCGAAAAAAGGAACATTTTTTGAAAATGTGACCCTTGATTTGGTTCATGTCTATTATTTGATTTATGCCTACTCACAGGGATGGTGTTACAATCAGGTCATTCATGAAGACCCCTACAAACGTCAGGGGCAACAATGTTTGAGCCCGAATACCATTGGCGACTGGTTAACATACTGCAGGGAGGTGGTTGTTATATACCACCTCGAGAAACAAAATGAGTTTTGTGGGAAGATTGGTGGCCCTGGAAAAGTGGTTCAAATTGACGAGTGCAAATTTGGTAAATGCAAATATAATAAAGGTACATAGTAAATATTATAATTATCTTAGACTGGAGGTGTGCCCGGATAATGTGAGGTCTGCCGAGGTGCTGGTGCCCCTCATACAGAAGCATGTGGAGGCTGGTACCACAATCCACACCGATTTTTGGCAGGCATATGATTGTTTACCAGAATATGGTTATATTCATAAAAAAGTGAACCACTCGGATCCAGATAATCCATTTATGGCTGAGGATGGGACTCATACTCAAAGGATAGAGTCCCAGTGGAGAGCACTGAAAAGATTTTTCAGAACTCAAAATTATAAGAACTCGCAATTTCTCTGATTTAATTGTAGAATATGTATTTGTGGAGGCGAAATATAACAAAATTTTAAAAAGATGTTTTTTGGAATTTATGACAGCCTTATAGCATGTCTATAAATTGAAGTCGCACTAATATTATAAATGCGAAAGGGTGTGTGTGTGCGTGTGAGAGGGTGTGTGTGTGTGTGTGAGGGGGTGTGTGTATGTTTGTTACTCTTTCATGCTGAAACGGTTAAACCAAATAACACGCGGGCGGAGCCCCGGGCAAAAGCTAGTAAACTATAAATACTCATATTAATATTCATATTCATATATTTTATTGCATTCCATAATGTATATACACAGGTGAAAAACATTAATATTATTAGATCATTATGGACCTTGTCCAGGCACAGCACTCATATAGCATGGTTTCATTTGGGGGAGAATTACTTCGCGAAATCGGTGAGAGTGTAGAAGTCCGACACGGTACTGTACACTGTTTTTTATTACCGGAAAAGATTTTTTAATTATTTACGATAACAAATAAAATATGCAAAATATGCGTATTACGGAACGAAATTCTGTCAATTTCGTAATAATGTCAAGAGGTTAGTTGTCAAAAGCTGGTAAAAATGTGTGAAAAGAAATGTAACACTGGTTGGCTAGCGGCCATTTTGATTTAAGCCATAGTTTCCTTTAATTTCAAAGGAGGCTATGTTTGAGCGCATCTATCATTCCATTTCGCGGTTTTTTTGGGTTGGGTCTTGCAGGAGGACACCTGATTTTTTATATAAATGATATGTAGGGGTTTCTTTAGGTCTTTATTGGGCTTCTTATCAACTTTTTATTTGTTGCAAATTGTTTGTGATTTAGTTATTAATTAAAATAATGTCTATAAAATATCTATGAAATGAATTACAATTTTGTTCATTTTACATAGTGTTGACACTTGTTTGTCATAAATGTACTTGAACTTGTGTGTAATGGAACGTAAAAGAGCGAAAAAAAAAAGTTTGACTGCTCGTCAGCTAGCTAAAAACAGACTTCTGTATGGTAGGTTAAAACTGTTCAAAAACCGTTGAGGGGACCCCCTCTCCCCTCCTCCACCCCTTACCCCTCTACGCAGGTCCCGAACGTCTATAGTTTTACCTTCCTCCATCCTCCCTAACCCCCTTTTTCTCTCTCCCTTTAATGTTTTTAGGCACTAAAAAGTGAGGTTATAATTTTTCAAAAAATAACATATCTCCAAATCTATGTACTTCCAAACGGGGGGGTTTCTAGGGGTAAAGGGGACCCTCCCTCCTCCCCCCTTCCACCTCTTACCCCTCTACGCAAGTAACGGATATGTATTAGTTTAACCTATTTTTTCATTTTCAAGTACAAAGTGGTGCAATAAGCAGAACAAATTTCTACGGAAATGTAAAAAAAAGTATGCGCAAATAATTTTTTTTCTTTGGAATGTCCTCTATTAAGGATACACTATCATATGTTATTTTTTTCACTTTGAATTGTAGGACCTTATATACAACGACCTATCTATATAATTAATAAAAAATAATTATTAAATATTTGACGGCTTCATCGAAGAGGTTAAAATACGATGTTAAGATGATGATAACCTTTTTTCTTAAAATTGGTTAGGAACAACTTTTACTTTGGAGGCAGACAAGAAATCGCGAAAAAAGGCTTGATAATAAATATATTTTCTTACAAACCAGACATTGGCTTCTGATTTTTATAAAATAAATGTTCAATAAAATTCGCTATATTTTGACCCTTCAGCTTGCGCCTAAAAAAACTGTTACTTACATTTTTTTCTAGTAGGTATTTAATTTTTCTAGGTAATAGCATTTTTTTTGCGATTTCACTGCATAAAATCAAAAATATTTTGTTATTATTTATTTAACTAAAAATATATTTTTCTATATTAAAATAAAATAGCATAGGTGCCTATATACTTACGTCTTGGGAGCACTCGAGGAGTAGCAAGCAACCACTAACTTGGTGAAATATGTAGTAAAAGAAGAGCATGGGGCCGAAGAAATCCGACATTCTTTTTGCAAAACTAAAACAAACATACAAATAATGAATTTATTCTACATAATATATTAAGGTATAGTCCCCCTTTTCCGTGGCAGTTTCACAAAATCTCGAAAGGAGGGATTAGGTTCTTAACATGACATTTCTATTTCTCATTTTAACTAGTTTTAAAAAGTATTAAAATATGGTATGTTTATGTTTTTTTAGTGTTGAATAGCAGGCTCCTTTTTTAGATTAACTCACTGCGTATTCTTTATGAGGAAAAGAGTTTTTTCTAATAGCATGGCTAATCGCGGCCATCGGTGTATTAAATGTTCGCTGTTGTTGTCGCCTACCCTGATTTTGAGGAGCAGCACAAAACTGACCTCGATGCCAAACACAACGAGTTAAAAGTCTGATACCTGCAGCCATTCACTTTATATAGGCTTGCACTCAGTTCTTACGTGTTTACTAGGATGATCGGCGACATTAGCCATCTTCGGGTTCACCAGCGCCGTACCGACTAGGAGCCGAAGTGGTCGCCATGACTGAACACGGTCGGAGTGGATCATCATCGTCACCCTCACCGTCACCGTCACCATCTTCATCATCATCATCATCATTATCATCATCATCATCATCATCATCATCATCATCATCATCATCATCATCATCATCACCATCATCATCATCATCATCATCATCGTCATTATCATTTAAATAAATGGAAATCACCCGAAATTAAAAAGTGCTTTTGTTTTCTTGTGCATCGCTTTTTAGTTTCCTAACTACATTTCTGAAAGACGCTCTTAAAAATTAAATTTTATTAATATTAGTATCCATTTCACGAAATTAAAAACATAACAAAATCATAACAATATTGAATAACACAGAAAAATATGAACGATTTAAACATAACCTCAAAATGGTATACTAAAATCAACATTTCTCTGGTTGGTGGGTTAGGAATTGAAAAAAAATTGTTGTGTGTAAGAGCCGACGTTTTCCTCATAGATTTGACCTATGTTTCATTGTGACAATATCTTTACAGCGATATGAACACTCTCTTGTATTTGGTCAATCTCCTTTAACAATTTTCACAGAATACGTGTTCCTATTTCATACACAGGTGAAATTAAATTAACCGACCAAATTCAAACTGGAGACTCGGTTAGTGATCAGAAACAAGCCTCAATTACCCTTTTGGTAAAATTAGAAAAATGATTTTTTTTCCCTTCCTTACTGCCTAGACTATATCCGGTCGGTTGATTTAATTTCATCCTATATTGCATAAACATATACCTAGATTCAAATTTTAACGAGGCTTTGCTACAAATATTGACGTTTTTTATGGCACCTTTGTTATTTTGTCCAAGCTAAAAACAAATAGACATCTTGATTTGAAACAATCGAAGAACAATACGTTTAACGAAGTCATAAATGAAGTCACGCAGCTATTTAATCAATAAGTCGTCATTCACTTTGACGGCTAATATTTTATTTTATTTTGTAAATTATAAAATACTCGTATTTAGGTACTTAGTATGACGCGTCTATAGCATTATTTACACATTATAATTAATACTTACTAAATTCATTTAGTTTCAAAGGATATTGAAGGGTGGCTTTAATTAATCTTTGCTTCGTGTAACTAAACCTTATTTGATTTTATTTAAAACAATACAGTTACTTAGCTTTCAATTATAAATTGTGAACAACCTGAACAATGTTCATTTTTACGCGGATATAATTGCCCATACATTCTTATTCATGGGTCGGCCACATGCAACGGAAATACATTTTGGCCTTGAAAAACTATTTTCCTATGACCGAGTGACGAAAATTTAAAATAATAGAAAATTTAATGCACATTCATTAAATTATAGTATATAAGATATCATAATTCAAACGCAACAAACAAATTATATACGACAAAAACGAGGATTCCCATTAAAACAAATCCCTTAAAGAATTTAAATGTACTCGGATTAGCGTTCTTTGATATGTTATAAATAGTGACTGCTTTACAGAACAGCAACTCGCAAAATAATTTTCTAAGAAACATTTTTAAGAAGTAAAGAAGTGCATTTGGATAGTAAATTCTGCAAAAACTCAGCACAACTCTTTAAAAGTAGCCATTACTAAACGTCTAATATAACTCTATTTCCCCGCTATACCTCGAAATTAAAATTAATTGAAATACGCTGTTTTATCTATTCTATCAGTAAAAAACACACAAAAAAGCCTTTACTAATTTTACTATCTGAAAAATATACTCTAGTTTCTATTTCGGTACAAATATCCTTAGTCAGACGCAAAAACAAGAAAAATTCTCTATTTAAATAATTTCAAAACTTACGTGCACAGGCGCGAATTCGTATGGAACCTTTGCCCTCCAATACTGAGCACTTTTTGCTTTAGTTTAGTCGTATCATACATACATTTAAAGGATATTTGAAGCCCAATTAAGTTTGCTTTTAAGTAAGACATTGGGTCATAAAGTTTCTAGATAAGAGAAAAAAACGTTTTTCTGATTACCGTGGAAACAGGGGGCATCTTTTGGCGTAACACGGATAGGGGGACTTTACCTTATATTTTTAAATGCACACTATGGATAGTAACTAACACCACAAACGAGCAAAAATTCAAAAGAGAATCTCCAAGTAATTAAACTTTAAGGCGACTCTATTCGCCTGAACTCCCATACTAGCGTAGTTCGCTGATCATATCCGTATTTATAGGTACTTGCTTATTATTTTTTCTTTTTCAACATATCCCATACAATATCCATGACGTGAAACTAAAACATTTATCAAAATCAAATACATACTAAAGTTAAAAGCGTATAACAGTCCTGGATTTTACACATATTTTGATGAATGTTTATGTACCGTAATGTCCTAGAAGCGATACAACAAAACAAATGATTTTAGTTTCACAGCATAGTATATTTTATACTAATTAAAATATTTTTGTTTAATTTCGATTTTTGGGATATTTCTCCTGAAATCATAGGAACCACCAAAACCATTCTCGAGTTTTTTCAAAACATGAATGTTGTCTTGCGTTAGCTTGCCTCTCACACCGTTTTCGGTTAGTTCCGTACGAGCTCGGGAAATGAATGTTCGGGCCAACCAATAACAGTCAGTCAGTGCTCTATAATCCGAAGTTGAATGTAGAATGACATAGCAAGCATAGCGACCCCGTGTGCGACTGGCTTCAAGCCGCCGACTACAGGCTTCTTAATTAAATTGTAGTTTGTGCTATAATGACGATTATAAGGACGATTTAAAACACGAGCGATAAGCAAGTAAGGAGCTCGGTAAGGATCTGATATCTCTTTCCTCAAGAATCGTCACAGGCGATTGGGTACTTTATCCTTCGCGCTCGCAAGCCTACACATGATCTGAAGTGTGACAAATCTTATTTGTGGAGTGGATTGTTCGTGGCCAAAATTGGAAACAATACCACTACCCTAATAAAACGTAACCCTTGTTTCACAGCTGCGCCTCCGTGTCAATGTCGCACCAAAAGGCCCTTTTGGCACCGTAAATGTTTCAGGAATCAGTAGTGAGGTTCAGTTTCACAAGATTTATTTTCGTGTATTCTCAGAAAAGAACATTAATAAGAACCAGGATACTTACTTCATGATAAATCTGTGATAATTAATTTGCTCCGTCAATATTCGAAAAACTTCTTTCGTCTCTTCTTTTGAGAAAAATTGCGCTTCGATTTTGTTTCCCTTCAATTCTTTCGGTCGCGGGAAAGTATTCAAGTTGTGGTTCAAGATCTTCAAATGACCCCACAAGTGGAACACCATGAGGGACAAATAGAGGTCGAATACGACAAAAGGACATGAACAGAAATATGAAATGTACCAGTTAAAGATAAACACTCCCATGTAACTTTTGAATTCGGTCTCATATTGAATTGGCAAGTAATAATATACGGAGACTTCGAAAGTGACGTTTGGTGGGCGATCAGAACTGAAAGCACCTGAAGTGTAGTTGTTCAACAAAGGGGTGGCATTGAAGAGAAATATGCCGCCCATCATCATGACTAACAAGTAAATCGTGAAGAAATTAGATAGTTTGTGAACTTGCCGATGTACCTGAAAAAGAAAACGTTTTTATAATAATGATGATGATGACATATTGCTTGTCAATGACAGAAGACGGTTAAAGTACTCTACAGGCAAAGCATGCCGCCAAGTTCTCGTAATGGCCAGCGGCGTGGCCGGAACGTACTATTTACATAAAACAATTCTGGCCGCTTCTGACACATCAGTGTCACAATAAATACACATATAAAACCATCGACCTCTCATAAACAACAAGACTCACAATCTCGCTTAAAAAAGCATCCGCGATGCATCTTGTCACGACGCGACGACGTGACAAGATCAAATTTAGTTGTGTTTCGTCCGCGTCTTCGAAATAACGTCATAATTCCAATTGAATGTAATGACGATTGCGTACAGTACAACTGAGATTGCATCTTATCTTAACGATATAACGTCTTAATTTGGTTGAATGCATTTTTGCCGTCTACATAAGTTAATGTATATCTATGCATGTTGTCGTTGTTCGGACGCTTTCTGACGAACTTTTCTCAGAGACTGTGTGTCTAGTTGTTCATGAGAGGGCAATATAATACGTGGGACGCACTATAAGTTTCCGGAATGAATATGAAAAAATACTATTAAAGGTACAAAATTAATTTATTGTTTTTCAAAATAATCTCCCTTGGCGTCTATGCACTTTTTCATTCGATCAAACCAGTTTTGAAAACTTTTGTGCCACTCCCCTGTGGTGACCTCTGAAACGTGTTTTTCATACTCCTCGACAGCCTCTTCTGGTGATGAAAATCGTTGACCGCGTAATTGGTTCTTAATTTTTGGGAACAGAAAAAAGTCACAAGGTGCCAGGTCGGGACTGTATGCAGGATGACTCATGAGTTCTACATTTTTCGTCTTCAAAAAGTCGTTTGTCTGTCTGGCCGTGTGAGAACTAGCATTGTCGTGGTGCAGGATGATACGGCGTTTACGGTTATTTTTACGGAGTTCGTCAATAACTTCCGGCAAACAAATGGTCGTGTACCAGTCACTATTCACGGTACGACGATTCTCTAAAGCAACAGTAGCCACGTGTCCAGTTTTATTAAAAAAAGAAGCAATCATCCGCTTAGATGCACTTTTCACGCGCGCCACTTTGGTTGGTTTCGGCTCATCTTGAAAGACCCATACGCTCGATTGCTGCTTTGTTTTGGGATCGTAGCAATAAATCCATGTTTCGTCACCTGTTACTATGTCCCACACCAAATTTGACGCACCTTCGTTGAATCTGGTAAGCATGGCACTGCTCCAAGTTACGCGGTCCGTTTTTTGAGCCTCGGTCAAGTTGTGTGGGATCCACCGCGAGCACAGCTTTCTCACACCCAAATGTTTGTGTAGGATTGATTGTATTTGACTCATGCCTATTTCTAAGGATGCGCGAATTTCATGGTAGGTCACATGCCTGTCTGTTTCAATCATACGGCGCACAGCATCGATGTTTTTGTTGGTCACAGCGGTGGACGGCCGACCATCGCGAGATTCGTCACTGAGATTGATACGACCACGCTTGAATTCTGCAAACCAGCTATAAACAGTCGTCTTGCATGGTGCTTCATTGCCAAAAGCTGTTTCAAGCCGAGCGATGCTCTGTTGAGCTGTCAAATTACACTTAAAATCGTAGAAAATCATACTACGAAAATTTTCCCGAGTTAAATCCATGTTGATGCAGACACACAATTTTTTAAATGGCGCCACAAGGTAAAAACAAAAGACAGTCAGATGAAACAAACTGCATTCTACAGCCAAAGAGTTCTATTTTCAAATGTTGCAATAAATTTTTAAATATTGTTTATGTAAGTGGCCAGTTCCGGAAACTTTTAGTGTTACCTATGTATAAAGTATATGCTAATGTTAAATTTCACAGAATATTCGAATATTTTATGATCAATAAAACAATATATCTTAAACTAAGGGTTTGACCGCAAAAACTTAAATTTTATACAAATTATATAACTTAAATAAAATCGAATACAAAATAAAAATAAGGAAGCTCTATTGTACAATTATTAAAATTTAGCTTTGAATAATATAATCACACGACGACTCGTGTTTTTGTCAATTTACATGGGAATCTCCTCGTGCTTAGTCTAAAATATTAATTCACGATAACATGATTAGATTATTATAGCGTAAACAAGTCTATATAGTTTACTCCAGTATTTTATTTCTTTACATTTGCACGCTCCGCTTTATATATTTTCTCATCTTCTTTTTGACCCAAAGGCTGCCTGGAAGATATTGTTATTGACTTTATACGCTATAATAAAATATTTTCAATGTTCTGTTTCATATTTTTGTATAAATGTACATTAAATGTAATACGATGCTTCATTTCACGATGGCGGTTCAGGCTTGGCTGTAGCAGTGTGCGCTCCCGCACTCACGTGTGCATGCGTAAATGATGAGAGCTGGAGTCTAGGAAGTAAATCATGTTTTATTTTGTGTATAAGAGAAGTACCAGTGTATCGAGAACTATTATAGTGTGATTCGATTATCCACAAAATCAGTACTTTTTTGGTAGGAGTGCACATTTGCACATGGATTTCTTTCTGGGGTGTTCTGGGTGTCAGCTGGCAGAGTTAGGTGAGTTTATAACGTCCCTGCCCATCATCTAGAGAAAAAGCCGTGTTGTTCACGGCCACAAGGCATCTTCGTGTCACTCCCATGCAAAGACGGGTAATTTGGACATTCTTCGAGAATTTGTATGTTATTTATAGTTTTATTATAGTTTTCAGTAAACGTTTGAAACCCTTCTAACAGCAGTTTGAAGTTGATTATATTTAATCGGGCCCAGCGTATTTTCACAGCTGCATTCCTGTCTGATGGACGGGTTTATTCGAAAATTCGGAAGTAATTTACAAGTTACGGGGGGGGGGGTGGTTAAGGAGTTGTTGCGGAACCCCCCCATTTATGAGATATTTTTATTTTTGTAGGTTATGTTGATAATTTATGCATTTTCGATGGCTTATATGTAAAAAGTAAGGAGGAGGAAGAAGGGGGCTTCCCCCGACTGGGGGAGTTCAGAAAAAGTGTAATTATTAAGTAATTAAAAACGATACTTGGGCTTGTTTTCCATTTGTTTCATAGTGTTCAAACCTAACCTAACCTAGTTTTTTAAAATATATTTCGACATATCCATTATAAACTTCAGATAATTGTCAGGAGCTTTTCAGAAATAAAATAAAAAACAAAACTATCCAACTAGCTATTTTCATGATTTCAAAAATGTATTTGAAAAAGCTGAGTAAGATAATTCATACATACCCTAAAGGGCAGTATTGGTTGGGTCGCCATGTAAAATTGTGAGTTATAAATAGAAGAGTTTTGTTAAGAGTTACATGTTTGATCGGAAAAAAATATGGATCGAACACATAGAATGGGTATTTATTATATATAGTGAAACTAATTAATAAAGATGTGTAAGTTAAGACACACTAAAAAGTGTAAATGGATAGTGAGAAGTTGCCTTGCCAAAGAAAACAAATAATTGTGACTGATGCCGGACCGTTACAATAATATCGGTGTATCAAGTAGCTAGTAAAATTCTAAAAATCGGTGGATAAACTGGATGTCACTGGATCGTGAGTATACAGGTTCGAGCTGCCTGAGATCTTTTCTTCTCAGGAAAATTGTTTCGAATTACCTTTTCCATCTTGTAATCACAGAGGATTTCCTCTGTGCGTGTAATGCACTTAATATTCGAGTTCCTGAAGCGATTTTATTATGAATCATACAATCTTACCTTATTTGCAAATTCAGATTTCTCCTTGTGATAAAACAGATGAAAGTCTTCCACGAATGTCTTGGAAATATCGGCATATTCCCGGAACATTGGTAAACACTGCCTTGACTGTAAAAAGAAACTCTTAATTTTACGTTTAATCTCAGAGGAGCTTCTAGAAGAATATAAGTCTAGGTAACAAAATATGACATTAAGTTTTATTTTTGAAGTGGATACTGCGTTGTTCGTATCTCGTATGAAGGATAATTTGTTTTTTACATATGTAAAGCCTGTTTCCCAAAAGGGGTAGGCAGAGTCTATAGATTTACATCCACTACAAGCCTGAGACACCTCTTTTCTATGTTTTATTTGTTTTTTAACGTTCATTATTTGTTATCAGTTTATATTCATGATAACTAATTTCAAAAAAATTGAAATGACCTCGTCGTAAACGAAATTACATAACTGACCCCAAAAAAGGAGTATATTGTTTTCGGGGTTCATGTGGGTATTTTTTTCAATTCCACCATAACTTCATAATGCCTGAACCGATTTCGAAGTGTGTGGTGTCGTTAGAATCGTTATAGCATCCTGAGTGGAATAGGCTATATATATAATACAAATAGTTTTAAATAAACATAAATTATTAAAAAAGATGACTACCGGAATAGAGATTTAATTCGGATTACAGTACAGCCGGGGGGCTATTACATTGGATACGTGTTGTTTTGTATGTCCTCCGACTGCACTGAAGTCCAAATTAAATCTTCATTCCGGCAGTTGTGTAATATTTTTTATCTAACCTCATATCGTAAAATCCTCATTACGAACTCATAACTACTGGCATAATGAAAAATATTTTTCATAAACGTCTCTAAGAAATTAATTCTCCGAACAACATAATGCTATAAAAAAACTTTTTATGAGATTACAGTACATGTGATACTAAATAGGAAGGCAAAGGGAACTTAGCCCAAACAGCCATGTCTGAGATTTAGTATCAAATACCAATGAGGTTATCATATAATATGTTCTCCAATACATAATACATACAAAACAGTAACGAGGATACAGTCAACTTTATTTTCGGCCAAGTATTGTCTATGGCTTACGGCACCTTAGGCTGAAATTCAGAGTGCATTTTGAGTCCGAACTCAAGAGGAACTCAATCTTACAAACGTCACTCTAGTATGCGATCACATCGCTTTTTGACGTTTGTAAGATCGAGTTCGGACTCAAAATGCACTCTGAATCTCACCTTTAGACTCGGTGTGTCAATAGATGAACCGTTTGTTGCGCCATAGTTTTCAAGGAAATGTATTTATTACTTACTGTGTTTTATAGGTCAAAAGAATTATTTTGCCCTAAAATTACTGACAGCAGGGATGGTGATGATATTTAACTCCACCTGACATTTTGGAAATAACGACGGAAATTACGAACACTATTAGAACAAAAATTTTACAAGAACAATCAAAAATGGCTATTTTTCGTTAGCCAAGATTATGAAAACAGGTTAGTAGGCATGAGTTTACATAAAGTAGTGTATGAAACTATTCATAACTAGGTATTAAAACACTCGTGTTTTTAATAACCTTTTTATGTACCAGTTTAATAAACTACTATTATTATTTATTTTTATGATATCTATGATCGCCATTGTTTCCCTCCTCTGTGATTGAGTAAAGAGGCGAAGAACATTATGACACTACTCAGTTGTGGGTTGGCCAAATGTAATACTGTTTCATTTTGCCATTACGAGGAGGGATCAAAAAGTAGTAAGAATGAGATAGAATAAAATGACTATTGATTTTTCTACATAGTCTCCGAGTCTCTCTACACACCGAGTCCAGCGCTTTTCCAAGGCTTTAATCCCTTTCAAAAAAAAAGTTTTGTCTCGGTCCTGCAAAAAGCTCTCCACGGCATCCATCACCTCGTTATCGTCTTCATACCTGTTTCCCTTCAAGTATTCTTTCAATTTGGGGAACAGATCAAAATCGCTAGGCGCCAGATCTGGTGAATAAGGGGGGTAAGATAAGATAAGATAAAAAGATAAGATAAAAATAAAATTGAATTGGGTGGTCAACCAATTCGAAGTATTGCCAGTAATAGTGGTTCCACGCTCCAGGTAATCAATCAACAATATCCCTTCTGAGTTCCAAAATATTGAGGCCATAACCTTGCCAGCCGATGCCACGGCACGAAACTTCTTCGGGGTCGGTGATGGTGGCCGTTTCTATTGCGAAGATTGCTGTTTTCTCTCAGGATCAAAATGATGGACCTATGTTTCGTTCATTGTTATGAAACGAGACAAAACATTTTCAGAATCTTCTTGAAACTTGTCCAACAATGTCTTCGAAATGTCAAGTCGATTTTGTTGGCACCGATCTTGCGGAGAATATTCTCATATTGAAATGCCCGTTTCTTGATCTAAGTAATGGATGGTAACTCTTCGATCGCTCAATACAATTTTCTCGGCTTTCAAAACATTTTCTTGGGTGACTGACGTCGATGGACGGCCGCAACGATGTTCGTCTTCCGTGTTCGTTCTCCCTACTCAAAATTGAGAAGCCCACTTTGCGACAGTGGAATACGGCGGAGCAGACTCTTATAATATTGCCTCCAAATCGCAGTGAATGCCTTGCGTGGTTAACTTTTTTAAACAGAGGTATTTAACTATTTAATAACGGCTCTCACTTCGTTTTTCTCCATTTTCGAGAACAGTTCCGACACGAAGTAAACAAATGACTACATTCAGAAAAAAACAAAAGAGAATCGAAGATTTTTTTCTTTATTAATATTACAGATATCTGAGCTATGCCTGCCAGTATATATATTTTTCTTACCAAGGTGTTTAAATGTCGTTTTCACTACTTTTTGTTCCCCCCTAGTTCATGCACTCTCGGACGTACAGACCGACCGATGGCGGCTTAGTAAGGTAAAGTCCCCCTACCCGTGGTATGCCAAAAGATGCTTCCTGTTTCCGCGGTAATCAGGAAAACGGTATTGTCTCTTAAGTAGGAACTTTAAGACAATGGAGCAAGGTCTAATTCAAAAGCAAACTTGATTGGGCTTCAAATGTCCTTTATATGTGTGTGTGATACGTCTAAACGAATGCAAAAAGTGCTCAGTATTGGAGGGGTACCCTTTAGGTGACAAAGGTTCCATACAAAATCACGCCTGTGCACGTAAGTTTTGAGATTTGTTAATAGGGCATTTTTCTTGTTTTTTACTTTTGAATAGGGATTTGTGTGACGAAGTTGAAACTATGAGTTCTTTTTCCAGATAATAAAGGCATTTTTCGTGTCTTTTTTTCTGATTTATTAGATGAAACAACGTACTTAAATTACCCCGGTAACAGGTGCCAGATGTGTTTGCCTAAATTTAATTCCAACGTTTAGTAATTGCTAAAGTGTTGTGCTAAGTTTTTGTAGGATTTAGTCTCTAAATGCATTCCTTAAATAAATGTTCCTTTGGAAAATTATTTTTCAAGGTACTGTTTTGTAAAGCAGTTACCATTTATAGCATATCATATCAAGCCAATCCGAGTACATTTTAATTTTTTAAGGGAATCTTTTTTCAGAGAGTTGTCGTTTTTGTCGTGATTAATTTGTTCGTTGCTTTTGAATTATGATATCTTTGGGTATATGTACTTTAATTTAGTAAAATTGCATACATTTTTCTATTAATGTATTTTTCATCACTCGGGTTAAGGAAAATAGTCTTTCAAGATAAAAATCCATTTTTGTGGCATGTGGGGCGGAAATTAAAATGTATGAACACTTGCTTCCGCGTAAAAATAAATGTGAAATAAAGGTTGTTCATCTACATCTACACTATTATTAAAGAGGAAAGATTTGTTTGTTTGTTTGTTTGTATGTTTGAGGTAAACTTTGGAACTACTGAACCGATTCTAAAAATTTCTTCTTTCGTAAAAAGCTATACTATTGTTGAGTAACATGGGCTATACTTTATTTTAATAAAAATAAGTTTTCAGTTTGAAAATTCAATATTTGTGAACCGTGTCGGGAGAAAAAACGCTGCTTAGCTGTTTTATCGGCGTTTCTTGACCAAATGGTTAGTTATACGTGATGAAACCGGTTGTTTTTCCATACGAGGAAACTGTATCAGTTTAATCTGACTAAAGATTTCCATCTACAACGAACCTGACACACCTCTTGCTAATATTAAGCTTGAAAAAGTAACTACAGCCAGATTTAAGCATAGATACATGAAATACTAGTGTTTAAGTAATGATTTGTTCCCATACGGGAAAACTATATCAGTTTCATTTGACTACAGATTTACATCTACAATGATCCGAACACACCTCTTGCTAATATTTAGCTTGAAAAAGTGATTACAGCCAGGTTTATGTATTAAATTTTTCCCATACGAGAATACTGTATCAGTTTAATCTGACTACAGATTTCCATCTACAACGATCCTGACACACTTCTTGGCACTTTGATAAAACATGGTGACCAGGTTCTGATGATGGGACTGGAAGATGGGTACAGGATCCCCTCAACGGACAACAGCAGACCCTTCGAGTTTAGGCTTATTTGATTGGTCATTATTAGCACTTTGGTAAAACATGGAGACCAGGGTCTGATGATGGAACTGGAAGATGGGTACGGGATCTCCTCAACGGACATCAGCAGACCCTTCGAGTTTGGGCTTATTTGATTGGTCTTTATTAGCACTTTGGTAAAACATGGTCTGATGATGGGACTGGAAGATTGGTACGGGATCTCCTCAACGGACAACAGCAGACCCTTCGAGTTTGGGCTTATTTGATTGGTCTTTATTAGCACTTTGATATAACATGGTGACCAGGGTCTGGTGATGGGACTGAAAGATGGGTACAGGATCTCCTCAACGGACAATAGCAGACCCTTCGAGTCTAGGCTTATTTGATTGGTCTTTATTAGCGCTTTGCTTAAACATGGTGTCCGTTGCATAAAGTGCTAATAAAGACTAATCAAATAAGCCCAAACTCGAAGGGTCTGCTGTTGTCCGTTGAGGAGATCTTGTACCCATCTTCCAGTCCCATCATCAGACCCTGGTCACTATGTTTTACCAAAGTGCCAAGAAGTGTGTCAGGATCGTTGTAGATGGAAATCTGTAGTTAGATTAAACTCATACAGTTTTCTCGTATGGGAAAAAATCAATATATAAACCTGGCTGTAATCACTTTTTCAAGCTAAATATTAGCAAGAGGTGTGTCCGGATCGTTGTAGATGTAAATCTGTAGTCAAATGAAACTGATATAGTTTTCCCGTATGGGAACAAATCATTACTTAAACACTAGTATTTAATGTGTCTATGCTTAAACCTGGCTGTAGTTACTTTTTCAAGCTTAATATTAGCAAGAGGTGTGTCAGGATCGCTGTAGATGGAAATCTTTAGTCAGATTAAACTGATAAAGTTTCCTCGTATGGAAACACAACCGGTTTCATCACGTATAACTAACCATTTGGTCAAGGAACGCCGATAAAGCAGCTAAGCAGCGTTTTTTCTCCCGACATGGTTCACAAATATTGAATTTTCAAACTGAAAACTCACTTTTATTTAAAAAAATAATATATTTATTTATTTATTTAATATTTACATTATGTTGAATTGAAATTATATAATAAACACCACATAAACATTTACATGTTTGTGTATGGTGCACATGAATCTACCTTACAGACTTATATTATTAAATAAAAACATCAGTGCTTACAACTAAACGTTTAAGACGCCAAATATTTTGCCAGTTTGCAAATAAATACAAAGACCAATTTAACCATATGGTGATGATGTCTCTTCTTTGTTCATGAATAGGGGTTACTTTTCATTGCAAAGGTCTTAAAGATAATTTCAATGGAAGAAACTGATAAGGAAAATCATATACAGGTTGCTTCAGTTTAGTGGTCTAAATGATTTAAAAAATGTAATTTTAATTTATCCTTCATATTGATTGGGGTTATCTCCTGTCTAAGACTAATTGGGAGATTATTTATAAGGGTGGGGATTAGGTGCATTGTAGTGCGTTTGCCGTAATAATTATTAAATTTGTTCACTTGTAGTTGATTATTGGCAATTTTCCGTGTAAGAATTTTATGCGAAACTGGAGTTTGAATTTCAGGGTTAAAAAACTGTTCCTTGAGTAACATATAGTTTACTTTCTTGTGCACAGGTAGAACATCACATAATTCAAATAAACCACTGTACTTTTTCAAAATTTACGTTTAATTTTTGGGCCAACTATGGTTTTAAGTATTCTAATTTGGAGGTTATAAAGGGGATCGAGGTATGACTTAAACGTACGGCCATAGCTACTAATTCCGTAATCAACAATCGTCTCAACAAGTTGAGCAAGTTTTGTTTAAAGTAACTAACGTCTGGAATGTTAACCTGTTACGAATAATGTAAATTTTAGCAAGAATTGCCCGTAACCTTTTATTGACTCCATCAATGTGAGGAGCCCAATTTAAGTGTTTGTCAATTTCAAGCCCTAGGTATCGATGTCTTTCAACTACCTCTATTGACTCGCACTTGCAGTTTCGAGAAGATCGATGCAAAAACTCATGGCTATGAGCTTTTAAATCAATAATATGTTCAGTTTTAATATAGGGAGAGCGTATGTGAACCAATTTTGTTTTTTGTGCATTTAAGACTAAACTCGAATCATGTGACCATTTGCATAAGTTATCAAAATCCTTTTGTAATTTTGCGAGCCCGCTTCCAACGTCACGATCCGCGGAAATAATGCAAGTGTCATCGGCAAATTGGAACACTTGACAGTGTTTTAGGATGTTTACTAGATCGTTCACGTAGACCAGGAAATGCAGAGGTCCGATTACCGATCCTTGCGCTGTGCCATGGGTTGTTTGACTCCTATCGCTAAGTGACTTGTCAATTTTGACGTAATTAGACCGATTATTAACATAACTATCACACCATTTAAGGATTGGGCCTCTAATTCCACTACATTCTAGTTTTTTGGATAGAATTTTGTGATCTAGCACATCAAAAGCCTTAGAGAAGTCGATGAATAGAGCTAGCAAATGTTTTTTTTCATCCAGATTCTTATTGACGGTATCAGTGAAGTCAGATAATAGCTGGGTTCAACTTTTCGTAGGTTGAAAGCCGTATTTTAATTTGTTTAGAACATCATGCTTGCGGTAAAAGTTTTGGATTTACATACTGCTTTATCAACGATCTTGTCTACGCAGGATAGTATGGTGATAGGTCTGTATTTACCTACATCGTCACGTTTACCACTTTTATAAATAGGACGTATGCAACACTCTTTTAGGCCGTCTGGATAATATCCTTTTTTAATATTTGTATTTATAAGTCTTGCGATGGCCACAGAGATTTTTTGAGATAAGCTGATTACGTCAAAGGGTTTTATGCAATCAATGCCAGGCGCCTTTTTTGGATGTAAGGTTCTAATGATTTTATTAATATCGTCTGTAGTAACGTTTTGAAAGTGCATGCTGGCGTCTGTGTGATTAATATATGTTTTAACGTCTAAAATAGGAAATTTACATTTAGGTAAGGCATTTTGTACATTCGTCTTGAATTCCACTGAAAATTTATTTGCTATCTATTTATCGGTAAGTAGATGTGAAGCGAAAGCTCTTTTTATCATTTCGTTTAAAGAAGGTTTAATTCTCCCCATTATCTTATTCAATAGCTCCCACAACCGTCGTGAGTCGCCATGATTAATTTTGAACTCATTTTTGTAAAAACTATTTTTGCTTTTTTCTAATTTCTTATTTACAACGTTTCTAATTTTATTGTATTCAAATCGAAGTACCTTATTATGAATATCTTTACGTATTTTTTGAATAGTTTATTTTTGTATTCACATAGGTTATTTATCTTCTTATGTATCCAAGGTTCGCCACATCTATTTTTATGTTGCGATGAAATCATTTTGAGTGGATTTTTGGTGGATGAAGCATTTTAATATAGCCTATGTTACTCAGCAATAGTATAGCTTTTTATAAAAGAAAGAATTTTTAGAA
This sequence comes from Ypsolopha scabrella, assembly GCA_910592155.1. NCBI lineage: Eukaryota > Metazoa > Arthropoda > Insecta > Lepidoptera > Ypsolophidae > Ypsolopha > Ypsolopha scabrella. The sequence continues at coordinate 22,306,989 of OU342977.1, forward strand.
TCGGTTCAGTAGTTCCAAAGTTTACCTCAAACATACAAACAAACAAACAAACAAATCTTTTCTCTTTATATAATAGTGTAGAAGTGTAGATGTAATAATTTTATTCCATATTCAATCTATAATTAAAATATTTTGATGTATAAAATGTATGTAAATAATAATTTTAATTGTAAAAATGATCATTTTATTTAGGTTAATGTCATACTTTAAGTTAAATTTTGTACACCTAATTAATGGCAGAACATAATGGCACTTGTAAATATTTGATATGCCTTTTTACCTATGTTTCCACAAAATAAAGAAATATGAATTATGAATCACTTGTGTCATCCAGTTCCTAAATTCTTTATGTCCCTCTGAAATAGGAGCAAAATACCAGGAATTCGAAATTTTGCCTCGGATTAAAAATAAATAAAAATAAAAAGATGTTTATTTGTCTTCAATAAAAACAGTATACAAAAAAAATAACTTTACAAAATAGTGACAAGATTAAAATTAAATTAGAAAAAATAGACACACTCGTACTTAGAAATAATTAGATGAAGACAAAAAGGCTTAAGTTTCGGCATGTAGCTGTTGGACATGCAAATAGCTGCCGATTTTCAAACTTAACCTAAAAGGGACGAAGAACACAATAAATCATTTTAATAATAAAATAATAAACCAACACAACTCTGAAACTGGAAATAAACAAACAATATTAAAAAGATATCATTATAATAAATAGATGTCAATTAACAGTAGCAATAACAAAAAGTTTAATAAATTAAAGTTTAATAAAACATAAATAACAATTATAAAACACTAATGAGTTACAGAATTAATTAATTAAAGGGATCCCACTATCCTTGGACTGCTTCAAAAGCAACCACCTACGACATTGCTTGCGGAATGTTAGTAATGTTCTATTACTAATTATGTTAGAGGATATCGACTTCTTTTTCTTTTCTTTCTTTTTAATAATAATAATTCAGAGGTGCAATTGTGTAAGACAATCGTATTAAAATTGATTGTCATAAGGCTATTCAGCTGAGCAAATTAGCCCGTTTTAACTGTCAAATGAATACGATTGTCATGTTTTGTTGTTGACAATCAAAAACGTACGATTTCAATTGTCAATCGCGCTAATTCGCCTAGCCTATGGCTATATTCGAATTTGAATACGATTGTCTTACACAATTGCACCTCAGGTCTTACTGTGAAATCCTACTCCTACTATATACGAGTAGGTATATAATATTATAAATGCGAAAGTTTGTGCGTGTGTGTGTGAGAGGGTGTGTGTATGTGTGTATGTTTGTTACTCTTTCACGCTGAAACGGCGGAACGGATTTGGATGAAATTTTGAATGGATATAGCTTATACCCTAACTTAACACATAGGCTAATGATTCCTGTAGGATAGATCAATATCATTAAAAAATCAGGTGTCTAATTAGCGGGGTCTTAATCGTTTGTGGTGAAATAAGACAAAGCTATGTTATCTCATCACACTTCACACTAACATTATAAATGCGAAAGTTTGTGTGTGTATGTTTGTTACTCTTTCACGCTGAAAGGGCTGGACGGATTTGGGTGAAATTTAGAATGGATATAGCTTATACCCCAACTTAACACATAGGTTACTTTTTATCCCGGAAAAAAGCATGTCGTTAAACCGAATAACACGTGGGTGGATCCGCGGGCAAAAGCTAGTTATTTATATATTTTAAAACCTTTAACCAAATTTGCGAATTAAGTGAAACTATCATGGAAAAGGAGGACTTTACCATACTAGGGTCCCGTTTCGCAAGAGCTACATTTTGTTTATCGAAACGATGTCGAGTCGATAGCATCTTAATACTTGGTACCCAGATACAATTAAGTAGCTTGAGCTGCTTGAGTAGCTTGAGTAACGTTTGCAGTTGCAGCTGAAATAAAAAATATACAAATTTCTCACCAGCGCTACAGTGTTCATTAAACAAGTGATATACAGGTGGCCCATCTGAACTAAACCAAGCTTTCCAATGTGAAGTTTAATGTAAACTAATTGCGGAAACCAGGTTGTAAATAACTGAACGATGACGAATACTTTCAGGTACTTTTGTAGCCAGGACTCAGTTTCGCCGAGTTGTTTCTGGGGCCATGCTGCCACTGAGATGAGGGTCAAGCGGAGAAGCTTCATGTACCGGATCTCTTTGGACGACTCCACCCCTCTGGAACAAGAGTTTTGACGATAACACTAAGATTGATTTTTTCATTTTAGGGGCAATGCTCAAAATCGGCTCAAAATCTGAGTACGTATTTGTAAGTAAAATCACACAGAAACTTTGTGAAGTATGAAACAATTAATTTGCGGTTACATATTTTAAACTAAGTTATTTTATTTTATTTTTTACTTTGGGAAAGTATGAAAAAAATATTTGCGGTTGTATATTTTAAATAACATTTTTATTTTATCATTACATAATTTATAATAAAACAGTAGAAACCGCTGTGTCCGTTCATTTAAGAAAAGTAATAGAAATAGAAAAGGGTGACTAAAGAAGAGTAATAGAACACAAATCAACGATTTTTGGAATTCTTTTCTGTCTGTTTGTTCACGCACATCTCTAAAACTACAGAACGGATTTTCATGCAGTTTCAACAGCTGTACAGAGCTTAACTTGGAATATAATATAGGCTTTATTTTATTAAAATCGGATCTCGGAAAAAAAGTTATCGTCATTTAAAGATTTTTGGAAATTACTTTTCTTCTGGTAGTTATTAGAAGTTATGGTACGGGATCTCCTCAACGGATACAGCAGACCCTTCGAGTTTGGGCTTACTTGATTGATTTTCTTTTTTTTTACCTCTTTCGCAACCTCTCACATCCACACCCACCGCGGGTGCGTCAGCTGACGATTTTTCTTCAGCTCAGTATGATGTCAACTATCTGTGAAAAACTTCAGCCGGCGTACTTTTTATTTTTTATTTTTTTTACTACTTTCGCAGGCTCTAACATCCACACCCACCGCGGGTGCGTCAGCTGACGCTTGGTTCTGTTATTAGCCATTCCAGATCTATTGAAAAAGATGGAAATCCATCGGCGTAAAATCACTTCCTAAAATGCAAACAAGTTCCAAGCAGCTGACGCATCTTCCCCCCTCCACTATGCAGCTGACGATTTTTTTTTAGCTTATTATGGCCTCAGCTATCTGTGAGAAAAGTTTCAGCCGGCGTACAATTACCTTTTTTTACCACTTCCTCTGCCTCCCACACCCACACCCACCGCGTGTGCGCCAGCTGACGCTTGGTTCTGTTATTTATTAACCATTCCAGATCTTTTGAAAAAGATGGAAATCAATCGGCTTAAAATCACTACCTAAAATGCAACGCTACCGCCCGGGCTCTAATTTTGTGCGCGAGTGAACACATGCGCTAGTCCCCCATCACTTTGGCCGAGCGCTCATAAACCGTTGCGAAACTTGTACACCTAGGGCTTGCATCCAAATAATAAACTGGTTCAAATATTTGAATATAAAATCTGCGATATTCGAATATTCGACCAATATAAATTTCTAAGTGGGCGGTGGTGATTTGTGTCTTTGCTCCATTGATCAATGCTTTGCTGGCGCATTTGTCTACCATTTGCACGTTTGCAGAGCGTGGGTAAAGTTTTTGTCGTTTGTTATGAGGTTATAGTCTTTTTGAGAGAGTTTTTTGTGCCTAATTGTCTAGTTGTCTACCCATCCACTAACCAGAGAAGGAATTATGTGTTTTGTTACTTTTGATGTGCAATGTAACATTAATCTGATCTCATAATTCTAATAATGATTATTATTTTATTCTAAAAAATTTAATGAAGTAAATTTTCAGGGGGATCCCATACAAGAAAAAGGAGAAGAAAACATTTTTTTTATTACCCCGCCCGGCGATATTTATAAGGGATGTTATTGCCTAGAACTCATTGAGTAGAGTACATAATATATGTAGTAGGTCTTTTATATTTTTATTCTTTAAAAATAAAGAAATGGGAAGCCAGCGAAGTTTATTTTATTTTATTTTATTTATTTATGGAAAAACAACAGGAGCAAACTACAGAAAGCAATAGTATTATAGAAATGTTGACATGTACATAAATCTACTCCCTTTAACATTTTTCACAAAGAGATAGACTTGTAATTAACTTTTGGTGAACATTACAGATGAAAGAATATAAACATAAACCTAACTTAACTAAATCTACAACTACACTACATTACAAATTCTGTCTTCCGAAATAGTAAATACATAAATAGATATGTCGGAAAATATACATACACACGTATACAATATATACCTACTGTACTTAAAATATTACATTCATAAACATATTCATATTAATACTATACGTACCCAATGTTTGATATATTTTAATTAATTAGATTATATTACTTGATTTTTTTCTGAGTCGTCAAGGATTTGTCTTATTTTTCTTTTAAAAGTAAACCTTTTTAAATTGAATAGGTCAGCTGACAGGAATGTTTTGTTGTATGACTCACAGATTCTTCTAAGAGGGTTGTCAGCTTCGGACCATTTTTGTTACGGGGTCTATTTCAAAAACTAAACTAGTTAGTAATTTGGAATTTTCTGTTTATTATGTGCCATATACTTAATTTGAATAAAATATACTGAAAATACCATATTTTTATACAGGTTTAGGGTTACGTACTCGAATACTCGACCAACTTAATTTTGTAGTTTTGTTTCATACATTTTCTTGGTACTATACGTATTTATTCTGTGGTACTGTTATGTTTGTAATTTTTATTCAAATCATTTAAGTCTAATAACTGTAATAACTTATTTAAGGCATAGTAGGTCGATCCTGTAACGAAAGAGATAATCATATCTGAAAAAGCGCGCGTCTGAGCAGTGCGGTAAATCAAAAGTGAGTGGATAATGCTGTTTTTCAATGAATAAAATTTAATATAAATTCACACAGGTTCTATCATTTAGATAATGGGTTTACATGGGTTTGAAACAGTAATCATTGTTATTTTTTACTTTGTTAGTTTGGACAGACTGCTGGTTTGAAATGAAAAAATAGCCTTCACTTAGCAATTTTCTTCGATCGAGCCAATATTTCTCTATCGCGTTTTGGGATGTTACATCGCCTTGGAAAAGGCTTTGTTTATAACATGTATTTATTTCAAAACCATCTCTATTGTAGTTTGGGAGTACTACTTGTTCAAAAACTCCGTTCTTACTGCCTACGTCGTCGTAGCCCCGGGGGTGCGAGTCCTACTAGGACTTAACCTGTTTATTCGGAATGCGGGCCTTTCCACATGGAGAAACAATGATCTTTGCAGGCGTGATGTACCGAAAGGTAATCCTTTCGTACCTACTAAATACCTACATGAGATCACTTCCGTCAGTAAATATGGTAGAGGCCATCTTGGAGACTGTATAACTTCGAACACGTCCTCACGACGCGACGTGCCCTTTGGACGTGGAATTATAATCTAAAGGGTAAATACGTAGGCTGCTTAGACTCCAACTTCTAAGGAAATATAATGAATAGCTGCGAAAATTACATGTTATATAAAATGAACTCGATATTCTTTATTATAAATTATTGGTTCATTATAGGTATTCGTTTATACAGGGGGTATCTGTGTGGTACCATGAGAATAAAACCAAGTGTAGAGAAAGGAAACAATAATAATTATAATTTGGCCAAGTGCGAGTTGGATTCGCGCACATTATGGTAATTAACAACAATATAAATGCCATAGCAAAATTAAGGCGACAAAAGTCAAGCCGCTAAAACGGTAGCGCCTTTTTTTTACTATCATCGTAGTCACCTTAGTTGATAAACTAACCGTCAAGCTGACAACTGGCGATAATAGTTTTGAAATATACATTACATTGATCTAAGGACATGAAGTTGTGAGTTCAGCCGCGGGCAAGCTAGTTAAGTGTAAATGAAAACTAGGTAGCTATTATACGCCGAAAATCTTTACCCGGGTAATATTATAATTGGGAAAAGTTCAAAATTCTACGTTTACCCGGATACACCTAATTATACTCAATGCTAGTAGGGTATTGTTCCGTATAGCCCGGGCGGTAGCGTTGCATTGCAATCTTTTTTAATAGATCTGGAATGACTAATAAGAGAACCAAGCGTCAGTTGACGCACCCGCGGTGGGTGTGGGTGTGGGTGTGGGTGTGGGAGGTTGCGAAAGTGGAAAAAAAAGTAATAGTACGCCGGCTGAAAGTTTTCTCTCAGATAGTTGACATCATACTGAGCTGGAAAAAAATCGTCAGCTGCCCGTGGAGGGGGGACAACACGTAAAATAAAGTTATAGTACGCCGCATGAAATTTGTCTAGGTCATTCTTTAAAGAATTAAAAGTACAAAAACAACAATCAGCTGCATGGGTAGCGGTGGAAAGACCGTCAGCTGACGCAGTAAAGATATAGATTAAATATACTAATCCCGTTTCACACAAAATACGACAAAGAGACGCACACGCAGATGTTTCTTTGGAATTTTAGGAGGAGAGGCCCAGGTAGCCCGAAGGTCGTGTTATGAGCTCAAGCAGTTCCAGAATCTATCTCCAAATATGCGTTTAAAATTATTTAAAAATCACCGAGTAAAATTGTATGCGGCGTACTATCACTTTATTTTATTACGTGTTTTTTTACCAGTTCATGTGCGTAACTGAGGATTTTTTTTCAGCTCGGTATGATGTCAACTATCTGTAAGTAAAGTTTCAGCCGCCGCGCCGTACTATTACTTTTTGTTTACCCCTTTCACAACCTCTCACACCCAAACCCACCGCTACTTGAGCAGCTGACGGTCGATTCACATATTAGTCACGTGAGATCTACGATCTGACCTTAGACCTCATTAGGCTTTCCGTCTCGATTCACAAATAAATATTAGAATTATGAGTAGCAGAAATTTTCAAGCTTTATGTAATCAGACAGATAATATGTTAATTTATTCTTAAATAATCAAAGAAACTGATTTAAATTTGAGATTTAATTAAAAGAGGTACGTCAGGGTCGTGGCAGATGGGGATTTGTAGTCTCTGTCAGGTTCCCTGGGAGACTAGCGTAAAAGTATGTTTATTATTCAAGTTAATGCGCTCGAAATCGAGTTAGTTTACTATAATTTGGTTTCAATTCATGGGGGAACCCTAATAAGCTTCAAAATATCAGAATAGGAATTTACATAAGATATGAATCATAAGTAAAGATGAAACATCTTAAGCTTAGTTCCAAAACATCGCAAGCTAGATTTTAGATACCCAAATAATAACAAATCAAAAGTCAGTTCACAATAAATGCAGAGCATTTATTGTTTATTCTAAACTCTTACATATTTATTAATATTCAAGAAGAAAATACACCTTGTACTAAAACACAACAGATTGATAGCTAAGCGCATGGCAACAGAACAAGAAACACACCTGCAAGACCATTTCGAAAATACTATCTAAAGAAATATGAACCTTATGCTAGAACATAGTAGGTCGAGTTTTAAGTAAGTAGGTTGGTCGCACGTGCGCGACTATGATGTCGCTCTAAGCTCTGTTGACTTTTTAAGCACCGGAGGCCCCAGGAGGGCTATAAACATCGGAAGGACGTGATTCGCTGGAAGGATTTTAGTCTTGGGAGGGACTAGGAGACCTTTAGGGGCGGATACAGAGAGTATAAAGGGAGGGTGAAACTTTCTAGGCAGTCTTTTCTTTATTTTTTTATTTATTAAATTTACAATTTTTTTAACTTATTCAATTTTAACATAATAATAAGCCACGGAATCCCGAAGGATTATCTGTGGTTTATGAGATCACTCTTAATTTAAGCCTAAATAATATTTCTTAATGACTAATCTTACATAATATAAATTATACACAAATTCTTGTACTTTTATTCCACATATATTTATTTTTATTCTAACTTAGGCTACCGGTTTCGTATTACACATCATCGGGCCAACAAATTATTAATTATTTAACATGACAGAAAGAAAACAAAAGAAAACATTTTTAACAAGCAAATATAAATTAAACATAACTTAAGTTTAATTAATTTTTTTCTTAATTAACTTTTTTCGTTAGAATAAAAATAAATATATGTGGAATAAAAGTACAAGAATTTGTGTATAATTTATTCAAGATGATATTCCACCAAGAACCATCAATCGAATCCATCCAACTAATCTTACTTTTACTTTCCCTTTAATTTGATTGACAATATTAATTGGAATTTCATTTAAAAATTTTGGTAGCATAATTCCCATGTTCGCATACCGTATACATTTTTATGTCTCGGTAAAACATAATAAGGTAGGTAAGATAAAGTACGTAAATGTTGACATCGCTCTCTTTCTTTTAAATTACTGATGTATCGCTCTCTTCGCAAACAATCGCGAGTCTGATTTTTTTAAATACATCAATAACTTTACGATATTTAAATAGGCTAGTATTATCATCCTTAAACTGTTTTCTTATGTTTGAAGGTACAATGTTTTTTAGTATGCCACGTTGTAATGTAAAATTTTTATCTAAATAGGTTTTAAACGTTCGACCGTAACTTACTTAACTTATTACAGAATCAGCTAATGACATATACAGTAGTCTTACTATAGTAAATGGCAATTTATACTTAAGTATTGTTAGTTTAGCAAGGATAGCCCTTAACTTTTTACACACATTTTCAATGTGGGGACCCCAATTGAAGCTTTTGTCTATCACCAGACCTAAATATTTATGTTTGTCTACCAGCTCAAGCAATTCACATTATTTTTGTGAAAACAGGTGTGAATATGAGACACAATGCGCGGTTCGGTAGATGCCTTTAGGTATGGTGAGTGTATATGTAGCATTTTAGTTTTTTGTGCATTTACTACCAAACCGACATCGTGTGCCCATTTACATAATTGATCAAACAAAAAATAATTGATCATAGTTATGTTGTAAGGTATTTTGAGCCTCATTAATGTTTTCGTGAGCTGCTAATAAACATGTGTCGTCAGCAAACTGGTACACGGATCCACCCTTGAAAATATTGCACATATCATTGACGTAAATTAAATATTCGATCGGCCCAATTACGGAACCCTGGGCAGTGCCTTTTTCGGTAGGAATAGGGTCCCTGAGCGCGAGTCAGTTCCCGGACGCGTTAAAGGGCATTTAGCCAAAGTTGTTCGTAAAAGGTGTAGTCCCGTTGTATTTTTCTAAGTCGATATTTTGTGAAAAAGTATGTGTGGGTTTAAGGGTCGCGTTATTAAGTTTCGGTAAAATAATTCGCGGTTCCGTAGCTAGCTTTGGGTTGATGGGGGGTAGCATGATTATTTTCTCCCGTAATTCCCAGGATAAGGAAGGAGAAAATACTCTGGAATTGCATAGGAGCATCGAGGATAGGGTTTTTCAGGACGCGCGATTTCCTCCACCTTTCTCACCTCTCTCTGGGTCAAGATTCCCTAGGCACCGCCCCATAAGGGTTACCCCTGTGATCCTGCTTGTGGTACAGAGAGAAAACCCCCCGCCGTACGCATTGCACTAAGCGTACAAGCGTTTTCCTTCCCCATCCGCTTATGGTCTTAGGTCTCTGGCCATAAGTATCCTTGTTATGTATATGTGTAGTATGTTTCACGACCGTATTAGGATTAGGCTAGGCAAGTTTCAGGGTGTAGGTACTCGGAGAATTAACTCATCTCGCTTCTGTACCAAATAGGTTATGAACAATCTCATTGCACTTCGAGATTGCTACATGCACAATGTGAGATTTTATCTCTAGTTTTGGGAATTACACACTAAGCAGAAGTAGCGCCACATGGATAGGAAACCGGTAGGTGTTCATTAAATATCCGCTCAGGGCTTACGTAGGTTGGGGAACTCTAATAACTCGAGGTTAGGACTTAGGAACAGGATATTTAGAGAAGGAAGTAATTCAGGTAGCAAGTTTAGGCTTCAACGATAGTTAGGGGGGTTTTGAGTTTACGGAACTCTAAAACTAAGCATTAGGTCTAGGGTTAAGTCGACTGTGTTAGGTCTTATTAAAGTCAGAGCTCTAGGTAACATTAGGCTATGTCAGGGTTTCATAAGTTCATGGATCTCGAATAATAATCTGAAGCGAGGATACTTAGTTTGAATTATTGTTGCTATTTTCTTTAAAGAATGAACAAGTTTTAATCCAAGTAGAGATTTTATCCGAAAGGAAAGTCTAGCATTTTTTGTTCAAATTTAGAAACCATTATTAATGGACTTTAAAGTCATGATTTTGGGTTTTAATCAAATTTTCAAGATTAAATCAATAAGTCCGAAGTCAAGTTGAATATAATCTTTAAATTCAATGAGAATATTTTTCACATAACAATAAAGTTGTAAAATTCAGCTGTAAGGAATCTAAAAGTATCAATCGTAATATCTATCATCCGTTGCGTGTTATGTTCGGCTAGAACGCGGCGAGCGTTGAAACGTAAATGACGCGATGGCGGGGTGCGGACGCGTGCATTTGTCAGTAACAAAAGATATCGACAGCCACCTCCCATCCTGTCAAAGGATGCCGCCGCCGCCGCGCGACAAAAGACAAAGAGTTAAAGGGCAAAATAGGCGATATCTAGATACTTTCCATTGCTTTATTGTAAGATCATAATGTCTCGCTTTCTTGACTTTTCTCGAGCTGAATTTCTTGGGATTGAGAACAGCCAAATTCCCGGTAATTCTCGTCCCGATATATAATAATCTCTTCGCTGTACTTCATTTTTTTCATTTATACACGGATAAAAATTTGTTGTGACAGCTATAAATGTTTGTAAATGATTATCGTTATTTAGTACGAAATTTAGTACAAAAAAGTATAGTCATCACATCACATCTCATAAATTTTTCTGTGTCATTCATTTTGATCAGGCAAAATAACAAATATATAAATTGTTGAGTGAAGTCGTATGTAAAACCAATAATTATAATACTATACCACAAATATACTACTTATCTAATATAATATAAATATTTAATACATACCACTTGCAGAACGGTGAAGGAAAACATCGTAAGGAGACCTGTATGCTCTAAAAAGCATGTATTTGTGCCAGAATCATGGCGATAAGGCTCACCACCCATCATTTCGGGACGTAATAAATAATCGGCGGTGTGCATTTCACAGTTCACACTCGGAGCACCTCTGACACCCCTTCGGGGATTCATATCGTGATGATATAATTATTATTTACCAAATATTTTAATTTATTTTCCCTCACTTATCAATCTGACCTAATCTATTTATCCAAAGCACAGAATTACTCATCACACTTTTGTATCTTAGCGGTGATCTGAGGTGCAATTGTGTAAGGCACAATTGTGTATTCAAACTAATTGTCACATGGCTATTCGGCTAAGCAAATAAGCCCGTTTGACAATTGAAATCGTAAATTTTTGGCTGTCAAATGCATACAATTGTCTTATTCTGTTGTTGAAAACCAAAATAATACGATTTCAATTGTCCAACGGGCTTATTTGCTTTGCCGAATAGTCATATGACAATCGAATTTGAAAACGATTGGCTTACACAATTGCACCTCAGAATACGGACAAACAGTATACGCGCCAGAATACGGCCGCGCGCTGCGGTGAACGCACTAGGGCGTCCCGCTTGAGGGGGAAACTACGTCCACCACTTCCCCTGCTTCACCACCTCCAAAACCTAAAGTGCAGCGACTTACAGCGCCATAAGCTTTCCGGTACAGTTCAATTACATAAATTAAATAAAGTTATTGATGTTCATATAGTTTAACAGATCTTCAATTTTAGATTACTAATTTACAGTTGTTGTAGTTATTCCTGGTTTATCGTACATGGCAAACACTAGCAACCAATAGGTACATATCATAGACACCTTAAAATACTGTGGTTTCTTTACAGTTGAATTATGTCAGGTAAATAGTTCTAACTGAATTGTGTAACAATTTGAGATAGGTTATATAGGTATTATATAGGTATATTTAGAGCCATGTTAGATAGTTCATTCCAAGTTTCTCTAAAAGAACTAGGGTTACATCAAACGGTTCACAAAGTTGGGTTCTGCAGTGGACACTAGATGATCATCTGGCCGAAACATAAATCAAAACATTCCATTAGCTGAGGTATTCTTTGAAGATAGCTAGGCAATGACCAAGTACAGTTAGGGTTCTGTAGGACTAGGGTTTAGTCAGACAGTAGGCTAGTAGGAAGTGGTTTTAAAGTCGTTTAGTACAGATCGATGTCAATATCAGCCGGCTTACTATGACTTTTGTATTTGCAACGGTACCTCCCGGACTAGTAGACGTGCAATAAGGAAGTATTTTTCAAAATCCACACCAAAGGGTGAAACGGGGCGTAACCTTTAAAAATATTAGAAAATGTAACTTGCAAATATAATTCATCTTAATCCAAAACATCAATAACGTACCAAGCAAAAAAAAAAACGGACAAGTGCGAGTCGGGCTCGCCCACCGAGGCCGAGGGTTCCGTACAAATGAGTAAAAGTTTAAAAAAATATACAAAAAGCTTTGGTCACTCGTACAATTATGACCGCGCATACCGTTGCTTAACCTTGATGATTTTTTATGATTTAATTACAAATGTATAGTTTAATTTTTTTTCCTATATCTATTTGTAGTATTAGACGGTGTTATTACGGTATTACTTGCCAAATTTCACAGGTCTAGGTCAACGAGAAATACCCTATAAATTTTGATTTCCTTTAAAGTGTTGAAATATACGTTTTTTGCGGCATAAACGGCCGTATCTTTTTTTACGCTAACTTAGAAGTTTGATTTTTTCACAGCTTCAAGGGACTGACTGTAGTTGCGTTTGTCAGATGTGCGTTACGCCAGCGGAATGTCGGCTCTTTTCAGGATTTCAGCTTGACAGATAATTAGTGTAATTGTGCCCGAAATAAAAAAATTGTGCTTCCAGTCCAAAGATATTCACGAAAAACCGATTCGGCTGGAGTAACGTTACCCCAGCGGCATGTTTTTTCCTGTAGTCGTAGCTAAAGTGACGATATATTTGATTCTACTAATAATTAGTACTTTTAATACATTATTTATCCTTAAAATTTCAGCTGAAAAAACCTCCTAACTACTGAAACATTAGGAAAAAACAACAAGAAAGCAAATCATACAATTAACCAACCAAATTCAAACTACTACATAAAAGCGGCCGCACCGTACATAGTGCCAACCTTCTTAAATTTGTAGACCAACATTTCGTTTTTCGAAACAGTCTCGCACAAAATTGTTATAATTTATTGTTTTTAGGGTTCCGTACCCAAAGGGTAACCAACGGGACCTTATTACTAAAACTTCGCTGTCCGTCCGTCTGTCTGTCTGTCCGTCAGTCACCAGGCTGTATCTCATGAACGGTGATAGTTAGACAGTTGAAATTTTCACAGATGATGTATTTGTGTTGCTGCTATAACAACAAATACTAAAACCGGCCAAGTGCGAGTCGGACCTGCACACTCCCATACAACAGACATGATTTTTTTGCCGTTTTTATAGATAATGGTACGGAACCCTTCGTGTGCAAGACCGACTCGCACTTGGCTGGTTTTTTTAAAACGTACGTATGCAAACCTGTGTACGCTTTATTATATTGAGGATTTGCAAATCTTTAAACTCTCAGTCAAATGTAGTACAGCAATCCAAAAACCACTATCTCATATTTGACGATAAATTGCATTTTGATTGCAGAAATTTATTGCTGAAAAACAAAGATGATCTGATATAGAACTAAAATAAAATACAATTTATATAACTAAGCCTATTAAGTAACTTTATAAAATCAGATAAATTGCGTGGAGTGGAAAAAGAAACTGAAAACCTTATGAAATAATCTTTACTTTAATTGTGCCACTGCCAAAATATGCCCTGTGTTTTTAAGTACATAGAGTTGCCAAAATGTTGTCATTGTTTGAATAGTGGTGGTGTTTGCTATCTAGCTAGTGCGTTCGATAGATATACGTACAGTCATCATGGAAGTACAAGAAAAGGCGGAAAGAATTTTGATAGCCAAAAACTGAAGCACTCATAGTAAGCCTACTCGCGTGTACATTATTCACATCATAGTTAGCCTATTTTCCACTTAAAGATAATATTTTCACAATCTACTATAAAACTTTCGAAGCATTATGTTTGTAATAAGTAATAAACTAGACTCGACTTACTCTCTAATAACGTATCATAATTATATAAAAGTAAATAAACAGTTAGTTTAACCATGCCATGTCCTGGCCGCCTATGATTGGAAACGTCGCAGAGATTTGAATTTCACCTGACGCACGCCCTACATTCCTCAAGTGTCTCTGCTTAACAAAAGAACACGGCTTTGTTATTTTTTTGTGTCAAGATTAAACCCTGAAAAGCGCCAACATGCCGCTGGCGTAACGCACACGTTTGTAAGGAACACGAAAAGAATAATTTACGAATTTCACAAAAAGGGTCATCGAACCTTGTTACTGGGCACTTACCAAGTCTTCAGTGAGAATTTGGCTGTCACCTTATATACGTAAGCTTCATATATTTTCTGCCAGCTTTACGATATGACTACGAGTACGTTAAATATATAAGGTGACTTTCGTTTAAACCATATCATACTGGAGACTTTGTAAGTGTTCGGACCAAGGATCAACCACCCTTTCTGTGAAGCACGCAAATAAAAACTTGGACTACCTATACTTATTGAGTCGAGGTTTTTCTTGAACAAGTGTAGAGGTATGCCAACAAATATTTTTCGTATTTTGCAAACAGCGACTTTGAACGTTAGTCCTAACCACTTGTCGAGTCTCCAGTATGAATTTGGCTACATAAACCAAAGTCACCTTGCAATATTTAGCTAAACACTAAAAAATTCGGTGCCTGAGTCTGCATTTGGAATAGCATAGCAAAAGTGTTTGGCGGAATATTACAAATTATTAATAAGCTATGTAAGTACATATTCATAAGTTTTAGCTCTAAATTTATTTACAAAAAAAATATATTTGCGTTACTCGTAACGTAACCATATGCTCAAACATAAACATATAAAATAACATTTCAATGTTTTGTATTATTAGTTTTTGTATTGACGCTTCCATGCACTGTTTGGATCAAAAACTGTATCCATCGACCCTTACTAGTATTTAATTACAAACATGCTAATTACTCATGGGTAACTTTAGGGAATTTCATTGTCTTGTCTAAGCAGAAACTAGATTTTTATAGTGAATTCTGTTTACACAACATAAAGAAATAACATTTTATTTTGAAAATAAAATAACGGTGTTTACATCTTGTTAAATAAGACACTTGTACTTGTCCACAGGATTATATTTTCACTTAATACGCCCGACCGGTTTCGCTTAAAAGCATTGTCTAGGGCTTTATTACATAAAAAATATGTCAAATATTTGACATTTATCGCACGTATTAAACATGTAAATATTATTTAAGTTATTTTTTATGTAATAAAGCCCTAGACAATGCTTATAAGCGAAACCGGTCGGGCGTATTAAGTGAAAATATAATCCTGTGGACAATGTACAAGTGTCTTATTTAACAAGATGTATAATAAGTTCCACCAAGTGCCGACAATCACAACCATTAACGGTGTTTAGTTGTGATTTTTTATTTGATCTTGTAAGCATTATTTTTCTGAGTATGCCGACCGTGTGTAGTTGACATGTTTGTTAGTCCTGTATAGTTCGTAGAAAGGCAAAGTAGGAAAGGGACGTCTTGATAATCTGCAAAAAAAAAAACTGAAAAGCATTCTATTACAAAAGCAGAAAACTTGTCATTTGAGTACTTTGAGTCCATCCATCCATCCATCCACAGGCTATATATCTTCAATGTGAGTACTCGGCTACTGATCCGGAGATCACAGATTCAAATCCCGACCCTCAAGCTTCGGGGTGTAGGAGTTTCACCATATTTTGAAGATCAACACTCATTAATTTTATTTTATTATAGCAAAGATTAAAATTACGTGAGCACGGCTCTTAACTTTCTGTTTTGAACATCATAACAAATAATGATGTTTATAAGAGAAAT
Source organism: Ypsolopha scabrella (assembly GCA_910592155.1). Classification (NCBI taxonomy): domain Eukaryota; kingdom Metazoa; phylum Arthropoda; class Insecta; order Lepidoptera; family Ypsolophidae; genus Ypsolopha; species Ypsolopha scabrella. The sequence continues at coordinate 22,323,014 of OU342977.1, forward strand.
TAATACTGAATATTGATTAGATACCGTATATACTCGTTTTTATAGGTGGTAGAGCTAATGCCGGGCTCGACTGTGGAGGTACCACCATCTTACTCGGAAATCCTCCCGAAGTTATTCGGGGGAGAGTAAGAGAACAGCTCTCAGGCAAAACCAGGCGGCCCACCATTGCCTGGGACCGATGGATGGCGGTATTCCCCTTATATAAATCAGACTGGTGATGGGCAGTGGCGTCACTGCTGCAAGGGTTTCGGCACCGCACTCACCAACCCGCCTGCCCAGCGTGTGTGAGTATGGGCATTTCTTCCGGGAGGACCGCCAAGAGTGGCGAAATCCTGGAAAGGCCTATGTCCAGCAGTGGAAGAAACAGGATGGATGGATGGAGACAGTGTATCAAGCAGCTAGTAAAATTCGAAGACTCTGTAGATAAACTGAATGAGTCACTGGACCGCGATAGCCATACAGTTTCGAGCCCTGCCTGAGATTTATTTCTTCTTAGGGAATTTTGTTTCTAACCTTTTTCATCTTGTAATCACAGATGGTTTCCTCACTTAATATTTCGAGTTTCTGAAGTGATTTCGTCATGAATCATCCAGTCTTACCTTATTTGCAAATTCAGATTTCTCCTTGTGATAAAACAGATGAAAGTCTTCCACGAATGTCTTGGAAATATCGGCATATTCCCGGAACATTGGTAAACACTGCCTTGACTGTAAAAAGAAACTCCTAATTTTACGTTTAATGTTAGAGGAGCTTCTAGAAGAATATAAGTCTAGGTAACAAAATATGACATAAAGTTATATTTTTGAAGTGGATACTGCGTTGTTCGTATCTCGTATGAAGGATAATTTGTTTTTTACATATTTAAAGCCTGTTTCCCAAAGGGGTAGGCAGAGACAGATTTCCATCCACTACCAGCCTGACACACCTCTTTTGCTTCTACAGTCATCAATCTAGTCGATACAAGCTTTTCTATGTTTTATTTGTTTGTTAATTTGTTTTTTTTAACGTTCATTGTTTGTTACAGTTAATATTAATGATAACTTATTGCTAAAAAAATGAAATGACCTCGTCGTAAGCAAATGCATTATTACACGACTGACCCCAAAAAGGAGCGTATTGTTTCCAGGGTTCATGTGGGTAAGTAATTCCACCATAACTTCTTAATGCCTGTGTGTGGTATCTGGAATAGGCTATAAATATATACAAATAGTATTAAATAAAATAGAAAAATATTAAAAACATGACTGACGCAATAGAGATTTAATTCGGAATCCAGTGCAGACTGGCGGCGACTGTGGATATTAATTGTGGAATAAGCGGAAATTGATTACTAATAATACGGTTCTCGCATTAAAATTATGTTATTTTATGCCTGACATTTTGATTACATTCGATTACAACAATAAATACGCTTTTAAGTTTGTTAATCGAATGCAACCAATATGTAAATCATAAAATTATAGAATTTGAATGTGAAACCCCAATTATTGCTAATCAATTTCCGCTAATTGCTTTAAAACGCAATTTTTGCATACTTTTTATTAATAAGTAAGGAAAACAATATTATGATGTGCATTTTGCACCGAGATTCGGTTTTACCACCTTAAGAGCCCAATCCTCGACGACGACAACTTTGATGAAAAGCAATATTATGTTAAATATTTTTCTGGCCTTTATCGCGATGTTTTTGGAAAACTAGGCACATATACCACTTCATATTGGCCGTCTTGATGAAGGCCTAGAATTTATTTGATTTAATTGTTTCACTTTTGCGAGTAATTTTGGTACTTACGAGCCCGCTCCGAATCGTTATTCATAATATCTAAGTACCAAAATAACATGCAAAGGAGAAACGATTGAATCAAATAAATTTAAGATCTTTATTTAGATGGCCAATATGGACAGGTGTATGTCCTTGATTTTTACAAAAACATCGTGGCAATGACAAGAAAAATAATTAAAATAATGCTTCGCATCAAACAGACGAGAAATACGGAGCGATGACCCAGGGTACAACTAAGGAGCTTGAGCTGTAGATAGGCGATTACAACACGATTAAAAATATACAAATTTCTCACCAACGCTACAGTGTTCATTAAACAAGTGATATACAGGTGGCCCATCTGAACTAAACCAAGCTTTCCAATATGAAGTTTAATGTAAACTAATTGCGGAAACCAGGTTGTAAATAACTGAACGATGACGAATACTTTCAGGTACTTTTGTAGCCAGGACTCAGTTTCGCCGAGTTGTTTCTTGGGCCATGCTGCCACTGAGTTGAGGATCCAGACTCTACCCCTCTGGAACAAGAGTTTTACGATAACACTAAGATTGATTTTTTCATTTTAGGGGCAATGCTCAAAATCGGCTGTGGTAATCTGAGTTCGTATTTGTAAGTAAAATCACACAGGAACTTTGGGAAAGTATGAAAAAAAAAACATTTTCGGTTATATCTGAATCTCCACCTATATCTACACTGTTATATAAAGAGGAAAGATTTGTTTGTTTGTTTGTATGATTGAGGTAAACTTTGGAATACCTACATGAGATCACTCCCGTCAGTAAATATGGTAGAGGCCATCTTGGAGACTGTATAACTTCGAACACGTCCTCACGACGTGACGTGCCCTTAGGACGTGGAATTATAATCTAAAAGATAAAGGACTCCAACTTCTAAGGAAATATAATGAATAGCTGCGAAAATTTCATACATATTATGTAAAGTTTAAACTCGATATTCTTTATTATAAATAATTGGTTCATTATAGCTACTCGTTTATACAGGGAGTATCGAAAGGAGACAATAATAATTATAATATGATCAAGTGCGAGAGTGTGAGTTTGATTCGCGCACATTATGGTAATTAACAACAAATGCCATTACAAAATCCAGGCGACAAAAGTCAAGCCGCTAAAACGGTAGCGCCTTTTTTACTATCATCGTAGTCACCTTGGTTGATAAACTAACCGTCAAGCTGACAACTGGCGATAATAGTTTTGAAATATAGATTGATCCGAAGACATGAAGTTGTGAGTTCGCGAGCGAGGGCATAAGGTAGTAAAGTACACGGAAAAACTTTACCCGGGTAATCCTATCCTACTTCATATTATAAATGCGAAAGTTTTTGTGTGTGTGTGTGTATGTATGTTTGTTACTCTTTCACGCTGAAACGGCTGAACGGATTTGAATGAAATTTAGAATGGATATAGCTTATACCCTAACTTTTTATCCCGGAAAAATGCATGTCGTTAAACCGAATAACACGCGGGCGGAGCCGCGGGCAAAAGCTAGTATTATTATAATTGAGTAGAGTCCAAAATTCAACGTTTACCCGGATACATCATTATACCCAATGCTGGTTGGGTATTGTTCCGTAGATGTGCACTAAGAAAGTATTTTTCAAAATTCACACCTTAAGGGGGTGAAACGGGGCGTAATCTTTAAAAATATTACAAATTGTACCATGCAAACATAGTTCATCTTTAATCCAGCAAATCAATAACGAACCAAGCAAAAAAAAAGTATTAAAATTACATATCGTCACGACATGAATCCCCGAGGGGGTGTCAGAGGTGTTCCCGAATGTGTACTGTGTGAAATGCAAGTCACAGTCCACACTCGGCACACCCGCGTTTCACCGACGATTGTTACGTCTCAACGTGAACCCTATTGCCGTACTTCGGGCCCAAATACACGCTTTTTACGATGTTGTCCTTCACCGTTCAGCAAGTGGTAAGTATTAGCATAGACTAAATAATCTAAAAGTCTATAGTATTAGGTAACACAAATACTATGCACATAAATTCCGAAAAACTCATTGGTGCATACCCGACCGGGAATCGAACCTGGGTCTCAAGATTGAGAGGCCAGCGTCCTAACGCGTGAGCTACCGCCGCTATGATACGAATATTATAACAATTAATATGACTGAAACTGCAAGTAAATAAATTTGATACAGCAGAACACTTATGCTCGTCGAAGAAATCGAGAATATAGGCAGACTGCATCCACGTACAGTGGAGCCCACATCAAGCTAAACTTTTCAGTATAAGCTGACCTCTCATTGTATAGGCTTCCCGTACAATGAGAGGTCAGCTTATGCTCAATGTGTATAGCTTGATGCGGGCTCCACTGTACGTCTGCAGTTCAGCTCATGCATGTAAATATGGCAATGAATCTGCAATAAGAACTGCCAGGGAGTGTATTTTTGAATCATTCGAATTTCAATTCGCATATGAATCCGCGTGATTCGCATACGAAAACTAAGTATTGTATTCGTATGCGAATCATGCGGATTCGTATGCGAATTGAAATTCGAATGATTCAAAAATGCACTCCCTGTAGTCTGCCATGATGGCGTCCGTACGGCTCACACACGCCACCTACCGTATTTTTGGATCATCCATCCATCAGCCTGTTTCATCCACTGCTGTATACCAGGTGTAAAAGCAAAGGCAAGAATCCTATATGGGTGTGTTAGTATGATCGATAAAGATATTATTTTAAATACTAGGATCTCTAAATAAAGTACCAGTACCTCATAATAAGACGATTTTCTTTACTCAAACTACACTAATCGCGTGGACAGCCTCACTGGTCGCTGGCCACTCGGATGAGGGGTGCGGGTTGCGGGGTGCAATTAGGTGTGCGGGGAGGCCGGTGATCTGCGTAGCCATAGCTTAAAAAAATGATGGAATTTTTTTTGAAAATTCAAGGTATCTATTTTTTTCTCGTAATGACATCAGAATCGTGTATACTTTCATATCCTAAAAGGATTCTTGACTTTGCATTTACACCCTATAGGCCTTTCCAAAATTTCGCCACTCTAGGCGGTCCTCCTGGAAGAAATGCCCATACTCACACACACTGGGCAGGCGGATTGCTGAGCGCGGTGCCGAAACTCTCGAATCAGTGACGCCGCTACCCGTCACCAGTCTATTTTTTATAAAGCCCGCCAATTTGTGATGGATATACAGCCATCAATCGGTCACAGGCAATGGTGGGCCACGGGAGGATTTGCGAGTAAGATTGTGGTACCTCCACAGTCGAGCCCGGCACCAGCCCTACCGCCTTAAAATAAATATTAAATAATTTTATTATCAACTAAATTTTTTATTTACTGTTTATCCGGGCTGGGTACAAAACCTCCTGTAAAGAATACTTATTTTATAAATACAAGTTCATACAAAAAATTTAGAAGTCTGTAGAACTAAACAGATGTGGTATGGCACTAATAAAAGGTACTGGTAAGCGTTTCATAATTTATTATACAGGATCACTTTAAACTTTCTGCAATTATTTAATACTAGCTTTTGCCCGCGGCTCCGCCCGCGTGTTATTCGGTTTAACGACATGCTGTTTTCCGGGATAAAAGGTAACCTATGTGTTAAGTTGGGGTATAGGCTATATCCAATCCATTCTAAATTTCATCCAAATCGGTCCAGCCGTTTCAGCGTGAAAGAGTAACAAACATACACACACAAAAACTTTCGCATTTACAATATTAGTGTGAAGTGTCATGAGATAACATAGCCTTGTCTTATTTCACCACAAACTATATAAGTCCGCGCTAATTAGACACCTGATGTATGAAATAACAAAGTTTTGTCTTATACACCACAAACGATATGGACCGCGCTAGTTAGACACCTGATGTATGAAATAACAAAGTTTTGTCTTATATACCACAAACGATATGGACCGCGCTAGTTAGACACCTGATTTTTCAATGATATTGAAATATCCTACAGGAATCATGCATTTTTCCGGGATAAAAAGTAGCCTATGTGTTAAGTTAGGGTATAAGCTATATCCATTATAAATTTCATCCAAATCCGTTCAGCAGTTTCAGCGTTAACAAACATACAAACACACACACACACACACACACACACACACACACACATACACACACACACACACACACACATACACACACGCACAAACATTCGCATTTATAATATTAGTAGGAGTAGGATATAATTATTATTTCAAATTATTATTTTAATGTAATTTATTTTATTGCTTGAATGACAAAGGTTTTTCGTAAAATCCGAGAAATTATGTAAGGGATATCGGCAGAGCGTTTAGTGCAGAGTGGAAGCTGTGACTGTGTTTTTTTATTTCATTTATTAATCAGAAAACGCACATCAGCAATACAAACACATAACATTTATAAGACACTTAAAAGTTTCAAAACGAATGTTTGCATTCATTATTAGCGTGATTTTTTAGAGTTCCGTACCTCAAAAGGAAAAATGGAACCTATAATTATCCCCTCTCCGCGTTGCGAATTTGCAGGCGCTAATTTTGATAGCGGTCATCAGATGACCGATTTGAACACGTTTTTTAGGTCCGCCGCCACATGCACAATCGGGCTTTTTGTGGTCTGTGGTTTATTTTAAATGGTCCCACTGGTAATAAATGTGCAATGTAAACAGTCGGTTTCATGAAAATAGGTTGGAATTCAGAAAAAAGTCGAATTATCTGTGGAATGGTACCGCAAGATGGCGGAAAATGCTGTGTCGAGTTTTGTGCAGTGTCGTGTGTGGAAATTAAATATGTGTTAAAGTGTTACAACAAACGAGGAAAACATGGCTAGGTAAGTGTTTTATCGATTTCAAAAGTTTTTTAAAGATTTTTACCCGTACTTTTGAATACGTAACCTTGAAAATACGGGTAAGTTTTTTCTTTGTTTACCTGCCTTCTGTTCGATCATACTACAATTACATTCCATGTGTTTTAATGAAAATACTGCTGTGTTTTAGACAATTTATCTAGGAATACAAAGGTATACAACATGTGTGGTATTTCTAAACAGGAAAGCCACAAAAACCAAAAAACTAAACCGCGAGGCGCGCGGCCCAATTAAGCGTATCGAGGTATCAAGCTAACTCCGGCAGGGCTCAGCGCGCTTCATCAGTTTAGGGGAGGATCACTTTGTTGTCCGTGTGTCTGTCCGTCCGTCTATCTGTCAAGACTTTATGTCGGGAACGCGTGGAGGTATTGAGTTGAGTTACTTCACAGCGACAGTCCCTTGAAGCTGTGAAAAAATCAAACTTCTAAGTTAACGTAAAAAAAGAAACGACGGTTTATACCACAAAAACGTATATCTCGACACTCTCAAAGAATCAAAACTTACAGGGTATTTCTCGTTGACCTAGAACTATGAAATTTGGCAAGTAATATCGTCTTATACTACAAGTATAGGGAAAAATCTAAATACATTTGTAATTAAATCATAAAAAATTAATTTATTAAATTTTATAAAATATTTATAATAATATGTACCTACAAATTTGAATGGAACCCTCGGTGGGCGAGTCTGACTCGCACTTGTCCGGTTTTTTTAAACACAGTACTTCTACATATATAAACATTCGCATAAACGGTTAAGAAAATTTACTCATATAACATAAGAGGCGGTCAAGGAATAACATGTACAAGAACACTTTGTGAAAAACTAGAACTAATATGCAATTACTACATATAATATTTAAAAATTTAAACCAACATGCAATATTAATTAATATAAAAGCGAGTTATGTTGCTAATTTAGACTAAAAAGATTAAACTATCTCGAAAAATATATTATAGCACACCGTGCGTAAAATGACCGCTTTACGCACGCTGCGCTTGCGTAAAGTCGGCATTTTCCCCACTTGTGCTATAAAATATTATACGAAACTCGTGCGAGAAACTTTTTCTCGACTCGTGTGATTGCTCGTGCCGCAAACTCACACTCGTTAGAAAACGTTTCATCGCTCTCGTATCGTAATGTACTATTTAAATATATTTGTGTTTGTGCAGTCTGGGTAACTTAACTATCATAGATGTAGCACTGTGCTCGATTCTCATTGTAATAATATACATATACGTATTATATCGAGCGACAGTTTTTCAATCGTGTTTTGTTTAGCAGGATTCTAGAAAAAGGTTCTGAAATGATATACTAATTATTATTTATCAGACCAGTAGCTTTTTCTTGTAAGCTATAACAAGGTTCCAGAAAGTACCAATTTTCATGCGTTAGCGCCTTAAATTTGATTAAAACCGCTCTAAAATTTATTAGGACTAGGTTTAAAGTCACCATATATTATAATACCACAAGTTGTTTCGTTTAATTAGAGAATACCGGGCAATTAACTGGAATCCTATCCTACTAATATTATAAATGCGAAAGTTTGTGCGTGTGTGTGTATGTTTGTTACTATTTCACGCTGAAACAGCTGGACGGATTTGGATGAAATTTAGAATGGATATAGCTTATACCCTAACTTAACACATAGGCTACTTTTTATCCCGGAAAAATGCATGGTTCCTGTAGGATATATCAATATCATTGAAAAATCAGGAGTCTAATCAGCGCGGTCCTTTCGTTTGTGGTGATTTAAGAAAAGGCTTTGTTATTTCATACATCAGGTGTCTAATTAGCGCGGTCCTTAATAGTTTGTGGTGAAATAAGACAAGGCTATGTTATCTCATCACACTTCACACTAATATTATAAATGCGAAAGTTTGTGTGTGTGTTTATGTTTGTTACTCTTTCACGCTGAAACGGCTGGACGGATTTGGATGAAATTAAGAATGGATATAGCTTATATCCCAACTTAACCACAGGTTACTTTTTATCCCGGAAAAAAGCATGTCGTTAAACCGAATAACACGCGGGCGGGCCGCGGGCAAAAGCTAGTTTTAAAATATAAATCAGTATAATATTACTTCTTACAATAAAATGAATAGAATCTGGGCCTTCCACTGCTTGTGTACCTCTTGTCTTGCAATAAATATTACTACTAGTGATCAGCTAACTCAATGATATAGAGACACTTCTGAACCTTTAAAACACCTTAGCATATTGTAAAAAATAATGCCATCAAAAACAAAACTTGTAAAAAGTCGAGAAAAGGATGGCCCCAGATAAGATATGCTATGTATTTCAAGGCATAAGGTCCTAAAATAATAAGTGAACATAATTCTAGAGTAGATTGTGTATCGATCACTGACAACAATAAAGAAGAAAAACCGGTCAAGTGCGAGTAGGAATCGCGCCTGAGAGCTCCGTAGCATGCCACCGTTCAGGTACAAAATTTGATAACCCGTATAACTGTTGTTTTTCGTTATAGACTAAAGTTCAAAACCTCTATAGTTTCATACGGGCATTTGCAAAGTCAATAAAGCCGTTTCTGAAGGCTGTAGTTTTAGTGCTGTCAATTCTGAAATAGTTCTTTAGTGTTAACAACAGAAGCTATATTACTGTAGAAAAATTTATGTTTTGACAGCACTAAAACTAAAATTCAAGCCTTCAGAATCGACTTTACTATCTGGCTAAAAAGCAAGAAAACAACTTTGTATGTAAATCTGTCCAGCTTTTAAAACAAAATCAATATTAAAAATGTAGGCAAAATGGTGCCTTTTAAAATATCAGTACCAGAGGATAGAGTTCTGTCTATAACAAAAAACAATTAAGGGCTTGTATTTAGTCTTTCAACGGTTTTTGTTTTAATATGCTGAGTCAACTACTTATCTAATCAATGTAAAACTTGGACACGTGTTTTTCAAACCTTTGTCTTTCCGTTGTCAAGTCGGTTACCTAATTGGACACATTTCGCTCGATAGATTTATTTTTGAAAATTATGCCTTTTTAAGTTATTATTTCGTTTTATGTCTAAACGGCTTGAGTTTTATGTCTGAAATTACTATAACAAGAAAACATGCTTTATTTTCCGATGTCAGGTGGAAAAACTCCTACATCAAATACTTTTTCGTAAAATCCGGAAAAACCTCCAAAATTCATTGATTTTGCGTGCCGCCAGCGACTTCTAGACTGTAGACTTTCTGACAACATACTGAAGTTCAAAATCGCTCAGTAAGATTATCGTACACCAGGGTAAGGCCTTAAGAAATGGGTTATCAAATTATGTACTAAAACGATGGTGTGTCTATGCGTCTTAAATAAGTTAATAGACTAAATAGATTCGAATAAAAATAACAAACTTCTGAAACATATGAAAATGTATGAAAGAAAACTGCTAAATTAAGTTGGTCGACTATTACGCGTTATCTTGTAAAGCCTACTTAGCTGTGATAGTTTTCCTCTTTATTTCGTTATATTATATTATAAGGTCCTACAATTTAAAGCGAAAAAAAATTAATAGATGATAGAGTATCCCTAATAGACCACATTCCACCGAAAAGAAAAATTTTTGCATGAACTTTTTTTTATCATTCCATAGAAATTTAGTCAGCTGATTGAACCACTTTGTACTGGGGGGTGAAAAAATTATTTGAGCAAAAAAATTTTTTTTTCCTTCTGGATTGTGATCAGTTAACGATATCGATACATGATGTACCCTAGAATTATTTTCGGATTTATTGTAGGACCTTATATACTACTATTTTGAATTATTCACATATCTAAAAACAACCGTTTAGCTGACAGGGGGGACACTTTATTCTAACAAAAATTTGCACTTTAAAGCTTAATATTTCGTAAGCGGATCCCTGAATCGAAAAATGGTTTTCACATATCCGCAATATTTTTGAAATACATATCCAACGACACCCCACACAATGAGGATAAAGCGAAAAAAAAATCATATTATAATTAATATTAGCACCTTAAAAAAACGATTTTATTTTACCACTTTATTGGCGTTACTAATATTATTGTGTAAACCCATGCCAAATTACAGCTTTGTTGTACGAAGAGTCAGAGCTAAGCCGCGGTGTGTCAGACGGTCGGACATGACGAAACTATAAGGGTTCCTTGTTGACTACGGAACCTTAAAAAAAGTGTTTGGTCATAAATTGTTTTTGTTCCCAGTTCAAAGTGTTTCAATCAGCTGAGTAAATTTCTATGGAATAGTGAACACAGAGCCAAAAAATAAATGCATACAGAAGGCCAGCTCCATACAACCAGTGACTCCGGGCGCACGCACACAGACACGTACGTAGGACGATCTAGGATTCGGTGGAATGCCAGTGCACATGTCCACCACTGTGTACGTACGCGTCTGTGTGCGTGCGCCCGGAATCGCTGGATGTATGGAGCAGGCCTTCTGTAAGTATTTACTTTGTGACGGAGCTCTGCTTTTTTGTCTTTATCACATGGAACTCTAGGTGGTAGATGAAATCAGTTACAGATCTGAAATTTCGTTTTTTTTTCGTAGAATATTGACCTAAAACCAAATATTGAATTTAAAATTTAATTAAATTATTTTTCAATAGTGTCCTTGAATAATTTTAGGGCGGTACATGAAAAAGAAAACGACTATTTTGTAAACTTTTGTGTTGTTTCTAGGGAACGCCCCGATCGACATTAGCTTAGGAACACTTTTTGTAATGTCTTGGGAACACCTCGATCGATATTAGCTCTAGAACTCTTTATGATGTCCCTAGGGAACGCCTCGATCGACGTTAGCTCTAGAACTTTTTATGATGTTCCTAGGGAACGCCTCGATCGACGTTAGCTCTAGAACTTTTTATGATGTCCCTAGGGAACGCCTCGATCGACGTTAGCTCTAGAAATTTTTATGATGTCCCTAGGGAACGCCTCGATCGACGTTAGCTCTAGAACTATTTATGATGTCCTAAGGAACTCCCCGATCGATATTAGCTCTAGAAACTTTTTATGATGTCCCTAGGGAACGCCTCGATAGACGTTAGCTCTAGAACTATTTATGATGTCCTAAGGAACTCCCCGATCGATATTAGCTCTAGAACTCTTTTAGTGATGTCTCCAGGGAACGCTCCGATCGACATTATCCTTAGACCTCTTTTTTTACAAATAACGGACATTCACTAAAAAGTTTAAATAATTATGTACTGACCTATATGGTACTGAAATAAAACTTTTGCCAACTTCTTTCTTCCTTAAACATATGTTATCTAGAAGTCGGCGCATTCCCTGTTGTACAGCAACGCAAAAACCAATATGAGGGCGCCGACTTCTAGAGAACATTATGTTTCAGGAAGAAATAAGTCGGCAAAAGTGTTATTTCGGTACCAATAGGTCAGTATATGTAATTTTTTTAAACATTTAAGTGAAATCTCTGCTATATCATTTGATGTCGGTTACTATATTTTTATTAAATTTTATTTATTATCATGTATGACAAAAAAAATTATCGAACTTTTATACAGGTACTTTAAGATTAGATTTATGGTATTTATAATTATTAAAAAAAGAGACTGAAAATTATTAATTGAAGAGGTCTTTTGTCCCTTTTAATAAAGTTAATACTTGCGATTGTCGGCACTTGGTGAAACATCATCATGGTTGAAGAAAACACCTGTACACTTTTTTTTTTGTGGAACAGTACCTACAAGTGTTTTCTTCAACCATAACTTTTAATAGGTTATTAATTATATAAGATTATGCTTATCTTACTATAGGAAAAATGATCGTTAATATGTCTATAGGCGGTACACTAAATTAGCCAAAGCCTCTCGAATAAAAAACTTTCATTTTGAAAAGAAAACAGTTTCCGAGCGCAGCTGTGTCGTCCAGAGATCGTTTGCAGGAATGTGCAACGGAACGCATTAAAAGTGTGATCGGACTTTCATCTCGTTAGCTAGGAATTTAAACGTAACTAAAATAATAATGCACAAAAATCAGTCGGTAGCAGCTCGGAAGACGGTGGCCGTTTGATAAAAAACGCAGCGACGACTTTCTACAGAGCAATTAGAAGATTCGCACACGAAAGTGTATTTAGCAAACGGGCGAGCGCGGACGACGGCGCGGCGGAACACTCAAGATTTATGTCCGTATCACAGTAGACGGAACGTCGCTTTTTCCGAAAGATCTGCCAATTCGGAATTTTACACCTGCTTCGTTTAAAATATTTTAATACAATTTATTTAACTTGTACGAATGTTTGCTGAAGTCTAGCGCTGCGTGTACGAATAACATGAAAATTTATTTAACTTCGTGTGGATCTTGAGATGGATCTTGTTAATTTATTTGCAAATGATAATACCTGTTATTCTTTGCACTAGCACACTGCTCTACTAAATTAAGTATTGTAATTAATCGAGCTACTAAGCTGGATAAATATTTAATCTGTTTATAACAACTCACTCCGGACATTATGAATTACAATCATGACATGTAAAAGTTGTAACATGATAATCTAGATATTTATCGACACTTTACTCTCGATTGTCACGAAGCGAAGTTGTGTTACAAGAATATAAATCGGTTCAACCGTCAGACATTCCTAATGTAATGACCAAACAACCTTTATTGTCTAGAATCAGGAATGTTAGGCGTGTCAGGTAATGCCTGAGGCATTGGGCAAAGTCAAACAGTAACGTTTACTTTGGCAACCGTTGAGTTTTGCTTCCATTGTTGTTTTGTAGAACTGGTTTATAATTAAAAATTATGCTAAGTTGAAATGCAACATTTCCCGATTTTATGCGTTAGCAATTTGTGAAGAGAGCAAAAGGCTTTGATATAAATTTTTGTTTTTTTTTTTTATTGAAAAACACTTTTTTGTCTTATTTCCCTTACTGGTTTCGCTGTTATAGCATTTTCAAAGGTTTTTTGGTTGTTTACGTACAATATATGAATCGCTTGGCATGCGGGTAGGACCAACAAATTCTATGACAGAAACATTTGAGTATTTTCATTTCTTAATATAACGTTGTATAAGATATTCATAAGTTTCCATAAATACACTATCCTAAATATCCAACGTTGTGGCAAGGTTTGGCAATGGTAGAATGAGTTATGGGGTTGTCATATAACAAAAATAAAGTTAACACGGTAGAAGAAATAAAAAAATATCTTAAAAACAAAAATAAGGATTTAATATGCTAAAATGTCAGTGAATGTTGATTTTTTAAATAAAATAAAATAAAATTGAAATAGTCAACAGTAGTGAAATATTTAAGTGTGAGAAGGTGATTTACTAATATAGTCAAATTAATTTATGAAATAATGGGGTAACCTAAATAGGGGTTTATGTCGAATATTGTGTAATTGAGTGTCAAGTCAGATAAATGTCAAACTATTCAATCGTGTTTCTTGCTTTGATATAGTGCCAATTATTGTGCTTTGTTGAGAAAATAGAAAAACTTATTCAAAGAAGAGTTTAAATATTTACAGTCGAATTTTTTGCGAGGTATTCCCCGCATTGTTGTGACGCTACTTAATTAATCATCCATCCATCCATCCATCAGCCTGTTTCGTCCACTGCTAGACATATGCCTTTCCAGGATTTCGCCACTCTTGGCGGTCCTCCTGGAAGAAATGCCCATACTCACACACGCTGGGCAGGCGGGTTGGTGAGCGCCGGAACCCTTGCACCAGTGACGCCGCTGCCCGTCACCAGTCTGTTTTATATAAGCCCCGGCAATTGGGGATGGATATACCGCCATCCATCGGTCCCAGGTAACGGTGGGCCACTTGGTTTTGCCTGAGAGCTGTTCTCTTACTCTCCCCCGTATAACTTCGGGGGGATTTGCGAGTAAGATGGTGGTAAGTCCGGCGTCAGCTCTACCACCTACAATAATATGAAATAATAATTATTTTTCTCATTCAGGTATGTGTATTTGAGTCAACCACATAATCCTAGCTGAATAAAAAAGTGAATAATAATTGTTATTAATTTAATAATTAAGGACATAGATTGAAAGGTGGATACCTCACTTGGCCAACAGACCGTACACCGATTTAAAAAAAAGCCAAAGTATAGTATAAATAACGCTCACACGTGACATTTTTCAAAGTACTAGAAAATGCTGTGCCATGTTATTTTTTTCTAGGAAAAAAATATATTTTTTTAGGATCAAGGGGACTAGCATGGTTCCACTTTAACACCATTTTAAACACCATTTGACAGTAAATCCCATACATTTACTGTCAAAATGGTGTTTATCAATCAAATCAAAATATTTATTACATAAAGTATACTTTCTACAAGTCAAAGTTAATTTTAACAATATACAGGTTGTAAATGCAAAGTCAAGAATCCCTTTAGGGTATGAAAGTATAAACGATTCTAATGTCATTGCGAGAAAAAAAATATACCTTGAATTTTCACCAAAAATTCCATCATTTTTCTAAGCTATGGCTACGCAGCTCGGCGGCCTCCCCACACACCTAATTGCACCCCGCAACCCGCACCCCTCAACCGAGTGGCCAGCGACCGTGAGGGTATCCACGCGATTAGTGTATTTTGAGTAAAGAAAATCGTCTTATTATGAAGTACTGGTACTTTATTTAGAGATCCCAGTATTTAAAATAATATCTTTACCGATCATACTAAAACACCCTTAAAGGATTCTTGCCTTTGCTTTTACACCCGGTATATCTTTAGAATATAAAAAAAAAATATAATAATACGGGAAATAAAATATACACCTGCATAAAATATAGAAATATAGGAATAAAAATATTCCATCCATCCATCAGCCTGTTTCGTCCACTGCTGGACATAGGCCTTTCCAGGATTTCGTCACTATTGTTGGTCCTCCTGGAAGAAATGCCCATACTCACACACGCTGGGCGGTCGGGTTGGTGAGCGCGGTGCCAAAACCCTTGCACCGGTGACGCCGCTGCCCGTCACCAGTCTGATTTATATAAGGCCCGGCAATTGGGGAAGGATATACCGCCATCCATCGGTCCCAGGCAATGGTGGGCCGCCTGGTTTTGCCTTAGAGCTGTTCTCTTACTCTCCCCCGAATAACTTCGGGAGGATTTCCGAATAAAAATTTTATATATACTTAATGCAATGAACAATGTGTTGAAAAATGACAAAAATAAACCATAAATAAAAATAATGCCTAACCATCCGCACCATTCGATTAGTATTGCTAACAGGAAAGGCAAGAAACTTAGTAAACATTCGTTTTTCAAAAAAAACATTTGTTACAAAATCATATACAATTTTTTTATACCTACTTAAGTAAAGGAATAAATCAATATAAGACTCACGAGAAAAATGTATCTTAGTCAACCCGTCTCATGTTGTCTATTACCTTTAACAAAGTCAGTTTACATATTAATTAATTTTAAGCCTTTAGAGGAATCATACAGTATTAAAATATGCTAATTATGCATTACAATTGTATTTTTTTTATTCTCTTGTTAAATTATCAAGTCACAAGTAGGTTTATTATTGTAGTTTATTTGCGATCGAGTGCGCTTAGACCGGTTTTTGTGTGTAATGCACGCTGGAGATTAGTAATGAAAGTTATTACGTAATCGGCAGTCGGCGTAGTTTATGGACGGTCTAACCGGTTATTTAATAATACATTTTCGGAACCTGTTGTCCGTTCCGTCCGCATTACATTACATAAGTTAATTTTGATTAATTTCTCTTAGCAGATGATATACACGTGTTGCTATGTGCACACAGATCTTACAAGATCAAGAACTTTGTTATAAATTACATAATAGTGCTAATTTACTAATGTCTAGTGGATTGGTATCACGCCAAAGACACATATTTAGCGATCGGAAGTTTTAGTATCTGCAAGAGTAATTGAGGCGATGAGAGCCAGAGTGGCCTATCTTTTCCAGACACAATTGATTATTAATTGTGTCTGGAAAAGATAGGCCACTCTGGCTCTCATCGCCTCAATTGTGTATAATATATAAGGTGACTTTAATTTATGCAGCCAAATTCTTCCTGTCGACTCGGTAAGTGCTCAGTAACAAGGTTCGATGACCTTATTTGTGAAATTCGTAAATTATTCTTTTCGTGTTCCTTACATACGCAAGCCCAGCCCCGAGTAAATTGCTATGGGACGTCAAGATTTTATTTTGCGAAATTAGCAAAAAGTGTTATCGATCCGTGTTACTGATCACTTACCAAGCCTCCAGTGTGAGTTTGGCTGGATAACTTAAAGTCACCTTGTATGTTCGGTCAAACCCGATTTTAGAACAAACTAGTTTGGCCTAGGCCAAAGTGGTTCGGGTTGTCATAGAAAATAACCACAAGGGTTATGTATGGCGGTCGCGCCACTACGTACTATAACTAACCTACTAACCTGACGGCTCTCTTCCGCCTAGGCAGTTTATACAGGTGAATTTAAATCAACCGACCATATTCATACTGAGACTCGGTTAGTCATTAGGAACAAGGTTTAATGACACGCCGGGTGAAATACGAAAAAAAAATTTTTTTGCCCTATTAGGAATTGTATTTAAACTAGTCCAACTAGTAGGAGAGCAAAACATTATTTTTCGAAATTGGCCAAAAGGATTTTTGAACTTAGTTCTTGATGACTGGCCGAGTCTTCAGTATGAATTTAGTCGGTTGATTTTATTTCACCCTATGCAACGTGAAATTTAAGTCATTTTGCTAACGAAAACTGGTGATAGTACTCGTCCATATGAACGACATTTACTATGGAGCCAACCCTGAAATCGCGAAACAAATATCAGCTGTTCCAAAGAAAATTTAAATAACTACTCGACCCAAATCGACAGCTGATATTTTTTTCGCGATTTCATGGTCGGCTTAATAGTAAAAGTTGTTCATATAGACGACTACTATCACCAGTTTTCGTTACCAAAATGACTTAAATTTCAAGTTGTATACAGCCTTTGATACAAAAATACTCACAATCTGCGGCATCTTGTGATCCGTGAGAAAGTAATTTCACTATTCCTTAAAATTAGACCGCCTTTGTGGCTGCCTTAGTCCAGAGGTCGTGGCTTCAATCCCCACGGTGCACGTTAATTTGTGTTCGGTCAGAAATACGTTGATCTGGTTCACCTATCACCTACCCATAATAATCTTCCGTGAAAAGAAAACGTACCAAGTGTAACTGGGACTTGCATTTCACAGTTCACATTCCTGAATACCTCTGACACCCCCTCGGGGATTCATGGCGTGACGATATGACTTTGTTGTTGTTGTAGTTCCTTAAAATATACGAGTGGTAGGAAAAAGCTAAATGGATAAAAGCGAACGGTAGCGACGAGTTTCAACGATCTGAACACGCCTCTATTTCCCACGTAACATTTTCTACGCTCCATTTTCCTCAGAACCGAGTTAAGATAACGGTTTATAGAAACGGTCACTTAGCGCTGTTCGACTCTACCGTACTGCACATTGACAAACTTATTCTTGCTGACGATGTAGACTTTAAAGTAATAGGAATATATGCTATTACACCTTGGCTAGAAGATGTAAAATGATTTGGTATTCTTGATGCGGCATCCCATGGTGTTCACGTGGTAGCCATAAACGTAATCATAGAGTACGAGAGTTGGTTGAACACAAAATAGAGTACTTTAGCCAAGCCAACATCTTTCAGATGTATTTTTAGAAATGAATACGACCTGACCTGACGTTGCCTGAAGTAACTTTTTATCAGATCGAAGTTTTTATCATTCTAAACATACGAGTACATTATTTTGTTGAAAACGGGGTCTAAGACGCATTGTTTAAACTGTTATCTAATGTAAAATTCAAGGTACCTGAATAAATTTTGGGATCTCCTAAATTCTAGGGCCTAGCTAGAAGCTAAGAGACCCGCTAATTACATTTTATTAGCCCAACCTAAATATTTTTGTATCTATTTCCCTTATTAGTATATATATATATATTATTTTTTATTCTAAATATGTATAATGTAAAGATTAACTTTGACTTGTAGAAAGTATACTTTATGTATCTATTTTACATTAAATATTTTGATTGATTGATTGCTATCTTCTAGCCAGTCTCCGGTTTGCTTATCCAGAGACAACTAAGAACTGTGTGAAAGCTGGCCTTGCCTAAATTTACGCCATTTTCATACTTAAAACGCCTGTTTCAAAATAAAAAAATACAAAATTCAAAATATTTAATAATTATTTATAAAGTATACTTTTTACAGGTCAAAATAATCTTCACAAAAACAATAGAATATTAAAAAAAACGGAAATACATACAAAAATATTTAGGTTGGGCTACTAAAATGTAATAAAATTATACACCTGCATATAATAAAGAAATACATAGGTAACACTAAAAGTTTCCGGAACTGGCCACTTACATAAACAATATTTCTCTCGATCTTACTCAGGTCCAACTTGATAAACTCGAACGTCTTCAGAATTTCTGTATTAGGTTCATTTTTGGTATTCGTAAATTCGATCACATTTCTGAATTTCGTTCGCGTCTTAATTGGCTTCCTATTCGTCGTCGTCGCAATTCTCATATTCTGTCTCTTTTGTATTCTGTATTAAATAATCCTGCCACCCCATCATATCTCAAAGCTCGCTTTCAGTTTCTTCATGGTACTCATGACCGTATCTTACGGTCCTCTCAAAATCTACTCCTGGCTACCCCAATACATTCATCGTCCTTCTATGACAATTCCTTTTCAGTACAAGCCGTCCGTTTGTGGAATGATCTTCCTCTATCTATAAGAAGAGCACCTTCCCTACCAGTCTTTAAGAGACTGGTAAAAGAACACTACCTCTCACTCTGACCACTGAACTATCTACATTCCTCTTAAAGTTTATTTATTATTTATGTAATATATGTATGTATGTATATATTTATTCATTCATGTTATTTATCTATAATACATTATTATTTTTTTTTTAATTTATTAATGTAGATTTTGTATAGTATATTTAAATATTATTTTAAAATTAGTGCACCGCCTATTCATCAATCTCCTTTTAAACCAGATTCTACCCAAAGGTTGTCTGGAAGAGATCGCTATAAGCGATAAGGCCGCCTGATTGTACCTACGTTATTTGGCTATTGTAATTTATATTATTTTTGTTTCCTTCTTTGTGGTGTGCAAATAAAGTTATATTGTATTGTATTGTATTGTATTGTAATATTTAAAAATTTATTGCAACATTTGAAAATAGAACTCTTTGGCTGTAGAATGCAGTTTGTTTCATCTGACTGTCTTTTGTTTTTACCTTGTGGCGCCATTTAAAAAATTGTGTGTCTGCATCAACATGGATTTAACTCGGGAAAATTTTCGTAGTATGATTTTCTACGATTTTAAGTGTAATTTGACAGCTCAACAGAGCATCGCTCGGCTTGAAACAGCTTTTGGCAATGAAGCACCATGCAAGACGACTGTTTATAGCTGGTTTGCAGAATTCAAGCGTGGTCGTATCAATCTCAGTGACGAATCTCGCGATGGTCGGCCGTCCACCGCTGTGACCAACAAAAACATCGATGCTGTGCGCCGTATGATTGAAACAGACAGGCATGTGACCTACCATGAAATTCGCGCATCCTTAGAAATAGGCATGAGTCAAATACAATCAATCCTACACAAACATTTGGGTGTGAGAAAGCTGTGCTCGCGGTGGATCCCACACAACTTGACCGAGGCTCAAAAAACGGACCGCGTCACTTGGTGCAGTGCCATGCTTACCAGATTCAACGAAGGTGCGTCAAATTTGGTGTGGGACATAGTAACAGGTGACGAAACATGGATTTATTGCTACGATCCCAAAACAAAGCAGCAATCGAGCGTATGGGTCTTTCAAGATGAGCCGAAACCAACCAAAGTGGCGCGCGTGAAAAGTGCATCTAAGCGGATGATTGCTTCTTTTTTTAATAAAACTGGACTGGCTGCTGTTGCTTTAGAGAATCGTCGTACCGTGAATAGTGACTGGTACACGACCATTTGTTTGCCGGAAGTTATTGACGAACTCCGTAAAAATAACCGTAAACGCCGTATCATCCTGCACCACGACAATGCTAGTTCTCACACGGCCAGACAGACAAACGACCTTTTGAAGACGAAAAATGTAGAACTCATGAGTCATCCTGCATACAGTCCCGACCTGGCACCTTGTGACTTTTTTCTGTTCCCAAAAATTAAGAACCAATTACGCGGTCAACGATTTTCATCACCAGAAGAGGCTGTCGAGGAGTATGAAAAACACGTTTCAGAGGTCACCACAGGGGAGTGGCACAAAAGTTTTCAAAACTGGTTTGATCGAATGAAAAAGTGCATAGACGCCAAGGGAGATTATTTTGAAAAACAATAAATTAATTTTGTACCTTTAATAGTATTTTTTCATATTCATTCCGGAAACTTATAGTGCGTCCCACGTAAAAAGTCCGATTTGGCCTAAAATCAATGATGAGAGGTCAATGCTTAAGATTAATGCTTTGCATATTTTGGTCTTTCTTGTATTTGTTTTTATTATGTTTACAAGCTGTGGATGATATAACCGTTTTCCTTTTCCAAAAATCGGACATGTTGGTTGAGTAGGTATTTAACTTTTGTATGGAACATTTTTAGGGTTCCGTATACGAAGCGTGTGAAACGGGATCCCTATTACTAAACCTCCACTGTTTGTCTGTAGTAGGTAGAAAGCTGAAATCTTCAGAGATTACGTGTAACCGTGGCCTCTACCCGTACCACGACAAATAATAATAGGGGGTCCCTAATTCTATAAACCTCGAAAAAATAGATTTTTTTAACCTAATTTATTTCACCTCTCTCTAAAGACTGACGGAAATGCACACTAGTTTCAAATTTGCACACATTATTGTAAATACTCTAACCAAAACAACAAATAATAAATTTAGGATTCCGTACTCAGAGGGTGTTAAATTCTTTATTAGGTGGTACTATTGTAGGGCCTTGTTTTTTGTCGCCTCAATACCTCCATCCATCCATCAGCCTGTTTCGTCCACTGCCGGACTCTTGGCGGTTCCCCTGGAAGAAATTCCCATACTCACACATGCTGGGCAGGCGGGTTGGTGAGCGCGGTGCCGAAACCCTTGCACCAGTGACGCCGCTGCCCGTATAACATCGGGAGGATTTGCGAGTAATATATTTATGTAATATACCTCAATACCTATATGTAAATAATATATATAGCATATATATTGTTGATATTTATGTTCTTAGGGTTCCGTAGCCGTATTGCCAAATTATTTTCGGTTTAAGAGTTGTCACCATAGTCAAAGTTGTCCATATTTATGGGTAGAACACTTCAAGTTAACGCCCAGTATTGCTTGTGAATTTTCATGATATGCACAGAGCAACAGTGAGGTTACATATGGTTATAAAACTTTTTGATATAGGACCTTCAAATGTAGCGATATGGTTTCGTAACAGAAGCTTATCTAATCTAATTTCACTGAATTATTCTTATTGAAAAATATTGAAGAAACCAAAGAATTACAAGAAACCCTTTTTTTATAACTTTCCAATACAATATGCAATCATGTTTAATTCGTATAAGTATAGCAAACTCAAGGTCGAAGATGATCAATAAATACATGGATTAGAACATGCATGCAAGAATGAAAAGCAAAAAATGCAATTCCAAGGTATACTAATAGTTTGCACAGGGCCAGGGCACCAATGCGTGATTCCTCCAACCTTGGAATCTTACTGTATAGAGGACACAGACGAGCAGTGAGCTTAATCACCTTAAGTCAAACAGTATTTCGTTCTGTATACAAATAAATATACCGCCACGACATGAGTACCCGAAGGGGTGTCACAGGTATTTCTGAGTATACGCGAACGTTTCACAATGTTTAGATTTTGGATTTTGGAAATTTTAAAACTTTAGTTTTTAGGGTTCCGTACCTTGATAGAAAAAAACGGAGCCCTTATATAGGATTACTTTGTTGTCCGTCTGTCTATCAAGACCCTTTACCTCGGGAACGCGTGGAGGTATCGGATTGAAATTAAAACTAAGTATATACTAAAATCTTAGGTACAGTCTCTTGAAGCTGTGAAAATATCAAACGTGAAAAAAAGATACGGCCGTTTATGCCGCAAAAAACGTTCATTTCGACACTCTCAAGTAGGGAGTGCAATCTTGCAGCAAAAAGTAATTTCTCTATGGGCGAAATAATGAAATAATATACATATACAAAGACACAGAATAATTTATTTAAAAATTTACGGATAATTATGAAAAAAAAAAGCTATCTAGAGTTTCATCTGCCAACTGGGTTCGGATGTTTCGTGCTAAATACCTAGCAGCAGATAAGGCCCGTTCTGCCTCTCCGCTTGTTGGCACCACTGATGATAGGCATTGATACGCTGACTGCAGGTGCTGCCCTTTTGCCCCGCCTGATTCTAACAGACTAATTTCTTGTCTTTTATCAAATAATTAACCACCACCAACACGTCACAGTCACGAAACCAATTGCAAATGGCGAAAAAATAGGCCACTTTAAGCATTTTAATGCTCCTCACCCCGTGCAATCACACCCCCTTTCACTCTAACACCGAGAAGAACCAGGGCATAAACGGGGAATTCAGTTTGCGTTTGCAAATTTGGGTGCAAGATTAGTCCTGCAAAATCGGTATTTCGCGATCTCGGAATACCGAGATTGCACTCTCTATCAAGGGAATTAAAATTCATAGGGTATTTCCTGTTGACCTAAAACTATTAAATTTGGCAAGTAATACCGTCTTATACTACAAGTATAGGGAAAAATCTGAAAACTATAGGGTACTTCCCGTTGACCTAGAACTATTAAATTTGGCAAGTATCACCGTCTTATACTACATGTATAGGGAAAAATCTGAAAACTATAGGGTACTTCCCGTTGACCTAGAACTATTAAATTTGGCAAGTAATACCGTCTTATACCACAAGTATAGGGAAAAATCTGAAAACTATACACTTGTAATTAAATCATAAAAATATAGTCTTTAACGGAGCCCTCGGTGGGCGACTCCGACTCGCACTTATTTTTCTCTTTTGCCCTGAATCTATCCCTCTCGCACGTCGCGATTTTCGGTTGGAGTGTCAGTGACAAAGACTTGATGAGTTCACTAATTATCACTATGCTGTATACGAAGGTCTATAACAAGGCTCGTCTGTCAGTCCGTGTATCACGCAAGTCAGCGGCTTCCTTTATTGCTGATTCGACGATAATTGTTTTATGTCATCAGTATCACGTATATTTGTACTTCAAATTAATCGTGTGAGTGTGCGTCTTTCCTTATTGCGATGTTCCTGGAAAGTGCGTTGTGTTCCAAATTTGAATATTGTTTTTTTTTGGTACCGTCTTATAGGCTGTCCGAGATATCATGATATTGGTGACAGTTCGTAATTTTCCGTTTCACCTATACTACTCACACCATACTACATACACCTAGGCACAAAAAAAATAATAGGTTTTAGAAATAATGTAAATTATTATTAATTATTATTAATTGCAAAAACACAATAAATAATGCCTCTATAAATCGGAACAAAAATCTCAGTGTGTTCGTTAAATTTAACGAAGAAAAGATTCAGTAAATAATAATGTCTTTTTGCTACGTACCAGGTACTGACACTACATAACCGAAAATATGTCGATGAATCGGTGCGGCCATCATATAGGATCGCGTTAGTATGAGTACATCTTGTATGCGATTTGTGTTTTCGTTGCGGTTGCTTTACGTGTTTTGACGTTTGTTACAGTTTTTGTTGATTTTTTGTTTTGTTATTGGTGAAATTCCGAGAAAAACAAAAAAAAAACTTAATTTAGCCAATTTAGTAATTAACAAAAAATAGTTTGGATAATCAAAGATCAATCAAATAAAAATCGATTTGATAGCCCTTGTTAACTTTCTCGATACTAAATAAAAATCGATTATATTTCGTTAGGGTACAACACTGTAACTGTCAACTTTGAACTGCCACCCATATCATGATATCTCGGACAGCCTATAGTTAGGTTTAGTTATTGACAGTTTTTTTTTCAGACATGTTTTTGAAATATATCTTTGTTAAATTTTCGATGGTTTTGTGTGATGCCAAATATGATGAAATTCTTTAGACAGGCTGTTAATTTGATAACCTTTTTCCTTTAAACAGGGTGTTCTACCTTTGAACATGCACAACTTTTCGGGTTGGCGATTTCAGGGTTAAAGTTTCCGAACACCCTGTTATAAGGAAAAAGTTTATCATCTTAAAACCAAACCGGCCGGCCATTTTGCTTTTATGATGTTTGTCTTCCAGATCTATTTAGTGTTTATTTATGTTTTCAATGACCCATATTTCGTGTTTGTTTATGTACGAAGTTAAATATACTCAAGATATAATCAATCATGATTATCACACAATCTAGATAGATTCGCGCCGCCACTAAACAGTAAATGAGCAGGTTTTTCAGTAAAGTTTCTGCACTAAAATGTTCCGAATTTCAGTATGGGTGACCCGAGATTAAGTACATCATTTTACATTAAGTGGAACTGATATCTAAGCTGCTGAGCCATGGTTGTTTTGACAACCGAAGTATGACGCGCTCTTAAAAGAACCGAGTCGAGATTTTAATACTTTGGTCGGCTTCTAATGGGAATAAAACACTTTTTTCTTCAAAATAGCTAGTTAACATTCAAACAATTTCTTAAAATAAAAACCAATTAAATCCCCAAATCGAAATCGGAAAAAATTCCAAAAATCCCCTTGGCAAGAGATTATCGCAGGCGATTTATCGAATAAGCCGAAGTTTAATGAACAAGAGTAATAAGATGCAAAAAAAATTGTAAGCCTTGACCTTAAAATCTCCTACACAATTTTTTGTCACCTTTTGTACAAATATTTTATTTACCATCACAAAATTTATTGCATCGGTCCACAATGAGCGTGAATGTTTTGGAGCATCAGATGATGTAACATGGTGGTTTTGATCTGATCTCCACGAGTCTTGGTTAGGGTTACCAATTAAAAGATAACAAGTTTGCGCGTCGAGGACTTTTTTATTTTTGTGACATATATTTATAAGTTTAAAAGATATTGACCAAATACAATAGAGTGTTCATTTCACCGCTAATATTTTGTGACAAATAAATCTATGAGGAAAACGACGGCCATAACAACAATTTAAAAAAAATTCCTAACCCACCACCCAGAGAAATATTGTTTTCAGTATACTATTTTGAGGTTATGTTTAAACCGTTGATATTTTCTGTGATATTCAATATTTTTATGATTTTTTATTTCGTGAAATGACTACTAATAACATTTAATTTGTAGAGCGTCTTTCCGAAACGTAGGTAGAGGAAATTCAAAAGCGATTCATTATAAAACAAAAAAGAAAAAAAAAACTCAAGGACATCAAAATAGCATTTTCTCAAAGTTATTTGTTGCAGCTCCATCTTAAAGACAGTAATACAAGTTTTGAATTTGTTCAGATTGTAGAACAAACTATACTCTAAAGTAAAACAACAGATAATAAAAATTAAGGCTCCGTACATACTCAAAGGATGCCGAATAGTTTGTCAGGCGCTATCATTTTAGCGCCTTGTTTTTCGTCGCCTTTTATTGCTATGACATATATACTGCTCAAAACAATTAGCGGAATAAGATTTCAAAGTAAAATAAATAAAAAATCTTTGGTTTTTTATTATAACTGCCCACCAAATATTAAAGTGACATGGTTAATGAAAATAAGGAACAAAATAACATCAGCGTTTTTGTAAGCAGTTCTTAATATGGTGGCCAAGAGTCTATGTACACCTAAAAACAAAGTGACGCCATTCAATTTTCTTAACTTTTTAATTACAAAAAACCGATTTTAAGTGCCCTTTCAAATCTTCTGAGTGCTGTTATTGATTGAAATGAGTGTAAATTTGGTTAAGAAGCTCATTATACCAGATCTGACTGAAATCCAAGTCTCCCGAGCTCTCACTCTGCTTCAAGAGGGTCGAACTATGGCACATGTAGGAACTGACCTAAGAGTCATCCCTTCTGTCATCTACAGAGTATGGAAGCGGTATCTAGGTGACGGGGGAATACTCAGGAAGTGGTGGTCAGGGTCAAAAGAAAAAAACAACTCCTTTGCAAGATCGCTACATTATCAATATTGGTAATTATTTCCTTGTTAATTTGTTAGTTTTTTAATTTTACAAAATTTAGATATTAAACGTTTTAGGCGTAAAACAAACTGGTGTTCAAAAGGTCCGTCACAGAAATGTTTGAATATTCGTCTTCACTGACTTTTAGAATCGTGTATGACCTCCATGAGCCCTTATCACAGCTTGACAACGACGCGGCATGCTTTGTATGATCCTCCGAATATCTTCCTGCGGAATTATCTCCCATTCTTCGATTAATGCTTGAGTGAGCTGCTGCAGTGTTTGGGGTACAATAGGACGTTTCCTGATGCGTCTATCAAGCAAATCCCAAATGTGTTCTATTGAGTTTAGGTCCGGGCTCATGGGAGGCCATTCCATTACACGGATTCCATGATGCTGTAAGTGATCTAACGTGATGGCTGCAGTATGTGGTCTGGCATTATCTTGCATAAAAACAAATTCTGGGCCGATACCATATGCTGCGGGCAGGACGTGGTCTTCGAGCACGTTTTCGATGTAAGCTTGAGCATTCAACCGCCCGGGAACAACGATGAGATCTGTGCGCTCGTCGAAACTCACTCCGCCCCACACCATCACAGAACCACATCCAAATTTGTCATATTCTTGGACTGCCGCTGCACTGTATCGCTCGCCTGGGTGTCTGTAGGCACGGAGACGACCATCGCAGCGTGTTAGACGGAATCTTGACTCGTCAGAAAAGAGCACTGGCCTCCAATGTCTAAGTTGCCAATTAGCGTGGCTTTGTGCGAACCGTTGGCGAGCTTGTTTGTGTTGAATAGTTAGACGCATGGCCCGCACTGGTCCACGTGCTCTCAAATTGGCTTCCCGCAAGCTATTCCTTACCGTCTGGTCGGAAATTTCTACAGCAGTAGCCGTCCTTAGTGTATTTTGCAGATCTCTTGCAGTAGTGGTGCGGTTTTGTAAAGCACAGTTGATGATGTAGCGATTTTCCAAAGGAGTTGTTTTTCTCTTTCGACCCTGACCACGCCTTCTTGAGTATCCCTCCGTCTCTAGGTACCGCTTTCATACTCTGTAGATGACAGAAGGGCTGACTCTTAGGTCAGTTCCTACATATGCCATAGTTCGACCCTCTTGAAGCAGAGTGATAGCTTGGGAGACTTGGATTTCAGTCAGATCGGGCATAATGACCTTCTTAACCAAATTAACACTCATTTCAATCAATAACAGCACTCAGAAGAGTTGAAAGGGCACTTAAAATCGTTTTTTTTGTTATTAAAAAGTTAAGAAAATTGAATGGTGTCACTTTGTTTTTAGGTGTACATAGACTCTTGGCCACCATATTAAGAACTACTTACAATAATGCTGATGTTCTTTTGTTTTTTATTTTCGTGAAGTATGTCACTTTAATATTTAGTGGCCAATTATACTTAAAAACCAAAAAAAAAATTTTATATCACTTTGAAATGTTATTCCCCTAATTGTTTTGAGCAGTATATAAGGTGACTTTAATTTATGCAGCCAAATTCTTACTGTAGACTCGGTAAGTGCTCAGTTACAAGGTTCGGTAGCCCTTTTTGTGAAATTCGTAAATTAATCTCTCGTATTTTAATTACTTACCAAGCCTCCAGTATGAATAAAATATATAAATAAAAGTCACCTTAAATAGTGTTGTCATTTACCAAAATGCTTTTCGGTTACGTGCGCCCGTATTGTTTGTCGAAACCAGCGATATTAATAAAGTACTTATCGCTGGTCGAAATCCTTAGTGCGCGAGTCTGACTCGCACTTACCAAAATTTGTTTCGCTGAATTATCTATTCTGGTTTGTTCAGTTTTGGACTTCTTACTCGTACAATGTGTTTGTAACGTTTTTTTTAGGTTCAAATACTGCGACCAAGCATAGCAACATAGTTTCAGTAGTAAAATAATTGAAATGATTATCGGTGATTTTGGTCCACCAATTATTGGCTCCGCGCGTGCAGTTTCTGCAGACGTTGCGTGCGCGACGTCCGTGTCCATAAATTTGACACTTTACTGTCAAATTCGAATCGAATATATCGTGTTTTCTCTTAGAAACTGTGTGATTGCTTCTATAATATCACCATTAGTAATGTTATTTGGTAAACTGACAGCCCTCCTGCGTGTGCCAAACGCAGTCAGGCATGCACCCACTCTATAGAGAGACAAAATTATCCGAACATTTGTTATTACATTTATCACACTTGTGCTTTGTGTAGCAAGGTTCATTTTCCTCGCGTTCACATAAAGTATCCAGTTATTGCAGTATCAAAAGACCTTAGACCATTTAACACGGGACTAGGCATGCGCACTTATCCCCCTCTGCCGAAGTACATGAACAATTTGTTCATGTAAGTTTGCTTGTGTGCGCGTTTTGTGTCTGTGTTACAGCTTTTGTATTTTTTTTTTTTTGCGAAAAACAACAATTTTTTGCAGGAGTGTGCGTGAATGAGTAAATGTGTGCTGTGCGTGTTTACCTCCCCTCCCGTGGAAAACGGTATAATTTCAGTACTAAGAGTCGCGCTATGCCAGGTCCCGTGTTAACTGGTCTAAGCATTAGATGCACTCGCAATTATGTTACAGAATTTTCGTTATAAATATTGTAATTGCAGTGTTGTGTTCTTACTTTCCGGCGCACAGAGTTTTGACAGATTTACTGTCCACTCTGAACCGCTTATATCAACACGTCGGGTTAGTTTTTACGTGTTGCGATTGTATTATTCTCTATTATTCTCTTTCTAATTAAAATTTAGTTTCCTAAATGAGGCTTAGTATTTTTCTTGTTATAAAAAGCCGTAATAGTAACAGGTAAGTTTGGATCGGTGTTAAAAAAATATTCGATTAATGTATTATATAATTTTGAGTTTATAATATATTTGTAGTTATGCAATTATTGTGGACAACTGCGAATGAGATCAATCAAAACATTGAAAAGGATGACTAGGGTCGTGGCAACTAAGGTTTTAAGACCTTTAAGGCGATAATTACTGCAGGTGACTCCGGGTACGTGCGTCTCACTCACTCGCATGACTCGTTCCGTATTGATATCTCCGTCGCTCGAAAGGGATTCAAATTGCGAACGTGCCAAAAAATGTACATACCTAAATAATTAATTGAATTATCATAATAAATTCTTCAAAAAAATATTACGAAATATTTATAGAAATATTTTTTTTAAATGTCGGAATCGGCTTAAGAGCTTATCTTCCAATGAATGGCATTGTTCTATTGTTAAGTTCCACCACTAGTTAGCAGTACACAACGAAACGCAGAAACAACAAAATATTTTATGTTAATAGCAACTTTAACGCCTGAACAAAAAGGCTGAAATTTGAACGGCAACGCATTCCAGGTAGTACTTTTTGAAACTGAAAGCGGCAGTAAGGTACAGAGTGAAACGATTTCAGATTTTTACATAATTTTATATGCATGTTATTAAGAAAAAGAGTATTAAAGTTTAAAAATGTTCATTTGTCTCCTTGAAACTTTAACACATTTTGTTGTTTATTAAATAACTATGTTTACATATACTTATATAATTCCAATAAAAACCAGTAGGTATCTACAAATACAAAAAAAAAATTGTTTGGCTGCAATCTATGGTAATTATTGAAGTTACATATATTATATTACAGTTTTGTACATTTTTGATTGAAAATCACGAGCATCAACTACATTTTTGTACCTCTTATTCCCGCTGAGTCAAAGTCCATATACACAACCAGGGTCGTTATCGAGCACACTTTTCACAAAAATCCAAATAGTAAGCAATCAAAATCCTATAAACGTAGGCCAGGGTCAAATTTATGAAATACCCAGAATAAAACACAGAGAAGTACACGATATTAAGACCCGAAAGCGATTACTTAATCATTCTGTAACTGACACACAAAATGGCTCCCGCTTTCAATTTTAAAAATGGAATGAAATGGAATCTGAAATGCGTTGGCGACTTGGCGTTCAAATTTGAGCCTTTTTGTTTAGGTGGTAAAGTTGCTATTAACATAAAATATTTTGTTGTTTATTCGTTTCGTTATGCACTGCTCATTTAGCGGTCGAACTTAACAATAGATAACAATGCCATTCATTGGAAGATAAGCTCTTAAGCCGATTCGGATATTTAAAAAAAGCCCTACAATTTAGTTTTTTTTTATAAAATTAAGTATTGGTATATCAGATCCAAAATAGCCAACTAAAGAGATTTTTTATAAAGTCACTTCCAATTCAAAACGAACCGTTTCAATTTTAGCATCTTTTGAAAGAAAATATCAGTGAGCAAAAAAAACATCATGCTTATGATATCTCCTAGTCTAAAAATAATTTCATTTGTAACTGAAAATTCACCTTTAGCTCAAAGTAACAGGGTTTAACATTAAAAACGGTTCTTGAGACATTTCGGCGTGTGAAAGCATATTTGCATACAATGCAGTTGTTGGCGTCTAATTCTGTTGAAGAAAGGTGCAAGAGAAGTGCAACTAACAGATCAGTGACATTAGTATTAATCTGTTGGATAGGTCAGTGTTCGGCCGCGATGCTACAGCTATGCGGAGGCGGGATTTTGTAGCATTGAAAGAGTGCGAGACATGCACTCACTCTATGGAAGTAACGGAGGTCAGTTAACGGAAGCGGATGCGGAGCCAGAGGGCTGCAACTTGATCTCCGTGGGGGCAAATGTGACAAAAAAATTAAGCAAACATATATTTTCGAGTTTTTATTTCTACTAAAACAGAAAAACTTAAATAAATCATACTAAGGTATGATTGGATACAAAAATAAAAAAAAAAAAATCTTTTATACAATCAACAAGATGATGATGATGGAGAGTGATTGCAGGTAGTTGCGTTGTATCAGATAAGGACCCGTTACAAACTTACGTATATTCTCCGGAAGTCTCTGGACTGGTTGATGACCTCGTCACCAGCTTTCACTCTCCTGCTTTCCGGGCGAGCATGTTCAATATAGACGCTTTTCATTAGGCGCGGTAATGGCCAAGAGCAAGCCCGTAATTTAGACAAAAAAATCAACAAGAAGCTCTGAACAAAAAAAACAAATGTCTTGTGTTGGAGTGCCCACCATCGTCCTACAAAATCTTCCCCCTGACCTTTGTGCGCAAGTTCAAACTTGCTATTGCGTTGTTTTTGCGACGCGCGGGCGTTATTTTAGACAAACAAAACTCCGCTAAGCCTCCGTTTTGGAAGTTGCGGAGGCGGAGTTACGATTTCACGCGGGAGTTCCGCACGTGCGGATGCGGAGCGAACACGACTTTTTTACTACCTACTTTGTTATTAGCATAGATAGAATATAAGAGTGGATATACTATGAATAATGTGCAGGCTGTTCAATTTATTTTCACGACTTTCCCAGACATCACCAAAACAAAATCCTTTGTCGATTTTTGTTCCATCAGTCTTCTATCAACATTTCTGTTCGATTTCTTTGCAGTTCTATCAACAAAATCAGACGAACGGGAAATTGCATGCGCATACGCATCGCTTATAAATCGACTAATTATAAGTTGCTAGGAACAAATTGTGAAGTTGTTTTTCATCTTAATTAGACTGTAAGGTTAGTGATAGACGAAGGTGAAAGCTGATTGAGAATATGAATAATGAAGTAAATGAACATTAGATGGATGAAGGTTGTAATTGGACTCGCCAAGGTAACGTTAGCCAGATCCAGTTCATCATGGAGATAATGATGAAGCGCGCCGAGATTATCCTTCGAACGTATCGACGGTGATTGAGTAAAGATGTATAAGGTGACTTTTGTTTATATAGCCAAATTCATACTGGAGACTCGGTAACTGGACAGGACTAAGGTTGAATGACTCGATTAGTAAAGGAAGTCTAAATTATGACACAGAAAGAATAATCGAATCTTGGTCCTGACTTACCGAATCTCCATGATGAATTTGGCTGTATAAACAAAAGTGGAAATGATTTTTAATATGGGAATATGAATATAAATGGAATGATTTTGAATATGGGAATAAATAAAAACCAGCCAAGTGCGTGTCGGGCCACGCGCAATGTAGGGTTCCGTAGTTGCCCGGTATACATTTTATAAGTTGGTTTACTAATAGAGACTGCGCCAAACTTCTAGTTCCATACATTAGAGGGACCAAAAGCTTGGCGCGACCTGTACTCGGAAACCTGTAAAGCCTACTTAGCTGTGATAGTTTTCCTCTTAAATTCATTGTATATACTACTTCTATGAATTTTTCTATAAACAACCATTTGGCCAGCAGGGGGGGGGGGGGGCTTAATATTTCGCCAACGGATCCCTAAATCGAAAAATGGTTTTCACACACCCACAATGTTTTTGAACGACCTATCTAACGATATCCCACACTGGGATAGACGAAAAAAAAATTCATCCCCAGTTTACTTGTATGAGAGGTAAAAAAAATTTTTAAGATTTTATTTTACCATTTTGTCGACGTGATTAATATTTATATCCATGCCAAATTAGAGCTTTCTAATACTAATAGTCTCTGAGCTAAGCCGCGGACAGACGGACAGACGGACATGGCGAAACTATAAGGGTTCCTTGTCGGACTACGGAACCCTAAAAACGGATAAAGGAAGTACCGCTATGTTGTTTTTTGTTGTTTTATGCAGAAATGAATAGTACAAGCTATCACCATTGACCTCGATACAAGTGCTTTGTCGCTTTCTAACTAAAGTATTTTAAATCATAAACTCCTTTATCTTTTTTGACACCTACAACCCTTCTACTTCCGGCATTCAATTTTAAAATAATTACACTTTTAAAATAGCCTTAGATTCAAGTGAAAATTTATCAGTGAGATTTTTTGTTAAAAGTTTCCATAAATACACCTGTACCTTTAGTTGTCGGTCAAAAACACAGACTTAGGATGGATGTTGCCATGTTCATGGTCAAATATGTCAATTGATCAAAATAATGCCCATGTGACTAAACTTATTGTTCATTCAATCGAGGATTCGGTCACGTGGTTGACGTCACAGGATGTCCATAATTCTTAGAATGTTTAATAAACATCAATAAATTGTCGCTTGTGACTTTCCACGGAACGTTTTGTTGGTGAACAGGATTGAATTGCATTTAATTTGTTGAGTTTGTATCTGTTGCTACGTTATTTAGTCCAATAAATAAGCTGGAAAATGTGTTAAATAGACAGCACTGATTTGAAAAATTCCGTCTTTCACGTGTTCTTTTGAACCCCAGGAATATTCATCAGCAATCATCTCTGCATTAGCTCCGAAAATGAGAAACTTTGATCCTCCAAAAAGATGTCTTAGAAAGATTTTTGCATGCTTTTAAAATAATATCGTTTATATGGCCGCTGCCATTCTTGACGACAATTTGGGCTCTCTTTATGTTTTTTCCATGGTTTTCATCAAAACGATGGATGTTATCCTTAAAGCCTGTGAAAGTCTGTGACCCACCTTGTAATTTTTTTATTACCTGGAGGTGAGCCTGTATTTAGGAAATCAAATAGATACTCCATGAAAAGTTTCATCAGAAGAAGGACGTAGTTTAGCAAAAACGTTCCAAACCACACGAAGCTAGTTTTAAGATATTGACTTTTGAAGTTTATTTTGTACTAGGTGATTCTATGATTTGGGTTAGAAAACTATGGCTATATCTTCGCACACACAATCAATAGCTTTGAATGTTTTTGATGTATGAAAATTTGGCACCAGCTGATCGCTTTGGTAGGTATACATAACTAATTTTTGTCTGTATTATGGATTGGAACGTTTTTGCTAAACTACGTCCTTTAGGATACTGTCTTACATTGTGATTACATCGAGCAATAACTGTTCTTATGCATATCATTACGATTCTTTCATATAACTTTGCAATTTAACTTCGTGACACAGAGACCATTATTATAATCTTCTGTTTATTTGATAATTCCTCTCTAATTACCTAAACGTTAAGAAGTTAGGTCGCGCTGCCATCAGTCACTGTTACTCAATGCGAAAAACCCGCAGAGCGAGAGGGACGGATTTTGGAATATTAACGAAACTTACGATTTTCCTTGCAAATTATAAATAAAAAAAATCTATTCATTTCAGAGTTTAGTTAAGTTTATACAGGTCTTAATCCATAAATAATATGTACGGGTTTTTGCTCAGATAATCCTCGAAAATGAAAACTTTTTTAAGTCATCTTTGTTTTTTTTCAATATTTGAATGGTTCCCAAAAAAACTGTTACAATATGAGTTTTTTTTGGAACCCCGGGATCCAATTTTGGGGGGTCCAAGACCAACCGTCCCGGAGATATGGCCAAAACAATATTTTTTTTCAAACCTTCTAATTTTTTTTTGCAACCCCGGGGTCCAAATGGAAGGGGGAGATTCCGAAAATTTTGGGGTTCAAAAGTCTAATACTCGACCCACTATCAAGTAGGAATGAATGAATGAATGAATAAACACTTTATTGCACACAGAACAAGATATTTACAAATATACAAAGAACAGACAGAAGGCAAGGGCGGACTTATTCCTAAAAGGAATTTCTTTCAGTCAACCTTGGGAAAATATGAAACATTTTTATTGTAGAAATTCACATCAGTGCATAGGTACATTCTGAGTTAATTCTAAATCTAAAATCTAATTATAAATATACTACATACAGATACATACTTAAATACATACATACAAATAAACAAGTAGCTTAGTAAGTAAGTCATTCAGAGAGAGGAGAGGTAAAATTTTTTAAAGTTATATTTAAAAGAGGACACAGAAGGAAGATCTTTGAGATTTTGCGGAAGTTCATTCCAAAGCCGAACAGCATTGACCATAAAAGATTTGGAGAAACGATCAGTGGTATGCGGAGGCATCGCCAGATCGTGGTGGTGACAGGAGCGAGCGTTCTGTTACTACGGTAAATGCGAAGGACAACTCTTTCTTTTAAATAATTGGGGTAGAGGGGATTGTGATTTGTGTAGGTGGTAGAGCTGATGCCGGGCTCGACTGTGGAGGTACCACCATCTTACTCGCAAACCCCTCCGAAGTTATTCGGGGGAGAGTAAGAGAACAGCTCTCAGGCAAAACCAGGCAGCCCACCATAGCCTGGGACCGATGGATGGCGTTATATCCATCCCCAATTGCCGAGCCTTAATAAAACAGACCAGTGACGGGCAGCGGCGTCACTGGTGCGAGGGTTTCGGCACCGCGCTCACCAACCCGCCTGCCCAGCGTGTGTGAGTATGGGCATTTCTTCCAGGAGGACCGCCAAGAGTGGCGAAATCCTGGAAAGGCCTATGTCCAGCAGTGGACGAAAGGGGCTGATGGATGGATGGATTGTGAAGAACATTATATAAAAGGGAAACGATATGCAATTTCCTGCGAAGACGGATAGGGAGCCACTTTAACCTGCATCGAAACTCGGAGACGTGATCATACTTGCGCAGTCCGAATATGAATCGAATGCACAAATTCTGAAGACGCTCCAGCTTATCAAGTAGGAATTTGTTCCCGTTCAAATATCTCAACGGGAACAGAATTTTAGTGGAAATGACAATTTTTTTCCATTGATACTACAGCTCGACAAGACACCAGTATGAATATTTTCCCGTATAAATATCTCAACGGGAACAGAATTTTGCGAAAATGTCAATGCCAGAGACAAAAATGTCAAAGTCAAAGTTTTTTCCATGGATAAACCTCGCTCGTTCAACCTCCGGCCTTGCCAGCTCGTTAGGACAGAATTTTTTTTGTCAGGCTTTTTTCCCAGTCAGAATAAAATGAGCTACAACCCTCCCTACATCACTTTAATATCAAACCACTCCTTCCACCTAAACAACCATGTCAACTTATACTTTTATTACAGGTTTGACAAGGATTTTAGGTTGGTTTTATCCTTTTAATTTAGGTAAGTTTTATTTATAATTTATATCCTGAAACTTAAATAACATCTAAAATAAATAAACTAACTATACTAAATGTATGTAGTGCATACATATATACAAATTTAAAATAATTTAAATTAAATAAAAAAATTGTTTAAGTTGGTCGCCGTTGGGGAGGGTATCCAAGAGGCTGGCAGCGTTACTTCGATGGATCGCCAGACTAATCCTCTGGCCAAGGTAGGCTCCAGCCCTTGGGTCACCAGAGGCGTCGACGAGGCGCGACGGCAGTTCTCGGAACAGTCGTCGCGCACCCGGGCCCCGTGGCCCCAGTGTTTCAACTCCGAACGGCGCAAATATGTAGCCCTCGCCAAGGGCTCTCGGGACTCCGCTGTCTCTGCAGCCGCGCCAGCCCTGGCCGAAGTCGCCTGTAGGTGGGACGGGGCAAGTGTGTCTGCGCATGTCGCGTCCCACACAAGCGGCCTGTCACGCTTCCAGGCCAGGAGTGTCATTCCATCGGGTCGCTTACCATCTTTCCTGGCTATCCCTGATGGTTCTAGAATAGCCGGTACACTGGCACTGACAAGGGCCCGACGGATGACATCATTCACGTTGGCGTGGCGGGTTTCCTTAAATGAATAAATAGACACTTCCATAAGAGTGTGTATTATATTCGTGGCTGAAGAACTTTTTTAATATGTAATATCGCTAAATTCTTCAAACAAGAAATAAATTAAGTTTTTGCAGGCACTATCCTCTTAACGATTTGCGGTCACGTATCGTTTTGAAATTCGAACAATAACGCGAAGTTCACGATAATTACTGCATTAGCAACACGGCGGCATAGGTCATGGTCAATTAAACATTAAATAATTATCGTCACGACATTAATCCCCGAGTGGGTGTCAGAGGTGTTCCCGAGTGTGAACTGTGAAATGCAACTCACACTCGTTACACCCAATTATTTACGACTGGCGTAGTAGTTTGCACAGAAACTTGGTCAAAACTAGGGGTAACTTCTTATTTTTAGGGTTCCGTACCTTCAAAGGAAAAAACGGAACCCTTATGGGATCACTTTGTTGTCCGTCTGTCTGTCTGTCCGTCCGTCCGTCCGTTCGTCCGTCCGTCCGTCCGTTCGTCCGTTCGTCCGTCCGTCCGTCCGTCCGTCCGTCCGTCTGTCTGGTCTGTCAAGACCCTTTATCTCGAGAACGCGTAATGTATCGAGTTAAAATAAAACCATTACACAAGTCAATCAAACTTCCAAGTTAACGTAAAAAAATACGGCCGTTTATGGCGCAAAATACATATACTTCGACACTCTCAATGGAATCAAAATTTATAGGGTATTTCCCGTTGGCCTAGATATATGAAGTTTGACAAGTAAAACCGTCTTAAACTACAAGTATAGGAAAAAATGTGAAAACTATATATTCGTAATTAAATCATAAGAAAATAATTAATTAAGTTTCATAAATTATACCTACAAATTTGTACGGAACCCTCAGTGGGCGAATCCGACTCGCACTACTTGTCCGGTTTCTTCTATCGAGGCAATTTTATTTTTTCACCTTATGGCCATTTCGGGCTCTTGGAACTATAATGTCTTATCCACGCATTTTATTTACAATTTCTATTTAGTTAGCAATCTGAAATTAAAATTTGGAATTGTATTTTTTTTATGCTTTAACATGATAGAGGAGATGGGCCTTGTCGTCGTTCTTCCGGTAAAAGTACGTTTTCTTTAGTGTTATTCTTCACCGCCAGAAGTTGGTAAGTACGAGTATATAAATACTGAAGTTGATTCTGAAGGCTTTAACTTTATAGTTTTAGAGCTGCCAAAAATGTTTTAAATTTTAATTTAAAAATTATATCTGTGTAAGTCTTCCTTAAATTATAATGACGCATTCATCGGTGTAATTTGGTAGGTCACCTTATTTGTCATTTGCGGATACAGGGGGGGGGGGGGGGGGTATAGTGGTCAGGACCCCAAAAACACCCCCCAATTCCAAATATTCGACTTGATTTTTCGATTCGATTCGGATGCATTTTTACACAGCTTTTTTGGTACATCCAAAAAAAGAAATATATTATTTGAAATAAGCATGCATATAGCGGGTGTGAATAGACTGGTAGCATTAAATGAAACCACGTAATCTAGCGACCCTACTGAACCACTTTTCCCGAGAATGATACCCGCGGACACCCTTAGTTTAGGAAATAATTGAGTTCCAAACAAATATGCGTGAACCCTGAAGCTGCTTCACGGACGACGCTCTCTCTAACCTCGCCCGTATGTCGGTGCGTTAGGGTTCACGCGTTTTTATTTAGAATGATCAGCCCACCACATCCACTTGAGATCTCGAAATATATAAGGTGTCTTCTAATTATAGAGCCAAATTCATACCGGAGACTCGGTGCGTGGTCAGGACCAAGGTTCAATTACCTTTTTTGTGAAAAACGCAATTTAAAATCTGTATCCCTATAACAATTTACGAACAACTCAGAGTCAACTAGTATAGTAAAGCTAAATTTTAATTTGCGCTTTTCACAGAAAGGGTCATTGATCCTCTGTGCTGACCACTTACCGAGTCTCCAGTGTGAATTTGGCTATGTAATTAGAAGTCACTTTATACCTATATAAATCTTTAAAATTGCAAACTTGTCCCGATAAAAACGCTGAAATACGTTGAATTTTTAGGGTTCCGTACACGAAGGGTGCCAAACGGGATCCTAATACTAACTTTCCGTTGTCTGTCTGTCTGTCTGCTGTCCGTTTGTCACAACTTGTTTACAACTTCAACCGTAATAGGTAGAAAGTTGAAATTTTCACGGAATATGTGTTACTATTGCCTCTATCACGACAATTAATAATGAAATTAAATTTAAGGGGGGTCCCCACACAAGAAACCTCAAGAAGTTGCATTTTTAAATGTTATTGGTTTGGATCTTACTTTAAAGATGGTAATACACACAAGTTTTAAATTTAATCAGATTGTAGGATATAATTTCAACTAAAATAATCACGCAGACGGCGCCAAATTTTTTGTCATGCGCTAACATTTAAGCGTATTGTTTTTTGTAGCCTTGATGTTGCTTTGGCATGTATACTGTTGCTTTTTACCATAATATTTTTAGGGTTCCGCACTCGCATTGTATATTACGGAACCCTTTGTACGCGAGTCCGACTCGCACTTAGCCGACTTATTTGTTTACTTTGCGATATTTTGACCCCAGCTCTAAACCTAGTCAGAATGCCCCCCCCTAAAATGAAATCCTGGACCCGCCCCTGTCACATGTGTTGTTCACTTATGCCTGATGTATCTGATGAGGATGGCGTATCTGACATCATGTCATATGTTCAATTGCCTGCACGGAATCTACTAATGTATAATGGAAAATAGCTTTTATTCGACCGCATTAAGGATCAATAAGTCCAGTGCAAACATTGCCTATGGAATATTGCGATGGAAAACTACCTCGGCTCTGCATCGAATTCCTTGATTGGTCGACTGTGTATCGCGTATTTGATTACTTGTTGAGTTAACAAATGCGCTTGTTGGCTATTTTTTTCCAACTAAGAAATTTTCAAGAAATGCCCATACTCACTGTGCATACATACGCTGGGCAGGCGGATTGGTGACCGCGGTGCTTTGTAACCCTCGCACTATTGACGCCGCTGCACGTCAACATAGTCTGTTTTATCTGTCCTGCTCCAACGCTTTCATTTTACACTTTTCTATCCTGCTCAGTGGGAGCGGGCCGCTAACAAAACTTGCGATCGAGATGTTTTTATTTATAGTATTTTGGAATTAAGAGAAGGGAATTTTAATATGACCAACGAGCTAGGTCGTTGAATATGACGGCCATTTTACATATTCGATCGAACGCGCTACGTTCCTCGGCCGTGGTGCGATCTCTCGACGCTACAGCATACATATATTAGGTTGGGGAAAAAAATTCTTCGTATTTTATATGAAAACTCAAAAAAAAATTTATTAAAGTTTATTTACATTGAATTAAAGTATGTAGGTGCAATTTTGTTTGATAACTTTCTGCCATCTTGTAGACATGATCCTATTTCTATAGAAATTCTGGGGCTTCTGATCAAAAAACCGCGACAAGTGGTTTTGACAGTCCTCTCGTGATGTTAACCTGACACTGCCTAAAGAATTCTGAAGATACCGAAACAAGTGGAAATCTGAAGGTGCAAGGTCAGGACTATACGCCGGATACATTAATACGTCCCAGCCAAACTCTCCTAATTTTTGCTGAGTGCCTAAAGATGTGTGAGGTCTAGCGTTATCATGATGAAAAACCACACCTCTTCTGTTGACTAATTCCGGCCGCTTTCTTTCAACTTCTTGCTTTAATCTCATCAGTTGTTCGCAGTAGAGTTCAGAATCGATGGTCCTGCCTGGCGGTAACAGCTCATGATGAATAATGCCCTTCCAATCCCACCATACACACAGCATTACCTTGTTGCGAGATAACCCGGGTTTCGCCAGAGTCTGTGAAGCTTGACCAGCCTTTGATCACGACCTTTTTCGCACGTTCTTGTCGTACGTGATCCACTATTCATCACCAGTTATCAGGTTTTTCAGAAATGGTTCGGTTTAATTACGTCGTAATAAAGAATCACAAATTAGTACACGGTTCATTAAGTTTCTTTCAGTCAGCTCATGAGGCACCCAAATATCGAGCTTTTTTGTGTACCCAGCTTTTTTCAAATGCGCCAAAACTGTTTTGTGGTCAATTCCCAGTTCTTCAGCTACATCGTAACTACTGATCTGCCGATCTTGCTCCACTTTTTCAAAAATGGCATCCATTTTATCCGTAACAGGGCGCCCAGAGCGAGGTGCATCTTTGACATCAAAATTTCCGGATTGAAAACGCTTAAACTAAATTTGTGCTACTCTCACAGACACTGCACTAGGTCCACACATACGTCATCACAAATTTTTTTTCGCGGCTTGCATTGCATTTTTACCTTTTTTGTAGTTAAATTTTAAAATGTATCGAATTTCTTCATTAGATTCACTCATCTTAACAATAAGAAAAACAAATGAAAATCACACATTTTACCTAATTTGAATTTGGAATTATCTTTTTTAAAATTTAAACCATTTAATAATACCAAAACGCAGCCAGATGCAAATGGTATAGCCAAAGAGATTTTATTATAAGTTCATACATACTATTTGCGAAAAGAGTTTTTCCCCAACCTATTATTATATCACATATCTTGCGACGCTTATTTTACTGTATTTATTGTCTAAAACCTAATTTATCTACTATGAAATTATATTTCTATCATAGTTTAGGCCTATCTTTGCGATCTTATTGGATGCAGTAATCTTATATCAAACGGCCGAAATGTTAATTTCAAAGAGTTAAAATTAACATATTAATTTTTTTCAAATTTAGTATTACAATGTCACGGTTTAAAATTAATTTGCAAGGACAATATCCGGATAACCCTCCCTGGAAGCAGCCGCTTGCATATAACTGTTTGCTGGAAATACACGGAGAAGGCCAAGTTCGACAATAAAAAAAGATATGAAAAAATTTTAATGTCACTTTGAAAAATCATTATGTGTATGACGCCACTGCCAGGCCTTAGAGTATATGATTTCATACAAATTTTTATTTTCAAATCGGTTTTTAATTTTTTCCTGTTATTTTTATCGTCAAATTTGACCTTTTCCAGCAGAAAGTTCTATGCACGCCACTGCCTATAAGGTCAGATTGAGCACCTCATTTTGCATCAATCAGAACTGAACTCTATGACGTTTCCTTTTAGTTTAAAATAGCGCGCTCTTAGCCGTGGCTGTTACGACCACCAAGAAACATGCGCCCACAAAAACCTGCGTTTTTATTAAATAACTCTGCTTCTGGATGAATGTTTTAAAATATTCTTAGACAGACTGACAATGTCATTTGTTAATTTATTTTTAATACAAATTTCAAGGCTTTATGATTTAAGGAAGGCCCTTCAACACTCGAAAAACATGAAATTTAGAGCTAACTTCGTATTCTTTTTCTATCGAGCGAACTTAAAGATTTTGCATTTTTTCTAAGATAAATATCTATCCCCATAGTCAACTTTCTATATTATTTTACTATACCGATTAACCAAGATACACAATGTGATATGCTTATTTGAATTTGTGCATCTAGCCTTATATGTTTTGTGTGTCGGGATTATATTGTCAATGGGATTATCAGTTTATCGGCAAATAGAATACGTGTAGTCATGTCTATGAACTGAATATTTTTGCGACATTTTAAATGAAACGGGTTATTTGTCAAAGTTACAATTTTCAGAATTTTCGTCTCTCTATTCCGTTTTAACAACTCAACGGATTTGCACGTGGTCTTCTTTATTATCATAGTAGTGGCTCTGGTCAACAAATAGGCTATAAGGGCTGTTGATAAAATAACCGCCGAGCCGAAAACTGTCGGAGCACTTCCACGCGAGCGAAGTCGACTATAAAAATATATGGACCAAGTTAACTCCTCATAAAGATACTAGACTTTCGCCCGCGGCTCCGCCCGCGTTTATTAAATCTTCAGCGTTATTTTATCACCACCTCTTTATAGCTCCTATGTTGACCAGGGTCACTATGTTGATAATAAAGAAAACCGGATACAAATCCGTTGAGATGAGATGAAACATTAAGTTGATAATAATAACCCACAAAATTAAAACTTTGAAAAAATATTTTGTGTTATTCGGTTATTTGGTTTAACGACATGCTCTTTTCCGGGATAAAAAGTAGCCTATGTGTTAATTTAGGGTATAAGCTATATCCATTCTAAATTTCATCTAAATCTGTTCAGCCGTTTCAGCGTGAAAGAGTAACAAACATACATACACAAACAAACTTTCGTATTTATAATATTAGTGTGATACAGGCATGACTTTTAACTACTACTTTGTTATAATTAGGTACAGGCCTTTGCACATGCATGACTTTATGAATGAGATTAGCCA
The DNA here is from genome assembly GCA_910592155.1 of Ypsolopha scabrella. NCBI lineage: Eukaryota > Metazoa > Arthropoda > Insecta > Lepidoptera > Ypsolophidae > Ypsolopha > Ypsolopha scabrella. Next base: position 22,366,600 of record OU342977.1, read on the forward strand.
CATGTAGATTTCTTCAATATGTCATATTTAGGATGCCTTTTTCATTTAAAAGTAGTACTTAATAAGTATAGGAATCTTATAACAAAAGCGTACACACACACGCATTTTGTACACTTTGAATAGCAAGGGGGCTCAAACAATCTATCTTGCACAAATGAAATCTTGTATTCATCAATACCCATATTATTGTAAAACACGCTTTTTAGAGCACATAACTGCATCTGTGTTTTCCTATATTGTTTCAGTATACTATGTATACTTAAATTCCAAAAATATTCAGTTATTATACACAAATTCTTTTACTTTTTGTTCCACAAATATGTTATTGTAAAATAAAAAGTACAAGAATTTGTGTATTCTTTATTCATGAATATATTTCACCAAGAACCATCAATCGAAACCTTCCAATATTCCAAAAATATTCTTCAATATTTTTATATTCATTACTCTGGTCCCAAAAACACTTTTTTCGGGTCTAAATTATTTTTTCGCTTTCTAGTTTATATAAGGTGACTTTAATTTATACAGCCAAATTCTTACTGAAGGCTCGGTAAGTGCTTAGTATCAAGTTCCGATGATCCTTTTTGTGAAATTAGTAAATTTTTTTTTCTCGTTCCTTACAAACGCAAGCCCAGCCCCAGAGTCAATTACTACGGGACGTCAAGATTTTATTTTGCGAAATTAGCAAAAAGTGTTATCAATTCGTGTTACTGATCACTTACCAAGCCTCCAGTATGAGTTTGGCTGGATAAATAAAAGTCACCTTATATTTGTGTGCTAAATCCGAATTCGACATAAGTTTTTCTCTATCACGTGGCAATACTTGTTACAAGAGATCTTCCTTGGTATTTTAAAATTTTCGAGCTTTCACCACTTTTATTGGGACTCCACATTTAAAACAAAATCTTTTCCCGCCTTAATCCTTAATAATATTACACTACAAAATAGCTTCATTAGATAGTAAGATAAAAATATTTAATTCAGCCATCACACTCGTTTTCTCATAGAAAAGAAAACAACTCATAAAAGTATAATTTCCTTGTTAGCGAAATGCTGAGTTCAGATTCGGATGGTGTCATATTGAGAAGTTATTTATTGAAAATAAAGTGTTGAGACCGACTGTTTTCAAACATATATTGTATATTATATAATAATTCTATTTATTCATTGCATTATGTAGGTACAGTATATACAATATTTTAATTTTTTAAATATAAAAACTAAATAATCTTAATACCTACTTAAATATAAAAGAAAACAAAATATATACCTATATAAATAAATAAAAAACCTCATCCAAATCGCTGCTTCGCGGCAAGGTGCCCAGTATGCTGGCGACATTCCCGCGTTGAATTGCTAAGCTTATTCGTTGGCCCAGGAATGTGCTGGGCCAATAATAATTCTATTATATTTGTTTTATAATATACATTTTGATTACATCAAAAAAACTATTATTCTAGATTAAAATTACCTAGCAATATAAATAAAGTCAATTCTGAAGGCTTTTTTTTGTAATTGGTTATTGGCTTTGAAACAGATCCTTGTAGCCATTTCTTACGTAATTTTCTCACTACATTTTTTTCCCATTAAATGTTACCAAGAGTATTTGCAAATAATCATACAGCAGAGGATAAATTCTCATATCTTTTAGCATCTCTGAAGGCTTTTATTTTAATTGTAGTGATATCAAAACTTACATTTTTACAAAGTAATAAAGCTTCTGTTATCAACGCTAAAGAACTATTTTGGAATGAAAAAAAAAATTGTTTTGACAGCACTAAAACTAAAACTAAAGCCTTTAGAATCGACTTTTATTATACTCTTAAACTTAGTAAAACTAAAAACAGCAAACTACAAATACCTAATACACCTGTTCTAGAATTTGCCCCTCCGGCATAGTGGTCAGAAAGCTGGTCCCATTTCTTCTTTGAATGGCCAAAGTTATACGTTGACCAAGAAAGTTGAGCAGCCCTCTGTCACCCGATGTGAACGATTCGGATTCAGCACATCATTTCTTAAATTAATAACAAAAAAATCATCCAAACACCAAAAACTTTGTTGGCCTTGTAAGTACCTTATTAAATTATGCAACATAATGCAGATTAGTATCAATTAATTAACTAGGTTGCTTCATACAATGATGTCAAATACGATTAAAATGTCGCAAAAAATGCAGCTGGAAAACGGAAGATGCATTGTTTGTTACTCATATGTACACACGGACAGACAGACAAGCGAAAGTGTAGAGCAGCGTCTAAGTAATTATTATTTATGTCGTCGTGTACTATAACAAGTATTTATCGACTTGTTGCTTGTTATTTTATTAGAGATAGATTTCAAAGGCAATCTAACTATGGAGTTGATGCTTGTGATTGTTGGCACTTGGTGGAACTTTTGATACATTTTTGATTGAAAAAACACTTGTACTTGTCCACTTATTTATATTATTTCCCTCTAAGGGAAACAATCTAACTATGTATACTAATAATAAAACGGTAAAAAAGTCTTGAAAATTAAAAAAATAGCATTTTTGGCTTTATTAAAATACCAATAACCCATTTTACTAAAAATTTTGAAAAAAATATTTTATTTACAGATAGATAGGACTTTTTGATTACTCTTTTATTAGTATGGCTTATTATTAGTATAACTTATTTTTTCATTTTATTTTATTACGAAATCAAGGTGGTGGTAGAGCTGATGCCGGGCTCGACTGTGGAGGTACCACCATCTTACTCGCAAATTCTCCCGAAGTTATTCGGGGGAGAGTAAGAGAACAGCTCTCAGGCAAAAAAACCAGGCGGCCCACCATTGCCTGGGACCGATGGATGGCGGTATATCCATCCCCAATTTCCGGGAATTATATAAAACAGACTAGTGACGGGCAGCGCGCTCACCAACCCGCCTGCCCAGCGTGTGTGAGTATGGGCATTTCTTCCAGGAGGACCGCCAAGCGTGGCGAAATCCTGGAAAGGCATATGTCCAGCAGTGGACGAAACAGGCTGATGGATGGATGGACGAAATCAAACAGTCACACAAAAACATAATGCAGTTATCTTAACAATAAACCGACCTACAGTTTTCCGAATTTATAAATTAAGTGATAGAATTATTTTCACTTATTATTAGTATAACTTATGATTAGTATATAAGGTTTCACAATAATAAGTGAAAATAATTCTAGGGTAGATCGTGTATCGTTAACTGATCAAATTACAGAAGAAGAAGAAATCGTTTGCTCAAATATTTTTTTCTCTTCCCAGTACAAAGTGGTTAAATCAGCTGACTAAATTTCTATGGAAAGGTAAAAAAAAGAAAGCGCAAAAAATTTTTTTTCGTTGGAATGTGGTCTATTAGAGATACTCTATCATCTGTTAAATTTTTTTCACCGTGAATTGTGGGACATTAATGTATATTATTATTAGTTTCAGTATAGATGAAGTACACTCTGAGAGCTTTCATATGTCAAGGGTTTCATCCTTAAGAGTATAAATACATGGGTATGTTTACTCTAAGGTTTCATCCCAGTTGATGGCTTTTGCAAAAAATATTACAAAATCGTGCTAAATAACTCCTTTATTTCATAATACTATTCGTGTTTTCAAAAACGCATTCATCACACACACCTTTACAAACCTGTAACGCAGTTTAAATTAAATTGTGCCTGTAAGATTGCCTAATCTTTCACTTGACTCATTAAAACAGTAGTTCGCGGAAAGCCTAGCCGCGTAACAAAATTAAAGCCCAGACTAATTACATTAAAAATATCCAACGAAAAATCATAAGAATTGCAAATCAGCTGTAATAAATCAGACCCGGTGCAATTCTAGTGTTATTCAGCCCGGTTTCGTAACATTCAGTTACATTCTTTTCCCGAGCAAAGCGGCTTATCTTATTACAGAAAGTTACGTTTAAAAACGTACGTTGACCTCAGATGGATATTATCGATCAACGTTTTTACAGTATTTTGGGGCCAAGAAGTTGAATATTCATGTCGCCATCCCTGTGGGGGAGTCAAAGATGTTCCCAAGAATGAAATTCAAGTCACAGCCCATACGTGGTGCACCCGCTTTTCACTGACGATTTTTACGTCCCAAACGGGGTGATTAGCTCTATTCGCCGTACTTCGGGTACAAATTGACCAACAGCTCCGAAGCAGACCTAACCTTTTTTTAACTACCGCCTTTTCTAATGATCCTAGGGGCCTAGCACGTTCTGTCGAAAGTATCTTTCCATCACAATGCTCTCTCGCACATTGACAAACGTGATATGTGTGAAAGCGCAAGTAGGATAGATTAAACGCCGTATCGAAGAAGAACATAGAGACGAATACTAGTTGCTTTGATAACTAAAAAACTTATAAATAAAAAACAATAAAAATTAAAGTCGCGTGTTTCATGGCCACACAGGAATTGCACTTTGTTGCGCAGACGCACGTTTCTATTTGCCGATGAGTTGTAATTTTGAAGAATTGACAAGTGTGCGGGAGAAAGTTTATTGTTCATTTCTCATAACATTACACGGTTATTTAAGGTTCTAAACTTGGTGCGAACACTACCTAGTATCTTGAAATAGTTATGTTGAAATGATGGAAAGTTCCGCTACCCCACGTTTTGTTGATATTGTTATTTCGTTTGATGAAGTTAACATGTGAGGAGTAGATGGGTCAGAAAAGCGCAAAACTTTATTAACGGTGCTGGCTAAGCAATAGAAAGCCCAAGTTGGGCGACTTTTATATGATAGCTTGCAGAGGTGTTTTACATTTTGATGCAAGTGCGAAAAGGTTAATATTTAGAGTCACGATTTACTTTTTTTAATTTACAGTCGGGACGAGAAATATCAACACTTTCGCACGTGTAGCAAACGAGGTTTTTTAATACGCCTGCGAAAAATTACATAAAATAATAAAAAAGCAATTTTGTTGCAAATCAAAACAGATACAAGTCGACAGAAGAAACGCAGTCTGTTTGGCGCTAATCTGTACTACAAAGACCAATGTCTCTTTCTAAAATCTTTTTAATAATAATTTATGAATAAAATAGAATATAAATATTATGACGTCTAAAACCTACAATAACACAACTTTGCTAGAAAAGCCTTATTGACGATAAACTATTGTCGGTAATGAATGACATACATATACCACATTTATTTAATACTGTTTATCAAAAAATCAGTAATCTATACTGATAAAAAACCGGCCAAGTGCGTGTCGGGCCACGCGCAATGTAGGGTTCCGTAGTTGCCCGGTACATATAAGTTGGTCTACTAATACAGACCGCGCCAAACTTCTGGTCCCATAAATTATAGGGGGCCAAAAACGGAACAGGAAAAATAAAATTGAATATCCCAAAAAGGGACTTCGACCCTTGATACCGAGTCTTCAGTGTGAATTTGGCTTTATAAATAAATATCAACTTATAGAAATTTATTTCTATCATAGTTTCCGTGTTTTTTTTTCTATTTTCGCCATTCATTCAAATGAACTTCAACAGCGTCTCCTATGGTTAGTGAAAACGGGTTTGATGATAACCATAGGGGACGCCTAGATCAGGAGTTGCCTAGAGTAAAAACACGTTTCACGTTAGGAATCACCTAAAGTTACGACACCGATTCGGGTGTGCGTAATGCTCAGGCGCCCCTAAACTGACACATGCATGTGACTGTCGCGATTTTGAGATTTAAACTTAGTACTGTAAAAAGTCAAAGAAAACACAAACAGACAACTTGACAAACAAAACCAAAAACTCAGGCTACTCTTAGGTTAGGAATCACATAGTAAAAATAGTTTGGTGAAATAGAACTTAATGGTAAGCATGGACCTAAATTAGGAGTTACTTAGTTAGGTATCGCTTTGTTCGTCGTTAGTGAAAACGGGCATTTTCCGAAGCGTTGGCCTTCGCACAAACCATTTATCTCAGGAATGTGCTCTTGAAAGAAGATGTTTGTTTTTAATAGATTTTGCTGTTGTTTTCCATTGTGTGCTTATCAACTAATCAACCAAATAATACATTGCTTGCATTCTTCGATCTACCGCAACGTCCCGCATAACAGCCATTCCAAACACGTACGAGTAGGAAACGTTCACAGAAAGCCGCTACATTTAAGCAGATGGGCAATTCCATTGAAATGCGACATGAAGAGCTAAAAATGAAATTATCTACATGGGGACGATTCGGTCTGCAAACATAGTTTCTTAAATATAAGTACTATGCCAACATACACAAAAAGAAACGTTTATTTTTGACCTGTCAGAGCGGGAGCTTTAATGTTCGAAAAAGCTATGAAAGTCGTGAAAGTAAAATGAGTTCCAAGATCTATGTAACGTGAGTAACCAGAAATTAATTATGCAAAAAAATAAAAACTGCATCAAGGGCAAGGAATTGATAATGAATAAACTTGTTAGGCATTAATAAAACCGTATTTAATTAAGGCATTTTTTTACTTAAAACCGAACAGAGTTTTGCTTCAATTCATTCTAGTCTCAAAAGCTATGTCGCCGAATGTAACGTGAGTTACCAAAAATTTTTATCAATATAGAACCCAAGAAAATGTGAAAGTGAAAAAACATTGAAAAACAAATGTGTCAAGTTGAAAAAAAATTGCTCTAACACATTTTTTTTTGTTCAAGAGTTAATATTTACATTAGGAGGATAAGTTATATGATCAAATTATTGACATATTATTAAAATTATATCGTAAACTGGAGTAAAATGTAACATTAGTTGTCGTGGAATTGCCCAGATGGTTTTTAAAAAGGTTTATCTTGTTATGAAACATCTCAAACTAAAAGTTCTGACATTACTTTTATTAATAAAGAGGAAAGTTAATTTTCTCATACCCCGACTTGCAAACCTATATGAAAATAGTTATTGGGGTTGATCAGTTTAACATGGTGTTTCGAACTTGTAGCACATTACTAATTGTTATCTAGAAGATCCAGGATTTAAGGATAATTAATGAAACGTGGCTATTGCAATGATCGTTAATTACGCACACATTTATTCCGCCAAGCCGAATGTGGATGTACCCACACCTCACAAGTTTTCACATACCCGCTTCTAGGAATGTCCACTAAGTACAAACATAACACTAATATATCCAAGAGGTACACAAGTGGAAGGAAACAATGAGTAATTTATGCTAACAAGGGCAGGGTAATCGGTAATAGATAAGTTAGAGACTTGTGCAGTCAGTCGTGGGAATGACGTGATAGGGGTTACTGCGGAAGCGAAGCAAGTTCTTGCAATGATAACGTCAAACATTGGTTCAAGAGGAACATTTCTAGACTAGTGAAATACAAAATAAGGATAAGTACAATACAAATACACAGTTATGACATTACAATAGCCCCCACACTAATCAAGCTTCTGGGAGGCCAGCGGTAGTAACAAACTTCCTCGGCATATTTACAGAGAATATCAAATTACCTATATACATTTATACATTACAACGCAAGAAATAACTTTTCTTTTTTAGTGGTCCGTAAATAACTTAAAATGACATGCACATAAAAGATATTTATATTATTATAAATAAACATAGAAGATATAAAATACCTAAACTACTTGCAAATATACAGCAAATCCTCAGTATGGGGATAGCTTAGGGACATGAGCCATTTTCAACCAAGTTTTAACAGATTTGTTAAAGATAAAAGGATGAAGAAAGTCACTAAAACGATCCTCAAACAAAAAGGATACCCTAGGAACTGGCACCTGAAATACTCTGCGCTCAAGTCTCTCGATAATCAAGATGTCAGTCCTGTGAAATCGAACATTTTGCGTTTTGAAAAAGAACAGCTCTCATGGCAGGAAGATAAGACTATTATAAAAGGATGCGGGTAGTACTTGTGCTGATACGTAGATGCATCAAGGTAATGCCATACAAAAGCCATTGACATATCAAGGAATGTGACTTACAACACGACATCTTGATCGCCTTGAATTTATAAGCCTTAACTGCCTTAACACACAAACCATGTAAAATGGTTATTTATTGGTCTTTCGACCTGTGCTTCATCGGGAATATAGAAACGTTAGGTATTTACTGCGTCTAACTAGATATTACCTAGTGTAACAAGTACAAGCAAACTGATAAAATACCAAACTCGCAAAGTTGTAAGGCTGTAACGGTCCTTTGAGCCGGATCATAAATTGATTTGAGGGCTTGAGTAACCTGCGATTGAGCACCTCATTTTACATTAATCAATTACATGGCATCTAGTTGATATAAAACACGATTCTTACGAAATCACTAGTTCAACCAAACTTTATAAAGAAAAAACGAACTAAATTCCGAAATCGATACTTGAGAAAAACTCAATAAGAAGTCTGAAGTAGAGAGTTACAAAATATTTATTTACAGTTAATAAATGACTCAATTGAATCGTTTATTAACTGTTACCGTTAACGTTATTTTTACAAAACTACTTCATAAATGTTGGAAAAACTTTTTTGGTAGGTAACTATTATTGTATACCTATCGCAAAAAAAATCATCCAAAGTCATCTTCTCCGTTAACCCTATTGCTGTTTCCTCCCAAATAGACATTCCAGTATTTCGAGAATGCATTACAGGTATAGTCACCAAGCATATTTCTGAATGCCTCAACAACATACTTGACTCTCCAATATAGCACGTTTCCGATTTTCTGAACGCAAGCAGCAGAAAGCCAGAAACGTCAGTTGTTGGAGGAGCGCGCAACCGCAAGCACGCGAGCGCCCGCGCACCGTTCGAAATTCTTTAAACTCGAAGTTTGAAAAGTCGGCGGTATTAACATTTTTCACGTTGTGAGCTCTCGGAGTGTTGTGTTCTTGTTTTTTCTGTGAAAATACTGGACGGAAATTATAAAGTGCATTCATATCGGTACGTTTCGTTTTTATCTTTTTATACGTTTTAAACAGTTTTGAAACAATTTTAATTGGCGCAACTGTAAAACAATTTTTACGAAACTAAAATGTGGCTTATGCGACTCTACATTGTATTTATTTAAGCAAAATAAAGACCAATTGGTCAAGGTTTCTGAGAACGCTGAGTAAATTGACATACTTTACACCTCCCTTAATGAAGAAAGTTCACACATCACGCACGCTTCGTTGAATTATGTAGAACTCTAAAAGAAAATATTTCTTTCTTTCCAAAGGCTCAACAAAGCAACTGCTCTAAGTAAACAAATACCGGTCACAAAGTTCTGTTTATTTTATTTTTGGAATGTTACAATCGATCATTGTTCTGACAAAGTACCATATAAACAGTAAGTTCATTGAAACTGTGACTCATTTCCCTGAATATTTGTCGGGTGTGCTCCAAGGCTCATCGTTAGGGCCTGTATCATTTGTGGGTGTTGCTAATTTACCATGTAGCCTTTTATTAATGGCTCCTATTAAGTGTTGATTGACAGGCGTTTTTAATTAGGTAACTTTTGGCCATTACTAGTTCATTTATTATCTATTTTATTGCTAAAATTCATATTGAGTTTCTTTAATGATATTTTGCATTAATTAGAATTGCATATAAATATGATTTCAAAACTGTGCACATTATATCCTCACAAAATATAATTACTACCAGTATGTAATTTCGTTTTTTTATTTGCTACAAACGTAATTACAAATTTTATCAAATCATTTAGGAACCAGTCCCTTGCTGACAAAATAACTTGTCTCTATGTTCATATTATATCAGTTGTCTTTTCATCCCATCACTATCGCATCATCTTATCACTTCCTTTCTTCGCTGTTAATGTCACAAAGATAATGCATTTGACGGACGTTATCTAATTTTGGGTATTTGGGTGTGCTGTCTAACAGTTTAGTGTTCCTTAGTAAGGTCGCCTGCCCATCGAACTACTCAATAGCAGTTCTTGTTAGACTGTCATAAAGTTTAAAATCGTATAAAAACAGGTAAGTAGCTTTAATTGCAGGCAACTGCAGATGTTGATTTCTAATGATAAGTTGGTGGAATATTTTGTGTGGCCCAGTAATAATATTATCAATTTTAACTGAATTTGTTTGTTTAATTGTAAAAGTTGTGTTGTTAATGTCAGATCAACCAACAAATTCATATGTTTTCTAGGTTTACGTTTTTATGAATTAGTTTTAGTCGTGTATTGAATAAGCAGAGCAATAGTTTTTAGTTTCTTCTCCTATTTTACTTTCTCTATTTATCATTAATCATCTTCATGCTCTATTTAACCAAATTCCTTTTAATCTTCTATTATAACTGCTAATGTTGTCTCACCAGATAAAAAAAAATTATTGGTACTAATGAAAACATTTGAAGCTCGTATAATTTCTTTGGGGATGTTTTGATTGATGTTAATATGTTTACGTATCAGGTTTTTGTGTAATAAAATGACATACCTAATTATAATAAGCATCTTTTCGTTCAGACAATTTTGACGCCTAGAAGCCATAAAATATAAAGTGACTTTGTATATATAGCCAAATAAATTAATATTGGAGACTCGGTAAGACTAAGGTTCAATTGCCTTGTTTGCGAAACACAAAAAATGTGTTTTGTGCCTCTATACTTGTTCAAGAACAACCTCGATTTAATTAGTATAGGAATTTAAAATTTCATTTTGCGTATTTCACAGAAAGGGTCATTTAACCTTGGTCCTGACCATTTACCTAGTCTCCAATATGAATTTGGCAATATAAACGAAAGTTCCCTTATATACCGGGTGTTAATGCACAGCTATCTTTAAATGAAACCAATTAATCTACTTATCATACTGAACTTTCTTAAAAAAGCATTCTTTCGGAAATTAAAAAGAAAGCAGCGTATTGTGTCAGAGATACAATTATTTAAGTGAATACTTCTTATGTCGCCTCTTTAGTCAATCACGATTTGACGGATTTTTTTTCCGATCAAATAAGCAATAATAACTTATCATGAATAATAAAATAATTTATAACAAATAATGAATGATTAAAAAACGTAATAATCTATAACCAGAAACAAAATCATCCTTCATTGAATCTACTACGATTTTTTTATGCGCAGGTAATTTTTTTATTTCCTCTTCTATTATTTTGTGTACCTATTTGGAATAGTACCTAGGTTATTTTTAGTATTATTTTAGTTAAACCCAAACTTCTTTAAAACAAGCGTCATTTCTTCTCAATGACTTTTCTTTTCTCTGTATTTGTCTATTCTCGAGTAACAGAAACACAGTTTATTTGACTTTCGTTTTTGGGCGAAAATTTCCTTTGTCTCGGTTTCAAGGTGAACATTTAACCTAGGCTTTTAATTATTCAATCAGCTATGGTCTTTTTTGAGCTACACAAATGTGGATCTTCCAGCTTGAACTTTGGTGTTGAAACTCATAGAATATTGATTGTGATTTAAGATGTTTTAAAAATGACTACAGGCTATTTGATTAGTCTCGTGAATTGGTTGTTTGGAGCCTCATGAAATGTTAACAAATGTTTTCCACAATTCGTAACAGTTCTTTTAGGTGTGCAGTTGTTCTCTTGTGTGTTTAAATATGTACGTAATTTTTTTTTACTTGTGTATGTAGTAAACCGTTGGAAGTGAAAGCAGTTTACTTAGGTAATTTGTTTGTATGATGTAGGTACACTGAACGTTTTCTGATTCATGATGTTCATGTATTCTTCCGAATATCTGGAAAATATATGGCCAACGAACACCAAAATTAGTACCTATTTTACATTTTCTTTTCTTTTTTTATCTTATGTAAATACATATTTGGTAGGAGTCGGTCTAGTATTTTTTTCTCTATGGGTATCAGTTTATAGCATAACAAAAAACGTGTTCTGATACAAAGGCGCAGAATGGACAAAAAACAAAAAAAAAGCAAACTATGTCCATTAAAAAAATGTTCAACTATAACTTGATATAGGCTCCTTTTATTTATATAAGCTTTTTCGTATTTAAACCCGTTTAGTTATACATTTTCGGTAACAATTGAATAATTATAGATGTAAAGCACAATCGCGCCTTGTGAACATATCTAATTATTGCATTTACGGAAACCCGATTTTAAATTCAACATAATTTTGGTCTGGTTTTATCTTACTTTTTTATTGTATTGCATCAGCTTATCAGATGCTCTGAATCTTCATGACCGTTGCTAACGTCTTCTAAAGAGTGATGTTCGCAGACATCAATATTATGTGTACAGTCTGTTTGCCACCTACTTGTAAGTACGTACAATTTCAAGTACTGTATGTAGATAGGTAGATAAAAAAACAGTGCTATTGCCATCCAAAACATGCTCTTAAAATATTACTCTCTCTAGTTTACTTCATATTTATTTGTTTGCTGTTTATAAACACGGCAATAGATACATTCTTCTTTCTTTCTTTTAATTGGCACTTCACCTAAAGACTGTGGTAGGTGGTAGAGCAGGTGTCGGGTTCGACTTTGGAGGTACCATCATCTTACTCTCCAACGCCCTCGAAGTTATTCGGGGGAGAAAGAGGACAGCTCTCAAATAGGCACAACATTGATCCAACATAGCCGGGCCTTATATTAAACAGACTGGTGATGGGCAGCGGCGTCACTGGTGCAAGGGTTTCGGCACCGCGCTCACCAACCCGCCTGCCCAGCGTGTATGAGTATGGGCATTTCTTCCAGGAGGACCGCCAACAGTAACAAAATTTTGGAAAGGCCCACATTCAGCCGTGGATGAAAAAGGCTGGTGGATGGATGGATGTGGACTGTTATAATATTTTCATTTATAGCTAAGAAAATTTTTGTACGAACTTAAAACTTTATCACCCAACAGCACCTTCTCAAACGCCACCTGCTTACTAAACGCAACCTGCTTTTTTCCACTTCATCGCTATGCAACATGCAAAACCAGCACCGTCTGCTTTCCCAGAACGTCTAAATACTGGTACTTACATAATTCACTATAGCGACAAAGACAGACGGACGGGAAGTATCGCTAGAGAATACTAAATGTTATCTTTGCTGTGAACCGTCCGTGTTGACACGGTTAAAGTACATTGTATTTGTGATACAGCTTTAAGGTGAATTCTTCAAATTCTTCTTACGTTTTCGAGGTGAATAGCTCTGTATTTAAATGAGATTAACTCGGATAGTGATTTGAATAAAGTTCTGTGAATTTACATCTGAGGTTGTTGACATTTTAGAACATAAAATTTATTCACCAATATCTTTATCGTAATTTCTAGATTGATCGATATCGTTGTTAACTATCACGGATTCATTGATTAGATTTCTTGACAGTCAGTCGTAGAACCTAGAAAATTCTCAGCTTTGCGATTTTTTTCTTGTGATACATACGTATACATGATAGGTACCCTAACAGCTACCACGATTTCTTTTCTTGCGGAAGCAGACACTTCGCCGACGTCACCCGAGCGCGAGCCTCGGATACCATGCTTATTTGCAATGCACTTCGAACAAACTGAGAATTTAAATGCTTAATCCCTTTCAAAACCCTACTTCCTACCTAATTAGCAAACGAGTTGTTCTTAAGTAACCGACAACCTATTATTTGACGAAGGTTTACGCATTCTACGTTCGTGTTCACGTAACAGTTGCGCAAAAGCAGCTGAATTTGCTATTCCGAGGATGGTCTTTCAAACTCAATATGTAATTAGGCCGGATTGACTGGCTTGTACAGGAACTTTGAAGTAACCTGTTGTAATAGCAACATCGTTTTTTACTATCTAGACTTACACATGTAACATGTGTATACTACATACTTACCTACTTAAACGTGCTCATTACAACATTTGGTTAAAAATGTGGAACACTTTTATAATCAGCATGAGCTATGATGATAGTATCTGGTGTATTACTGAGTTTCTCTGTTTCAACCTAATCGTCAATGAAGATCATAGCTTCAACATATTTTCTGCTGAAAATTGTTTACATCAATGGTATGGTCATATTGATTACATCTATTCATCATATATCTCTTATTTTAGGGTTGAATATTTGTTGGCACATGTCAGGAATTTACTAACGAAGAATGCATTAAAATTAAAACATTACGTCAATTATAGGGGGTTCTAAATCAATCTCAACAAAGTTACTTTTCCTATTTCCACAATTTTTACATCATTTATTGTTGCAGGTGTACATGACCGGCTTCAGCCGCTTTCTTTAATCCGCAGTACACAGAAGGTAAGGTTTTCAGATTATTTTGGCTTTCTTATTACGATAGCAACAATAGTGTTAAGTGGATTGGCGGCAATTTCTTTGATAGCATTTATATAGGCTTTTTATGTATTTTGTAACGTAAGATTCTTACCTTTTATGCATTTATTCTTGTTTAACTTTATTGTGTGTTATGTTGTTGACGGACCTTGAACAGGGATTAAGGTCCTACTTTTTAACCTCCAAAGAAAAAAAATATTTTGCGAGAACTTTTTTTTACCTTTCTATAACAATTTAGTTTGCTACTTGAACAACTGTTTGATGGGAAATGAAAAAATTATTTGACGAAAAAAATTTTTTTTCTTGAGTGGTCAGTTAGCCTTCTCTAGAATTATTATTTTCACTTAATTTGTATTGTAGGACCTTTAAATATCTCTTTGTATTTCATGTTAGTGTGGTAGAGCTAATGCCGGGCTCGACTGTGGAGGTACCACCATCTTACTCGCAAATCCTCCCGAAGTTATTCGGGGGAGAGTAAGAGGACAGCTCTCAGGCAAAAAAACCAGGCGGCCCACCATGGCCTGGGACCGATGGATGGCGGTATATCCATCCCCAATTGCCGGGCCTTGTATAAATCAGACTGGTGATGGCAGTGGCGTCACTGCTGCAAGGGTTTCGGCACCGCGCTCACCAACCCGCCTGCCCAGCCAAGAGTGGCAAAATCCTGGAAAGGCCTGTGTCCAGCAGAGGACGAAACAGGCTGATGGATGGATGATGGATGATTTCATGTTATTTTATTAAACATGTGTGTGTACCTGTTCGTATAAAGATTTAGCTAAAGACAAATAAGTCATTAAATTGTATTTATTTGTATAAACTATCGGATCTGGTTGTGGCAGAAGCTCTTTTTATTCGAAACAAAACCTTGGTTGAATTTGCTGATGATAGTAATGAAATGATCATAATTATGTATTAACCGAGTCATTCCTAGATTATAGTCCGACCTGCATACGTGAAGCTATTACATTAGCCTTTGTAACGGTGTAATAAAGGCTATATTGGCGTGTAGAGGCAGTATTGATGAACGTGTTTGTCTATACCACGCTCTAGTTGTGGAACACAATGGACGTATGAGTATTATCGCATCCGCGTGAGCGATGACCATCCGTTCTGTCGCTTTGAAATTATTCATTTTGATGTTTTATTATTTAAGAATATGTAGGTCACGTAAACTATAGCTAACACAATTCGTAATAAAGCAGACAATGGTTGTTTAGAAATAGTCGGTTTAATTAGAGCCAAATCATACATAACTTGTTACTCTATAGAAATAGGAGCATCCAATCTCTCTTCAAACTAATGGTCAGCTATCAAGTTCTTTGAAAGCAAATCAGCACCTGTCTAAAGATTAAAATCGTTTATTATATTAATATAAAATATTGCTGTTTGAAAAATTTTCTTACGAAAACTGACAAAACAAAATGTTTTTTTATTTGTATTAAAGTTGATTTTATCTTAATTATTGTTTTTTCAATTTATTTATTGTTTATTTAGGTTTAAAACTATCACACTAAAAATACCGATTCACAGTTATTTTCTTATATAAAATTTGTATAATTATTTTTGGGTGAAATTTTTTATAAAGGATTAAAACAGCTTGTTCCTTATCCATTATGATTGTGCAGTAGATTTTTTCGTACTTCAGTTTATATTGGATTACCTGATCCTATAACAGAATCGCTACCAAGCTCATAGTCCTGGCTTTTGTGTAAAGTATCAGTAACAGGGAAATTATTATTATTGATTATACAAGTAGCATAGTGCCATTTAATACTTTCTTCTATGAATTTTACAACGGTCACTGTCACTCCAAGCTAAAAAACGCGCAGTGCGAGATGGATAGAGTCAGGGCAAAAAAATAACAAAAATAGTTTTTTTTGTTTTATATTAGACTAAAATAGATAGCAAAATTTCCTTCTACTAAAATCTAGTTATTGTCAAACCCATATAATAAAATATGTTTTAGTTCTGTACATGTTTCCTATTTGAAGACTTCACTTCAATAATTATTGCTATCGAGTTAGATTCAGCAGAAATCTAGAAAAAGGTTACAATAATATTATACTTATCTATCAAAGTAGTAGCTTATTCTTAAAAGTAGCTACAGGACTACAAAAAGTGCCGATTTTTGCTCGGTAGCGCCTTAATAATCCTGTTACAATAATGCACTTGCTTGGCTTTAACGCCTTTCTTTTACATTGTAGGTAATCAATGGGCATTATTGTTAATTAACCCATAATCTTACAAAAATATAGGTCAAAATATCAAAGGAATGCACGTGGAAATAGATTCTGAAATACAAGTACCTAGTGTAGCAGGAACACGGGAATATATGGTTTGATCTTAGCAGAAACCTATCATAACCTTATCTTCTACGAGTCTATAAAATATAGCTTGAGCCCTGTGACAGCTGTCAGCGCTATACATCTTTGAGCATGAGAAAGAGAGTCAGAAATACAAATTGTATAGCGCTGTCCCGCTGTCACACGGCTGTAATAATAAAGTAGTGAACAATGTTGTCAGATCATATATCTTTGCGAAATTTTTATTTATTAGCATAAGCATAATAGTTTTCAGTAGCAATCAGCATTTTCATTTGTCATTAGCAATTACTGAGGCCAAAACTAAAAAAAAATAGTTTTTTTTCTCTCTCTATATTCCGTTCCTCCAAAACCACTTGACGGATTTGTTTCCAGTTTTCTTTATTATCATCGTAGTGTTGGTCTAAATACACGTTAGGCTATAAGCAGTTTTGTTAAATAACCGCCAAACTGAAAACTGTCAAATAGTTTTTATCTTACGCCGAAATATAAGATACATTGATTGAAACGCACTTCCCGATCAATTCCGCGGGCAAAGGCTTATTTGTAAATAAAATATTAAAATAAATAAATTAAATTTTGGTTTACAATGCGTAAGCTAGGCAGTCGGCACTCGAATTGGGGTAATAATTTGTGGTTGAAAATAAATTAAAACTACACCGCAAAAAATATCTCAGTGGTAAGTGTGGCAACACTACCTTTTATGGAAACCATACTATTGCGTTTTTATTAAATTTGGTGCAATATTTACTTGAATTAACTGTAGCAATAATTCAAAAAGTGAAAATAAATACATTTTTATAGTTCACTTGTTGTATATTTCGATACAAGTTTATGTAATAAATATATCGTCACGACATGAATTCCTGAGGGGCTGACAGAGGTGTTCCGAGTGTGAACTGTGAAATGCAAGTCATAGTCCACACTCGGCACACCCGTGTTTCACCGACGATTATTGCATCCCAACGTGATGGGTGGTGAGCCCTATCGCCGTTCTTCGGACACAAATACACGCTTTTTAGGGCATGCAGGTTTCCTCACGATGTTTTCCTTCACCATTAAGCAAGTGGTAAGTATTAGCGTTCTACCCTTGAGCTACCGCCGCTATCTTTTAAAGAAATCGTAAATTTTCTAAACAAGAAAGTTTTTCTTCGCAAGAAAAAGCGTAGGCAGTTGCGATACCAGCCTTGGCCCCAAGAGAAAAGCTCGTGCTTGTGGCCCGGTTCCCTCTTTGAACAAGCTGCGGCCTTTTATGTGTTGATTTCTTAAACCAGAACTTGCTAGAATGTGAATGTTTGCTAATACGCAGCGGCCATTTAGAACTCTGCGGCAGCTTTTCTTTTGCACAGTCCGGGGAGACTGTGCTATCGGAGGTTCTTGATGTCTGGAAATGAAAGCTTAGAATGCACTAGCTTTTTCCCGCGGCTCCGCCCGCGTGTTATTCGGTTTAACGACGACATGCTTTTTTTGAATTTTTCATGAATTTCATTCAAATCCGTCCAGCCGTTCAACCGTTCAGCGTGAAAGAGTAACAAACGTACACACACAGACACACAAACTTTCGCATTTATAATATTAGTGTGATGTGATTAGCCTTTCTTTTTCGTCTTGGGCGTGATTTTATCACACCCCTTCCAGCCTATTGTTGACCAGGACCACTACGGTAACAATAAAAAAATCGCATGCGAATCCGTTGAGTGGGTCTTGAGTTACATACATATATAGCTAAACAGAACATACATATAGACCGATAGATGGACCGACATAAAGAAAACTAAAAATTGTAGTTTTGGTTTCAGTTAAATACCAATACTTATCAATTTTGAAAAAATATTTAACATTGATATGACCTTATCACTACTTTATTATTATATTTATTATTTGTAGATATAGATTATCTGTAAAATACATGCGAGCCAAATTACGCATAGCGCATCTTTTCGCTTTTTTCTTACAATTGTAATGACATAATTTGCCCGTTTCAACATTTGAGTCTTTAATTCTGTGCAACATCAGGCGACGCCACGAAATTTTGGCGACATGGATCTCCATTTTTCTCAGCAATAAAAAAACATATGTAATTACCATTTTATATACTAGATTGTGCATTTCATTAACATCATTTTGACCGAAGATTTAGTTGATTGATTAATTTTCATAGCAGAGAAACAAATATTTAGAAAACCTCTTTTAAAACAGAGATTTCTATTTTACTGACAAACGGGAGCGAATGAAGCTTCTAAGTTTTTTATTTAAATTAGTCTACAAATACACTTCAATATGGCCGATTGGATTTATTAAATTACTTATAGTTGTCATTTTAAATGAAAAATACTGTTTTGCCGCATACGACCTTACGGCATAGGCTAGTTCGTGAGCGCATATTTGTAAAAAGTCCCCTTCACTCCACTCCCCTAAGGTGCCGATTTGAAATTAAAAGTTTATCAATGCCTCGCCTTAATTTGTTATTAATTAATAACAGGGAGGTGGTCAGTTTACATCTACCAATAGCAAATATCGACTTCTGCTCTGTAAGCATACATTCTGATTTGTTCGAAGTTATCTGAGAATTTACTCCTCTATGAACCGATCAATGTCATTAACTAATCATGGCCGAGTTTGCAGATGGAAGGAAGGAAGGAAATGTTTGTCTTTGCTATTTATGTTCGTTTACATAATTGGCTTAATGTTGTTTTTCCTTTTTCAATAAGAGCTAATGTGGTTTGTCATTTTGCCATGTACTATCAAAGAAAAATAAGTCCATTTTTCACCCATGTTGCAATGATAATAAGAGCTCGAAGTGGGACAGCGGCAATTTTTTTAATAGTCCATATGTATTGGTAATACGACTGATTGATATGTGTCAATGTGTGCGTGTTAGAACGTAGGGCGTCCACAAATAAATAAAAGGTGGTTTTCCTTATAAAGTAAAGGAAATTCCGTTATAATTACCAAGCTGATAATATGACCTTAATAACGTCCCAAGAATTTAGTTTCCGGTGATCTGGTATAAAATTTATTCTAGACTGCCCGCACTGACTTGGTAACAAATCCCTCAAGTATACTACTTCTCCGGCTTTCTAAGTGAAAAGCAAATCCGGAACTCCGGAAGTAAGGTGCTCTGATCCAGGATTTGTATGTCCTAGATAAAAAAATCATTGCATGTGATGTTACACATCACAAAATAACAAGGAAAGCTGTAAAAAAACCGGACAAGTGCGAGTCGGACTCGACCACCGAGGGTTCCGTTAAAGACTATATTTTTTATGATTTAATTACATATGTGTAGTTTTCAGATTTTTCCCTATACTTGTAGTATAAGACGGTATTACTTGCCGAATATCATAGTTCTAGGTCAACGGAGAATACCCTATAAATTTTGATTCCCTTGAGAGTGTCGAAATATACGTTATTTACTAATATAAAACCGCAAGCCATGGACACAGATTCATACAAACCCATGCTTATTCATGTCTAAGTACAATAGCAATAGTAACTATAGGTCTAGTAACGTCTAGTTTATAATCCCATTACAAGAAATACTAGTCCGACCATTATCGTAGGAGAAAACGTGATTTACGCAACTTACTGGACGGTCTAGATATCTAGAGTTCTAGACCAGGAATAGACCGGTCCCGTGGCCTATATGTGTGTGAAAATAAAAGCGGTTCCGCTTTTCTAAGACTGGTTAATTTAATACCATTTTACAAATAAATACTCCAATGTTTACATTTTTCTGATATGATTAAAAGTTATATCACAAAATTTTGAATTTTTCGCTGTTTTTCGGAATGTTTTCGGTACATTTTACGACAAATACATCAAAATATGACTAATGTTCTGTATATAATACGTACAGATAGCTTGGACCTTCAATATAAGGGGTAGACTTTCTTTTTTCCGAAAAACACCGATTTTTATACACAGAAATCAAATTTCCCTACTATCTCACGTAAAAACAGCAAAAACAGAGTGATTATTATAAATATTATGTACAACGTTTAGTAAAATTTACAATTGTTTAAAAACGTAAAAAATAAATAAAAGTAACTTAAGTAAGTTTGCTGTATCACGAAAATCTTATCTTGTGTGTAAAATAAGATTTAGCTTACTTGGTAATTTTCTCAGATTAGTTGTCACCTTACTATAGTCGACCACCTATTGCGGTTATTTCGCTACTTTGTAACAGCATCCTTATAATAAATTATCCATCCATCCATCCATCCATCAGCCTGGTTCGTCCACTGCTGGACATAGGCCTTTCCAGGATTCGCCACTCTTGGCGCTCCTCCTGGAAGAAATGCCCATACTCACACACGCTGGGCAGGCGGGTTGGTGAGCGCGGTGCCGAAACCCTTGCACCAGTGACGCCGCTGCCCGTCACCAGTCTGTTTTATATATGGCATAATAAATTATTTGACTTGTATTTAACTACTAAAAGATTCGTGGTTTAGACTCATATTGATGTTGAAACGGCTACTCACGCACGATTTATTAGTCAGATTTTGCCCGACTATAGTTCCAATGTATTCGTACAGTTTCTTTGGAGGCAAACATGGTTACGCGGCGGTGCCCCGTTTGACACTCTGATACATCGTGAGTAGTCGTTTCAATATCAATATTCGACTTTTCTCTGTCACTTTGTGAAAAAAAATACAAGTCATTTTTTTCACACTCTGACACACTTCTAAATCTTCCCCGGGGATTCATGCTAAAATTCTACACTAATAAGTGAAAATGATCCTAGAGTAAAAGATTGTATATCGTTAACTGATCATGATCACATTGAAGTATAACAAAAAATATTTTTCGTCATATATTTTTTTAACTTCCCAGTACAAAGTGGTTTATTGAGCTGACCAAATATCTATGAAAAAGAAAAAAAAAGTCAGCGAAAAAAAAAAGGTGGTCTATTAGCGATATTCTATCATCACTTTAATTTCTTATGCTTTAGGTTGTAGGACCATAAGTATATACATTATTTGTATTGTTTATCCTTTGCAAAGCAATGATAATAAAATCTTTGATTATAAATCTAAACCACGAAACTTTACGTACTAAAATAAAATCTTTATTCAGATAACTAAGATCTGTTCTTAGGGAACATAACACAAAACAAAATCTTTGAAATAAAAACATGCCATAAAGATATAATACATAATAAATACTCTGTATATAAATATGCAGTATACCATTACTTATTTTGTAAAACCATTTATTCTGTTTACACAATGTTTCAGTGTAGTTTCAGTATTGGGCAGTCCACTTATCCGAGATTGCTTGCAGACACGGATCTTGCACGTAATTGTTATTCAAAGAAAATTGAAATAAACTAAAATAAAAAGCTATGAACTAACACAAAAAATTCCTCTGTAATTATTACGTATTTAACGGCCTTGCTTTTTGGATATTTACTTGACCCGCTCTAGATAAATGCAACAGCTTTACCTATCCAGATGTTGACTTAAGTATAACTGAACAACAATTTCATAACAAAATGACTTGAAAAAAATCTATGCCCATAGACTACTTTACAAGTAGGTATACTTCTAGATTTTTAAATTAAGTTGTTATGAAATTATGCGGTTTAATAACGCAGAAGAAAAGTTAATACGGTCCAGAGATCTTCTCATCTGGATTTACTTTTCTTCTTCGTTTTATATATAAGGTCCTACAATTCAAAGTAAAAAAAATTCAACAGATGATAAAGTATCCCTAATAGACCTACTTTTTTTTACCTTTCCATAGAAATTTAGTCAGCTGATTGAACCACTTTGTACTGGAAAGTGAAAAAAATATGTGAGCAAAAAATTTTTTCTTCTTCTGGGTTTTGATCTGTGAACGATAAATGATCTACCCTAGAATTATTTTCACTTATTATTGTAGGACCTTCTATATAAGGTGCTCTAAAAATATCTGCTACGGATGTAATGGGAGAGTGTATTGTATTGTATTTTTTAGTGTACTGTTACATACAAACATTGCTGTCTTTCTGTTTATTATCTGTAAATTAATTGTGTAAAGCGCTCTTATATAGATGACCTCCACTTTAATTTAATTGCAGAGTATTCATCTAATATGTTTTAAGTTTAGCATAGTAAAAGGGGCAGTCTGAAAACCAGCATTGCGTTGTTGCTGCACAACACGCAACATGTCTGAGATTGTTCCTTTTGCCACATTAAGTGCGGAGGAATACTATTATTATTTTTAGTTAAGTTCTCTAGTTTAACATGTATTTTCTGTATTTCTGTGTACATGTTGTGGCAATAAATACCTTTTGACTTTGACTTTGACTTATTGTGTATATAGATTACAATAGTAACGATATTTTATTGATATATGGTCATATATTTTTTCATACAAAAAATGTGCGTATAGGTTAGAATTGATTTACTCGCATGATACCGTCCTGTAATAACACATAACAGTTGGAAAGAGATAGAAATTATTTTCATTGATGAAACGACACATCGCTCGTAGTTTGTGAATCACTTAAAGCCGAATAAAGTAAATATTTATTTATTTACTTTATTTTCTCAAACATTAATAACTATTCCGGGGTACTAAATTTCTTCACTTTTGTGATCTACATACACAACACTATCTCCCATTGCAGCCGTGGCAGATATTTTTAGAGCACCTTATATACCTACCAATAATCACAACGATTTATAAGTGCTTCTAAGTATGCCTTTCAATCATTATTCTTTTATTTGCGCGTAATATTAAATAGTCAATTTTTGGCCTGAAGGTTATTTTAATTTATAGCCTACATGTTGCAGGGTTACTATGATAGTGATAAATTCATTCAAAATTTCGCGAATACGTGGTGATATTTATTGATACAGCCAAATCCATACTGGAGGCTTGGTAGGTGATCGGTATCACGGATCAACATTTTTTTTTGTGTAATTACAAAAGAAAATTTTGACCCTCAATTGTTTTGACTCAGGTTTGAGCTTGCGAAAAAGGAAAAAAAAAACAATTTTCCCAAAAAGGGGCATCGAACCTTCATACGGATAACTTACCGAGTCATAAGTATGAATTTGTTTAAATAAATGTCACCTTATTAAGACGACTTCTTTACTACTTTATTATGAGTAAGTATACTTATAGATATCCTGTTTTATGAAACCGGGTTATATTTATATTACTTGTATTATATTTACATGTTAAGATTAATATTAGTCTATAAGGTTACACGATTAACAATGGCGCTTAACATAATATTTTTGAAATAGAAAAGAAACGAGTGTAACAATACGTTAGCTGTACTGTATTGTTATGCTGGGATTTAATACATAATCGGTGCCGAAGTGCGAAAATATTTAATAAAGATTTTAATAAGGTAGGTGTTAAATGTATCATAAATTTGAATAAGAAGATAATATTTAAATAGTTGCCGGTGCAATAACCTCACACTTTCATTTTCCGCTTGTTAGTGAGGTGCAGTTTTATTTTAATTCGGTAGATAATAAAATAAATTATTTGATTATATGTTGACGCTAATGAGATTTGTTACGTAATATGTTGGTTTTGTGCATCAAATTGAGAATTAATGAGCATAAAAACACTTTTCTAAAATTCACGCGAACATATAATAATTGAGCAGAATTAAATTTTTCATTATGAATGTAAAAAAAGCCCTAGAAGTTAGCTACACTTTAATCTCTCTCAATAACATATAAATTCGTATTATAAGCGTTAAGAGGGATTAAGAGGCTCAGTAATTTTTTTGTCACTTTCACTCCAAGCGAGAAAACGTGCAGTGCGAGAGGGATGAATGAATGGGTAAATGAGAAAAATGTATGTATTTTAATTTTTTTTTAAACTTAAATAGCTGGCAAAATTTCCAAAATCATAAATCTAGATATTGTTAAAACCCATCCAATAAAATATGTTTAAGTTCTGTACACGATTCCTGTTCGTCAAACGAGGAACAAAAGTGCGTTTGAAGACCTCATTTCAATAATTATTTCTATCGGGAAAAATTTATCCACAAATGTTTTCCAAAAACGAAACCCCGGATTATAGGGTCAAAATGCATATATCAGGAATTTAAAATATTCTTTGTACTTCATGAAATAAATACAGTGAAACAAATTTTTCATGTTTTGTTTACATATAGCCTAATATATAAGGTGACTTTAATGTATGCAGTCAAATTCTTACTGAAGACTCAGTAACAAGGTTTGATGACCCTTTTTGTGAAATTCGTAAATTATTCTTTTCTTGTTCCTTACAAACGCAAGGTCGCAACCCCAACCCCGAGTCAATTACTATGGGATGTCAAGATTTTATTTTGCGAAATCAGCAAAAAGTGTTATCGATCCGTGTTACCGATCAGTTGATGTACTTACCTAGCCTCAGGAATGAGTTTGGCTGTATAAATCAAAGTCAACTTATATTATTTAATTTAATGAAACATCTAGGTATCTCTATCACTTTCAAACATATCGTGCGTGATTGACTAAAAACGATGTGCGAAACACGATACATTTGAAACTGATAGTGATAGATATTGAAGATTGACAATAAAGGGGCTGATAAAATTCTGAAAAGTACAAAAACTAAAACTCGTAGTTAAGAAGAATCTTACAATAAGCTTCGTATAAAATTTAACAGTAGACGCTTACAGAACCATACTTAGAGAAATCGAGACAAAATACCTTCCTATATAGAAAACCATGTGAAAGTAACGTGAAACGCTGTTGTGTTGAATATAGGTCCAAGTAATGCATGACTTCCCATTTCGATAGAGTCACGACTGATTTGATTAAGAACAAACTACATACCAAAGTTCTCCAAATCAAAAACAGATCGTGCGAGAACCATTTAACGAGTCTATAAATTACATGCCTCTACAGAAAGCTCTCGTCTTAACTATTTTTTGTTGGACCCTGGACATGATCCTTATAAAGCCACATGCTTTGCAGGAAAGCTTTGTTCATTGGCCTGTTGTTCCAAAGTTCGTTGACTCATAATGGGCTAATGGCCCCCGCTACGTGTAAAAACTAAAAACGTACTACAAATCTGTGTCGAGCCGAGATCCATAACAGCTTTCCTGATGATGCGCCAAGCGATATTGACACCAATTTTAAAGAGAGCACGGTCGTTTACAGCGGAAAGTCAAAACTTTGTAATTTGGGTAGTGTTTTTTTTTGCGAGAACACGTGTTCCTTTGACTTGTCGCCACACCCTGTGTAAGGATAAAAGTTGTGTAATATTTTTGTTGTTCTTTTTAACCGGTTCTACAGTTTCATAATCATTTTTCAATGTCTTACGCTCTCTCCAACACTTGGTGGTTTACGGGAATACCATGGCAGTTGAAATGGTATAAAATGTTATACCGTATTATGTAGCCAGGTGTAGATACTTGTGCTTTTAATAAAACTAAGTTTGAGTAATTCTTGGGGATGATTAAGTCATGGTTTCGCATTGCTACTGACTGAAAATACAATAAATCTTCTGTTATAGTTAATTTAGAACTTTGCTAAAACCTAAAACTGGATCTGCACTATTTGGGCCAGATATGATGGCGACCCGGTTCGCAGGGATACTGGATTTTCTCCAGTGTAACGGGCCCACCGGGTCAAAGAGTTAGATAAACTATACAGAGGTTCTCTTGCAATCACTATCAGTGAATCTTTTAACCTACCAATTACGGGGAAAGTGACAAGAAAATCTTAGAAGAAATCTGTGCGAACCACGCTACTTGACATGCAGCATAACCTCTAATTTGTTTTGTTTGTGTCCCACTTTCAAAGTTGTCGCTTTGTCTCCCGCCAAGATTCACCTGACAGCTGTCACTGTGACGATTCTTTGTTTCAAATTCAAAATGGCGACGTCACGGCCTCCACATAGGAGTAGGAAGGCCGCTTTTGCCAGTGAAATTATGAAATTGGGTAACTTTTCACGGGGAATAAATTATCCTATTGTTGTTTCTTATGTAAATCGCAATTGTTGCTGTCTCGTTTCACTGGTGCTGATGATGAAATGTTTCAACGCTCATTAGTCATCATTTTGTGGATCATCAGCATTAACCTTTTCTTGAAGACTCTTCACCTCATTTTTACGACATTCGTCATTATTGCTTTTGACGAAAACATAAAGTACTTGTACATTTTGAAGCTGAACCAGAAATAATATGCCGGCTACATCCGCTTGCTACAGTTTTCTCTCGTTTGCAAAACGTGTTTACCAACAAAAGCAAAAAACTGAAATGTCAACAGCGCGGGGGATAGAGGCCATCGCGGCAGCAGATGCACTGCGCTCGCGCAGCTTGCCCGACGATAATTGACATTAATTGATCCGAAGTAGGGCGGCACTGTACTGACTGGATGACCATTTCATATTCCTAAGTAAATGATCCGCCAATATATCAAAGAACATTAAAATATGATCATTGTTTGTTAAAATTATACCGTGATAAATAAATGACGTCTGATTTATGTCAGATTATACAGTGAAAAAAAAAGAAAAATTTATTTATTACCAAAATAAGTTTACAATACAGCATCATTAGGTGGTAGAGCTAATGCCGGGCTCGACTGTGGAGGTACCATCATCTTACTCGGAAATCCTCCCGAAGTTATTCGGGGGAGGGTAAGAGGACAGCTCTCAGGCAAAACCAGGCGGCCCACCATTGCCTGGGACCGATGGATGGCGGTATATCCATCCCCAATTGCCGGGCCTTATATATATAAATCAGACTGGTGACGGGCAGCGGCGTCACTGGTGCAAGGGTTTCGGCACCGCGCTCACCAACCCGCCTGCCCAGCGTGTGTGAGTATGGGTATTTCTTCCCGGAGGACCGCCAAGTTTGGCGAAATCATGGAAAGGCCTATGTCCAGCAGTGGACGAAACAGGCTGATGGATGGATGGGACAGCAGCGGTTCCCAAAGTAAGCTATAGGCTTGGATCTTGGAGGCCAGATGGCATGTTTAACAGGTACAGATTACATAGTTGTCCTAGACGCCCAGTTTAACAATTTGTGTATGGTTAATTAAGAAATATAAAACTAAAACAATTAAAAATGAATCTATATATATTTTAAAGATGCAATGTGAGGTGTGCATTGTGAGTAAGGGTGTTTTTGTATGAACGTAAGTGAATGTTTAGTGAAGAACACATCAAGCTATACAACGTGAAATTTAAGTCATTTTGTTAACGAAAACTGGTGATAGTAGTCGTTCGTATGAACAACTTTTACTATGGAGCCAACCCTGAAATCGTGAAAAAAATATCAGCTGTTCTAAATGTATGAAACACCTGATTTTTTCACGATTTCAGGGTTGGCTCCATAGTAAAAGTTGTTCTTATGGACGACTACTATCACCAGTTTTCGTTAACAAAATGACTTAAATTTCACATTGCATACACGTTGGACTTTGTACCTGTCTTATATCCTTCACTATAGAGACTAATGTCGTACTGCAAGTGTATAACTTGCCGTGTTCTCCACTGTACTTGACACTGGCAAAATCTGGCGCCTATAGCTGCCATCGATCGCCATAAAGAAGACAATATCAGCGTGAACCTATAGTATATACTCTTATTTTTATTATAGGAATTGTAGTGATTGATACTACCTATAATTTGAAAAAAAACTATGAGTACTACATTTAAGCTTTTGAAATGCATTAAATGACCACAAAGGTTCTTTTATAAATTATAAACAATGTTTATTGAAGACAAACATCTAAGTTGCAGCTGCACTTACTTCCAGCCATTTTATAACTTTATAGCCCTTTGTTTGCTTGCTTGGCTCTTTATTTGCTGACGGTCCACACATGAAGTGAGCATGGGAGGCGAGCTTTGCCCTTGACTGGTGTGAGGTCACGACGACGCCCACTCACCGCATCATTGCACTGAGACGGGAACTATTAACTTTCTTCATTCGTCAAGGTTTTTGCGAACGGATTGTGCATTTGCACCGTTACCGTTAGTGTTAATGGATAAATTATCATTCCATTGGTGATAAAACAGAATCTTTATAATGAAGTAGTGAAAATGTCGTGTCTGTACATTGAGTGTTTTGTCAAATTTTAAATTGGTATTGTAATGAAACGGATATTTTATTTATAAAACGGATATTTAGGCCAAAACAGTTTTTTTTTTGTACGTATTTATGTTTTGTTCTGTTTTAACTCGAGAACCACTCCACGGATTTGGATGCGGTTTTTTTATTATCATCGTGTTAATGGATAAATTATCATTCCATTAGTGATAAAACAGAATCTTTATAATGAAGTAGTGAAAATGTCGTGTCTGTACATTGAGTGTTTTGTCAAATTTTAAATTGGTATTGTAATGAAACGGATATTTTATTTATAAAACGGATATTTAGGCCAAAACAGTTTTTTTTTTGTACGTATTTATGTTTTGTTCTGTTTTAACTCGAGAACCACTCCACGGATTTGGATGCGGTTTTTTTATTATCATCGTGTTAATGGATAAATTATCATTCCATTAGTGATAAAACAGAATCTTTATAATGAAGTAGTGAAAATGTCGTGTCTGTACATTGAGTGTTTTGTCAAATTTTAAATTTGTATTGTAATGAAACGGATATTTTATTTATAAAACGGATATTTAGGCCAAAACAGTTTTTTTTTGTACGTATTTATGTTTTGTTCTGTTTTAACTCGAGAACCACTCCACGGATTTGGATGCGGTTTTTTATTATCATCGTAGTTACCTTGTCCAACATATAGGCTGTAAAACAACGCTTAAGCCGAAATCGGGGCAGAGATTGAATAAAAAAAAGCTTTGATGCAAGGGGTAAAATTTTCTACACTAAACAGATTCGCGTGAACTTTTTGCAAAAGGCAGTTAGCGATATAACAAAATAATTAAAGTTTTTTTTTTGTCAATGGGTAAGACTGCAGCAGCAGTTACTCACCCGTAATTAGGAATTTGGAGTTAAAACAAAATATATGTTGCTTCAGATCGGAGGATATACTTACTGGAATGAATCATGATGACTAGATAAATATCTAAGACGCTCTCGGAATCAAACAAATTTGATTTTCTGTTTTTTCTTTTCAGTATATTCAGTATTTTCTTACAAAGTAAGACACAAATCATAGGTACACACTTTAATAATTCTTGAACAATTAGCTTGAACTGTTTTTTTTTTCGTAGTAATGTCACCATAAATAAGCTTATAAGCCAGTACGTTTTCTTCGTCTGAAACACGTTGCGCAATATCGCGTAATGCATCTCAATATTTGTTCGATGCTTTACGCCATAAACGTGAAGTTACAAAACTTACCAAGGTCGGCTTCTGGCTGCAAATAACCAGCCAATAACGGTCAGTTTTTTCTGATTCAATAAGTTGTTAATGCGTTTTACTTGCAATGACATATAAACAAAAATCCAAAACTGTATGGAAATAAAACATAAAAAAACAATTCGCTACGTACGACATATAGGTATTCCGGAAGGGGCGTCAAAAGTGTCTCTGTTGACTCTTATTACGGAACTACAGCAGTCGTACACCCTCTTTTCAAAGACTATTCTTATCGAGCCTTATCGCTGTACTTCGGGCGGGCTACTGTACTAGTTTTTCTAAAATTTTTAGGAAAAAATGTCATTACCCGTCGAGCTCAAAAAGGCCAATGTCAACTTTATTAGATTTTGATAGAGGCGATTATTGGTTAGCTAATTGACCTATCTGTCTAGGACGCGTAACACAAATAAATTACGCGCGAAACAGTTGGTCGGAGGGTTTTTAGCTAATACTGAAATATTTTATAGGGAAAAAAATATTAGATTTAAGTAGAAAACCTTTATATTTCTATTACCTACTTTATGAAAAAAAAAATCAAGTCGATCTCTTAGCCGCGTTCTTAAAACGAACGTTTGAAAACCAAAAAAAGAGGGTGAAAAGCATTATTTTCTTTACAAAAGTATAAATCTTAGAACATTTTTTATATTTGGATCACCTAGATAAAAGATGAATAAATCAAAT
The DNA here is from genome assembly GCA_910592155.1 of Ypsolopha scabrella. Taxonomy (NCBI): domain Eukaryota; kingdom Metazoa; phylum Arthropoda; class Insecta; order Lepidoptera; family Ypsolophidae; genus Ypsolopha; species Ypsolopha scabrella. The sequence continues at coordinate 22,397,058 of OU342977.1, forward strand.
GTATTTTTTTTAAATTTTATGATGCCCTAATTTCTTCAAAAGAATCCTTAAAAATCTGGCTTTGTTCATGTTCTAGGGTCAGGTACTGAGCGCGTCACGAAAATTCCAATCATTTGATATTGTCCATTCTAAAACCTATTTCCAACAGTTACCCGTAGACTCTAGGGCCTAGAGGGAAAGTTCAAAAGTCTCACTTTCTGACAATACCCTTTAAAACTTCCTATGAGCTGCAGTTGACCCAAAATAGTTCATTGTTAGTGCAACACTGTACCGGCGAGGCCAGACCCGCTCAGATATCCTAAGTACTTCGACATTTCGCGCCTTACCTTCACTTTTAGACTATACTTCGTGATAGTATAATGCTAAGCTTAAATTGTAGAGCAAGACAAATTTAGTGGACCCCGACCCCACAAAAAAATTAAATTATTTTGGAGCTTCATCCCGGCTTTGCATTTTGCATTAATAAAATTGGCACGCTAAAAAGCACGGTTTCTTTGTCCAACTAAACTAAATGCTAAGAAGGTATAACTAATACAATATTTCATTCAATAAGGGCATAATGGTTTAGTAAAGCGTAAACAATTTAAGCGCCCAAAAAGCGGTTTCTTTACGATTTTATTACGAAACTATTCATTGACTTCTGCAGTCGTTAAACGTTATTTTAAACCTTCCTTATAAAATGCTCTGAATGATGGTAAAAATTGTATTGAAATCTATTTATAAATTTGGAAGTTATAAGCAAATACACATTGAAACGCGGATTGCTACTTTGCTTTGACCTTTATAAAGATTGGAAAAAAAGAATATGTGATGCTGTTGTTGGTTATTTAAATCTTGATCATATTAGCAGAAAATAATATTCAGTTTAATTTGCATACGTCATTGCAAATGACACTGAATATTATTTTCTTCTAATTTTTATGTTCTTTTTAAAATATAAAACATAAATAAACAATATTTCGACCCATTCAGTGAAGTCATATATAAGAAAAAAATTCAACAGATGATAGACAACACATTCTAAGGAAACGAATTTTTTTTTTCGCTTTCTTTTATACCTTTCCATAGAAATTTAGTCAGCTGATTGAACCACTTTGTACTGGGAAGTGAAAAAATCATTTAAACAAAAAATTTTTTCTTCTTCTGTAATTTGATCAGTTAATGATACATGGTCTATCCTAGAATTATTTTCACTTATTATTGTAGAAAGAACGATCATTGCATTATAGGTATATTATTGACATAAAGCAATTCTGCAACAACCACACCCATCTGAAACGCATGACCTAAATCGTTAGGCATTGAATAAGCTCAGTCTTACTACCTACGTAGCAACTGTGCTCTACCGTGTACCCACGACGATCGAATACTCTGCATCAACATCGAAGGTAATGTCGTAAACGATTGAACTCGTCACGATTGTACCCAAGCTTTGGTGCAGGATTGTTAGGAGAGTCTGCGGGTAATATTGTGTCGGCTGAATGTGCAGTTGATTGCTGCCAGGAGCTGTTTACCTTTTGTGTGGCTGGGCAACACCATATTTATCCTTCGAGGTCTGCATGGTTGCATGGTTTCCTATTAAATGAAGTATAATAGCGCGGTAACAGAAAAACTTAAACAAAAATAAGAGCAATATGTTTACTTATGTATCTTTCTCTTAGAGAACTAAATACCTGTGGATTTCTAAGTCTATTGAGATGGCTATAACGTATACATAGAACCTTTAAGTTTTCTCTATGACTCCATTGTACTGAAAATGTAGATATTTTATCAAGTGAATGCTATACTTACAGATTTTATTTAAATCTTCTGTAAGATACACTGAAACAAATAGGTTCCCATCGAGAGGCTTGTTTGTCAATTTTGGCTATATTAAGGCTGTTTATGAGCCTAGAACATGAACAAAGCCAGATTTTCGAGGGTCCTTTTGAAGAAATTAGGACTATCTTAATATTAAAAAAAATATATTTGATTTATTTATCTTTTATCTAGGTGATCCAAATATAAACAATGTTCTAAGATTTATACTTTTGTCAAAAGAAAAAAATGCTTTCCACCCTCTTTTTTTTGGTTTTCAAACGTTCGTTTCAAGAACGCGGCTAAGAGATGGACTTGATTTTATTTTCATAAAATAGGTAAAAGAAATATAAAGGTTTTCTACATAAATGTAATATTTTTCCCCACAAAATATTTCAGTATTAGGTAAAAACTCTCCGATCTGCTGTTTCGCGCGTAATTATTAGTATTACGCGTCCTAGACAAATAGGTCGATTAGCTAACCAATAATCGCCCCTATCAAAAAGTAATAAAGTATTTGGCATTGGTCTTTTTGTGTTGGACGTTTAGTAACAGTTTTTCCTAGCCTATGCCATACTATTAACTAACTTCTTGGTTGATTCCAATGTTTTTATGATCAATTAAACAAGTTGAGTTAGTATAGAAAACTGACATCTTGTTCGTTCATATGAAGTTAATATGTTGTTTACGGTTAACAAGATAATGTTCATTTTTTTTTTCAGTGTTCCAATATAGTCACAGTAAAGAATTGTCTTATGAAGTGGAAGCTTCCCTTATATAAAACTATCTAGAAAATTTGTGCAAGTACGGAGATAGGGCTCACCACCAATCACGCTGGGACGTAATAATCGGGGAAAAGTGGGTGTACGAGTGTGGACTGTGACTTGCATTCCACAGTCCACCCCGGAAACACCTTTCATCCCCGGGGATTCATGTCGTGCAATGTATTTGTATTAGGTATATTTCGCTGACTATCACACTAGTCATACTAATATTATAAATGTGAAAGCTTGTGTGTGTGTATGTTTGTTACTCTTTCACGATGAAACGGCTGGACGGATATGGATGAAATTTAGAATGGATATAGCTTATAACCTAACTTAGCACATAGGCTACTTTTTATCCCGGAAAAAAGCATGTCGTTAAGCCGAATAACACGCGAGCGGAGCCGCGGGCAAAAGCTAGTAATAAATAATCACAAAGTCACAATAATGTGACAAATAATGTGATCAAAAGTCATAATCACAAACAACTCGTGATCATGGGTAATTTCAATATTAAGTAACACGTTTCTTCGGCGGACAGCGGCTTTGCTAACTTTTGCTTATAATTACCGGGACACGGACTTTAATAAGGTCGAAAAAAGAAAATAAAAGCAAAAACCACTCAAAACAAGATTTTCAAAAATTAAAATCTATCTATTCAAGGCGCTATTTACAGCCGAAAGAAAAAAGTATGAAGAAACATTTTTAAATACAATGATAGCGATCGAGTATGTGGTAATAATCACTATGATCATTCAAAGACTCTTTAAAAAGAAAGGTCTCCTCTTAATTCGATAATTGTACGCTTAGTTTACGTGGCGCTAGTTTCCAGCGGGAATAATTATGTCTAAGGGCTAGCGTGCACAACGATTTTTACTTTTGCGACACGATTTTAAAATCACGCTGTAAAAAATTACAGAGACTACGGTGCGCGCACTGCGATAAAAAATCGGTGATTTTTGCTCAGTTACACCATGGATTTCGTACAAGTTGCTAGTGTTTATTTACTACTTCGGAGGATCAGAAGAAAAAAGAAGAAAATCCGTCAAGCGGCGAGAATTATCAATGGTTTCTTTTATCTGAAATACCATGAACTTCGGACGTACCTATCCCAAAAAACTCTTTGGCTAATATACTCGTATAATGAAAATTCAAACATTTGACAGATTAATGAGAATTGTTGGACCTCATATTGAATACCAAAATACTAGATGAAATGTCCGGCCCAAGTACGCAATTTTAGTATAGAAATGCGCGCCGTACCATACAAATTCATACAAATTCATGCGCTGCAATTTTATTTTCGCGACAATCGCGTCGCGAGCGGTCGCAGCAAAATGTGACAAATCACAATTTTAAAATCGTTGCGATTTTTCAGTCGCATGTGCGCGCACTTACTTACTAACTCATACGTTGCATTTCTGCGATAAAAATATCGTGCGACAAAAAATCGTAGTGCGCGCTAGGCCTAAGATCTCTCATTACAAGCACTAGCGACAACACTGCCAGGCTACTTCTATATACGACACCCTTTGTGTCTGATTCAGCCCAGCCCGGTGACTGTTGCCAGCTTGGAGCCACAAGCTCATGTCTACCTCGTTACGTATGAATTATTTATGTTGCGCAAGCCGAGCCTTGTGACTTGACAAATACGTTTGTGGTGTGGTCTGAGGAGTGGAAGGTAGCGGGTTTATTATACTGCCGTTTAAAAGACATCAACGCGCGACTGTAATACTTCGCTTTACGTTCTTATTTGAGTTCGGTCAGTTATACAGGTTGTAAATAGAGTGCAACCTTTAAATAAAACCATACTCAACAACCAATTGAAAAAAAAAACCTCGCAAATCTTCAGAGAAAAAGATATTCAACTGCAACTCAAAGACTTTAGGAAGTGACTAAAGGGCCACTAGCGGTCCTTTGATTTTTAAAATTATTGAACCGTAAGTCATTATTTAGCTGTTGGAATATCTTCCTTAGCACAAACTGATAAAGTTCAATTTGCAATGTACAGTCCGGAAAGGGCAGTGGTCCTTTAATTTTATAAATTATTGAGCCGTAAGTCATCGGAATGTGCTCGGAAAATGTTTTTTTCTGCATATTGTGAATTCTGTTAAAACTACGGGGCTCACCTTGCTCCGCTCCGCTTCGCTCGGCTTCCTAGTATGTACTTACATGTCAACCTAACCGCTCCTCCTCGCTTCGCTCGTCGTCGCAACCTATTCCTAGCGGTCGAATAAAATTAAAACTAAGGAAGCCGCTTACTCACTTTCAAGACTTTATATTGTAGGAGGAAGGTCTATTTTAGAACTCTGCACCGGAACAGCTGTTTCACGGACAACGCATTTTTGTTTGAAACTCAAATATTATCCAAACTAATGGTTAGCGCGGGTATGTTTCTTGGGAAAAGTGGTTCAGTATGATCGGTGCAATATGTGGTTTTATTTAATGGTAGCGGTCTATTTACACCGGTATATTTTCGATAACAATTAAAGAACAATATAACCTAATCTAATAACTGATATTGATCGGGCCTTGTGAAAAGTTACTGGTGAATGTAATTGAAAATTCTTTTGAAATATTCCTTAATTAGTTTTTTTTCTCACAAAATCAATATATATTGATTTAATAATAATATTGACGTCACAATTATAAAGTACGTGCTGTGTGTCAAATTTAACCTTGCATCTTATCAATCAAATTACATACAAACATTGACAAAACTCGTTCTTTTTTTACAACATTCGCCCGATTGTTTTTTATAGGAGTAAGATTCTTAAGGGGATATGTAGCTAAAGTAGGGGTGACTTTTCTCCCTCAATTAAAATAGTTTTATAAAGAGGTTAGATTAGTCTGTTTGTATGTAGGGGGTAATTTCTAAAACTACTGAACCAGGTTTGAAAATTCTTTCACTGTTGTAATAGACAGACTCTTCACTCAGTAAAAGGTTATAGTTTGTGGCATAAACAATATGCCATTTTACACTCGCGTGGGTGAAACCGCGAGCAAGAAGCTTAAATATTAAATATAAAAGAATACCCTGACTGATCTATTAACGCCTAGACACAATAAATTTGGACTTTAGGTTTCTTAAGTGACGTAAAACAATGCGTAGCGTCCGCTAGTAATTGTATTTAAACCTTCAGCTCTAGACTTGGCCCAAACCGAAAGAACCGAGTACTTACCTACCTAGCAAAACAAGGCGTGCTTCGCGCAGCTCATTGGTATTCTAAGCTCAAGTCGGCACGTAGCACCATGCTTCGTTGTAAGTCAAAACATTGATTTGACGACAGCTTTTTTTTTCTCGTGGTGCGGTGTGTGGTATTTTTCTCGTGGTGCGGGGTGTGGTATTTTTGTATTTTTGCGGAGTGTTGTATTTGGTTATGGGTTAATGATTGCTCGTGTAGTACTGGAGAGATATTAAAACATTTATGTTTGTGATATACACTCTCAATCTAGAGACCCGGATTCGAATCCAGCCAGTCGAGTTTTTGGTAATTTATGTGCATAGTATTTGTATACTTACCGCTGGCTGAAGGGTGAAGGTAAACACTATGGGGTAAACCTGCATGGCTCAAGGGCTTGCCTTTGGTCTTTCAACGGTTTTTGTTTTAATATGCTGAGTAAACTACTAATCTGATTTGAAACACTTTTTCTCCTCGTTTCACGAATAAGAATCAATCTAGTAGATTTAGGTTAGGAAATTTTGCTAGCAAATCTAGACATTTTTATAAAAAAACATACATTTTCCTCTCTCGCCCTGAATCCACCCCCTTCGCACCACGCGTTTTTCCGCTTGGAGATAATCTATACTTACTAATAATAAAGTAGTAAAAAAGTCGTGTCTGTACATTGAATATTTTCGCGAAATTTTAAATGAAATGGGTTATTGGTACTGTACTGAGGCAAAACATTAGAATTGTTAGAATTTTTCTTTCTGTCTGTCTGTTCCGTTTTAACTCGAGAACCACTGAACGGATTTGGATGCGTTTTTTTTTTATTATAATCGTAGTGACACTGGTCAACACAAAGGTTATAAGGGATGTTCATAAAATAACGCCCACGCCGGAAACGAGGCACAGATTTAATAAACGCTTGTATAACTCGAGAACCACTCAACAGATTTGGATGCAGTTTTCTTTATTATCATTGTAGTTACCCTGGTCAACACATAGATCATAAGAGGTGTTCATAAAATAACGTCCAAGACGAAAACGATGCAAAGATTGAATAAACGATTTTATAACTCTAGAACCACTCAACCGCATTATCATCGTAGTTACCCTGGTCAACACATATACTACAAATAGTGTTCATAAAATAACGCCTAAGCCAAAAACGGGGCAAATATTGAATAAACGCAAACGGCAAAGGCTATTGTTATATAAATCTATGGGAAGTCTGAAACCCACGCGAACGAAGTCACGGGCAAAAGCTAGTAACTGAAATAATATTCACGCGAACTATTTAAAAATGTAAAAAGGTACGTATAGAGAATAATTTCATTTATTGATATCAGCCCCGTTACATGAACAAAATAGCATGAGGTACCGTCACTCGTGGGACCAAAAACTTATTGATCTATTTGGTAATATTGTTGAAAATTAAACAGACTCTTGCTTCAGAATAAGACGGACGTATCTATTCATATCAAGATGATATCATGCGTAATCAGACAAGGTTACGGTCTCGGTTGGAACTTATCTTGTTAAAAAATATATAATTTTAATATAAACCACATGCTCTACTGATACTTTTTCGCTTACCTATAGAAAATTACGAGTCCATCCATTTATCCATCAGCCTGTTTCGTCCACTGCTGGACATAGGCCTTTCCAGGATTTCGCCACTCTTGGGGGTCCTCCTGGAAGAAATGCCCATTCTCACACACGCTGGGCAGGCGGGTTGGTGAATGCGGTGCCGAAACCCTTGCACTAGTGACGCCACTGCCCGTCACCAGTCTATTTTATATAAGGCCTGGCAAACCGCCATCCATCGGTCCCAGGCAATGGTGGGCCGCCTGGTTTTGCCTGAGAGCTATTCTCTTACTCTCCCCCGAATAACTTCGGGAGGATTTGCGAGTAAGATGGTGGTACCTCCACAGTCGAGCCCGGCATCAGCTCTACCACCTACGAGTTACGAGTTTTACGAAAATTACGAGTAGACCCCTATTTTTATTCAATCTCCGCCCCTTTTTCGGCTTGGGCCTTATTTTGTGAACACTCCTCATAGCCTGTGTTGACCAGCCCTCTTATTGTCTAAATTCAATATCTATCGCTATAACTTTCTCATGACGTGTGATGTCATTTCTAGCCAATCACGGTGCGTTTGAAGGCGATTGCCATGGATGTCGAAGTTATACAATAAGGCCCTTGGCTTACTACAATGATAATAAAAATAACCGCATCCAAATCCATTGAGTGGTTCTTGAGTTAAAACGGAACATACAGACAGACAGTCAGAGAGACAGGACAAAAATTCAAAAACTGTGGTTTCGGCCTCACCCCAATATAACCAATTTCATTAAAAATTTTGCAAAGCTATACCATGTACAGACACGACCATCTAACTACATTAATAATAGTATAGATAGTATATATCTTTGACATCAAAATTTCCGGATTGAAAACGCATAAACCAAATTTGTGCTACTCTCATAGACATTGCACTAGGTCCATAAACATCACACATTTTTTTCGCGGCTTGCGTTGCATTTTTACCTTTTTGTCGTAAAATTATAAAATGTATCGAATTTATTCATTAGATTCACTCATCTTAACAGTAAGAAAAACAAATGAAAATCACACATTTTACCTAATTTGAATTTGGAAATATCTTTTTTTAAAATTTAAACTTTTTAATAATACCAAAACCAGCCAGATACATATGGTATAGCCAAAGAGGTTTTATTATAAGTTCATACATACTATTTGCGAAAAGAGTTTTTCCCTATCCTATAATGATTGTTGGCAATATGCCAACTGTTTCACCGATACAGATTCGGCATTATCAAGGCGAGTGTCGTCCTTAGAATTGATATTAATAATTATGAATCGAGGAAAAGTTTTTATTTTTTTTTTATCAGGACGGCGATTCTCGCAAGAAATTTCACACGCTTTGCTTTTCATACGCCTCTGTTTATCGCGTCATAAATGCCGTGTGATGATAATTCTACTAACCATAACCCCTTAAAAGACACGTCAAGCATGTTATGAATACGGACAACAGGTTTATATGTTAAAAGTTTGATACGTTTCTTCATAAGGAGTTTGTAAAAATCACCCGCTTTCGGCCTTCGCAAATTGTCGCATGTGCGAGAATCGCCTTCCAGAAGTGCAATTTTGTAAGACAATAGTATTTAAATTCGATTGTCATATGGCTATTCGGCTAAGAAAATTTGCTCGTTTGACAATGAAATCGTACGTTTTTGGTTGTCAACAACAAAACAAGACAATCGTATACATTTGACAGTCAAAAATGGTCAAACTGGCTAATTTGTCAAGCCAAATAGACATATGACAATCAACTTGAATACCATTCGAACCAACCATAAATTGTAATAGGCCGTTTTGTATATTTTTTCTGAAAATATAGGCTAAATCATGAAGATACATACTGTACTTTAACTTTCAGGTGGTATTTTTTATAACGAAATTATTTTTTGAAAATCAGTTTGGAGAAATGGGAATGTGACGTAATAGTCATACCGTTTAGGCTAAATAGGGAGTTCCTTGACGTAAAGAAATAAAGAAAAAAAAAATGTGGATAAAACATGAAGATGGGATTACTGAAAACAAAAAAAACAGATGTCGGTTTTGACATTAGTTTTTTTTCTTGTGGGCAATGGCCTATTTCCTGTGGTAACTAAATGACATGACTATTACGTCATCAAAGCTATTTATTCAGTTCCTGAATATTTTCATGTACATCTTTTGTATTTCTTTGAAAAAAATCGACAATTAGGTGCTGTTATGGTATTCTGGAGTATTCGAATTGCACCTCAGGTCTCATCGAAGAAGTATTTTAATTACAAAGCAGTTGAATTAGTGTTGGATTTGTTGCGTTAATACGATCGATACAATGATTATATATCCTGAATTCTTTCTTTGATATAGAATTACCGCTATAATGTTTTTCCATATTTGGATACCAGCACAAAACAGTAAAACTGCTGTATATCATTCAATCAGAGAAAGTAGAGTCATTACCTAATGCGCAACCAATTTACTCATATTGACCAGTTTCTGGTCTATTGGAGCTGATGATGACTAGTTTATGGAATGTCAACAGTTGGCACCTTCCGTAATGCACCAACTATTGTGTTCCGTAATCCGTATTGATTGGAGGTTTTTATCATTTACGACTTGGTTCTGGTTTATTAAATTAAGACAATCTACAATTTACAAGTACATACATATACTGTCTCTCAGGGGTAGAAAGAGACTAAAGGTTTCCATCTGCTTCGATCCTGTAAGACGTCTTTCTCTTCCAAATACATCGATCTACTCACACAATTTCTTATATTCAAAATGCTTTTGACTTTGCCCTTATTCAGTATATTGCCAATTCAGTCGATATACATCCTTCTGGGGCGGCCCGGTCGAGCTTTACCTTCCATAAATTTCCACCATTGATTTATTTTATCACTCTACTTTCATTTATCCTCTCTAGAGGTATATGTCCAAACCACCAAAGCATTATTTTCTATTCTAGTCACTACATCTTCGTCTAGGCCGCAACGATCCCGTATGTCGGTATTTATATTAAGTGTAGTCGTAGATAAGGGTTACACTCATCCAATGAAATTAAGTTTTCATTCAGAAAGTGTTTTTTTATGATAACCTAGCAATCGCTCCCAAAACTGCTTAGGCATTAAAAAAATAGGACAAAAATGTAAATATCAATTTTCATTTGCAAATTAGATAATATCTCAAGAGATTCCATGCTTAACTCACGGCTTCAGTTACTTCCATTTGGGAATATTTTTCTCTCCTTCCCCATTCTTCTTCATTATTCATCTTTGATCGATTTGAGTGTGGGGTTTAAATTTTAGGCCTATAAGCGAGACCCAGAATCAATTGCTGTTATACATATCATAAAAATATGACATTAACTTTCGATCGCTTCTGTGATCTAGACCTGATCTAAAAGTCACAGGTTCAAACTCGTAGAGCACATGCGTTTTATCTACATGCTGCGTATATCAACGTTGAGCTGTCGGTCCATTTGTGACCGAAGTAAGGTGCCACTCATTCTAGGACGTTATAATCGTTGGTGAAAGGTAAAGGTGTAACTCCGACACCCCCTCAAGGACTCATGTCCTGAAGATGTCTGACCCCTCCGTTTCCCTTGATCCGCAGGGTCGGCGCCATGCTGCAGCAGATCCTGCGCGACATGTGGGTGGACCCCGAGATCCTGGCTGAGCTGGACGAGACGCAGAAACAGACGCTCTTCTGCAAGATGAGAGAGGAACAGGTATGCAAGACAGGCGACGCGCGTAGACTCGTTAAGTGGTCTGGACCAAGGATCAATGACCCTGTTTGCGAATTACGAAAAATACTTTTTGTGCCTTTATAGGTTTTTTACCTTCGACTCGATTAGTATAGGAAGTCTAAATTTAATTTTGCGTATTTCAGAATTCATTGAACCTTGGCCCTGACCTCTTACCGAGTCTATAGTATGAATTTGGCTATGTAAACGAAAGTCACCTTATACCGGTAGATAAAGGCAGTTCTAACTGCGAAGTCAAGCTGTTAAAATCGTTAACAAATTACGTATAGTGTTTGAACTGCAGGCAACTTTACCACTTTACATTTTTAGGGAAAAATTATGTACATATATGCTACCGGCCAAACCCGATTTTAAGACAAACTAGTTTGGCCTAGTCCAAAGTGGTTCTGGGTTGTCATAAAAAATAACCACGAAGGTTATGTATGGCGGTCGCTCTGTTCTGCGCTTATACGTACGCTAGTACCCACCCACATCGACAATTTCAATTCGATCTAACCGCGTTCCACGTAATTCAGCTTATTGTGACATTGAAATCCCTTCGACCTGCTTTCTAACCCTCAGTTTGGCATTCAACCAGCAGGTGGTAAACGGAACAACAATCACTGAGCCGTGGCTCATGGGCTACGGGTTCTATTACCAACAACGATCGGCACGGATTCGCCATTTAAGCGATTTCACGCTTGATCTCTATCAGTTTTAATACCGAAGGATTAGACGCAGAGTGGCTAATTTTAGGACATGATTCGCATGAAAAAAAGAGAATGGTTGGAAATAGGGGTCGACGCTTTCGAGCTGATTCATAGCCTGAATATAACTTTGAACTGATCAAACAGATCTAGTTCGCGCCAGGCGCGGTCGCAGTTCAAGATTGGGGGGGGGGGCATCTTAGCTAAGATGCAGCTAGACAGTTAGAAGTCAACTTTACCAATTAAACAGGTGAAGCAACTAAATAAAAAAATAAACACAAAACAAATGGATGCTTTAATATTAAGGGGCTTTGCAAATTTGGTTTGCACCGTTTGAATTTCTTTTTACAGTGTTATTTGAATATTTTTGACTTAGGCGTTAGTAGGTAAAATCAATTGTTTGAAAGCAGATTGCAACTTGTCTATGCGCGCAGCAAAATTTCGCCCACATGTTGCCAGATTTCAAAAGTACGAACGCACTGTTTTAAAATCTTCGTTCATTATCCGTAAAGCTGAGATGTGGCACTCATTGCTAGCGGCCTCATTTCCGGATAGTCATAACACAGATTCCTTTAAAAGAAGAGCAAATAGGCATTGGCGTAACTAGGATTTGTACATGGGGCGAGAGGGGGGGAGTGGGGGGGGCTATTACCAATTCATGAAGCCATCAACAAATATCTATTCTCGATTTGAAGATCGTAATAAGATAAATAGAGACACCGAGATCACATACAAACCAAAATACTAAACAAATAACGCCATATTTTTATATCAATGACACCCGTTATTCTGGGGGGGACGGGGGGGCAAGACGGTACCGGATGGCCGTGCCCCCCTGGCTCTTCTAGTTACGCCTATGCAAATAGGTACATTCTGGGCGAGCGCATCATCAGGTGCGCCAAGAGTAAGCCCCTTGCGAATTAAAAAAAACTATTTTCCTTCTAACGCATTAGTTACATACTCTGCTCTTTTGTCTGGCGTCGCCTTTATTATCAAGGTTATACTGTGTGCACGGTTTCCGTTAGGAACGCAACGAATACTGTTATTCGTATACGAATACCTCTCTGCCTACCCTAGAGTACATGATTTCATAAAAAAAAATTAACGTGTTGTAAATTTTTTCATGTCATTTTAATCGTGTAACTTGACCTTCTCATTGCTTTTCCAGCAAAAAGAGGATTGACGCCGAAAAATTCTAATGTTTGCTTTTCTTAAGAAAAATTTGCCTGTCTTTGATTTGAATTATTATGGTAAAATGAAGATATTTTTTAATCAAAATAGTTTATTATTCGTATTCGTTTCCGACTAATATTAATTTGATATTCGTATTCGCTAAAGTACTATTCGTTGCATCCTTAGTTTCCGCAATTCCAGCAAATTGATGTCAATTTGACCGCCGATGTGGTTTAGTGGTTTGAATGTGTTATTCGGGGTCGCGAGTCCGAATCCCGTAAGAGCAAATCAAGCATAATGAACGTCATTGAAACGGGGGAGTATGATTTTAGACTGACTTGCATTTAACAATCCATACACTGTAAGGTGGTAGAGCTGATGCGTAAGGTGGTAGAGCTGATGCCGGGCTCGACTGTGGAGGTACCACCATCTTACTCGCAAATCCTTCCGAAGTTATTCGGGGGAGAGTAAGAGAATAGCTCTCAGGCAAAACCAGGCGGCCCACCATCGCCTGGGACTGATGGATGGCGGTATAGCCGGGCCTTATATAAAACAGACTGGTGACGGGCAGCGGCGTCACTGGTGCAAGGCTTTCGGCACCGCGCTCACCAACCCGCCTGCCCAGCGTGTGTGAGTATGGGCATTTCTTCCAGGAGGACCGCCAAGAGTGGCAAAATCCCGGAAAGGCCTATGTCCAGCAGTGGACGAAACAGGCTGATGGATGGATGGATGGACACTGCCTGGGGGATTATGTTGTGACGATGTGCTATATTTATAATGATGTCAGTCTGTCATCATGACGAAGCGCAATGACCTCTGTGAGAGGAACCGATCCCGCTACACCGGACACCAGTTTGTCGTTACGGAACTGAACGCTTTGTGCAAATGTCCAATTGGTTGCGACCTCTGAGGCACCCCGTGTCCTCTACGTGACGAACAATGGGTGACGACCTCAAAGTGCTGCATCAGCGATTTTCAATGGACTAATTGTTGTACTACATCTTTTTTCACAGTTGTCTGTTAAGGATCTATATTATTTGCATGTAGCTGGTGGCCGGCTGGTTTTCAAAGTGAAAAATCCTTTCCATTTTTTTTATGACGTTTGGGCGGTTTGCATGTCTAGGTGACGATGGACGCGGTTATGTAATTATTTTATTTTATTTAAAATAACAATAAATTTCGGAAGAGATTACAAATTCCATGGCAGTAGCAGTTCATTGGCAACCAACAGCAACATATACTTACAACAAAGGTGAATAAAAACAAGCAATTCAAGGTCCGTACTTCATGCTATTTTCATCCGGTTTAAACCTTTGTGTGGGCTTGGCAATGTCCTTGAATCTTTTTGCTCTTAATCTGAGGTTTCTAATGTTTTTATACAAACAAAAATTTAAGAGAAGCAAAAAAAGGTTTATGTGAAGATAAACGCAAATAGAGGTACGTAAACATAAATATGTACCCTAAATACAGATACATATCTGTTTTAGTAGTTACATTACTGGTAGTAAAGTCGTAATGTAGTAATGTAGTCTAACACGTGCTAGACTGAGCATACTGAACCACTTCAATATAAAAACTTTTGAAAAAAAGCGAATAAAAAAATTAAAAACTTTTCATAAACATTTTTATAACTCATGTATCGATCAGCCTGCTTTGTCCACTGCTGAACATAGCCTTTCCCATATTTCGCCACTCTTAGCGGTCCTCCTGGAAGAAATGCCCATACTCTCACACGCTGGGCAGGCGGGTTGGTGAGCGCGGTGCCAAAATCCTCGCACCAGTGACGCCGCTGCCCGTCATCAGTCTGTTTTATATAGAGACTGGCAATTGGGGATGGACCTGTTTGTGCCTGTTTGAGAATTGTCCGAGTTTGCGAGTCCACACCTCCACAGTCGAGCCCGGCACCAGCTCTACCACCGAAGTTTATACCAAATTGCAATTTTTCACGGGAAATAGTTTTCCTTTTTATTCGAAAAGTCCTAAAACAAAAGTTTATCTGTATAACCGCCTTTATGGCCGAGTGGTAGAGCGCTCGCCTGCTAACCCAGAGGTCGAGGGTTCAGTTATCCCGACTTTGTCTCTTTTCCAATTGATTTTAAATCAATAAAAAGTGACAATTAAATTTTGCAAAAAAATATAATATACCTATGTCATATTTCACTCTTTGATCTCAATATTTCGACTGTTCGATACACGATTGCTTACATTTTCCTCGATCCGATTATATCGCAAAGATAGATCTAAACTATGATCTAATTATTATTTCATTTGAGCTATATTCAAATTTCGGACAACAAAAGTTATACTAAAATAAACGTCGCAAAAAATGTGATACAAAACGGCCATGATATAGCCATAGCCATCCCTCTAATTCCAAAATAATAAATAAAAACCCCTCAAAACCGCGAGTTTTCTGAGCGGCCCGCTCCCACCGAGCAGTATAGAAAAAGTGTAAAATGAAAGCGTTGGAACAGGACAGATTTCTCTAGATAACCTCGCCTTTCGGTCTGCGTGATGGTTGATCCATGGTGATAGGACTTGGACATTGATAGGTGGTAGAGCTGATGCCGGGCTCGACTGTGGAGGTACCACCATCTTACTCGCAAACCGCCCCTGAATTTATTCGGAGAGTGGCGAGATCCTGGAAAGGCCTATGTCCAGCAGTGGACGAATCAGGCTGATGGATGGATGGATGGATGGATAGGACTTACCACCCATCCCGTTTGGGACGTAATGTTCATCGGGATTTGAACTCGCGACCTCTGGACGTTCGAAGTACTTAACTACAGAGGCGGTCATTAGGGTGGAGCGATTTTTGCCTTTTTTGGATTTTCATTTGGGCAGGGTGCGGAAAAGTTGCTACAAGAAAACAGATAAATAAAAAAAATAGTAAAAAAAATATCTTTTAATGCTCTGTACTGCCCCAAGGGGGTTGAAGTTTAACAAAATGAATGAAAGGAAAAAAAAATATTTTTGTTTTTAATATTTTTTATATTTGTTTTAGTTAAAACCATATAAAGTATATCACATAAAGATAATCACAAAAATACTCGTCCATTCACAAGTCTCAAATTAAATAAAAACTGTGCAAATTAATAGAATTTCCCATTTGAGGCATTTTTATCACATTTTTTTTATCTTACGACTTCGGAACGCAACAGAATTTTCATGATATATTTTTTGTAAATTACTTACACAAGGACATAACGGAAAAAAAAATTAAAAACAAAATTTTTGTTTTCATTTCATACATTTTTCTAAACTTCAACCCCCTTGGGGCAGTACAAAACATTAAAATATATTTTTTTGCTATTTTTTTCATTTATCTGTTTTCTTGTAGCAACTTTTCCGCACCCTGCCCAAATGAAAATCCAAAAAAGGCAAAAATCGCTCCACCCTAGCGGTCATATTTTAAATTGATATCAATAAGTGATTACTCATTAGTTTTTGTATTGTCAATCATTATTGAGTTTGATATTGCATTGAGATTGAATGTACGATATGGATAATACTAAATCCATTCTCTATTATTATATCCCATTATACTTTCAATGGCCGAAGGTCAGTGTTTTTACTTTATACTTTTAAGTACTACGCAATACGTTTTAAGGGGCTTCCACAGCGAAACTGCGTTTGAAGATGTTTTTCTTGAGTATGACGAAATTTCGAAATAAATATATGACATTTGTTTATTTAATTCCCGTAATCGTGAAAATTAATAATTTTAAAACAACAGTAAATAAATAATCTTTTTATAATAACGAATAAAATACTTGAACTTTTTCAACTGAAAAGGGACAGTCCCTTTAAACTTATATAATTATACACTCTCGCGAGCAATAAAACAATTTGACACAATGAAAAAGTATTACTGTTTATGAGTTTTTGATTTGTTATAGTGAAAAGTATTATTTTCTCCTATTTTGCGCTATACGGCGACGCAGCGTCCGCTGCTTAGCTCAGAGACTATTAGTTCTAGAAAGCTGTACTTTAGTATGGGTGTACATATTAACTACGCCGACAAAAAGTGACAAAAAAAATTTTTATTTTAAGGTTACACATAAATTGGGGATGGATTTTTTTTTCTCGTCTATTCTAAAGTGTGGGTCATTGTTAGATAGGTTGTTCAACACATTATGGGTGTGTGAAAACAATTTCTTGATTTAGGGACCCGTTGGCGAAATATCAACCTCTAAAGTGCTAATTTTAGTTAGAGTCGAGTGTCCCCCCCCTTGCTGGCTAAACGGTTGTTTATGAATGTGTGGAAAAATTCACAGCTGTAGTATATATAACGAAGTTAAAGGGATAACTATCACATGCAATACAATACAAAATTTATTTATTTATACACAAGTAATTTATAAGTACTTTAAACCCTCCTTTTAAGCTAACAAAACCATAGAACTAGAAACCATAGAAGGGACCAAACACAGCTAAGAAGGCTTTACAGGTTTACGAGTACAGGTCGCGCCAAACTTTTAGTCCCCTCTAAACACGACAGAAGTTGCGATCTGCATTAGTAGACCGACTTATAGAACGTACCGGGTAACTACGGAACCCTACACTGCACGTGACCCGACACGCACTTGGCCGGTCTTTTATCATAATTTTAACTTCGTTTCTGTCGATAACTATACCTACACACGTTGAGCTGCACATTTAGCTTACTGAAGCCCCTTAAAGGTTCTTACTTGAACTAAGTGATTCATTTTTCTTTGTCTGAATGCTTTGTACCGATGGATTCTACATTATTTATCATTATAGCTACTGAATAATCATCTCCAAATGCGTTTGTACAGAAACCTTTTGGAGCAAATTCTTTATCATTATGCTTGAGTATTACAAAAGGAAAGCTTATCGTGTTTGTGTAGATGTTAATATTACATTATTACATCCGTTATGGGTTCTTTTATGATCTAAGTATGGGGATGTGCGTCAAGAGTTGTTTTGACGTGGAGGTACTGCATTGGATGTTACACACACAGGATAACAAGAACATAATTTTTACCTGGGTATAGTCCATTCAGAATTAGCTGGCGTCTTTCCACTTGAACATAAACAATATGTCTCAAGTGCAAAGACGCCAGCTAATTCTGAATGGACTATACCTAACTTAGCATGGTAGACTATATCGAACTTTGACAGCTCGATATACCATTGTCTGTCCCTCTTTATGTTCCATTTCGAAACGAGTGAATTTTACTCGAAGTGGTGCGAATTTCACCCTAGAACGTTCAAAAATTGACCCGAGTTAAAACGAGGGTGACCGAACTGTTACCTGACAGTTGCTCGGAAGTGTTTCGAAACGCTTCCGAGTAATGCGAAAATCACACTGGACCACTTGATTTGTGCAACCAAATTTTCTTTCTGTTTCTTCCATGTAGATCTGTCTCTTTCTAATAAACAAGTGAAATTCCGCACTATGATCGCGTGTTTTGAAACGCTTCCTAGGTAGATCGACAGAGTGAGACAAAGCACTGTATCAAGCGCTATCGAACTCGATATGGTCCTTCATGTCAGAGGTGCTGCATATAGTTTTTGTTTGAAAATAACGGGAATCTGACGCTAAAACTACCATTTAGAAATGTCGCAATATTATTTGAATCCATATGGGTTGACCTTAGTTAACCATTAACTTTTAAGCAATACTTTAAAGCATCATCCTCTGTTGCACAATGGTCTACTGTAATTTCAATTTCCTTGTCACTTTGTTTTTCAAATAGCTTCCTTCGAGACCTTTTATATTGAGGCTCCGAGTTGTTTTTGCTTCAGACCCTTTGTTTAGAATTGAGGTCACAGCTTTTGTCACTAGTACTTATCTACTGTTGTTTTTGTTACAAAAGAGCACCATGAATAACGCATACGCATAGAGAACTGATTTGTTCCGGAGTACGTTCTTGTTTACCCAAAATTGCACCAACACTTTACCACGAAATCCAAAATTTCCATTACAAAATATTTACAAGAACTTGAATTTACGCAGATACGTAAAAAAAATAGTAAAACGTGTCGGCATATCAGCGTTTCCGATTAAAGACTATACAGTTATACAACCATAACATTATGAGTTATATAAATACGCAGCTGTTTATTGTTTTCAATAATATTTTTTACTCGTACGGCGTTTATTGGTACTTGATCTATATTATTTGTTCTTGATACATTTCACTACAAGATCTTCGTGATGAAATAGTACATTACGATATAATAGGCAACTTAGGACAAGTATCGTATACTATGGTTTTAGGTCACAGTGTGCTATAAACAATTTTAAAGCATTAAAGATCGAATTTTGCCTAGATAAAGCTAAATTGTATTTGGGTCTTGAAAACATGATAACATTTCTGCAGGAATATAGAATAGGTTTTATTGCACTTCATAGACTATTTTTATCCCAGAAAACCTGATTTTAATTTTTAAACTGTAATTTTTTAGGTTCGTCGCTGGCAGCTCTGGGACCAGAAGGTCAGTAAGGAGGAGACTGATCGACCCAAGGTGCAGAAGACCAGCATCAAAAAGAACGTACAGTTCATGAAGGGAGAAGATGGAGAGCCTTGGGTGAGTTTTTTAACCATTGAAGTTCTAGTACCATGCATAAACAATATTCTATTTGAAAGACTCAGTTTACGTTTTGGCCAACTGATGAATGCCTTCCTCAGGGTCTGGAAAAGGCAAGTTAAAACCTCAGAGTTTGCGGACTGTCGTAAATTCAGAGAAATTTATCGTTTTTATATTTTTATCGTCGTTTTTGAATTCATACGTGATAATTATTTCTCCACGTTGGTCTTTCTAAAACATTTTTATCAGAGATCGTTTTTACTGCTAATGTGATCGTTTTATGGGCTGAGATTATGTTCAGTGTGGATTATTAGTATTATATCCAAGTTGTGTTTTATGTGCTCTCTCAATGGCTCTTCTGCAAATGAATCTGTAGGCTATTCCTGGCCATCGTGATCCTTAACGACCTGACCTGATCGATATCTCGTTGGCCTTTCAATGGAATATTTATTCTCTTTGGTGCAATGCTCTGTGTGCTATGCAGCTATTTTAGTCTGCTTCCACTCCAGTGTTTCACAAATATTAATATCATCAACAAATTCGGCACGGTTTTGAAACTAAACTCTTATTACATTTACGATATTGCATTGAAATAAAACGAGTAATTGTTATACATACTTTTATTACATTGTATAACTTGCAATAATCTAAGAAGTTGTTATTTCTTAATGGACCATCATTATCATTATTCATATACGAGTTTAAGTAAACACTTTATAAATGGATTAGAACAAGACCAGAGTGTCTTAATTATTTTCTATTGGTTGCAAGTGGTTTTTATTTATAAAATTGTACTTCCCTATCAAAACTGTAATAAAGGAAGTAATAAATCATGCTTGAAGTAGATTGAACAATAAACCGATCTACTTTAGTTCTTGCAAATAACAAATGAAGGCCAAGATCAAATTAAGTCGTGTGTTTTCAATAGATAAGGTACTTTTGTGGTCATCATTGCTTTTCATCTAACTTTGAATTTTATTTCAAGGTGAAAAAGTCTCAATTCCATTGTAGATGAATTAACATCTGTTCTTTTATCACGGCCAAATAAGACAAAGTCAATATTTATGCAGCTAAATGGTAATTAAGTGGGCTTAAGTTGTTTTCGGGTAGGTAATTTGAAACATTTTGTGATAACTATTCGCTTGGTAAAACTGCAGTTGACAATATTTATTTCGTTTTAATTTTATTTTCCTATGAATTAGTGGATAATGAATTTTAGTGTGTATATAATTAACTTTTCACAAAACACTTAGGTTACTAATTACAATTAAACGGCGATACAATTTGCCAAACTATATTACTATTGTTGGCAAGCCCTTGATAACAAACTAATCGCGTTTTTTACTTCATATTTCATTTCGTTTCACGTATTTATAACTAGTAGCTTTTGCTCGTGACTTGGTCCGCACTGAGTGAGCAATTTATGTGACTTCATGTATCGTGCCATCTTGTTTTTCACTGAAAAAAAGTGAATGATGGTAGTGATGCTGTAAACTATGTTCCGTTGATGCATATGTGATCTGCTTCAAAATACTTTGCATCGACAAACCATAGAAAATTTCAAAACATTATTTTAAAATCATTTTCCTTATTTGCTCGAAAAACGACTGAGACATAAATATGTTGAGGCTTCGGTAAAAGAGTTCCATTTTTAATAGACTCTTCTGAAGCAGATATCAATTATCTAAGCACTGGATTTAGGTATTTCCGTAACTCTTAATCTCTACTCTATCCTTACCCGATAATATAAAATACAAGGTATCTTATGTGTACTACAGAATAAAGAATGCTTCTTTCATCCTCCAGGTGTGGGTGATGGGGGAACATCCAGCTGACAAGTCCATAGAGACGATGCTAGCGGAAGAAGCACGGCAGAAGGCGCTGGACCAAGCCAGGAAAGAGGCGCACCAGCTGAGGAAGTCGGTAGAGAAGGAGCTTACCCATCTCATTGATTACAAGCCACTCGATAGTTTGGAACAGGTGAGGATCCTCACCTTGCTTGGAGACGGGTTAAATAGGGCATGCCCTCCAGATAAGGGTGGCTCTTGGACTTGGGGCATTAAGGAAAGAGGGTCAGATTTAAAGATTTGTCGTCTCATTTGTACGCTAATGCTTCAAATAAAAATAAATATAAAAATATAAAATATAAAAATTGCAAATTGCAATACCTTTATCCACACCCAACCTTTACTTCCTATCCGTCTTAAAATTATGATTAGTCAAAATGTTTAAAAATACATCTAAGTACTCAGAAATATTGTATGTTACGCTCCAAAACGTTCCATTTTCACGTAGATTTTCATCTACTTCACCTTTTTTTTTTTATTTGATAATTTTGTGGCAGTTGGTATTACATCACATCACACTAATATTATAAATGTGAAAGCTTGTGTGTGTGTATGTTTGTTACTCTTTCACGCTGAAACGGCTGGATGGATTTGGATGAAATTTAAAACGGATATAGCTTATACCCTAACTTAACATATAGGCTACTTTTTATCCCGGAAAAAAGCATGTCGTTAAACCGAATAACACGCGGACAGAGCCGCGGGCAAAAGCTAGTGTAAAATATAAAGGATAGCAAATCGCGGTCTGAATTTAAATCTCGTCAAAGTTGTTTCAAAAGCAGTATAAATAAAGATTTTGTTTTAAATTGTTTTTTTTTGTTTAATGTATGTGGTCTTGTCTGCATTTTGAAGTGAATATCCATGTTTAGAACTTGTACGTCACATCCGGAACAACATTTTTAACGAAGGATAATAAAATACTAATTTGTTTTCTGATTATAGATCATTACGTTTTTTAATCGTTCATTATTAGTTATTTGTAATAATAATAAGTTAATTCCTATTGCCTATATGACCGAAACACAGAAGAAACTAATAATAAAAATGTTGAAATGACCACGCAGACGAATGCGCCGCCCTCAGTGGCATGTTATTGTGATATCTATGGCCGCCATTGATTTCTTCCTCTGTGTACAATTTCAGTAAAGTTCGTCCTCTATTTACTCATACATGCGGTATCTATTGATATATATCTTTCGACTAAATTTATTTACCTCTTTTCGCCAGTATTGCGATTAATAGGATTAAAAATTCAATGGTCAACGGCACTTTTCCTGATGATGCTTGAATTCGCAATACCTTAATTGTCCCTTTGCATTTTTTAAAGACCCCAATCGTCACTTTGGTCTTTTGAAGAAAGGCCCTCGCTCCATACTAATTCCATATAATATCAGCTCAATCTACCGTCGATATTCCAGCAGTTCGACCTATCGCCCAAGAGCGTAGACTCCTTAGAGGACACGTTGGAGATCTATTGCACTGTGGATGAGCTGCGGCAACGAATCCAGGCTCTGGAACCAGAGGTTAAGCTTCCAGAGGAAAAGACCAACAATATGCAGGACAAGACCGACTACAGAAACGAGAAGAACTTGAAGATGGATCTGAACAAGAATACTTTGCATTTTAACTTTATTGAGGGAAAGAGGGATGTTTATCAGGTGAGTAGAGGAAAATTTAAATAATAAAATAATACGAGGGTTTTGGCACTGCGTTCACCAACTCGCCTGCCCAGCGTGTGTGAATATGGCCATCACTTTTAGAGGACCACCAAGAGTGACAAAATCTTGAAAAGGCTATATCCAGCAGTAGACGAAGACAGGCTGATGGATAGACCAATACTTATTGATTTTAAGGTGGTAACAGAGGATCTTGGCAAAGTGCACATCATAACATTGTTTTCCATACTTTAGAATAAAAAGTAAGTATTCAATAAAATGCGTTTTAGGTGTATTCGCGAAAATTGCTCAATGATTATTATGTTTTCACAAGAAAATTATATCATTTTATGCATAACATTTTTATTGCATTAAGTTACAACTATAAACACTCTTTAAAGTTCGATAATGTAATGCAATCAAAATTTAATGCATAGGATGACAAACTTTTCTTGTAGTAACATAATATTACTAAATAATTTTCGCAAAACCACATAAAATGCATCTATTGCATACATTTTAATTAAAAGTAAGGAAAACAATATTAAGATGTGAATTTTTGCAAGATGTCATCTGTTACCCCCTTAATCAATGAGGTTTTCCATTTTTTCTTATAATATCTTTGCCCTTAATAGTAAAAATGTCTTTGGTCAACAATTAGACTCATCATTATATCTATCATTGTTCATTATCATTGTTTTTACTAAAGTGCGCGTTCTACCATTCGCTTTCCTGTCAATAATTCATCCTGTTGCATATGCGTTTTGGTACTATTGTAATGTTGCAAAGTGAAACGTACTGAAAATCTAGGTAAATCAAAAGCGATTCTCACCTGCGCAATGGTGCAATCTGCTAAATGATGAATAATCAGGCGACCGACTGTTGGCAGTATAGCCCGTTATCTATACAGCTAGTTATAACGCCACATATCCTTGTCGTCACTACCGTCCTTAGAGCAAAAGAATCTAGCAATGGTATCGTAAATCTCAATACATATAGTATAGTGATTGTAAAACCTTTCCTCCTCAGCGACCGTGTATTGGCGTTTTCTGGGAGTCTTCTGCCTCATCCATCCATCCATCAGCCTGTTTCGTCCACTGCTGGACATAGGCCTTTCCAGGATTTCGCCACTCTTGGCGGTCCTCCTGGAAGAAATGCCCATACTCACACACGCTGGGCAGGCGGGTTGGTGAGCGCGGTGCCGAAACCCTTGCACCAGTGACGCCGCTGCCCGTCACTAGTCTGTTTTTTATAAGGCTTGGCAATTGGGGATGGATAAACCGCCATCCATCGATCCCAGGCAATGGTGGGCCGCCTGGTTTTGCCTGAGAGCTGTTCTCTTACTCTCTCCTGAATAACTTCAGGAGGATTTCCGAGTAAGATGGTGGTACCTCCACAGTCGAGCCCGGCATCAGCTCTACCACCTTAACTTTCTGCCTAGTGGAATGCAAATGGTGAATTTCCATTTTTTAGGAATTAGGCATCCCAAACGGCGGTGACGGTGTATCACACCGCGTGGCGGCGTGGGAGCGGCGCGTGGCTGCGGCTCGGGCGGGCGACATTCTACGCGGGCTGCGGGCCCGGCGCGCCAGGACGCTAAGGGACGCGCAGCTGCACGCGCACGATGATGACGAAGCTTGGAAGGAGCAGGGTCAGTTCATATAAGGAATATTACCACACTTTTTTTACAATACTTTAGCATATTTATAAATAATTTGCTGCAAAGATTTCTTATAATATAAATGCATTCAGAGATGACTGTTCATATGAGTAAGAGGGCTAAGTAGAGGCTCTACCTTATCGCTACCATTATTCATATGTTCCATATGAAGTTAGAGAACTAAATGATGATAACATTAGTTATACTAGTGTTTGTAGACACAAATCTCAGAGCGAAAGATCCGGAAACGATCCTAAAATGTATGAAGAGTTTAAAAGTTTTCAAGGTTCAGATGTTACCTTTAAAAATTATGTATTTTTTTTTGCTCACAACCGCTCAAATAAGACGCCTAATTTATTGTTTTGAAAATTCCAGAACGAAAAGCAAAAGAGGCTGAGGCGGCGATGAGGGAGATAGTGCGAGCCGCGCGCGAGGAGCACCGACGATCTTCCGTGATGGAGCCACCTGTCGATCCTTGTCTCACCGAAGGTAAAGATGTTGTCTCAACATAAATATCCACTAAATTAGAACTTGTCCAAAAAGTAAATCTAGACGTGAGGAGCTCTGAACCGGGACTTTAACTCGGGACCTTTCGCTAACCCGACAATTGCTCTACCAATTGAGCTATCCAGTTCTCAACACAATCTGCGATTTTCCCCTTATTACCGCAACGATATGCATAGTGAGCAGGCGCGGTCGCAGCTCAAGATTTGGGAATCATCTTGGCTCAAGTACAGTTCAAGAGGCAAAGTTTAACAATGGAACAGGTCAAGCAAATAAAGAATTTCCTTAATAATCCCCCTTCCCCTCGGACCGCCCCTGATAGTGAGCCACTTGGCGTAAGAGGCATTTACTATTAAGTTGGTATGTTTATATAATATTATATAAGTGGATTTAAGCGGGTATTATGACTTTTTCAGCGGGCAAACCGCCGAGTAGGGAAGCCGTGGTGGAGTGGTTCAGAACTCATGAGCTGAAGAGAGGCGTCGGTCTCAACGATAGCCACAAGCCTGTCAACTGGTTTCACGGTAAGTCTCTCCTTCTAGGGGTTGTGGGGAAGAAGTTTGAATGCTTCGACTCCCACAGTATAAACCAATTCTGTAACATTTCCTCTATTTTCTTAATTTTAGGTGCAACCAACGTGACACTGCTCTTTATCTTCTTTTTTAGTTTGAGCTTGAGTCATGTTCTGGAAAATGATAAGAACCAACTACTCCAACAAATATAAGATGACTTTCATTTATATAGCCAAATTCATACTGGAGATTCGGTGAGTGGTAAGGACCAAGACCCTATTTGCGGAATACGAAAAATATTCGACTCGATTACTTAGTGTAGGATAGGAGGTCTAAATTTTATTTTGCGTATTTCACAGAAAGGGTAATTGAACTTTGGTCCTGGCCACTTACCGAGTCCCAAGTATGAATTTGGCTGTATAAACGAAAGTCATTTTATATAATGATGATAACCCACGGGAAAAAGAAAACCGGATAACAGAAAGAAGTCCTGGCTGCGCAATTATTCGAGAATGGACAGGAATGGCGAGTTGTGCAAAGCTGTTTCGCCTCTCATAAGTCAAGACACAATATGTCAAGTTGATAGTCAACCTTTACTCGTTGCTAAAGCACCCCAAGAAGAAGAAGAATAAGTTCTGTGACTATATAATAATAACGTTTATTTTTCATAAATATCTTCATACATAAGCAGACAAGGTTGAGGCCACCTATTAAGTATAAAAATACCTGTATCAGGCGGTCTCGCTCCTCTTAACAAGCAAATTATTACATAAACAGAAATAAACTTAAACTAAATCAACCATTAAGAAGAACAGAAACATGTCCTACGTGTGAGCGTTTGTGTTTGAGAGAGGGTGGTGTCTGTTCCATCCATCCATCCATCAGCCCGTTGTTCGTCCACTGCTGGACATAGGCCTTTCCCAAATTTCGCCACTCATGTCGGTCCTCCGTCCTCCTCATCCAGCCGCCCCCCGCAACGTCCTTCAGGTCGTCGGTCCAGCGGGCACGAGGTCTTCCTACACTACACGCTTTGCTGTACGTGGTCTCCATTCTGAAGCCTTTCGGCCCCAACGGCCATCATGTCGTTGACAAATATGGCCTGCCCACTGCCACTTCAACTTACTGATTCTGCAGGCTATGTCGGTTACTTTAGTCGGTGTCTGTTAGGGGGTATGAATAAGTGTATACGTGTTGTAAGAATGTGTGCTTGTGCCAGGTGTGTGTGTGTGTGTGTGTGTGTGTGTTTGTGTGGGGGGGAGGGGTTGAATGGGTATAAGTTTAGATAATATGTTGCAATAATGCTTCTATTTCGTCATAGGTTAGTGACTTAATCCAGTTTGTTACTATTTCTTTAATTCCGTGTGAAGTCATAGGGTATATGATTAGTATTTTGTTAAGTTTGTTATATAAATAAGCTGCTTGAGAATCATATTGATGATTAGCAAATACTGTGTTGTTCGAGCATTTAGGAGCGACTGCGTAAACTCGTCTTTTGGTTAGAATAGAGGGGTCAAAATTTGTGCTTTTATGCATTCTTAAAATAGTGTGAAGAATGTATAATCCTCTTACTGTTAGTACGTCACTAATTGAGTATAGCATGTTAGTAGAAAATATAAAAGGTTTAAAATTCATTACTTTTATCAGGAAACACTGTGCTCTTTCTACCTCAATAAACTTTGTCTTGCTAGCCCCGCCCCATATAGGTATACAGTATGTTATAATTGACTGGGCCAACGCAACATGTATTCTGGTTAGCAGGTCAACCGAAACCACGTGTCTTAATGTTTTAAAGATCCAAGTTAACTTCCTGATTCTGTTACTCACCAATTCGATATGTGAGTGCCACGACAGCCGCTGGTCTATCATGACTCGAACTTCGATATTGGGACACATGCAATTATGATAAATGGGGTTCCCACATCTATGGACTTTTATGTTAAATTCGATATCTGGTTGGGAATTATTGTATATAGAAAAACAGATATAGTTTGTCTTACTGGTGTTCAATGTTAAGAGGTTGGTCTCCAGCCATGCTGCTACCTTAGCTAGACCTAACTCGGTCGCCAACTGGACATCCTTCCATGTCGACCCTGAGAAAACTAATGCTGTGTCGTCCGCATATGAAAAGACACGCCCATTTTCCAATGCTAGGCTGCACAAGTCGTTAATATACACCAAAAACAAGGTCGGCCCCAAAACACTACCTTGAGGAACGCGAACTTGAGAATAGCTGATATCAGAACTGCTACTGAAGTTCTTTCCTAATTTCACTGTCTGTTTTCTATCCTTAAGATAGTCCCTAAGAAGTTCGAGGGGTTTACCTCTAATGCCAATCCATTCCATCTTACGCACAAGAATGGGCATAGAAACGGTGTCAAAGGCTTTTTTAAGATCAATAAATACTGATAAGCACTTCTTTTTGTGATCTAGGTTGCCAACAATTAGCGAGCTGTAAGGCTGTCACCGCATCTTCCGTCGATCGACCACGTCTAAACCCATATTGAGATTCAGAAATTATATTAAATTTATCTAGGTATTTAAGTAGTCTGCTGTTTATAAGTTTTTCCACAATTTTTGATAGAACTGGTAATACTGATATGGGTCTGTAATTGTTGACGTCGTGTCTGTCACCGCTCTTGAACACTGGTGTTATAATAGCTTGCTTCAAGAGGGTTCGGAAAATACCATCAGCAAAGCACCGATTAGCTAAGTGACTTATTACTGGGACGACTTGATTTCTAGCGTGCTTGAGAAAACTAGTTGGGATTTTGTCCCATCCTGGAGCGCTATCAGATTTCAGATTCATGAGTATTGAGTGTACCTCCTCGAGAGAGGTGTCCAAAAGAACAAACGAAGAGTTTTGAGACAAGCCCATATTAGAAGGATTGAATTCAGATTAGGTGGTAGAGCTAATGCCGGGCTCGACTGTGGAGGTACCACCATCTTACTCGGAAATCCTCCCGAAGTTATTCGGGGGAGAGTAAGAGTACAGCTCTCAGGCAAAAAACCAGGCGGCCCACCATTGCCTGGGACCGATGGATGGCGGTATATCCATCCCCAATTGCCGGGCCTTATATAAATCAGACTGGTGACGGGCAGCGGCGTCACTGGTGCAAGGGTTTCGGCACCGCGCTCACCAACCCGCCTGCCCAGCGTGTGTGAGTATGGGCATTTCTTCCAGGAGGACCGCCAAGAGTGGCGAAATCCTGGAAAGGCCTATGTCCAGCAGTGGACGAAACAGGCTGATGGATGGATGGAATTCAGATGGTGATTCTGTCATCGTGGTTAGTTTCTCTGCAAGGGTCTTTCATATATTTGCGAAAAAAATATTTACAAAATCAACAGATTGCTTAGCAGTAAGTAATTTAGTATTTTCGGTCTTGCTTGGTGTTAGATTTGTAACAGTTTTGATATTCTTCCAAAGAGTTTTCGAATTTTTCGTTGATTTAGCTAATTCTTCTCTATCATATTGTCGTTTTAGTTTTTTAATTAGGGCGTTGCAATAATTCCGGTATCGCTTATAGGTGATTTCTTTTATTATATTATGAGGATCTGCTCTTGAGCTTTTTTGCATTTTATTTCTGTTTGTAATGCACCGTAGTATTCCAACAGTTATCCAAGGCTTTAAAGTGCGTTTACTTTTTGGGATTTTGACTACCTTACTGTTTTCTTCTAATAATTTTGTTACTTTGTTTATTAATTCATTCAGTATTTTATTCGGATCATCATTAGAAAGCAAATTAGAAAGGTTTTTTTCAGCAAGACTACCTAGAGCCTTGTTGAAGTCGACAGTAGTTTTTGTTTTTAGTTTTGATTGATCACGTTTGATGTTTTTTATCTGTAGAAGTATCGAAGAGTGATCAGTTATGGTGGTATTTAGAACAGCTATGTGTGCAGTAACTTTTAACTTGTCCAATTTTAAGATAAAGTGGTCCAAACAGCTACCTTCCCTAGTTGGTATTAAATGTCCTGGTAACATACCATATAAAGATAACATATTTAAATAATTAGTTCTATTACTACGCTCATAATGTTGTTCCGAAATTTTTGGTATAATATTTATATTGATGTCACTAGTTATAATAATATTTTTATTGCTTTTTATTGTACTTAAATGTTTACTAAGAGAATTTACAAATAAATCTGCATTGGTATTCGAAGGTGAGCGGTAAATGCCTAAAACTATATTATTATCGATTTCAATTTGTACACATGAAGCGTGTGATAATATTATTTCCTTTATGTTCGCTACTACTAAAGATTTTTTTACATAAGATACCACTCCATCGTTTTGGTTCAGTTGATTGGTAGTTGCAAAAGCCGTATACGCGTCTAAAGAAGGAATAGGTTTATGAGAACATAGTCGACATTCAGTAAGGATCATTATGTCAGGGATAAAGTTTAGGTGAGAGAGATTTATAAGTAAGTCATCAAAATTACTGTAAATACTGCGAATATTCTGTGAAATAATAGTAAGGTCTTGTTCTTTAATTTGCATATGCTTATTTAAATTATCAATATCGCATTGAAAATATTGAGTTATGGTTGTATTGTCTATTTCATGTAAGTTTGTTAAGATGTTATTATTAGGGGAACAAATTTCGTTATATAGTAAAAGCGTTGTAATTCATATAACATATTAGATTGACAGAAGCAGGAAAATTCACTTTTTATGTTTGTACGCGATGGATAGGTACATGGTTTGGGCTTGGGTTGAGTTTTTTGGATAGTATTTGCACAATGATTTAATTGGGAGCTGAGATTGTAATCAAATATATAATAGCATAATATTGGTGTGTTTGTGTATAGGTGCGTTAGTGTATATACATGCATAAATGGTTGTAATAATATGTTAATAATGTGAAGCGTGATTGTGAGGGTAAGTGCGAATGTTTTATTTGAAAAGGTTGGGTAAAAATTGCAACGTGTCTTTAAAAAAAATCCAATATTCATACACATAAGAATTAAAATAATTACTAATAAGAACACGAAATGTAGTTTTAAGTTGAGTAGGGCAAATAGTCAGCCTTGCATAAGTTGTTGTACCTGAGCCTCGTTGTTAATCGTTATGATAGGCGTGTTTTCATCTTTCCGTACATATATTTTTCCATAAGCAGTCCAACAGAATTTATACGCTTTGGATTTAATGAGTTCACGCGCGAGAAAATGTAGACGGGATCCTTTAGCCGTTAGTTGCTCGGATATATAAACTGAAGTATCTTCTTAAAAGCGTAGTCCTAAATGCTTAGAACATAGTTTTGCCACGTGTTTAATATTAAAGGA
This sequence comes from Ypsolopha scabrella, assembly GCA_910592155.1. Taxonomy (NCBI): domain Eukaryota; kingdom Metazoa; phylum Arthropoda; class Insecta; order Lepidoptera; family Ypsolophidae; genus Ypsolopha; species Ypsolopha scabrella. Next base: position 22,428,005 of record OU342977.1, read on the forward strand.
CTTACACATTTTAAGCATACTCGTCTTCAATATGGTAGAAGATATATCAACGATGATTGGTGTATTAAGAGTTTTCTCCTTGTTTCCACGAACTCTATAGACATCATTGATGTCGGATTTTTCCAGTTTGCACCCAATGTTCTCCGAAAGACTTATCACCATGTCAATAAGGTCGTCTTTTGATTCACCACTCCGTTTTGGTACATTTTTGATCTCCAGGCTAGCTTTCCTGCTTCCTCTTTGTAGGTCTTCAACCCTATCCTCTAGTATGGCTATGTATTTTCTATCTTCTTTAGCAGAAAATTCCAGTTGCTCGATCTTCTTTTTAAATTCCTCGTTTTGGGCAGTGAAGAAGGCTACCGAGTTCTCAATATTGAGATTTGTTTGCTGGATTTCCTTTTGAGAAGCAGAAATCTTTCGAAGTTCGGTCACTTGAGGGGACAACAGAGCAGAAATCATAATCTTTAATTCCTCTTTAAGATCATCCAAGTTTGAGTTTTCGTCTCTTTTTCTCTTGATACGTGACCCTACAAAGTTTGGTGAGGTACTATCAAAATTTCCCAATAAGTCTGAGTCGGAAGCTGATTTGTTCATTGCTCCATCCATTGTACGTGTAGTGTGTAGAAATAAAAGGGGTACTCACTGTCTTATTAAGTTTCTGCTTATTAGTATAATAGTGCAAAGATTTAGTGGTTTCTTTGAAGTCAGGTGGCGCGCTCGTAGCTATCAATTGAATATCAAATAAACGGCGGCGTAGACAAGCTATTCTACGGTTGCGTAGCTCCGTAGCACTCCGCGTAGGGGCAGCCGAGAGGAGGAGTAAGCAGGATCAAAATAACGTGTCTTCTCTGTCCCCCGAGGTGAGGTGAGGGGAACGAGCACGCGCTGCAGCTGTTGCCACCGCAAGAGTAAGAGGCAAATTATGGGGTGCCTCTCTTTTACTCGCGGGTTGCGGGGGGCCTCTCTCGTCCAATCGCGTTTAACTTTTGTGGAAATTCACACTGTGCTGGTACACGAAAACTGACTTTAAATCTCTTATAATAAGCACTTCTTTAGATTGGTGGTTTTAAGGAATATTTTATAGCAACCGATTACACGTCTGCTTACAAATAAATGCCACAGAGAAGAGGAATAATATATAATATATGTTTTCTGCTTTTCCGCCCAGGTCTGATTTCCCGATTGGAGTCGGAGTCGATCCTGTTGCCGCTGGTTCCAGGCAGCTTCCTGGTGCGTGTGTCGGAACGCGTGTGGGGCTACGCGATCTCGCTGCGGGCGGAGCGCGGAGCCAAGTGTCAGCACTACCTGGTGGAGGCCGTGGCTGGCAACTACCGGCTGCTGGGCACCAACCAACGGGAACATACCAGTTTAGGTAAGGCATCTGATATTTTTTGGTTTTGGACTGCACATCAACCGTTCTACCTCTCGCGTGATCTTAGACAGTAGTGAATGATGAAAACAGGCAGACCATCTTGCTTGCAAAATCAGTAGCGCGCTCTAAAATCGTCATTTTATGTGACGTTATCAGTTTGAGCCAAAAGACCGAGCTGAAAATAAATACCTAGCGTTAAAACTTGGTCTTTATACATATAATTGATAGTGATTTTGCAAGAAATCTTCTCGGTCGTAATATCTTGTTTACTCTTCATTCCAGCTGATCTCATAAAATACCATAAGACAGTTCCCATCACGGAGAGCGGCGGAGAACTGTTGAAGACGCCATGCGTTCCCGCGCAAACACCCGCCATTTTGACAACGCCATCTTGAATGCGTCCGAAAACCTTGCTTTCAAACGTCGATCAGCAATGCTTTATCCTTTTTTTAGAACACAAATACGAATTCGTTAGAAAGGGATAGAGTTGTTGTTTTTCAGCGTTTGTAGGCAACACTGATGTATTTATGTTAGTAAATAGTGGAAAATTAATAATAAATATTATTAATTAGTAGCCTATTGATAAATAGGGACCACTTTTACATTTCAGTCAATGTATTTTGTAGTCATTAAGTAATAACAAACTCTTTTTTCGCTATGATCTTGTTTAGTTAGAATTAAGGTCGTGATATGATGATGGGCAGTAATGTATAAAATCATTTTCATTCTCCAACGTGTGAGAACTTCAATTGTAGATTTAAGTTACTTGTATTAAAGTTGATTTTGATATGTACTCGTAACAACCGCATTGTAAAAACCATATCTGTTCTCCAACAATACTCGAATGACACTCATCATATCACTTGCATTTGTAAATAAAAGAATATTCAAAACAAAGAAATATTTTGATAAAAATGGTGTTATCTTTATTGTTTTTTAATTTGACTTTTGGATTAGCACATAAAGTTTCTGAATGACTTTACATATTATTTAAGCGTTTAGTTAGATTGGACTTGTGTAAAACTCTTCAATGTCATTTATTTATGTCTCGCTTCAGTATTATCGAAATGCGAACAAAACAGAAATATAAAGACAAACCAAAGGAAAACTATCCGTTATATAGATATTCATTGGGCTGCAGATGCAAAATGTATATGCTTGTTTTAGCTAGAATATTGTTTATGCCATTATTATATGAACAATTAGTCGGTTGAACTAATATTATATATTTACATTATAAGTACCTATTGAAATACAGAATGAAGAAATTAATATTACCTTTTATTTTACGGACAGATTTTGGTAATACGCAATCCAAGAAATCAAACACATTAAAATTGTCTGCATTTTTATTAGTAATCTTTAAAGTTATAAATAGTAACACTATACATATTTACAAAGACTATTTTTATTTTATTTTTTATGAAAATCTTACTTTCGAAAAAAATCTCCAAACTTCACAAAATCCAAATTCTATAAAAGAAAAAATAATAAAAAATTTGGCAAAGAGGTGGCCCAACAGCCACATTTCATACGCCGTGTAACAAACCACCCTTTTAATAATGAAAAAGAAAACAACCTTTCGTAGTTCATATAAAGTCATAAAGAGGAAAGGGTTAATAAACAAAGTTACGAATTTCTTGTACGCTGAAACCTATAAATATTTGTCTATTCTAAACAAATAAAATGAGTTTTTCTTCCAGTATTGAAAGAAAATAATGCTACACCAACATTTTACACCATTCTAGAGTCGGTACCTTTATCTATCAGTTTTTGACGTTTTATTTTACCGCATTTAGGGTAGCGTTCCAAATCACTTTATCAAGATTAAAATATTGCTCGCTGTCGGAGAAAAGTACCTCGATGCTGGTTCCCAAACCTAAAAGTAGATGTTTATATCTTTGGTTTTGAACCAGCATCGAGCTACTTTTGTCTGACAGCGAGCAATATTTTAATCTTGAAAAGTGATTTGAAACGCTAATATGAGTTCTGTCAAAATGGCCTATATCGCTTGTCATTAAAAGTTAGGATAAGGTCATCCAAATGGTAGATTTTCGAGCGTAGCTCATCAAAATTGGGCTTATTATGAATTATCCAATGACACGTCAAAAACTGTCAAGATATCGACTCTAAAACAATATTTTTCTGCACAAAGGAAACTGACAGTTCCTGCTAGTGGAAAATGCGCATTTAAATCCTATTATGCATGAGCTATTTCACATTGCATCATTCAAAAGTTCGCGACAAATGTGAAATCGCTCATGCATAAACGTATAGGAATTAAAAGCACATTTCCCAATATCGCGAACTGTCAGTTTCCTCCATCGTGCAAAAAATATACTTTTAGTTATAACCACAAACATTTAATTGAAAATTAAGCTTTATGTACTTGAGATTTAAGGTCATCATTGAAAGGCTTTCGAGAACTCGTGCTCGTGGAGTCACATGTAAGGTAAGTTTGTGTGCATTCTCGTGTTGGATGTCATATCGACGATGTGGCGTTGCTGAAAAAAAAAAAACGGGAGAGTTTTATCACGTATAGATACGACAAGACTTCTTGGTTGTGAAATCTAGACTCTGTACACTCTCGGTCTTTATTTTAATGGGTATAGCAACTGATAGCATACTAAAACCAAGATCTGAAGACTAAAAAGATGTAATAAATTATTAGGCTTTGTTTTTTATGTGGGTACAGTTCTATTGATTTCGGTAGGCATAACAATTATTGTTTATGTATGGTACCATCACCAAGGCTCCCACCTATCCAGTTTCGAAACCTTATTGCTTGCATGTGAGATAGAGTTTATGAGATGCAATTAGAGTTTATGAGAAACACTTTTTATGTGTGGTAGAGCTGATGCCGGGCTTGACTGTGGAGGTACCACCATCTTATTGGCAAATCCTCCCGAAGTTATTCGGGGGAGAGTAAGAGAACAGCTCTCAGGCAAAACCAGGCGGCCCACCATTGCCTGGGACCGATGGATGGCGGTTTATCCATCCCCAATTGCCGGGCCTTATATAAACCAGACTGGTAACGGGCAGCTCACTGGTGCAAGGGTTTCGGCACCGCGCTCACCAACCCGCCTGTCCAGCGTGTGTGAGTATGGGTATTTCTTCCAGGAGGACCGCCAAGAGTGGCGAAATCCTGGAAAGGCCTATGTCCAGCAGTGGACGAAACAGGCTGATGGATGGATGGACTTTTTATGGCGTTTTTGGGCCCATCACAGTCCACCGGTCACTTTAGTCAGTCTATTAGTCAGACTATTGGTAGACAAACACTAGCAGGGTGTGACCTAGCGAAAGTTGCCGCGACGCGACCCACTGCACACTAAACTGGCCCATAGATGGTCAGGTTCCCGCTTGCTGACTGTACGTTTTTAGATCCTGGGGTAGCCCTCGAAGTGGAAAAGTTCGATCGATTATTATCGTTCGGTCATCCATTCATCTCTAACACACTCTATGTTTGTCTCAGAGATGGACATATGCACCAACGGTAAGCGATGGACCGAATCTTTTTGGTGATATCGGGTCTGGTTTCTTACACGAGGAGAAATTTACTTGCAAACAAAGTTACTAGGAAATATATCGTCACAGCATGAATCCTGGAAAAGATGGCAGATTTATTTCCGTGTACTTATGAGCTGTGTTATGCAAGTCATAGTCTACACTTGTACACTTACATTTCACCGACGATTATTACCTCCCACCGTGATGGGTGGTGAGCCCGTATTTCGGGCGCAAATATGGAACTGATATATCTTTCTTCTATTTTTGGACAAACTATGAATTATACTTACAGAGCTGGTCCAAGAGTCGTGCTTGTTCATAGTGAGGGGCTGTAAGGGAGGAGGCTTCTTCGCTTTCTTTATGGGACTGTTGCTTGCTGAAATATGAACGAATAGATTCTGATTATCAATGAGCTCGACTATGGAATTACCACCATCTTACTCAAAAACTCACTGAAGTTACTCGGGGGAGAGTAAGAGGACAGATACCAACCAGGAGGCCCTCCATGCCTGTGACCGATCGATGGCGGTATGTCCATCCCCTAATATTATAAAATATGCCCATTTATATAAAAAAGACTGGTGACGGGCAGCGGCGTCACTGGTGCGAGGGCTTGCACAAATTAAGCTCAACCCCGAGTCACACGGTATGGGAAGCCAAAATTTCCTTGAGCGGATTTTATGTGTTGCTGAATCTTGATCATTTCTGATCTTTGATGGTGAATGTCATACTTCCATAATTAATTTAAAAAAGAAACTTTGTGCACAGTTCCAATCCGCATCCATAATAAGGTCGTATTATTGATAATGTTACGAGCTGGGGTTCGGGATAAATTAATTTTATACCAATTTGTACCAAAAACCACTAACTGTCTTTATTTGTAATCACACACACTATTTAAACACAACTGAAACTAAATAACAACTGGAATTACTAACTGAACTCAGTGGACTCGCTGGAATGTCTAATTCGTCCGTACTATAATTTGAAAAATGTCTCACCACTACTAACTAGAATCGTTACCGGGTTATATTCGCTCTATACAGTCGCACTTCAATAGTCACTACTAGAGTTGTCCTTTAGTTCACTAGAGTTTCCGCTTCGTCTCATAGTTAATACTCAACTGAACTCTCGACCGCTATCTGTCCCGTTTTTATATACCGTCCGCCGGCTTCGCGATCTGTTTAGAACCCTCTCGCACATTATGGAACACTCTTCAAGGATCCCAGCCTATATCCATCTCTCTCCCACTTCTTTCCAGTTCAAGTGACGCGATGTCGCTAGAACCCTCACGCGCGCTCGTCACGCTTCACGTCAGCGTGTCTAGGCCTCCAGTCTGTATCCATCCCTTTCCAACCTGAATGCTTCCTCTCACTTCTTCGTCCGAGACTTTTCGAGCTCAATGGCGGAAACTTCTCGCATTGTCCAGTTATGACATTGGCCTGGAAGCGTCCACATGTCATCCGCGCTGAGATTATTTACGAACTTCCTTACGCGTTCCATGATGTGTGAGATTTTTGTTTCGTGCGCCGGTACTACGTAACAATAATGTAAACAATTGGGAACGAAACTCCGAAGCAGGTCCACAAGTTTGCGCAATATATTTCTTATTTAAACGACATGCATATTCTCTACGTGTGATTTGGATCCTGAACTCAACAAAGAATCGCTGCCGCCCCTGTGGCTTTTGGTATACTACGACCGAAGGTATTCCGATCCCATAACCTAAGCTGTCGACGAAAGTGGATATATGTCAATTGTAATTCCCAATCTTCTTTGCTCTTCTGCGACAGTGTTTGTATCGAAAACACATCCGCATGTTATATGTTATTTGTGTGGTTATATTCTGCGGATGCCAGAAAAGAGGATTGCCACACGCATGTTTTACTTAGTGCTGCACAGTGGCAAGCGTAAGCAGGGCGGCCAGCTCCTGCGGTTCAAGGATGTGCAAAAACACCACATGAAAACGTGCAAAATCGGTCCATCCTGTTGGGAAGATTTAGCTCAAGCCCGTTCTTGATAGAGGTTCAGTGTTCAAAGGAAAGTGTCGGACTTTGAAGAAGAACGTAAAGCTTTTTTCGACCTCAAGCAAGGTCAACGCAAGTACACCTGTATCCCATATAATTATGTATTATGATTGTAGTCTGTGTGACACTGTGTCACACTTTCAAGGATATGATTAGGCTACGTCAGCCATTGGAGGGCTCACTAGCGAAGCCCTAAGCCTTGATCAGTAACAGTGACTAAAAACGGCCATAAAATCTGTTGTTTTTTAAATATTTTGTTAAATCATAGTTTGTTCCTGAAGAGGTCGTTAAAACTATGAAACAGCCCCCTGATTCTGTATCGTAAAATCAGTTGCCAAACCGAGTTACGTCTAATACATACATAACTGCTTATGTAAAGATATGTTTGCACTTGAAATGACGTAACAATTCGTAAATAGTTCGATACCCATTGAAGGTTATTTTGGTAGTAATATTTTTATCTGTTTTTGGTGAATAGCAACCATAGATGGCAACCGACACTAAGTTACATAATAGGAGGTCGCAAACTTTTGTGGAACTGTGAACCAAGAATTTAAATTTACATTCATTTTATTTCGGATCATCATCCTAACTGAGATAAGTAAGAATCGATGAAAAAGTTATTATCTAATTGAGTTGGTCTGCAGTCCTCACGACTAAGCCATCGCTATGCGTACCTCCAGCGACGTACGGCAAGGACAGCTCTGGTCCTGCTTTCTTAACCACCTTCTTTCCACCTTTCCCTCGGACGAGGTCCTGGTCCATCAACAGTTTGTTGTTTACTCTGGAAAAGACAATAGACACAATTAAAAATAATGATTTTAAATAAGTACGTGATGTCAATGTACTGGAGAAGATCAATTTATGTTACTCGACGGATAGGTATATTTGTAAGAAGGCACAAAATTAAAAAGGAATCCAGAAAAAAAAGGAAATATTCCAATAATTTTATATTGTTTTTATAAATTTCTGTAACATTTCTAGTTTTGTTAGTCTGATTATGATTTAGTAATTTTTACATTTGACATTTAATAATTACAATTGATTTTTTGTAAATATTATTATTTTTTGTTTTTCAACAATTTATTGTTTCGTAGGTAATTATAAGGCCCAGGCTGAAAATCGGCTACTGTTTGCATGCTTAAACAGTTGTATGCCGAACCTGAGACCGTTTTGTCTTCTTTTGATTTTAATTTGTATTTTTATGTTAACTTGTGTTATTTTGAGAAGATAATATATTATTTTATAGCACACCGTGCGTAAAATGACCACTTTACGCACGCTGCGCTTGCGTAAAGTCGGCATTTTCCGCACTTTTGCTATAAAATATTATACGATACTCGTGCGAGAAACTTTTTCTCGACTCGTGTGATTGCTCTCGTATCGTAATGTACTAATATTTAGAAAATTAAGTAACAGTAACGCCGCAATAAAAACAGCCATCAGGTAGCCTCTTGGATTTATTTGTCCTTTAAGGTAGCCTGTCATGCTGGCTTCTGTGCATATTGAAAACTCTATCATAAAATTACGATTCATAAAAGAAATGTGTGCAGTACGACACAACTTAGATGTAGCAACGGTCAAGTTCGAGAAACAATCCTACGAAAACTTAGGATATCTCAATATAATTTGCAATAAACAATTCTTGTCATGCTATTCAAAATGCAGACTTGTGCACCGCCGCCCTCTGCTCCGGCCGGAGCGGCTGGGCGAGCAACACATTAGTTGCTGCGGTGCGGAGAAGCCGAGCTAGCAACACATTCCGACGATACCTAGTTCGGAGGCGAAACATTTTTTGCTTGTTATTTAAGATTGCTTTAAATTTGCTCGTATTGCTTGCTTGTGCATGTCTTATGCGGGAGGGCGGGCGGTGCACGAGTCTGCATTTTGAATAGCATGACAAGAATTGATTGTTTAGCGGAATATTGCAAATTATATTCAGATATCCACAAGTTAGTGATGGACTTCCGCAAGGTAACGCCTATTTCAATTAATTAATCCTACTAAATTTCTTAATTACCTACATAATTTCACAACAAATTGCGTTTGTGTAAATATAATTTTCGCATTTGGCATAAACATTAGTGATTTTGAATTTGAAGTCACACTAAGTTCGGGAGTGATAGGTTTCGCGAATTCGACCGATGCCATACCTAAGGTAGAAGTTGTTGCAGCTACTTAATTTTCTAAATATAACATAATAAGAATTTCCCTTTTTATTTTCCGGGATTCCTAATTATGCACCTTGTTACGCCATCTTTAAATCCGATATATAGGGGGCTTCAACTACAGTCATCTGTACTATACATAGCTTTGTATGGCTCTGTCAAAAAAGGACTGCGTCAAAATTAAAAAAGCATTGTCCAACGAGCCAAGAGAGTTCATTTGTGAAAACTACCCAAATATATCCAAACCAGGAAGGTGCTCACTTCTTGATATATGGTGTTCGTGGATAGCCCATGGGGACAGGAAACGACTGGAACGTATCGTTGATGCCTTTTGACATGGACTTGGACGGCAAAGGACGAGACGGTGGGGGTAACGCTGCATGGTTCACAATCTGGAACATGAAAGGGTTTTTGCGCTTGTTGGTATATGTTTTTAGTTCGGATACTTGTCATCTACTGAGATGAAGGTCCATCTATTTAAAAATCGTAGAATTGGCAGTAAGGTATCCTTGTTAAAGCAAAGAATCAACATTTCCTATACGCACAATATATTAGACGGCTTGTACGTGTACATCGCTTCCTATGAATGGCGATAAGCTGTCCCAGGTTGGCGCGGTCAATATGGTGGGATTTAAAATTGACAGAGCGCTCACCTGGTGCACCCACATCGATGCACTCTGTGACAAGCTGGGTCGGGCCTGCTTTGCGCTGGGGCGTGTAGCGCGCGTGCTGCCGCCGGAGGCAGTGAGACAGTGTTATTTTGCAACGGTGCACTCGCTGCTTAGCTATGGAGCTGAACTATGGGGTCGAGCGGCTGGTTGGGAACGAGCTTTTGTCATGCAGAAGCGAGCGGTGCGTACCATTGTACGGGTCTACGACCAGTCTGTCACGGCGAAACCCATATTTATTGACCAGAAAGTTATGACTCTGCCTGCAATGGTCGTTTACCACTCTTGCATTTACGTCCGCAAAAATCTAGCGGACTTTCGATGTAATAAAGATAACCACAGGTATGCGACAAGGGGCGCCAACAGGCTTGTTTCGCACATCCACCGACTTGGGAAAACACACAAATGTACTCGCGTTTTCGGTGTAGCTGTGTATAACTCGCTGCCTACTGAGATCACGAACGCTCCATCACTTACTAGTTTTAAAAGCAAACTTAAAAGACTGCTAGTCGAGTTTGCGCCTTACACAGTCAAGGAGTTTATGGACAGATGATGGTACGTACTCGTACCTACATAGCATAAAAATCCTTTTTGACATAACTTGATAATTATAATTTGTTTTTATTTTTATCATGTAATTTAATAGTTATTTTTTATAACAATTATACTGTAAGTATTAATTAATTATTTTTGACATGTAACATTATTTGTTATCAATAAATAAATCTAAATCTAAATCTATCTATGTTGTACGTAAATATTTAGGAACTCAAGTTATTTTGAGGTTATAAAACTTAACAGAAAAGTTTACACCATTTACAGATAACGGTATAAGAGTATCTAACTCTGACATACATTTTCTTGGTATATTTGTACTTACGTGAAAACACCTCATATACTGAGTTACCGAAGGTCAAAAAATTCTCTATCCTGTACCTATTTGAGGTCTGTGGGATTAATCTAAATGGTACATATATTCTTTGTACTATATATAGACCCAATACGATAGCAAATGACAAATTTATTAAAAACATGGGTATGCTATTGAACTATGTTTTCCAAAACAAAGAGCGCAGGCTGATAATTTGTGGTGATTTCAATATAGATACGTTAGTGGATAGTTCTGAATTAAGAGAGTTCGATTCCCTACTAGTATCATCCAACCTAAAGAAATACATATTTGAGCCAACAAGAATTACAAATCATAGTAGAACTTGCCTTGATAAAATTTTATCAAATACTGAACTAAGTGAAGCGCGGGTCACAGAAATTGGCCTTTCTGATCATACCCTTCAGTATGCCTCTTTAAATATCCCTATCAAGAAAAACTTACAAAATTATTATATTTTTATCAGGGACTTAAAGGATTCTAACATTGAAAAACTCAAGGCTCACTTGTAAAGCATGACTTGGAACGAAGTGTTTGAATCTGATGACGTTGATAAAGGTTTTAGTTACTTTCACGAAACTTTGGCAAAGGCATTTGACAGGTTTTGTCCTATAATAAAAGTAAAGGGTCGTCTAGGGCGGCATGATACTGGCTGGATTACACCAGGAATAAGAAAGTCGTGCGAAACGAAGAGATATCTATTCAAACGAAGAGATATCTATTCATTTGTCTCCGTTCCAGTCTGCTTCAATGTTTTTAAATCCAATTAACCAACATGACCTTTTAAAAGTAGTAAATTCCTTAAAAAATAAAAAATCCAGTGGTTTCCATGAAATTTCATCGATTGTTTTGAAACAAATCTTGGAGGTTATTGCGGATCCCCTTCTTCACTTGATCAATCAATCTATCAGTGAAGGCGTTTTTCCATCGAAATTAAAAAAAGCTAACATATAGCCTGTTCATAAAAAAGACAATAAGTTACAAGTTGGTAACTACAGGCCCATCTCCTTACTACCGTCTTTATCTAAAGTTTTTGAAAAGGTGATGGAAAAACAATTGAGATCATTTCTAAACTTTAATAAGGTACTTTCCAAAGAACAATTTGGATTCCGGAAAGGAACTTCTACAACGGATGCAATTTTTGATTTCACTGATTTTGTAGCTGAAGCTCTTAATGGTAGAGAAAATGTAATAACTGTGCTGTTGGATTTGTCTAAGGCGTTTGATAATGTCAACCATGATATTATGCTGGAAATTCTTAACAGGTATAGTTTACGGGGGAAAGTAAATGAATGGTTCACAACTTATCTTAAAGGGCGTCAACAAAGTGTTGTTCTACCTACTATCGATGATAATCTTATATTATCTAGTGTCGAATCAAATACAAATGTTATCGAAAAAGGCGTTCCCCAGGGTAGCATACTAGGACCTCTCTATACATAAACCATCTACCCTATCTGGTTGAAAATAAGATTGTTATGTTTGCTGATGATGTTTCAGTCTTTTTCAAGTTTCAACGTAACAGTAATAGTGACCTAGCTAACCTTATAAGAACTCAATCAGCACCGTTATCAATTGGTTTAATTCAAATTCTATGACAAAAATTATTCATTTTAAAAATTATAATACCAAGGATCTAGAAATCACCATTAATATCAATAATCAAGATATTGAATTTGTCCCTAATTCAAAATTTCTTGGCATTTATTCTGACGAGCCTATGAATTGGAAAACTCATATTGATAAACTTGTAAATAAAATTAGTAGCTTTTGTTACGCTCTGTGTTGTTTACGCAATATATCAACAAGTAAGGCTGCTATTTGGGGTAATAGTGTCAATATTCATAAAATATTATTACTTCAAAAAAGGTGTATACGTATACTTGGCGGTCTAAAAACAAATAAAGAATCGTGTAGAACATCATTTGGTGACTTACAAATTCACACTATTACTGCTCTTTATATCATTGCATTTTGTAAATTGGTTAAAAGGTATCCTGATAAATTTCCAGTTAGAACTCAGGGTCTAAGTAACAGGCTCAATGAAATATATAGGTTTAATTTAGAAGCCTTATTACCTAGAACGGCAGCTTATACACAAACAACTAAATTCATGGCAGTTAAAGTATTTAATAGCTTACTAGATGACATTAAATCATTAACAGGGTCAAAATTCCATACGACATTAAAAAAATATTTAGTAAAAATGTGTCCATATAATCTTAAGGAATTCTTTAACTATACATGTGCACCTAAAAATCAATTATTATAAAAGTGTAAATGCTTGTAAATATTGTTATTTTATGTTTTTGTATTAATAATAAATTAATTTTATCATAATTTGCTACACCCTAGGGTAAAATCACATTGATTCTAATTGTTCTGTAAATGTTTATTTAAGATTTTTAATATATACATGTGATTTAATGCAATAAATAAATAAAATAAATAAATGAATAACGATTGTCATTAGTCCATTTATCTGAATACCTCTCCAAAGTCGATCATTGGAGTAACCATGGGTTGTGACTTCGAAGGTGACGTTTCCATTCGCGTTTCTGTTCCTGAAATGTTACCAAAGATCGTTATAAAGTATTGTGCAGAACACAAACCGCTACCCTCTGAAAGGAATCTTCTCTTACCAGGTGTGTAGTTATAGTCTATCAGTGATTCTGTTGTGCAGCTGTTTGTTCTAGATCTACTGTGGTCCTGGAAACAAAATAAACTCAATCAAGAAATTTATGTTTCTCATTATAATCAGCTCGATTTCAAACATTGCTGTATATGCTTTCCCTATTCTCTGTTATGGGTTAATCTAACCCAATTTATACTTGTGATCTTTGTGATATTACTGATTACTGGCCCACCCAGCTGGTGATCTACCGCCGTCACCTCTTTTAGAGATCTACTTCACTCTCGTATTTTGCTGGGCCATACAATATCCAAACACCGCTGCATTTCTGCTCTAATTTTATTTGAAACAGTTGAACCATTTTTCGAGTTAGGTTAGTTTTGAGCTCAGAAACAATAGGGACAATAAGTCCTTTTTCAATCAAAGCTTAACTTACTGGCATTATGTTTAGGGTCCACTGTTGCCTGGGCTTTCCATTAATACGTGCTGTGCTCGGTTGAGGTGGTGTGTTTTGTTCTATTTCTTTTCCTAACTTGGTTCTTAGTTCTGTATTAAAATGATCTGCGAAACCGCCTATCGTAAAGTATCTGAAAATAAAATCATGGGGTAATCATACATTTATATCTCTAAAATAATAAAAAATGTGTCTAATTAGGTAACTGTCTTGAAAAAAGAAAGATAAAAGTCTGAAAAACATGTATGTGAGCTTTACATCGATCAGGTAAGAAGCTGACTCAGCATATTTAAGCAAAGAGCCTTACAATGTAGAAGACCAAGCCTTAACGATCTGGCTGTAGTCCTCAAGCAAGCCATCAGCAACTTCCTTTCTTTCTAGAACTTACTTATGCCTAAGTAACGCTGACGCTGGCGGCCTTGCCCTCGGCTCAGTCCTCAAGCAGGCGGTAAGCAGCTCCTTGCTGTGTCCAGTGCCAGGAAGGGAACCTCGCGAGCCACTAGCGCTGCCTGAACCCAGTGCCGCTCCTCCACCAGACAGCCGGGCGACCACTTGCTGGTGGCGGGGAGCTAGTTTACCTGGAGTGGAGAAAATATTTCAAGAGAAGGACTTCAATGCAAGAATGAAAGTGCCAGTTTAGATAAACTGGTGTAAAAAGCATTGAATTTATATATTTAAAATTATTCTTTGGTACTCTTAGATATTAAATTATATACTTACCAACAATCTTTATAATTAACGCTAATTGATCGATGTCCGAATCTCCAGGGAACAAAGGGTCTCCCGTTAACATCTCTGCGAAGAGACAACCAATTGCCCAGATGTCCACCTCTGGACCATATCTAAAGAAAAAAAAAAATCAACACATGTGAATAGCAATTGGGGGTAAAAGAATTAATACATATTTTTATTCACGCTTCAACTACGGTAAATAAGGATCAAAAGCGTAAATTTACGCCACCGCGCAGGATTACTCTAAGAAAACAATGAAAAGAAATCAACGAAAAGAAGAATGAAAAAACTTTTCTTCAAATAGTTAATTATATCCACTTTAAAGTACACACTTCGTAATAATGTAAATAGTTATTTTTACAATGAACCAATACAGCAAAACCAATCGCAACAATCTAAGGTGCAAGCCACATAGAAACGGCACGGCGAGCATCGAGCGCGCGGGCGTCATTCAAATTTCGTACAAAACGCATGGAAATAAAGTCACAATTTGAGGTATGGTACGGACGCCCGTTCCACGCCCAACACCGCTTGAAACATACCAGTCCATGTTCAAATTGCAACTTTATTTCCATGCGTTTTGTACGAAATTTGAATGACGCCCGCGCGCTCGATGCGCGCTTCGCCGCTTCTATGTGGCTTGAACCTAAATCGACGGCAGCAGCGTCATCAGAAAAGTGTCATCATACATTTTCATCATCAGCAACAAAGTTTTACACTGAGATCATCAACTCCCATTTCGAAGAAATAGCTATAGACCTAGCTAACGGCATCTTATCATTATCATAAATGACAATGTCAGAATCATTGATCAAAAGAAAACATGATATACTGTGTTTTCTTTTAATCATAAACCTGTAGCTTTAGAGTTGAAACAGACCTGTGTTCAGCGACCAGTAGTTCAGGAGCTCTGTACCATCTCGTAGCGACATATTCCGTGTAAGGTTCACCTGGAGCTGCTAAGGCTCGTGCGAAGCCAAGGTCACAGAGCTTGACGATGCCAGCGTTGGAGACCAGCACGTTCTCGGGCTTCACGTCTCGATGGATTATCTGGAACCATCATGAAAGCAATGTCAATGTGAAATCCCCTCAGAAATTGTAAAATCACTTTAGATGAGCCGAGCATACAAGAACGGCTCGGCTTGCTCTATTACTACACCGCGATTGTATTTTACATAATCTCGCTCTGAGCAACCGCTTGCAACACAAAATTTCAGTTTTTTTTTATTGCAATTGTTTTACGTGTGCAGAAAAACTATAGCTGCTAAACTATGGCTAAAAGCTGTTTTTTTAAATAACATCATTGTATTTGCTATGGTTATAATATGAATGATGTTTCATCGTTGTTACGTCTCTCATAATAAGACCTGATATCACCATACCCTGTTAGTTATTTCATAAATCAGACATTACCTAACGAGGGATTAAAATTAACAAGGATACTACCATCTCCGTTAATTTTGTATGTCCCATGTCGAAAATGTAACAAGCCATTATTAAATCAAACATTAAGCGAATGACACAAAAATCATTCACTCACATTCTAAGCCAACCAAAACACGATGTCATTATTTGTTTTGTCATTTGCGCACACGGGCACTTTTTTCATTAGTCGTATTATAAGTTTCGTGTTTGGTAAGGCGACTGATTTGAAATGCCGTTTATTCTGTTGAATTCAACAGAAATCGGTTTACATTTCGTTTTGCTGGTTCAAATGTCAAACATTTTGAGTTTTCGAGATAGGTCAGTTGCCGATAGCCATGACAACAATGTAAACAATAGCAATCATGGCCAATCTTGACAGCTGTGGGTCTATCTTATAGTAAGTAATCGTCTGTTACCGATCTAACGAACCCCTAGAGCAGTCAAACTTATTAGTGAAATCAAGACCTAACAAAACATCAGTTGCTGCTCTATAAAATGAAGCATAAGAGCATGGAAAAAATTGCTATTTTTTGTAGTGAGTTCTTATTTTAATCAGTAATATCAAGAAAAACTTTCGTAAAGCATTGCCAAATTCCAAATAAAGTTATTTAGACCCGATTTCACCATACCTTGTTAGTTAGTTGACACCCCTGTTATATAATTTAAGGGACTGTTAAAGTTAGTGAGTGTCCCACCATGCTATAACGAATGTTTAGATCCGATTTCACCATTCCCTGTTAGTTATATCATTAATCAGACATTAAGTAATGAGGGATTAAAATTAACAAGGACACTAACATCTCTGTTAATTTTCTATGTCCCATGTCGAAAATGCAACAAGCTATTAGTAAATCAAACATTAAGCGAATGACTTAAGAAACATTCACTCACATTCTAAGCCAACCAAAACAAAAAGTCATTATTTGTTTTGTCACTATTGCGCACACGGGCACTTTTTTCACTAGTCTTATTACAAGTTTCGTGTTTGGTATGGCGACTGATTTGAAATGCCGTTTATTCTGTTGAATTCAATAGAGATCGGTTTACATTTCGTTTTCCTGGTTCAAATGTCGAAAATTTCGAGTCTACGAGATAGGTCAGTTGCCGGTAGCCATGACAACAATGTAAACAATAGTAAACATTGCCGATCCCGACAGCTGTGGGTCTGTGTGACAGTAAGCTAATCGTCTGTTACCAATCTAACGAACCCCTAGAGCAGTCATTAAGTTTAACAACTCATTAAGGAAATTATAGCATGGTGGGACACTCACTAACTTTAAGAGTTCGTTAAATGATATAACAGGGGCGTCAACTAACTAACAGAGTATGGTGAAATCGGATCTAAACATTCGTTATAGCATGGTGGGACACTCACTAACTTTAACAGTCCCTTAAATTATATAACAGGGGTGTCAACTAACTAACAGGGTATGGTGAAATCGGGTCTAAATGACTTTATTCGGAATTTGGCAATGCTTTACGAAAGTTTTTCTTGATATTACTGATTCAAATAAGAACTCACTACAAAAAATAGCAATTTTTTCCATGCTCTTATGCTTCATTTTATAGAGCAGCAACTGATGTTTTGTTTAGAAATTGAATATTTACTATCATCTAAAGTCAGGATGCAGAACCCTGTTTTTGCCTGACTAAGTGTTTGGTAATAAATACCACAATAAGTAAATTTGGGAAAGGCTTACGTCCAGAGGTGTACGAACACAGGCCGTTGGATGGAATATATACCACACCTACCTGTCGGAAATATCTCGGCACCTTGAATGCACATCCCCCTAACGGGGCGAGACCACTGCAGTGAAGTGCAAAGTAGAAGCGGGCAGACAAAGCGAAGTGCCGTGATATTCCCAACTTGGTACACGCTGTTCTAGCATCAACTGATCAACAAACTTTTAGCCTTTGGTTGACTCAACCGGTTGGCCATACCGAATTCTGATGACAGTAATCGATGCCCTTCAAGAGTTGGAACAGATGCTTCTTGGCGGTGTCTTCGCCCAGTCCGCCGGGAGACGCCTCCAGCTCGTCGAGCAGCGTGTGGTCCAGGTACTCGAACACCAGGTAGAACCTGCGCTTGCGACGGAACACCTCGATCATGTTCACCAAGTGGTCATGCCGGAGTTTCTGCAAAATTTTCAGTACGTATAGAGACTTTTGCGTTCTGAACATTGAGTATTTTGGCATCAAAATTTCGACTCTAATAAGGAAGATGTAGAAGGTCTAGGCAGAGTGTTATTAAGATGAAGACTGACTGGAGTTGACCAAAGTTCCCGCACGTAGATGACAAAGGTTTCAAATTTAGTTAGCCGATAAGCGCCTGACCATAACTCATACATTTTTCTGGACGAAAATGTGAATTTTAAGTATAAAGGTAATTTAAATTTAGAAGTAAAGGCATAGGCGCGTGAGAGTGCAAGTAGAATAGATAGACGATGTATTTCTGGTGCGTTCTAACTACATTGAAGGCTTTCCTGTTAATTGTTTTATAAATAGAAGATCACGTCACCATTGTCACGACATGAATCTGCGAGGGGGAGTCAGATGTGTTTCCGTGTGTGGGCTGTAAAATGCAAACTCGTACACGCACTTTTCATAGACGATTATTACATCTCAACGTGTTGCTTGGTGAGCCCTTTCACCATTCTATACGGGCGCAAATCAGGAGGTATTTTAAAATAATGGTCAAATCCAAGAATTTAAAGATACGTCCGTCTATCTTGAATGAGTTCTATCAAAATGTAATAGAACTACGCCTCAAAAGATATCATATCATATTCTAGTTAGAACAATAAACAAAACAGGATATGACCGCCTCCGAAACGTAGATCCATTGCATCCTCGTTTCTTCTTAGTATTGCCCACCATTGCAAAACACTCCCTGGACAGCGTAACATGCCTTCCGATGCTCACAGACCAAACACAAACCACTGGAACATAGAAGATAATTCAATAAATTCTGATAGTGCGGTACCTTCAACATGCGAATCTCCCGGAGCGCCATCTTCCTGACGGCCGCGTCTTCCTCCGTCTCGAGAAACTTCTTGATGGCGACGAGCTGCCCCGTGTCGCGGCGGCGGCACTTCAGCACCACGCCGTACGAGCCCTCCCCCACCTGCCGACGAGTTTGAAGAACGATCGATTCTTCAGATTTCGAACAAAATAGCAATACCGTCACTAATGTAAGTCCCCGCAAAAAAATACGTATTCAGATAATTTTATTTGCAAAACATTTCTTTTTAGGCTTATAATTTACATTGTAAAGTAGGCTTTGCATGTCCGTAATAAGATATATTTAAAAACCGTTACTCAAACAAATGTAAGTAAAAGCACACGAGTAACAATATGTGTTTGGTGTGTTTGATAGCCAGCTATTACGGTGGTTACCCGTCCATGCATCATTACACTGAGAAAACTGTTCATGAATTCAGCTAAAATTATGATGATTCACGTAAAGTAGGGAGCATACGGACATCACAACAAAATACGATAAAACTACTGTTGCTGCTTTGTAGGAAGCAGATAGAATTATGCGCTCCGTGCTTCGTCACAGCTTTTATGGTGACAGTAAGCATACCGTAGTGTAACGGACCTCTTTTCTTATTTTCTGTGACCAATTTTACGGTGATCTGTCATCATAATATTGCGTTACTTACCTTAAAAACTGGATTATTTCCTCAAACGTTTTAATGACAGCATATTATTTTCCAATTGTCACCAAATTTAAAAACATTTCACCGTATTTTAAACTTATGTAATGCTATTTTATAATGAAGGCAAAAAGACATTTTTCTCAGTGTACTTCACTGTTATTTATGATGCTTGTAATTGATTTTTCAGGCATAAACAAAGAATTTGGCGAAGTTTGAGTCAGACTCGCACACAAAGGGTTGCCGTACAACCACATATTACGGGTACGGAACCCTAAAACAGTATGGTAAGAAAAGGTTGACAAGCCACTCTTAGCGCCATCTATCACCTCACCAACAAATCTCTGTACAAAAAGGTTGACAAGTTACTATTAGTGCCATCTAATGACAAGCTGTCAAATAAGTCATCCCAGAGGGCGCTATGGTTAACACGATGTTTATTGTTTGAGAACCCCCCTTGGGTTTAGTTTTTTATTTTTTCATTTGTTGTTAAAGAGGCTATATAGAAATACGTATTTTGTGAAAATTTTAGCCGGCTACCTATTACAGCTGAAGCTGTAAACCCCTATGACAAACGGACGGACAGACAGACAGACAGCGGAGGCTTAGTAACAGGGTCCCGTTGAGCACCCTTCGGGTACGAAACCCTAAAAACTAATCTGACATTACTAAAACTCGTATGAATGAATGAATAGACACTTTATTGTACACACGAAATAAAATTAAATAATAAAACGTAAAGAATACACAGTATTGCACAAAGGCGGGCTTATTACTAAGAGCAATTTCTTCCAACCAACCTTTGGGTGGTGAAGAAATAATTATTAATAAAATATACAGGTGGGACAAACAAATAAATATTTGATAAGGAAAACAATAACCAATAAAGTGAATCTACATAACTAAATCTACATCTTACTATCACTTATTTATATAGTGTCAAAATAACAAATAGGTATAAATTTATATAGTTATAAATGCCATTTACATAGATAATAAATACATAATATACATACATACATATATATAAATATAATACATATACATATATATAAATCACTGCAATGAATATAATACCATAAATGTAATGAATAATACAAATAGACTGAGTAATAAAGTGCCATGACTACCATCCCAACGAATCTTCATAATGAGACCTAATATTCCGCTTAAATATCTCTAGAGAAGGCGACATACGGATCTCAGAGGGTAATTCATTCCAAAGACGAACGGCCTTGACCGCAAAGGATTTCCCATAAGCAACAGACTTGTGCTTGGGAAAATTCAGAAGTAAATTTTCTCTGCAGCGCAAGGAGCTGACGAGTTTAAATTTACTATGAAGATATTCAGGAGCGGAAGGGTCGTTTAAAACGTTGTATAGAAGAATTAAGATGTGAGTATTCCTACGAAGGCGAATTGGGAGCCACCTTAAACGAGCACGAAATTCAGAGATATGATCATATTTCCGCAATCCGTAAATAAAACGAATGCACAGGTTTTGGAGACGTTCAAGTTTGCTCAGTAGCTCCTCTGTTAGGTCTAGATAGCTTACATCAGCGTAATCGAGAATTGGGAGCAGTAGAGACTGTGCCAGCATAATTTTGGTTTGGAATGGAAGAAAGAACTGTAGCCGCTTGAGTGAGTGGTAAGCCCCAAACATTTTCTTACTAATGGCGCCAATTTGAGGAACCCAGGATAACGTGTTATCCATGAGAATACCTAAGTTTTTTACACAACTGACAAAAGGAATAACTACATTGTCATATTTAATTTGTGGTGCAGTATTTAAATCTAATCTTGCCAACATTCTCGATGTACCGAAAATAATAGACTGTGATTTACTAGGATTTAGTAATAAGCCAAAAGATTTAGTCCATTCAAAAATGGTGTTTAAGTTCCAATTTATTAAGTCAATCGCACTATTAATGTCATCAATTTTGGTGCCTGTATAAAGTTGCAAGTCATCGGCATAGAGGTGGTAAAGAGAAGAAAGGTGGCTAGCCAGGATATTTATAAACAAAGAAAAGAGTAAAGGAGATAAAACGCCGCCTTGCGGGACACCAGCAGTAACTGAACACCAGTCCGAACAACCAGTATCCGTGCGAACACACTGCTGACGACCTTTAAGGTATGACTCGAACCAAGCAGTCGCTGCCGGAGATACGTTAAGCGAGCGTAGTATGCATAGCAAAATGTCAAAATCAACGGTATTGAAAGCGTTGCTAAAGTCCAACAACGTTACAACAGTGATCATATGATTATCCATATTTTCTCTTATGTCGTCAGTAATCTTAATAAGAGCGGTGACTGTGCTGTGGCCTTTACGAAACCCGGATTGAAATGGATTAAGGAGATTATTACAGGAAAGGAAACCAGAAAGTTGTTCATGAACAAGTCGTTCTAGAACTTTTGAGAGTAAGGGTAGAATTGATATGGGACGGAACTGTGATAAAATTGTGGGATTACTTACCTTAGGGAGAGGTATAACAAACGCTCTTTTCCAAGAGGTGGGAAAAGTACTGGCAATAAGAGAGAAATTGAGGATGTTGGTGATGTGAGGAAGGATAATGTCAATTATGGGAATTATCATTTTTAGGCTAATATCGTCAAAACCAACAGCTTTACTGGTAATATATAATATGCAGCGCTTAACATCACGATCAGTGACATGCTTAAAATTAAAAGGAGAAAAATCAGGGGCAGGCTGGTTTAAAAGGTGTGATAAAGTATTGTTTTTAGTTATTACATCTAACACAAAAGGCGGGGATGAGAAATGGTTGTTTAGAGCATTTAGATCAAAGTCCGTAGAAGCATTAGTATGTGATTTGCCAATGCCCAATGATTTAAGGAAATGCCACAGTTGTGAACTATCGCTAGAGTTTTCTATACTAGAGTGGATGTGTCGGCGTTTAGCATCCCTACACACCCTATTACATCGATTTCGCAGTTCTTTATACAGGTCACGATTGCTGTCAGTCGGATTTTTTTTATAACGAAACTTCGCATGGTCTCTCTTTGCCATAAAAGATTTAATTTGATCAGTGAGCCATGGGGCTGGGAGTTGCTTAACTCTTACAGGATGATACGGAGCGTGTTTATCAAACAGTTGAGTGAGTAGGTTATTAAATCGTTCGACTCTAGTATCAACAGCCTGTATAAGATCCAGCTCATCCCAATCAATTTTCAGGGCGTCTTCACACAGTTTCTGTAGATCCATTCTGTTAAAATTACGCTGGAGAATTGTACGCTTTTTGGGCTTAGGGGTGCGAACCTTGTAAGAGAGAAAAATGAGATCATGATAAGAAAAGCAGTCGGCACTGAGTTGGCCGTGGTTACTTACAAGGTCAGGAGAAGAGACCATCATGAGGTCTAAGAGAGTAGGGGCAGAGTTAGGTGGATGATGGGTGGCTTGCAGGGGTAAGATAAAGAGATTTTTCTCTGACACAATTGATTGAAGCCGTTTAGAACGATGGTCGTCTTTAAGGAGACATGTGTTGAAATCTCCCATAATAATTGAATTATCGAAGAGTGGGGTGAGTTGTTCAAGGAGATTATCAAACGATTCGAAATAGTTGACGTGACAGTCGGGGCTATAAAAGACGCCAAGAAGGATACGACTGTGGCTTAGAGTGACCTCAAGGAGTAGATGTTCAGCCTTCCCGTCATATTCCCCAGGAGATTTATTTATGACTGTGAAGGGTATATGACCCCTGAGGTATATAGCCACTATTTAACAGTGAAGAAAGATCAGATTAATTTAGTTATTGCTTCTAAAATTGTCCAAAGCCTACAGTTTTGAAGGGTGCCACCTGACCTCTAAAAAGGGCGACTTGTGACTTGGGTGAATCATAAAATGATTTGAAAGAAGGATAGAGTTAGAATTTATTCACCCATGCAAAAGAGACGGCAATAGAACAGAATCATAATATGATTCATCCAAAGTGGCCTTTTTAAGGGACCTGAGCTCTTGCTCTATCCGACCTTGTGCCCGATGGAATCAGAACCGAATCGACAATAGAGGTCAAGGATGATCCTCACAGACTACTCACCACAGACAGCTGCTCGTACTTGTCCATGGCGCGGCTGTTAGGCGTCGACGGCGACAAGACTGTGGAGCGAGCCATGCTGGACGCGAGGGTGGGTGGACATCTTAACTGTCACCCATCAGAGACCTGACGAGAAAGATGTTAACGTTACATGATGATTTTCCTTTTAGCCATTTGCCCAATAATAACAATAAAAAATTCTGTTGATTTTCGAAATATATTTCGGCCCACTTTGGGGCCGGCCATCAGTCGAATAAATGACAATTATTTAAAATCATGGCCCAAGAAAACAAGGCCTGCTCCAAGGGTTTGCATTCCAAAATATACGCTTACTTCAATTTGAACACTGACAACAGGATAGCATTATGCATTTTTGCATGAGTGCGAATGAATGAGGGTTACAATATTTAGAACGCGCTTCGCACAACAAGAGGTCATTTTTGTTAGCTTGTGTTGTCACACAGCATACACTTTAACACAATGATTGGCTGATTCCCAAAGTAGATACATGATGACGTCGTCTAGAGCTCTCGAAGAGCATACCTTGTTTTCTTTCACCATGTTTAAAATGACATAAAGATATGTACAACCTATGACTAGGTAACCTTTTTAAATAATTGTCATTTATTCGACTGATGCCGGCCCCGAAGTGGGCCGAAATATATTTCGAAAATCAACAGAACTTTTTATTGTTATTATTATGCTAAAATATTAAAACAAATGAAAAGCTTATCATAGCCAAATTATATTTATTTCAAATTCATACTGGAAACTCGGTAAGTAGTCATGACAAAGGTTCCATGACCCTGTTTGCGAAATACGAAAAATATTTTTTGTGCCTGTTCAAGAACAACCTCGACTCAATTGGTATAGGAAGTCTAAATTTTATTTTGCGTATTTCACAGAAAGGGTGTTTGAACCTTGGTCCTGATCAATTACCGAGTGTACAGTATGGATTTAGTAGCTATATAAATGAAAGTCACCTTAGTCGCCGCCCTGTGGTTCAATCAGCTTCCAAAGGGCTATCTTTCGGGCAGCCATAATGTTAAACGTTCATGTATCACCAGCAGCCTAGCCATCTAATTGGATGCCGCTATTTAATTAACGACCTAGGCATCTAATTAGGAGGCCGATAATAATTTATTGCTTGATAACTTGGAAATTATAATTATAATCTTATGCATGCATCTTACGGCCAGCACTATGGTGGTACCGTGGGGACAAACAAAAGACTCATCATAACCCCAGGGGGTATGGGCCAGTGGTACTCGTACCGTGGCTCCGACACGAACCATCCGACGGTGACATATAAACCCAGCATGGGTTATTATCAAACAATTTGGCACCTCACATGAACTTTTAAAATAGCTTGCAAATTTGACTTCATTGATTCGTTTACCGTATTATTCCTCAATTCATGCATCCATCCATCAGCCCGTTATCGTCCACTGCTGGACGTAGGCTTTTCCAAGATTTCGCCACTCTTGGCGGTCTTACGGCTAGATTTATTTATTCCCGTACATTGTCAAAGAAGCCAAGTGTCGTCATAGATATTCGGCCCGATCTATGAGTATCACATTCGCTTGACATGAGAACTTGACACGCAAAAAAATCGCTAACTTATAAAGCAATACCACCCAGCGCCGATGCAGAGACTTATTGTTTCGGTGCCTGCGGCAGTTCTAGGAAACTTGGCTGCTAAGGTAGCGGGGTAGGTTGTAGAAGTAGCCTAATGGAACTAGAGATACATAGTTTGCCATATTGGTACATTGAAATGTTACTGTTACGCTGGCATGCAAAAAAATTACATTTTTTCTACGCAGGGCGGCTATTCCGGCATTATTGCGCGTTCGCAATATTGGTCATTAGATATTTGTTGAAAGTTTGATAAATGCCATGCGATGGAAATTAGAGTGACTAAACCACATCAAATAGAAGCTACAGGATATAAGAAATGAATAAGAAAAAAAAAACCCGTGCAGCTGGGATTCGGCGTTAAAGGAGGCTGCGAAGCAGCAGTTCACGCAACTCGCACTTTTCTAGCTCACAATACAGGCGAGGTCCTGCTGAAGGTGGACGTTCGAAATGCCTTCAACTCGGTGGACAGGGGCACCTTGTTGAATGAAGTTCAACAAAATGTACCGGCCGTCTACAATTATTTGTATCAATGTTATAGCAAACCGTCAACTTTACTTTACAACAACAACCCAATTGAGTCAGCTGTGGGATGTCAACAAGGTGACCCCTTGGCCCAGCGATCTTCAGCCTGTCCATACATCCAGTAATTTCATCCTTAACCTCAAAATTAAACATCTGGTATCTGGACGATGGAACCCTCGGAGGAGAAGCAACTTCTGTTTTGAACGACTTGCAAGCCATAATTGAAAATTTTGATAAAATTGGATTACAGCTTAACCTTGCTAAATGCGAACTTTTTATTCCTGACACAGTCTCAACTTCCGAAAAAAACAAAATCATAAGTAGATTTGACACTGTTGCTCCCAACATTAAAGTTGTGGATAGTAAGTCTCTCCGCCTCCTGGGGGCTCCTGTACACGAAGATGCCATACCAGATTTTGTCTTTGACCAACTAACCAAATTCGAAAACTGTAATGACCGACTGACAAAACTAAATCCACATGTAGCTTTATGCGTAATTCGATACTGTTTATTTGTTCCCAAAATTACATATGTCCTCCGTTGTACCCCACTGTTCAAATTCACAAACCTTCTATTCGACGAAAATCAACACATAACTGTACAAAATCCCTTTTAAAGTCACCCGCGATCTGCCTTCGCAATTTTTACGCACGTGCCAGAATTGAGGGCCAGGGCGGGTATTTAGGCACGTGCATGAAAATTGCGAAGGCAGATTGCGGGTGACTTTAAAAGGGATTTTGTACAGATATGTGTTGATTTTTGTCAATGAAAACTTATAGTAAGCATTTCTTATATCCTATAGCTTCTATTTGATGTAGTTTAGTCACCCTAGTTTTAATCGCATGGCATTTATCTAACTTTAAACAAATATAATATGTAATGATTGATATTGCGAGTGAGAAATAAGGCTAGAATAGCCGTCCTGGTGTCTTTTTAGATATCTAACTTAAAAACTGAGGCGCATTATTTTCCTTAAACTATACGATCAAATTAAGTAGGCAACTCGCTGGAATTCAAATAAAGGAGAGGTCCGTAAGTCATCGCACGATGTGCTGAGATAACTTGACCGTATTGCATTTAAATGGGAGGTTCGAATCAGTGTAAAAAAAACAAATTGACGGACGTGGCTGTGTCTTCGGAATTTATTATCACGTAAGAATACCACGCACGTAAACATTTTTCTGGCGTCAAAATGAGTCGTAGTGAAAACTTTGTCAAATTGTAGAAAATGTTAAACTTGAACCTTATGTATGACATATTGAAGATTTAGGAAGCTAATTAGGTGGTAGAACTGATGCCGGGCTCGACTGTGGAGGTACCACCATCTTACTCGCAAATCCTCCCGAAGTTATTCGGGGGAGAGTAAGAGAACAGCTCTCAGGCAAAACCAGGCGGCCCACCATTGCCTGGGACCGATGGATGGCGGTTTATCCATCCCCAATTGCCAGGCCATAAATAAAACAGACTGGTGACGGGCAGCGGCATCACTGGTGCAAGGGTTTCAGCACCGCGCTCACCAACCCGCCTGCCCAGCATGTTGGGCATTTCTTCCAGGAGGACGGCTAAGAGTGGCGAAATCCTGGAAAGGCCTATGTCCAGCAGTGGACGAAACAGGCTGATGGATGGATGGATGGAGGAAGCTAATTAGTTACTAATAAAAAAATAATTTGTAATTGAAAACGAACTCTAGCATATGTACATGCTTCAATTATTTTGACTTATGTTTTCCACGATCACAAAGTTTACCACTGACATGCTCTCAACAAGGGTACTCTGTAGCTCTAGTACAAAACCGCTATGTCTATGGTTGCGTGCCACGTGATCACGTGACTCGCTGCGTAGACTGATAGACTTGCAAAAAATATCAGCGGAAATTGGAATCGGTTGAACGAACGTCAGAATTGCCAAAAAGACCTCTAAAGTGAGGGAAAGTTTTATGACGGCTCCAAAAATGGCGACGGACCTATTTATAAATAAATTTAACAGGCTTAGATTTTCGGTTCATTTATACATTGACATTTTATCGTGTAGACGTAGAAAATCAGAAGGATGTGAAGAGCTCTGTACCGGGATTCGGAACTCGGGAACTCTCGCTTGTCAGGCGATTAGTAACTATAACCAATTAACTCTGCAAATCTTAAACGAAATTATATATAAGGTGACTTTAATTTATGCAGCCAACCTCATACTAGAAGCATGGTAGGCAAGTGATCAGTAACACGGAACGATAACACTTTTTCCTAATTTCGCAAAATAAAATCTCGACGTCCCATAGTAATTAACTCAGGGCTGGTCTTGCGTTTGTAAGGAATACAAAAAGAATAATTTACGAATTTCACAACAAGGGTCTATGCAGCCAAATTCTTACTGAAGGCTCGGTAAGTGCTTAGTGACAAGGTTCAATGACCCTATTTGTGAAATTCGAAAATTATTCTTTTTGTATTCCTTACAAACGCAACCCCAACTATATGGGACGTCAAGGTTTAATTTTGCGAAATTAGGAAAAAGTGTTATCGATCCGTGTTACTGATCACGGTGATCACTTACCAAGCCTCCAGTATGAGTTTGGCTGTGTAAATTAAAGTCACCTTTTATACTATAAGAATTTCGTGTTTGTTTGTTTGTACATGCAATATTTTTGCAAAATTTTAAAAGAAATGGGTTAATTTTTTTCTAAATTTTTTGAATTATCCTCTGTCTGTCTTTCTGTGTGTTCCATTTTAACTCGAGAACCATCCAATCATCTTAGTGATTGTATTCAACATATAGGCTATTAAGGGGGTTGATAAAATAACCACGAAGCTGAAAACGGTCGATAATAGTTTTTATCTCATGCGCATTGATTGAAAGATGCGAAAACTTCAATAATACTCGTCAAAATTTTTTGTCATGGATAAATCTAAATCGCCAAGTGTGGGAAATACATAAAATTATTATCACAGTTTCTATAGGTGTTTCAAATTTATTTATTTATCTATGTTTTCGCTGAAAATTTTAGGTTTAAAGAAAAAATATTTAATATATATGGATTCTTTTATTCAAATACCGTATTGTGTATACACACAATAACAAACTTGTTAATTAGTATTGTGTGTTCATCTCATAAAATTTTTTTTTTTCGTCGTCACTGACATGTCGAAAATACGAGAAATTTTTCAATATGAGTGCCGTCGCGTGGCGACGCCGCGTTTACGGGGCATAAAATCAACGACATATATGGTGATTGTACCTATATTGGTGTGGTATTGAGGTGGTAGAGCTAATGCCGGGCTCGACTGTGGAGGTACCACCATCTTACTCGCTAATCCTCCCGAAGTTATTCGGGGGAGAGTAAGAGAACAGCTCTCAGGCAAAACCAGGCGGCCCACCATTGCGTGGGACCGATGGATGACGGTATATCCATCCCTAATTGCCAGGCCTTAAAACAGACTAGTGACGGGCAGCGGCGTCACTGGTGCAAGGGTTTCGGCACCGCGCTCACCAACCCGCCTGCCCAGCGTGTGTGAGTATGGGCATTTCTTCCAAGGGGAACGCCAAGAGTGGTGAAATCCTGGAAAGGCCTATGTCCAGCAGTGGACGAAACATGCTGATGGGTGGATGGTACCTATATTTAATTACATGTTAGTTTTTTTCAAAGACACTGCTGCGGTGAAATCGATCGAAAGCCTCTATTGAGTATCATGAAAATATTATTAGTGATATTTCAGGCCACACCTGCGATTCTCACGGATGATATATTATCGTGTATATCATGTAAATCATGTAATAGAAGATTGTTACACAGGAGAGGTAATTGATCGCTTACATCCGAGTTAAAAATATATAAATAAAATATCGATTAACAAAGTAAAAAGGGGTTGGGGAAAATATATATTTTTCATCACTAATGCTCTGAAAGTAAGTCGTATAGAACTCGAAATGCGGGAGGTAAATTCGATTTACCCACCTTGGGAGCTAAGTAAATTTGTAAATCAAACGAGTGTTCCTTACAGTCACTAACTATGTAATCAATCGCTCGTCTCGCTAAATGACTATGGAAAATATATATTTTTTTTATTTTGTTATTTTATTTATATTATATTATTATGTAAAAATGTGATTTGTGAGTTAACACAGCAACTAAATTAGTTTTATTTTTATAACAATTGAATGATTGCACAAAAAAAAGAAAAAGTCACATGGAAATAAAATGGCGGCAGTAAAATTATCTTGTTGAAAACGTTGTTGCAAACATAATTTCATAATTGATTAGCGACATATTTCATTGATTGGCACGTCGAATTAATTTTTATATCCTGAAAAATGTGTTATTATTATTACATTATTAGTTATTTTATTATAGATAAACCCTTGATGATGGTGTAAAACCGAAACCGGTTTGGTATAAATACAATTACAGTGAAACAAGTACAGGTGAAGGTAATCATCATGTTATAATTTTGTAAGTTTTTTTTTATTTCCTCGCATTAGTTATGAAAAGTAGAGTGTTACACACGGTTGTGAACCTCCCTTGAATAACAATGTACTATTTTTTGTGAGTTCCGTGCCCGAAGACTGCCAAACAGGACCCTAATCTAAGCCTCTGCTGTCTGTCCGTACGTCCGTCTGTACGTCTATCACAGGGTTCTATATAGCTTTAGTCGTAATGTAGCCAGTTGACACAGAATACATGTTACTGTTGCCTCTGTCATGGTAAATATAATAATAATAAAATAATAATTGAGTGCCCCATACAAAAAACCTTGAAAAGGTAGCGTTTTTCAAACGTTTTTGTTTTAGTTATATTTTAAAAACGGCCTAACATACAAATTTCAAATTTCGTCAGATTACATACTAAAAAATAATAAAAATTCGAGTTCCATACTCAGGGGGTTCCTAATTGTTTATCAGGCGCTACCGTTTTAGCGCCTGATTGTTTGTCGCCTTGACGTTGCGATGTTGCTATTGATGTTGTTATAATGTTATTTACCATTATATTTTTAGGGTTTCGTACCCATATTGTGCGGTGGTACGGGTCCCTTCATGCGTGAGTCCAACTCGCACTTGGTCGGTTTTTTTAATCCTTAAAGAATAGAAAAATTTACCTAGGATTATTTTTTCTTCGCATGATATCTACTTAATTTTGATGTTACAAAAAAATAACAGTGCGAGATATTAAAAATTCACTCCTCAAAACATGTCAATAAACAATCCACTGGTTCATCAAAATCTGGACTTATTAGTTGGACTTATTTTACGGTAGCAACATTTTTTTCACGGTGGCAACACTTTTATTACTCCTGCCGTCGTCGCCTGAAAGAAAAAAATGTAATACTTCTATAACTCGATTTACGTGTTCTCCATTACCAGGGTCTACCATTAGTACTCATGCTATCCGCAAATCTATTTTCACAAAATAATAACCCAGCCTACCTCAGCCGTTCCTAGGCTGAAACTTTTCATTAATGTACAGGCAAATTGCGGATTACTGGGAAATGTCTCCAAAGGCTGACGTGATTCACTATTTATAGGCTTATAAACGGTGATATCTAATTTTCTTTAAATTGGAGCAGTCTTGCCTCGTTAAGGATTCAATGAAATTATAGGCTGTGACGGTATTGATTTTATAACTTTGCTAGACCTGTTATGAAATAGGTTATGTCTTATGATTTCTTTGTCATAATTTTGTTTAGGCTCAAGTTACACCGTACGACAGTTTCTCACGGGGGATGTTCATGAGCTACTTATACCTGGAGAGTTTCCTTGTCTATGTTCAATTTTTGGGTCTTTGCCAAAACGGAACGTGCTATTCAAAATGCGTTGTACACTTTTGTTAAATGATCACTAAACGAGCTCACATTACACCCTTCCTAAATGAAAAAGGCATCATAAATATAATATCTCCGAGAAATCTATATCTAGCTATAATCTGATTCAAAATATCGTGCAAATGAGAAGTCAATGTGGTCCAGATGTTCTTATACGTTTATTCGCTTTACCGATAAACTGATAATCCCGAAACACAAAACTTTAGAGGTGTCTTCAAATACGCAGCCATCAAAATTTGCCATTGCACAAACACATTAGTCCAATGACATTTAGAAAACATTTTAGGTGCATCAATTAGCTTGTGTTTTATCTTGTCCTTGTATATGGATGTACAGACCATTCACTATTAAGAAATCCCCTGGCTTAGGGAATGGTAGCACTGCACCGGTAGGAATATATAATGTTCACGTAGCATTTCTAATATTTACTTAACTGCGTTTTTTTATATATTCATTAAACTACTCTTTAATGAAAATAAAATGTACAGAGTGAAAAAATCAAAATCAAAATTATCAATTATTCATTGATTTGTATTTCGCACACATAATTATATTCAATGGTAATCTATACACATATCTCTGTACTAAAACGATACTTTTATTTCTTGTTCTATCTCGACGACGTTTTTGACGATTTTTTCCAAGCGACTTAATGTGAACGCTTTTTTCCGATATGCCTGCAAAAGTAAGTAAATAGCTAATTATTATTTGCCCATAAAATTGGCTTTATGTTTAAAGCTGGTATCCCTATTTTACTAACCCGTCATGGCACTGACACGAGATCGAACCTGATCGAGAGGAATGACGGTGCATTGTTTGCATTTTCTCTTTCACAAAAGGCGTCCCTTAAACACAATCTCTTTTGCACTATTGTTCAACGGCTTTGGCAATAATAATATGTCATTTATCAAATAATTTTGATAAATCTGACTGACAACAAAATGACAGCAAAAGTTTGACAAGCGCTGATGCCAACATGAATCCAAGGGACAAGTTACGATGAATGGTCTGTAGTGCTTAACTAATAATGATGTGTCAAATAGTAAAATAACTCTCTTTTTAAGGTTCCGTACCTCAAGAGGAAAAAACGGAGCCCATAAAGGATCACTTTGTTGTCCGTCTGTCTGTCCGTCCGTCCGTTCATCTGTCTGTCAAGACCCTTTATCTCGGGAACGCGTGAAGGTATCGAGTTGAAATTAAAACCATATACTCATTATATATCTTGAATATAGACTTACAGCTTGAGAGAAATCGTCTGATGAAGCCTACGCTCCGCCCTTCTCTGCGCCAAACCGCTGCGGGATCCGAAAAGTTCCAAATGGAACTTCAGAACCGATTTGCCCTGTTGGAAACCACTGAGGATGTTGACCAGCTTGCTAACAATTTCACGAATGTCGTGCGCGAGATAGGGAGGGCTTATTTTAAGCCGGAGCGAAGGACGAAGGAGTCCAAAATTTCGAGTGGAACTCTGGACCTGATGAGGCAGAGACGGGAAATGTCTTCAGATTCTGCAGATTTTTCCCTTATTAACAAGCGAGTTAAAAGGCAAATTCATTTTGACCTGCGCCAACATAACACTCGCGGAATTGAAGACGCGATCCAGCGAAATAAAGGCTCAAAAGTTTTTGCCCCGCAGTTAAGAAGGACCAATCTGACGAAGCTGAAGACATCTGACAATAGAACTGTTACCTCTAGGCCATAAATCCTCGCCGAAATCGAGAAATTTTATGGGCTCCTGTATTCTTCACACGCTCCCAAGCCAACTGCTCGCGATGAAGACGACAAACGTGCACCTCTGGTCCGCCACTACACCGATGAACTCCCGGATGTCGAAATGGGTGAGATTATGATAGCTCTTGAACAGCTGAAAAACAACAATGCGCCGGGCGAGGACGGCATCACAACTGAACTCCTGAAAACTGGAGGTTACCCTATACTCGGACAGCTACAGGACCTTTTTAATGCCGTCATTCGCACAGGTACTACGCCAAAGGAGTGGAGCAGGAGTCTGGTCATTTTGTTCTTCAAAAAAGGGGACAAAATCCTACTTAAGAACTATAGACCAATTGCGCTCCTGAGCCACACCTACAAGTTGTTCTCAAGAGTATCACGAATCGTCTCGCCCAACGATTCGACGACTTCCAACCTCCAGAGCAGGCTGGGTTTCGAAAAGGCTACAGCACCGTGGACCACATTCACACGCTAAGGCAGGTTATACAGAAAACTCAAGAGTATAATAAGCCCTTATGTCTAGCGTTTGTGGACTACGAGAAAGCCTTCGACTCCATCGAAACTTGGTCTGTTCTGCAGTCCTTGCAGCGTTGCCAAGTTGACTGGCGTTACGTGGAGTTGTTGAAATGTCTGTATGACTCCGTTACGATGTCCGTCCAAGTACAGGGTTTACAAACAAGACCGATACATCTTCAGCGCGGCGTGAGACAGGGAGATGTTATTTCTACAAAAGGTGTTTAATTTTAAGAAAAAAAAAAATTATGTTTTTATTTCGAAATCCATCGCTTTGGAATACTCTAAATGTTATAATTAGAGTGCATTACAAACTAGAAAAGATAAATTAGAAACAAATGTAAAGACAAGAATTTGAAAAAATTCCTATGGCCAGGATTCGAACCTGCTACATCTTGTCATCAAGACAAGCGCGCTACCAAGTACTAAACCGTTGAATTTTTCCATCATATTTGTCCACCAAATACCTATTTTGTAACTATTTGGCCTAACCAGCTAGTAATGCACATAATGAACGGTCACGAGCGCGTTATTTGATTTCACGCCTTTATTTTCTTACTGGGTTCGAAGGAAGAACAAAGCGATAAAGGCAAGACGCACCAAGAGACCTAATACGAGGTCTTTATTCATGTCCTCAATAATTCAACATCAAACGTTGTAAATATTTATACAAACAAGCTGTATGTACATATGTATGAGCATAGACTAAATAATCTATGGTATGAGTCAAGCTAAATATCCACGCGTATGAAGTCGCAGGCACTGCTCGTAGATGATAAAAATAGGGCGGAAATGTTGACGGTGTTATAAACTCGTACATTATATACATATATGTACATACCTTTCATGCTTTATATGGTTACGAAACTCGTTGCGAAATAGCGAAGCCTTCTAAAATACTACAGCTGGTGCCAAAGTTTTCCTATTTAAAAGTTCCACATTGAAATGCAGTGCAACTTCAAAACTTTTAACAAAAAGGTGTATCTGATCTTTTTTCTTATGTTATTTACTCTTTTGTGTCAGTATTTCATAGGCTCGCTCGTACGCCTAAATATCTCGAGTGGAATTGATAACTTACCTCCCTTGTGTAAAAATCGACTACCCATATATTACGTATTATTACGTACTTGTAAAGCTTTATGCATAAATTTATGTACCTAATGAATTATATCCACGAATTATTTTATTTCTAAACAGAACAAGAAGATTTGAATCCCCGAGGCGGTGTCAGAGGTGTTCCAGGTGTGAACTGTGAAATGCAAGTCACAATCCACACATGGTACACCCACTTTTCACCGACCTATGTTGATGAGCACCGTGCTTCGGGTACAAAAGACCAATTGCTTTACGTGGCATCCGAAGCACGTAAACCGAATCCAAATTAATGTGCACTGTGGGGATTGAACCCACGACCTCTAGACTATCAGCCCAACTCACCACCACTCGGCAACAGAGGCGGGCGATTGCATTTATTGATTTGATAATTCATCCTTTCAGAACTTTCATACCTCAAGGTCAAATAATTAATCAATAATGAAAACACACAAATATAGAAAAAAATATTGTATTCGTTTTATAATTGACCAATTTCATGTAACATGAAACGAGTTATTAACATCAGTACAGGTTGTTGTAGCTGTTACTAAATTATGGGGCTTCTACAATGTACAAGTATGTTAGAGGTTTTTATTTGTCAATTTGTTATTTTCATATAGAGGCAAAATATAATAATCCAGTAGAGTAATAACGAGTAGCTTTTGAAATTCCACATAAATATTCCCGATGCTTGGCTACAGTTAATTATGTTTAAAAATGGTGTTCTATCATCTAAAGTGCGTTTGAAGACGTTTTTGAATCATTTTAAACCAACTTTTATTATGATTATCACAAAATTTCGAAATAAATATTAATTATGACATTTATTGATTGATGCTCTCCGTAACTAAACAAACGAAAAACCTTAAAGCTTTAATCTACATTAAGTAAATAAATAATTACGAATGCGTAAAATAAAACGAATAGTTAATATGTTTACACTTTTCAAATTTAAAAAAACCGGCCATGTGCGTGTCGGGCCACGCGCAATGTAGGGTTCCGTAGTTGCCCGGTACTCATATGTTTGTCTACTAATACAGACCGCGCCAAACTTCTGGTCCCATACATTATATGGGGACCAAAAGTTTGGCGCGACCTGTACTTGTAAACCTGTAAAGCCTACTTAGCTGTGATAGTTTTCCTTTTAAATTCATTATATATACTACTTCTGTGAATTTTTTCATATTTCAATAAACAATCGTTTAGTCAGCAGGGGTGGGGGATGCTCCACTCTAACTAAAATTTTCACTTTAAAGCTTAATATTTCGCCAACGGATCCCTAAATCGAAAAATAGTTTTCACACACCCACAATGTTTTTAAACTATGGGATAGACGAGAAAAAAAATTCATCTCCAGTTTACGTGTATGAGAGGTAAAAAAATATTTTTTTAAGATTTTGTATTATCATTTTGTCTGCGTGATTAATATTTATATCCATGCCAAATTACAGCTTTCTAGTATTAATATTCTCCGCGGACATGGCGAAACTATAAGGGCTCCTTGTCGGAATACGGAACCCTAAAATGGGGTTACGTTAGACAAACATACGAGTTATTAATATAATCTAAAATAATAAAGTCTCGAAATTGATCAGTGTCAGTTTTTCTTTCATGAAAACTACAGTTTTCCGTGGCACTCACGTCTCACGCGCACATATGTACTTTGCAAAATTATTATTTCACTTTGACCGTGCCTTACTGCTTGTAGCGAAAGGAAAACGCATAAAGAATATTAGGAAAATGCTATGCTGTGCTAAATGCAAACACATTTGTGTTTAGTCGTTTAAGGGCCTATAATACCTCACTTCCCTTCGCATAATCCTGCTTTATACCAACAAATACTGCAACAATCACTCTGAAATTAATATATGATAAAGTTGAGGACTAATGATATGTCAACCCAGTGGTGAAAACTTGATTCCGTAAAATAAAATAAAAAAACTGCACATCATATTTTTATGTGAGTACGCCGCGAGGCTGCCTGCGTACAAAACAACACTGGAGTACAAGATTTTGCTAAAGCTAAAGCTTCAATAATTAGATTTCTCTAAATTTTAATGGAATCCTAATAAACCGCGATCCACAAAGCATGTCTCAAAGTAGATGCTAAGGTTGTTGCTTGAGATTACAGGAGATTATTCTTAAATCCTTGCATGTTTCGTGTCTTTTCACCGAAGATTGTTACGTCCCAACGTGATACGTGGGACGCACTATAAGTTTCCGGAATGAATATGAAAAAATACTATTAAAGGTACAAAGTTAATTTATTGTTTTTCAAAATAATCTCCCTTGGCGTCTATGCACTTTTTCATTCGATCAAACCAGTTTTGAAAACTTTTGTGCCACTCCCCTGTGGTGACCTCTGAAACGTGTTTTTCATACTCCTCGACAGCCTCTTCTGGTGATGAAAATCGTTGACCGCGTAATTGGTTCTTAATTTTTGGGAACAGAAAAAAGTCACAAGGTGCCAAGTCGGGACTGTATGCAGGATGACTCATGAGTTCTACATTTTTCGTCTTCAAAAAGTCGTTTGTCTGTCTGGCCGTGTGAGAACTAGCATTGTCGTGGTGCAGGATGATACGGCGTTTACGGTTATTTTTACGGAGTTCGTCAATAACTTCCGGCAAACAAATGGTCGTGTACCAGTCACTATTCACGGTACGACGATTCTCTAAAGCAACAGTAGCCACGTGTCCAGTTTTATTAAAAAAAGAAGCAATCATCCGCTTAGATGCACTTTTCACGCGCGCCACTTTGGTTGGTTTCGGCTCATCTTGAAAGACCCATACGCTCGATTGCTGCTTTGTTTTGGGATCGTAGCAATAAATCCATGTTTCGTCACCTGTTACTATGTCCCACACCAAATTTGACGCACCTTCGTTGAATCTGGTAAGCATGGCACTGCACCAAGTGACGCGGTCCGTTTTTTGAGCCTCGGTCAAGTTGTGTGGGATCCACCGCGAGCACAGCTTTCTCACACCCAAATGTTTGTGTAGGATTGATTGTATTTGACTCATGCCTATTTCTAAGGATGCGCGAATTTCATGGTAGGTCACATGCCTGTCTGTTTCAATCATACGGCGCACAGCATCGATGTTTTTGTTGGTCACAGCGGTGGACGGCCGACCATCGCGAGATTCGTCACTGAGATTGATACGACCACGCTTGAATTCTGCAAACCAGCTATAAACAGTCGTCTTGCATGGTGCTTCATTGCCAAAAGCTGTTTCAAGCCGAGCGATGCTCTGTTGAGCTGTCAAATTACACTTAAAATCGTAGAAAATCATACTACGAAAATTTTCCCGAGTTAAATCCATGTTGATACAGACACACAATTTTTTAAATGGCGCCACAAGGTAAAAACAAAAGACAGTCAGATGAAACAAACTGCATTCTACAGCCAAAGAGTTCTATTTTCAAATGTTGCAATAAATTTTTAAATATTGTTTATGTAAGTGGCCAGTTCCGGAAACTTTTAGTGTTACCTATGTAGATGGTGAGCATTATGCCATACTTCGGGTGCACAAGCTTTTTAGGGCAAGCAGGTTTATCTCATAGTGTTTCTTTCACCCTGGGTAAGTGGTAAAGTACACAGTACAAAATACACATTAATTCTGAAACCTCATCAGACCGGCAAATGAAAAAGTACCAACTGAAACCACAACTAGAAACAACAGAACCTGTCTTTTGAGTCCTAAAGAACCTAACAGCATAAATGAAAAACCAGGCAAGTGCGAGTTGAACTCGCGCACAAAGTGTACCGTACCACCACACAATATGGATACAATAAGGATACGGAACTCTAAAAAAATTATTTTATGTGACAAAAGTTTAGCTAGATGCCATAAGCAACATCAAGGCGACAAAAAACAAGGCGCTAAAATGGTACCGCCTGACAAACTGATTTTGCGTTTTGCGGCGTCGTCAGTGTGCAAAGAGCGTCTGAGTATGGAACCCCAATTTTTATAATTAATTTCTGTTTTACAATCATAACAATTTGAAACTTGTATGTATTACCACTTTGAAGATACAACTAAAACAAATAACTTTGAAAATAAAGAAGCCAGCTTTTTAAGCTTTTTTGGGGACGTCTTAGGGTTACATTTTTTATTACTTACCGTGATAGAGGCCATAGTTAAACGTATTCTGTGAAAATTTTAACTGGCTACCTTCAACGGCTAAAGCTGTAGATAGCTGTGACAAACGGACGGAAAAACAGCGGAGGCTCATAGGACCCGTTTGGCACCCTTTAGGTACGGGACCCTAAAAATGAAACCCCAAATAACCTATAAAACTACTCGAGCGGACCGTTATCGCAGCTGCGTTCACACTGAATATTGATGTTATCAAGTTTGGCACCGATAAGGAGCGATTAGAGGAGCCCGCCGCTGGAAATATCCGGATATGGGCTCAAATTATGGCTATGACGGGAATATATGGGGTTTGATTCCGGCCGGGCTGAGGATAGTAATAGCACTGGGTTAATGGGCTAAGAGTTTGATATGTTTTACCAGCCAAAACGGATTTTAGGACAAACTAGTTTGGCCTAGGCCAAAATGGATGGGTTATTATAAAATAACCACGAAGGTTATACCCGATTGTAGGACTAACTAGGTTTAGCCGGTAACAACAATCATCACGACATGAATCTCCGGGGGGGTGGTTTGGTGCTTCGGAATGTGAAATGCCAAGTCAGAGACCACACTTTTCAACTACGATTATTATGTTCAGCCCGATTGGTGAATAACTCTGTACTTTGGACACAAATTGAACCCATAATTTAACGCGTTTCCAGAACACTTAGGTAGATTTGAGAATTATTATGTCAGGTAATTTGTTGATCACACCTATAACATTTATTTGTTTATTTATTATGGAAAACTAGCAACTATTTCAATAACAATAGTAAAAAATCTAAATTAACACTTCTTCTTCACGTGTGGGCTGCAAGACCTAACACTAGCTAGTGATTTAAAGTTTCCGCAGATAGTGCTAGACTAATAATACTTAATCAAACCAGAAATTAACTAGATTAGGATGAGGGTAGTTACACAAAAAAATTGTCTTATTCGAAGAAAGTGTTAGTTAGAAGACGTCTCACCGAAGTGATACCACCATGGAATAGATTATGGATAGAATAGAACAACATTTTACAACAATTGGCACTCTATTCGCCCCAACTCCCATACTAGCAGTTCGCTGATAAAATCCTTGCTTATTATTTTTTCTTTATCAACATATCCCATACAATATCCATGACTTGAACCTAAAACATTTATCAACATCAAATACATATAAAAGTTACAAGCGTATAAAAGTCCTGGATTTTACACATATTTTGATGAATTTTTATGTACCGTAATGTCCTAGAAGCGATACACCAAATCAAATAGTTTTAGGTTCAAAGCATAGTATATTTTAAACTATTCAGAAATATTTTTGTTTCATTTCGATTTTTGTGATACTTCTCCTGAAATCACAGGAAGACCCAAAACCATTCTCGAGTTTCTTCAAGACATGAATTTTGTCTCGCGTTAGCTTGCCTCGCACAGAGTGTTCGGTTAGTTCCGTACGAGCTCGGGAAATGAACGTTCGGGTCAAACAATAACAGTCAGTGCTCTATAACCCGAACTTGAATGTAGACTGAAATAGCAAGCATTTGGCTACAGGGTCCTTAAACGTGTCACAGGATCGCCAAATATAAGAATTTTGATTATAGTGAGTTTTTAATTTAAGTAAAATTGTAGCCTTAGATTTCGACTTGGAGCCATAAAATTGAACTTACACAACAGCTCGTGGCAGTCTATAATGCCTCATGCTATTTTTTATAATAAGGTAAGAAATGTCACGCACATCCCACAAGATAGTGGAGCATCACAAAAACAGCTCCCTATAGGTTATGTAGTCTACAGTGGTTCGATGCTCGACCGTGCCCCGATCAAGGTTTCTTCGTCACGGTTTTAGAATAGCTAAATTTCTGCATGTTCAAGTTTTGGATTTAACCTCGCGCGCGCAATTTACTTTTGATCAAAGCGAGCGCGAGTTGTTACAAAGCATTCGTTACGTAACGGAATGGAGGGGGATAGGGGGGGTTACGTTTCTGGTAAGTTGGGGGAGGAAGGGCTTGAAAATTTGAGAATTGGATGATCCCCTGCGGGTTTTGGACCCGCGAACTCCGGTTTAGTGAAGGAAGACGTTCCAACCATCACACTACAAAGGCGGTTCTAAGAAATAAACGAAATAGGTATCTAGTTTCCCTAAACAATAGCAAAATACAAATTTCTAGTGCAAAATGAAATTTTTCTCGCTTTTTGGATTGTTATAAAGAATTATAATTAAAATATTTTTACTCAACACATTATATATGTAAATGAAGAAGTGACACTTCATTTAATTTGAATTTACCGCATTTTCACGCGTCAATCTATGGAAGGATGACAGACATGTTTGAAGGTTATGTAAACGGTTGTCAGACGAGTGTATTACAAAGAAAACATCAAAATATTATAAGTAAATGAATTTGTGAAATAATAGCTCTAAATGTTTTTTCTCTTTTCAGGTAAGATTAATAATTACTTGCTTTTCAGAGCAACTCAATTTGGTTTTTATTTCACGGTTCTGATAAAACGGGGCCTGTTTATAAAGCTACATTATATATATATGAGGTGACTATCATTTATAAAACCAAATTCCAAATTCATATTGGAGACTCGGTAAATAGTCAGGAAAGAGGTTCAGTGACCCTGTTTGCGAAATGCAAAAAGTATTTTAATGTCTCTACTTGTTCAAGAACAACCTCGACTCAATTAGTGTAGGAAAGACAAATTGAAAGGGTCATTGAACATTGGTCCTGAGCACTTACAGAGTCTCCAGTATAAATTTAGCTATATAAACGAAAGCAACCTTTATATCTAGTTATGAGTTAGCAACAAAACTAGGGAAAATTCTTTTTTGGAACACTTCAGAAAATCTAGGAGATTCCGTAGCAATTCGTAGCGTTATACCAAAGTTTTGCTACGGCGATCATCAACGTGCCTTTATTGTACACTAGATTTTGCTAGCTTTCTTTTATTTCCGCGTAAGATAAAAACTATTATCGACAGTTTTCGGCTTGACGGTTATCTTATCAACACTCGTATAGCCTATGCATATTTTGACCAAGGCCACTACGATGATAATAAAGTGCAAATCCATTGAGTTGTTCTCGAGTTAAAAGGCAACACACAAAAAGACAAAAATTCTGAAATTGTAGTTTTGGCTTCAGTACAACACGTATAATAATTTGAAAACGAAATTTCGAAAATAATATAT
Organism: Ypsolopha scabrella; assembly: GCA_910592155.1. NCBI lineage: Eukaryota > Metazoa > Arthropoda > Insecta > Lepidoptera > Ypsolophidae > Ypsolopha > Ypsolopha scabrella. The sequence goes on from OU342977.1 coordinate 22,470,201, forward strand.
TAAATAAATAAAAAATAAAAATAAAATAAAATAATTTTATTGCAGACAATATTACAGTCCATAGAGATGTTAGTAGGCCTTATAACTATGTTAGCAAAACCTATCATATTAAAATTAATTTAAATATTTACCCGTACAGCTCGACCCCGCCACCTGTACATGATTTTGTATCATGTGTCGCAGGATCGGGCAGTCAGGCTTCTCGCTAATGAGTTTGAGAATGGTGTTGGAGCTCCCGCGAATTCCGCGTAGAAGTGACGCGGTGCGCTTGCGCACTATCGCATGGAAGCCATCGGTGTGCGCCAGCGCAAACATTCCGGACGCACTACAGTAACGCGGAAGCCCCAACAACATCCTAAAACCATTATTATATTGTACTCGGAGAGCATTGATAGCCCGCTGCGTACAGTTGACCCACAGACCGCAGGTATATAGAGATTGGCAATATGCCTTAAAGAGTGTTATTTTAACCTCATCACTACAACGGGCAAATCTGCGGGCCAACATATTACAGCGGACTGCCAATGCTCTCCTTTCCCTGTCAATATCACTGTCATCCTTCAAGTCCTCGGTAACTATGTGACCCAAGTACTTGAAGGACGACACTTCAACAAGTTCCACTCCGTTCAGCTTCACAGGAGGCACACAGATCGTTTTGCGATTCTTAGGTCGGAACACCATAAGTTCGCTTTTTTTAACATTATATGTGAGCCCATGGGACTTCGCGTAGCCCTCACATATTGCAATCAGCCTTCTATTAAAGTACAGACACGACTTTTTACTGCTTTATTACTCGTATATAAGCTGACTTTAATTTATACAGCCAAACTTATACTGGAGGCTTGGTAAGTGATCAGTTAACACTTTTTGCTAATAAACACGGACCGTTAACACTTTTTGCTAATTTCGCTAAATAAAATCTTGACGTCCCATAGTAATTGACTCGGTGTTTGGCTCGCGTCTGTAAGGAACACTAAAAGAATAATTTACTAGTTTTAAAAAGGGCCATCGAAACTTGTTACTGAACACTTACCGAATCTTCAGTAAGAATTTGGCGGCATAAATTAAAGTCTCCTTATACCGCATGTAAATAGACTGCTACCATTAAATGAAACCACATATTCTACCGAACCTACTGAACCACTTTTCCCAAGAATCATACCCGCGGACACCCTTAGTTTAGGAAATAATTGAGTTCCAAACAAAAACGCGTGAACCCTAACGCACCGACATACGGGCGAGTTTAGAGAGAACGTCGTCCGTGAAGCGACGTCCGCGATTAAGTAAACGCATTTACAACTACAGTGGGACACCATGACATGTGAATGAAAATATCGTTTTGTGAGTTCTTTATGGATTTATCGGAGCATGTAGAGCTTCAATAAAAAACCATACTTACGTAATGTTAGAAATAAAACTTTTCAGTCTGGTATGGATAAGATTTTATTACAGACTAGCGTTTTCCCGCTACTTCACTCGCGTTGGAGAGTCTTTCAATCATACATATGAGTATCTTTTATTTCTGCAGAGCTACGAATAATAATACTCTATTCGTAGGCGCAGAGGACAAAAAACTACTATCGACAGTTTTCGGCTTGGTGGCTACTTTATAAACAGCCCTAAGACCCTATATGTTGACCAGAGTCACTACAATGATAATAAAGAAAACCGCATTCAAAACCGTTGAATGGTATTCGAGTTAAAACGGAACATGCAGCCAAAAATGAAAAAGGTTGTAGTTTTGGCCTCAACCAATTTCCAACAATTTCATTAAAAAATCTGAATTTTTTTTCACACAATTGCAGGCATCATTGGAATAAAAATAAAAATAAATTATAATATTATTTGACAAAATGTTCAAATGATTTCATTATAACGTGTTTTTTGTAAATATATAAAAATATATAATTATAAAAATGAAAGAGTAAATAAGTCAATAAATATATATATTATTTGAAAAAATATTCAGAGATACGACTTTTTTATTACTTTAGTATTGGTAGAGATCGTGGAAATAAAGAAAAACTTAAGTTCTTACGCTTAAACAACATACTAGTGTACCCGTATGCTAGATTTAACTTAGTAGAAATAAATGATTTGGCCAAGTGCAAGTCGAACTCGTGCACAAAGGGTTCCGTAACACCACACAATAACATTATGGTAAATAACAAAAATATAAATGTTAACATCAAGGCTACCAAAAACAAGCCGTTACGTACGGAACCCAAATTTTTATTATTTGTTGAATGAATGAATTAATGGACACTTTATTGTACACACATGTCATGGAATAAAACATAATACAAAGTTAACGAATACACATTGTTGTTTCACTTTAGAATATATCCTAGAGCTGGACAAGTGCGAGTCGGACTCGCCCACCGAGGGTTCCGTACAAATTAGTAAAAGTTTAAAAATAATCTACAAAAAAATTTGGTCACCCGTACAACTATGACCGCGCATACCGTTGCTTAACCTTGATGATTTTTTAATGATTGAATTACAAATGTATAGTTTTAATATTATTTCCTATACTTGTAATATTAGTCGGTATTACTTGCCAAATTTCATAGTTCTAGGTCAACGGAAAATACCCTATAATTCGTTGAGTGTCGAAATGTACGTTTTTGCGGCATAACGGCCGTATCTTTTTTTTACTTTAACTTAGAAGTTTGATTTTTTTTACAACTTTAAGGGACTAGTGTAGACTTGAATATATATTTTATTATACACAGTAGGATAACAGTAGGGATAAAAAAATCTTGCAAAAACAAAAAAATACTTACACTCAAATCAAATTACAATAAAACAATCACCGATTACTATAAAAAATGTGCAAAAATACTAAAAAAGACAATAACGATCTCAAAAAAACAAGATTACAAGAAAAAAAATAAAAATTCCAATAATGTAGTAAAAACAATGTGGACTGTCATAAATGAACGCACCAACAAAAAACCCCTGAAAGAAAAACATAATATTCAACTTCAAATAAATAATGCTCTCACCTCGGAACCCAAACAAATAGTAAATGCAATCAATAATTGTTTTGCATCTGTAGGTGATGAAAGAAAAGTTGGGCCTGTACCACGCGGCCGCCCCGTGATAAACCCAGCCGAAAACACAATGTTCCTCTACCCAGTAAAACATCGCGAAGTGTTTCTCATACTAAAACATCTTAAAAGTAAAAAAAGTCACGGCATTGATGAATTACCACCCTACCTTTTTAAACAATGCGCAGAAGAGTTGACGCTACCATTTTACATTATGATAAATCAATCCTTTAAAGAAAGGGGTCTTTCCAGATTTTCTAAAAATAGCCATAATAAAACCTAAACACAAAAACCAACAGCTTCAAAAATCTTTGAAACAGCAATGCACAAACGTGTCTACAGTTTTTTTGAAAAATATAACCTTCTTGACGAATGCCAAAACGGCTTCCGAAAGAAGCGCTCGACTACCTTGGCAGTTTATAAATATATCCAAGCAGCCCTAAACTTAATAAATAATAAAAAATATGCGGTGGGTGTCCTTCTGGACATGACAAAAGCCTATGATAAAGTGCAAATAACATACTATTAGATAAATTATACGGAATAGGAACACGTGGTATCACTCATAAATGGTTCAACTCATACCTAAAACACAGAAAACAATTTGTAGAAATAGAATATTTTGACAGAAATTCCAAAGAAATAACTAAAATTAGATCTGATAGTAAAAACATAAATGCCTCAATTCCCCAAGGTAGTGTAATTGGATGCCTTTAGTTTCTAATTTATATAAATGACTTGCCTAAAACAATAAAAGATCCTTGCGTCTTGTTTGCCGACGACATCTCCATACTTACATCATGTACTAATAACATAGAACTTAATAACAAACTTCAAACTATATTCACCGACACGATAAATTGGCTACACGACCATAACCTAGAGATTAACTTCAAAAAAACAAAATTAATACCGTTTCACCCCTTTCAAAGAACCACAATTCATATAAATTTCACATTTGACAATACCAAACTCGAAGTAGTAAATGATTTCTCGCTGCTTGGATTGCATATAGATACAAATATCAACTGGAAAGTACACACCCAAAATATATGTTCAAAATTATCTAAATTCGCTTAAGCACTCCGCGAAGTAAAAAAGTCCACCGATCTAAAAACGGCTATCGTCACCTACTATGCTTATGCATATGCATGGCTTAGTTATGGCATTATCCTGTGGGGAAACAGCACTAATGCTTCAACCGTTTTTACTCTCCAAAAAAGGCTTAAAATATAAAAACAACCGACAGCTGCAGACCTCACTTTATACAACACGAAATTCTCACACTACCTTGTATATACTTGAAACCTGTAAGTTCGCCCGAAAGTACCCCGAGTTTTATAAAAAAACGCGAAGATTTAACAAGTCGTAACCTGAGACCTAGACACGGATTAGCACTACCACCCTCTCAGCTAAAAATGCACTCCTCAGGACCATTATCCATGTCTATAAAAATTTATAATAAATTGACTTGAACCTAAAACATTTATCAAAATCAAAAACATACAAAAGTTACAAGCGTATAAAAGTCCTGGATTTTACACATATTTTGATGAATGTTTATGTACCGTAATGTCCTAGAAGCGATACAACAAATCAAATAATTTTAGGTTCACAGCATAGTATTTTTTATACTATTCAAAAATATTTTTGTTTTATTTCGATTTTTGGGATATTTCTCCTGAAATCATAGGAAGACCCAAAACCATTCTCGAGTTTTTTCAAGACATGAATTTGGTCTCGCGTTAGCTTAGTGTTCGGTTAGTTTCGTACGAGCTCGGGAAATGAACGTTCGGGTCAACCAATAACAGTCAGTCAGTGCTCTATAGCCCGAATTTAATGTAGAATGAAATAGCAACTGACTGACGCGACTGACTTCAAGCCACCGACTACAGAGCTCTGTAAGGTATGGCGATAAGTATGGCAAATATAGCGACACCGCCTATGACTATCACTGGGGCGTAAGCAATGGGAAACACTTCTGACACCCCTTCGAAAATATGTGTTGTGACGATAAGTGTTTTACTACCAAAAAAAGGAGCAAACGAAACAATTTTTCAACTGAAACGCAGCAATTTGAACTTGTTGTGGGACGCGAAAATAGAAACATTACAAAATAATGAATCAAGTTGACAACAAAGTCAACCTTCGTGTGACTAATAGGCCACAGTTCAATGTCAACTATATCTATTAGTAATGGGAGGTGGCGTATGTTTGTCTGTGTATCGATAAAATATGTCCTTCGTGCCGCCGCGCCAGTTGGGTTAGATGACTTTGAAAGATTAGTGTGTGTTTTTTTTTAGTTTCCAAAGTGACAGATATTACCCGATAGAGCGTTTCGTTTTAGAAAATACATAATAATGTAGGACATCGACGCCGCGAAACTCTGTATAGCGAAACTGCGACATATCGTGTATGCAATATCTCACTCTCTGTCTGTTTTCGCATTTCATTATTAATTCGCTACGTCGCGTCGTCGGTTTAAATGATTACAAAGCGTTGAAACTTCAACCGTAAAACCTATTTATACAAGGTGAAATTAAATTAACCGACCAAATTCATACTGAAGACAATGTTAATAATCCTTTTGGCCAAATTAGAAAAGTAATTTTTTCTGCTCCCTTACTGGTTGGGCTAGTTTAATTACAATTCCTAGCCCAGTCAGTAAGAAAGCAAAAAAATATATTAATCGTATTTTACCGAAATGGTAATTGAAGCTTGTTTTTCATCACTAACCAAGTCTCCAGTATGGATTAGGTCGCTTGATTTCATTTCACCTAGTATATTAAACCTTTGAAACATTTTTATCTTGTCAAATTGAAAAAAAAATATATACATGGTTGATGCTTGTGATTGTTTGAATTTACTACACCATAATGTTTAACTTGAAACTACATACTAATCAACAATTTTTTGCTCTGATAATAGGGTGATCTTAATAAAATAAAGTTTATTCACAGAAATAAGTCTAAGGTACAGTATTTGACTAGTTCCAACCCTAATTTTCATTGTTTTGTAGGAGCTAGGCTAGACCCGAATGAGTACGTCAGGTTATTAATGTGTCTAAAAGAACAATGAAAATAGTTACAAATTATACTTAACAAGAGTAGGTACAGAAAAAAAAGAATATATGCAATAAAATAATATTTATATAATATATTTTGGACAGTGAGCTTTGCCTTTGGATATGATTGTGTGTTTGTGTGTAGGGATGTGTTTGAGAATGTAGGTGATGAGGTATTTTTTGTGGGTGTATTATGATATGTGATTATATGAGAGTATAACAGTGAGGGAGTTGTAAGACGAATGACTGTGAAAAATGAATGTTATATTGGAGAAGAAATAACTATTCCAAATATTCATCAGGATTATTGTTTTAATAATTTTTCTGCATGATCAGACCATAATCAAATCGTTTCAGCCACTCTATTATATGTTTTTTTAATTTTAATTTTAGTTTTGGTCTCTATTATTTTATAATTATCAATCTATTGGGCCGTACGTGCCGTTTTCACATAGTTGATGCTAGTGATTGTTGGCACTTGGTAGAATTTACTACACAATTACTGTTGTACTTATCCACATACAATAATGTATATTGTATAGTCTGGACAAGTACAAGTGTTTTATTAAATATAAATGACTTATGATTTACGGTTCAATTGCTTAAGTTTAATTCGGCATAAAGAATTATTTGCTTAAGTCCTGATTAAATCCGTAGCTTAAAGGAGCTATCGATACAAATCATAAATAAATAAAATAAATGTATATAAACTTTACCAGCTTGTTCTTTTATTTTTGTTTTTTTTATTACATTTATGGGCACCAAGCGACCAGATACCATTACGGACCTGGACTAAATAAACAGCACTAACTTACAGACAGACCAGCCTCATCGAAATTTTTCTGATATTAACACTCATACTAACATTCTTACATCCCCTCTCAAACACACACACACTCACAAACACCCACTCTCCCTACCCCACTCACATACTCATCTCTAAAAAAAGGTAGGTAAGTAAATAGATTTACTTTTTTTCAATCTCTTTTTAATACTAATTGTCACCATGTCATTTTATGTGCCATCATTTCATTGTAAATGTCATTATTATATCAACTGATGCCGGGCCCAGTAAATATATCTTGAAATTATTATTTTTTTATTCTTTTGTGTACATATATACTTTAATATAATAAAAAAAACAAAAATAATTTGAAATAAATGTATTTAAGCCAAATTATTTAGAAATAGTTGCAAAAATTAAGGCCTGCTTCAAAAACAGAACTTATTAAAAGTGGAAATTGGCCCTTAAGGCGAGGCTATTCAGAGAAATCTGTCATGCTTCAATGATTTCATTTTACACTTATCTACTCATCCTGCTCAGTGGAAGTAGAGCGCTCAAAAAACTCGCAATTTCGAGGTTTAAAGAGATTTAACTGTTTTTTACAAATATTGTTCGCATTAAAAATTAGATAACACTAAAATCATTTCATTTGATATATTTTTCATTGCAAAACAATAATTATACAATAAATAAAACTGTTTTTAAGCCGTAAATTACCTACCTATTTCAGAATTATTTCAATGCATTTAAGTTATATAAATGTCTTTAAAAATTACATAATAATTTGAATAAAGGCATGAAGGAATACACGTAATTATATTTTTAAAAATCCTTATTTTTATCATTTGTTTTTAAACAATAATTTTTTGGTAAAACACGAATTCCCTTGCACGTATTCCCTTCCCTTGTAGTTTGTACCGTGTCCCTCCCTTTAAATGTGTCAGTAGATAAGTATTAAGTGTAGTAAAATCGAAATTTAAAACAGACAAAAAGGGTAGTTTATCACGTCGTTATTAAGTAATCAATCATTACGAATAACATGTCCACGATTGTTAACTTGACTGATTGATTAAAGTAACGAACTGTGAAGACTGTTGTTGAAGTCGATAAACACGATCATCAGATGTTGGTTAGAAGTTCGTGAAGAGTAAAATCAGCTGTAATTACTCTCTGGAATTTAACAAAACAACAGTACAACTTTATTTGCACACTTGAAACGTACAAACAAATAATATACATATAGTACTATATGAAAAAACAAACAAAAAGCTATTTGGTTTATTCATAGCCCTAAATTAATATTTTTTAAGGAATGTACAACAAAATTTAAAAACACGAACATTCTTTAAATATAATTTTGTAAAAAATATGTTTTTTCATACAGCTAATCTTTTGTGGACATATATTTCAGAAGATCGCTTTTATTTAATTTTAACACTATGGTATTTGAGACTATTTTGGATCGTTTTATTTCGAAAATAATGGGAATTTTTGCAATCACAAAAAAATTAAAATATAGTTCTCGTAACAAAGCAATATTACAAAAAAAGGGTAAAACAATGGCGCATGCGTTGACAGCTACGAGTAAATAGGGCATAAACTCATTCTAGTCACAAAGTAAATATAAATGTTTATAAAGCAACTCCGTGAAAAGATAACCAAAAACGTGAGGTACAATCTGCCTTCAGCTGCGTGCGTGCGTTGACGAGGTTCCGTAAATTATTTACCGGTTTTCCTGAACATTACTGTGCCGTCGCTTTTTATGACGCAAATGTATGTACAGTCACCAGCAGTTCACGCTCCCTATTTGTTAGTGATTCTAACGGATATGACGCAGGAATAATAACTATCAATAGATAGTCTGCCATGCCGGCGTTCGTACACTTACCACTAAAAATAGATGAAAAACTCACGTGTAGAAGGGTAGTAGGTTGATGCGTTAGTTTTACTGTGCGATAAAACTTTTGTGTGTGTACTTTGATTTCTTTGTTAGGCAAGTTTTTATGAATGGTTATGGTGTTATAAGTTCATTATGTAATATGTATGAATCCAATCAACGAACGCGGGTGAACGCAAACCTAAGCGCGCTGCAGGAGCTAGACTTGTGTTGATCGATCATTTCTTGCTACCCGGGTCGATTAGTTAGGGGATCGAGTCAAAATCGTTTGATCGATCAACCGCAAATCGCTCACACTTTTTGAGAGCCGCGTGAGTCGCGCAACCGAGCCCGTGAAGGAGACAAATATAACATTTCTCCTAGTCCGTTAGTATTCTAACTGTATAGTCTAAACTCATAAATTGTCTAATTTTCAATCTATTTGTTCGACCTTTCGCTTTTACATAGGGCGCGGTGGCAGTGGTAGTGGGTCAAAAATGATCGTATTTATTGACATCGATGATTCGATCACTAGCAAACGGGTTGTTATCGAATTAATGTGATCGACCCGGGGCTTAACTTTAAATCAATCGCAATACCTTTGATTTTGACATTTAAAGTATGGTACAAATGTCAAATTAAAAGGTATCGCGATAGATTTAAAGTTAGACAATAAGGCTCCAGGTCTAGCAGGAGCCGATCGGACCGCAGACATCGACATCAGACATCTTTATATGATTTCGTATGCAACATCGCGCACCTATCTGCGCGCCACGAGCCACATAATTGAGAGCAAGAAAAGTCTAACATTTCCAGAAACAATTGATTTTCAATTGCTGTCTAAGAAGTTTTATAAACATTACACATCTATGAATCCATCCATCCATCCTTCCATCAGCCTGTTTCGTCCACTGCTGGACATAGGCCTTTCCAGGATTTCCCACTCTTGGCGGTTCACACACGCTTAACAGGCGGGTTGGTGAGCGCGGTGCCCAAACCCTTGCACCTGTGACGCCGTTACCCGTCACCAGTCTGTTTTATATAAGCCTCGGCAATTGGGGATGGATATACCGCCATCCATCGGTCCCAGGCAATAGTGGGCCGCCTGGTTTTGCCTAAGAGCTGTTCTCTTACTCTCCCCCGAATAACTTCGGGAGGATTTCAAGTAAGATGGTGGTACCTCCACAGTCGAGCCCGGCATTAGCTGTATCATCTATGAATCACCATAAGATAAATAGGTGACAATTATTTCGACCAACTGAGATTATGATCGTTACATAAATACATCAAAATTTTAATAAAAATAAAGTTATTAAATTACACAAATAATTTATAAATTAAAACAATATTTTGACTGCTGTACATGAACCATACTGAATACTATACATTCTATGAAACTTTGAACGGTAAATTTCAATTGAATAATGGATTTAATTTATTTGTATAAGATAAAAATATCGAAATTTGAAAGCGGAAAGGCTGATTTGTTTTAAAATACATATATATTGTTTGCACCCTACATTTTCTAATTGCAAATAAGAATTTTGGGTTAAATTGTACTAATTTATTTTATTATATGAAAAAAAATTCGTTCTATTTACGAATAAAACTATTAACCCCTAAAACAACAAAAACCGATCCAATAAAATTTTACGACCATTAATTACCCAGACAATTTAAAAACCAAGAAAATCATACGAAAACAAACGAAAAGAACGGCATGAAAACCACAAACCAAACAAATCGAATTACAAATACATGCGATCAACCTATCAAAGAGACAACCATAAAAACATCATAAAATTTCTAATACTCACCGCATTTTTGCCGTTTTAAATCTAAAAACACATTTTTAAATTCCATCTAAAGTTCATCTTCTGTATTGCTATTAAAAGTGTAATAAAAATTAATAGCCTTAACTCGTAGCAATTATGTAGAAGTTCGTAGCGTTGTCGTAGTAAATATCTACGTCGTAGGGTGGCTACGTCGAGCCTCTACGAGCGCGCGTAGTACACTGCCGTTTTATAAAGATGCGATAAATTGTTCGTTGTCCTGGCAGGGCTGTAGTTATGGGTTGTTGAAATGTTTATAGGTTTATGATTGAGGGGAAAAAAGGAAGAGAAAGAAAACATTTGGTTTTTTATATTTAGAATCGAAATTAATTTTTACTACATTTTAGGGTTCCGAAGGGGGTCAAACGGGACCATAGGGTTAGTAATAGTACTAACCTCCGCTATCTGTCTGTTTGTTCATCTGTCATAGGTGTCTACGGTGTTCAACTGTGAACCCCATGTGCGCAAGTGCGACTCGCATTTGGTCAAATTATTAATTTGAAATGAGGCAGCTGAAACTAGCCAGAAGGTCGTGGCTGCACTTTGAATACTGTCTGTCTGTATGTATGTATGTAGATATGTTCCGTTTTTTTAACTCGATAATCACTTAATGGCTTGGAATGCGAATTCATGAAATTCTACTGATTGCTAATTTGCATGTTTTTATTTTTCAAATGTTTGAAAATGTGATTTCAAATAAGTCAAGTATTTAAAAAAGCTATTTTTTGTTATTATTTTGTGTAACTATGATTTTTTATGTTTTTTTAAGTTCATACTCTTAACTTTGCTTAAATCAAAAATAAAAGACTTATTTTTACAATTAATTTACATAGTTTATTTTCATAACCTAATAAGGAGATAATAAAGAAAACATAATTATCAGAGGATATATTACATAAAGTATAAGCTCACATTTTACCGTGGTCCGTTAGGAAAATTTTCCATTTAAGTAGTTGCAACGTCTCAGTGCTCCGTTGGGAAAAAAATATATAAATTTTGTAGTTGCATCTGACCACTGAGCCGATGGGAACATTTAGCGTGGTCCGATGCAACTCCGCTACGGACCACTGAGCTAATAAGAATAACTAAAAAATAATCCCGTCCCGAGTCACATAACCGATAAACCAGAAACTGCAAAAAAAAGAGAGAATCGAAACTGAAACATCTATTATGCGAGGTCTGCTGCCATAACGCACACGACTCGAGTTACAAACCAAAATACTGACAACGACTACTTATAAATCAAATAAAGCACGAGAGACTTCCACGGCAACGCACCACCCTGTACTAGATACCTACCAGACCAATTTAACTAGCTCGAACCCTATAATTCTGGTAATAAGATGCATTTTTGAGTGAATAGTGATAGAGGGTGAAGGTACGAGAAGTATACCGCACGAACGAAAAACTGCAATGAGGAAAAATGACATGACAATCTTAGCCCACGATGGGACCGTTTAAATAAATGATTTGTGAGGTAAACGAACTTCATATTTAATCGTGGTATTAATTTAGTTCGAATCTAGTTCTTGTGGTCCGTGATTTCGATAAACGAATTACAACCAGTCTGGATCAAGTTAGATTCGGGACAACGAAGCTTTTGTGCTGCATCCTAAACTTAATGTTTATTACCCGGCAATATTTACATTAAGAGAATTGAAAATAAAAAACCGGTCAAGTCTGAGTACGACTCACGCCTTGAGGGTTCCGTACCATTCAAATAAGTTAATAGACTTAAATAATTTGAATAAAAATAAAAAACTTCACCCAAAGAATATGTGAAACAAAAATAAGTTGGTCGAGTATTCGGGTACGTAACCCTAAACATAAAAAAACAAGCGTTTTTCGTATTTTACAAAATAAAGTATCATGGATATAGTAATTTTTTCAAATTCTTGTCTTTACATTTGTTTCTAATTTATCTTTTCTAGCTTGTTAAGTGTGCATTGGTTAAGTGTGCTGTACATAATGTTACTTGATTTATTAAGCTTAGTAATATTGTAACATCCTCATACCACATTTAAAGTAAATAAATAATTCTATTCTATTCTAAAAATTTAAAAAAAAAAAATTTTTTTGTATGAATGTTGAATTCAATGAGTTCTAGACAATGACATATCCCACATTTAGAAAACAGGGGTTATAAATAAAAGTCAGCCCCTTTTTCTTGTATGGAACCCCATCTGAAAAATAATTAAATTAAATTTTGAATTTATTATATTCGGTTTTGGGTCAACAATACACACAACATTTTACTATCCAAATTTCAGATCTGTAACTCATTCCGTCTGCAAACTAGGGGCCTGTGATATACGGACGGACAGACGGACAAATGGACAGACGGACAGACAGCAGTGACATTAATATTGCTCCGTCTAGCCCTTTGGGCGTGGAACCCTAAAAAAAATGTGGCCAAAAATTTAGTTATTGTTGGCCTGTGTTCTTAATAAGATTACCGTGCGTGCAGTAAGTACTTCCCGCGTCTAGAGTTGATTAATGGATAAAGCTGACGGCTACCGGACGAGTCTACGAAGTATTTACGAGTGTGCTGTCTCAGAGATGCGAAAACACATTTGGCAGTATCCAACGAACAAACTGTGTTCTATCTGCAGTCTTTTGATCTTTGAACTATTCCAAGCAGCACGTGAGCGTTAGATGGCATTGAGATCAGCAGAAGTATCTGCGGACTCCGTTTCGTCAAGGTCATCTTAAAGCCTTTAATTAATGTGGAAACAAATTGGGTGTGTCTGGATCGTAGCAGACGGATATTTGTAGTATCTGCCTATTCACTTCGAACACAGGAGCGAGTGTGTATATAGGTGAAATTTAATCAACCGACCAAATTCATACTAGAGACTCGGTTGGTGATCAAGAACTAGGTTCAGTAATCCTTTTGGCCAATTTCGAAAAATAATTTTTTTTGCTCCCGTACTGGTTGGACTAGTTTAAGTACAATTCCTAGTGCAGGTTCTACGCGAAAAAATTTTTTTTTTTCGAATTTCACCTGGAGGGTCATTAAACCTTGTTCCTGATGACTAACCGAGTCTCCAGTATGAATTTGGTCGGTTGATTTAATTTCACCTAGTATGTATGGAGTTCGAATTTTATAAGAAATTACTACTCGTCTGAAACTTATAAGACATCATGAGGAAACCTGCATGCCCTAAAAAGCGTGTATTTGTGCCCGAAGTACGGCGATAGGGCTCACCACCCTTTACGTTGGGACGTAAAAATCGTGGGTGAAACGCGGTTGTAACGAATGTGGACTGTGACTTGCATTTCGCAGTTCACACCCGGAACACCCCTGACACCCCCTCGAAGATTCATGCCGTGACGAGATGTTTATATTTTTTAATTTATTTCTAGAAATACTTGTACGTAAGTATTTTGGAAGCTTTATTAACATAAAGAAATCAAAATACTTGTTATTATGAATATGGGCGTTACGTAGAATATTATGATAAACTAAAAAAACGAATATTTTTACGGTGAAATATTTTCAGAAGAGCCTCACGTGACTGTAGGTAATTAATCAACCCCACTTTTAATTTTTATGACAGAAAAGATAGATCGGCCAATTAGTATACCAAGACAAAATATCTAATCTGATCTTAGTAATCCATTTTTTCTGTAACAGTTTTGTTTCGGTTATTTTTTTTCACGTTTCGTTATGTAGAGCTGAATATGAACCATAATAGAGATACATTTCGATACCGTAATGTGTATAATAATACCTCACTTCGCTTCGCATGATCCTGTTTTATACCAGCAAATACTGCAACAATCACTCTATGCTATGTCCATGCTGTTGTGAAAACTTGATTCCATTAAATTTTGTCGATAGAAAAAAATTACAAAGTTACCTCCAAACTGTACATACAATAAACCGATAGCATTCAATGAATACTTGAAATTAGATCTGGAACTTTGCATAATATAGCTGATATTAGTATAAAGTGGCTGCAGACAGTTCCATAAAAATGAAAAAAACATCAGTGTAGCCGCGATTTTAAAATAACTGATGTTTTTGCGTGCGCGGCATCTGATTAGAGTAGGATAGACAGTTAAAAAGCAGGACTGCGAATTAATTGAGGTATTATGGGCCCTTAATTAGTAATAGACTGGTGTAACTAAAATAAAGCTTTAAAATACTGACTATATTTTTTACGAAGCTTTTGTCTTGCTGGACGTAACGAAAAACATGTTTAAATGCACTAACCCTCCCCAATTTAATTTTGGGCAGTAAATAATCCCATTATTAATAATCGTTTCCAGGTAAAATGCAGCCGTGACAAGTTCCGGAGTCGGTCCCGGCGACAGGGCGTCGACCCCTCGCGTGACGTCAACGTTCGGTCAAGATGGCGGCGGGGGTCAGGGATGATGGAGGCTCACTACCGACAGGTGTGGCTTCATAATGAAGAATCATTGCCTCAGTACAAGATAATAAAAAACAATGAAAATAATTATGACTGAATTTGTACAAAAGGGCGCACCGCCATTCGCTCTATCTTTGGTTTTTAAAGGAAATTGTTATTCATATGGTTACTTTCAAATAAATATAAGTGGGTGAGGTAATTAGTTTCTTAATAATTATTTAGCTTTATTCTGCTTAATTTGCTCCTCGTTATCTTTGACTTCCCATCGCATACGTCTTGCAGCCCTTCTAAGATACTGGAGTGATCTGACCACGATCTGTGGATCTGACAAAAGTTATCTGACACATAATAATGTAATCCAACCAAATTAAAAAGGTCAATTTATTTTTTGGAATTATGTTCTTCTATTATGCTAAAGGTGGTACAACTGATGCCGGGCTTGACTGTGGAGACGTACCACAATCTTACTCGCAAACCCCCCCGAAATTAAGTAAGAGTAAGAGGACAGCTCTCAGGCAAGGTTTTGCCTGGTTAGGCGGCCCACCATTGCCTGGAACCGATGGATGGTGGTATATCCATCCCCAATTACCGGGCCTTATATAAAATATAAAACAGATTGGTGACGGACAGCGGCGTCACTGGTGAGAGGGTTTCGGCATCGCGCTCACCTACCCGACTGCTCAGCGTATGTGTGTATGGGCATTTCTTCTAGGAGGACCGCCAAGAGTGGCGAAATCTTGGAAAGGCCTATGTCTAGTAGTGGACGAAACAGGCTGATGGTTGGATAAATGATTTGTTGAATTTATTTAATTTATATTGACAAAAATCAATCTTTATTTGATTATGTAATATCCGTTATATTACCGGGTAGATACGCCATCTTGTTTTCTGTCTTCTTGTTGATCTGTGCTAGGTGTCGGAGCTATAACCTTCCAAGTGAATTTAAAAAAGGATAATATACAGTTCTAGTTTCAAATCCTTATCAAGATCGTTTTTATTCCACACACTACCCATAAATCTATATGATTGTGCTAAAACCCCTCTAAGACCTCCTTCCGCATACTTCGTCGCATGATCTGTTAAGTTTGAGGCCTATAGCAATTATTTATAGTTCTGATGTAAAACGAATTTTTACTCGGATTTCTTAATTTTGAAAATAAAGTTCATTATTTCATTAAACTTTTTAGCCTCATTCTTAAAAGAAGAAAAAGATCAGTAACATGAAAGCATTGAAACTTAAATGAAAACCAATAATGACCAAAGACCTCAAAAAGTAAAACAAAATTTAAACACAACCTTCTCTACAATCGCAATGACAATTATAAAATTAAATTAGTACACAATTAAAGTGTATGAAAATTTTCAATATGTTTGCATGTTTTACATCCCAATTTGAAGTGAGTAGGGTCCGAAATATATCTTGAAATTATTATTTTTTTATTCTTTTGTGTACATATATACTTTGATATAATAAAAAAGAAAAATAATTTGAAGTGAGAAAATTTACGACAATATTACATAAATTTAATTGTTTACATGTCGCCTTCATGTCGCACATGTATTCATAGCACGAAGCATACTTCGGAAAGCAAAAAAAGTCAATCACACACCGCAGTCCGAGACAGATTACAAAAGTAAGCCACGCAAATTAGGCGGGTGGCACACTGCGGCGACAACCCATCCACTAGAGAACTAGTGGTCTAGTATATTTGATGAGTTTTATGACCCTAATATCCCAGGGTTATATAGAATTTTCTGACGCCATAATTTAAAGCTCATTTTTCGTAGCTTTTCAAATGGTAATTTTCTTTTAGGTCTGTACGTAAAGCCTAATTCTGGACAAGAACTTCTTTTACCATTAAAACAGCAGTTTATAAGTATACAACAACACAGGCTATTGTCAATGTTGCGTGAAAGGAGCCTCCTCTAGTGGCATAAACTGAGAGTGCACCATAATGACTGCAAATCATAAAATGATATAACGCTATAAATAGCGTTATTAACGGACAAATACGCATGAAACTGACGTCAAATATCGCTAATAATATCGGTGATGTTATTATTTAATAAGTGTTATATGATATTATTACATCAACTGATGCCGGGCCTAGTGGGGCCCGAAATATATCTTGTTTTTTTTTGTTTTGTGTATATAAAAACAAAAAAAAACAAGTTATAAAAGTTTATAAACATTTATTTTATTAATTAGTGTACAAATATAAATATTTTAGTGTGATAAATAACAGCAAATACAATTTGGGTTGCCATAAAAAACCAGTTTTGGGAACAGTGAGGAAGAAGATATTTAAAATCTTGCCCGATGAAAAATTTGATTATGTCATTTTAAGTAAAGGATATATGAATATAATTTGCAATATTCCGCTAAACAATTCTTGTCGTGCTATTCAAAATGCAGACTCGTGCACCGCCCGCCCGCCCGCATAAAAACATGCAACAAGCAAGCGATACAAGCAAAGCAATCTTAAATAACAAGCAAGAAAACTTATCTAAGACCTCCTTCTAATAAGATAAGTTTTCTTGCTTGTTATTTAAGATTGCTTTGCTTGTATCGCTTGCTTGTTGCATGTTTTTATGCGGGCGGGCGGGCGGTGCACGAGTCTGCATTTTGAATAGCACGACAAGAATTGTTTAGCGGAATATTGCAAATTATATTCATATATCCTTTACTTAGTGATGGACTTCCGCAAGGTAACGCCTATTTCAATTAATCATCTTATGTCATTTTAGTATCCTGAATTTCTCAACCGCTATATTTTTACTGTAATCTTTAGGTAATCCCAAATTACCACGATTTTTTAATTTTTTTTCGGTTCACCAGTTTCGGAAATAAGGGGGGGGGGGGGGCATGCATTTTTATTTTCAGACTGCGTACTTCATTAAAACAACATTTGCTTTTGAACCATTTTTTTACAGTTCATTGCCATTCGCTTGCTCGCATTATTCGACACAATACATAATACAAAATTGCTGTTACTATTCGTTAGCAAGCTCTTAGTCATAAACACAATCTACACAAAATACTTCGTCATTAATAACAGCTTAAATTATCACATAATTTTCCCGAATAAAAAAAGATGTTGCTTTAAAGTAAAGTTGTTTAATCAATGAATCAAATCAAATCAAAATATTTATTTTGTAAAATAGATACACAAAGTATACTTTCTACAAGTCAAAGTTAATCTTTACAATATATTTATACTAATAAGGGAAATACATACTAAAAATGTTTAGGTTTGGCTACTAAAATGTAATAAAGTTATACACTTGCATAAAATAGAGAAATATAGGGATAAAAATATTATATATACACTAGCTTTTGCCGTGGAAATAAGGAAAACAAAAGAATATGATTTTTTTAACGACAATATGCAACGGTCACCATGTTTTACCAAAGTGCTAATAAATAGCAATCAAATAAGCCCAAACTTAAAGGGTCCGCTGTTGCCCGTTGAGGAGATCCCGTACCCACCTTCCAGTCCCATCAGCAGACCCTGGTCACCATGTTTTACCAAAGTGCTAATAAATACCAATCAAATAAGCCCAAACTCGAAATGTCTGCTGTTGTCCGTTGAGGAGATCCCGTACCTACCTTCCAGTCCCATCATCAGACCCTCATCACCATGTTTTACCAAAGTGCTATTAAAGACCAATCAAAAAAGCGCAAACTCGAAGGGTCTGCTGTTATCCGTTGAAGAGATCCCGTACCCACCACCCAGTCCCGTCATTAGATCCTGGTCACCATGTTCTACAAAAATACTCATCAATACCGATCAAAAACTTGAGAGATGTCCTAAAAAAAACATTTACCAGTGGATGATTGAAACCCCGACGATGAGACTACATACGTACGACTACGCAAGTCGTACATACCACAAGATTAACTAAAAATCTTATTGAGTGCTTAAAGAATTTTTATAAACAGTTCAGTAGTTCTAGATATTACCCATTATATGCAAACAAACAAACAATTTTTTTTTCTTTATATAATAATAGTGTAGACAAACTTTAACGTGAGTTGATTTGAACCGGACTGCGTCAAATTCGATATTTTGAAACATGAAGCGCCATCTAGTGTATTTAAAAAAACAATTTCAACGCCAGCTTACAAACAATTTCAACGCCAGCTTACTGAGCCGTTATCCAGGATAGCTTCCCAGAGATGGCGTTTTCTAAGAACTTGAAAATAAAAATATTTTAGTTCCTGGTCTTTGCTCTGTCAAGAAATATAATTTCAGCTTTAATATTTTTTTTACGAAAGGAAATATGTTTTCTGAAAATAAAATAAAAGAATAAAAAATAAAAAGTGAAAACAAATTTTACCAGTCGGGGTTTGAACCCGCGACGATCGACTGTGCTACGGCGGCGAACCTTCCATATCCATCCATCCATCAGCCTGTTTCGTCCACTGCTGGACAAAGGCCTTTCCAAGATTTCGCCAGTTGGCGGTCCTCCTAGAAGAAATGCCCATACTCACACACGCTGGGCAGGCGGGTTGGTGAGCGCGGTGCCGGAACCCTCGCACCAGTGACGCCGCTGCCCGTCACCGGTCTCTTTTAAGGCCCGGAAATTGGGGATGGATTAACCGCCATCCATCGGTCCCAGGCAATGTTGGGTCGCCTGGTTTTGCCTGAGAGCTGTTCTCTTACTCTCCCCCGAATAACTTCGGGAGGATTTGCGATTTACCTTCCATATGTCTCACTAAAATTCTCATTGCGCTGCTCCCTTTTGTCAAAGCGTGATGATACATAGCTTTAAACCTTCCCGAAGAAATGATTTATCTTTCAGTGAAAACTGCATCAAAATCCATTGATTGGTTCTCAAGTTATAATAATAATAATAATAATAATAATAATATGATTTTATTTCCGACCAAGTCCAGTTATAAGCGAACGAACAGACAGACAGACAGGGCCGTATTTTAAGGTGTGGAGGCCCCTGGGCAAGAACGAAGTAAGGTGGGTGGTAAAAATTTTGTGTTTCAACATTGCTCTTTGTATAAGTATAGTTACATTTCTTAAAAAAGTAAGGTAAAACGAAAAATATAGTTCTCATGGATAAAGCCAATAAAAATAGAAAAAAAACATCATGAGCCCTTACACATCTTAATACAATTTGTACTTACTGTATTTTTATGTATTGTTAGTTAAGAATATGTACACGGTGAGTTATTTATTCGAAAAAACAATTAGTGTACAACATTAAATAAAAACTTGTGGAGGCTCCTCTTGTGTGGAGGCCCCTGGGCTTCAGCCCCGGTTGCCCTCCCCTAAATCCGGCCCTGCAGACAGACGTTGTATTTTATATGTATAGAGAAGATAATGCCTAACCATCCGCACCATTCGATTAGTATTGCTAAGAAGAAGGGCAAGAAACTTAGCAAACATGCATTTTTTTTTCAACAGAAAAAAATGGTACAAAACCATGTTACAAATATATGAAAAAAAAAACCTACTTAAGTAAAGGCATAAAAAATATATTATAAGACTGCAGGAGCCATGTCACGAGAAAAAATGTATCTTAGTCAACCCGTCTCATATTGTCTATTACCTTTGACAACAAAGTCAGTTAACATATTAATTAATTTTAAGCCTTTAGAGGAACCATACAGTATTAAAATATGCTAATTATGAATTACAATTTTGAATAAGATTATTATTATATCGCTTATTTTTACCAGGGTCTCTATTTTCCCACTTCTCGTGGCCATTGCCCATTCTGAATTTTAGATCATCATGCTACATGCCAAAATAAATAGACAGAGGGACACTTAAAGTCTACTACAAGAATCTTGGTTCCCTGATGGAATCATAATAATTCCTTATAGCTTCTGTAGCTGTAGTCCAGTAGAACTAAAATATCAATAACTTATACAAAATGGCCGCCCCGTGATAGAAGAGAGATAAGCATCGGTAGTGGAGGAATAACGACCGCATTTTAAAAATTAAATGAAGGAGGAAACAAAATGCTTTCCTGTATAATCCTGATGGCAAATAAAATGCATTAGACTATAGATCGTTGGTTCCGGCTGATTCGTTATGAATTTGAGGATGTAAGTTCTATGATAACGAACTTAAGAGTATGGCATACTCTAGGAAAAAATGTTATTACCCGTCCAACACAAAAAGGTTATATGTTAGCCAATAACTATTTGTCTAGGACGCGTAATACTAATAATTACGCGCGAAACAGCAGATCGGAGGGTTTTTAGCTAATACTGAAATATTTAATGGGGAAAAAATACTCGATTTAAGTGGAAAACCTTTATATTTCTATTACCTATTTTATGAAAAAAATAATCAAGTTGATCTCTTAAACGCGTTCTTGAAACCAACGTGTGAAAACCAAAAAAAGAGGGTGAAAATCTTTTTTTTTTTGACAAAAGTGTAAATCTTAGTACGTTGTTTATAAGTAGATCCCCCAGATAAAAGATCAATAAATGAAATGTATTTTTTCCAATATAAAGATAGTCCTACTTTCGTCAAGAGAACCCTCGAAAATCTGGCTTTTTTCATATTCTAGGGTGCCTCCGGACCACTAGTACCATTGAACAGTACCATCAATGGTACTAGTGGCACTGATTTGTCCCACTAGTACCATCAATGGTACAAATGGCACTGATTTGTCCCACTAGTACCATCAATGGTACAAATGGTACTAAATTTTTTTTAAATTGATTATTAGAAGGGTTATTAACTTATTAGCTTAGTACACTACAACTAAAGTGGGGCACATATTTATGTAACGAAACTACTGTGAATATCAAAATTAACTATTGGATGGATTCGATTGATGGTTCTTGGTGGAATATCATCTTGAATAAATTATACACAAATTCTTGTACTTTTATTCCACATATATTTATTTTTATTCTAACTTAGGCTACCGGTTTCGTATTACACATCATCGGGCCAACAAATTATTAATTATTTAACATGACAGAAAGAAAACAAAAGAAAACATTTTTAACAAGCAAATATAAAATAAACAGAGGTGAATCACCACAGCTTGCGTTTCAAAATGGGTCTACGCCAAGGTTAAATCAATAAATAACGGCAATAAATATGTTTTGTTTCAATATCATTTTTCTATTATATGTCAGGATACACTTCTAAAAATTAAGTCAAATAAGTTAAAAAATATAAAATATAAACTACAATTAAACATAAAATTTTGATTGATTAATTAATAACATCATTTAAAATATGTCAGAAGTGGTGAGGAATTTAATTCTAATTGGTCATTTAAAATTCTGTCTGGATCGTTATTAATAATTTTATTTATTGTTAGGGCTTCCAAATAATTCAATTTTGCACTTTTATTAGCTTTGTGTACTATTTTAGTAACCGGTAGCCTAAGTTAGAATAAAAATAAATAAATGTGGAATAAAAGTACAAGAATTTGTGTATAATTTATTTATCAAAATTAACATTAGTACCGATGAAAGATGGTTAATATTATACAGATTTTTTGACAGATGTCAAAGTGACAGATGTTTTTTTTGACAGATGTCAAAGTGACAGATATTTTTTTAGATTTTCTGACAGATGTCAAAGTGACAGATGTTTTCTTTTTAGATTTTTTGACAGATGTCAAAGTGACAGATGATTTTTTTTTTGTTTTTTGACTGAAGTCAAAGTGACAGATAGTTTTTTTCAGATTTTTTGACAGATGTCAGTGAAAGATATTTTTTTTTAGATTTTTGACAGATGTCAAAGTGACAGATGTTTTTTTGACAGATGTCAAAGTGACAGATGATTTTTTTACAGATGTCAAAGTTACAAATTATTTTTTTTTGTTTTTTGACGGATGTCAAAGTGACAGATGATTTTTTGACACTACATCTACAGATGTAGACGTCATCGTACTGTTTCACTGATATAAACTTTAATAACTCCAACCTGTTTCGCCATAATCAAGGAATAATAGAACTGAATGAAATGACTATAAATAATGTACATTTTTAGGGTTTTGTTCCCAAAAAGCAAAACGGAGCTGTACTATTGTCTGTCGATATGTCGGGTCTCTAGCTTACAGACGAAATTAGTTATAGACCAGAAATTCGGGCAGTAGCGGATTAACAACGTAGCAAGAGTAGCAAATGCCTTTGTGGGCCCCGCGCCTGTGCACAAAATATCTATCAAGTAAGATAGTTATTGGTATAGCACCCACACCATCCGTGAAATAAATGTAATGAAGCGAAAAACATAGGTTGTAATTAACATATGACAGATGTCAAAGTGTAGATGTCATCGTGCTGTTTCACTAATATAAACTTTATTAACTCCAACCTGTTTCGCCTTAAGGCATTGTCAAGGAATGATAGAACTGAATGAAATAACTATAAATAATATACATAATATGATCGTTTACATCGCGGAAGGTCAATAATAATCTCCCCAACTTATAATTAATTTAACAACATGATTTTAATCGAAACTTAACAATTTATTGATATTCGAGACGTGTATCAGTCACTTTGACATCTGACAAAAAATCTAAAAAAAAATATTTCACTGACATCTGTCAAAAAATCATCTGTCACTTTGACATCTGTCAAAAAACAAAAATATCTTCTGTCACTTTAACATCTTTCAAAAATCTGAAAAAAATCATCTGTCACTTTGACTTCTGTCAAAAAATCATCTGTCACTTTGGCATCTGTCAAAAAATCTAAAAAGAAAACATCTGTCACTTTGACATCTGTCAAAAAACAAACAAAATCATCTGTAACTTTGACATCTGTCAAAAAATCTTTAAAAAAAATATCTGTCACTTTGACATCTGCCAAAAAAAACATCTGTCACTTTGACATCTGTCAAAAAATCTGTATAATATTAACCATCTTTCATCGGTACTAATGCTAATTTTGATATTCACAGTAGTTTCATTACATAATTAAGTGTTCCACTTTAGTTGTAGCGTACTAAGCTAATAAGTTAATAACCCTTCTAAAAATCAATTTAAAAAAATTTAGTACCATTTATACCACTGATGGTACTAGTGGGACAAATCAGTGCCACTAGTACCATCAATGGTACTGTTCAATGGTACTAGTGGTCCGGAGGCTCTAGGGTTACTTGCGAATATGAATGTTGTCTTTCGTGTATTTCCGCGACAAAACTGATATTTGTTGTTGAGTTTTAGTTCTGTGACAAAAACGTGAAAAAATATTGTGATTCAAAAACAACTCTCAGCTGAAAAAAATACAGAAACATACCGTAGTTGATGCTTGTGATTGTTGGCAATTGGTGGAACTTTTGATACACCTTGATTGAAATGTCTACACTTGTACTTGTCCACTGTATTTATTTAGTTTACCTTACCGGTTTTGCTACAAAAGAAAACCTTTGAAAATGCGTTTATATTGAGCACAAGTGCATTTCAATCAAGATACAGAAACATATTATGCTGATATTAATTGACCCTCATATATCATACAATATATCTATAAACATACTCGTATATGGCATAATTTCATAATAGCCCCTGAGGTCGAGTGGTAGAGCGCTCGCCTGCTAACCCAGAGGTTGTAGATTTAATCCCCGCAGTGCACATTACCTTCTGCTGCGTTCTCCGTGCTTCCATGTGTGCTCGAAGTACGGCGATAGGGCTTACGACCACGTTTAGTACTGGGACGTAATTATTGTCGGTGAAAAACGAGTGTACCAAGTGTGGGCTGTGACTTCTATTTCAAGTTCACACTTGATTTTTTGATTCGACGATGTGTTTTTTAATAATAATTATTTCAAAATAATAGTGTTCCAAATCAAACTATTTTGAAGATTCAAGGCCAATTTAGGCGTGTCGATGAAGCTGGCAAATACTTCTGTGCTAAAAGGTTTCTAATTATTCATAATAACCGGCCAAGTGCGTGTCGAGCCACGCGCAGTGTAGGGTTCCGTAGTTGCCCAGTATATTTTATAAGTTGATAATAATACAGTTTGCGCCATACTTCTAGTCCGCTCGGAAGTTGCTCTCCCGCAGAACGGCCCATACATTGTCGTGTTTAGAGGGGACTAAAAGTTTAGCGCGACCTGTACTCGTAAACCTGTACATCCTACTTTGCTGTGATAGTTTTCCTTTTAACTTCATTGTATATACCTATATGTAGATACCTACTACTTCTGTGAATTTTTCAACATACTATTCACAAACAACCGTTTAGCCGGCAGAAAGCTTAATAATTCGCCAACGGATCGCTAAATTGAAAACTTGTTTTCACACAACCAAAATATTTTTGAATTACCTATCTAACGATACCCCACACTATGGAATAGACGAGAAAAAAAAATCATCCCCAATTTACAAAGTTTTTTTTTTACCGTTTTGTCGCCGTCATTAATACCTATATATATGCGCATGCATACCGAATTACAGCTTTTTAGTACTAATAATAGTCTCCGAGCTAAGCCGCGGACAGACAGACGGACATGTCGAAACTATAACGGTTCCTTGTCGGGCTACGAAACCCTACAAAATTACTACGCTTTCGGTAACTCGATAAATTCGTGAAATCTTTAAACTTTTAGACGTTTAACGCTTTTCATACAATTATTTGGAAACTTTTAAAATACAATTTTACTTCGATAAATCAATTTCTATAATGTCTTTGAACTTCGTGCTTTAATAAACACATGAAAACTATATAAAGTCTAAACGTTTTAGAAGGACAAAATTATGCTATATTTTGCCGAATATAATAACAATATTTTTTTTATAATATAAGATACCAACACAGCTTTTTCTTTTTGGATAGTTATCCAATTAACGATAACGAAGGTATTCTAAGGAGGGCTGGTTCAAACAAAGCCTATCAGACAGATTTATAATATGGTTTTCAGAATAAATAATGCCGTTTTTAAGGCCCCAAAAATACATGTTATAACTGAGAACTAGATCTGAAGAAAATCAAGAATGTCATTCATTACATTACGCAAAATTATTAATCGATTATAAATGACTCACAAGTAGCGTTGCCATCCGTCCGGATAAAGCCGGACAGTGTTAGGATTTTTGACCTCTTGTCCGGCCAAATTTGACTGCGTCCGGCCTGTCCGGCCTTTGTTATGCTTTATCATTTTCTTACTTTTCACCCCCGCAAAAATGGGTCACATATTTTAAATCGCTGAGTTACCTATGTATATTATTACTCAGAGTTCCTTGTTTTTTGCGAGTATTATTTTGCAATACCGGGCCATAATGCCAGTGTAGAAAGAGTATACTCTTTAATATGACAACAATGGATAAAATAAAGAAACGGGTTAACCCCGAAACTATGGAAAAAATGTTATTTAATTTATGACAATTAACGTGTAATAACATTTTTACGACATTATTAAAGAAACTGAGCTTTTAAAGCAGGTTTCTGGCAAAGAAAATATGTCAGCAGCAATGATAAAAACTTTTTAATTTTTTTAATTTGTATTTTATTAGATTTTTAAGCGTCCGGCTATTTTTGCGGCTAAGTCCAGCTTTCTGAATTTTAGAGATGGCAACGCTACTCACTATTAAGAAATCCCAAGAGTAACTCTTGCATCGAGATTTTTATCAAATTTTGAGGCATTATACATATTTAAAATTTAAAGATATATTTTTTTCTACATTAATACGATATTAATTGTAAAGGATATCGTCTTAAATGAACATTAAACTATTATAAAAACACCTAGAAATCGGGTTTCGCTCGGTTATCCTCCTCATATCAAAAAGTCCATACCATATTCATTATCACTCCGTGGCCGTCGGATTTGCAATACACAAAATGCCCTTGTCACTTATCAAAACAAAATCCATACTGGTTTACTAAACAGAAACTATCCAAATAACTTCCTGACAAAACACATACATGACCGACCCCGATTCCACAATCAAAACAACAGAACACAACGAAACACACAAAATCAACCACGTCTCATCACAACTTACTTCCATGGCAGCTACAAATTACAAAAATTAATCAAAGACTTCCTCCCAATCTTAACACACAATGACGAAACAAAAGACCTACTACCAAACAACATTCAAATAAGCTACAGACAAAATCCAAATATCAAATCTCTACTGACTCACACAAAAAGCCTCCCTACTCAAAACACACACACATCCTCTGGTACTTTGCCATGCCGACGGCCGCGATGCAAAACTTGCGCAATCATCAACACACACACAGCAATCAACACTCATCACACCACAATCACTTACCATGCACAACCGAGCAGCTCCTGCAAAACGTCAAACTGCATTTACATACTAGAATGCAGGCACTGTCCTGCATTCTACATTGGTGAAACAAAAAACGCTCTCCACATCCGACTTAATCAACATCGACATACCTGCGACTCCATTAGAAATAACACCTTACCAATCCCCACTCACGCTCGACTTCATAATCACACATTCAATAAATGCTTCACCGCACGAATCGTCAAATCATTTTCACCTCCACTAACCGACACCCAACTACGGACATGGGAATGATCATACATCTGGTCACTTGGTGCCCATTATGGTCCAGGTCTGAACAGACAACACTGACCCCCACAAGAAAGCAGCACAAAAACCTCCCTTAAAATAATACTTTTTTATATTCTGTCTATCTACCTGTCGAGCTGTCATCGTATCATCAAAATCAAATTTTATTCATTACCATTTACAAGAACAAATCATTAATCTTATCTTTTTTATGTCTTATTATTGTAAATATTATTTAATTCTACGAGTACCTACTGAAGCCGACCACATCAAGTGGTCGAAATATATCTTGAAAAACTACTTTTGATTTATGTGTTTCCTTATTTATATAATATTAATACTAAAAGACAAGAAGTCAATTATATTTTCATGTCAATTTTAAAATGTTATAGAATAATTTTAGGTTTTTTTTTTCTAATTTGTTTCTTTCATAACTATTTTCAGCGTGAAATGTGTCGGAAAGGAGATATTGTCAAAAACTGTTCTTGGACGCCATCATATAATTCGTTCGTAGCGGGCTGCTCGGCCTCTAAACTCCTTCGGTCTCACGATGACAAAAGATGACATGGCACACCAAACCATAACTTTTGGGCTGTGCAATGGACGTTGATGTTTTTCTTCAGGATTTGACTCAACTCACCTCAAACACGGCAGTTTTGTCTGTTAACATGTCCGTTGATATGGAAATGGGCTTCATCGCTCAACATTTTGTTCACGGCCAGAGCCGCGAGGGAAGGCATTTGATGTCATATTTAAAAAGTAATTTTCACATATCTTAAGTTTCTGGTTTTGTAATATAACATGTATTTTTAAATATATTTCATTTTTTTTCATGCATCTACAAAAGTTAGTCTTTTTCTGAGACATCCTGTAGGTACTTCAGATTTCTTCAGCGACACTACAAAGTTTCATCGGAAGAGAAACTATGTCAGGATCTCCATAAAAAAGCCTCTGTTCATTATGACTGTTTTTATCGATGAATAATATCACCAGTTCACCGGTCAAGTGCAAATAGGACTCGTGCCGTGAGGGTTCCGCATACCATCACACTAATATTATAAATGCGAAAGTTTGTATGGGTGTGTGTGTGTATGTTTGTTACTCTTTCACACTGAAACGGCTGAACGGATTTAAATAAAGTTTAGAGTGAATATAGCTTATACCCTAACTTAACACATAGGCTACTTTTTATACCGGAAAAAAGCATGTCGTTAAACCAATCACACGCGGGCGGAGACGTGGGCAAAAGCTAGTTTAAAATATAACTTAATTCCACGTGCAAGTATAACAACAAAGCTAAGCTAAGTTAGCTTGACACTACAATCCATTGAACTTTACGTAGGATCATTAAATTAGTCATTTTATTGAATAGGTTTTCATGGTTAGCTAATTTGTATAAAAGTTATTAAGTAAAGGGAAATAATCTTTGTTTAATTATGACACTTGTACCTGTCCACAAAACTATTATATATTTCAATACACCCAACCGGTTTCGCTTGTAAGTATTTTCTAGGATTTTTCAAGTTCCACCAAGTGCCGATAATCACAACCATGAACATTACAAGGGTTTTTTTCTTTTTTTAAGGTACAGAACCCTCAAAACGCACGAGACCCGAAAAAAGGGGTCTTGCTTGACAGACGGTACAGACAGACGGACAACAAAGTAATCCTATCTGACACCTAAATTTCAAGATTTTTTCTTAGCTTAGGTGTCAGAGCAACACTTGATCTTGATGTATCTTCTTAGCCTATAACTTTGTATTTTGATTTCTTGTAATTGTACCTGAATTTGTACCTAAAGAATTTATAAGGGACTTTTCTTTTTGAGGTACTGAACCCTAAAAACGGTTGTTGATAACGTGTATTTTATGCTAGTCAATCATACCATTTCTTGATTTCATTTACCTTTGCGCAATATTAAATAAACGACTAAGCAACAATGTAACTTATCAATTCTAAGTAAGCCAAGTTACAATGTGAAGTTTGTTTATGAATGGCATTATCAATATTATGACTGACTAAGCATTCGTTGAAAGCCTTCTATTCTGTGGTGTTACATTACGTTATCTGTGGTAACTTGACACCTTTACTGGCAATAATAATATAAATATACAACCCGGTCACATTATCTCGAGACCTTGCTGGAATGCGAACCACCTGCCCCGTTCTCCTTTCACCTCCCCGCGCTCGCCACGGCGCGTCAGTACGGTTAGCACTTTCGTTGCCGATACGCGTCGACTTGTTTTCGTGGTATATTTTTAAACATTCCATTGTTACGTTTGGACTTTTATTGTTATTTTGTTATTGCTGTTACGTTAAAATATTGTTTTTGTTGCAACGTTGGACATTTTTGTTAAGTTTGGACATTTTGGTTTAGTTTGGACATTTTTGTTACTATTTCGTTGCTTTGAAGTGGGACAGTGAAAGTTTTTTCAAATATGGGAAAAACTATTCACAGTGAAGCAAGAAATTTAATCCTGAAAGTTCTCGCTTTCTTTGAATCAGAGAAAGCTAACAAGCAATTCGTAATACCTGTAGATCAAGTTGTTAAACGAACCTGTGCTGCAACAGGAATATCAAAATGTACTTTGATGATAACAAAAAAGGAGGCCAAAGAATTGCGGCATGCGTCACTGCAACATGCTACACCGAGTCATTTATTTTTCATCATTTTAATCATATCATGGCCTCCTTTTTTGTTATCATCAAAGTACATTTTGATATTCCTGTTGCAGCACAGGTTCGTTTAACAACTTGATCTACAGGTATTACGAATTGCTTGTTAGCTTTCTCTGATTCAAAGAAAGCGAGAACTTTCAGGATTAAATTTCTTGCTTCACTGTGAATAGTTTTTCCCATATTTGAAAAAACTTTCACTGTCCCACTTCAAAGCAACGAAATAGTAACAAAAATGTCCAAACTAAACCAAAATGTCCAAACTTAACAAAAATGTCCAACGTTGCAACAAAAACAATATTTTAACGTAACAGCAATAACAAAATAACAATAAAAGTCTAAACGTAACAATGGAATGTTTAAAAATATACCACGAAAACAAGTCGACGCGTATCGGCAACGAAAGTGCTAACCGTACTGACGCGCCGTGGCGAGCGCGGGGAGGTGAAAGGAGAATGGGGCGGGTGGTTCGCATTCCAGCGAGGTCTCGAGATAATTTGACCGGGTTGTACCTATCTCCCAGATGAGTAGGAGACTACAGATTCCAACTACCACAATCCTGACTACCGTCTTTTACTTTTTCCACACATCAAGCTATTCTATTCCGGATGCTTTTGACATTGCATTGCTTTTATTTTGTCGTTTTGGTTGGCATTAGGGCTCCCTATTAAACGTAAAAACGTTTAATCGAAATAAACGGTATTTGACACATCCGTTTCTCAAAACCGTCCAAATTTGATGACCTGTCAAATATCCGTTTTTATAAAACAACCCGAACATGAAAACGAATGCTCGACGATTAAGACGATTGTAGTATAAGCTTGCAAAATGAAATTGACATATAGATGACAATTACATATTTGTCACTTAATATCATCATCATTTGTTGTCTATACCTACCAAAGCTATTCAGACCTCTATTTGAAAACTTTCATGGTCGTCCGTTTATTCGAGTATTACGATTATTTAGATTATTTGGTGTTTCCGGTATGTTTCGTTTAATTCGATTTTGAGAAACGTCACCGACAACGTTTGTTCGGTCAGCGATTAATAATTTTAATCAAAAACGGATTGATCTGGGAGCCCTACTTGGCATACGTCCTTGTATACAGGTTGAAAATCAACCCCCTAGCTATATTGAACTCTATGAAAATTAGAATCACTCATAGAACACAAAACCGTAAGAAAAAATTTTTCTATTAATATTTTTTATATTATAAATTTCGAAAAAATGGCTAATCTTTGCTACGCGACATGTGACTGACAAATACTGACAACAGACCGTACATATTCCCGGTGGTAAATAATGCACATAGGCTATGTACTCTAGGTTTTGTAGAGCATCGTCTCTGTCACCGGAGTATTAGGGCTTCTTTGGCGGTCGATATCTTTTCTTTTTATTATGAATCATGACAAAAGTAACAAAACCATGTATTTATTATTTCAAACATAGAACAGTTTCCTTTGTTATAACCATTGAATTATAATGTACAGTACATTATAACTCAATGGTTATAGCTAGAGGTTTCATGTTCAACCGGTGTAGAAACTTATTTTAATATTAACTGCAATATTACAAGCGGATAAATGAAAATGTTCAATATGGACCTGTACGACCTGCACTTCTAACATAAAGTACCATATCGAGCTCGATAGCGCTTGATACGTGCTCTGTGTCAGTCTGTCCCTCTTATATCGAGCTGTCAAAAATCTCGAGACGATCTACCATGCTAGAGGTGCCGCACAACAAAGTGCTCTGTCCTGTCTCACTCTGTTGATCTACCTAAAGAGGGATAGACAGTGTATATCGACCTGTCAAAGCTCGATATGGTCTACTCTACCATGCTAGAGGTGCCGCACAACAGAGTCCTCTGTCCTGTCTCACTCTGTTGATCTACCTAAAGAGGGATAGACAGTGTATATCGACCTGTCAAAGCTCGATATGGTCTACTCTACCATGCTAGAGGTGCCGCACAACAGAGTCCTCTGTCCTGTCTCACTCTGTTGATCTACCTAAAGAGGGATAGACAGTGTATATCGACCTGTCAAAGCTCGATATGGTCTACTCTACCATGCTAGAGGTGCCGCACAACAGAGTCCTCTGTCCTGTCTCACTCTGTTGATCTACCTAAAGAGGGATAGACAGTGTATATCGACCTGTCAAAGCTCGATATGGTCTACTCTACCATGCTAGAGGTGCCGCACAACAGAGTCCTCTGTCCTGTCTCACTCTGTTGATCTACCTAAAGAGGGATAGACAGTGTATATCGACCTGTCAAAGCTCGATATGGTCTACTCTACCATGCTAGAGGTGCCGCACAACAGAGTCCTCTGTCCTGTCTCACTCTGTTGATCTACCTAAAGAGGGATAGACAGTGTATATCGACCTGTCAAAGCTCGATATGGTCTACTCTACCATGCTAGAGGTGCCGCACAACAGAGTCCTCTGTCCTGTCTCACTCTGTTGATCTACCTAAAGAGGGATAGACAGTGTATATCGACCTGTCAAAGCTCGATGTGGTCTACTCTACCATGCTAGAGGTGCCGCACAACAGAGTCCTCTGTCCTGTCTCACTCTGTTGATCTACCTAAAGAGGGATAGACAGTGTATATCGACCTGTCAAAGCTCGATATGGTCTACTCTACCATGCTAGAGGTGCCGCACAACAGAGTCCTCTGTCCTGTCTCACTCTGTTGATCTACCTAAAGAGGGATAGACAGTGTATATCGACCTGTCAAAGCTCGATATGGTCTACTCTACCATGCTAGAGGTGCCGCACAACAGAGTCCTCTGTCCTGTCTCACTCTGTTGATCTACCTAAAGAGGGATAGACAGTGTATATCGACCTGTCAAAGCTCGATATGGTCTACTCTACCATGCTAGAGGTGCCGCACAACAGAGTCCTCTGTCCTGTCTCACTCTGTTGATCTACCTAAAGAGGGATAGACAGTGTATATCGACCTGTCAAAGCTCGATGTGGTCTACTCTACCATGCTAGAGGTGCCGCACAACAGAGTCCTCTGTCCTGTCTCACTCTGTTGATCTACCTAAAGAGGGATAGACAGTGTATATCGACCTGTCAAAGCTCGATATGGTCTACTCTACCATGCTAGAGGTGCCGCACAACAGAGTCCTCTGTCCTGTCTCACTCTGTTGATCTACCTAAAGAGGGATAGACAGTGTATATCGACCTGTCAAAGCTCGATATGGTCTACTCTACCATGCTAGAGGTGCCGCACAACAGAGTCCTCTGTCCTGTCTCACTCTGTTGATCTACCTAAAGAGGGATAGACAGTGTATATCGACCTGTCAAAGCTCGATGTGGTCTACTCTACCATGCTAGAGGTGCCGCACAACAGAGTCCTCTGTCCTGTCTCACTCTGTTGATCTACCTAAAGAGGGATAGACAGTGTATATCGACCTGTCAAAGCTCGATGTGGTCTACTCTACCATGCTAGAGGTGCAGGCTGGGTGGGTGCATGCAGGACTACGATCTATTACGTAATATTTGTTAAATAACTTTTTTTAGGGCTCCGTACCTGAATAGAAAAAAACAAAGCCCTTATAGGATCACTTTGTCGTCCGTCTGTCCGTCCGTCTGTCTGTCAAGACCCTTTATCTCGGGAACGCGTGGAGGTATCGAGTTGGAATTAAAACAATATAATCAGATTTTGTTAGGTGGTAGAGCTAATGCCGGGCTCGACTGTGGAGGTACCACCATCTTACTCGCAAATCCTCCCGAAGTTATTCGGGGGAGAGTGAGAGGACAGCTCTCAGGCAAAAAAAACAAGCGGCCCATCATTGCCTGGGACCGATGGATGGCGGTATATCCATCCCCAATTGCTGGGCCTTATATAAAACAGACTGGTGACGGGCAGCGGCGTCACTGGTGCAAGGGCTTCGGCACCGCGCTCACCAACACGCCTGCCCAGCGTGTGTGAGTATGGGCATTTCTTCCAGGAGGACCGCCAAGAGTCCAGCAGTGGACGAAACAGGCTGATGGATGGAATCAGATTTACAGTCCCTTGAAGCTGTGAAAATATCAAACTTCTAAGTTAACGTGAAAAAAATATACGGCCGTTTATGCCGCAAAAAACGTACATTTCGAGACTCTCAAGGGAATCAATATTCATAGGGTATTTCCTGTTGACCTAGAACTATGAAATTTGGCAAGTAATACCGTCTTATACTACAAGTATAGAAAAAATCTGAAAACTATACATTTGTAATTAAATCTTAAAAAATATAGTCTCTAACAGAGTTCGACTCGCACTTGTCCGGGTTTTTAGGGTTCCGTAGTCCGACAAGGAACCCTTCTAGTTTCGCCATGTCCGTTTTTCCGTCTGTCCGCGGCTTAGCTCAGAGACTATTGGTACTAGAAAGCTGTAATTTGACATGGATGGATGAAAATGGTAAAATAAAATCTTGAAAAAATTTTTTAAGGGTACCTCTCATACACATCAACTGAGGATGATTTTTTTTTCTCGTCTATCCCATAGTGTGGGTTATCGTTGGATAGGTCGCTCAAAAACATTGTGGTAGTGTGAAAACTATTTTTCGATTTAAGGATCTGTTGGCGAAATATTAAGCTTTAAAGTAAAAATTTTAGTTACAGTAGAGCGTCCCCCCCCCCTCCCGGCTAAACGGTTGCTTATAGAAATGTAAAAAAATGGACAGAAGTAGTATATATAATGAATTTAAAAGAAAAACTATCACAGCTAAGTAGGCTTTACAGGTTTACGGGTACAAGTCGCGCCAAACTTTTGGTCCCCTCTAATGCATGGGACTAGAAGTTTGGTGCGGTCTGTATTAGTCTACCAACTTATAAAAGGTACCGGGAAACTACGGAACCCTACATTGCGCGTGGCCCGACACGCACTTGGCCGGTTTTTATTTTTAATTCATTCTGAGGAAAATTTTAGTCTAAGAATAATTAAATACGATGTATTTACTTGTAAAATAAATTGAACTCAATTTAGCCGCGGAAAGAAAGACAGAAATGCACCCAAAAGTGTAAGTTATTTAACATTTTTATCATTATTTCAATAATTATAAGTTATATGTAAATTTGTGCTAAAATTGTTAGGGTTGTCACATGTCAACAATAAGTAAATACGAGGGCAATTAGGGTTACGTCCCGTTGCGTAATTAAGAACCATTATTTCGTGTAACGCTTTGTTCGTCGTTACGGGTCTTCTTCGTTGAAGCGGCGCGGAGCGACGCTTCGACGGAGGTACGGGCCTGGGTACTTGGTACCATCGCCCGGGCTTCTTCTCCGCGGGCGACAGCCCGCGGGTCCGGGGGGGGGGGGCCGCCAGTCACGCGCGCGCCCGGAGCACGGTGATCGCGTTCGACGGGCGGGTACTGGCGATCCTCTTGGTTAGGTTGGGAGCGCGCTGCGTGTCTCACGATACTACGGGATGTAGATATATCGGAGTGCGCGGCGCTGCTCCTGTAGTCCCAGCGACTCGTGCGGGCCTGGCCGGAGTACGGCGGCGCCGCCGGCAGTCTCGTACCGCGCTAGCGGTACGAGACCGCCGGGTGTGCACGAGGCGAGTCCTAACCAAGGACCTGGTGGTCGGTCGGTGGTGTTCACGGGGTACAACGTTTTCAGTCGGTGTTCTCCCGCTTTGTTCGCACGCTTTTGGGCGAGGACACTAAAATGGCGCTCCCAAATTGACAGAAAATTAAAAACTTTTTCTAATAGAAGCGAATGTTAGTTTCAGTCACACTAAGCCCTTTAAAGGACTTGCATAACATTAAAATTACTTCGAAAATCATGGAAAGAAAAGCTCAACTGGCTATTCTAGAAGATTATAAAAGAGTGTTTAATCTAAGGCACCGCGAATACAGTTTATATGAACCTATCAATAACTATTGAATTAGCATAAGTGTGTGTCACAGTCATTGGTAGCTAAGTTGTGCATAGTAATGGGTAAAATATCCCGTTTTAAGAAAAAAAGATAATCACCTTAACGGCCTACAAATAAGTACCAAATTTGTAAGGCAGGGGAGACAATATTTTTTTTAATGTTATGATTTACTGCGCTTTGACATTGCACTATAACAATAATATATTTTTATAATACCTGTTTCAATTTATCGGTACTTACCTCAAACAACTAATAAAATTAAATACATTTAGCACAACATGAAGTGGCATTTTAGGTGTCCAAGGCGAGTAAATTGTAAGGCAATTTTGTCCAATTATTTCGATGGAGTTACGCGTTACATCGCGGTATAGTTTCAGTAATCTAGATCATATTTCTAACACTAATTTATGGCTTACTTACAGCTTTTTAACTTTTACTCTATTTTCACACCTATGGTTGCTAAAATATTCATATTTTTATTGAAGTATTTAAGGGTGACGGTCACTGTTACCACGGTAAACATTTGTGCTGTTATTTCATGCGGAGAGAACCGCAGTGCGAAAGGGACAAATTCCATTAAAATTGCAAAATGACAGCTCTATTCAATAATTTTAGCGTTAAAAATAAACTAATGGTTTTTTGAATTATTTGTTCGTTTCAGAGTTTAATCAAGTTTATACATGTTTATAAAATATATAAATAATAGTATGTATTAGGTTTTTTTTCGACATGAAACTTTTGACACCCATCTTTGGTATTTTTTCTCAATATTTATTTATTTATTTATCAAATTCACTTACTACTATCATAACAGGTAATTTATTTAATGCGACAGCGCAGTTACAAAAGAGATACTAACTTAATACTATGAATGAATGAACATCTTTGAACTTCAGAACACTAAAGACTAAGGACTCAGGCACAAATTCAATGACCCTTTCTGTGAAATACGCAAAAATAAAATTTAGATTTCCTATACTAATTGAGTCGCGGTTGTTTATGAATATACATGTAAAAATATATTATATCGTCACGACATGAATCCACGAGGGGGTGTCAGAGGTGTTCCGAGTGTGAACTGTGAAATACAGTCTACACTTGTCACATCCGCGATTCACCGACGATTATTACGTCCCAACATGATGGGTGGTGACCCATATCGCCGTACTTCGGACACAAATACACGCTTTTTAGGGCATGCAGGTTTCCCCACGATGTTTTCCTTCACCGTTCAGTAAGTGGTAAGTATTAAATACTATGCACATAAATTCCGAAAAACTCATTGGTGCATGCCCGGCCGGGGATCGAACCTGGATCTCAAACAATATAAAAGCATAATATATTTTTATTAGAGTGCATTACAAACCAGAAAAGATAAATTAGAAACAAATGTAAAGACAAGAATTTGAAAAAATTCCTCGGGCCAGGATTCGAACCTGCGACCTCTTGTTTCCCAGACAAGCGCGCTACCAATTGCGACACCCAAATTTTTTTCAAATTCTTGTCTTTACATTTGTTTCTAATTTATCTTTTCTGGTTTGTAATGCACTCTAATAATAATATTTAGAGTATTCCAAAGCGATGGATTTCGCAATAAAAACGTAATCTCAGTTAACGTATAAAAAAGATATTAAAATAATATTTTATTCGACAATTTGACACTCTCAAGGGAATAAAAATTTATAGGGTATTTTCAGTTGACCTAGAACTATGAAATTTGGCAAGTAATACCGTCTTTTACTACAAGTATAGGGAAAAATCTACAAACTATGCAAAATCAAAATCAGAATATTTATTTTGCAAAATAGATACACAAAGTATACTTTCTACAAGTTAAAGTTAATTTTAACAATATATATCTTTAGAATATAAAAATATATATAATAATACGGGAAATAAAATATACCACTTCCTGCATTAAATAGAGGAATCTAGGAATAAAAATATTATGTATACATAATGCAATGAACAAATAAGTTGATAAATAAATACGGGAAATACATACAAAAAATATGAAGGTTGGGCCACTAAAATCTAATAAAGTTATACACCTGCACAAGATATTGAAATATAGGAAAAAAGATAATATAATATACATAATGCAACGAACAATGTGTTGAAAAATGAACTAAATAAACCATAAATAAAAATAATGCCAAACCATCCCCACCATTCGATTAGTAATGCTAAGAAGAAGGGTAAGAAACTTAGAAAACATTCCTTTAAAAAAAATTGATAAAGGATCATACATACCTACTCAAGTAAAGGCATAAAAAAATATAAGACTGCAGGAATTATGTCACGAGAAAAAAATGTATCTTAGTCAACCCGTCTCATATATTGTCTATTACCTTTAACAAACTACGTTTACATATTAATTATACATTACATTTAACAATTATGTATTTGTAATTAAACAATAAAATATAGTCTTTAAGGCGATGCCACGAAATTTAGGCGACATGGATCTCCATTTTTCTCAGCAATAAAAAAACATATGTAATTACCAATTTATATACTAGATTAAGCATTTCATTGACATCATTTTGCCCGAAGATTTAGTTGATTTATTAAGTTTCATAGCAGAGAAAAAATATTTAGATAACCTCTTTTACAACAGAGATTTCTGTTTTACTGACAAACAAGAGCGAGCTTCAGCCTCTAAGTTTTTTATTTAAATTAGTCTTACAAAGACAATATGGCCGATTGGTTTGATTAAATTACCTGTAGTTGTCATTTTAAATGAAAAATACTGTTTTGCCGCATACGACCTTACGGCATAAGCTAGTTCGTGACCGCATACCCCACACTCCACTCCCCTAAGGCGCCGATATGAAATTAAAAGTTTATCAATGCCTCGCCCTGACGGAATCCTCAGTGGGCGAGTCCGACTCGCACTTGTCCGGCTTTTTACATTCAATAAAGTCCGGGGCCGGTGAATAACGGTTTAACTCAACTTAGACCCAAAATGAGCTTTTTTTACCACTTTGCTCCGTTTTATTCTTCTCAACAGAATGGTCTAGCTGGAATTTCGATATCTTAAAAAACACCGGGGATAGACATGAAAAAATGGTTAAGTAATTTTTTTAGCGGTACACAATATTGTAAAAGTAAGTGGCACACTGAAATATCACATTTTGTGGAAAACAATTTAATCAGATCGTTAGTTTGATTTTTCACAGCTTCAAGGGACTGTAGACTTGAATATATATGTAGTTTTAGTTCAACTCGATACCTCCACGCGTCCCCGAGATAAATTCTCTTGACAACGGACAACAAAGTGATCCTATTTAAGCCCTTTAAGGGCTCCGTTTTTCCTCTTGAGGTACGGAACCCTAAAAAGTGATGTCTTTGATTTGACCTTCAGTGACGTCATTACCTACATTTCCATTGGTAGAATATTGAAAGCATCTGAAAGGGCTTGCATTTCACGAATTGTGACTTTATTTGACACTTTACTTCTCTTTTCACTAAAGTCGTTCGTCTTATAATTTGTTTACCTACTTTCCAGGCTTCTAAAAGAAATAAAACATGCTTATACTAAATACAAATAAAAATATTTGTATTTTATTCTATGAAATACTATCCAAACAGTCTGCATAAAAAGTTGCGATAAAACTTGAAAATGCCAGTAAAAAGCAGTCGACACACTGACCCGAAGCACCGGATGTGAGAGTTCCGCCTTACTGACGACACAATACTTCCTCCAGGGCTTCCGGTTCCTGTGTACTGTCGCCCGAAGAAAGGGTGGGATACTTTCAGGAAAACACTTATTACTCTAGCTAGTAATGTACACAAGTTTCTTCGATTGGATCTCAGTAATCAATCATATCATAGTAGAGTATATTTTTTCAAAAATTCGTTAAATATTTTTCAACATTTGTCTTAACGCTTTATGAATTTTTAAAATGTGGCCATAATATGCTATCTGTCTGGACTTTCTTATCAATAAAAAGGCGTCGCATGGTTTATACGGACACAGGGGTTTTCAAAGTGGGGGGCTCGTCCCCCAAAGGGGCCGCAGAGACCTTCAAAGGGGGGCGCGGGCCACCTGTGCAGTTGAAGCCCTTTTTCAGAGATAAACAAGAAATAACGTTCGTAGGAAGGAGGTATAGTGTAAAATCGATGCAAGCTCCATCCATCACATTCCAATAACTTAAATACCAAATTAGTTTTCTATGATTTTTGTGTAACTTTAATAAGCAATCAAAATACTTACTTTGCTATTGATGTTTTTTCTGACTTTATATTAACCTAAAACTATCTGAGAGGAGGAGGAGGGGGGAATAGGAACTCCTGCTCTAACAGGAACTCTATGATCTATGGTTTTTAAAAAGTTCATTTTACTTACTTATTATTACTGGATTGATGTTGTGCTTGTTTATCTGTAAGAAATAGATGTTTTAAAATTACAATAAGTATGTTTTTTTACTATGAATGTATACCGCGGTTTTATTTACTATTTTAATATATTCCCATTATTTTATCGAAATTTAATTTGGCATGAACGCTGGTGTAATAAATAAAACCGTCGTAATATTAAAAACCTATTCAAATACAAATTTCCCAAGCGATGGATATAGCTATAAACCATGTACATACACGCCTGTCTCCTAAAGGGGTAGCCAGAGACAACAGATTTCCATCTGCTACGATTCTGACACACCTCTTTTGCTTCTTCCACATCCATCAGTCTAGTCATACAAGCCCTTCTACTCCGGGTACTTTTGACTTGCCCTTCTTCACTTCTTTTCTTTCGTCACTCTACTTTCATTTTATCCTCTCTATATGCCCAAACTACCGAAGCATTCCTTTTTCTATTATTTTATATTATATATTATACGATCTTGTATTTTTTTTCACTGTATCATTCAATGTCAGACCACACATACTCCGTAAGGAACGCATTTCCACTGCATTCACTCTACTGCGATACTCATCTTGCCAGACCCAACATTCACTACCATACATAAGTGTAATCTTAGGTAATTTAATTGTTATTCTCACGTTGTGTGCTGTTTGTTTTATTAATTTTGTATTTATTGTTGCAGTGTTCTTGTCACACAAAATGATTATAGAATTTTTTTCACAATAAGTATCTTGAAAACGCGAAAACGACAAACAATAACTCACGAACTGTCAACTTCGGAACATTTTTCATGGCGTTTTATTTTTTTTTTACATTT
This sequence comes from Ypsolopha scabrella, assembly GCA_910592155.1. Classification (NCBI taxonomy): domain Eukaryota; kingdom Metazoa; phylum Arthropoda; class Insecta; order Lepidoptera; family Ypsolophidae; genus Ypsolopha; species Ypsolopha scabrella. Next base: position 22,511,414 of record OU342977.1, read on the forward strand.
GCTATCCTCAAAGAGGATAAAATATTATGTTGACATTAGAACAAAAACAATGTTCAGGAGACGCACCGAATTTTCAAAGAAATCTCGTTGCGCCTTCAGACTAAGGTTGCGCCTCAATAAAACGTCCAAGGACCCAAGGGCAAGGACCCAAGGGCTTACTGGAGTGGCTGGCGCGAACCTCGGCCAAGACTAAGCCAGTGCTGCCAACTTAGCATTTTTATAGCTAAGTTTAGCACTTTTTTCAGTGATTTAGCATGAGCATATTATTTGGCATTTTTTTAAATATTCAGTTGTCACTATAATAAAGCGAGAGTCGTATACAATCTTAGTTCGTTTATGATTTGCCAGATATGCATGTTGTTTTGTTTGCATAACTTTGGGACTCAGGTTTTTTTTTATTTCTTACAACTGCAGGCTGTTAAGTAAAACAAAAGCAACGGACAAGACAAAATAGCCGTTCCAATAGTATGACCCTTTCTATTTCATCCTTTTATTTTCTGGTGCCACTATAACAACGCGATATTTATTTATAGCTAAATTTAGCACTTTTTTCAGGGATTTAGCATGAGCATATTATTTGGCATTTTTTTTAATATTCAGATGTCACTATAATAAAGCGAGAATCGGATAAAATCTTAGTTGGTTTATTATTTGCCAGATGTGCATGTTGTTTTGTGTGCATGACTTTGGGACTCGGGTTTTTATTTCTTGCAACTGCAGGCTGTTAAGTAAAAGAAAGGCGACGGACAAGACACAATAGCCGTTCCAATAGTATGACCCTTTCTATTTCATCCTTTTATTTTCTGGTGCCACTATAACAACGCGATATTTATTTATAGCTAAATTTAGCACTTTTTTCAGGGATTTAGCATGAGCATATTATTTGGATTTTTTTTAATGTTCAGATGTCACTATGATAAAGCGAGAATCGGATAAAATCTTAGTTGGTTTATTATTTGCCAGATGTGCATGTTGTTTTGTGTGCATGACTTTGGGACTCGGGTTTTTATTTCTTGCAACTGCAGGCTGTTAAGTAAAAGAAAGGCGACGGACAAGACACAATAGCCGTTCCAATAGTATGACCCTTTCTATTTTATCCCTTTATTTTTTAAGAAACTTTTGTGTATTTTTTATTATGAAGAAATTTATTGAATAACTAGCTTTTGCCCGCGGCTCCGCCCGCGTCGAAGAGATTTTCATGGAAATAAGGAAAACAAAAGAATATGATTTTTTGAACGACAATATGCAACGGTCACCAAAGTGTTTTACCAAAGTGCTAGTAAATACCCATCAAATAAGGCCAAACTCGAAGGTTCTGCTGTTTCTGCTGTTGTCCGTTGAGGAGATCCAGTACCTACCTTCCAGTCCCATCAGCAGACCCTGGTCACCATGTTTTACCAAAGTGCGAATAAAGACCAATAAAATAAGCCCAAACTCGAAGGGTCTGTTGTTTTCCCTTGAGGAGATCCCGTACCCACCTCCCAGTCCCATCAACAGACCCTGATCACTATGTTTTACCAAAGTGCTAATAAATACCAATAAAATAAGCCCAAACTCGAAGGGTCTGTTGTTTTCCGTTGAGGAGATCCCGTACCCACCTCCCAGTCCCATCAACAGACCCTGATCACTATGTTTTACCAAAGTGCTAATAAAGACCAACTAAATAAGCCTAAACTCCAAGGGTCTGCTATTTTACGTTGAGGAGATCCCGGTACCCACCTTTCAGTCCCATCATCAGACCCTGGTCACCATGTTTGACCAAAGTGCTAATAAAGACCAATAAAATAAGCCCAAACTCAAAGGGTCTACTGTTATCTTATACCCACCTCCCAGTCCCGTCATTAGATCCTGGTCACCATCTTCTACAAAAATACTCATCAATACCGATCAAATAAACTAAAAAAACATTTACCAGTGGATGATTGAAACCCCGACGATGAGGCTACATACGACTACGCAAGGCGCACGCACATACCACATGATTAACTAAAAATCTTATTGAGTGCTTATAGAATTTTTATAGTCAGTTCAGTAGTTCCAGATATTACCCATTATATACAAACAAACAAATCTTTCTTCTTTATATAATAGTGTGGACAAACTTTCACATAAGTTGATTTTAACCAGACTGCGTCAAATCCGATATTTTGAAACATGCAGCGCCATCTAGTGTATTAAAATAAAAACCATTTCAATGCCAGCTTACTGAGCCGTTATTCAGGATAGCTTCACAGAGATGGCGTTTTATAAAGACTTGAAAATAAAAATATTTAAGTTATTGGTCTTTGCTCAGTTAACAAATATAATTTCAGCTTTAATATTTTTTTACAAAAGGAAATATTTTTTCTGAAAATAAAATAACAGAATAAAAAATAAAAAGTGAAAACAAATTTTACCAGTCGGGGTTTGAACCCGCGACGATCGACTGCGCTACGGCGGCGAACCCTTCCATTATGTCTCACAAAAATTCTCATTGCGCTGCTCCCTTTTGTGATGATACATAGCCTTAAACCTTCCCGAAGAAATGCTTTATCTTTCAGTGAAAACTGCATCAAAATCCATTGAGTGGTTCTCAAGTTATAAGCGAACGAACAGACAGACAGACAGACGTTGTATTTTATATGTATAAAGAAGAGAAGATTCATTGTTTGTTGTTCAAAATTAAGAACAACATTAAAAAGGTTTTTTTAACACGGCCCTTATTCAAGAAGAGAACGAAAACGCTGGTATATTGCTTGTGCAGTGAAATTAGATTTAATTTAGCATTCTTACTCAGTTGTATATAGTTTATAATAATAAATATTCTCTCACCTTCTGTTGGCATTATTTTTTGGCACTTTCTGAAAAAATCTAGCAAATTTTATAACGTAGGTTTAGCATTAAATATTTTTTGGAGTTGGTAGGCTATGTTTGGCAATACAACGACAATGTCGGTCGCGCCACACTGTCTTGGTAATCCCAAGACAGTGTGGCGCGACTGGGAACCCTCCCACAGGGCAGCGCTTGTCCTGCTTCAACGCTTTCATTTCACACTTTGTGCAGAAAAAATAATTTTAATTTAGAAACTATTCAATGTACAGACACGACTTTTTACTACTTTATTATTAGTAGTATATCGATAGATACCTATATGTATATGTAGATGAATTATAGAATTTTTAACATTAGCACGTTTTCAAAAATTCTTTGAAATTGCTTGCCAGGGTAAAGCACCTTTTAAAAAAAATGCAGCAAAATTCATTCGTCAACTCGTAAAAGGGTCAGAAGCGAATGGGAAAAACTGGGACCTATAGCGTTACCTTTTTTTTTCCTTTGTTACTATTGCAACACGTGTTGGGGTCTGGCGACCTCCGTAATTCTTTCTTTTAAAGAGAAAAGAAATATATTTTTTAGAAATATATTTCTTTTTTTTTTGGAAACTCTATGGGTACCGTATTGTTCGTGTTGCACGTTGCTAAGCGTTAGTTGTGTAACATTTTTGGGGTTCATTTGGCGGCTTTAAACCATTATGTTACTTAGTATCAATTGTGAAAATGAATTTGATATAGCTGTAGTGAGAAATATTGCGTATGACTTCGTGTTTCGTCGGCTAATTTCGTTTCATCCTTATCTTTTTGACGTAAACTAATTAAGTCCACAAAACTTAGTATTAAGTTTTCATAAGATGACATACGATTAATTATACATTTCGCAAATGCCGAAGTCGCAATATTTGCAATTTAAACTATTACTGCCCAATATCTATTTTCTATTTTTTTTTTTATTTTTTTTTATTTATTTATTTAGTAACTTTACATTAAATATTTAAATGGACCAGTGCTGCTGTAAGATCACATGTGATCTATCCCAGCATCACAATACGTTATACAGAGAAATTAGCCAATAACCAGTGTGCTAACTAAGGTACTAAAAACTTGAGCACTTGTCACTCAAATAAACCAACTTAAGCAATAAAGATCAAGAGCATTAAAATAGGTATAACCACGAATTAATCTAATTGTAACTAAACATCATCATAATTTTAACCGTCCGAATGTAGTCTAAGAATGTGACAAGACCTAATCTTTGGATATTGTGCTAATAATGTATACATTACCAAATAAAATTACTAAACAATTTCGTTATTTGTCTTTTATCCCAAAAAAAAAAATATTTTTCAATAATTTTATATTTAAATATCTGTTTGTTTTAGAGTTTAATGAAGTTTATACAGATTTTTATCCATGAATAATATGTACGGGTTTTATTGTATATCAACGTGCAGACTTCTAAATATTATTGTAAATAAAGGCAGAGCAGAACCCATTTCTTCTTATGCTGGGCACCCTTAACGAACGCAGCTTTTTATTGCATATCAACGTGCAGACTTCTAAATATTATTGTAAATAAAGGCAGAGCAGAACCCATTTCTTCTTATGCTGGGCACCCTTAACGAACGCAGCTTTTTATTGTATATCAACGTGCAGACTTCTAAATATTATTGTAAATAAAGGCAGAGCAGAACCCATTTCTTCTTATGCTGGGCACCCTTAACGAACGCAGCTTTTTATTACATATCAACGTGCAGACTTCTAAATATTATTGTAAATAAAGGCAGAGCAGAACCCATTTCTTCTTATGCTGGGCACCCTTAACGAACGCAGCTTTTTATTACATATCAACGTGCAGACTTCTAAATATTATTGTAAATAAAGGCAGAGCAGAACCCATTTCTTCTTATGCTGGGCACCCTTAACGAACGCAGCTTTTTATTACATATCCACGTGCAGACTTCTAAATATTATTGTAAATAAAGGCAGAGCAGAACCCATTTCTTCTTATGCTGGGCACCCTTAACGAACGCAGCTTTTTATTGTATATCAACGTGCAGACTTCTAAATATTATTGTAAATAAAGGCAGAGCAGAACCCATTTCTTCTTATGCTGGGCACCCTTAACGAACGCAGCTTTTTATTACATATCAACGTGCAGACTTCTAAATATTATTGTAAATAAAGGCAGAGCAGAACCCATTTCTTCTTATGCTGGGCACCCTTAACGAACGCAGCTTTTTATTACATATCCACGTGCAGACTTCTAAATATTATTGTAAATAAAGGCAGAGCAGAACCCATTTCTTCTTATGCTGGGCACCCTTAACGAACGCAGCTTTTTATTGTATATCAACGTGCAGACTTCTAAATATTATTGTAAATAAAGGCAGAGCAGAACCCATTTCTTCTTATGCTGGGCACCCTTAACGAACGCAGCTTTTTATTGCATATCAACGTGCAGACTTCTAAATATTATTGTAAATAAAGGCAGAGCAGAACCCATTTCTTCTTATGCTGGGCACCCTTAACGAACGCAGCTTTTTATTGTATATCAACGTGCAGACTTCTAAATATTATTGAAAATAAAGGCAGAGCAGAACCCATTTCTTCTTATGCTGGGCACCCTTAACGAACGCAGCTTTTTATTACATATCAACGTGCAGACTTCTAAATATTATTGTAAATAAAGGCAGAGCAGAACCCATTTCTTCTTATGCTGGGCACCCTTAACGAACGCAGCTTTTTATTACATATCCACGTGCAGACTTCTAAATATTATTGTAAATAAAGGCAGAGCAGAACCCATTTCTTCTTATGCTGGGCACCCTTAACGAACGCAGCTTTTTATTGCATATCAACGTGCAGACTTCTAAATATTATTGTAAATAAAGGCAGAGCAGAACCCATTTCTTCTTATGCTGGGCACCCTTAACGAACGCAGCTTTTTATTGTATATCAACGTGCAGACTTCTAAATATTATTGTAAATAAAGGCAGAGCAGAACCCATTTCTTCTTATGCTGGGCACCCTTAACGAACGCAGCTTTTTATTGTATATCAACGTGCAGACTTCTAAATATTATTGTAAATAAAGGCAGAGCAGAACCCATTTCTTCTTATGCTGGGCACCCTTAACGAACGCAGCTTTTTATTGCATATCAACGTGCAGACTTCTAAATATTATTGTAAATAAAGGCAGAGCAGAACCCATTTCTTCTTATGCTGGGCACCCTTAACGAACGCAGCTTTTTATTGTATATCAACGTGCAGACTTCTAAATATTATTGTAAATAAAGGCAGAGCAGAACCCATTTCTTCTTATGCTGGGCACCCTTAACGAACGCAGCTTTTTATTGTATATCAACGTGCAGACTTCTAAATATTATTGTAAATAAAGGCAGAGCAGAACCCATTTCTTCTTATGCTGGGCACCCTTAACGAACGCAGCTTTTTATTACATATCAACGTGCAGACTTCTAAATATTATTGTAAATAAAGGCAGAGCAGAACCCATTTCTTCTTATGCTGGGCACCCTTAACGAACGCAGCTTTTTATTACCAACATCTGTTTCTGTTTGTTGTAAAATACAATAAATAAAAGTAATTTTGCATTCTCTCGCAGTTTTTATTCTTTGACTTGTGCTAAATCAGTGGTGCCCAACCGGTGGCTCACGGGCGCCCCCGCGGCCTGTTTTCTAATCGCCCGCGAACAAAATGGGATAAAAATTCAAGCACGCACTAAATTTATAAAATTAGATGAAATTGAATAAACACTACCTAAATCTTAAAATCTAAATGACGTTGACAGATTTAAGCACACTCATATCAGCATATCAGTGCTGTGCTGCGGTTTTTTTCATCTCAACAAAAAAAATAAAGAGCAAGTACAAAAGTATGTCAACCAATAAGTACGTCAAAAATTTTGCGATTTCGGGATGCACAGAAGATCACCAACTAGACTTTCAGACGCTTTCTGAAAATGTGAACAGCCAGTATCACATTCACTTTGTGCTGTTCCGGTCTATCGTTTTTGTAGTATGTCATAATAAATAAACAGGGATATAAGGAAATAATGTAGTTTCCATTGTCATATAGTGGCGTAGCTATCGTAGGGCCGGGTGATGCAGTGCACCAGGGCCCCAGACCTCATGGGGCCCTTTAATCTAAGCTTTGAAAAGAGAGGGTCAGCCAAGAGGGGGTGAGGGCCCGATTCTTTCTCTAGCTATTCACCGGGGTCCTTGTCCACCTAGCTACGCCACTGTTATCAAACTTAGATTTCTTTAAACTCAGCGGTGCCCGCGAAGCATGTCAAGATTTTCAAAACAGCCCTCGAAGCAATACCAGTTGGGCACCACTGTGCCAAATGGATTTATATTTTTCTTTGTTTATTTCATATTTTTATCTTTTTTGTATCGATTGCATTAGTGTAAGCGGACTGCTTTAAATGAAACCATATGCATATAATGTAGTCTACATCCATCCGACCATCCGTTAGCCTGTCTGTGTTTCCTGCTAGACATAGGCCTTTCCAACATTTCGACGCTCTTGGCGGTCCTCTTGGAAATTATACCCATACCCATACTGGTTGGTGAGCGCGGTGCTAAAACCCTCCGCCAGTGAGACCGCTGCCCGTCACCAGTCTGTTTTATATAAGGCCCGGCAATTAGGGATGGATATACCGCCATCCATCGGTCCCAGGCAATGGTGGGCCGCCTGGTTTTGCCTGAGAGCTGTCCTCTTACTCTCCCCCGAATAACTTCGGGAGGATTTCAAGTAAGATGGTGGTACCTCCAAAGTCGAGCCCGACATCCTTGTAAATGTAGTCTACATATCATAGGGTAATTTCATTTAAACGGGAGCCACACTGTGACCTATTCTCGTGCAGCAAACCTTAAAAGAGTTGAAAAACCTAAAATAATACAAGCTCATTTAACTTTTATTCATCTGCGTTAAAGCTTATTTTGCAATGAAAAGATTTAGTTTATGGCAGCTCTAAATCTAATTTTTGCTACACGAGAATATGTGTCATTATGGTGCCATTTTTAGGGTTCCATAGTAAACGTCTATCTGTCCGTCTGTCTGTCTGTCTGTCTGTCCGTCTGTCCGTCTGTCCGCGGCATAGCTCAGAGACTATTAGTACTAGAAAGCTGTAATTTGACATGGTGACAATGCGGTAAAATAAAATGCAGATTTTTTTTATTCTGGTGGTGTGTAGTGGGGATGATTTTTTTTTTCGCCTTTACCCCTTTCGTGTGGGGTATCGTTGGATAGGTCCGTGTAGCATGCACGGGGGGGGGGACACTTGACTACAACAAAAATTAGCAATTTAAAGCTTACTTTTCGCAAACGAATCCCTGAATCGAAAAATGGTTTTCGCATACTCACAATATTTAGCTTTAAATTGCTAATTTTTGTTGGAGTCAAGTGTCCCCCCCACTGCGTGCTAAACGGTAAAAAAAATTCACGGCATTAGTAATTTGAGTGAAATTTGAGTCATTCATTTTGTTAACGAAAACTGGTGATAGTACTCGTCCATATGAACAACTTTTACTATGAAGACAACCCTGAAATCGCGAAAAAAAAATCAGCTGGTCCATACATTTGGGTCGAGTAGGTATTTAACTTTTCTATGGACTAAATTTCACGTTGTATGTAACGAAATTGAAAGGAAAACTACCAATTAACGAGTTATAGTCGACCAAATTAATTTTGCATATGCGAGCGAGTCAATTACTATGGGACGTCAAGATTTTTTTTTCGTTACTGATCACTTACCAAGCCTCCAGTATGAGTTTGGCTGTATAAATAAAATTCATATATTTTACTCATTGCCACTTCCCGGGATTTTTTATTTTTATTTGTTTCAATATTTCAAATCTCAAAACAAAAAGTGTTTTTCTTGATACAGACAAACCCATACCTAACAAGGTTATTGCGAAAAACGAAAAAAAAATTGGTTTTCCACACCGTTTAATTAAATCCGAGAAACAAAACTTAAAAAGACTCATTTGCTTTTGCTCTGATAACTCATTGTGTCTTCAGTATGAATTTAACTGTATCAATAACCCTTCACCTTTCACAACATAAGAACTATTGCCGACAGCGAGCGAACCTGCAGCCAAAAGCTAGTAAAGCTCTCAATAAACTGATTGAAACGCCTCTCACTCTTTAATTGATCACAATAGGACGCTCTCCGCATCATCACAACCCTGGATAATTACAAATACCCATGTTAAACCAGAACTGGCCTGAAACAAGGGTCTTTTCGTTTTGTTCGGGTAAAGTCTTGTATGACTCGGTAATCATGTTGATGCTGTTTTGATGGATTTAAATGGTCATTTCAATAAGTCGACAAGGAGTTTGTTGTTCCATGATGTAAGCACAACACTATATTGTACCAGGACGATAAAATTTATCGATAAGTTAGCTGGTTTGGTACTGTAGTGCGACAGGTAAGTAACTGAATGTTGATCTTTGTTATTAGCTATTATGCAGTTGGTAACAGCGTATGAGATAGCTACGAATACGCAAAATTACTAACTCGATATGTATCAGTACAAAAATCTCCGGATAGCGCAAAATTATACTTTAAGAACCCGCTCCGTATTTTTCGTCAGTTTGATGCAAAGCATTATTTTAATTATTTTTCTAGTCATTGCCGCGATGTTTTTGTAAAAATCAGGGACATACACCAGTCCATATTGGCCATCTAAATGAAGACCTAAAATTTATTTGATTCAATTGTTTCTCCTTTGCGCGTTATTTTGATCTTTAGATATGATGAATAAAGCGGGCTCGTAAGTAATAAAATAACATTCAATCAAATGGATTCTAGGCCTTTATTTAGACGGTCAATATGAAGTGGTGTATGTCCCTAGTTTTTCCAAAAACATCGCGATAAAGGCCAGAAAAATATTTAACATATTGATTTTCATCAAAGTTGTCGTCGTCGTCGCGGACCGGGCTCTTAAGCATGGACGCGATGGGCGGAAAAAAAATGTTGGACAATAGTTTTAGCTTCTTCCAGCCTTTTGGGGACCCTGCCGATCGATGGCGGTGATTCAGGGAAAATATTTGATTTAGTATAATTTTTTTTTGGACGTTTTAGGTAATTTTAAGATTTTATATTGTTATTATTTTAGATAGATTTAATTTTGTTTAGTGTTATTTATGTTTTTTTCTGTTTCCATCAATTAAAATAATAATCGCTTCAAGCATTCGGAAGTAGGAAAATTCTTGCGTAAATCACAAGAAACTTTCGATTTATTTTTGTCAAAAGTAAAGACAGTAAAAAAAAACTGGACAAGTGCGAGTCGGACTCGCCCACCGAGGGCTCCGTTAAAGACTATATTTTTATGATTTAATTACAAATGTATAGTTTTCAGATTTTTCCCTATACTTGTAGTATAAGACGGTATTACTTGCCAAATTTAATAGTTCTAGGTCAACGGGAAGTAACCTATGAATTTGGATTCCCTTCAGAGTGTCGAAATTTACGTTTTTTGTGGCATAAACGGCCGCATCTTTTTTTCGCGTTAACTTAGAAGTTTGATATTTTTACAGCTTTAAGGGACTGTAGGTGTGTAGCCCTGAGTATATGGTTTCAATTTCAACTCGATACCTCCACGCGTTCCCGAGATAAAGGGTCTTGACAGACAGACAGACGGACGGACACAAGCACGTATCCAGAGGGGGATTGGGCTAGGTGGGATTTATCCTCCCCCCCCCCAATTTGGCGTGACATGCGAGAGACCGGAAATGTTTATTCATAACCACTGTAAAATATGTTAAAGTACGTTTTAATATTACAGAGGTTTTTCTCACAATTCACATTGTTGTTTCAATGAATCCCCCCTCCCCCCCCCCCCCGAAATAAAAGTCTGAATACGTCCCTGGACGGACAGACGGACAACAAAGTGATCCTATAAGGGCGTTTTTTTCTATTGTGATACGGAGCCCTAAAATTAGACTTGGAATTTGTTTTTGATTACGTAATGCCTATTATGTATTTTTTTTTAGTGTTAAGGCCACCTGTAGGCTTTCAAAAGTAGGTCTAAATAGCAGTTTGAGTAGGTATACATTACCTTAATGATGATCTTTGTTGGCTATGCAGTTGGCAGCAGAGTATGAGATAGCTAGTAGTGTTACTATGGCCTCCAACACGACAAATAATATAATATATTAAGGGGGTCCCCAAACAAGAAACCTCGAAAAATTTGTGTTATTTTAACGTGTTTGGTTAGGCAGTTTAAAGGAGGTAATAAATACAAGTTTTTAATTTCGTCAGATTGTAGGACATACTCTAAAATAAAATAAAAAGTAGGGTTCCGTACGCAGATGGTGCCAATTTTTTTGACAGGCGCTACCATTTTAGCGTCTTGTTTTTAGGGTTCCATAACCAAAGGATAACCAACGGGACCCTATTACTAAGACTCCGCTGTCCGTCTGTCACCAGGCTGTATCTCATGAACCGTGATAGTTAGACAATTGAAATTTTCACAGATGATGTATTTCTGCTGCCGCTATAACAACAAATACTAAAACCGGCCAAGTGCGAGTCAGACCCGTGCACTCCCATACAACAGACATGATTTTTTTGCCGTTTTTATAAATAATGGTACGGAACCCTACGTGCGCGAGTCCGACTCGCACTTGGCCAAATTATTTACATTTCGTAAATAATAATTTCTTCACCACCCAAAGACTGGCTGGGAGAAATTGCTCTCACTCAGCTGAGCGCAAGACCTTTTGTCAAATTAGTTTAAGAATTTATCTATCTTTATATATTTTTTCTTGTTTTGACAATAAATAAATTTTTCTTTCTTTCTTTCTAATAAGACCACGGTACCTTTGTACAAACAATATTGTGTATTAGTTACTTTGTGTTGTGTTCTGTTTTATTTCGTGTGTGTGCAATAATTATTTGCTGTATAATATATATTCATGTTTGAATGTAAATTTTAACTAGTACTTTTATTTTTTCCCTAAGTAATTTGTTTACCATGTTATACGCATTGAACATGTGATTGTAATGTATCTCATGTGTGTTAAATAAAAAATGCATTAATTAAGTAAGACATTTCTGCTTGATGCCAGACTGACTCCCGAAGTTATTCAAGTTCATCAAAAACAAATACTGTAAAAAAATACGAAAAACCAATCTTTTAACTTGTCCTCTTATTTTGCAAAAAAAAACGTAATTAAAAATGAATCCGTTTCCACACGCGTTACAATTTGATCTCAATCAAGTCAAATGATTCTGAATCATTTTTAGAATAGTTTACAACACACATTACATGTCTATACGAGGATTTCGTCCACCTCCTACCACGACACTCCGTCGCCCGTTAAACTAAATATTTTCACCACTTTCTCCCACAACAAGTCTATCAAGTTGGCCTTCAGTCAGGGGTTTTGAATCATTGGATAAACTCTCAGATAATCTATCCTTTCAATACTTTAAAAGTTCACGTCGTATGTACAGCAAGCTCCGCCCGCGTTCATTTAATCTTTGCCTCATTTATCGGCTTGAGTGTTATTTTTTTAACATTTCTTATAGCCTATGTATTGACCAGGGACACTAAAATGATAATTAAAAACCGCATCCAAATCTCATAAGTGGTTCTCGAGTTAAAACGGAACATACGTACAGGCAGACAGGCAAAATATCTAAAAAATTTGATTTTGGCCTCAGTACAATACTAATAACCCATTTTTATTTAAAATTTCGCAAAAACATCAATGAACTGACCATTGATTGACACGACTTTTTTACTATTTTATTATTAGTATAGATAAAAGATGTCTGAGTTACGTCAATGTAGACATAAATGTAAACTGACATACATACGAATTGTTAAAATATTTCGGAAATGGGACGTTGTTAAAGATTTTCCACGTTTTTCCCGGAAATTTCAGTTTAATTCTCTCTAAAATTGCCGTCCCATCATGCAAGTCACCTAAGATTTGGTACTTTTAAAATCAAAGATACAAAACTTAAACAAAAATTAGCGAAAAAGTTAGCTAAAAACAACTTGTTTTTTAGGTTTCCGTACCGAAACGAAAGGGTGTCAAACGAAACCCTGTTAAGAAGCCGTCACTGCTTGTCCGTATGTCTGTCTATGTATCTATCTGATTTTAGTACACACACCATAGAAAATATTAGGCGTCTTGTACCAAGGGGTGGTGAATTTTGTCAGGCGCTACTATTTTAGCGCTTAGTATTTTCTCGCCTTGATGTTGCCGTGGCATCTACCTATATATGGTTGTTTTATATGTATCATAATGTTTTTAAATTTCCGCTACCAAAGGTTGCCAAACATCGAAACTCAAGGGTCAAAATTCGATAATTTTATTGTGTGATGAAAGGAGCCAACCCTAAGTGCACGAGTCCGAATTTTTAATTAGCTGGAGTAAACTTACAGTTCCTGATAGTGGAAAATACATTTTTTTTTTTTGATAAACACTTGTTTATATTAATTTCCCTTACCGGTTTCGCTGTTAAAGCCTTATCAAAGGTTTGATAATGAATGTTTGAAATGATTTTTTTTAAATGAAACAAAAAATGTTTCAAAAGTTCCACCAAGTGCCAACAATCACGAGCATCAACTCCGTGGAAAATACACTTTAACTCGTATGGTGCATGAGCCATTTTACAATGCAACTGTCGCAACATCAAAAGTTCGCGACAATGTAAAATGGCTCATGCAATATAGGTGTTTAAAGCGCATTTCCCACTATCACGAACTGTCAGTTTACTTAAGCTAATAAAAAATCCGACTTTAGACCGATTTTTTGGTGATTTTAAGTCTGAATCGGACCGCGAAACAAAAACGATAAGCGACAGTCACTACAAAGCCGCGACGTCATGGTACGAGGGCTGAACGAAAATATGCCTCTCCCAGTCCCCAGCGAAGTCGGGAGCGCCCACATGTTGCCCACTAGGGATGGGACACCTGGATGTACCATTGTCGATAGTTTGATGCATTTTGTTGAAGTGGGGGCCGAAGGTTTGTGGCTGAAAACTTGGTGATTTTGTGCGGGTGTTTTAACTAGCCTGCATAATTTGCTCGATTAAAATAATAATGTAACTAGGAAGACAAGATAAAAAACACTCCAATATTTAATATCCCAAGGAAAAGTTTGCAATAGTTTCACTCTATTTATCACCCGTGAAGGTAAAAGTTCAGATAAAAGCTGCAAGATTTAATATTTACTTAAGTGATAGAAAAGATTATGAAAGATTGTATTTTTTTTATAAAACGGACTTTTTAAGTTTACAAAATCCATAGATATTGAAGTTGTACCAAATCAGGTTACCTAGTGGTTTACGAGAGTAAACAACACAAATCCAGTGACACCATAACTATTCCCGAAACGACAACCCAAATAGACACAACACATGTCCCCAAATCGACAACAAAACCGTACATTAATTAATTAAGAGATGTCCCTCCCTACATCTCCCGTCTTAAGGAGCGGCAGTTTAGTTTAGTTAACGGAGAGCAGGCGCGCGCGCACCATCCGAGTGCGATCCAAAAATATTCCACCCGACCCGGAGCGGCCCGGCCATCGAGTCATGGGCTGACCGACTCACTCTCTCACTCAAAAACACTTCCAAATTCAAAATACGAGCAAAGGATAACTGACGCGCCGCGAGTTCTAAATTTAAATTTTACCCAAATTCGCATTCCATTTCTAAATCGGTGATAAGTGTTATTTGTGCGCGGGAGTGCCGATGTTGGAGGATGTCTCCGACCGCGTTAGGAGCTGATCTTCCTCAGTGGTGCGGAAAGACTGAGAATGTCCCTCCAGCGCTGCTGGGCTGGCTGTACTTGTCTCACGACCAGAACGACCCGGTAAGTCTGGTTTCACGAAACAGCGAGGTGAATCACGACATGTTTCTGGCACAGACCGAATTCATGATCTAGTTCTGGGCTAAAATCCCTCTAATCGAGAGATTTATCGTTAGTTCTGATATAGTAATTAGTTGTCTACCAAACATGGATGGCCTCGTTTGAAACTCTACAATAATAAGGGTGATACTAAACTAAATTGAAAACTTTCAACACTTTATTTTGTAACGATTTAGGGCTAGCTAGATATTTCAAGTCATCTTTCAGATACACCTTTTTAATGTAAACACACGGATCTGATTTCTTTCAAATCCGTGTGTAAACATAAATAAAACATCTGCACTAAGCAGAAGCGCAAAGAATTGAAAAATAACGATGAAAATCAACATTAAGGAAGGAAATAAAATCTATGTAACTAGGTAACTAGTTAGATAGATTTTATTTCCTTAGTATGTAAATAAGTAACAGAAACTCTGTTACTAAATATTACTATGTATACCTGAATTTACTTCAGTCAGAATATCAATGAATTGGTTCGATATAAAAAATGATCCATTTGCCAATTATTTTTTCCGCGCCCCCTTAATTACACCCCAATCTTATTTTTTTAAGGCCGTGTTATAATGAGCACAATTTGTACTGAGTATTGAGGATAGATAGACAATCTGATAGTTTATCTAATGATTGCTAATTTTCTAAACCCAAACTTGGTCATAAATAACTATAACCACCTATAACCAAGCAGAAAACAAAACTGAGTCAATCATACCGATAAACAACTCATACAATAATAAATATTATTATTAGAGTGCATTACAAACTAGAAAAGATAAAATGTAAAGACAAGAATTTGAAAAAATTACTCGGGCCAGGATTCGAACCTGCGACCTCTTGTTATCAAGACAAGCGCGCTGCCAATTGCGACACCGAGGTACTTACCTAGACCGTTGAATTTTACTTGCCATACTTGTCCACCGAATATTTGATCTAACCAGCTTGTAATGCACATACTGAACGCTCACGAGGACATTATATGATTTCATGCCTTGATCTTAATTTGTTTTCTTCTACATTTGTTTCTAATTTATCTTTTCTAGTTTGTAATGCACTCTCATAATAATATTTAGAGTATTCCAAAGCGATGGATTTCGCAATAAAAACATAATCTTAACTCATACAATATTTATCTAACGTTACATTTGTTGCGAAATGATATTGGTTTAATACTTTTAACATACCCACGAATATCATTAAATAATTGATATGCCTTAATAAATGATAAATATTTATTATTGAAGATTTTTGGAGAATATTGTCTGACTTGTGCAAGTACTTTGACAATTTCACCTTATACATTTGATGCGGCGTAACCCAATTTTGTCCTCTTTTAAATTCAAATAAACTGCAAATAAGTGTTTTGCACGTTACGTTTTGTAAGTATGTACGTACGTTTGTGTACGTTATACGAGTACTTTGCACGATCGAAAACAGGCGACTTTTTTGTACAAAATTTACATAACCATATGAAAATTACAGGTCATTGAAGCAGATGTTCCTTAGTTTCTTAAAAATTTCACAGTATAAACTTGTTTTTGTTAAAAACACGTTTTTGAGGGCGCGTGATTTTTCTGTTGTAATAGCTAAGCTTAGAGCGCGTTGTTTTAATTTAAACAATAAATTGAACTCCATAGAGTTTATGTATACTTGATTCAAAATGTGGTGCACAGTCTCAGAGATCACCGGCCCTGAAGGGTCAGTCTTCAGTTTCTTAATGAAATCTTCATAATGCTCAAAAAACAACGCTCAGCTGTAAACAATGTTGTTACAACAGCGAAAAATAGTAGAACCCGGAAGTATATTAAAATAACTGGGTCATTGTTTGGTTCCTTATAAACCTACCGATTATTCACAATCTTGTAAGGCTACAACGAGTATTTAAACGGTCAGCTAATTAAAGAGGTTTTGGTCAGGTCTAAGATACCTCTAGTGGTCGGCAAAAAATGTAAATTGATTAGCTAGTAATAATATTGGACAGCCTAAAAATTTATGTCATAGGAAATTAAATATATCTGCAGCAATATTAGTAATAGAGCAGCAAATCGTGATTGGATTTTATGAAATTTTGGCAAGCTGTAAAATTAATTTTGATTTGCTTATTAATTTTATTTCTGCAGCAACAAAAGTACGCTTTTTTTGCTGCATTTAGTTATTGTAAAATAAATTTATTACATTTATTTTTGGACTATTTGATATTTAGGTTAAACTTAAACTAAAATCACAATATCTGAAAAATACGAAAACATTTATTCCATACACTGGATTGAAAAAAACCGGTCAATTTGAATCGAACTCGCGCAGGGATGGGTTTCGTAGTCATCTAAACAATAAATACATTGATATAGTATGTATGTAGTATGCCCCTTTCTTAGGGTTCCGTACCTCAAAAGGAAAAACATGACCATAATTTTAAAATACAGCCCTTTAGAAATACGTTATACATCATATATTGTTACTGAGATATGGATCTCGGTCTAAAATAAATATTTTCTTTCTTTCTTTCAATCAATCAATCAATCAATCAATCGTTTATTTGTAAAAAGCATGTTACATAATAAGTTGGAAAACATGTCACTTTGGCTCAATGCTTTTTGCCACTAAGCATACAAATTATAATTATAAACTAATCTAAAAAATACAGGAATACTACACAATGAGAAAGTTAATACAATTGTCAAAACAACAATATAAAATAGATTATACATACAAATTTTATTGTCAAATACCGTTTGAATGTCATAGATAGACACACTCTAGGCTTCATTATGATAAAAAATTAACATCATTTAAATATTCATTTATGTCATAATAACATTTTTGTAACAAAATTTTGAATAAAATCGATTTAAATTTTCCAATAGGTAAAGATTTTATTGAATTTGGAAGCTTGTTATATAGTTTTACAGACATAGCATAGATGCTCTTTCCACGTAGTTTACACTTTGAATAGGGCATTTCTAAGTGTATTCTGTGTTGCAGCCGCCTTGATACATGTTGCGTCTCTTTGAACTTTGTGTAATTAATTTTGACAAACATAAGACATTCGAGAAGATAAAGCGACGGGAACGGTAATATTTTCAAATCTTTGAAGTGCTGTCTGCAAGTGTCCCAAGGTTTTATTCCAGCAATTGCCCTGATACACTTTTTTTGCATCCTAAAAATCTGTATACAGTCACTACTATTGCCCCAAAAGATTATACCATATCGGATTATAGAATTTACATATCCGTGATATGCTGTTATGGCTGCATTTATTGACGCTACTCTTGTGAGTTGTCTTAAGGGATACACAAAGCTGTTTATTTTATTCCTTAGCTTTGCAACATGAGACTTCCAGTTGCAATGCTTATCCAGTTGGATTCCTAAAAATTTTATACTATCCACTACCTCTACCACATTATTGTTATATTTAATATTTAATATGGGTGGAATGTTTTGTGTATGATGTAATTGCATCACTTTAGTTTTACTAAAATTTATTAAAAGGTCATTATTGCTGAGCCAGTTAACTATGGAATCCAAGGTTAAATTTATTTCATGGTTTAGGTTATTTTTGTCCTTACATGATACAATAGCAGTACAATCGTCAGCAAAGAGAATCACTGGCTTTGGTACATGACTCGGTAGGTCGTTAATGTAAATGAGAAAAAGGAGAGGACCCAAAATACTGCCCTGGGGTACTCCACTCTTTACTGATCTAACATTGGATGTAAAAATTCTTTCTGTATTGGTCTTTAGGCAAAGTCGACTTATTTCACAGACTTGTTTACGGTCATCTAAATAAGACTTAAGTAGGTCATAAGCTATGCCTCTTATTCCACAATCATAAAGTTTTGATAAAAGACGCTTATGACTCACGTAGTCGAAAGCTTTTGACATGTCCAAAAAAAGAGCTACAGTTTGATGTTTTTTGTCGATGCTTTCAATCATCAACTTTAAAAAATCGTATATAGCCAGATTAGTGGACCTGTTTTTTCTAAACCCGTTTTGTTCCTTAACAAGTATATTCTGTTTGTCAAAAAATGCGTAAAGCCTTTTATATATTAGACGCTCAAATATTTTAGAAAATATCGTGATAAGCGCGATAGGCCTATATTTCGACATGTCTGTTTTACCGTCTTTTTTGTAAATAGGTTTTACTATGGACATTTTGAGACCATTAGGAAAAATCCCTTGTTCTATCATTAAATTAAATATATATGTGATTGGTTTACTTATAATTTGATGACATATTTTTATGATTTTTGTTTGGATTCCGTCATTACCTACGCTACTTTTGTTCTTCAAGTTAATTATTTCTTTTTCTACCTCATATTTGTCGGTTGGTGACAAAAAAATAGATTTGTACGTTTTTTCATTATTACTGCATTCTGGTCTTTTTTTGGATTTTGTGTTCACTTGGTTAATATAGAAATTATTAAAAGCATTCGCTATCTCTGTAGAATCAGTTATAAATATATTGTGTTTGGATTCAATTTTATCAATGTGGTTGTTATTTAGTTTGTTATTATTATTTTTAATAATTTTCCAAGTTGCTTTAGATTTACTACTAGCAGAGTTTATGAAATGTGTATTTTGAGCCTTTTTTGTCTGTTTTATTATAGTATGTAGTCTTCTAGAAAATTCTTTGTAGACTTTTTTGTTAATCTCGGTTGGTGACTTTCGATATTGCCATAATTTTTGTCGTTTTTTTCTACAGCAGAGTTTTATTCCTTTTGAAATCCAAGATGGCTTTCGCTTAAGGTTTACTTTGACCCTACACCAAGGAAAGCACAAGTCATAGAATAGTCTAAACAGCTCTGAGAATCTATCAAAAGCTAAATCTGCATCCTTTTCATTGTATACTTCATTAAAGGTTAATTGACTTAAGTAATATACGAACTTATTAATATTTTCATTGCTGTAATCTCTTTTTAATGCGTACCAAGATTGCAGTTTGTTATTTAATTTCTTTTGTAGGGGAACAAACATGAGTATTCCTTTATGATCAGATAAATCTAACTCTATGGTTCTACATCTAACTTGTGTATAATTTACAGCAAAATTATCAATACATGTCTTTGATCGCGACGTAATTCTGGTTGGTTCAGTGATTTGCATGCTTAGATTATACTCCTCTAGAATACTTTCGAATCTCTGGTTAACATCAGAGAAAGCACCAGATTTTGATAATCTATCAATGTTAAAGTCTCCACAAAGAACGATTTTTTTTCGAGTATTACTTAAAAGTGAAAGTAAGTTTTCTAATTTTTTGAAGAAAGGTTCATAATTTGTGCTTGGTATGCGATATAGACAAACAATTATTGTGTTTGCAATCTCCACAGCACAGCATTCAAAAGTAAAATTAACAGCTAATTGATTTAACAGAGGTATTTCCTTAAACTCCAAATTGCCCCTTACCAGTATAGCTACACCCCCTCTATTTTCCCTTTTACGTTTAAGTTTGCTTCTGCTGTAGTAACTTGCAAGCTTGAATCCAGGCATTTTTAAGTTCTCCCCTTCTTCTATTCTCATGAAATGCTCAGAAAGACAAATAACATCTACTTTTTTGTATTTTTCGCTTAGTTCATCAATAGCTATGGTTAATCTATCCATTTTATTAAGTGCACCAGCAATGTTTTGGTGATATATCAATAAATCGTTAGTGTTAGCCACGAAAAAATGTATCATTGTTTAGTCCGTGGTCTGTGGTGGAATCATTGTCTTGTTTATTTGTTAACTTCATACGTGCAAAATAAAATGGCAGTGTCCCTTTTTTGTGATATATGTTTTTGCCATCTTTTACCTTGGTTTCACTGTGTTTTTTACCATTTCTTGGTTTTTCCGTTAGCATTTTGTTGAAGAGGTATGGAATAGTTCCTTTTCTGAGGATCTTATTTGATTTCGGCTTCTTCAAAGTGAGATTGTTATTTTTTTTGTTACTTTTGTACGGTTTTAGGTATTCCATCTCATAATCTTTCACATTAATAACATGGTTTATCGCTCTGCAGAAATCATCTTTGAAGTTCTTATAATTGTGCGTAATTTCTATGTAGTTTGCATGAGAGAAGCAATTTACTATAAGTTTCATCTGTTTAGTAAGTGCCTCTTCGTTTAGATAAACGTGAGTTTTAGTATCCACTAAGAATATTTGTGCTGGCTCTAATGCTTTAAAGGCAGCACTTTGCTCAGCTATTAGTTTAGTAGGATTCTTGTCATTTCTTCCAACAAACAAGATAATTCTGTCTTCTTTGTTTATTTGCTTCCCTATTTGACTGCATTGTTCTAGTATTTTTTCAGACGTTGCTCCTGACATAACGTAAGAAAAGACATTGTAGGTGTTTATAGATTTGTCCCATTTTCTTATCAGCTCTGAGCTAAGGCCAGCAGCTAACTCATCATCACTAAGAATTATTAATTTTCTGTTCACCTCTTCGATCTTGATTTCATTTTGGTAAGGCTCTGTTTGTGTATGATTGTCTGTTAAGGTAAAATTCTTCCCGCCTAATTTGTCTTCGTTTGGGTCATCAGTGACTTGTTTGTAGTTGTCAGCTTGATCGGTTTTTGTTGTTGATGTAGATTCTGTTTCTTTATTGCCTGTGTTACCTCGTAATCCAGGTGATTTATAATCACTTACTGGTTCAGTATTCTCAGCGCTCTCTGTTTATTCTGCTTCACCAAGGCTGTCTTCTTTACCACTTTCGTTTTGTATAGTTTTTTGGAATGTTATTACATCAGTGGATTCTGTTTCTTTTGAATCGTTATAAAATGATCCTTCTATTTCTGTTACAGTGGCTTTCTGAATTGTTGATTCTGTCCGTGAGTGTGATGAAATTGTTATGTTTGTAGTTTGTAAGTTTTCAGACGTTATAGAGTTATCAAACGGTGCTTCCAAATTAATTTCTATTTCTGGATCTGCAGCTTCTTTGCTAGATTCTAAATTTGGTGCGTGTAATTTTTTCCTTTTAGGTGTCCCATATGGAGTCTTTGGCGATGTGACATTTCCTAGCATTTTCTTGTACATTTCATTTCTCCTTTTTGATTGTTCAACTTTTTCTATTAAGTCGTAATTTTCTTTAATTAGCCTTTCAATTTCTGTGTTTGCGCTGAGTAGTTGAATTTCCAGCTCAAGTATTTTTTCCTTTTTTTTTTCTAACTCAAACTTCTTCTTCTTTAGAGATGATAGCTTTTAAATATTATTTTTATGCTAACCGATTATATAGCTGACCAAATACCTACTTATTTTCAGTTGCTGACCATATATTGCGGGTTTCTTTTGAAGGCCGTCAAAAACATATTATGCTGTCAAATTAACTTTTCAACTGATTTTTCTAGCTGACCGTATAATAAAAAAAATACCATTTAATTACTTGCCATCTTGTAGTTTACCTAAATAATTTAATTTATTTAAATAACTTCGAAATTTGGTCCCGAATTTAGCTGAAAATTCCCAAGATTTAATTCACGACTATGGAGAATTTTACAATCTCAAAATTTTTAGACATGAGGATATTACGCGTTATTTGAGGCGGCTTACGTTTTCATGCGAGTAATCTAAAATTGCAAGCGCCTAATTCCCATCTTAAGAGGCCACAACACGCAAAATCTCCATGCAACAGGTAAAAACTGTTTGTGAAGTCAATTTAGGTGGTAGAGCTGATGCCGGGCTCGACTGTGGAGGTACCACCATCTTACTCGCAAACCCTCCCGAAGTTATTCGGGGGAGAGTAAGAGGACAGCTCTCAGGCAAAACCAGGCGGCCCACCATTGCCTGGGACCGATGGATGGCGGTATATCCATCCCCAATTACCGGGCCTTATATAAATAGACTGGTGACGGGCAGCGGAGTCACTGGTGCAAGGGTTTCGGCACCGCGTTCACCGAGCCGCCTGCCCAGCGTGTGTGAGTATGGGCATTTCTTCCAGGAGGACCACCAAGAGTGGCGAAATCCTGGAAAGGCCTATGTCCAGCAGTGGACGGAACAGGCTGATGAATGGAATGAATGGAATGGAAGTCAACAGCTTACTTTCTTTATATATATTTCAATAATTTTCATCTAGCGACATTTTACGTACGTATGAAGCCCAAAAGCTAAAATCTGATGATATACCATCATAATAGCTGTCAGGATATCGTGAATATTGCCTCGTTTTTACGCCAAGTTTAATGATTCGTACAATTTGTAGCTATATAGAATAAAAAAAACGCTTCAGTCCACGGTCGTTCATTTATAGAAGATTAAGTTTAAATACTTTTTTTATAAATAAATGCGTACAGTTTCATGGTAAACAGTTTTCCCCTGAAACTATTTTACTAATTCTAATATCGGGTGAATACCTCGCCATCATGCACCTCTAGATGAGAGATGGGTCGGAGTGCTGCGTCGGAGATAGGGAAACCTATCTGAAGACGTGTGCAAAGTTTCATTAAGATCAGACCCACCAGGGCGTCACAAACACCAAAAGCGTTTTAATGGCAGCTGGGCGTGAAGGAATCCCCCTAAGAAAGATTTTTATACAGTTAAATATAGTCCAATCTTTCGCATTAAAGATGAAAGTATCATATTTGCAAATACTACTATATATTATATTTCTTTATAGAAATATAATATATAAATGCAAATGGTGTTAAAGTGTTGAAAATCGGAACGATGGATCTTTAGGCCATATATTAATCAATTTAACCTACGTGCTACGGCACGAAAAAAAAATTAGATCTGTCATCAAGACAGATGGGAAAAAATGGGAAAAATATTTTTGGCCTCAAACCTATCGTGTGAGGTATCCAATGAAAGGGCTTTCTGAGCCCATTCTAAAAATATATCACATCATTACATTTCATACACTTGCTTTAAATTTAAATTAAAATCATTTTCAAAACATACCAAGTTTGGGCTCTTCCAAATACGATACGGATAAAAATATTTTT
The DNA here is from genome assembly GCA_910592155.1 of Ypsolopha scabrella. Classification (NCBI taxonomy): domain Eukaryota; kingdom Metazoa; phylum Arthropoda; class Insecta; order Lepidoptera; family Ypsolophidae; genus Ypsolopha; species Ypsolopha scabrella. The sequence goes on from OU342977.1 coordinate 22,535,045, forward strand.
TTGTAAAATGTACCTCTAATTATGCGTAATATTCTCATATTGAACCTCAAGAAAGCAATTATGGAAATATTTACATTTACGTCATAATAATACCCCTATTTTTTTTCGTGCTACGGTTCAATTTGATTCACATGGCCTAAAGATCTATCGTTCCGATTTTCACCATTTGCAGTTTTGCAGCCATTTTGGGCGTACCGCTAGGACTAAGTATGAAATGAAGAGATTCCACATAGTCGCAACGTCCCTTCACAAAAAAACCACAGCATGCAGCTTGCTTGACAACTATTATCTGCCACTTTACGTTACGGGTTAAGTGTGCCTGCAAAACTTTTCAAATTCCAAATTCTAAGCTTCACTAAACAAATAAATCAATGACTTTGGTGTCCAAAGCACCACGATAATCTTAGAACGTTGAGCCAACGCAAAAAATACTTTATTTCAAGCCATTAAGGTTGCCATTGCTCTAGTATCTTAGTGCTGTACAGAAGACCATATGTTTAGCGTAACGCCAGGAAGACGGCCATAACTTCTATTAATAAATTGTCCGTTTGACCGTAAAGCGTATACCGATTTTACCTGGGCTCGGGCGTACTTCTAGCATGCTTGACATAATTTTTTTTTTGTATATTAGGTTGGGGAAAAACTCTTTTCGCAAATAGTATGTATGAAGTTATAATAAAATCTCTTCGGCTTTACCATTTGTATCTGGCTGGTTTTGGTATTATTAAAAAGTTATTATTAAAAGTAAATTTTAAAAAAGATAATTCCAAATTCAAATTAGGTAAAATGAGTGATTTTCATTTATTTTTCTTTCTGTTAAGATGAGTGAATCTAATGAAGAAATTCGATACAATTTAAAATTTTACTACAAAAAAGGTAAAAATGCAACGCAAGCTGCGAAAAAAATTCGTGATGTTTATGGACCTAGTGCAGTGTCTGTGAGAGTAGCACAAATTTGGTGTAAGCGTTTTCAATCCAAAAAATTTGATGTCAAAGATGTACCTCGCTCTGGGCGCCCTGTGACGGATAAAATGGATGCCATTTTTGAAAAAGTAGAGCAAGATAGGCATATCAGTAGTAACAATGTAGCTGATGAACTGGGGATTGACCACAAAACAGTTTTGGCGCATTTGAAAAAAGCTGGGTACACAAAAAAGCTCGATATTTGGGCTCATGAGCTCACTGAAAGAAACTTAATGAACCCTGTACATATTTGTGATTTTTTATTACGACGTAATGAAACCGAACCATTTTTGAAAAACCTGATAACTGGTGATGAAAAGTGGATCACGTACGACAAGAACGTGCGAAAAAGGTCGTGGTCAAAGGCCGGTCAGGCTTCACACACTCTGGCGATACCCAGGTTATCTCGCAACAAGGTAATGCTGTGTGTGTGGTGGGATTGGAAGGAAGGGCATTATTCATTATGAGCTGTTACCGCCAGGCAGGGCCATCGAATCTGAACTCTACTGCGAACAACTGATGATATTGAAGCAAGAAATTGAGAGAAAGCGGCCGGAATTAGTCAACAGAAGGGGTATGGTTTTTCATCATGATAACGCTAGACCTCACACATCTTTAGCCACTCAGCAAAAATTAAGAGAGTTTGGCTGGGACGTATTAATGCATCCGCCGTATAGTCCTGACGTTGCACCTTCAGATTTCCCCTTGTTTCGGTCTCTTCAGAATTATTTAGGCAGTGTCAGGTTAACATCACGAGAGGACTGCTAAAACCACTTGTCGCGGTTTTTTGATCAGAAGCCCCAAAATTTCTATAGCAATGGGATCATGTCCCTATCTACAAGATGGCAGAAAGTTATCGAACAAAATGGCACCTTCATACTTTAGTTAAATGTAAATAAACTTTATTAAAAATGTTTTGATTTTCATATAAAAAGCGAAGAAACTTTTTCCCCAACTATTATTTTTGTTTTGTTATCTATTTAATAGAACCTTTAAGGCCTTAGTTTATATTATTAATTAATTACTTATATGATTATCAGGACAGAGGTGGTAGAGTTAATGCCGGGCTCGATTGTGGAGGTGCCACCATCTTGCTCGCAACCCCCCGAAGTTATTCGGGGGAGAGTAAGAGGACAGCTCGCAAAAAGGCAAAACCAGGTGTCAAAACATTGCCTGTGACCGATTGATGGCGGTATATCCATCCCCAATTGCCGGGCTTTATATAAAACAGTGCGAACGTTTCGCAACCGCGCTCGCCAGATGGCGCCTACCCAGCTTGTGTGAGAATGGGCATTTCTTCCAAGAGGACCGCCAAGTGTGGTGATATCTTAGAAAGGCCTATGTCCAGCAGTGGACGAAATAGGCTGATGGATATCAAAGCTTTGTATACATAATGTATGTAAACATAGCAAATTTTTCCAAACATGGCTTATTTTTATGCCTTTACTTAACTAAGTATAAAAAAAATGTATAGAATAAGATTTTGTACCAAATATTTATTGTAAAAAAGGAAAATTGAAAAAAGACATGTTTGCTAAGTCTCTTGTCCTTCTTTTTAGCAATACTAATCGAATGGTTCGTATGTTTAGGCATTATTTTTATGAATGGTTTATTTAGTTCATTTTCATCACATTTGTTCATTGCATTAAGTAAATATAATTTATTCCTATATTTCGCTATTTTCTGCAGGTGTAAAACTTTATTACATTTTAGTAGCCCAACCTAAATCTTTTTGTATGTATTTCCCGTATTATTATATATTTTTTTATATTCTAAAGATATATATTGTTAAGATTAACTTTGTCTTGTAGAAAGTATACTTTATGTATATAGGTATATTACAAAATAAATATTTTGATTTTGATTCATCAATCATCATATTCGTCATAGTTTCTTTACGGTCAGTGTACCTTTGGCCCTACAACTTACCGAGTCTGCAGTTTGAATTTGGCTATACCGGGTGTAAAAGCAAAGTCAAGAATCCTTTAAGGGTGTGTTAGTATGATCGGTAAAGATATTATTTTAAATACTGGGATCTCTAAATAAAGTACCAGTACCTCACAATAAGACGATTTTCTTTACTCAAAATACACTAATCGCGTGGACACCCTCACTGGTCGCTGGCCACTCGGATGAGGGGTGCGGGTTGCGGGGTGCAATTAGTGTGTGGGGAGGCCAGTGAGCTGCGTAGCCATAGCTTAGAAAAATTGTGGAATTTTTGGTGAAAATTCAAGGTATATTCTTTTCCCGTAATGACATCAGAATCGTGTATAATTTCATACCCTAAAGGGATTCTTGACTTTGCATTTACAACCTGTATAAACGAAAGTCACTTTATATAAACTCAAGTCACCTTATCTACATATATTGCAGATAAATGTTTATATAATTACAAATTAAGTAAAGACTAAGTATATAAAACATTTTGTATGTCGAGTTCAAGTCGAAGCGAAATCATCCCGATTGAGTGAACGACAATGACCTGTTGGAAACAAAGACTGATTGTTAGTAATACAGCTTGGTATGATAAATTACTTATTGTCTATTTACTCATCAACGTTGCTTTTGGATGCGACATCGCCCGGGTTTTATAGAAGCTCTGCTCTTTTCCGCTATTTCACTGACTTGATTGTTGTTTCACAATTGTCTTCTATCAATAAAATATAACTTTACGCCGTTGGAAAAATGGTGACAGCTTTGCTTCATTTAGTTATATCCATCACCAAATAATTAGAGCTTTTAATATTATTCTTTGACTGCATTACAAACTAGAAAAGATAAATTAGAAACAAATGTAAAGAAAATAAATATAAAATGTAAAATAATATTTATTTAACCTCATATCGTAAAATCCTCATTACGAACTCAAAACTACTGGCATAATGAAAAATATTTTCATAGTCGTCTCTAAAACACAAAAAAAATTATAGTATAGGTCTCCGAACAACATAATGCTATAAAAATCTTTTTCTGAGATTACAGTACATGATGAGTACATGTAATACTAAAGGAAGGCAAAGGGAACTTAGCCCATACAGCCATGTCTGAGGTTAAATATCAAATACCAATGAGGTTATTATATAATATTCTCTAACACGTACTAAATAATATTGCGGCGTAACAAAGGAGGTCACAATTTCGTTTTATTTTCGGCTTGCATTGTCTATGGCTGCCGGCGCACGCAACGCGTACATACACATGCGTGGTGGAATGTTGGATTTTGGCGCCCGTAGCCTTAGACCATTTAACACAGGACCTGGCAAAGCGCGACTCTTAGTACTGAAGTAATTCTGCCGTTTTCCACGGGAGGGGAGGTAAACACGCACAGCACACATTTACTCATTCACGCACACTCCTGCGAAAAGTTAAATCACTAAATCAAAAGCTGCAACACAGACACAAAACGCGCACACAATCAAACTTACATGAACAAATTGTTCATGTACTTCAGCAGAGGGGAATGCGTGCGCTTGCCTAGTCCCGTGTTAAGGTCTAAGTCCGTAGCTTACGTGGAAATTACTATTTACTGTGGTTTTATGGGTCCAATCAAAAGTATTATTTTGCCCTAAAATTACTAACAGCAGGTGATGATAATTTGACTCCACCTGACATTCTGGAAATACCGACGGAAATTACGAACACTTTTAGAACGAACTTTAACAAGAAAAATCAAAAATGGCTAACGACAAATTTTATCAAGATTATGAAAACAGGTTGTTAGGCATGAGTTTAGATAACGTAGTGTATGAAACTATACATAACTAGGTATTAAAGTACTCGTGTACTATTAAAAAACTCGCCCCCCACTTTGAAAACCCCTGACCTAAATCATTTATACATAGCATAGCATAGCATTTTTCCTCGCTTAAAAATAGAGAATTCTTGTTACAATAGCACAATAGATCATGAAGATCCTTCTGGAGGTTAGCGCAGTCTTCAAAATTGTTTATGATACGATAAATTTTCATATCATCTGCGTATAATAAAAAGTGATTGGGATTCTTAAATATTTTTCCAATATCATTTATACACAGAACAAATAAAAGGGGTCCAAGGTGGGAACCCTGTGGGACACCAGAACTAATTTCGAGAATTTCGTATTTCTGACAAAACCCAGCACAAACCGCTTCGTTTTTGTTGAGATAACTAAGCATCAAAATAAATTAATGACTGTCAGAAAGCTTGCCTTGCCTAAAGTTACTCAATTTCGAGATATTGCGAAGTCCATGTTTTAATTACCCATTATATATATCCGTCAATAACATCGTCTTCATATCAAAGCTTGCCGGCAGGATGTTGTCACCGGTGAACAGATTTGAGCCACATAAAGAACCGTTTAGTTACTATTTGTAACCTGATCATGGAATTACGTTGCGTAGAACACACAGCCACTCGTTACCTTTTTAAACGATTATCACCCATATGTGTGTGTAGTAAGATCTGCCGTGGTATCCTGACTGTATGTGTCCAGTGACGTGATTCATCATGAATACCGCCCACCTTATATACACTAGAGGATTTGGAACGTAAGCAACCCGTTACCTGGTGGAAACGCATTTTTGATAGAAAAGTTTACACCCCATTTATCCCACAAAGAGGTCACTTGTGGGATGAATATCGAAAAGTCCTTTCTTAGTGCACTTCTATATGGAAGATGGATACTTGCGATTGTCGCTACTTGGTGGTGAAACTTAATGAAAACATGTTCTGAATTGTATGTGTCTATCTTCAGCAGTTTTATCTGAGCGTTTTCAGTTAGTATTTAGACACGGAACTTTTTTATACCTATATATAGGTTGAAATTAAATCAACCGACCAAAATCATACTGGAGACTCGGTTAGTGATCAGGAACTAAGTTCACTAAACATTTTAGTCAAATTAGAAAAAAAAATTTTTTTGTTCTCTTGCTGGTTGGACTAGTTCAAGTCCATCCATCCATCCATCAGCCCGTGTTCGTCCACTGCTGGACATAGGCCTTTCCCAAATTTCGCCACTCATGTCGGTCCTCCGTCCTCCTCATCCAGCCGCCCCCCGCAACGTCTTTCAGGTCGTCGGTCCAGCGGGCACGAGGTCGTCCTACACTACGCTTTGCTGTACGTGGTCTCCATTCTAAAGCCTTTCGGCCCCAACGGCCATCATGTCGGCGACAAATATGGCCTGCCCACTGCCACTTCAACTTACTGATTCTGCAGGCTATGTCGGTTACTTTAGATTACTAGTTCAAGTACAATCCTAATAATAATAAGAGGAGGCAAAAGAAAATATTTTTCGAATTTCACCGAAACGGTAATTGAAGCTTGTTTCAGATCACTAACCGAGTCTGCAGTATGAATTTGTACAGTTAATTTAATTTCACCTGATTAGCCAGTTTTAAAAGACGGAATGTTAACCTCTGAAATGAGGATCTCGAAACCGAATGTAGACTTTGTTGACCATCGACGGGCAGACCGACAGTCCGATCACCAGCCTGCTTTTCTGTGTGGTGATTAGGGAAAATCCAGCATGACATTCCTCGGTATTGTAGTGAATATTTGAGAGGGCCTTTTTTATTTAAGGCCACAGACACACGATCATCATTATAGTAGCGATTATGATGATAATTATCATGATGGTAAAGCTGTCGATGGTTCAATCAGTAGAGTACTTGTACCTATGCACCCAGTAAATATGAGTAGAGATTCGTAGAGCAAATTACGAGACATTAAAGATGACAAGCCTCTACAGGGCGTAGCAAACGCTACGGAGAGCCTACGTGGTTACAAGAGTTATGTAGGTATGTAGAGTAAAAATCAAAAAAAGATTTCGAATAATATGCCACTTTTTTCAAAAATGGACAAATAGGATATTAAAGCGTGTTTATACTTGTTGTGCGGGATTATTTACATAGTAATCCATAAAATAACACAATTTAGCTAGAAAAACATCACCGACATTAAACTTTTTTTGCGTAGTGCCTTAAATAACATTTATTTTATATTGTTACTCAAAAATAATAAGGAATTCTGCATTTGGGAACGAGACTTATAGCAACCACCTTAATGTCTATCACGTAAGAGAAAGGTCTATTTTAGAACGCTTCGCGTGAACAGCTGTCTCAAAACACGCCCGTATATCGGTGCGTTAAGGTATTTAGAAAAATTTGTCCTGCTCCAAAGGTCTCATTTTACACTTGTTTATCCAGCTCAGTGGAAGCAGACCGCTCAAAAAACTCACGCCGTAAGGTTCACGCATATTTGTTAAAATTCCTATATTTTCCAAACTAATGATTTGCGCGAATACGTGTCTTTGGAAAATTTGTTTACACTGATCAATCTGTAGAATATGTGACAGCTGGTATAATACAAATGGTGACATTAATTTATAGTGTAGACAAATTCATACTGAAGACTCGGTAAGTGCTCAGTATCAAAGCTCGATGATCCTTTTTGTGTAATTTGTATTATTTATTATATTATTATTATAAATTTTATTATTGTTTCATACTCTACGAACGCAAGCCCTACCTCGAATAAGTAGGTACTATGCGGGAGGTCTATATTTTATTTTGCAAAATTTGCAAAAAAATGTTATCGATCCGTACCGTGATACTGATACCAGACCTATGAATTTGGCTGCATAAATTATGGCCCCTTATATCAAACAACAAAGAAAGAACAAATCGTAGCCTTGCGGAAGAATGCTCAAGCAGCCGCCCACAAAATACTCTAAACAAAAACACTACAAGAAATTTATCAACCCAACTGCTAACCTTGGATAGATACTAATTTGATCGTTTATCGCAGAGACAAAGACTATTCATTTTATTTTTAGTAAAAGTGATATTCGTCGTCAGCAGTCGTGACGTGGGTTCGTCAGTCTGTTGATCTGTCACTCGTTCAAAGCTGCTTGAAAATATGGCAGATCAAAGGATCATACCAATTCATTTATAGTTTTTCTCTGATATCAATCATGATTCATGTGGTTTGGAGATAAGCAAACCTTTAAATCGAATAAATAACTAAGAATTTTGAATAAATATATGTCTGTTCCGTCTTTCTATTTGAGCTGTAGAAAATGTACAATATTCAATGACGATGAGAGTCAGGTTGACACAAAAATGTTCTTTTCGATCCACCAAATTGCTTGTATCGCTCCAGATTTACTTCTTCGGGAACTTTTTAATGTTATCTTAAAATATGCAGTGTAATTTCAACTTTTCCTATTTTGTTAAAATCGTCTATCAGATAGACTATCTGCAGGAATCTCCGACATTTGGAATTTCGTTTATGTGCTTTCATAAATACTCAGGTCTAGATTGTTTTCTGAGCTAGGCGGTCTGAGTGGACCCCTTATCCTCCTATTATTAGTTGCCTATTGAAGCTTGAATGAAATTTTTTTGGGGAGCTTGTGTTGAAGCTGTAAAACGAAAAATGGTGATAAGTTGTAAAATCCGTGGCTGAGTTAGTAAATTAGGTGGCAATGTATAAATCAGAAGGACAAGTAAAAATAATTGTTGATCATTACTTGACGCTTTCTTTAAAATTTTTAGTTGGCATTGTAAAAAACTCATTTTCCCGTTGCTTAGTTATAAAAAGAGAAGTTTGCTCAAGTGGCCAAAAAAAATCTGTGGCTAGACTTATAATTTCCCATAAATAATATATGAAGCAATTATATATATATAATTTGACATCTCATCAGCCAACCAACGAATGAAAAATACGCTGAATACGCTCGTTCGCTGGATGTGAGGCACACAATCGATATAAGGCATGGACTATCAAGAAAGCTCACAGGAAACGAATAGAAGCATTCAAAATATGGGCCCAAGGACGCATGTTAGGCACTATAGCCGATTCTGAAGGCTTTAATTGTGGTTTTAGTGCTATCAAAACGAAATTTTCTTCATTCCAAAATAGTTCTTTAGTGTTAACAACAGAAGCTATATTACTTTGGAAAAATTTCAAGTTTTGACAGCACTAAAACAAAAATTGAAGTCTTCAGAATAGAATATAATTATTATTAGCCAGCTAGACGCAGAGAGTCACCAACGAGGAGTTCCTATGACGCCTAGATCGAAAACGAAATTTACTGAGACACGACAGACAAAACTCCTGTAACTTATTATGATGAGCAAAGTGGCTGGCAAAAGAAGTGTTGGTTGTAGAAAAATGTCACGGCTACGAAACGTCAGAGAATGGATAGTTATCGCGAGTCCAGGGGAATGATTTCACCTCGCGAGGGTTTTAAATAAGCAAAGCTGACTGCCTGCCAACCTCCATTGATTTACAAAGCATTATCATAAATGTCAGGAATATCACCTCTATCCATATTGTTTGTAGTTATAAGCTCTAACGCTGAATCACGCGTCAACGTACGCTTCAAAATTGGAACGCGCCGCTCAGCGTAATAATTCGTTTAACATATGCGTGCGCGCACGTTGATCGACCAATCAGATGGCGCGGCGCGATATTTGCCGCGATTCTATTCGACTAATCGTCCCCACAACGTCCGTTATTGTCGCTTACACAATGTTTAATACTTTGTAAGAGTATCGGAATATTATGATAGTTAGTAGGGTTCATGTCCGATTACGAAGTTCCCCGAGAACATTTAGTAAGTCAGCCCGAAATAATTTAGGAAGTGACTAAAGGATCACTAGTGGCCCTTTGATTTTTAAAATTATTGAACCTTAAATCATTATTTAGCTGTTGGAATATCTTCCTTGACCCGAATTAATAAAGTTCAATTTGCAATGTACAGTTCGAAAAGGGAAGCGGTCCTTTAATTTTACAAATTATTGAACCGTAAGTCATCGAAAAACCTTGGAACATGATTTTTTCTGCATGGTGTGAATTCTGTTTTAACTACGGGGGTCGCCTTGCTCCGCTCCGCTTCGCTCGGCTCCCTAATATGTACTTACATGTCAACCTAACCGCTCCTCCTCGCTTCGCTCGTCGTCGCAACCTATCCCTAGCGGTCGAATAAAATTAAAACTAAGGAAGCCGCTAACGGCTATTTAGACACTTCTTGAGAACTTATACTATAGTATCTAGGTACTTACACCAAAATTTCAAGATAAACAAACTTACAGATCAGCTTGATTTATGCAGGTCTGAGATATATCCTAAACAAAATTTGTATGTACCTTACTACGTATACATAAGGTGACTTTCGTTTGTGTAGCCAAATTCACACTGGAGACTCGGTAAGAGCAACGTTCAATTACCCTGTTCGCGAAATATGAAAAAAACATTTTGTTCCTGTATACTGTTCAAGAACAACCTCGACTCAATTAGTATATAGGAAAAGTCTAAATTTTATTTTGCGTATTACACAGAAATGGTAATTGAACCTTGGTTCTAACCTCTTACCGTGTCTCCAGTATGAATTTGGTTATATAAACGACAGTCACCGTATATCATAAACTGCTGTTTGGTATACTTGTGTAAAATCAGGGTTTGAGACTCTCGACTCCAATCGGCAGCAGCAAGACGTAGCTCAAATATATTATGCACCCTTCGTGCGCGAATCCGACTCACACTTGGCCAAATTATTCCTCCGGTCCTATCTCCTCTATTACCTTTTACAGTCAGGATGTGTAATATATTTTTCAATGCAAGTGCTCGTAAAGAGCTATTTTATATGCGTTTTACATACCAATATTTTTTAATGTATTGATACTAAGTTGCCAGTCTTTTATTGTGTACCATCGATGCACTTTACTGAACGCAGCCTACGAACACATCAAACTGAAAGCAGCCTATTTCCGTCAAGTTTGCAAGTTGCGTGCAAAAAAAAGAAAAAGAATGCCCGCTTTAAGTTCATTTGGAGTATTTATTGTTTGTTTGTTTCTTTAATTATGTTTCATTTATTTACTCGCATTATGCATTGAAAAACGTGGTATGAACAGGAACACGTGGGTAAGGTCAACGATATTGCTCGTGTTTCAAACCTCCCTACCGCACTTGTAGTTGTAGCATAAACCACTATTAGATAATTGAGTATAACGGGTGTAAATGGAGAGATATATTTAAATAAAACTACATAATCTGATCATACTGAATTTTTTCCAAATAAACGTACACACCATTAATAGGTGGTAGAGCTGATGCCGGACTCGACTGTGGAGGTACCACCATCTTACTCGCAAATACTCCCGAAGTTGTTCGGGGGAGAGTAAGAGAACAGCTCTCAGGCAAAACCAGGCGGCCCACCATTGCCTGGGACCGATGGATGGCGGTATATCCATTCCCAACTGGTGACGGGCAGCGGCGTCACTGGTGCAAGGGTTTAGGCACCGCGCTCACCAACCCGCCTGCCCAGCGTGTGTGAGTATGGTCATTTCTTCCAGGAGGACCACCAAGAGTGGCGAAATCCTGGAAAGGCCTATGTCCAGCAGTGGACGAAACAGGCTGATGGATGGATGGATACCTGTAGAAATTAAAAAATATTTTCACGTTTCAATGCAAATTTCAAAAACCTACTATGAATATTGAATAGGCAGCTGCTTTTTAGGGTTCCGTACGCAAAGAGTGCCAAACGGGACCCTATTACTAAGATTCCACAATCTGTATGTCTGTCTCTTCGTCCGTCTGTCCCTGGGGTCTGAAGTTTCAGTCGGTAATCAGCAAACAGTTGAAATTTTCACAGAATACGTGATAATAATATTGCCTCTATCACGACAAATAATAAAAATTAAAACAGGGTGAAAAAAACAATTTTATTTTTCGGCTGCTTTTTCATGTAACGGACGCCAAGTATCTTTATTTTTATTTCTCTGTTATGTTAGTTTGGGAAAGTTGCTTGGCACAATCAGAAGACCTGTTTGATATAAAAGTAGCAGTCTACTTACACCCGGCATTAACGTAAACGTGAATAAGGTCCCCATCTAACCTCCGTCTCGTCTCCCCCAGTGGGTACCATGGGGTCCGCTGCCGACGGCCACGCCGGGCTCCGCTCCGCCCCCCGCCGACGATACTGGCTCGCTGGCGGAGCAACTGGCGGCGTTGTCGCTCCGCCGCCCGCCCCGCCCGCCGCCCGCCGCCTACATGTGCCATCTGTGCTTCAAGAAGGGACATTATATCGGGGATTGTCCACAGGTGAGACCCCTTTTTAGATTTTATAGGTAGTAGAGCTTGGGCCGACTGATAGCGGTATATCCATCCCCAATTGCCAGGCCTTATATGAAACAGACCGGTGAAGGATAGCGGCATCACTGGAACGAGGTTTTCGGCACCAAGCTCACCAACCCGCCTGCGCAGTGTGTGTAGTATGGGCATTTAGTCCAAAGGGACCGCCAAAGTGGCGAAATCTTGGAGAGGCCTGTGCTCAGCAGTGGATGAAACAGGCTGATGGACTGATGGATGGATGGATGGAGGTAACCCAAGTGAGTTACTTTTACCTTAACTGAAAGGAATACGCAGTCCTGTGACGATCTATGTGGTTGTAATAGAGGAGTATCTTATGCGGCGACAACTTCGCTGTCTATGTACTATGTGTCGTTATGCTATGCT